>CM028131.1:164392500-165787500 GCA_016271365.2 Neoceratodus forsteri
TAGTAGATGAGGGGGCTAACTATGACAAGTACATATGTTACAAATGTGCCTTAAATAAGGATATGCAAAATAATTTAAAGTCATACAGAGATTGGAATAGTTAGAGCAAAGTCAATTAAATGCAACATTAAGGCTAAAAACACTGTCTAGTTTAAATAAAGATGACACTTTGAGAGAGGAGAGTAAGAAAATAATTGGTGAGGGAAAGAGGAAAGATGATAGAAATGATGATGATATAATAGGAAATAATGAATGGAGTGAAGTTTCATACGTGAAAAAGAAACATCGAGGGAGAAGCCCTTTAAAAAACTAGTGTCTGATGATATCTTAAGGCTGACTGATGTTACCAGTAGTAGAGATCCTGTGGAGGTCAGATGTAATTATACAGTACAAAATGGATGGGAGGATTGTTATGATTTGCCAGTGGCAAGTAGTTATGGTATATTACAAGATCTTCAGGATGAGCAAAGTAAGGATATGGAAGGGGGAAATGATATGGCTCCTCAGGTAACCAATTTAGTTAAAATTCCTCGACAGGAAGTGGTAATTGGGGACTCCATTATTAAATATACTGATCAATATAAATGCAGGAAAGATAAAGCAAACAATATGGTTAGTAGCTTTTCTGGGGCAGGAGTGTCAGATCTATATGATATGGCTGATAATATGTTTGCAGGAGCTGGTGAAAACCCATTAGCAGTGTTACATGATGGTATTAATGAGTTAATAAGGAAAACACTACCAGAGATCTAAAAGGATTTATCAGAATTAATGGATAAATTAAGAACTAGGGGCTGTGATACTATGATTTCGGAAATCTTACCAGAGCCCAGAGTAACAGCACATAAAAAAAAAGGATAGCACTAGCAAATGGATTGTTGAAAAAACAGACAAAGGAAAATGATTTAATGTTTGTACAACACTGGGGTACCTTTCATAATAAAGGAGAACTTTATAGTAGGGATGGACTACATCTGAATTATAGGGGCAGTAGGGTTTTGGAGACAAGGTTGTGGCAAGAAATTGAAAAAAGCTTTAACTAATTAAACAGGGGACAAAGCTTAAATTGAATAATAAGGTGTCATATGAGAGAAATAAAGGAAATAAGGAAAGTAAATTAGTTAAGGTTTTCTTTTTTAATTCACGTAGCCTATCAAAATATGGGATGGCTGAATTAGAAAAGAAAATTAGGAATGAAGATTTAGAAATCATTGGTGTAGTTGAGACCTGGTGGAATGAAAATGATGACTGGAATCAGAAGATATTTGGCTTTATTTTAATATATAAAAATAGAGTAAATAACAGGGGAGGCGGGGTAGCTTTGTACATAAAGGAAGGGATAGAATATAAAGTAAATAATGATGCGGATGATATGGGTAGTATAGAATCCATCAGTGTTGACTTAATAGGTCCTAAAGGTAAAAAACAAAAAGTTTTGACTTTCTATAGACCCCCAGATACAAATATGAAGGATACATCAAGTTTTATGGAAAGGGTGATGAGTCTGTCTGAGAAATGTGATGTGGTGGTTATGGGAGACTTAAATATGCCTCAGTTAGATTGGAATAATAAAGGAATTAAAAATACATCAGCAACTAGGCTGTTGAGGGATTTGCAAGCAGATGGAATAAATCAGCATGTTCATGAGGCTACAAGGGGTAATAATATATTAGACATCGTATTGTCAAACATCCATGACAAAATAAAACAGCTAACAATTGGACCACCTATAGATACAAGTGACAATGATTCTATCACTTTTTATATTGATAAGACTAATAAGGTGATAAAGGGTGTTACTACCCAGTTTCTTTATACAGGGGATATGCAGCTATTAAAGATGCACTGCTTCAATAAAATTGGGAGAATATGATGCATGACCTGACCACTCAAGATGCCTGGGATCTGTTTGTTTATATAATAAATAATCTGATTGACAGTTTCATACCCAAGAAAAAGGTATACAATAATAGAGGGAAAAAGCCCATTTGGTTAAATAACAATATCATAAGGGTTGGAAAAAGATAGAAAGCTTCATTCAAAAAAATGAAACTATCTAGTACAGGAGCTAATATTAAAAGGTATAAACAAATAGTAAAACAGATCAAAAGATAAATACGTAAAACAAAATAACAAGCAGAGTTTAGATTGACCATGACTAAAAATGCTGTAAAATACTTTTTTGCCAATGTGAATAAAAAAAAGTGACAGAGTAGATCTGTGGGACTCTTAGCTGTAAGGGGAGAGTTAAGTAGTGATCCTATAACACTTTTGAAGGATTTTAGTAAATGTTTTAGTAATGCCTTCACTAAGGGAAATCACAATATGAGGGTGGTAAAAGATGGGATGGATAATTCATATGTTGAGGGAGTAATAACTGTGGATAAAGTAGTTGGGAAGATATGATCTTTAAAGGTGGATAGGGCAGCTGGTTCGGAGGGCTTTCATCCCAGGTTTATTAAGGAACTTGAAGTGGAATTGGCGCCAGTTATTTCAATGATTGGTCAGAAATCATTAGTTGAGGGGTATGTACCAATTGATTGGAGACTAGCCCATGTGGTGCTAATTTATAAAAAGGGGGATTGGAGCATCCCATCAAATTATCGACCAGTAAGTCAACTTCGGTGATCAGTAAAATAGTTGAGGGGATCTCGAGTGATAAAATAAAGAACTTTATGGAATTGAAAGGATTAGTGGATAATAGCCAGCATGGTTTTGTAAAAAATAGATCGTGTGAAACCAATATGGTCTGTTTTTATGATTGGGACACTTGGAAGTTAGATCAGGGGAGGAATATTGATGTGGTAATGTTGGATTTCAGTGGGGCCTTTGATAAGGTCCCTCATGGATTGCTGTTATTAAAGCTATTGGATATGGGAGTGGATGTGGGACTGGTGAGTTGGATTGAGCATTGGCTGGTGGATAGGATCCAGAGGGTGAGAGTTGAAGGATACTTATCGGAGGGGGTAAGGGTGGAGAGTGAGGTGCCACAGGGCTCGGTGATGGGGCCATTGTTGTTTGGTATTTTTTTGAATGATCTGAAATTAAATAGTGAAAATAAGTTAGTTAAATTTGCAGACAATGTTAAAGTGGGGGGGGGTAGTTGATACTTTTGAAAATAGACTGAGGTTTGGACAGGATTTATTAGACTTTGAGGAGTGGGCCAAAAAGAACTTTATGAGTTTTAATGCCAATAAAAGTGAAATGCTGAATATGGGAAAGGGTAACATAAAACTGGACTACTATATTCAGGGTAGTAAAATAAGATCTTCCACCTGTGAGAAAGATCTTGGTATATATATATATATATATATATATATCCAAGAGGATATGAAAAATGGAACACCCTGTATAATTACAGCTAATAGATCTATGCATTTGGTAAATTGTATTAGAAGAGGTTTTCATACCAGGACGCAGAAGTGCTCACTAAAGTGTTTAAATCATATGTCAGACCAACTTTGGACTACTGTTCCACACTTTGGAGTCCTTGCTTGAAAAAGGATAGGGTTTTGCTGAAATGTCCTCAAAGAATATTAACTAAAATGGTATCAGGTCACAGGAGCCAACCTTATGAAACCAGATTAAAATCAGTGAGACTATGGTCCTTGTCAAATAGAAGGATGAGGTGTGATTTACTGTTTCTTTATAAAGTTTTGCATTAGGATAGTTTGAGAACTGAATTGGGTTTGCAATATAGGAAAAGATCTTTAATTGGAAAAAACATGATCAACAGTTAGTGAGTGAAAAGTGTAGAACTAATTTAAGAAAACATAGGTTTGTATGTAGGGCAATAGAACGATGGAATAAGTTACCGGCATATGTTGTGCAGGCAGATTCATTCATTACCTTTAAGATCAGGTTGGATAAACATGTGATAGTTGGTAACCTTTGTTACTGCCACTGAATTGTGGGGACAGCGTTTAAATGGGCTTTTAGCCTCCTTGATTGTCTTATGCAACCTTAGTATGAACCGTAATATGAATTTTCATAACAGTGACACATCTCATTTTTAAGGCTGCATGGCAAAGCCATGCTGTCTTTTTGCTATGTACTAGATTAGAAGAGGGACTTGCAGCAGGACAGCTATTGTGTATACTTACTCAGTGATTAGTCATTGTCATTAGTTTTCCACTGCCTTCCTGACAGCCAGACCTCACAACCCCCTCTACATCCCCCCCCCACAGAGGCACTGAAGAAATAGTTCTGTAGAGTTTTTTTTTTTTGCATCATTTGTTTATTATTTCCTCTTTTTCCATAGAGTAACATACAGACATACACACATACAGACATGTACAAAATGAACCTTAATTCATAACTTATTTACATCCAGATCCATTTTGTTATTCCATCATCTCATTCTATCCATTCAGTTAAAAAAACATCCTCTTACACAATAATCTCTGACTGTAAGAAGCCAGGGCCCTTATTACTTTAGTGTCCACTTATACCCTTCCCTTTTTTATGTTCACCTCAGACCCAGCCCTCCTTCAACATGACACTCTCTGCTATTGTCAACGATGCAATGTATGGTTTCCAGACTCTGTAAAAGAGCTCTTCATTATCTTTAACAGCATATGTTAGCCGTTTCAGAGTAATAGCCTGTATTATCAGGGCTTTCCATTGGGCTACAGTATGCTTAACAGCCGTGACCCAAGTATTAAGGATATAGTGCCTGGCCATGTATATCAATACCCTAAGCCATTTTTGTACAGGGGCTCAGTCTCCTTCCTTTGTTTCCTCCACCCCAAATAGCAACAGGAGTGGGGACAGAGGGTACTGTTGTCCCCCTATCCTTCGCAATTCAGATACTACCTCACCCCAAAACTTCTGTAAAATTGGGCACGACCAAAAATAGTGGTAGTGTGAAGCTAGATTGTTATTACACCCGGGACATACAGGGGAGACTGCAGAATTATACTTATGGACAACCAGAGGTGGGCAATATAACCTGTGACAGAACTTATAGTAGGATTCTTTGTATTTATTACTCAGCAGGACGCCTTGGTGTAGCTGGACAAGTATCTTCCAATTATCTGCTGAAATTGTGATCCCTAAGTCCCTCTCCCAAAGCATTCTAGTGTTTTGTGTTTTATCCAGAGGCCAAGTTTTACTTTCTTTAGCCACTCTCTGGATGGTTCCCTTAGGCTTTCTTTGTCCTATCATTATTAGTTGCTCAATTGCCTCCCACTGTGATATGGGGCTCCCTAACCTCCCAATAGATCTGATATATGCCCTTATTTGTAGATAGCGGAAGAAGTGTTGATGTCCCAACCCTGTCCTATTGTGTATGCTCTCGAAAGAGTCCAGTTCTCCGTGTGTGAATAGTTGCTGAAAGCAGCTAATTCCTCTTGTCTCCCACTCCCTATATCCCCTGTCCTCCAGTCCCAGGAGAAAAAATGGATCTTCCCTCAGCGGTAGGAGTAATGTGTCATCTTGTCCAATACCTCTCAACTTATACATCTCCCTCCAACTATCTCGTACCTCCATAACCAAAGGATTTGGGTCAGGGAGTCTCCGGTATGCCTTCCGGCCTCTAAGGGACAAGTATGCTGAGATTCTCCCCCAACTCCCTCTCTCCTCTAAGTCTATCCAGTCAGCTTCCCTAGGCCTAGCAATCCAGTCCTGGATATAATGGCACTGCATAGCCCTTTGATAATTTTTTAAGTCAGGAAACTGAAGACATCCTTTTTCTATAGAGGCCTTCAAGCGAGTTAAACCTATCCTAGGGTGTCTCCCTCTACAAATAAAGTCAGAGAAAGCTTTTTCCAATTTTCTAACTTCTGTTTCTCTTAACCCTATATGAAGCATTTGTAAGCAATAAAGTATTCTAGGGAGTGGGTTCATTTTGACAATATTTATCCTACCCAGCCATGTTATAGGAAGGTCCCTCCACCTAGACAGGTCCATAATTATATTTTGCATGAGTGGTGCATAATTCAAATCATACAGAACCCCAATCACCCCCCCCACTCTGATGCCCAGATAGGTGAAGGCCTCTCATATGATCCCTAAAGCCCCATTTCGATTTCTGTGTAGAGATCCCACCATCTTGCATTCCCACCCTCAGCTCTTCTGATTTATCCAAATTTAATTTATATCCAGAAAACCATGAGAACCGATCGATCAGGCTTAGGAGAGCAGGCATGGACCTACTAGGCTTGGTTATGTATAACAACATATCGTCCTCGTAAAGTGAAAGCTTGGTTTCTCTACAAGTTTTCCCCATCACCCCTGAAATTTCAGGGTGCTTCCAAATGGCAATAGCCAGAGGTTCAAGCGCCAAAGCTAATAGGAGGAGGGAGAGTGGGCACCCTTGCCTGGTACCTTTTCCCAGATCAAAGCTATCCGAGAGGGTGCCATTGGTTAGTATTCTGGCCCTAGGGTTCTGATACATCTGCCGCACCATCCCTATAAACCCTTCACCCAGACCAAACCAGGTCAGAGCCTCCATTAAATATTCCCACTCTACTCTATCGAACGCTTTTTCCGCATCCATTGACAGAATGTGCACCTCTTCCCTACTATTCTTTGCTCCCCAGATTACATTTAGGAAGGTTCTCATGTTGTGATATGAGTACCTGTCTTGAATAAACTCGGTCTGGTCTGGGTGAATGAGCTCTGGCAATAAGTACTCCAAGTGAATAGCCAAGATTTGGCCAATATCTTGGAGTCGCAGTTTAAGAGGGATATCAGTCTAAAGGAGGCACACTCTAAAGGGTCCTTCCCAGCATTTGGAATCAAGCAAATTGTGGCCTCCCCCCAAGATCGAGGTAGTTTTCCCTCCTCCTCCTCCCTCACTTCTCGGAAAACCGCCTCCAGATGGTCCACTACTTTTAATCTCATAACTTTATAATATTTGGCAGAAAGGCCATCAGGCCCACTAGTCTTGCCCCTTTTAAGTGCCCCAATGGCAGAGAGAATTTCCTCTTTTGTAATGGCAGCATTTAAACACACTCTCTGGCCCTCTGTTATCTGTGGTATCTCCATCATATTCAAGAATTCCGCCATCCCCCGTCTTCTCCCCCTTTTGACCACTATATAACTCTTGATAGAATCTCCTGAACCTTTCCCCAATATCTATATTATTTTTCAATAGCACCCCATCCTCTCCCCTCACAGCCTGTATTAAATGTCTCCCTCTTTTCCCCCTTATAAGGTTTGCAAGCATAGTGCCAGGTCTATTCCCCCACTCATAAAAATGCTTCCTAATAAATAACTCTGCCTTCCTTGCCTCTCCCAGTAAAAGGTTGTTCAATGCTTCTCTAGTTCTTGCTAGTAGGAGATGCACATTTTCTCCCCCCACACCCAGGGCAGCCTTTCTCTCCAGCACCTTGAGTCTCTGTTCTAAATTAGCTCTCCTTTCCTTGACTTTTTTTTTATGATGGGCCACTAGCTAATAATGACCGCCTCTCATATCGCCTTCCCCATCCCAAAGACTGCTTTAGAAGTGTCTGTCCCTGAATTATTTCGCACATATTGTTGCCAGTGATCATACAGATGTTCCTGGAACTCCTTATTGGCCAGTAAATAATTAGGAAATCTCCACGTCCTAAGAGCTTCCCTTTCTTCCCCCATATTCAGGGACATAATGACCATGGCGTGGTCTGAGATGTGAATAGGTCCATGCTTTATGTGCCTCACTCAAAAATACCACTCCCTGGGAAGAAATATGTAGTCAAGCCGTGACCACGTTCTGTAGGGGTGTGAGAAAAAAGTGTACTTCTTGTCCGTGGGGTGAGTTGTTCGCCACCCATCTATAAGATCTAAATCATTCATTCCTGCCAGCCATTCCCAAACAGCATTTTTAGGAGGTCCCTTTTGCTCTGAGTGATCCAAAATAGGATTCATTAAACAGTTCATGTCCCCCCCCCCCCAGTATCATATTTGGGAATTGCTCTGCAATTATTATTATGGACAAGATCCTGCCATAAAAATTCGGGTCATATACTGCAGGCGCATATATACTTCCAAACAATATTTTCTCCCTATACAGGGTTTCTACCGCAAATACATAACGCCCTTCAGTTGGGTCAGCAAAAACTTGTTCTTTTTGAAATGGTAGTTTCTTATTTAGGAGAACAGCCACCCCCCTTTTATGTGCATTAAAAGCAGCCGAATAACACTCCCCCACCCAGCTTTTTTTCAACTTTGCATGTTCCTTATCCATAAGGTGTGTCTCTTGTATCATGGCAACATGTGTATTCTGCCTTTTCAATGCTGTAAGCAACATCATTCGCTTGATGGGGGTGGCTATTCCCCTTACATTCCACGAGACCAAATTTAAATCCCACATTCCAGTCATACCCTCAGAATACTTTCCTTTACCTTTAGCCTACCATTAAGCCCCACTCCCAGCCCTGGCTCCATCCCCATTTGATTATCTGAATGGTGTTTTCTGTGGATCTGCAAACTGATTTCTAACTGCAAAAAACCTAACATATAGTAGCTATATACAAGAACCCCCCCCCACATTCTTTTATTTTCTTATATTCCGACCGTAGTAGCAAAAACTGCACAATGCAGAAATTTTACTCTTCCTTCCCTCTATTCAGCAAGACAGAATACACCCCCCAAACCACCGCATTTTACAAGTCAGATAATTGCCCAGTAACATCCTCAATGTCAATCTTTAGCCCAATGCAACATTATAATTCTTCTTGTTATTATTGTAGCTGCATTCCACCCAGCCAGACAAGCATGCAATCTCTTCATGTGTCTTTCCGAACTTGGAATTCTATGGGGTTCCCTCCTCCCATCCCTCCCACTCCCCTTTCTGTTACTACTCTTCTCTCTCCAATAATACAAGCTACCGTCCCCTAAAATAGGTGAGGCAGAGATCCTCCCCCTCCAGATAGTTCCAAAGATCTCCTCCTTTACTCCAAATCACCAGTCTTTATTATATCCTCCCCTTCCCTCTAAACAGACCTCGGGTGCATTAAACCAGTGACTCAGTGAGAAAGCAAGTTCATCCCCCCTTGCCTCCACAGTCGCATATCTGTTTTATTCCAGTCCCCTTTCAAAAGGTCAAAAGCTCTGGGGTCCAGATCTAGCAGCAGCATTCGGCCTGCAGAGGCTCTCTGCAGATCTCGGCTCTTCATAATTCCAAGTCACGGTGTGAGCTCCTTTCCATCGAGACCACCTGCAAAAAAAACAAGAAAAAAAAAAAAGAGACAAGCCGGGGGGGGGATTCCCTTTCATAAGCTGGCCAAATTCCGCTTATCTCAAACTATCTCTGGGGAGAAATACCCCTCCTGAGGCCTGTACCCAGCTCTGAAAAAAGAAAAAATGAAATCCTCCATTCTTGTTCCCCTCTCCATCCCCGGTATCTCAAACCAGTCACCCTGCAGTCAATTCACCCTCACACCGTTCACATTTGCATGCCCCCAGGGGAAAAAAAGAAAAGGAAGAGGGGAAAAAAATATGCAAAAAGGAGAGGGGTGAATAGTTCCATGCCAGTCACTTAGCTTTCTCGGTCCCTCGAGTAGCTTTGCCTCTGGTAGCCTTCATCAAGGGAGGGAGGGGGATAGAAGAAGCCCATCTAGTCCATCATATGCACAAAATATCTAGCCGAGCAGACTTGTTATCCGCTTCTGGTCACCCATCTTTTTAACCAGGTCTTTCACAAATGTCTCCACTTTAGGTACTTCCCAGAATGAGTACACTGCTCCCTCATACTTGATCTTAAGGGTTACAGGGTATAACATGTAGCAGTCAACCTTGGCTTCCCATAACTGTGCCATGACAGGGCCAAAAGCCCTTCGACGTTTCAACAAGCGAGCTGTGTAATCTTGAGAAAGATATAGCCGGTGCCCTTCATATTCCAGATCTGGTCACTCTCAATATGCCTTTAAAACAGTTTCCTTATCTGGGAAATAGTGGAATCTCATGACCACCTGGCGAGGAGGCTGGTTAGGTGCTGGTTTCGGCATAACAGCTCTGTGGGCCCTTTCCAGCTTCATGCGCCCATTTTTAAGAGAAATGCCCAACAGCTCTGGCAATGGTTTAGCACAGAAATCCATAACACTTGCACCCTCCATGCCCTCTGGTAAGCCCAGCAACCGTAAATTCAGCGGCCGATGATAGTTTTCTTGGTAATCCAAAAGTTTCTTCAGCTCTTTGAGTTCTTTTTGCAGAGTAATCACTTGCTCAGGTACAGGGGCTGTAGCATCTTCCAGATCTGAAATACACTGCTTGGCCTCGCTAATTCTGGTAGCTTGTGTAGCATGCAAATCAACCAGCTCCTGTAATTTTCTATCAAAGTTAGTAGCCAGACTAGTCAACTTGGGCTCTAGTGCAGCTAACACCTGCTGTGTCACTTCACGTCCTACAGCACTCACTTTTCCGGCCGAGAGGGATATGTGGCCTGAGTTCTCCACTTGGGATGCTGGCAGTTGCTTTCGTTGGTTTTTAGTCGCCATCCTTGAACTTTTCACCGCAGTGGAGATCACAAATTCATCCATCACACATTCCCATACACTTCTCAGCTCAGAAATATTGTTTTGGCTAACTTTTAAGGCAATTTATGTTTAATATTTTGCGATGATCTGAGGAGCGAGGTAAAGTCACGTCTTTACTCCAGTCTGCTCATTAAAGCCCCCCCCCGTAGAGTTTTTAAAAACACAGGACATGATCACCAGTGCCAAAGTTTATTCTGTCAGTTGATTATTTGACTGGCACTAGGACCCCAGGGAACTCTAAGCCAAAGGCAGATGTTGAACAATCTGTGGTCATGAAGTGTTTGATTACAAGTGAAATGCTGCAGATTGAGGAATACACTGCTAAACTGCTCTTAGTTTGTTTACACAGCTCCTTACAAGTGAAATGTTGCACACTGAAGAATAAACTGCTAAACTGCTCATAGTTTGTTTACACAGCTCCAGGCAAATTCAGATTGATGTTTACACATGTTGACATAGTTTTCTTTTATGATTCAAAAGAAGTTTGTCTTTCAAAAGTTTAATAACGTAATCCCCTGCTCTCTCAAAATGTTTCACAGTACAGAATTGCATGAAACAAATATCTTTCAATACAGTTTACAGTAATAATTGCTTAAATAGTAGTGGACAGTGATGGGGTGGTGATGGTGATTCAGGGATGTTATACTTTTCAGGGAATGCAGAGGGGAGATGATGTGTTGGTGGGATTAGAAGGAAAAAAGACTAAGGGTTCCAGCAGTGATCTATAGGCTGGGACAGACCTTGAGGGAATAGGCTGGAAAATGAGGTGTGTCTACTGGAAAGCAAATACCTAAGGGTGATCAGTACTGGTGGATCCAGCTATGTATCCAGGTAGCACCCACAACCTCATTAGTCCAGTAAATATCTGTTTAAACCTAATCTCAGCTTTAAATGATAATATTTTACATTTTGGGAAAGAGTTGCCCCCTTGAAGAAATTCTAGATGCACCCCTGGTGATCAGCAGTGCAGAAAAGTACCACAATTATGTGCACAAAATCTGCTTTGTAGGGTGCAGAACAATACACAACTGCCCACAACTCAGGTAACACACCTCACCTGGGGAACAGTTGCCCCTTGAACAAATTCTGGATGCACCCCTGGTGATCAGCAGTGCAGAAATGTACCACCACTCTGTGTGCAAAATCTGCTTTATGTAGTGCAGAACAATTCACAACTGCCCATAATGCAGGTAAGATGCATCACCTCTACTGGTTTCATGGGACTACTGCCTCATCACCCTCCTGATGATGCAGTCGTTCTGTAAAACTGGTCGAAATGTCTTATCAGGTCCATAGCTGCGGGTGGTTATAAATTGTTTTGCTTCTAATAAAGTTGATTTTGCACACAGAATTGTGATGTCTAAGACCAAATATTTTGCATTGGGCAGATCGTGTGGTGAAGCTGAGATTGATGTCCCTTTGAATGCATAAAAATAGCCTAACATCTTGATACTCAATTAGGTAAGCTACAGTAGCTGAGTTTTTGAATGCACATTCATAAGTACTCCCCCCCATGACACCCACAACAGGATTTATGCCAGCCACTGTGAAGTGACAGGTGGTGCTAATAGCAGACAGGGTGAATTCCACCATTAGGGTTAGCTCTGAAGCTAGAGGACTGGGCCACCAGATGGGGGAAAACAGCTGTTTTAAAAAAAATAAACTGTCTCCAATTAACCCTGGCTTTTCAGTACCCCAGTTATATTTCAGTGGTGCTCCCCTGGTTCAGATTTAGGGAAATCACCTTCTGGCTGACCTCAGTGCTGTGTCTCACAGCTTGCTAACTTCTTTAAGGTACTAGAAGCTATAGCGTGGCAGAAGCATGTGTAGAATCTGAAAGGGGGATGTTGTCTTCCTCACAGCAACATCAGTGTGCAGACTGCTCTGCCATGCCCTGTCAGGTGTTCCATGTTACTACTACTATGCATTAATGGAGTAGGTGACCACAGGAGAGATAGCTGTACACAAAAGAAAGAACAGATGTACAGAATAGCATGATGTACTAACCTACAGAAAATGCCAAGTTGCAAAAATCCAAATACTTTAATTCAAGGCAGGTTACCCCACAGGCACACACTGCTGTGCACAGGGTCTTTGAACTTTAATGGAATAGGTGCACTGTGGGAGGGTGAAGACTTAAGGTAGCAAGGATTTACACACTATTGCTCCCTCCCTAAAATTATAGCCCAGAAGTCAGGAGGGGAAGGGACCCACCATTAACATATCGGTCACAAAACTATGGGGGTTTAGGTGGGTTGAGAGTTATCCTTGACTTCTGGCATGCAGTGACAGGGAACCAAACCTATTTAACAACAACAACAGAAAAAGATTGTGGTGGATGGTGAGAAATGATTGCATTGGGAAGTGGGTAAATGACTTAAGAACTTACCTTAGGCTACCTGGGGAACTTTTTGTGCAATTACTTTTTCTTAAGCCCAAATACAGAGTCCTGAGAATCTACAGGGGCTCGCCAAATCTCCCAGTTGACTTGTAGTGTTGTACTGCTGGGGATGTCTGATGCCTCTGCATTTTCAGCCTTCCCCTCTCCTGGCAACTGTAGTCACCATCAGAGATACTGATATTTCATGATGCATTCAGGCACTGATGTGGTACCTATCTGATCAAGTGTCTGTATTTTTCTTGGTGGTGGTGGTGGTGGTGATTGATCAAGACAATAAAACATTGTACTGGGGCCTCTCTGTCACTTCTATGCAGTCCCACAGTGTCAGAGGTGTTTAGACCTAAGCATTTGGTCAAACCACAGCCACGTATTTGGAGGTGGGTGGGTACCAATAGCCAGCACTGAACTGCTAGCAGCTGGGAAGCAGTGACCACCATGACCTCAGTCTATCACATGGTCTCTGCTTAGAGCAGGGTTGGGGGGGTGAAGTGCTGCATGCCATAGTGCTGAGCTGTTGTCCCTCACATAGGGATACCCACAATAGGGTGAAAACAAATTGGATGAAGGTGATCGGTGCACAGGAAAACAGGTAGCAGCAAGCAGCATGCCCGGCAATTGCATTGTGCACCATGCTGGTCAAACTGCATATTGGTCCCATTGTAGGTGGGTTTCATCCCCAACCCCTTAATTAAATATAAAATCCCCAGCCTGCACTTAAGAGGATGGACCTCAGTTGGAGCCCCACTTTCCTGTCCACCCACAGTTGCCACTGTATTGAAGTCCCAGACACCCAGAAAGCAGTCTCCCATAGTGCATCACCTACATTCCTTCACACTAAGACCTGTATCCACCTGAAGGTATATGCCTTCCATGCAGGATCTTGCTCTTTTCATATCTACCCTTAAAAAGCTTTTTTTTAATAGTTCAAGTTCCTTTCCTTTCCCATTACAACTGCTGCACCAGTGGGTGGCACACCCAAAGGCTAAACCTCCCATTGCCACAGTGTGAATGTGAAAGGATTGACAACAGTAGAACTAGACTTACAGGTATATAGATTGGTCTATTACTACTCATTACTTTAGTTCTTTTAAAGATAAATCGAAAATGTTTAAATGGGTTAGTAATAGGCTGCCTCGATAGCCCAGAGGCACTGTACCATGAGGTCAACCTGAATTGAGAGTAAGCCTGAGTCTCCAACTGTTGGCAGCATGAGGAGGGAGGATTTGGCCTTCCAACTCCCATAGCAACCCCAATAGTTACCTAAAGAGGTAATCAGATGCATGGTTGCAGAGAGGTAGGTGAAAGGGAGGCTGCAGTGAGTGCTGGATGTGCAGTTGGTGTAGCTAGGTCTATGAGAGAGAGGATTTTGTGTTGTCAGTGTTGAAAATGGGGGAGTGCTTGATGTCTACTCTGCACTAAGACACATAAGCCAGTGCTCCTGGAAGGCAGCTTTCAGTCAGTCTCTCTGTTATGAAGGAGTGTGGACCAGTAAGGATATTAAGATTTTGGGATGGGATGTTTGGTCAGCTGACTGGGTCAGAGAACATGACTGGGGGTATCAAAGATTACTGCAGGAAGTTGCTGCTTTTTGTTTGTTTTGTTTTATTTTAGCCTCTATCACCATATCTCTGTTGCTCTTACCTTGAGTTAAGGAGCAACTCTGCACTTCAGTGCATGATTTATCATAAGATCCAGCTGTTTACAGTTTAGTAGAAAATATACGTTCTTAATTGTCAAAGTTCCTTTCCAAAATTTTCAGTACATCCTAACAGTCCATCTGAAAAGTCTGTATAGAAAACATTTGCCTCTCCCCTGTTAACCTCACAGTGCCTTGGGTTTTTAGTGCTCACCATGACAGATTGTGATATCACAAACAGCAATAGTGTGGTTAGCAGGGGAGAGTAAGATACATGTTGAAAAACGAAGTGAAAAAAGTGCTGCATTACCTAAAATATTTAGTAGACCAACGGTATGGGGAAAATAACTAGAAAACAAAGTTAACACACAATTGGTATAAATCTAGTGTTTTTAAGTTTTTTATTATAGTAGAGAAATGCTCTTTAACTATCTTTTCAACTTACTCCTATGCTGTATAGTACACTTTGTATCTCTCTGCTCCCTATCTCTACTTACACTACTATAAGTATCTCATACTTGTCTAGTTTTACCTTTATTTCCATAGGCCTGGCCAGATGTTGGCTGTCTACCTTTCAGATAAGTATCTTGTTTAATTCTGACTACTATAATCTCTCTTCTAGGACCATAGACACTTTGCATCTCCAGACCCTTCTCTGTGCTTTCCTTTTAGGTTCTACCAGATTATCCCAAACCCAAAAGAACCCAACTCTGTGCACTGTGACTTGTA
The DNA here is from genome assembly GCA_016271365.2 of Neoceratodus forsteri. NCBI lineage: Eukaryota > Metazoa > Chordata > Ceratodontiformes > Ceratodontidae > Neoceratodus > Neoceratodus forsteri. The sequence continues at coordinate 164,407,727 of CM028131.1, forward strand.
CAGAGCAGGTAAGTCATATTAAATTTAGGGGTCAAAACTGAGTTTTGCATCCTCTAGCCAGCAGGGTGAGTGACTGGTGAAAATCCCGACAGAATTTTCCACTGTACCAGTTGATGTACTTACCATAGTGTTACCCTCTCTAGCACATGCCTGCAGGGCTACCTAAAGGAAAGTCTTAATAGCTGTATACAAAATCTACTAACATTTTCTATTGGGATGGTGACAGTTCTGATGCCAGCAAAGGAGGTCAGGTTAGTGTCAGGGGCTGGGGGGCTAGGGGCTGGGGAAGGGAGATGCTAATGTTTGGGACTTTGGAAAGTGGGTAAGCTGCAGTCAGGGGCTTTGGAGGTAGGGAGGGGGCTAATGTTATGGCACATGGAGGGAAAGTGTAGAAGGAAGCATGTATGCATGCCTCTGGTGTCTCTGTAGGTGCTGTCCAGGAGGACCTTGCAGAGAAGGTGTGCATTAAGGGTGTGGGTGATTCTCGAATGGCTAAGGAGGAAGGGGTGTGGCTTCTGGTAGTCAAGGGACAGGAGGGAGGGAGGTGATATCCACAGAGATTAGAAAGTGAGGTATCTAGAGAGGGATGGATGTTCAGATGGACTATGGTGAAAGTGGCGAGGATTGGTGTGGCTGGGTTGTGTCAGGAAGTGGAGGGAGGGGGTTTATGTCTGGGTTAATGGGGGGCTGCAGAACATTTGGGGACCATGCAGGAGGTACATTCAAGAGGGCTAATGTCATGGAGGATTAAGAAAACATGCTAGTGCCAGGTGCGAGGTGCTGTGGAAAGAAGGGACTAGTGTCAGGGGGTTAGAAGAAGGAGATAAGGCTAGTGTCAGAGCTGTAGCCTTGTTAACTATGCAGATTGGGGCACACGGAATTCCTTTTATTCTCAAGAAGATATGTTCTATTGATAAAGCACCTAAAGTATATTCCCAGCTGTTGTTTTTTTTTATTTATTTATTGAAGTGTATCTGTTTAACAGGCTTTGATACAACAAATTGTCCAGTGACATATATATGTGTATATATATATATATATATTAGAGGCAAAAAACTCCATTTAATGCATTAATTAGGGTTGTTCCACAGCAACAAAGTGAGAAATTCGCATGATAGGGTTGAAAAACCTCTTGGACCCCCACACCCCAATTGGCATTGGGGTGCTCATTGGGATCGTCAGCCCTAACTCTCACCCCATGACATGTGTAAAGCAGCAGAAGTATAGGAGAATGGGGTGAGAGTTAGGGACCCACGATCCTCAATGCACACCCCAATGCCAGTTGGGGGGTGGGCGGGGGGTCCAAGGGGGGTTTTCAACCCTAACAGCGAATTTCCTCACTTTTGTCGCTGAGGAACAACCCTAACTAATGCATTAAATGGAGTTTTTTGCCTATAATTTCTCTTCTTTTTGAGAATGATAACGAGAAATAGTGAATGTAATGCAGTGGTGGCAGCGCGGCGCCCCTCCCACCACATGATGTCTTGTGGCATACTAACAGGGACAGCAACACAAACAGAAATGCTAACAGTGGTGCACATGGTAACACAAGAGCGAATGAGAACAGAAAGGGTAATGCACATGGTGGCGTAGACGGGAACGGTCTGCCACGTGATGTGTTGTCACATAGTAACATGGTGCCTGCAAACAGAAATGTCAATGGGCATGGTGATGTAAAGTGAAACAGAAAGATAAACAGTACTGTAGACAGAAATGGCAAAAAATAACAGAAATGCAAGTGCAAATGAAAACGCAAAGGATAACGCACATGGTGGCGCAGACGTCAACGGTAAGTGAAACAGGTACGCAACAGCAAGCGGAAAGGGCAACAGTAACAGTAATGTAAGCGCACAGGCTGGTTTTCCCCAAAACCTGCATAGAGAAAGACAATGAGTACAACTAATGTATGCATAATACTGAGTATCGACGCAGAAAATGAGAACTTGGAATACTAAATACGTTATATCTCAGGAACCGTATGACGTAGAAAAAAAATGTAAAAGTCATATTATTTACATCTGTCCTGGCTAATAATGGGGGCTAAGAATTTTTCTGACAAAAAGTCCGTATCTCGCACCGTTTCCGAGATACGGGCTCTGAAAGGCGCGGCGAACGCCGTAATGTTATCCTATGGGAAAAAAAGGAAAGTTCGGAGCGCCATAACTTTGCCTTCCTGTAATGTTTTTTCACCAAACTACTGAAAGGCACATCTGTTGGCTGTTGGCTGTCTTCCCTCCAAATTTCAGGAAAAAAGACAAAACTTTTATTTTGCAGCAGGGATCCAAAGGATTTCTGTAATGCGTCGGGCACCGTAATGTTATCTTATGGGAAAAACTGTCAACTTTGGAGTGCCGCAACTTTGCCGCCATGTAATATTTTTTCAATACAACACTGAAAGGCACATCTGTGAGATGTGGGCTCTGATCCCTCCAAATTTCAGCCCAAAACTCCCAGCGGTTCTTTTGCAGCGCAGTGCCAAAGAATCGCTGTCACTTTCCCACAGATGGAAAACTACTGTCGCAATTTGCGAAAGCTTTCACAAAAAAGTTCGACACTTTCGTGAGCATGAAAGTAATTTGCGAAAGTACTTTTTCCAGAAATTTGAAAAACATATATCTGGGGTGTTTTACTACAAAATAAAGACATGGCAAGCATCCTCAGGGTCCGACTAGGTGAATACAAAAAGAATTAGGTTGCTAGATGGTCCCAAATTTAAATGCCAACCATTTCTCTGATCACAAACTGAAAACAAAATGGCCGATTTGCAAAAGTAACAGGCTCATTTGCGAAAGTAAAAATGCATTTGCGACACTGTCACACTTTTTGTTAACTTTTCCCATTGACTTATAATGGGAAACTGTTTTTTGAATAAGTTTTGAACCGTTTAATATTTTTTCACAAAATCTTCAAAAGGCACATCGGGAACCCCGGCCGCATGTTCCCTGAAGATTTTGGGCCAGTCGCACAAACCGTACGACCTGTAGGCGCGACCGTAGAATTCCAGAAAAAGCGTAAATGTGCGCACAGATCACGCTTAATAACTCCACAGCCGTATATCCGACTGGTACGAAACTTGGCAGATCCCAAGGCCTATAGTTCTTGATCATATATTCCAAATTGCAGGCAAATCCATCAAACAGTTGCAAAGTTATTAAGGTGCAAAGTTTTGGGGTTTAACATAGAAATGGCTCCTCAACTTAACTATAGTGGCACCACTGCCACTATAATATATTATATGTGTATATATATATATATATATATATATATACTGTATGTATAAACTTGTTAGCAGGTTTAATGCTACCATTCAGTGCTGTAGAGGTCAGAGATACTTGGGATGATGTGAATGTCGAGGTCTGACTAGACTACCCTCTGTGTTAAAAGAAATGGATGGGCATGAAAATGAGGGAAAAATAGCAACTGATAGGCCAGAATGGCGTCCCAGTTTCTGCAGGTCCTGCATCTCCAAGAAGTACCATATTGCCACCAACCACCTAGCAACAGCATTCAAATACCTCAAAGGAATCAACAAAGTCCAAGAGGGTAGCTTCTTTCAAAAAAAGAGATGTGCGAGGACAAGGGGGCACAATTTGAAGCTAGAAGGGGGATGGCTCAGAGGTAATGTGAGGAAGTATTTCTTCACAGAGAGGGTTGTAGATGCTTAGAACAGCCTTCCTGAGGAGGTCATAGAGTCAAAAACAGTGGGGGAATTCAAGAATGCATGGGACAGACATTAGGCAATTCTAATGGGGGCTAGGAGGAAGTAGGCTGTTGGTTAACTAGGATCTGCAGCTTATCCGTTAGGTAGGAAAATGGGCAGACTAGGTGGGCCAAGCGGTCCTTATCTGCTGTCAAATTCTATGTTTCTATGTTTTTATCAACTATCCCAGGGACTAAATTTGGACCTTCATAACAGCCACTGATTCCTTCCATGGGGGAGGCAGGAGGGGAAGGTTCATCACCCCAATCCCCCTTCCATAGACTCTCATGAGCCAACACTATCCGCCAGTTTGGTATGGAGTCTTGTTGATGGTGAAGGGGAGTATAACAGTTGGGGTCTGACATTCAAATGTTTGCCCAGGTGCAGATCCTAGTTTTACCTGAGCAAACTGGGTTTTGCACCAATGTCCTATATTTAAAAGACATTATTTGGCACCAAACTAAGTGACTGGGGAGGGGGTCAGTCCCAGCCGTGTGGGGTGGTCTTCAGTGAAGTGACTGAGGTACAATGTTGTGACTGTTAGGGGTGGGGATTACTGCTGTCACTGCCTGTGGAGAGTGTCATCCATGTGACTTTAGGGGGTATGATGGCAGTGTTGTGACTGTTGGAAATAGGGATCTGTTTGTGACTGTCAGGGGTGGGTGCCCAGTGCTGTGACGTACAGTGGAAGCTTTCAGTCATGTGACTGTCAAAGGGGGGTACAGTCCTCCCCCACCATCTTCTCACACTGCTTGGCTACTTTTCAGTCAGCCATTATTATTACCCCCAGGTCCTTGTCGAGTTTTGTTGTCGTTAGTATCTGCCCCCTCCATCGCGTATGCTTCTACAGGATTCCTGTGCCCCAAGTGCACGACTTTGCACTTCTTTGTATTGAATTAAAGCTGCCACACTCATGACCACTTCTCTAACTTGCCTACAGTAGGTCTCTTCTCATCTCCGCTGTGCTGTCTGGAGTGTCCACCCTATTGCAGCTCTTGGTGTTATCCACAAAGAGACTTACCATACCTTCCAGCCCCTCTGCAATGTCATTAATGAAAACATTGAAGAGGACATGCTCTAGCACTGATCCTTGTGGCACTCCACTGATCACCCCCCTCTCCCAGGATTGAACTCCATTAACCACCACTCTATGTGTCCTGTTGCTCAGCCTATGTCTAACCCAATTTACCACCTTTGGATCCACTCTCAGACTGCCCAACTTGATTACTAACCTCTTGTGTGGGATGGTGTCAAATGCCTTGCTAAGATCTAAGTAGGCCATATCTACCACCTCTCCCTAATCAACTACCCTGGTTACACAGTCAAAGAAATCCATCAGATTTATTTGACAAGATCTACATAGAAACATAGAAACATAGACTTTGGCACAGATAAGGACCACATGGCCTACCTAGTCTTCCCATTTCCCTACCTACAGGATAAGTGGCAGATCCTATTTAACCAACAGCCTATTTCTTCCTACCCCCAGCAAAAATTGCCTTATGTCTGTCCCATGCATTCTTGAATTCTTCATCAGTTTTAGACCCCACAACCTCCTCAGGAAGGCTGTTCCATGTATCTACCACTCTCTCTGTGAAAAAATACTTCCTCACATTGCCCCTGAGCCATCCACCCTCTGTCTTCAGATTGTGTCCCCTTGTTCTTGTACATTTCTTTTTCTGAAAGATGCTACCCTCTTGGACTTTGTTGATTCCACTGAGGTACTATCATGTCCCCCCTCTCCCTCCTTTCCTCAAGGGTATACATATTAAGCTCCTTTAGTCTGTCCTCATATGGCTTCTCTTGCAGACCCTGAACCATTTTAGTTGCCCTCCTCTGGACTGCCTTCATCTTGTCTATGTCCTCACAGAGATGGGGTCTCCAGAACTGGATGCAGTACTCCAGATGGGGTCTCACCAACTGTCTGTACAGAGGGATAACAACTTCTTGTTTTCTGCTGGTGATGCCTCTCCCTATACATTCCAGTATCCCCCCAGCCTTCTCTACTGCCTTCTCACATTGCTTGCCAACCTTAAGGTCATCTGATATGATTACCCCTAGGTCTCTTTCCATTTCTGTTATTACTACCTCCCTCCCATTGTGTAATCTTCCCCTGGGTTTTTGTTTCCCAGGTGCATTATTTTGCCCTTCTTTGCATTGAATCCAAGCTACCATACTTCTGACAATTCCTCCAACTTTGCCAAATCCCTTCTCATCCTTTCCACACCTCCTTGTGTATCAACCCTGTTGTTTTGTGTCATCTGCAAAGAGTCATACTTTTCCTTCTAGTCCCTCTGCAATGTCACTTATAAAGACATTAAAAGGACTGGACCCAGTACTGAACCCTGCGGTACCCCACTAGTAACCCCTCTTTCTTCAGAGTGGACTCCATTTACAATTACCTTCTGTGTCCTGTTGTCCAGCCAATGTTTTACCCAGGCTACCACCCTGGGACCCACTCCCAGGCTGGTTAATTTGCCTATTAATATTTTGTGTGGGACTGTGTCAAATACCTTGCTAAAGTCTAGGTAAGCCATTTCCACAGCCCCTTCCTGGTCTACTACTTTAGTCACCCAGTCAAATAAATGTACTAGATTCATCTGACATGACCTTCCCACTGTGAATCCATGCTGCCTTGGGTCCTGTGCCCCACTGGCCTCTAGGTACTCAACAATTCTTTCCTTCAGAAGTGATTCCATCACTTTCCCTACCACAGAGGTCAAACTGACAGGTCTGTAGTTTCCTGCCTCTGTCTTGCTCCCACTTTTGTGAAGGGGAATCACAACTGCCTTCCTCCAGTCCTCAGGTACCACACCATCCTCACATGATTTGTTTAAAAGGGTAGTCAGTGGTGTCACTAGTTCTCTCTTTAATTCTTTTAGAATTCTGGGGTGAATTCCATCAGGCCCCATTGCTTTGTCCACCTTCAGTTTTAGGAGTTCTTTCAGAACCCTTTCTTCTGCTGTGAATCCATGTTGCCTCAGGTCTTGTGCCCTGCTAGCCTCGAAGTATGCCACAATCCTTTCCTTCAGCATGGATTCCATTATTTTCCTTACCACTGAGGTCAAACTGACCGGCCTGTAATTTCCAGCTTCCACCTTGCTCCACCTCTTGTGTGGTTGTACCACATTAGCTGTCCTCCAGTCCTTTGGTACCACTCCTTCATCCAGTGGTTTGCTGAATAGGGCTTTAAGTGGTGCCTCTAGTACCTCTTATCGCAAATCTCTTATGACAAATAGAGTCACACATGGAGTTGGCAGTGCCAAAAAGAATGTCCAGTACTCAGTTTTAACACAAGATTCCAGCACTCACCACCTCCAGGTTAGAGCATTCAGATGCCTTCACTCAATGGGTTTATATCCAAAACACTTATTTAACAGAAGACCACATTTCCCCACCTGACATATTTCAGACACATGTCCTTTATCATGTGGTGAGTGCTGGAATCTTGTGTTAAAACTGCCCCTAGTACCTCTCTGAGCTCTTTCAGTATTCTGGGATACATCTTATCTAGTCCCATTGCCTTGTCCACTTTTAGTTTCAAGAGTTCCTTTAGGACTCTGTCCTCCATGAATGGACTGGTGTCCTCTCCCCTCCATGTGTATTTCTACCCACTATTTTTGGTCCCACCACTTCCCTTTCTTTTGTAAATACTGAGCAGAAGTATTCATTTAGAATTTCTGCTTTTTCTAAGTCCCCCTCCACACACTCCCCCTCCTCACCTTTATTAAGCCTCACAAACCCTACCTTGGTCTTTTTCCTTTCCCTAATATATCTGAAGAAGGTTTTCTCACCGTCTTTTACTGATTGGGCTATTCTTTCTTCAGTTTGCACCTTTGCACTCCTGGCTGCTTTCCTCACCTCCTTCTGTTTTGCCTGATACAGTTCCCTATCTCCATCCTCCTGCATTTTCTTGTACTTTCTGAGTGCTTATTTTTTTCCATAACCTTCCCTGCCACTTATTTTGAAAACCATAGTGTTTTTATTTCTTCTTTTTGATATGTTTACTAGCTTTACACAGAGGCTTATTGCTTCTGCAATGGCTCATTTAGGTTTTCCTATTGTTCCTCTACCCCCTCACCCCCCCCTTGCCAGGATTTTCTTGAGGTGTTCCCCTATTTTTGCAAAGTCGGCCTTCTTCAAATGTATGACCCTCACTTTTGTGTGGCTTGACTCTACCGCTGTCTTCACCTTAAACCACACTGTATGGTGATCACTGGAGCCTAAATGGCTGCCCACTGATACTGTAGGTCTGTTGTTCTGTCACCATTTGTGAGAACCAGGTCTAGTATTGCTACCTCCCAGGTGGGCTCCACCACTAGCCATCTGAGTCATGCCCCTTGCAGGGCATACATGATGTCTCTGCTCCTGGTAGTGGCAGCAGCATAGGTGTTCTAGTTAACATCTGGCTTATTTAGGTCCGCCACCAGCAATGTCTCCCCTTTTTCTGCCATTTTGTGGATGGTTTCCATTAATATCCTGTCTGTTTCCTCTCCCTGTACTGGAGGTCTGTAAACAACTCCAGTGCAGATGGTGGTGCCATTTTCTGTGTCTAAGGTGACCCGTAGTAACTCCTCCCCTTCCTGTCTTCCCCTTATCTCCATTAATTTGATCCTCTCCCTGATGTAGATAGCCACCTCTCCCCCCCTTTTTGCCCTCACTGTCTCTCCTGAAGATTGTGTACCCTGATATGGTAACATCACAATCATGGTTACTCATGTACCATGTTTCAGTGACAGTGACAATGTCTAGGTCTTCCTCTGCCATTAAGGCCACTCATTCCAGGATCTTGTTACTCAGGCTACAGACATTTGTACATGTTTATTTCCATGTTTTGATGTTTTTGCCCATACCAGCTCCCTCCTTGTCCCTGTGCCTTCCCTTTACAGTATGCCTCCACTGACATTACCCACATGTGTGGATTGTTTTATTGATTCTCTGGTCCTAGTATCCTTTTGTTTGTCTACCTTAATCTGTGTGGGGGGCAGTTCGTTTTTCCCTGCTTACTTCCACCAGCCCCCTTGGCTAGTTTAAATGCTTGTCAAAGGAAAACTATATTATGCGTGTCTCTTAACTCCCAGTGCTTCATTTTATGTGGTCTAAAATGTGCTTGTTGGTCTTGTACCCATAAATCAGTAACTTTTGTCAGTTTGGTGTGAAATTTGCTGTAGTAGTTGTGCAAGGGGAAATACACCATTGGTACATTTTTGATGATAATAGGACTTTCATTGTGGAATTGGCACCATTGTCAACATTGTAGATAATTTTGGGGTGCACTGCAAAACCCATCAATGTTTAGGGTGCAATTATGTATTACTGTTGCAGTAGTCATTCACACCATTCTTTTGATATATACATTGCCTCTTAACTTCAATTATTGATGGACATACAGCTTGTTAAATTTGCAATGTTATCCTATGGGAAGTTTGATTTTTGAATTTGTATGGCTTTTTATATAGCCCCTAAATGTTTTGGGGGTTGTTATTCTAGTAGTACTCATTAAAACCTTTATTTTGATATATAGATTGTCCCACTACTGCAAATATTGATGACGTTTTAGTTTGTTAACACTGAAATGTAGAAAAAAAACACTAAGTCAAAATTATTTTTTTGTATAAAGAATTCTTTTTCATGAGAATGACACAATTATATGAAAAATAATCCTTCATAAAAATATCTTTTCATATGAAGGGATGTTTCTTCAGGAGAACAAAAAAAGCTCACAAGAAATGAATCCTTCTCACGAAAAAAGAATATGAAAAAAAGTCCAAATTCTTTTTTCAAATGAAGGGATCTTAATTCATGAGATTTTTTTCATTCTCATGAAAAAACATCACTTCATAGGAAAAATAATTTAGACTTACTTTTTTTCACATTCTTTTTTCATATGAGGGATTCTTTTTTCATGAGCTTTTGTCAGACTCACAAAAAAGATCCTTTCATTCAAAAAAGAATATAAAAAAAAAGTTCAAATTATTTTTTCATATGAAGGCAATCTTTTTTCATATGGCCGATTCTTGTTTCGTATGGCCATACAAAAAAAGAAAGTAATCTCATGAAAAAATGTAATGTGTTAGAAACACATTTTGGGGTCTTTTTTTGTGTGCAAAAAGTGAGTATAGAATCCACATAATTGGGTCCCAATTAACAAGATACATGTGTTGGTTGTTTGGGTGATACAATTTTTATGGATTTTGTTTTTTTTTTTAACTAAAACAAGATGGCAACCATACAAAAAAATAATTTTTTCTCATGACAAAAGAGTACCCCACATACAAAACAGAATCTTTTTACATATGGGCCAAAATATTTTTTCGTACCAAATACCTATCCAATAGACTGCACTGAGCATGCACAGACTTGAAATTTCAAATCCTTATAACTCTGGAATAGATTAATATTTTTTTCACCAAACCAGTGAAAGGCACCACTTAGAGCCAAGCCCTTTCTACACTGAAAATTTCAGACCAAACTTCTAAATCATCTGGGCACTAGGCGATGACCAAAAAAAACCAAAAAACATTTTTTCTTCTTTCCCTTTCCAGATCTCAGAATCTGTACATCTGACTGTAATAAAACTTGACATATCAAGAGACCTTGCCCCAAAGACAGAGCATGCAAAATTTTGTGCAACTCTGTTAAATGGTGGTGAATCTAATAAAGTGCAAAGTCAGAGGTTTAGCATTAAACAGCCTACTCAACCCTAACTGTAGTGATGTTACCACACCACTATAATACTGTTGGTGGGCACTTTTAACCCACTCACTCTGAGGAAGAACATGAGGTCTGAATCTCCAATAGGATGCTAGGGCTAGTTCTCAGTACCTATAAACCTGCTCTGATAATTTTGAGACCAGGGCAATTCTGCCTCATGACCTGAGTCTAATGCAAACAGGTCAGGAAAAAGCATTCTAGCCAAACCAAAACTTTGCAGCAATTTAGGCTTAGCAGTAAGTAATATAGAGTTGGTAGTAGGAATAATGCAAGGAAAAGCCATTTCCTAGTGATCTGGAATACCAAGGTGGAGCTAGCTGACAAGGAATTGGATAAATCTGGCAAAAGCAATGTCAGTTGACATACAGGCCTGAATGGCCTAACAAGGCCCAAAATTATTGTACATACAAATGCAGACAAAACCAGAAATTAGCTGAATATTCTGATCGAAGTTGGACCTGGTAGATGTACCAGTGGGGGAGACTTGATCCTTTAAGTGTATCTGGGGCACAGGTGTGGGGTGCAAAATTCTTCTCATCTACTGTTCACCTGGGCAATTTTTGCAGGAAGTTGTGGACTTCGTTGTTGACACAGTGTTGGGGTCCCCCAGAGTGATGGTGCTGAGTGACTTCAATGCCTTGGTCAATGACAAACTCTTGTATTTTGGACAGGACTTCCTCCAGCTGATGGATTTTCTGGGCTTCACACAGGTAGTTACCGCTGAGACCCATAATTCAGGTCACTCATTGGATCTGGTCTTCCTGCAGGGCTTGGAGAGAGCCGACTTGGTGGTGGAACCAGTTGGATGGTCCAGCCATTGCACTATTAGGTTCAAATTCCAGGCACCACCTTATAAGCCTGACCCTTTGGAGATGGTCCAGTACTGCCCTTTAAGGGATGTGACCCCAGATGGCCTTATGGCAGTGCTGGACCTATCGGGACTTCTGAGTGCAAGCATGGGTCCAGAGAGTTTATTACAGGCCTATAATATGGTCATGGGAGCAGCTCTGGAATCTATTACTCCTGTCCATGTAGGCCCCTCTCCCTTCACCCCTGGTCCCCATTGTTTGACGGGACTTTGAGGGAGATGAGAAGAGTTCGGTGAAGGCTGGAGCATCACTGGAGGAAATCCTGCCTTGATGCCAACAGGCTTAGATTGATGGCGCATTATGCAGACTGTCAATCAGTGATCTTCTTTAAGAGGGCAGAGTTCCTGTCTGGGGAGATTACTGCTGCACGGACTTGACCAGCTCAGCTATTCCATACTGTAGACAGGCTGTGCAATCCAGCTTGTCTGCAGTTGCAGACAGCCTTATCACAAGAGTACAGTAGTAGCCACAGACATTGCCAGCTATTTCCCGAAATTTCTGTGATATTTCTAGAGAAATATGCTGCTTTCTGCATTACCACAGTAGGGGCAGCAGAGAGAAACTCTTTAGAAATTTTGTGAAATATCTGGAAATAGCTGGCAATGTCTTTGGCTACTACTGTAGTATGATTAGTTTGCTCACTTCTTTGCAGAAAAGATTGCCGACGTCATGTCAGAAACCTGTTCATCCTGCTCCACTGGGTGTGGCAGTGATCGGTGGGAGGTTACAGTGTCACGGTCTGGTTGGTCAACATTTGACCATATGGCGATTTCAGATGTCATTGGGATCATCCAAAGTATGTGGCTGACCTACTGTAGTTTGGACCTGGGCCCAACCCACCTTCTTGTAGGGTGTGTTGAGGCCATTGGCCCAGTCCTGGCTGAGATTGTCCATTGTTCGAGTGGTAATGTCACGCCTTGGGTGGTTGGGATCGAGGCCACATACCGAGTGCATTCAACACCCAAGAAGTGATGTTATCCCAGCATGACACACACCCTGGCATGCAGTATTGCTATTATACAATGCCTTGTTTGTAAAGGTCACACACCAGGTGCACCCCCTATAAATCTTATAAAGATGTATTGTAAATGTGATGGGTTGAGCTTGCCAGACCCTTAGTTCTGAATTGTTTGTAAAGAAAAAATGCAACAGATAAAAAATACATAAAACAACCATTTTTTAGTTAACCTTTTACTGGGGTAGGTATACATAACAAATAGAGTTCTGTTTCTCTGTTTGGCCAGTAGGTGGAGCTGGTGAATACTGCTGTATTGTTGTCTGGCAGCCCCTGCTCTCTCTGGTAGCAAGTGTGTAGTCCCCCCCCCCCACACACACACACACACAGATTTTTTTCTCTGTACAGTAGTTATGAGATGAAGAACCCCTTTTTAAAATTCTAAAATGAAGATAGAAAGTGAGCAAGAAAGTAGAATTAAAATGATCTGCAGGCTCCCTTAACTGGCATTTTTGGGTGGGGGTGTGTAAACTGGATCCTGTTTGTTTCTGATATTGGCCACATAACAGCAGCCCCCCCTATAAATGACATGAAAATGTACAGTATGAAAGATGTAATTAAATCCCTGTGAATGAGTCAGGGCTGAGCTTGCTATATCCTTAATTACTAACTGATCAGGAGTGGCATGGCCATCTCCTATTTAGCATGCTCCCGAATGGCCATCTGTGAATCCCAATGGACCAGCACTCAGTTTTAAAAAAATGAAGCCAGAGAACAGTTTCCATATAAGACAGACAGAGACAGAGAGAGAGAGAGAGAGAAAGAGAGAGAAGTAGTATCACAGTTGCTATTGGCATGTTAAAACTGGAAGAGTAGGTACCTGATCTATGAAGGGTCACCTTGCTGTTGAGGGTCAGGCTTATCACGATGTGGTTAAATAGTGAGACCAGGAACCATTTTATAATAATGGAATGAAGAAAGAGAGTAAAATAAAACATAGAATAACTTTAAAATGATTGGTAGGCTCCTTTGAGCAACATTTGGTGGTGGTGGTGGTGATGATGGTGGTGGTGGCGGGGGGGGGGCGGTGAGTGTACTGGGTTCCCTAACTGAACCACTATTGAAATTTATGAATCAGTATCTGAAAGCCTTTGTTGTGTAGATTAAATCCTATGTCCAGGACACAGGTGACATATTGAGGATGTTAGGTGATAGCTAAATCGAAGACAACAACTATCTGGTCACAATCAATATAGAGTTACTGTACACCAGTGGTGCACAACTTTTTTTTGTGGAGGGTCAAACTGAAGACTTGAGTCAAGGCCAAGGGCCAAGGGCCACTCTAAAATGGCCTGTGGTGGCAAATGTCCAACAAGACATTATTAAATGTACACATAAAATAAATCAAAACATACATTTATTTGTTTGTTTAGTTATTTAAATATCAACATGTTACTGAAAATAAAAACAACAACAACAACAAAAAAATAAAGAATGCAAGTGAAAGCTGCTAGGTCCTCTGGGGCCACAGACAGCTGCTGTGGGAGACATTTGTGGCCCTTGGGCTGCACGTTGTGCAACCCTGCTCTACACTAACAAACCACATGAGGCAGGCCCCAAAGCATTACCCTATTTTTGGGATCCTATGGGCCTTGATGCAACTCCACCTACACAATTCCTGGTTCATAGGAACATAGAAACATAGACTTTGACGGCAGATAAGGACCACTTGGTCCACCTATTCTGCCCATTTCCCTACCCACCTACAGGATCCAGGTCCACAAGGGTGGTAGCAGGGAGGAGGCAGGGAATTACAGACCTGTCAGTCTTACCTCAGTAGTGGGCAAGATTATGGAGACACTCCTTAAGGAAAGGATAGTGCAACACCTGGAATCCATAGGAGCACAGGATCCAAGACAGCATGGGTTTACAAAAAGAAAGTCCTGTCAAACTAATCTCATAGATTTCTTTGACTGGGTAACCTGAGTGGTGGACAAAGGGGGAGCAGTTGCTGTTGCCTACCTTGAGTTCAGCAAAGCTTTTGATACTGTTTCACATAGAAGATTGATTAATAAGCTAGGTAGACTTGGTGTAGGTCAGACATTGGTCAACTGGGTGGCAAACTGGTTGACAGGCAGAAAACAGAGAGTGGTGGTAAATGGTATACAGTCAGAAGAGATGCAAGTCACAAGTGGGATACCTCAGGGATCAGTCCTGGGGTCAGTCCTCTTCAATATCTTCAATAGTGACATTGCAGATGGACTAGAGGGTAAGGCTTGTCTGTTTGCAGATGATACCAAGATGTGCAACAGAGTAGATGATCAGATGGGGTGGGCAGATGAGGAAGAGATCCTTGGGGAAGAAACCCTGGAAATACCTATAGGGGGTTGCTGGCAGTCACAAGGGAAGAAAGAGACTTGGGCATCATCATCACCGATGACCTGAAATTATCCAAGCAGACCACTAAAGCAGTAGGTAAGGCTAGAGGGATGTTGGGGTGTATTAGTAGGGGTATCACAAGTCAGAAGAGGGAGCTAATAATCCCTCTTTACAAGACACTGTTTAGGCCCCATATAGAGTACTGCGTGCAGTACTGGAGGCCACACATTCACAAGCACATTAACCAAATTGAGGCAGTCCAGAGAAGGGCAACCAAAATGGTGCAGGGACTGCATCAGAAAACATAGGACAGATTAACTGAGCTCAATATGTATACCCTAGAGCAAAGGAGGGAGAGAGGTGATATGATTGAAACATCCAAACACCTTAAGGGCATTAACAGGGTGAAAGAGTCAAACATGTTTCAATATAAGAAAAATAGCAGGACAAGAGACACAGCATGAGATTAGAGGGAGGCCGATTAAGGTGTAATGTGAGGAAGTTCTTTTTCACAGAAAGGGTGGTGGATGCATGGAGCGGCCTGCCTCAGGAAGTGGTGGATATGAATACAGTGCAGGACTTCAAACAGGCATGGGATAGGCATAAGGAAGCAATACAGATAAGTATGAATAGATAGGCCATTGACAGAGCATAGAAACATAGAAACATAGAAGTTGACGGCAGATAAGGACCGCAAGGCCCATCCAGTCTGCCCATTTCTTTTTCTACCTTATAAATGTACCATCGGCCTTTGCTCTGTCAGTGACCTATCTATTCATAGTCATTTGTATTGCTCCCTTATGCCTATCCCATGCCTGTTTGAAGCCCTGCACTGTATTCATAGCCACCACTTCTTGTGGTAAGTCATTCCATGCATCTACCACCCTTTTCTGTGAAAAAGAATTTCCTCACATTCCCCTTAATCGGCCTCCTCTAATCTCATGCTGTGTCCTCTTGTCCTGCTATTTTATTATATTTAAACATGTTAGACTTTTTCACCTTGTTTATGCCCTTAAGGTGTTTAAATGTCTCGATCATATCACCTCTCTCCTCCTTTGCTCAAGGGTATACATATTGAGCTCCGTTAATCTGTCCTTATATGTCTTCTGATGCAGTCCCTGCACCATTTGGTTGCCCTTCTCTGGACTGCCTCAATTTGGTTAATGTCCTTGTGAAGGTGTGGCTTCCAATACTGCACGCAGTACTCCAGATGGGGCCTAACCAATGTCTTGTACAGAGGGATTATCCTCCTCTTACGACTTGTGATACCCTACTAATACACCCTAACACCCCTAGCCTTACCTACTGCTTTAGAGGTCTGCTTGATGATTTTAGGTCATCAGTGATGATGATGCCCAAGTCTCTTTCTTCCTTTGTGACTGCTAGCAACTCCCTCCCAGCCTATAGGTGGCTTCAGGGTTTCTCTTCCTATGTGCATGATTTTGCACTTCTTTGCATTAAATCCTAGTTGCCACTCTTCTGACCATTCTGCTAGTTTATCCAGATCTCTTCTCATTCTGCCCACCCCATCTGGATCATCTACTCTGTTGCAGATCTTGGTGTCATCTGCAAACAGACAAGCCTTTACCTCTAGTCCATCTAGAGGTCACTAATGAAGATGTTGAATAGGACTGGCCCCAGGACTGATCCCTGAGGTACCCCTACTTGTGACTTGCATCTCTTCTGACTGTATACCATTTACCACCACTCTCTGTTTTCTGCCCGTCAACCAGTTTGCCACCCAGTTGACCAACTTCTGACCCACCCCGAGCCTACTCAGCTTATTTATCAATCTTCTATGTGGAACAGTGTCAAAAGCTTTGCTGAAGTCAAGGTAGGCGACATCAACTGCTCCCCCTTGGTCCACCACTCTGGTTACCCAGTCAAAGAAATCTATGAGATTAGTTTGACAGGACCTTCCTTTTGTAAACCCATGCTGTCTTGGATCCTGTGCCCCTATGGATTCCAGGTGTTGCACTATCCTTTCCTTAAGGAGTGCCTCCATAATCTTGCCCACTACTGAGGTAAGACTGACTGGTCTGTAGTTCCCTGCCTCCTCCCTGCTACCACTCTTGTGGAGTGGATCACATGAGCCTTTCTCCAGTCTTCTGGGACCTCTCCTGTGCTCAGAGACTCACTAAACAATTCTGCTAATGGCTCTGCTAGTTCCTCCTTTAGCTCCTTAAGTACCCTGGGATGTATGCCATCAGGTCCCATTGCCTTATCCACCCTGGAGCTTAGCAAGCTCTTGTAGGACCCTTTCTTTTGTGAAGGGAGTAGTGCTCACCTCCCTCCCCCTGTGTCCATGATGCTGAGCTGTGGGCCCTGCCCTACCTTCTCTTCAGTAAATACTGAGCAAAAGTATCTATTTAGGATAGATGCCTTTACAGGGTCCTCCTCCTCACATGCTCCCTTTTCTCCATTAAGCTTAGCAATACCCTCTGGACTTTCTCCTTTCACTAATGTATCTATAGAAAGTCTTGTCACCTTCTTTACTGTTCGTGCTAGTGTTTCCTCAGTTTGGGACTTTGCCTGCCTTACTGCTTACCTGCTTCCCTTAGGGCAGTTTGGTATGCCTCCTATCTTCATCCCGCTGTGTTCCTTATATTTTCTGAAGGCCAGCCTTTTGGCTCTGACCTTTTCTGCTACTATATTTGAGAACCAAAGTGGTTTCCTTCTTCTTTTGCACTTCCTTTTCTGTCTAACACAATGGGATGTTGCTTCAAGTATTGTATCCTTAATGCTTGCCCACTTTGCCTGTACCTCCTCACCTGTGTTTCTTTTTGCCAGGGCTAGCTGCAAGAGCAAAGGCCAATGGCACATTCATAAGGTAGAAAAAGAAATGGGCAGACTGGATGGGCCTTGCGGTCCTTATCTGCCATCAACTTCTATGTTTCTATGTTTCTATAAGTTGCAGATCCTATTTAGATATTCAGGTGGCCCATTTTTATACTGAAATGTAATTAATTCTCATTCATGGGAAATATGTTTTTACAATTCAGTGGAGCAGTTATGGGGCAACATTTGACCCTAACTTTGCAAAATCATTTCTGGAATATTGGAAAAACAAGATAATCTATGATCAAACAGCACAACCCTTCTGCCACAAAATTGATTTTCATAAGAGATATATTGATGTCAATCTGATGGTGGGGGTTGAGGGAATAAACAAGAACTGGCAGAGTTTATACAGTTCCTGGGATGTAGTTACCCCTGTATAAAGTGGTTAGCTACTAGGAACAAAGAAATAATTAACCTTTTGGATATTGTCATATTTATACTGTATAAGAATAGTGAAGCAGAGCTAGATACTACTTTGTTTAAATAGATAACTGATAGGAATAATCTTTTATTAGCCAGCAACTTTAACCTCCACCACGCCATCAAAAATATCCTGAAAAGACAAATGTTCAGAGTCAGGCATAAATATATGGATGGTGAAGAATTCAAGAAGGAGGCAAGCAATATGTCAAGTAGATTCTTGGCAAGGGAGTTATGTCTCTCTGCAGTGCTGTCCCATCTGTGTGCACCTCTCTGGGCTGAAGGTGGAGGTCACAAGATTCCAGGCTGAGCTGGCCAGAATTTGGGGGAGCTTTATCCCCCACCCATGGACCACCGAGTCCACCACTGCTGCCTCAAAGGGTGCCACGGAGGAGGAGGAGTAACTGGACTATGGTGGGCTCGGGAAAGGTCAAGGTGGTGGGTTAGAAGCACATCCTACTACTGTTCCACTCCACAATTCCTATGCTTCTGTGACAAAGCAGGAATGTCCCATGGAGGTGCCCAAAGTAGTGGCCAGGGAGGATGTGGGGGACCTCAGTAGTGGAGTATCCAGGAAGGGTAGCAGAGGACCCTAGAGGAGGAAGAAGCAACTCCTGGTGGGGCACTCCATCATGAGGTGGATAGATTTAGGGGCAGGAAGGGAGGAGGAGAGGGAAGTTAGGTGCCTTCCTGGCACCACAGCTTGGAGGGATGGAAAGTGGATCCTGGGGATTGCTAGGCAGCAGGAGGGGAGGGAAAGCTAGATGTCATTGTCTACTTAGAGACTAATGATCTGGCTAGGGATGAGGTTATGACAGTACAGGAGGAATTCAGGTAGCTAGGGAGGGGTCTTACGCAGGTAGCATGCTCAGTGACCTTTTCTGAGGTACTACCTGTCTACAACAGGGGAGAGGATAGGGTTCTCTGTACCAAGAGCTTCAACCAATGGGTGTGTGCTATTCCTTCTTCCCTCTCTCCTAGCCCCTGCTTAAGGAGGGCTCCCTGCCCTGGAGCAAGCAGAGCCACTCGCCCTAAGGATCAAAGGTAATTTGTGACCTCCTGTTTCATGGAACTTTCACTTACATATGTAGCTGAAGCCCTTTGTCCACAGTTTTAAATCTTGGCGCCTTTTCTGGATTGATACACTCAGCTCAAACCATCCCTGTAATTATGAACAGAGTTTCTCCTTTCTCATACTTTTGAAAACCGAGCCCCACTTTAAAATTAAGAATTTGCCTAAAGCGAGGGTTAGTGCTGCTAGCTTCCATTTCTATTTTTTAAGCAATTTGGGTAAAACTAGGGAGCGCTTCTACAAGCCTGGCGCCACTTTCAAATAAATTCCTAGCAGCACTTGGAGATCTGGCTTGCTGTGTACAATCACAGGCTGCTCTAAGCACAATTTGTTTAAACACCTAAATACTAGTCCCCTTAGCTGGATTTAAATAAAAGCTATCGGGGGCTAAAGTATTACTGCTGAATCTGGACTCACCTCTCTGCGAGGCTTCTCAGCTGGGACAGGACTGGAAATGGACGGCTGGCTCTTCGGTCTTAGGAGAACAGGGAGCTGCTATAATGATTATGTAATGCATGTAAAATACGGTACCCTCATGTTGTTTCTGATGTACTTAGAGCCACTGTTATTTCATGTGCTTGCATAGACGACCACCTGGTCTCAATAGTGTGTGAATTAGTACTGTTTTACACTGGTTGCCTAGCACTGTTTCCCTTGAGAGACCTTAATCCAATTTAAAGCGTAGACCACTGTATTTTTCCTCTCTCTCTCCTCTCTCTCTCTCTCTCTCTTTCTCCCCTCCCTCCCTTTCTCTACCTTGCTCCTCCCTTCTCCGCCCCTTACCCCTAGCTCTTCAAATTTCTGTTCCCTTTCTGCAGCCTCACCCTTTTTAAACTGTGTGCCATTCCTTCTTCTCTCTCTCTCTCCTAGCCACTGCTTAAGGAGGGCTCCCTGCCCTGGAGCAAGCAGAGCCACTCGCCCTAAGGATCAAAGGTAATTTGTGACCTCCTGCTTCGTGGAACTTTTGCTTACATATGCAGCTGAAGCCCTTTGTCCTCAGTTTTAAATCTTGGTGCCTTTTCTGGATTGATACACTCAGCTCAAACCATCCCTGTAATTAGGAACAGAGTTTCTCCTTTCTCATACTTTTGAAAACAGAGCCCCACTTTAAAATTAAGAATTTGCCTAAAGCGAGGGTTAGTGCTGCTAGCTTCCATTTCTACTTTTTGTGCAATTTGGGTAAAACTAGAGAGCACTTCTACGAGCCTGGCACCAGTTTCAAATAAATTCCTAGCAGCACTTGGCGTTCTGGCTTGCTGTGTACAATCACAGGCTGCTCTAAGCACAATTTGTTTAAACACCTAAATACTAGTCTCCTTAGCCAGATTCAAATAAAAGCTCTCGGGTGCTAAAGTATTACTGCTGAATCTGGACTCACCTCTCTGTGAGGCTTCTCAGCTGGGACAGGACTGGAAATGGACGGCTGGCTCTTCGGCTGTCCTGCAGCCACTTCGAGGCTGCTCCCCTCCCACCCTTGGCTGGCATTAGTTATATAGTTGTGGTGGCTTAATGCCACGCCCAGTGGGAGTGAGTGATGTTTTAACTATCTCCCTAGTTTCTCACTAGCACCATAGAAGGCATCTGAATTCTTAACAATCCTGCTAGATTTTCTACTTTCCAACCTAATAAGTAGCTCATTTTTTCCATGCATTACTGCACCATAACCTTATCTTTTACCACTCCTCTTCTCTTCTTACCACCTCCTTGCTGCCTACCCTTCTTAAAATGCCTACCACCTATCCTAATCACTGGGCATTTTTCCCCCATGTAATATTTCTGGCAGCTTCTATACTTGCTCCCATCATGTGAATCCTGGTGGTTAGTTGTCTATGCTCCATAAATGGTCACCACTTTCACCCCAATGATTACACTTTCTCCAACATGCTTATTCTATCTCATATGCCACTAGTTACTTCATCACTTTTTGTCCCTAATAGGATTGTTTACCACGATGCCTACTTATTACAAAACTTTTCTCTTCACATTACCATCCTACCAACCACTTTTATCCATTGCAAACTGTGGTACTTGCTCCTCCTGGCACTTATTTTATCTGGGAATATTGAACCAAATCCAGGACCTGGATGTAACATCTCCCACACTAACACATCCTGGAATGATGCTGAGGTTCTGCGCATTGTTCACATGAACATCAGGAGTCTTCCCCCACAATCTAACAGAACATAAGGCGTGGGTTACTCAATATAATCCTGACATTCTATGCTTGTCTGATACTTGCCTGCAACCCTCCACCCCTGATCACCTATGCCTTCTTCCTAACTACACAATTATAAGGCAAGATAGGTCCTCTTCTAAACATGGTGGAGGTGTTGCTATCCTCTACAAACCTCACCTCTCACTACATTGTAACGTCTCTCTCACCCTTTCACACTGAATCTATTCGTGCTACTCTTCAACTTGGTTCTAAGAGGCTACACATAGTGTGTGCCTATAACCCTTCCATGGGTGGTGTCTCTGGCCTAGTGGAACTCCTTTCCCAGGTGGACACAGCCATCGGACGTAATGAGGTCATCATTAAGGCTGTAATAAATTCACGGCATGCACGAAATTCACGGATTGTGTGAAAATCGGCTCATGCCATGAATTAGTTCAAATCAGGAAAATCTGTGAAATTTAGTGATATTCACTGTATCCGCTTTTCATTGAATTCATCTCCCATTTACCTTGCATTCCCCTCTAATTGTGACCAAACACTTTACTATTGTACATCTTGCTTTAGCAGGCTTAATCAGCTTCAGCAGACCACACCATGTCTCAGCCACGAAAGACGATCTCTGCTTCCAAACTCGGGACTATTTTTACCAGAAAAACTGTAGGTGTGCCATGCACAGTATGAGAAAGGCACCCATCTAGGAAAAGCACAACTGCAAAGAGGAAGAAATATGTAGCAGCATTCCAATGTTTGAGGAAAATGTAAAAGCGAGAGCTGAGCTGCAATCCTACATTAAAGACATACAGTGCAGCACTCTATGTCTAATGTAGGATCGCAGCTCGGCTCTCACTTTTACATTTTCAATATAGCACAGTATGTTTATAATCACACACCCCTGATGATGAAGGTGTGCTGTGCTTTGGTGCTCTTACATTAAGTTTTGAATACTTGCATGCTCCATGAGCTGCAGAGCAGTTTTTTTTTTATTACAATGAAGTAAACATGAAGTAAAACACATTTTACAATTTATTCTCCCCTCAAATTTGTTTGCCATGAAAGACTTAGTTTTGGCTGTGCATGGGCCTTGAAAACATGTAGTTTTTACCGTGAAAAAAGATGCAGCCTTAGTCATCACCCTTGGGGACTTAAACCTTAACTAGTCTGATAAGTCCTGTCAGTCCTTCCACACCTTAGTACAAGGCCACAACCTTCACCAACTGATCGCAGACCCAACCAGGGTTATGCCCCCCCCTCCTGATTTAGCACTCTAATTGACTGGGCCCTTACAAACCATCTTGACTGCATCGTCTCAGCTGGTACCCTTGCTGATTCTATAAGTGACCACTGCCCAATTTTCTGCATCTGGTGTGTTGCTAGACAACCATCTCCTCCTCCAAAATTAATCACCTTCTGAAATCTGGCCAATTTTCATCAGGCTCAGTTTATGCAGAATCTCTCTATGATTGACTGTTCACCTGTCTTTGCCTCCTCTGATGTTCAGACTGCCCTAGACTACTTCCTTGCCAAGTTTGGGTGTCTCCAGGACCTTCACGCTCCTCGTGTCATGCACAGCATTTGGGGCATACAAACTAAATGGCTCACTAAAGATCTTCTTACCCAACTCCGGGCTAGGGACAAAAGTTGACGGCATTTCAAGGCCTCTGGGCTGCAGACTGATTACAATCACTATAGGGCCCTGAGAAACTCCTGCAAAAGGAATACTCGTCTAGCCAAAAGCACCTTCTGTAAAGATCTACTAATAAAAGCTGGAGGGGACTCGAAAAAACTCTGGTCAGTCATTAAATCTCTTCTTGGAACTAATACATTGATCACCTCAAATGACATGCTGCTAAATAGCGTACATCGTAACAATCCAGTGACTATTGTCAACTCTTTCAACTGTCACTTCTTGGATCTAACATGCTACTCAGCCTCCTTTCCCACTGGCCACCCCTCTTCCACTCCTGTGGTTACTGAACCAATGCTCTCTCGTCCACTGTTCAGGTTTCGGTCCGTCACTAGAGCTGAAGTCCTAAAGTTTCTACTCACTATCTCAGACACCACTATCTCTGGCACTGACAGTTTGGAACCCAGGTTCCTGAAAGCTGCTGCCCCTTTCATAGCCTCCCCCTTAACTAAAATCTTTAACCTGTCGCTATGCCATGGTGTAGTCCCCAACATATGGAAGATAGCTAGAATAACCCCTATCCTAAAAAAAGGTGATCCTAAAGATATAGCTAATTATCGACCCATTGCTATCCTCTCTGTGCTTAGTAAAATCTTAGAAAAATGAGTGGCAACCCAAACCATTGAGTATCTACGGCAACATAACCTCCTCTCTGGTTCACAGCATGGTTTCCGTAAAAGTCACGGTACTTCTACTGCCCTCCTAAAACTTACTAATGATGTTTATTCTGCCATGGATTCTGGTCTCCTGACAGGTGCCATTTTCATTGATCCAACCAAGGCATTTGACATGGTTGATCATACCTTTCTCCTTACAAAACTCATCTCCCTTGGTTTCTCAGTTAAATTGGTGAACTGGTTCCACAGCTATCTGTCCAATCGGCAGCAGGCTGTAGCTTTCAACTCGGTGATGTCCGATCTATCATCCATACAGGTTGGTGTCCCTCAGGGCTCAATACTTGGCTCCCTACTTTTCACTGTTTTCATTAATGACCTTCCATCCCAGGCACCTACCTGTTCTTCCTTGCCCTACGAGGATGACCTGGTCCTCTACCCCAGTGCCAGTAATGTATCGGACATAAACAACTCCCTTGCTTCAGACTTCCTAAACATACAATCCTGGCTAACTGTAAATCACCTTGTTCTTAATGTAAGTAAAATTCATTCTATGCTCTTTAGCTCTCCAGCTAAACTAAAAGGAAATTGAGACTCCCGCAAAATATCCTGTGCTGATAATTCTCTCTTAGTCAGCACTACTTCCTCCAAATACCTGGGCATTCTTCTTGATGAATCCCTGGAGTTTGATCTCCACATCACTGCTATTTGTAAATCCATTAATGCAAAAATTGGGGGAGCCTACCGTACTAGCTATGCCCTCACTCCATCGGCCAGACTCACTGTTGCACAAGGCTTTTTGCTCCAATCATTGGCATATGGTTCTGTTACCTATCTAGGTGCAACTAAGACCTCCCTCCATTTATGGGACACCACCTATAATAACATTTGCCATTATGCTTCTGCCTCTCCTCAGTACAAACATCACTGTCAGCTCTATGCTGATCTAAAATATCCTAGTTCTGCTGCTCACTGTCTCCCATACTATGGTGCTTTAATAGATTGTATAACAAGATCAGGCCTCCCTCAATCCCTCACCTCTCTACTACACTTGCAAACCCCCTCCTATGGGCTTCACTCAAGTGACAAAACCCCTCTTTACATTCCTAGGTGCAAGACCTCTATGGGTGCGCAAGCCTTCTCCTATGCTGCCCCTAAGTATTGGAATTCTCTCCGTCAAGTAATTCATCTTGCCCCTACACATGCTGGCTTTAAGACGCTCCATCGTGAACATCTACTTGCATCAAGTCCTTCTACCTGCTTCCATCCACCTTAAGCTCATCTCTCACCTTTGCTTTATTTTACTCTAGTTCCACCCTTCCTGTATATACTCTTACCCACATCTCCTTTCTCTATCCCCTTCCCCTCTATTTTTTCAACTATGTTTATTTTGCTTTGCTAATGGCACTTCTGTATACAGTCCATAACAATGACTGGTTCTAATTGCTGTACTTGTGTTGCACTTGTTTCATCTTTTTTGTAAATCCCTGTATATTGCTCATATTATGTACTTTGTTTCAACCCTGTATTTTACAGTCTTGCAAATTGTTTGTATTTTTCTGACTACCTTTGCATCTTCATATTCTATGTGCTGCATCACATTGCTGTTGTTGTTATTGTTCTTGTATTTGACTTGTATCCTCCCGGGTCGTGCCTGAAAATAGGCATCTCTATGCCTAGTGCACCCACCTGGTTATGAAAAGCAAATACAATAAATAAAATAAAGGAGTGGTGCAAGGAGGAGGAGGGGTTCAGCTTCATTAAGAACTGGGGTCCCACCTGAAAGGATAAAAGCCTATATAGAGGAGATGGCCTGCATCCATCTTGGAGGGGAACCACAGTCCTCTGTGAGCAGTTTAAATGTTACATTAGCAAGCATTTAAACTAGCCGTGGGGAAGTGGCAGAAGGAAGCAAGAAGACATAAACTGGCCCCCCCAAAAGCAAAAGTAGCCAATAGGGAGGACTCTGAGGTAGAGAAATCTCCAAGGCTGCCTGATAATATAAGAAACAAAATGGTAGAAATGAAGTGGGATGGCACTGAGGGAAGAGGGAGTAAAGAGAGAAGGCAAAGGGGGAAAAGGGGGAGTTGAAAAGCATGGTGGCAGTGAGATTTGGAAGGCTATGTGTTCAAATGCTCAATGTCTGTGAAATAAACAGTCAGATATACACCCAGGGGACAGAGTCAGGACCGCAGGAGCCCTTAAAGGACATGGGACCCCTTCCTCAAGCACATACAGCCAGAGATATGTCCAGAGGACAGAGTAAGGACAGCGGGAGCCCTTAAAGGCCACAGGACCCCTTCCCCAAGCACACACAGCCAGAGATACATCCAGGGGACAGAGTCAGGACTGCGGGAGCCCTTAAAGGTAAATGGCTACCTCCTGGGATGAACACCTTTTGAGAGGAGTGATTTTATGATCTCCTATTGTGACTGATTGATTCTGAAGGCCTCTATGCACTCCTTGTAGCCTAGGATTCTACTCCGTTCCAACAGGAGCTTCAAGAGACACACAGCACATTGGAGAGCCTTGTGTAAAGCCTGATAGCGTTATTTCATGTCTATTGCTGTTGTTTTCACTGTCTTTGCATTAGCCTGCTGTGCATTAGTGGCTACTACATGCCTGGTGTTCATTAGAGCTGTTAGCTACTATTCACATTTACAGCTTAGCAGTGTTTTCTCTACTGCCTTGTACAGTTACTGTATTTAAGAATTGCCCTTTATGTGTGCTGTTAGACCCTGTGCTGCTGTTATTTCAGGTGGCATACCTGCATATTTCCAGTCTGGTTGTTGCTACTGCAGACCCACCTCATTGCTGGGATCTCCCAGTAGTTCCACAGGCCCCATTTTGTCCTCCTTCTCTCTATCTGCCTGTCCCGAGTTTGCGCATGTGCACTAGGGTCTAGCCTGACTACTGCATCTCTAGCTATCCTCTCACTGCATACTAATGGGATTCCTTTGTTTTTCTCCCCTACTTTAAGCCATGAGACCCCTTCTGCAAGCACTCATGGCCAGAGATACATCCAGGGGACAGAGTTAGGATTGAGGTAGCCCTTAAAGGTAAACAGCTCCCCCCTGGGATGAACACCTTTTGAGAGGGGTGTTAGTTTGATCAGGTTTCCTGCAGCCCCCTCCAACTCTCAATGTCATCTACCACAGCTCCCATCTTCATATCCTCTGCAAACAGACTGATCCTAGTCTGGATCCTGAGTGAGATATCAGCTATGAATATCCCAAAAAGCACCAGTCCCAATACCGATCTCTGTGGTACCCATCTCATAACTGCCCTCAGGGATGAGAGTTCCCCCCCACCACCCTTTGCTGCCTTCCATTGAGCCAGTCATTGATCTATTTGACCATCCTTGTTCCCCCTATATACTCCAGCTTCCCTCCCCTCCAGCCTCCCATGCAGCACAGAATCAAAGGCCTTGCTGAAGTCTAAATAAAGGTCATCCACCACATGGCCCTTGTCCAGTTCCCTGGTCACCCAGTCATAGTACTCAATTAGGTTTGTCTGGCAGAATCTGCTTGAGACAAGCCCATGCTGTTGACCATCTTGGAGTCCATTATCCTCCAAAAATATCACCAGTCTTTCTTTTAGAATCATCTCCATGAGCATACTAACAATTGACGTGAGGCTCACTGGCCTGTAGTTGCCTAGTTCATCCTTAGGGCCACTTGTGTGAATTGTCACCACACGGGCCATCTGCATTCAGTAACTCAGTGGAAAAGTCAAATGAAGGATGTTTTCCCAGTAGAAAGCAATGGGTAGGACCAAGTTCCAAACCTGTTGTGTGGTTTGCTGGTAGATATTGGAGACTGGCTTTTTGAATTTAGTTTAGAGAAGAATGGGCCAATTGAATTTAACCAAGGAGATGCACATAGAAATTTGTTTAAACAGTGTTAATTCTGGGCATACTGCAAAAACTGCCATATAGTACAGTTACATTTAGATTTAAATTGTGAGAAGAAAAGGATCTTATCATCCTTGATTAAATCCAAGACAGAAGCAATATTCAATCCCTTCCACTTAGCCAAGGAAAAGGGGTTGCCACCAATACATATTCCAGTTATTAAGGAGGGGTTGACTGACATTTTTCAGATAAGGTAGTTTAAAAAATTTAAAGAGTTTTGAATGAGCATTCAGGGACAAACCAATGGGGGTGAGCCTAAGGGCTTGTGGTAGACTGGCCAGAGGATATGCAGTGAAGAGGATAGAGATACTGTAGATGAAATTTCTCTTCCAAACTCTCTTCAATTGTCAGACACAGTGGTGAAAAGGAACAAGGGGATTCACAAGAACCCCACTGGAAGTATTTAGCACTATGCAATGACAGGTAATTGGCAAAAAGTCCAGAAGCTGTAGGCTTCCCATGTGTCGTGCTCTGCAAAGTTTAATAAAAGCCCTCCATGCAGTCTTACCCTAACCATAGGAAGGCTTTTAGGAAGAAAAATTGTTAGCATTCCCATGGAGTATGCACATCAAGTGGGGCAAATTTTTCATCTTAAGAATATTTGGTCTTCCGTAGATTGAGATGGGCAGCAGTTGAAGTCAAGTTCAATTTGATTTTTGATCGAGTCTAAGTCAAGAAATTTCAATAAATTTAAGTCACAGGTAATTTTTGTACTGAGATACAGCAAGGCTTTGAGTTCCCATTGGAGGCCTAATGCTGTTGTGTCTTCTTTAGCATAGGCAAGAGCTAAGGGATATACTACAGTTTTATGTAAATTAAGTTTATATCCTGATAATTGACAAAATTGGAAATAATCTGAAAGGTCATGGGTAAGGAGGTCTGCCAATTGGTTATATGAAGCAAGATGTCATCCACAAATGTGGACACTTCCAGTTCAAGCTGTCCAACTATTGACCCTGTGACCAAGTCTGAAGAATTAATCTTACAAGTAAGGGGTTCTAAATATAAATTAGGCATGTATGGGGAGAAAGGGTATCCCTGGCAAGTACCTCTAGCTAAGTAAAAAATGTCTGAAAGTTTGTTATTACATTAAAAGTTGTCCTGATGGCTTACTATTTAAAACTTGTATTCTATTAACACATTCTTAGGGAATACTGTACTTCTGTAAAACAGTAAATAAATATGATCATGCTATGCAGTTAAAAGCTTTCTCTGCATCCAGGGAGACCAACACCATATCATAGTCCCTCTCCCTGGATGCAGAGAAAAGATGAAATATCTTCCAGAAATGGTCACTGGAGTGATTACCAGTCATGAAGCCAGCTTGCTCTGGGCCAATAAGCTCTTTTCAGACCTTACTCAAAAAAGTAGCCAAAATTGTGATATAAATCTTAACATCTACATTTAGTAGTGAGAAAGGATGATAATTCTCAGGCTTAAGAGGGTATTTATCTGGTTTTGGTATAAACACAATGTGTGTTTCAAATAAAGAAGTTTCTTTAATTTCTGAGTCGTTGAGTAAATTAAACAATTTGGTCAGTAGGGGAAGTAATTCTTCTTTAAAAGTTTTGTAAAAAAGTGGGTAAAAAACATCCAACCCTGGAACCTTCTCAGGTAAGAGGGATGAAATTTCAGCTGAAATCTCAGATTCTGTAATGGGAACAATCAATAGATCTTGTTGGTCTTTTGGAAACCTAGGTATTTCAGTATTAGCAAAAAGTTAAACTCACTGAGTAGGAGGGATTGGGAGCTGAGATGAAGTATAATTGCTAATAAAATTCCTGTAAAATTGATATAATGTTTTTTTGTTTCACAAGAATGAGTGTGAGGATCTATCAGGGTTGAAACCCAACAGGAGGCACTTTGTTGCATAAGACAGAGGGTCAACAATTTGCCCACTTTATCACATTATCTAATATATTTTGCTTTGATACGTGTTGCAGCCTGATCCACTTTCTCCAGGAGATATACCAAGTACATAGCCCATAACTGTGTCAACTAGACCTGGACCCCATCTGCAGAAAGTGATGAAAGTGATTTTTCCAATATTCTAATATTGTGTAGTCATCCTGCAACTTGATCTCTTGTTTTTATTGTGATGAATAGTGGGCTAGCCTGATCAAGTCACCTCTCCAAACTGCCTTAAGTGCCCCCAGAGAGTATCCTAAGCCACCAGAGAGTCTCCATTTTCAAAAATGGATAACTTAAAAAATGTTTTGAAATGAGATACTAAGTTCGGGATCTTTCAACAGCTGACTGTTCAGGGACCATCTATGAGATCTAAGTTTCCCATAAGTAGCCTCCATATACAAAATAACTGGGGAATGGTACAACAGAACTTGGCCTATTATCTGGCAATCCTGAATTAAGGCCAGTAAATGCTGACTTATAAAAAAATAGTACAGTCTTGAGCAGATGTCATGCGGAACTAAATATAAAAGTAAAATCTTTGTCAGTGGGGTGCAGTGTTCACCAAGGATCCAAAAGTCCCAAAAATTCTCTAATGGCCCTCTGGGCCAGAGATAAACTGGCCTTTGTCCTATAGCTTCTGTCAAGATCATTGACGCACATCAAGTTCCAGCCCCCCTCTATAATCAAGGGAAGCAGTGTTGGGTATGTTACTTTTAAAAAGTAATCAGTTATAGCCATAAGTTACTTTCAAATAAATGTAATAGGTTACAATTACTTATTACTTTCATATAAAACATCATTAGTAACTGTAACTGTAATGCATATTACTTTTCATATTACTTTATATCACTTTTGATGACATGGTTGCATTTACTCACTGAACATATAGTAGCTATGTGATCATGAAACCCCAAGAAGTGTATAAAAGAAATAAAACAGATTCAAAAGACATCAAATATGTTAATTTATATTGCAGTACCCATCTGACTTTGCCAGCCACAACAATCCCTTCACATTTCCATAAATAAGAGCTCTATTCAAGAAAACACTCACACACACCCTGCATCTACTGCTGCCCTCTGCAATCCTTCCCCCCCACAGCTGAATCCTAACTTTGCCTGTCACTGCTGTCCCTGACCTTTTTAATTTCCATAAGACCCAGACTCACCTTTCAACACACACACACACACCCTACATATACTGCCAGTGCCCTTTGTGATCTCTCCCACACAGCTGTATTTCCTGACAATGCCAGCCACAGTTACCTCTTTACATTGCACCACACACACACACCCTGCTGCATCTTCTGCACTTGGCGATCTTTCCCAAAGTTAGCCTGTATTCTTCTCCTGACTAGGTAAGAGCCACAACTACCCCTTTAAATTTCCATAATAAAATCCCACCCTCACATAGCTCCCCTACACTCACACACATTCACCTTGCATATCTACTGCCTTTCCTTGCCGTGGTGATCTTTTCTTATTTCCACACAGCAGCCTGAATCCTAACTTTGCCATTGCCAGTCACGGATCTACCCCACATCACATACAATAAATTCCACCAGCACACACCTGCTTAACCCAACACACAATCTAAACACTCTTTCCCACAGTTGAGCCTTGACTTGCCACTGCCACTGAGACACAGTCATAATTATAACTAAGTCTGCCATGACTATTATGCCACTGCCAGTATACCACAGCTAAAATCAGACAGTGTCACTTACAATCAAATTGTCACACAACATAACACACTTGTTGCACTCCAGTACATACTCATTCCATGAGGATTTTCTTTGAGATGGGTCAGGTGATGGTGATAAACCTGGCAGGTGGGGGGGTGGATGGACAATCAAGCAGCCTGCTGTGGCAGTTTGGTGCATGTGGTGTTGGTGGAAAAAGGCCTTGAGCCCTGTCTGCAGATGGACTACTTGGCTTTTTCCCTACAACAGCTGTGCTGGCCCCGATTCCATCAGGGTTCACAATAGATACTATAGAGGGCCATGACTGAGGACAAGCAGGGGTGTAGCTAGCTGTCTATAAATTATACATCAATTGGCCAATCTGTTGCCCCCTCAAACACATTTCATTAATTCCTATAGTGATTCTTAGTTTTATCATGTAGTGGTGCACAAGTAGTATAATTTGTATACAAAATGTTGCAAAATGATATATGTAATTATAAACCAACAAATAAAATGGTGTTTTTGGCTTTTAGTTGCACAGCACATGTTACAGATATAGAACAAAATGATAATATTAAATGTATGCTGAAAACAGAAAAGTGAGTTGGAATCAACGTTTCAACCATGGGTCTTCTTCTGGAATTATTTAAAAGAGAAAAAACAGGTAAGAGTAATAACAGAAATATATGTGAGGAAAGAAAATAGGGTGAGGCTGTAGGAGAAAAAATGACAATAGGTAAGGTAAGAATAGAATCTGGAAAATGAAAAGGTGATGACAGGTATGAAAAGGCATAGTAGAAATGAATGAGCTGAGGAGTCCTTAAGTGGGGAGTAATTAACAGGACCTAATAAGAAGGCTGAAATGTGAAAGCTATGTGTGCACACTTATTTTCATTTTTTACAGATCAAAGAAATACTACTAGCATATTAAAATGCCAGCAGAATAGGCCTAATGGTCTCTCAAGTCTGCTCAATTTTCAGCACCTGCTGTACTCAAATTGGAAGGGGCCAGTGATTTACACCGGATCTGTGACAATTTGTACAAGAACACCCAGTGCAACAACACCGCACCACAGCCATTCAGCCTAATATTATTTTCTGTAATGAGACAACTGGCAAAAACAACCCTGACACCTACCGGTAGTGGGACTGTAATGATGTAGAAAGCAGTGGTATAATACATGAGTCTACCTTGTAGTCATAACCACCAATTTAGGGCAAGGTTCTCGTAGGGCAATCCAGTATCATGTCAAAATTCCTAGGCAAAATGTTGCAAGGCTGAATGTCTTTGCTCTAGATGTCATGCCACAGGTTGATACCACCGTGTAGCTCAGGCAGCTCATAATACCTAGACACTGTGACTATGCAAACCTGAATATCAGCAAGGCTACAAAAAACAACACATCACAGTCATGAAATGTTGCCTAAACTTTTGATTGTGAAAAAAACACAAAAAGTAGTAGGCAACTTGCATTCAATGTACAAGGCGAAGATGCTGGGTGCTCATGCAATGCTAGTCAGAAAGGAGTTTTTTTAGCCTGATGTAATAAATTGAGCATGCAGTCAGCTGAGCAGCCTTTCTTTACACTAAAATCTGACAATAAATAGACATTTGCACAATCTCCAAATTCCTGTGATGTCATTAACCTCTTGAGCTTTGCTCTTGAGGTTTATGAAGTCACAGGAACCCCCTTGATGGTTTACAGCAACCATAACAGATGGATGCCCATCTCTTGCTCTATTTATGTTACAGTAATTAGTTACTTATGAAAAAGTAATATCATAACATTTACTTATTACTTTATTTTAAAAGTAATCTATTACTATTACTAGTTACCAAGAAAAGTTATCAGATTACAGTACAAGTAACTAGTTACTACTCAGCACTAGAAAAATGGAGATAGGGGGCCAGTACTGTGGCCAAGGTAGGGAAAAAAGAAGAGGTGTCCTGATTAAGACCATATACTGAGCCCAGTACCAAGTCTATGTTGCCTAATCTTCCATGAGCAAAAATATACCGTCCATTTAGGTCAGGGATCTCATTAAGTAGTGCAAATGGGTCGCCTTTGGCAAGCAAAACAGCAACATCCCTCTGGCAAGGACTATTATCAGCACTAAACACTTGTCCAACCCAGCATTTAACGTACACTGATGTTTTAACTGAACCTCTAATAGGTGCTTTTCTAGTAAGAACACAATATGGGGATGTTACAAATTTAGATGTCTAAGGACAGAATATTTTTTAGCATTATATCTCCCTCCTTTAATGTTCCAAATAAGAATATTAATTATGTTTGCCATCATAAAATGAGAAGAACTGAGCAATACTCACAATATCCCAGGTCACCGTCAGCCAGGCAAGAGAGAACCCTCCCCTCTGTTGACCCCCCATGACATATCCGAATATTTAACAAACATTATTTCTATATAAATAACAACAAAAACATGAAGCAACAACAATATTAATGCTTTCAAATACTGTATATTAAAATGAACTGAATTACCCGGGCCAACTGCCTGCTCCACTTCTTGTGGTCCAAGAAGACTGGCTGAAGGTAGCCCTTATCTGGATCCTCCAAGAAGATAAAGTCAAGAAAAAACAATTGCACCCCCCGCAATATCATGCCTAAAAGGGGTTTCCTTTAAGTGTAATAATAAGGGGACCCTGGGTTAAATAAACCAGCTATATAAGAACCCTGCATATCCAATTCAAATTCTACACTATAACTTGACCAATATAGTGGCGCACAAAAATTGCATTAACCTAGGTAAAGGCACTGTAACTCCCTAATTATCTAGTAAATCCTAAATAACAATTTAAGATTTATAATCTGATTAAAAATGATGTCATAATAATGAACCACAAACTGTGCCCCAGACCATCCACTAGACGAAGTTCCATCCTGAAGAAAAAACTGACCCATCCATTCCATTATTACTATGAACCATAACTTTAATAGAAAGTATTAGAAAGAATCATATTGTGAACAGCAAGAGGATTTGATGGGGCTAAATTAATCAGGCTATTATGTCAGTACATTCTTAGTAATCAAACAACTACTTACATGTTGAAGGAAGAAAGAAAAAAATGAATAAGCAGAGCTCAATTACAGTAAGCATAGAACAAGAACAGTCATGCATTGTCAATAAAATGCAACCTGCTCCAACCACTATGATATCATCAGATTTTATGGTATTATTTATTTATCTAAATTTGGTGACTGGGTAAGTCCACTGAGATAATACAGTCCCTTTTTCAGGGTCAACCCACAGGTCTTGGTAAAATAGCAGAGAGACAACTGCAGGAATACATTGGTGCAAAATACAGTGGGAGATAAGAAGATACAGCAAGTACAATGGCAGACATTGAGGTACAGCATAAACAATAATAAAATATAGAGATACAGCATACAGGTATTTACAAAAATGAGCAAAACAAGGAATAAGTACTTCAAAGACAAACAAAATTTCAAAGGTATGGACAATAAACTTAGAGTAGCAACTAGGAGCTAAAGGAAGAAAGGGAGGATGGTGTAGTGAAGGAGGGGGAAGGGGATGGGGACAGACAATGAAGAAGAGGGGGATGCAGGGGAGAATGCATGGATGTAGGGCAAAAAGCATGGATGTAGCTGGTGGAAAAGCACAGAGTTCAGTGAGAGGCAGGGATAAGGGGAGGGAGGAAGGGTGAATCATCAGCAGAAGCAGGAGCAGGATACAATGACTGAGAGTGAGGCATACAGATTGGATTGAAACATGGAGAGAGAGAGAAGCAGTAGAGGACAGAGGTGGGGAAGGAATTCCAGTCTGATGTCGCAGAAAAAAAAAAAAAAAAAGACCTATGGGCAGTGGCCAGACGTAGTTTTGGAGTAATGAGAATTGGGAGTGAGGCAGATCGTAGGGCACGGGGAGCTTGTCTTAGTCATATAGTCTCATGGAGGCAAGGGGGTGTGAATTTATGGACAAGCTTGAACATGAAGCTCAAAGAGCAATACTTCAGTTTTGTCTCATAGGGTAGCCAGCCCAGAGAGGAGAGGATGTCGCAGTGGTGAGAGCAGGCATTTGCCCCTGGGCAAATCTCCACACTCTATGATAAGCCTGGGTGAGAAGGGCCTGGGAGGAGGAATTTGCAGAGAGTAGTGACGGAGCACCATACATTAGGAGTGGCAGGAGAGATGCAGTAGCTAACTTATGGCAGGAGGTAGCAGAAAGGAAGGGACGGATGTGATAAAGGAGACCAAGTTTTTTTGATACAAGGATTTGGTGACTCAGGAGACATGTAGGCTAAAGGTGAGAGCAGTGTTCAACAGGATACCCAAATATTTGAAGGACTGGACACACTCAAGCATATCACCATTGTTCGAGCTAATGCTAAGAGGGAAAGAGAAGACTTGATGGAGAATCAATGAGTAAATACCATGCTTTCAAGGTTTTTTTTGTTTTTTTTAGGATGTAGCAAATAAAAAATACTCTAATTTTCACTTTGTCCAGTCACAGAAAATGTCCAAATACAACTAAAGAAAGTTGGGAAGGCTAGATACACTCCCGATCCAATCACAGTACATCATTTAGTTCCTAGTCTCGGATATCTGAAAAAGAATCATCTTTTGTTCCCAAATAGGTCCAGGAAGATCTTTGGTAGTTCTGCAGCAACCTGACCAGCAGAAACAAAACTTTGCAGACCCGCTGCAGTACAAACCTCTAGCAGGGCAGGGTGCAACATTCTATAATGGATGTGGGCATCCCAGAACTTGGTCTGGATGTGGTGTTAAGCTGCTCTTGCCTGTCGAACCCTGTAGGTGAGATCTTGTACCAGCCATAAATGGGAGATTCTAACTTACAGACTTCTTTCAGAATATGGTCCTGGTCTATATAGTCAAGAAGTTTAAATATTAGTGGTCTTGGAGGTTCTCCTGGAGTGGGCTTGGCCCACAACACTCCATGGCTCTCTCTCTCTCTCTCTCTATAACATATGTGGGACAGTTAAGTGAAGGACCAACTACTTTATTATAAAATATTTGTATAAAATTGATTGCATTAGCTCCTTCTTCACCTTCGGAAGCCCTAGGAGGAAAAGGTTATTTCTTTTGCTCCGACCTTATAGCTCATCTACCTTGTCTTCCAGTTTTATCAGGTTCCTTTTAAGCGCAGTCATCTCTGGGTCTATGCAAGCTTGCTGACCTTTGATGGAAGAAATACGGACTTTGGTGTCAGCTACTCTCCTGGTAAGCTCTTGGAAAGCTGGTTTTAACTGTTTTAAGCCAGAAATAATTACAAAGATCGCTTCACTGAGTGCATTTAATTCCATGTAGATTTGTTCTGTAGAAAGCTCCATAGTAGATGGTGTAGCTGGGGAAACAGCTGAGATGCTACAGCATTGCTTTTCTGTTCCAGTACTAGGGTCTGCAGCATCATCTCCTCCAGAGGCAAATTCAGTGTAGTGGCCTCCCAACTTGAAAATTCTATTTGTTCTATGGCCATTTTGAGACCAGATGCTTTGTGCTGTATACAGGGTATCATGGAGTCAAAAGTTGAGGTTGAGGAAGGACAACATAGAGAATACTTGATGGGCAACTATGCACAACCAGTGTGTTCTGACACAGAGAAGTTCTGATTCCCTCTGACCTCAAGAGTGAAGCTCAAGAGGTCCATGGGAATCAGAACCCCGAGGAGACAGAACACACAGGTTGTGCATAAAGTTGCTCATCCTGTATTTTTTATAGTGTATAGTAGTACTACGTGAAATGTGTGCTTTGTGTTTTTTTCTCTCTTTTTCATAATGAAACTGACTTGAAAAGTCTCTAGAGGTTCTAGAATACTGTCACAACAGAATTAAATAGAGGGAAGCAACAATGTGTCAGGATTCCAAGTGGTACTGCTGCAGTAGTGACGTCACTACTGCAGCAGAACAACATAATGACATCACTACTGCAGCAGAACAAGCATATTCCAGACATGGAATTTCATGCATAACAGCATTCCACTATACACTATAATTTGATTTTTAATATGGGTCAGGATGGAGCTTGAAGCTCTAGCTGCTACTTCAGTCTTGGCATCATGTGACTCAGTCTACGAAAGTTCTGCATCACCATCTCCACATACTGGTTTACCATATCATTGATATCAAGGTGTATCAGCAACCCCCAGCTCCCCCAATCTCTCTCTCTGGCATCCACCTTATCCTGTGTTAATCCCAGATGGCCAATACACTGGGAAGCCACCTGACCAAGAGGAAGTGGTGGGGGCTGAAACAATCACGGGGATTTAAGAATGCATGGGATAGACATAAAGGAATTCTGGAGGTCAGGGGTAAGGGGCAACAGACTTCCTGGAAAACATAAACTGAACTTACAAACTTAAATGGGCAGATTGGGTGGGCCATAGGCCCTTATCTGCTGACACTGTCTATGTATCTATGTATCTATGACCATCCCCCTCCCATCCAACCCCCCCATCCACCCCCTCCTCACACCTAATGATTGAGTCCCCAGTTACTAAAACTCTCCAGGTAGATTTGCTTCTGTTTGTCCACTTGGGTGCCACCATGCTGTCCTACCCTTTTCCTCTGACTGATTCAGAGACCCCACCAGCTAAGTCAAGTACCTGAGCCTTCTCTAGGAGTGCAAAGTGGTTTGCCATTTGGATGGTGTTGGGCTGAACAACCTTCTTCTGGCTAACCCTGCCTTTCTTCCCCCTCCCCAGCACTTTTCACCCCTCTGGACCAGTGAGCATCTGGGGGAGTGGTTGTGTGGGGGAGTGGGCTCCAGCTGAGCTAATGACACAACTGAAAAATTTCTACCCTTGCTGCCACCAGCTGAGCATGGAGTTCCACTAAGATCCTGCAGATGGGGCAGTCCTCCAGAGAATATCCCTAAATGAGAGCATCCCCTTCCCCATCTGCAACAACTGACTGTCTTCCATCTATACTCCATACCTATAGGCAACAGCTTTAGCACAGAAACAGACACCTAATTGATCAAGTAGTGCTCACCAAGAGAGGGTGCAGCAATGAGCTTCAACTTTAGAAGACACTTTTAAATTAAACTGGAACTACAGTAGCAGTAGTAGCAGTAAATATAATTTCAGCACAGACTACTAAATTAACTATTAGTGCTCACCCAGACAGGATGAAGCAGTAAGCATCAACTTTAGCAGAGACCTCTAAATTAAACTGGAAGTAGCAGACAGTATTATCAGTAAGTATCACTCTCACACAGAGAAACACAATTAACTGCAGTGGATTCTGCTTAAGTGCACATCCGATTTGTCAGTCCAAAATGTGCACATAAGTGGAATTTGGACTTATCTGAAATTACATTGTAAATAAAGGGTCAGCACAGAAAAAGATGCAAACACTTGTGTGTCATAATAGTCTTTCATGTGGTAGTATATCATTTCAAATCATCAGTTACATTAGCTCATTTAAAATGCATTTCAGTTATTTCCAGTGGTGACATAAGTACATATTAGATTAAAATGTTTGCATTAATGTTTTTAAAAATTTAGATACGGCAGTGTCCCTGA
The DNA here is from genome assembly GCA_016271365.2 of Neoceratodus forsteri. Classification (NCBI taxonomy): domain Eukaryota; kingdom Metazoa; phylum Chordata; order Ceratodontiformes; family Ceratodontidae; genus Neoceratodus; species Neoceratodus forsteri. The sequence goes on from CM028131.1 coordinate 164,446,183, forward strand.
GCTAGCACCACGACTCCCACCCTCTCGCTTCACTGACAGCTGATCTGTATTCCTTCCCATCTGATTGATCTCATCAGGCAGTTGTAAACCCTGTACTATGCCTAATGGGGGCTGATTGGGACCACAGGAAGTTGGGATGTCAGGTACATATGCTTTGTATACTGAAACATGAAACAGCCAGTAGTCACAGTGGACATTCCATGTTGGTGGTTCCTGCCTTTTTTCCTCTTACTTCTCTTACTTGTTAAACAGTTTCCAACCCTCTAATTTTTCTAACTTCCCCCTACTCTCCAATTCCCATGGGGCTTCAAACTAGCGCACCTAAATATTTGCAGCATCCTGAACAAACTCACCACACTACAACTAAGCATCCTGTCTCTGTGTCCTGATATTCTAATCATCACTGGGACCTGGCTGAAGCCCCACAGCCTGGATGCATAATTCTCTATCCCTGGATACTCCTTCATTCAGTATGACTGACAGGGTAAAAAAAAGGGTGGGGGCATTGACATGTTCCTCTCCTCCAAGCTCCTGTTCACCCCAGTCTGGCTTTCCATGCCCACACTGAACAAAGACTCCATGCTAATCAAAATCTCACTCCTACACTCAATTCCCTTAAATGTAGCAGGGTCCTACTGCTCCCAAGACACCCCTCTGCCTCTAGTTTTGGACCACCAGAGCACCTTAAAATCTCTCGCTTCGGGGGGTGAGCTACATATCCTCAGGGACTTCAACTTGAACTGGCTCTCCAATGCTAGCTCTAAGCTCCAGAGCCAAGTGAATGCACTAATCATGTCCCAACAAATAACTGAACCCACTCACTTGAACCACAAATCCCAGAACAATACTGTCTTGGACTGGGACCTTACCTCTTAACCCCATTGGATACTTGATGCTGGACTCCTACCGGACTCTCTTAGTGATCACCACATGATCTACATGGTAATAAAAATATTCAGACTGAAGGCTCCTCCCCCACATACTGTACTCACTAGGTCTTATAAATCCCTTGACCTTACAGTGATCTTAAATGACCTGACAAACGTTGATTGGTCCTTCATCCTCTGGGCATCCTCCATCGACTCTGCCATAGAACTCTATAAGTCCAGATTCCTTGCTGTCTGGGACTACTATGCGCCACTCAGAAGGACCCGAGTAAGGGGTGCCCACCTGCTCTGGATCACCACCGATCTCATAGATCATCTCCGAGCCAGGGACAGGGCCTGGAAATTTATAAGGTAACAGAAACCCATGCGGCACTCCAACACTACTGCTCACTTTGGAATGCCTGCACTAGGCTTACTCCACAGGCCAAAACTACTTCAAGGCCTCCTTCTACACCAACTTTAACCACCCAGCAAAGCTTTGGCATACAATCAAATCTCTCTTCTCCCCTCTGGCCCAACCCCCTACACCAGCCCTGAATGTAGTAGGTACTATTGTCACTGAACAGAGCGCAGTGGCCTCAGAGTTTAACACCTTTTTCACAAGCTGTGCATCCTCTCTCTTGTCTTCTCCCCTGCACCCTCCCATGCATTCACTCCCTTCCATTCCACCCCCTTCCCCAGCCTCCTGCTTCTCTTTTCGCCAAGTTACACCAACTGAAGTACTAAAAGCCCTACGGTCATTCAATCCCTCCAAAGATAAATGCTTCCCAGGACTGGACTCCAAAATGCTCCGCATTTCTTTCCCTGCCATTGCCAGCCTTCTGGCCACTCTCTTCAACCTCTCTTTTGTGCTTGCATCACTCCCATCTGACTGAAAACATGCCACAGTCATCCACCTCCCTAGAGGTGGTGATTCCTCCTCCCTGGGCAATTACTGGCCCGATCTCCCTTCTTCTCATCCTAGCCAAAATACAGGAGCACCTTGTTCTCTCTCAGCTCTCCTCCTTTCTTGACTCCTCCTCCTTCTTCACTCCTTACCAGTCTGGATTTAGGAAATTGCACTTCGCCATCACCTCCCTACTAAGGCTCACCAACATCATCCTCACAGGAATGGATAACGGGCACACCACCTCAGCTATCTTTGTTGACCTTGCAAAGGCCTTCAAGACTGTCTCCCACACCCTTCTACTATCCAAGCTCTCCCTCACTGGACTAGCAGGAGCTTCCACCAGCTCATTCCACTCCTACCTGGCAGGCAGGTCACAATCAGTCAGAATTGGCTCTTATACTTCCATCCCCCTCCCTGTCACTACAGGGGTCCCCCAAGGCTTTGTCCTTGGCCCAGTACTGTTTTCCATATTCCTAAAAGACCTGACCTCAGCCTGCCCACACACATCCATTCACATGTATGCAGACGATACAGAACTGTATGACTCAGGTCGCTATCCTCTGAGGTGGATACCAGACTCCAGCAGGACTTCAATGATGTCCAGCTCTGGTTTTGTTCAAATCAGCTTTTTCTAAATCCTAAGAAAACTGTCTCCCTAACTTTCGGCATGAGGCAGTGACTCTCCCAACTCCCTTCTGCCCCAACTTTCCACACTATTGATGGGACCCCCCAGAGGCTTGTACCTCCTTCACATACCTTGGGGTCTGGCTAGACCATCACCTCGACTTTTCTGTGTATATTGACATGACCCACAAGAAACTGCACTCCATGCTGGGTGCCTTATACCACAACAGAGGTTGCATCCCTCTGCCAATGCACAAGGCAATTGTACAGAAAATTATTCTCCCTATATTGGACTATGGGGACACAGTCAATAGTGCTGCTCCTAAGTCCTCCCAAGCCAGACTAGATCCTCTCTTCCATTCTTTCTGTTGCTTTGCTCTGGACTGCCCTCCCACAACCCATCACTGTGACCTCTACAGGTCCTTAGACTTCCCTTCACTCTAGGATCGGAGACAGGCCCACTGTGCCAGGACAACAGCAAAATAATGGCACAGTCCCTTCCTCCATACCTCGCAGCAGCCCTAGCAGCTCAACCCCTACCTACATACTCGCTCAGGAACACAGACTCCCGGCTTGTTTATGTCCCACATATGTCCACTGCTACAGGCCAGACTGCCTTCAAATACCGCATGCCTAAATTATGGAACTCCTTGCCAGTATACATTAGGTGCACTACCAACACACAGCATCTCAGCTCCCTCCTTAAGGCACATTTCTCCTCCACCTGCACCTTCGCCTAGCCCCACAGGGGCCTAATGTCTTGCCTCTCTCCAATATCTGACCAATTTATAGAGAGGCATTATAGCTCCATACTGTAGTTCACAGACCCCTACCCCGGCTGTATTACTATGTATATTACTATGATATAAACATATTACTGAGAATGTTACTATGTATATAAACATCCTCTGCTTATTGCTCATAACAACTGTTCCTATTGTGTTATCTGTATTCATGTCTATTTGTATATTCTATTGTATATTCTCCACTCCCCCTCACCCCCAGGACACATCTGGAATTGAACGTTACACCACTCAGTATGCCTTTCTGGTAAAACTCTTAAATAAATAAATAAAACGAGACTTGAGACAGGCTGTTAAGTATAGGTACCATTTATAACTGTTAGCACCTCATTGCATCTGTTAACACCTCATTGTGCATTTATCAGGAGCAATTATTACGGGCCTGATGATATGCTGATAATGTGAAAGTGTGCTGTTAAATGAAATTTGTACTTAACCGGTGTGCATTAAACCACAAAATATTAATATGTCTCTCTATGCAAAAAAATCAGGAAATGAAAAAAGTATTCACTTATCAAGAATGTGCACTTATTAGGATTACATATAAGTGGAATCCACTGTATTATGGTTTCCCAGAAAGGGTAAAGCAGTAAGTATCAGCTTTAGCATAGATTACTAAATTAAAATGGAAGTAGCAGTAAGCATCACTTCAGCACAAACAGGCTGCCAAATGAATTAGTAGTGCTCCCTGAGATAGGGTGTTTGTAGGACTTAGCTCAAATAGGTTCAAACAGACAAGGCAGTTATCTTTTTGTATACAGTTTTACCACTGTTGGCATATTCGAACCTGGCTGCCTCTCCTGGCAGATTGCCTTGCAGAATCCCTTTCAATGTCCTTTACACTTGGTACGTAGCACTCTGGGCCACAGCACCAAGGATTGTCAGGGTGACGATGTTATGTGGTTCAGGTCAGTGTATGCAGGGACTCAGCAGGTAGCTTTTGATTAGTCAGAATTCAGGAGCTGAAGTTCAGCTTACTCCAGGGTTGACCACTGATGGGAGTTCCCTGGAGTCAAGAAAGCAGCTGGAGTTTGGAGAGGATTCTTGATCCAAAGCTGGTCTTGAGGTCCGACAGTGTGGTACAGGGACCAATCTTCCACTCTGGTGCCCCCTCTTAACCCCTGATTTACAACAGCATGAGCAGTGGCAAAGACTTCAGCAGGGAAGTAGTCTGTTCACTCAGCATAAGATAGAGTGTTGCTGTCATTTGGATATTCTTTGTTTTTTTCAGATTAAGTCCTGTTACTGAAATGATCTTCAAATGGAAATGTTTGAAGTATTTATTTGAAGCTTACGCTATCTAATTGTATTCTAACTTTCTTTATTTTTTTAACGTCATATAAAATATATTATTAATTTCCCCTTTCTTGGTTATTGCCCCCTATCACTGGCTTGCTGGGTTGCATAGGCAGGGGTATCACCAGCAGCTGATAGGAGGTAGTGATGCCGTTATATAAAACCCTGGTCAGGCCTCACATGGGTACTGTGTGCAGTTCTGGAGGCCACAGCTTTGAAAGGACATTAATAGGCTGGAGATGGTCCAGAGAATGGTGGCTAAGATGGTACAGGGCTTCCACCACAAAACTTACAAGGTGAGATTAAGGGACCTCGATATGTATTCGCTGGAGGAGAGGAGGGAGAGTGGGGACATGATAGAGATATTCAAGTACCTCAAGGGCTTAAACAAGGAACAGGGGGGAGACATCTTCCAATACAGGAGGAGTACAAGAATCAGGGGGCATGACTTGAAATTGGAAGGTGGCAGGTTGAGAGGGAATGTGAGGAAGTTCTTCTTCTCAGACAGGGTGGTGGATGCATGGAATGGTCTGCCACAGGAGGTGGTGGGGGCAAGCACTGTGGCTGGATTTAAGCATGCATGGGACAGGCATAGGGGAACCATAGAGGTAAAGCAGAGGGCAGATCAGAAGCTGTAATCAAGTACAGGGCTTACGGGTAGACTAGATAGGCCTATAGCAGTCCTTATCTGTTGACAATTGCTATGTTTCATTCCCAGCCCCATACTTGCCCCTACACGCTCCTTTCCTTCCACCTTTTATGTTTATATGCTGTGATTTGTGTGTGCACAATGTTTTATATTAGCACTTTTCATTTTAAGCTCACTGTCTCTAAATGCTGTTTTTTTTATTTATTGTATTGAAAAAAGTTTAGAAAGACTACTATCTGTTTGGGGTCTCTTCTTCTGTGTTTGAGTGTGTTCTTTGTTTGCTACTAAAATTCTAGAAAACTTGACTTGTTATCAAACTACTGTATTATTTCCCCTCCCATATGCTTTTCTCAAAATAACAATTAGTATTTAGACTGGTTCACAATATTATTGATGCAGTTACTAAAGTTGTGAATGACATTTTCATCACATTTGAACATAAGGAGGTGTAGCCAGCTGTATTCCTGAACCTTACTGAATCATTTGACACAGACAACGAAAATATTTTGCTAAGCCACCTACAGTAGCTGCAGTTAGTCTAAATTTACAAGCACTTCTGTGATTCAGAATCTATATATCAGGAAGGTCAAAATGTGTTCAAACTTGCAGGGTTCAGTGCTAGTGCCTCTTTTGTTCTCGCTTTACATCAATGATCTCCCAAATTCTTTCTTAAAGGAACACTGTCAACCCTTTTTGCATCATATTATGTCTTCTTGAAAACTCACTTTTTCTGATTACTTATCTTTTCTAAAAATTCATCGAAGATGCTGCTTGTCTTCTTTGCTTCCTTTCTTAGTAGAAATGAAATACATGGAAAATGTCCCAACTTTGTTTTGTTTCAAATCCTTAATAACCTCTTATTGCATACTTTCTGAATATTACAAACATCCCCAAAACAGTGCAGCCACTCATTATGCAATTGTCTCTTGCGTTTCCACTGTATCATGAGTGGCTAGACTGTGTGGGGGTGTTCCAAAGTCCAAGAAAGATGCAATTTGAGTTAATCCCTGAATATAAGCAAACGTGTTTGTATGGTAACACCAGTATGATGCACAGTCTGTTTTTCACCTTTAAAAAGAAAAAAAAATCAGAATCAAACAACCAGCTACAGCAGTAAACTACAGAATGCAAGCAAGTATATATTTTTTTTTAACTAGAGACAATTTTAGGCTTAAGAGGGTTGACAGTTTCCCTTTAATGCCACCATTCTGCTCTACCCTGATAACACTATTCCTTAGTTCCTCTCCAAATATGACCATCTGCTATCTCCCCTCTTCAATCATACTTCCTCAGGACAGTGAGTGCCCTTCTGGATTTAAACTTGTTATTTGATGCTAACAAAACACAATGGGTGCTATTCACCAAAAGAAAATATGGTGTCACTGGTTCTCCCATTCCTCTCCTGTCAAAAACAAACAAAGCCCAGCTTGATAGTGTCCCATGCTATAAACCCCTCAATATCTATCTGCAGTAGGTAGCTCACATATCTTTAAGCATCATATTAACTCCCTCTCCTCAAGCCTAATGATGAAACTGCACTTTGTCTTAGTAGCCCCCCATTACCTCTTCCCTGAAATAGCACACTGACACAAGTCTTAGAGGAAATGTATTTATTTTATTTAAAATGTGGTAACTGGGAAAGGCACACTAAGCTGAAGCTCATTTACATGTGTGACCTGGGGAAGCAGGGAAACAATAAAGACAGGGGATACAAAAATCAGACCAGTTCTACAATATAATACAAGCATAGGATATAACAAAAAACAATTTAGAAAAACTGAAATTTTATAATAAGCAATCTTTTTATTTTTGTTTATTTATTTATTTGGAGCTCAGATTAAACACCTTTGCACTATCAGCTCCTTTACATACGTTCCGCGTAAGTATGACAGACAAGTCACAGTGAAGAACAGATTACAATATCAGTCTGGGGCTGTGGACATATCCTACCTAGACTTTAGTAAGGCATTTGACACTGTTCCACACAAAAGATTAATAGTCAAATTAACTAGCCTGGGAGTAGGTCCCAGGGTGGTAGCCTGGGTAAAACATTGGCTGAACAACAGGACACAGAAGGTATTTGTAAATGGAACTGCACTCTGAAGAAAGAGGTGTTACTAATGGGGTACCATAAGGTTCAGTACTGGGTACAGTCCTTTTTAATGTCTTTATAAGTGTTGTTGCAGAGGGATTGGAAGGAAAAGTATGTCTCTTTGTAGATGACACAAATATCTGCAACAGGGTTCATACACAAGGAGAAGTGGGAAGGATGAGAAGGGACTTGGCAAGATTGGAGGAATGGTCAGAAGTATGGCAACTTAGATTCAATGCAAAGAAGTGCAAAATAATGCACCTGGGAGACAAAAACCCAGGGGAAGATTACACAATGGGGGGAGGTAGTAACAACAACAAAAAATGGAAAGGGACCTGGGGGTAATCATATCAGATAACCTGAAGGTTAGCAAGCAATGTGAGAAGGCAGTAGGGAGGGCTGGGGGGATAGTGGGATGTATATGGAGAGGCACCATCAGCAGAAAATAGGAAGTTGTTATACCTCTGTACAGACAGTTAGTGAGACCCCATCTGGAGTACTGCATCCATTTCTGGAGACCACATCTTTGAAAGGACATAGACAGGATGGAGGCAGTCCAGAGGATGGCAACTAAAATGGTGCAGGGTCTGCAAGAGAAGCCATATGAGGAGAGACTAAAGGAGCTTAATATGTATACCCTTGAGGAAAGGAGGGAGGGGGAGACATGATAGAAACTTTTAAGTACCTCAGTGGAATCAACAAAGCCCAAGAGGGTAGCATCTTTTGTAAAAACAGATGTGCAAGAACAAGGGGACACAATTTGAAGACAGAGGGAGGACTGCTCAGGGGCAATGTGAGGAAATATTTGATCACAAAGAGGGTGGTGGAAACATGAAACAGCCTTCCTGAGGAGGTTGTGGGGTCTAAAACTGCGGGAGAATTCAAGAATGCATGGGACAGACATAATGCAATTCTTGTGGGAGGCAGGAAGAAATAGGCTGTTGGTTAACTAGGATCTGCAGCTTATTCTGTAGGTAGGAAAATGTGTAGACTAGGTGGGACAAGTGGTCCTTATGTGCCATCAAAATCTATGTTTCTATGTTTCAATCTATGGAAGTAACAAGTGATGTGACAGGGCAGTGGGGTGGGCTGGTGGGAGGCCGGGGTGCAAGGGGAAGGGTATAACCAGCAGAAAGAGGAAGGTGGAGATACTGTTGTATAAAGCACTGGTGAGATCTTACCTAGAGTACTGTGTCCAGTTCTGGAGAACACATCTCTGGAAGGTTCTAGACAGAGTGGAGGCAGTCCAGAGGAGGGTTGCTAAAATGGTGCAGGGTCTGCATCAAAAGCCCTATGAGGAGAGACTGAAGGACCTCAATATGTACACCCTGAAGGAAAGGAAGGAGATGGAGGATGTGACAGAGACTTTCATGGGTATAATTAAGGTTCAGGAGGGAGGCCATTTTCATGGAAAAAGATGCTCAAGAACAAGTGGCCATGCTATAAAGCTGGAGGGGGATAGACTCAGTGGAGATGTAAGGAAGTACTTCTTCACAGAAAGAGTGGTGGATGCTTGGAAAAGCCTCCCAGCAGAGGTGGTGGGGGGAAAAACTGTAGTGGCAGTGAAGAAGGCATGGAATAGGCACATGGGAACCTTAGCAGTAAAGAAAAGGGGGGGGGGAGCCAGAGATTGAGTAGGGTCTTTCAGTGTTTCAGTAGAAGGGGAGGATGGGCAGACTGGGTGTGCCAAGTGGTCCTTATCTGCCATCAAACTCTATGTTTCTATTTGTAGAAGCATTATTGGACAATTTGAGTCAGGGGGATATTAGAGGGAGCAAGAGGCTAGGGAGGGTGTTATGAGGAGGCAGAGGAGGAGGAGAGGCATAAGCATTGGGCAACAGGAAGGAGTTGGAGGAGGCATTTGATGGCAGAGAGCGTGGCAGACTGAGTAAGGGAAGAGGAAAGGTAGCAAAGTGATAGAAGGAGTTTGAGAGGGTGTCAAAACTAGATAGGAATATTGCAGGGGAAATGTCATAGACCACGTCGACCTAGTCAATAGCTGGAAGTATCATTTTTGTAACCAGCTCCCGAAGGATAGGGAGAGAGAGAGTCTGTCTTTGTTACGATAGAGAATGACAAGTCTGGGGTGGAGTTTGGAACAGATGGCATCTATGTGAATGGAGAAATCAAGATGGCTGTCCAGCTAGATCCCTAGGTATTTAAAAGTGGGGGCAACTTCAAGGGGGAGCCATCCAGAGTGGAGAATGCTGGAGGGGTCTGGAGTCTAGCCATCTCCTGCCTGGAGCTGAAGGTCATTGTAACTGTTTTCTTGGTGTTTAACCTTAGATGGTTGGCCTGGAACCAATTTTGAACTTTGTTGAAGTCGTGCTGGAGAGGGGCTTGTACATGAATGGTGGATGGCCCCGACATGTGGATTACAGTATCATCTGCATACACGTGAATGTGGGAAATAGAGCAGACAGAGGGGAGGACATTTATGAAAACAGAGAAAAGAATGGGGCAGAGGATGGAACCTTGAGGAACACTGGTGAGGATAGGAAGAAGGGAGGATAGGGAGTTTCCTACCTGGATAGACTGCTGCATTCCATAGAGGTAAGAGCTGAACCAGCTGAGAGCAGAAGCCACCAGTATGACTGAGTGAAGCTTATTTAGCAGGAGTGGGTGGGAAACAGAACTGAAAGCCTTTGCCAGGTCTATAAAAATAGTGGTGGTTATATGACCCTGGTCCATAGCCAAGAGGATGGAGTTGATGACCCTCAGCAGGGAGGAGACAGTTGAGTGCTATTTCCTGAAGCTGGACTGGAATAGGGAATGAATGCCAGTTGGCAGATAGGAACTCTGAAAGCCTAGAGTAAACAAAGGACTCTTGTAGGTTTCACGAGTGAGAGAAGGAGAGAAATGGGCTGGTAGTTGCCGGGAGAAGATGGGTCACAACCTTTATGAAGGAGCAGCACCTTGGTGACTTTCCAGGCCTGTGGAACAGTGCTGATGGAGAGGGGAGAGGTTCAGGGGGTGTGCAAGAGTGGTGGCTGTCGCAGGAGTGGTGATGTGGAGGAGATTGGGGTGGAGTCTGTCAGGGCTGACTTTGACAGGATTAAGTGACATTAAAGCCTGGTATACTTCCTGAAAAGAAACTAGGGGAAAATGAAGCCAGCAGCTAAGGGAGGGTGCCAGAAGAGGCAGAAGCGGGAAGGTTGGGAAGCGCGCAGGTAGAGAAGAATTCATTGAAAATCTCGCCAACAGAGGAAGGGTCAGAGACAGGTGACCCATCTATTTTAAGGACTGAAGGGGCAGAATGTGCAGGGGGGGGTCAATAAGAGACTTGATAATGTTCCAGAAGGTAGCAGGTGAGGTGAGATTAAAGTGTAGGTGGGTCATGAAGTATTCAGCTTTGGCTAAATGGACAGCCTTAATGAAAGCATTTCTGAGGGATTTGTATAATTGTAGGTTAGATGGAGATTGGGAGGATTTATATCAAGCCCAGGGTTGGTCCCGAGCTTTGCACAGGGTTAAAATGTCTGTCATTATCCAGGGGTGATGGAGATGCTTGACTCTGGCTTTTTTTAGAGGGGCATGGAAATTCCAGATGTGAGTGAAGGTATCAGTAAAGTGGTTGAGGGCAGAGTTGACATCAGGGGCCAATAGTACTGGGGACCAGTCTGCATGAGTTAGGTCCTGAAGAAGGACAGCAGTGTCCAGAGCATGAAGTGGGAGAAACCAAATGTATTTAGGAGCAGAGTGGAGAAGATGCCCCTTCCTTACACAATAGGTTATGCAGTGATCACTGAGGGCATCAGGAAGGATGCCAGCAGCAGTGATGCAAAAGGGATGTGAAGAAAGCACCCAGTCTAGAAAGGAATGGTTATGGGAGTGCTGGTTAAAGCGGATAGGTTCAGAAACCAGTTGGGTGAGGTTTAGAGACTCGATCTTGAGAAAGGTGGGCTTGGAGGAGGGGGAGAGCCAGTCCATGTTGAAATCCCCAAGAAGGATAAGCTTATCTTCTGCTGCATGGGATGTGATTGATGAGATACAAGAGACTAGGGAGTCATGGGCAGTTCTCAAGGAGGTGTAGAGCACTCCTACATAGATTGGGAGAGAGGAGGGAAGGGATAGGAGGGCGACGATGAGCTTACGAGAGGCAGGGCAGGATTCATGGAGGGAGACGGAGCAAGACAGGAACTGATGGACATACAGGGCTACACCACCACCTCATTTGCCGCAATCCTGGCAGTAGAGGTTGAAGTCTTGGTTAGCAAGAGAGGAGTCAGGAATCCTAGCAGACAACCAGGATTCAGTGACACACAAGATGTCTGTAGAGTGCTGGGCAATTCAGACTTTGAGAGTGTCCAATTTAAGGAAAAGGCTCTTGGCATTCAGGTGAAAGAGACAGAGGCCCTTGGAGATGGCAGGAGGTGAAGGGGAGAGGTGGGTCCAGGTGAGATTCTACATCACCAGAGAGAAGCAGGAGGAGGAGACAGAGAGAAAGTTGAGAGGAGTACTTGTGCCTTTTGGGACATTGGGAGGGGAGGTGGAGGAAGGGAATATATTCTTCATTCATTCATTCTGAATTTTATACTGAAAAGTCTGTGGGCTAAAAACCCATTTTCACAGACGTCCAGTTTACACACATACAAATACATAAGAGAACATTTTAACAATGTCATAAAACACCTTTTAAAAGATTACAAAGTTGCAAGGTCTAGGTAAAACACAAACAGAATTCATGAGCATGTTCCTTCTAAGCACTGTCTTAAAAATTGATATCTTTGAACAATAAGTAATAGTACTCGGTATTTCATTATAAAGTTTAGGAGCTGAGAATTTCACAGAGTTTTGGGCAGACACAGTACAATAAAGTAGAATCTGAAAATAATTTTTACATTGCAGTGAGCAGTTATGGGATGGCTGCAGTCATGCATTTATTTTGTCAGTGTCAGTGGCTCAGTAGGTAGCACACTTGCCTCTGAGGCCGGGAGATCAGAGGGCTGTGGTTTCAGTTCCCACATCTGACACTTGGGTTAATAACCCAGTACTGACACTGTAGTGCAGCATGAGAGGGGTGCTGCACTTCTGAGGTGCCGTCTTTTGGATGAGACATTAAACCGAGGTCCCATCTGCCTGGATTGGTGGTAGTTCAGGTGGATGTTAAAGATCCCATGGCACTTATCAAAAAGAGTAGGGGAATTTTATTGAAAAGTAGGGCTTCATAACAAAAAACAGTCAAAGAAGACAAACATAAGTAAACAGAAACAAACAAGGCAGTTCCAAAATACAAAACAAAAACAACTAAGTACAGGATAAGAAAATTAACACCAGGCAGCACAATGAATCCATAAACAATCAACCTTTTCTTTAGGGAAATGTAAAACATCATTTTGTAAAATCTCCCCTAAGTATTTCTTAATACCTGCCAAGATATCCATATGTGAAATCCATTTTTGCTATAGAACCCCTACACATCAAGCTTCCCATAAATGATAACGAACAGTAACTAAGATCACATATATATTATCTGCATTATATTTTGAACACAAAACCTGATTACCACCATACATTATGTCAGAATAAGATAATAACGAAAATTCAGGCTCACCCCAGGTTGCACTTAAATTATCCCAAAAACTTGCCACAAACATACATTCCTTAAATAAATGCATTTGAGTCTTAAAAATCTGAGAACAGGATATCCGAGGGCAGTACCTATCAGCCAATTATTTGTGTTTATGATTACCTCTGACACTAAGTCTACCAAAATTCCCCAACCACAAACAATCCCACATTTTGGCAGGTATTCTGGGATAACGTAAATGCCGCAGTACAGAGGAATGCTGCACAGAGCTACACATTACAAATTCTACAGAAGAATGATACTCAGCATCCAAAATTTTATGATAGATAGCCTTCCTATTCAAAACTAAAATATCCTGTGAACTAATCTTTCATTTTATAGCCAACTTAAAACTATCTACCCCATAGTCAGGCAACAAGGATCTCTTTCCGAATAACCTAGCATTACCTAATTCCCAAAGTCTGAGGTGTGGTGTAATCCATTCTAGAAGCAAAGGATGCCATAAGGCAGTTCCAGGTTGAAGAGCTAAACTGAAATTATAACTAAAAAAATATACTGTAATAAAAAGCAACTGGATGAACCATACCAACACCACCTTCTGAAATAGGCCTATAAATATTATCCCCCTTTATCGGGTTCAACCTGGATCCCCAAAATGCATGAAAAAAAATGCTCAACAATTTAGTAAATAATCTTCGGGGAGGTGGAAAAACATAACTAATATACAAAAAGATAGGCAGTAGCAACGTTTTAATCAAAAGTACCCTTTTTCTTACAAATCAACTTATTCCACCAACCCTGAACCAGACGTTCTGCCTTCCCAAATTGCAGCATCCAATTCATAGAAGCCATATCCCAACCTCCAAACTGTACCCCAAGGATCATCAAGACTTCATCCTTAATTCGAAAGCCCCCTATAGACCCAGAAGTGGGAACTGGGGTACGTCCCAGGGGAATACCAAGACTCTTATTCCACTTAATCCTAGAACCTGATACGGCTGCATATCTCTGTAATACTGAAAAAAGAGCCTCTTCCTTTGTGTAAATCCCTAATGTAAGTACCATATCATCAGCAAATGCCAAAGCTTTAACTAGAAAACCAGAGCCAGGAACCCGTATACCCTGAATATCTTGAGTAAAATGTATAAGCCAAAGAAGAAAATCAATACAGAAAGCATATAAAAGGGGGTTAAGAGGGCAACCCTGTTTTACCCCTCTCACGACCATAATATTTTTACTATACCACCCATTAATATCAGGGCACAAAGTTATATGTGCATAAAGAGCTCTAATCCTAGGAACAAATACAACAGGGATATCAAATGCCGTCAAAACACCAAATAAAAACTCATGCAAAATCATATCAAAGGCCTTTTCTTGATCCACACTCACCACTCACCCAGAGAGATGTAAAGAATCTGCCTGCTGAAATAGCTCCCTAAGCACTATCAAGTTATCCTTTATTTGTCTACCCAGGACTGCACACGTCTGTGCAGGACTAATCAAGCCATCAGAAATTTTATTCAATAATATCCTCACCACAATCTCCCTATCAGTATTAAGAAGACTCAATGGTCTCCAATTCCCCAGTTCATTGTGAGCACCTTTTTTATGCAGTAATACCAGGACAGCTTCCTGCACAGAGGCAGAAAAACTAGTAGAATGCAACATACGATTAAAAAGGAGAACCAAAGCTGGGGCCAAGTCTTCAAGAAAAAAACTTATAAAACACCTCCCCAACCCATCCAATCCAGGAGCAGCATCAGAATTCATTTGAGAAATAGCTTGCCTAACTTCAGATTCAGTAACAGGAGCCATTAATGGAGTAACTGACTGGGACAGTACTTGCAGCAACTGTAAATCTGTTAGAAGACCTGACAGATCACCACTTGTTCGTTGAGGTTGAAACATATTTCTAAACCTATCCTCTACTATAGTTAAAATTCCCTCAGGGGTAGAGACACTGTGGCCTGTAGAAGAAAGCAGTTCAGAGAGAAATCTATGTTTGACCCGATCCTGGCAACTTGTATAGGGATCTATAGAAGATTTTCTAATCTCTGTACCACATCTAGCCTCTTGTACTAATGATTTTGCACAATCATATTGAAGAGACATCATCGTCTGCTTCACATGTCGAATCTGATTACCATAATCCTGTCCAGTAGTTACTGATAAAGATATCAAATGTTGTAAATGATGATGCAATTCTAGATACTGTAAATAATCCCACTCGAGATGCAGCTGTGGATTGAAACAAAACTTTCCAGCCCTTTTTGGAATCCTGCCACCAGTCTGAAAGATCCTCATAACAGTCACTAACCGACAATCTGGCTTTCCAATTATGACGCCAAGCCTTCTGTACCTTAACATTCTGTAATAAGGCAGTATTCAACGTTCACCCATTTTTATGACATCTATTAGTGTCTTTCCAAAAAATCTTGGATTGTAACAAAACATGATCTGAAAATTCCACCACCCTAGTAGAGGAATCCAAAACCTGTAACACTTTAGATGCAAAAATAAAATCAAATATGGGTCTTATGTGTACCTTTAAAAATGTATACCCTCTCACAGAATGCACACTAAGGTAGGTATCCCTTAAACCAGCAGTTTTCAAAATCCTATTAAGAGCAATGGCATCTCAGAAAAGCTTAGAAGTCGTCAGTCCCCTATCTGAGTGTTGTAGACCACAATTGAAATCCCCTACTCAAAGTACCAGCCTAGAAGTGTGCAAATATTGATGTATATCATCAAATAAAACAACCCTAGAGGCCTTAGTTTGAGGAGCATAAATAGCTATTAAACTAAACCTTTATCCTGCAAAGGAAAGATCCAGCAATAAAGCTCTCCCAGGAGACACCTCAACCAACCTGGTAACTTTAATAGCAGAAGTAGTAAAAATAATTCCTATCTCATCACAGGTATCAGTTCCTACAGACCAAAAAGAAGCACCCAGAGGCCAGGCTCTTGAAGCAGCTTGTAATTCAGCATGGGTTTTCGATCTAGTATCTGGTAAGCAAACAATAGCAGAAGTAATTGCCTGTAGTGAAAATAGTGTACCGGTCAACTTTTTGCCCCCTTTAATACCATTAACATTAATAGTGGCTATAGAAAGAACATCCATAAAGAAGGAAGAAAATACCCAAAAAAAAACAGAAATCCTACATGAGCCTAGCTTTCCTACATTGCCTGGTCCTTTTGGCTATAGAATCAGTTCCCCCTCAATCCTCAGTATCTGTATTAGACAACAAGGAGGAAGTATCAGTACCCTCATCATCCATCTCCCTATCAGTGGGATCGGAATGTAGTATAGCAAACTTATTACACTGTGCCCAATCCACTGATTTACCTTCAATGTCTTGATCTTCATCAAAGGATGGTTTCACACGTCTCCCTAACCGAGGTCATTTTTTAGACACAGTTTTAAAACCTAAATCTTCCTGAGGGGAGGGGGCCGGGGAGGTGGAGGTGGCATAGCAGAGAGCACTACAGGGATAGAGTCATCTGGAACTACAGGGTCAACCTGAAGCTCAACAGCTAGTTCAACTGTAGGTGCAGCTACCCTAATATCCTGTGTAAGGCTTACAGAATCCCCAGTAAACTCCACAATGTTCTTTTCTTGGAAATCAGCAGATTTTACTGCTTGCTGATGTTGTGCTCTAGAAATAATGCCTTCATGAGAAGGACAATCAGCTCTATTATGAGAAGCCCAAGGACAAGAACCATAAGCATGGCCAGTGTTCTCACAAAGATTACAGCGAAAATGATTCAGACATTTTGAAGATCCATGCCCAAATTAAAAACAATGGCTACATCTAAGAGTATCGCACGCTGAACTAATATGATTCCAGGAGCCACACTTAAAACATGACTTGGGCTGACCAACATAAAAAATAGCACCCCTATCCCTACCTAGATAGAAAGAACTAGGTAAATGCATGGTACCAGAGTTCGTGACAAACAGTTTTACCCAAATCCTCCAACCTCCATCCCATATCTGTTCACTATCTAAAGTAGAGGTGGGGGTATCCAGAACCTCACAACATTTACGAAGTCAGAACAAAATGTCCTCCACATTAATGCCTTCATTTTTAAACATGACAGTAATAACCCTGACAGCAGGCTTCGTAAGAGGTATTACCAAAAAAGGAACCCAAAGGGGGGAACTCTTAAGGGCAGTATAACGGGCCCAGAACCTATCCAAACTAGATCTAGTTTTAAAACTAACGTCAAAATTATAGTTACCAATATTAATAAGGGCAAAAATCTCAGAGGAAAAAAATTTAATGGAGTTTTTTAACAAGTCATGAGCAACATAAATCCTATCATGGGATTCTTGTAAACCCCCTTTATACAGAAAATGGACTGCATTCCTATGGGGTGCAGGCTCTTTCCTATTCTGAAAGAGATCAGAAAGTTTAAAAGACAAAGTCTGCTGAGTGCTAGACCGAAAATGAACAGCCTCAGGAAGAGGTCCCACCCGCCTGCCACTGCACTCAACCCCAGAACTCAAGGCCTCAGCCCCTAGATCTGAAACCTGTGGACCCTGGGTAACTGCATCAACAACATCAGTAGTGGCAGGAAAATCGGAAGATACCTCAGGAACAGACATATGAGAATTAACAACAGTAAAGTCAGTGTTTGCATGAGAAAAAGTCATACCCCGGGGTGTAACGTTGGAGCTCAGATCCGTAGAGTTGGTGGCCACAGTACTGGTAACAAACTCCAACATTCTCACATAGATGTGGTCCTGTGAATCCAGGGACCAAGTTCCATTTGCAGCTTGTTCCCAAGCAGCCTCACAAAGTGCCTGCTGAGGAGACCAAGAAGGGCCGCCCAGCAGTTCTTGCAAGCGATGAGCCGAGATCTCCAAAGAACCTGGAAGTAAAGTAGTTGGAACACAAACCAGAGTCCTACCCAGTTGATTTTTGTGCTCCAAAAAAACACAGTCAGCTGAAGCAAGAACAGAACAAGCATTATCAGGGAGAGAGACAGTATGCGACTGCAAAGTGGGCTTCGTAACCTCCATCTCCATAGGCTTTAGGCACAAGGTTGAAACACCGGATGAACTGCCAGCCAGAACAGAATCCAGAGTGACAGGAGGAGAACTAATGATGTCCACAGCAGCAGAAGGAGCAGCCGCTTCCAGCACAGGTACGCTAGCACATAACAGTGTCACAGTCGTCTCAGAAGAAAGGGTTTCTAATTCACGGTCCAACTGTTGAACTTGAAGCAACAACTGTGATCTCTGCTGCATCAAAGACACAGCGTTCTTGCTCACCAGTCTTGTAGGGCTGCTCCCCTGCGAATCCACAGATGAAAGCCCAGAAACATTGCGAGCAGCCAAATCCATATCCAGTAACTCAGGTCCCGAAGCAGCAGACTCATACCCCGCTGCAGCAAGCTCTACGTCCGTAGCCTCTAGCAAAATAGGAACAGGAGAGGAGGCTAACTCTCCTGCACCAGAGACATCCATCTCCTCCGGTGAAACAGCAACACTGGCCATCTCGTCACAGATGACCAAGGGGTCCCCCTACCATCAGAGTAGGGAAATATTGTGGGGAAAAAGGAAAGTAAGATTCAAAACAGTAAAGTCAGTATATACAAGAAAGTACAGCAAAACATGACAATACAAGCACAACCAAAACAACTAGAGCAAGTGAATATCAAGACAGCAAAGTAAATTCCAGGTCTAACTAAACAAGGCAAAAATCAGAAAATCAGAATGGAGCTTAATGTAAAACAACTTCACAGGCCTGCAAAAGACTGTGTAATTGACCAGGCAGAAACCATTTGGAATCTGCTTTATAAACCTGCTGAAGCATTCCAGTAATCAATAACAACAAAGCATCATATGAAACATAATACTGTTGCAGCACCCACTTACACCGAGACTGCCAGAGGTAATATTTCAAAATAGCAAAAAGAACTTGCAGAGTGGAAATGGAAAAGGAACACCAGTGTGAAGTTCCTGGAACATAAATCAGTTCCTGATAAGTAAGAACCCCAAACTGTGGTAAATTCCAACGGTCAGCTAAAAAATGATAAAACTGTTGCGCATAACTACAATCAAAAAATAAATGTTCCTGAGTCTCCAAAAGTTGGAAACAAGAGGGTCATAAACAGTACCGGTCTAAAACCGCCTTATGTCGATTATTGTTTTTAACATTTAATTTACCATGCAAGGTCAACCACACCAAATCCTAAACAAAAACTGGCAATCTCGGATTCAACAATTGCAAAAATTTAGCCTGACTTTCCTGTTCTGTACAATAGGGCAATCGAAGAGGTTCTAAACACTGAACCCGAACGATAGCATCATAAACCGCCCTTCTGGTGACCAAAGTCAGTAAACTAGCATCAACTTTCCAAAGAATAAGTTGTTGAAACATTTTCTTAACAACTTGAGGAACAATTTCCAACCTAGAAAACATTCTAGTATTCTTATGGTTACATGCCCTTAAACAGGGAGTGAGCCATTCTGTCAGTAAAGTAATCCAATTCTTATTATGGGGACGATTAAGCTCAAAAACAATAAAATAAAGAAAAATACTAAAGTAAAAAGCAATGGGATGAAGCATACCCAAACCTCCCTGTTTAATAGTCCGATAAGTGATATGCCTCTTAACTGGGTTTAACCTGCTGCCCCATAAGGCCCACAAAAACAAACTATACAATTTAGTATATAAGACCTTTGGTGGGGGATAAACATAACTAACATAAAGAAAAATGGGGACAATCAAAGTTTTTAATAACAAGATCTGTTTACGTTTAGATAAGGGCCCATGAACCCAACGGGACAGTGACCCTTCAGCTATCACTAATTTCTTCTCCCAGTTTACCACTGCTGGAGTATCGGAACCAAGCTACAGTCCCAAAATAGTAACCAGATTCATAGAAACTGAAATACTGGCATATTGAACAAGTCTAGAATCATCCGAGGGAAACTGATAACCAGAGCATTTAGTCATATTAATACTAGAACCAGAGGCATTTGAAAAATCAGCAAGTTATTGTGAAATAACGGATTCAGGTATACATTCCTTAATCAAAAGAACCACGTCATCAGCATAAGCAAGAATTTTCAGAGAGGGAAGGGTATTAACCAAAGATATGCCTATTATCCTAGAATCATTAAGAATGCAACGTAAAAGGGGATCTATACAAAAAACATGCAACAATGGACTCAAGGGGCAACCCTGTTTGACACCCTGTCGAAGACCTATTATGTCCCCTTTCCAGCCAGTAACTCTTGGCACCACAGTAGCATTATAATATAATTTCTAAAGCCAGGAAATAAAGTCAGCAGGTATCCCATAGTGGTTCAAGACCAAAAATAAATAATCCTGTGAAATGGAGTCAAAAGCCTTACGCTGATCCAGACTAAGCACCAAACCAGAAACACATCACTTTTGACCTCTATAAAACAATTCCTGAAGGAGAAGCAAATTATCACGTATACTACGATGAGGAACACTACAACCCTGTACACAGCTAATCAAAGCATGAGCACAGTGTGACAACCAATGAGACAAAATCTTACTCAAAAACTTGATGTCAGAGTTCAGCAAACAGATAGGCCATTGTATAAATACTGTCTGTACTGAAACCTGTATATAATTGCTCATTCCATCGGTCATCCTTGTACTTTGTTCTCCCTCCACCCCCTGTAAACGACGTGGAGCTTTTGCAAAAGAGTCTATGACTCAAAGGATTGTAATTCCAATTATACAGTAAATAAATAAAATAAAAAAAATAAAAATAAAAAAAGGTTTCCAATTAAGTAGTGATCTTTTATCATCCTTTTTATATAAAAGAACCAAATCTGCTTCCACCAGCCAGTCAGGTATAGCAAGAGAGTTCAAAAGAATATTAAATAAATCACATAGTATTGGGGCCAAAAGATCACAGAAAGTCTGAAAAAACTCCGCTGGAAGCCCATCAGGTCCAGGAGAACAGTTAGTTTTAGCAGATTTGATAACAGCACGAACATCATCAATAGTAATAGGGGCTACAAGCTGCAGTACCTGATCTGGCAAGAGAGACTGGGATGGTATCTGTGCAACACAGGAATGCAAAAACTTGTTTGAGGGGGAGAGACAAAAGAATCCTTAACATATGCAGAAACGAGATGAAAAATAGAAGCCTTATCACTACACACCTTCCCATCAACATCCCTTAGTTCGTCCACACGTTTCCTTTGACAGAGAACCTCATGATCTTTAAAAGGGCTAAATGTTTGTTTCACACCCATCGTACCAAATCATAATTCATGCTTAAGAATTTTCATTCAATCACATTGAAAACGATACATGGTAGATTTAGCTTGTTGAATCTGGAAGCTAAAATCCTGACCAGTAGAATCAGCAAGAGAAATCAATCTCTGAAAATGCTTTCTACACTGCAAATAATGGATATAATCTGTTCTATGATGCAACCCTGCAGTACGTTGAAAAAAGTTTTCAGTTCCATCTTAGTCTCCCTCCACCACTCAAGCAAAGAATCATACATACAAGACACAGAAAGCCTGGCAGCCCAGAAAGAAGTGCAAGCAGCAATCAGATGGGCTTGGTGCAATAAAGAAACATTCAACTTCCAGGATGATTTCTCAAAAGAGAGACTCTCACCCCACTGACATTCCAAATACACAGCTGAATGGTCAGTAAAGGCCAAATCAACAATATCAGAACGAGTAATATGTATCGATTTGGAGACCCAAAGATAATCAATCCGAGTACGTAACAGGCCTTTACGAAAAGTAAAGCCCCCAGTGAAATGAAATAAATGATAAGAATCCACTAAATGAGCAGTAGAAACAACATCTTTTAAAGCATTGGAATCACAAAACATTTTGTCTGTCCGCAAACCCCTATCACCTTGATGAACACCACAATTGAAATCCCCCCAAATGACCATTCGAGCTGTGCAAAGAAATGGTTGAATCCTTCTAAAGAGGTCCACTCTAGAAGCTTTGCTCTGAAGTGCATAGATATTAATGACTCGCAATCTCCAAGTCTTGTAAGAGATGTCTATAAAAAATCATAGCTCTGCCAGGGTCTAAATCAATCAAACGAGAAACCTTAAGATCAGGATGGTAAACAGAATACCTAAACCGTCACACTTATCAGGGCCTCATGACCAAAACGTAGGTCCCGAAGTCCAAGCAGAGGAACATTGTGCAATTTCCTTAAACGTCTTAATTCTAGTATCTTGCAAAAGAATTAAATCAGAATGGAAAAACTGCAATTCTGAGAAAATTAAATCTCTCCATAATCCACTCTTCATACTATTGACATTCAGTGAAAAATCACGAAAATCACCCATAAAGGAAAGAAAAACCAGAAAAAAAAAAGAACTGTACAAATCGAATCAGCGTTGTGAGCGTATCTTCCATGTAAGCTTTCCTGTGCCACCATCTTCTAAGCCTGAGGAAGCACCTACAGAAGAGGCCACAAAAGAGGAATCTAAGGCCAAATCTTCTTCATCTTCCTCAGTACCCCCAGACTGCCGCTGCCATCGCAAAACATCAAATTTATTGGACTGCAAAAGGTTTTTCTTCGGCCCAACTTTCCGTTCCTTCCCCCTAGGGCCTGGGATCCCACACTTCTCCCATTGTCATTTCTTATAAGAAACAGTTTGGAAGGACTGATCTACTTCCAAAGCCTGGGGGTGGGGGCATAGCAGTAGTATCCGAAACATGAATTACAGAAGGAAGGGGAGGAATCAGAGGGTCTGGCTCAGTCTCCACAAGCATATCCCCCTGTAAAGAACCAGAGTCCTGGGAAGGTATAGAGGGAGGCACCTGGGATTCTACCAGGTCAGAACCAACCACAACCATTTGGGTCTCAGAAGGTAATGTCACCGCTGTATTGGTTGTAGTGCCAGGGACAGAAACAGGATGACAGTCCACTTGTGAACTGGGCTCTGCCGGAAAACTAGAGCCAGGAGCCAGGGGCTAAGGTTTAGACAAAAGATCCCGCATCCTCTTTTTAGAGGCCTTGGCACAGCTCTTTTTCTGGGCCTGTGTAATAAGGGCATCATAAGACTGGACATCCACAGAATTGTGGGAGGCCCAGGGACACTTAACATAAGAATGGCCTTTTTCATTGCAAAGATTACAACAAAATAAATTTAAACAGGTGGCAGCTAAATGACCAGTCTCCAGACAATGAGTACATTTCAAAGAGTCACAAGCGTTACTGAGATGCAATCTAGAGCCACAGCGATGACAAGATTTAGATTGCCCCAGGTAGAACAGAGAACCCCTATCCCTCCCCCAAAAAAACAACTAGGCAGATGAGAAACCCCAGAGTTAGTCATAAATAGTTTATGCTTAATTTTTCAACCACCCATCCAGAATTGTTCAGAGTCCATAATAGGAACAGGGTGCTCCAAAACTTCACAATGCTTCTTCAGCCAAAACAAAATATCAGCCAGTTCCACCCCTTCATTGCGAAACAAAACAGTAACAGTACGCACAGCGGGTTTAGTAAGTGGAATGGTCAAAAAGGAGTCCAAAGGGGAGTATGCTTAAGGGAATTATACTTTACCCAAAAGCGGTCTAAAGCTTCCACAGTCTTGAAACTAATATCATAATTATTGCCATCGGTATGGATAAGAGCAAAAACCTCAGAAGCATAGAACTTCAACGAGTCCTTCAAAAGACATCTCCCAATATACACCCTGTCTGGGGGGGGTCTGACAAACCACCCTTATAAAGCAGACGGACAGTATTGCGTCTAGGACCAGGCTCCTTAAATGCCAGTTTAAATAAATCAGCCATTCAAAAAACAGGAACAGATGCCTTGGCACCAACAGTAGTGTGCAAAGGGGCAGACCCCACTGCCATAGTGGGCACATCTCCTATCTGGAAAACAGCCGGCTTCCCCTGGCTCGGAGCAACAGCTTGCTCAAGTCCCAAATCAGACCCAGAAGGGGGCCTAGAAACAGTCCCAGAGCTAGGAACCTGGGTCAAAACAGTCAAAGGCACACGAGAGGTACGTAACTCCCCACAGGCTGCAGGCAATAAAGGTTGCTGTATAAGGTCCAGAACTAACAACGACAGAAACAGGTTCCTCAACAACCTTTCCAGTATCCGTAATGTGTATAGCAGCATAGTCTTTTACAGTCGCATCAGCGGGATCGGGGACCAACCACCCTCGGTGAGGATCCAACCCGCCGCCTGTAAAACGGGCGCAGCATCCATAGGGGTCTTAGCAACAGAACCAGCCTCAGTAGAAAGGCTCCCTTTGTGAAGCATACCCAAATGTTTTCCCAATTTCCCAGGCATAGACATACCTGTTCCCTGAGCACTAGTACCAAGTACATCATAGTTGCGGTGTGCAGCTCCAGTATTCTCCAACAAAGGTAAGACCAACGCAGCTGTCGCACAACCGGGGTCTTCGTCCTTCACAGCACCAGCTTGATCCTGTGGCAGAGGCAGAATATTCAAAAAACTGATTAAATCTGATGGGGTAGACGGCTTCTTATCTGACAAGCCAACCGAACACAGCAAAGCAGGAGACTCAGCAGAAGCAGCAAACAGACTAGATGGTCCTTCCAAGGCAGACAAAGCAGGGGAATAGGAAATCGAAGCAGCAACAGTGGTCTCTTGCAAAGGCGAGGTCGGGGAAGAGACCCATTCCCCTACCTCCCGAATGTCTTCCTCCGACGACATCCCAGGGCAAAATGGTCAGCAAGCTCACTGACAGCGACTCCCCCTACCAGCGAGTAGGGGAATTTCCCTGGTGTCTTGGCCAAATTTCCCTCATTCACTAAAAATATCACCAACAGCTTAATCTGGTTCAAGGTCAGTTGGAATCCATATCCCCCTCCCCCGGGTTGTGCCTGAAAATATGCAGGATTAGTCTAGTGCACTTACCAGGTCAACAAAAACTAAATAAATATAAATAAATACAATTTTACTTTACCACAATGGAGTAGAGTGCAGAGCTAGTAGAAGATCCAGACTCATCAGGCCCCCACATGCCAGCCATCCTTGGATGTGCCAAGCCTTGCTTACACCTGAATAGCAGATGTACCTCCTAGATTGGAGCCCACCCCCAAGAGTGGGGAGGTCATGTGACCAAGTGACATCCGACTGTTCCCCATCTGGCACTGCTGCCCTTGCAGGTCATCCTGATGAGGTTGGACTGTGACCCCCTCCCCAAACTGGGTCTGTGTCATGCAGTCACCTAGCTGCATGCCAACAGGAGGCAATGAGCCCTTCAGAAGAACTTGACTCATGCCCTCTTTTCCCCTGTATCATCAGTCTTTGATACTCTCAAGCCGCCATTCATGACTGTGACATTTTAAAATTTTCTTCATATTGTCTCAGATTTATCCCCTTGGAGGATGAGAAAAACCCAGAAAAAAACTAATTACTGGGAAAACCAGGAAAATCCTCTCCCCAACCCCTAATGTGGTCACCCCTAATGGGTCAATGGGTTCCCTGTCTAACCTGGCCATACCTAGCCCTTTTTTTACAGGGTGGGCTGGGTGAGAATTCGAGGAAAGGAAAAAGTATAGCTTCTGACCCTCAGCTCCTTTAACCTTTCTCTCTCTCTCTCTCCTTCTTGGACAACCACCACCCTGCAGGTGACCTCTCTGGTTCCTCTTCCTGTGGTGTCACCATGGTCTGCTTTCCATCCCAGGATGAGGATCCCTTCTCCTTACCCCCCAGGTCTGGGTAGGGGGGCCCAGACAAATGGCCAGCTGCAGCAATTTTTTTGCAGCCCATTTTTTAAGCAGGCACAAGGCCTTGTTTAATCTCCAAACTTGACTACAGTGAAGTTTCTTATTACACCACTTCTAAAAGCTTACTCTCTCTAATCAACCCTTTCTATTACAGTTCCCCTCACTTCATCACTGGCTCCTCCTTTCACACTGATCACTGCATTCCTTACAAACTTGTGGTCTGGTCATCCATAGCAAAAGGAAGACTATCACTGGCATATCTTCATGCACAAGATCATTGTAGGTAAAGCTCCCTCTTTCCTCATTACATATAAACCAACTCATGACTAACTTTGTTCTAATTTGGTGTTGCTTATTGACCCTATATTACTCTCTAAAACTGGTTGCTCCTTATTCACATTTTCAACAGCCCATGCATCATCCTCACTACAAGGTACCATGAAGCTTTGAAAGCTGCTTACTGTGTCCAAATTTAAGTCAGTAATCCAGAATTGCTTGTTAAATCGTTTTGATTGTTTCAAATGAATACCTTATCACATTAACTCATGTTCACAGTGTTACCATATTGAGTCATTTTCCTATTATTGTGATTACCTTCTGTAATTGTTGTCAACTTACTGGATGTAATTGTAAATGAGGCCTGTGTTCAACTTGCTTTCCAATGAATAAACCAAACCAGAATTTAATGGAAAGTAATTGCAGCATGCCATTAAAAGGGGTTGGGAAACATGCAATATTACAATGCACATTTAATTATTTTGGAAACCAGGTAAGGTCCACTAGGCACAAGGCATGTTTTCAGAGTGACCCTAATTGCGTACCCCATTTTCTTTCTGTATTAGACTCTTATTTATAGGCAGCAAGCTATAGCTTCTGCCTCTTCTATTGTCATTAAGAGTGTTGGTTTTGTAATTTATTATATCACAATTACTTTAGAATCCCTAATGAAAGTATTACAAATGTTGTAAAAACACAGGCACATATGTATTGCATGACATGTCTTGCATAGTGTGAGACACTTAAAGTAAAATATCAGATGTTTCAAAGCCTAGAATGTTGAAGGTCTTTCATTCATTTCATTTTATTGAAGGGTTAGACCATTGAGAATAAACTCATTTAAAATGGTGATTCATGGCATTACATAAAACAAAATTACAATTAATATAGCATAAAGTTATGAGCACATAATTGGTTAGACTACATGAGAACAGCATATGAAATAAATGTTGTGACAAATAGGAATGATTCTTTAGTTAGATTTTATGAGCTCAGCATTTTAATAAATGCCGGGACAAGTAGGATTTACATTTTAGCAAATTCTATGAGCACAGCATATGACGTAAATGTTGTGACAGCTAGGGCTTGTTATTTATGAGCATATAAGTAGCCCAAGCAGATTTTCTATATGCACAGAACTTATTAATACTTACTAGACTTCAGAGGTTTAAACATAATTTAACATTTTAGAATACATTACTAAAAGGGTTAACATAGCTTGAAATAAGGGTCATAATGCCTCAAATTTCAAAGGCCTTGAAGAAGTCATGGTGGAGAAATATGAGAAGTAAGGCATTTTTTTAGGCCTTGCTGCCCATCACTCAGAGTGTATCATACAGTTCCACTGATAAGGCTGTCTTATTTAGAGATAGTCCAGGTGTCTCGTCTCTCTCTCTCTCTGAAAAACATGCTATTCTGTAACAAAGGGAGCAAGGCACCATTTAGACACATAGGCACTTATGAGGTCAGTCTGACCCACATGAAAAACATGTATTTCTGAATTATGCAGAGTCTGCAGAACTTATGGGACAGCCAGAGTTTTTAAATCATATAGAAAGGAGGCTAGCTATTATCAAGGTTGTTCGTGCAGTCTGATAGCCAGTGATGGAATGTGAACCCTCCCTCTGCGTGACCCTGCTATTAATGTGAGTATGAATTTATTGCACTTAGTATAGCAGTTAGCCGAAGATAGCAGGCTACTTAACAGTACAAATAAGAAATGTATTGGTATTCTGTGTTTGATGAGTGTCACTGATATAATGGTTTCGGGAAATACTGAAAATGTCATGTTGGATGTCTATGTCTTTTTATTTGGAAACCCGTTATAATACATTGTTTTTTTTGTCACACTTTTACAAACCAGTATGTTACAGCACCTGCAGGTGGTGCAGAACACAGCTGCTAGGCTGTTGACAGGCCTTTCAAGGTCAAGTCATAACTCCCTGGTGCTGAGTGATTTGCACTGGATGCCAGTTAAGTGACATATCTCATTTAATTTTGATTTGCTAACTTATAAGGTCCTACATGGGTCGGGTCCTTGCTACCAGCTAGATCTCCTCCATCTTTACATGCCCTTGTGCTCTATTTCAGGGGTTCTCAAATGGTGAGGCCAGCCTCCCTGGGGAGGCCCCAACCTGTTCCAGGGGAGGCTCAAACAAGTCTGAAAAAGTACAGTATTTAAATTTTGAGTTTTATGTATTTTGTGTGAAGAGATGAAGCAAACTGAAAGAGGATAATAGTAGGTGAATTTTATATATTTATTTACTAATAGGTGACAAAGGAGGGTGAATGAGCCAAGGCTCATTTCAGGTGTATCCGGGGAAGGGTTGGTAGTGAATACATTTCAAAAGGTAACTGCAAAACAATCAAGAAATACAGTGAACAATAGTGCAAACAAATGTGTATGATAAACTGATAATGAGTGGTGTTAATTGATCAATTTGTAGACTGATGGCAGGACAGCCCAAATACAAGGGCTGAGCATAGAAGTTCCAAGAGCAATAGCAGGAAGGAACAGAGTAATCCCAGAGAAGTTGCTTAGGAGCAGGGAAAGAGGGGGAGAGGCAAAGTATGCAGGAAGGTTATTTCATATAGAGAGGAAACAGAGAAGTAGTCTGACCCATGAAGGTACTGCAAAAAGGGGTAACAATGGTTCAATAATGAAAATAGCGGAGTAAGTAGGCTGGCCGGGGGGGGGGTATAATAAACTGAATAGAAATATTTGTTTATTTTATTTGCTATTCAGATAACATCTTTGAGCACAAGAGCTCTTTTTCAAAGGTTCCACATCAGTATAAGACAAAGAACTGAATGTGAGCCCAGTACTCAAAGGGGTTTTCAGTTTATTCATGGTGTACTGCACAAAGTACAGCATGTTATTTTTCCTTGGGGAGGCTCAAGATTATTTCAGTTTTTGAGGGAGGATCAAAATCTTTTCCATGGATTTGGGGAGGCTCACTGTGACAAAGTCTAAGAACCATTGCTCTATTTGCTCCTCTGAGGTGGGCATCTTAGCTATATTTGGAGCTAGGCTTAAAACCTCAGAAGAGTGGGCCTTTGAGGCGGCGGGCCCGGTCTTATGGAATTTGCTCTTGAGGGCCCTCAGAGAGGCCCCCACAGTGGAGGCTTTTAAGAGGGGTCTGAAGACTTTTTTATTCCATGAAGCCTTTGGGGATTCATTTATCTTCCCCTTTAGATATCTCCCAACTGAGTTTTATGAGTTTATAGGTTTTAACATGTTTTTATAGTTAATTTATTATATGTTTATGTTTGTTAACTGATTGTCTGTAATGTCATTTGTCAGTGGCTCTGTAGGTAGCATGCTTGCCTCTGAGGTTGGAAGAACAGATGGTCATGTATTCTAGTCCCACACCTGTTATTTGGGGCAATACCCATAACTGACACTGTAGTGCAGTATGAGGTGGATTCTACACTATTGAGGTGTCATTGTTTAGATGAGATGTTAAACTGAGGTCCCTTCTGCCCACCTCTGGTCACTATCCAGGTGTAAGTAAAAGATTCCATGGCACATATTTATGAAGAGTAGGGGAATTTTTATTAAAAAAGATTTTCCAAAATACAATTAACAATAACAACCAAAGAAAACTACAAATCTGCTACAAATATAAAAAACACATAAAAGTAAAAATAAATAAAGTATTATAGGTATAAACAAAAATTGGACAGAAAATAGAAATGCATAAACTTATAATAAGAAGTACTCTCAGAAGTGGATGACCTGATGCTGCAGCCAATCAAAATTATTTCATGCCATAGTAAACCATCCTCTCAATGTGATTCTGTGTTCCAGCTCATAAACGTAAAAGACTGAAGATGCAGTCATGTGCAGAATGTCCAATGGTGCATATAACTTTTGTCTTACAGTCAGCCCACATCTACCTTGACAAAGGTAGTTTTTAATAAAGGTATAGACCACCCTCAAAGTACTATAATAGAAACCTTCCCACTGTGTTCCATAGATGCCCAAAATGAATACTTCATAGGAAACCTGACCCCATAAGCTGTTTCTCCAGTCCATGCACCCCAAACCCAAAAACCCTTGAGAAAAGGGGCCCTCAGTAAAAAAAAGTAATGCTGAGTTTCTACAACTGTAGCTCATGTGTCCTTTGGACAGTATTTTTTCTCCAAAGAGCCCTGTACAGCCAGCCTATTTTGGCAACAAAACCATTATATGTCCCCCATATATTGTGAGATTCTGGGATCCCTCAGAATTGTGAAAGCATCCTTTTCTCTACCATTTGGACATAGAAGAAAGCTTGATGATATAGAGAAACTATTCATCAGAATATGTTTATATAACAGTTTCTTATGCTAGGAAGTCACTGAGTCACATGATAGCCTCCTTCCACTGTTGTACCTTAACCACCATTTATACAATAGGGGTGAAAGGATATGCCATGGGATAAAACAGCATATCTGCCATAGTAACAAGATAACAATGAGTGATTCATGCTTATCAAGCCTACCATGAGATAAATGAAGCTACAGTGGAATAAATGGCATTTATTTCCCACAGTAGCTACATTTATCTACATAAAACTATGTCACAGAAAGCAACAAATCTCAAAACACCTGCCTCCCAGACCAAATGCAACACACCTGCACAGAATAGCACAGAAAGCACATTTCAAAACAGAGCTACACCTAGAAACTGAAAGCAAAACCCAAGCAAACAGATAGAGACCAACAGCAGAAAGAAAAGCATCATGAAGAAACAAAATGTAGAACTACCATGGAGAAAAACATTTCAACTAATGGAAACATCTAAAATAATGACACACAGGGAAATAAATATTAAACACACCAAAACCACACCACAGAAAAACAACACAACACATTTCAATGCCATATCATTTTACCCCTATTGTATAAACCGAATATGTGTTGGACTGTCGGTGGTATACACTATTCATCTGCACTCATGCACACTGACCTCAGCATCACTCATGGCTCTGCTATGCTATGCCACTCATGAAGGAGGTCAGTGTGCACTCATGCAGATAAATAGTGTATTCCACCACAGCCTAACACATATCCCCTATAGATCTCCCATACAAAAGGAGCTGACCTGTGGCATCTGGTTTAAGAAGCCTCAGTTTACCTAATGTGCAAGCTGGGAGAAAAGGTACCATCCAGTCATTGACTAGGGGAACCACCATTTCCCCTACAGTTGTCATAGTTACACATACCTGTATGTTAGCCTTTAGACATATGTAGAGAAAAAAACAGGATTGATCATATCCAAATCTCCATAAGAGATGGTCAAGTAAGTAATGTCCCTTTCTAAGGTATTCAGGTGTCTTCCCCCATACAACCTGAAAGAAGATGCTATAAAGTCTAGCTTTAGTTTGTGATGGCGGAGGCAAGATATAACTCGGGTATAAAATGCATGCGATTATGATAGTTTTGACTAAGAAAACTCCCTTCCTTTTTGCAGTAGATTTATCCATCCAGCAGTTTACTTTCCTTTGGGTAACATCCATATATTTTCTTAGCTTAATTTAGCAGTGTCTGAAGATGCAGATGTGGCACCTAAGACAGTTACAAAAACATCTGATACAGAGATACCATCAATAACAGCACATGTTCAGTAGTTCAGGTCATCCCCCAATCTCACATTGTTACATTTCAAAAGGTTAATCTTCACACCTGAAACCTTGGAACAGTGATACAATATAATAAAGGCTTTCACACCATACCTAATAGAATCAAGAAACACACATATATCAACTTTATAGACCATTATTTTGATAGTAGGAAAGGGGCTGATTGCCAAACCATGTATAAGTCGATGATTATGGATTTTCTATAAAATAGGGTCTATGGAAAAAATATATATATTAGGGGCTCAAGGGACTTCCTTACTTAACCCCGACTATAAATTTAACTGAAGTTCCTAACCAACCTTTAACCTGCTGGATAACCATAGCTTCCTTACACAGTGTATGTAACCCTCCAATAAAAACCTCTGGCACTCAACATCTGACTAGCAATTTAAAGAGATAGTGATGATCCACTTTATCAAAAGCTTTTTCTTGAATAAGATTCAAGAGAAACACAGATACAGTATTTGTCCTTTATAAAAAAAATTCCCATTTTAGTAATAAATTGTCCTGTATGGACCTATGGAGCAGGGCACACATCTTAAAAGGAGAAATGACCCAAGATGGAAAGGGAACTGATCTGGAATGAAGCAATTTCAACGTAATTTTTATATTTTTGTTCAGCGGACTTGAAAAAGTGCCACTAGGACATGAAATGTTGGATGATATCTGTGACCACTGTGGGAAGTTTGCATCTTTTTTGATGATGCACCCAGCACAAACAGCACTTTTTTAAATTTCTAAATAATATGTTTTTTTGTTTGTTATTCATTTGTTGTGAGCTTTATCTGATTGTTGTGTGTATCTGGCAAGCGTGAAGTTTCCTGGTTGATCAGAAATGGGACACCACAGCAAATGAGATAGTTCATCACAGCTGGGTTACTGCATGCAAAAAAGGTTAATAACAATTATATTATACTGTACTATATTTAAAGATGATTTTGCAGATGCTAAAAAAAGAGAAACATAGAAACATAGACTTTGATGGCAGATAAGGACCACTAGGCCCATCTAGTCTGCTCATTTTCCTACCTACAGGATAGGCCGCAGATCCTAGTTAACCAACAGCCTATTTCTTCCTACCCCCCACAAGACTTGCCTTATGTCTGTCCCATGCATTCTTGAATTCTCCCACAGTTTTAGACCCCCAACCTCCTCAGGAAGGCTGTTCCATGCATCCACTACCTCTCTGTGAAATAATACTTCCTCACATTGCCCCTGAACCGCCCTCCTTCTATCTTTAAATTGTGTCCCCTTGTTCTTGCAAGTCTCTTTTTCTGAAAGATGCTACCCTCTTGGACTTTGTTGATTCCACTGAGGTACTTAAAAGTTTCTATCATGTCCCCCCTCTCCCTTCTTTCCTCAAGGCTATACATATTTAGCTCCTTTAGTCTCTCGTCATACGGCTTCTCTTGCAGACCCAGCACCATTTTAGTTGTCCTCCTCTAGACTGCCTCTATCCTGTCTATGTCCTTGTGGAGATGGGGTCTCCAGAACTGGACACAGTACTCCAGATGGGGTCTCACCAACTGTCTGTACAGAGGGATAACAACTTCTTGTTTTCTGCTGATGATGCCTCTCCCTATACATCCCAGTATACCCCCAGCCCTCCCTACTGCCTTCTCACATTGCTTGCTAACCTTAAGGTCATCTGATATGACTAGCCCCAGGTCCCTTTCCTTTTTTGTTGTTGTTACTACCTCCCCACCTATTGTGTATTCTTCCCCTGCGTTCTTGTTTCCCAGGTGCATTATTTTGCACTTCTTTGCATTGAATCCTAGCTGCCATACTTCTGACCATTCCTCCAACCTTGCCAAGTCCCTTTTCATCCTTTCCACGCCTCCTTGTGTATCAACCCTGTTGCAGATTAGAACAAATTAACCTTGAGTCTCTATCCCACCTGCATTATTTGCGGCTTCATTTGATCTCCTCATCATTCCTGTATGACCATGTAGAAATGCTACAAACCAACAACCAAATCAGACAGGGTAACTAGGCTTATAGTTACACTGTATAGTCTGCCTAATTGCCAGGTTAACACCTCAGTTCTCTGTAGGTGCTTTCAGTTGTGTATCCAACCTTTGCTTTGTAACGTGCTCTGCCATAAGCAGCTCACCTTTCAATCCAAACATGTTGTATACTTTTGAATTTGACAGCAAGCTACTGTAGTTAGTTTGCTACAAGCTGACTTGGTTATCAAACTGGTAAACAAGCCAGCTTTAGAACCTTACACTGAACCTGTAAGTAATTTTTCCCTGTAGAAGTTTATTTTTAAGTACTAGTTCAAATGTTGTTATTGTTCCATCTCTACAGGCTTCTTAATTATCCTATTGGGGATTTCTGATTTACGCATAGATAATATGTGCCATTTTAGAACTGTGTAATGTAGTTTATGTCCCTTGCTCAGTGCTTCCATTGTTGGAACAATGTATTCATGTTCTACTATAGAACTCTATGCTTGGATAGGGAAATAAACTATATCATAAAATTCTAAAATGGTGCTTGGCACCAGACTGTCAATCAGAAACAACTACCAAGTCTCCCTTTGACTATTCGTAACTCAGTTATTGGGACTTCGGTCTATGTCCACTTGCAAATGTGCTCAGTTATGCATTATAAACCATTTTACAACATCGCCCAACCTATTTTAGGAAATCCTAATCTTAAAATTGGAGGCAGGGTGACAGGTGAGTTTGGATGCCTCAGTTAAATGGCCTTGGGGTGTGCAATGTGCTCCACAATGGGGATCTGATGACTTGTCAATCTATACTGGCCTCTTTAAAACTGCTTGATGCTAGAACTATATTTAAGGCAGAGGTGGTCAACCTGTAGTTCAGGAGCCACATGTTGCTCTTGAAGTAGTTTGATGTGGCTCTCAAGGGATTTGTCAATTACATGTCAAGTAAATATCACAGTCTTTTAAATCTGAGAAAAATCAAAGTACAGGAGCTAAAAATGCCCTAGGAGCTCAACAAGCTACTTTTACTAAGCCTGCAAGCAAATCCAAAGCTCCAGATCCGCTATGAACAAGTATTTTAAAATGACAACTATTTTTTAAAAATACTGTAACTTAATAAAATGTAATAAAATACAACTATTGACTATTGACTATGACTAAAGTCCTAAATATGAGTAAATATGGGTATGGTAAGGGTTGCATGTTGTTGTGGCTCTTGTCTTACTCAGAAATTTAAATGTGGCTCACAACCCCAAAAAGGTTGGACACCCCTGATTTAAGGTGTATCAACTTTGTCACTGTTTACTGCAATGGTTCAACTTAACTCTTGGTACTGTTAACTCTGAAGAATTTTTGCAATCTGCTGTTGCCACAGCCCAGCAACCACATGTGGTGTCTGAATTGTATTTACTTTTATTTTCTAGGATATATCTGGAGCTAACTGGTGACTCTCCTTATTGGACTGCAACCTTCCCTGTCTGATTTTGATCGGCCTAAAATATGGTCAGATGTATATGTACATCTCTCTCAAGATACGCTTCATCTTACTCAACTTCATATTTTGAAAAATCTTTATTTCACAGCCTCCAAGTTATTTAAAATGGGACGGTTGCAGTCATCAATCTGCACGCATTATGGTCAAACAGAGGGTAATTTAAATCATATTTTTGGGGAGTGTCCCCAAGTGTCTTCGTTGTGGGACTCAAATAAATCCAATATAGATCCATTACTTGGGTTAGAGGAGAACTTCATGCTGAGATTTGTTTGGTAGGTGATTATAGTCGGATCTTGGTAAGAGAACAGAGATATATCATGGCTATGATTTTGATCTCTGTTAAGAGACAGATTCTCCATAATTGTTAGATCATTCCTCACTTCCTTAAAATTAATGGTTACAGGGGCTTCTTGATAATCTTGGTTGCATGCCCTTTAAACAGCTTAGGTTCTTTGGACAGGTCCCTTCCTTTCCATTTTACTGCTACAGTAGTATTTGTAGTTATTCTTAGTCTATATTGCTTAGTAAGAATATTCCTCACTAACTGTTAACTGAGGCTTGGTATATTAAGGATATTGCTGCCATGGGGTGAGGGGTGGGCAAGTAGGTTTTGGGTGTTGTATTTGTGTTGTTCATGTATTTTGGGGGGTATTTTTCTTTCCATTTTTTCCTTTTTAATCAGCCTTGTTTGTTTGGATTGTGGTTTTTATTGTATTGTTGATGTACTATATTGTATTGTTTGTTGTTTGTGGTTATAAACTTAATAAAGCGTACTTATTTAAAAAAAAAAAGAAACAACCACCAAGGTCACTAATATGCATGTATAGATAGAACAATAACAGAATTTGAACCAGTTTCTGAAAAAAACTGCTTTTACTAGGGAAAATTACCTTCAGGTTCAGCTCAGTTCTCCTTTAAGCTTTTAAAACAATAATGCCAAGCTGCCCAAACCACTTTGATATACAACAGAATCTCTCATTTTGCAAAGTTTTCTGACCAAATAGTCAAACAATGGTACACATGAAGTTTAGTTTAGTTAAAACATTTCAAACATCCAGTAATACAGTTCTACATAAAACACATACAGTATATAGACCCAGTAATTCAAATTTCACTAAAAATGTTGTGTATAGTGTTTTAAAATTCACTGAACATCAAGTGCTGCTCCGCTCCACACTGCTCCACTCTGCTCTGCATAGAAACTTTGGGTTTACCTGCAGTATTTCGGAATTCTTACTAGCAACTTTTGCCCATCTGTTATTTTGAAAGAAATATAATATCAGTTTTAGTAGTCTCTCAAAATGCCAGTTTGGGCAGACTCCCCAAAACTCCAAGCTGTGACAGTGAGAACACTTAAGTGCCGTGCTTCTGTGGTTTTGTTTCCTTTGTTGGGATTGGTAGCACTTTAGTGCTTCATGGTGATTTTAACTATAAAATGAGGTATGCTAACATTGCCATGGGATGGGGGGGTCGATATGCCAAAGTATGAAATAATGCTAAGCTCAGAGAAGCAACTTTTTGTATCACTTTGATTTTATAGCCCTATATCCATAAATGGAAAGCTGAGACCATGAAATGTCGGAGAATGCAAGCAAACGTTTACGAGAATGTCTGACCCAAGACATTTGATGGTGGTAGCTTGGAGACCTTTAGGGGGTTACTATCTCTGTGAGTTTCTTAATGCAAGTGAATTCCCCAAAATGTTCTACTGCTACTGCGTACTCCAAGAATGGGAGAAAGGTATTAAATCTAAGTCTGAAGTTCTACTGCAGTTTTATTGCATTTATTTTACTTCATAAAGACATTGTTCTGGTGTTTTGGTGACAGCAGAAGTTGGTTATCAGACAAAACCTCCTAAATAAAAGTACTCTTATAATTCTTTGTTAATGGATGCTGTGGACTCCTGGGTTTAAAATGGAGCCACTTTTGATATTCACCGTTGTATAGAAAAGAAATCAGATTTTCATGATTTCAATTAAGTCTTTTGATTTTGCCTTGAACTGTAACATGCTATTGTGTTTGTATGAAATCTGGGTATGTTGTTGGCTGTGATAAAGATGAAGCTGAACTTTATTTTGTTCCTTATCGTTCCTATGAATGGAGGGTTTACGAACTCCCAGAAAAGGAGAACTTGAATTATTTACTTAAACTCTCCTGTTCATTCCTTTCTACAGTCTACTATATATAAACTACACTGCTAACAGCTACTTAGGTAGCAGCACATTCCTTATTAAGAGGCAAAAACTAATAATATTTAAACATTAAGAGAGATATTTCAGTAACAGAATTTCACTGGAATCTAACCTGAATTTCACCTGAAATAAGTTGACCACCAGTTTTGATTGAATCTAATGTTGTAGCATGCTGGCTTATGACAGCTGCTGGAAGTTTTAACTTCGTTTAAGCTCAGTATAATTTGAATGAACCCTTGTGAGTCTGAAAGACTTCCAGTTACGTGTAAATTGACTGAATTCTTGCTGGGTCTGTAAAACTTTTATTTTTGTTGGAAGCCTTTTTGAATGCTAATTTACTCTAAAAGTGCTGACCTTCCCAGAAGTTTTGGAATCATTTTAGAAGGGGGGGGATGAAAATGGTTGATGTATAGGACATATGATTTGCTTTGCCTGGTGGTGCAGCTAAGTGTTACTCTCCTAAATGATTGATAAGCACTGCTCACCTGGTGAGAAATGAAGATCTGTAATAAGCCAGTGGCGGGAAGGATACTGCTCTAATTGGTTCCTTTCTAAGTGATTAAACCTCCACATGCTGGATGTAGTGAATGTAGAAAAATACTGTGCAAGTCTGTCGGTCAGCATTCTGCTGGTACAGAACGTATGGCATTAAGTACACAGGCTTAATTCCGGCCAAGTGTCATTCATCAATATGAGGGAACCTTGTGGACAGTTCTATTTGCCTTGACTGAAACTTGCTCCAAAGTATTACCTACATGTAAGACGGGGCTGAGAATCTGGAGGATAAGGATGAGATGCAGCCTAGCCATTCAGCTCTCATAGGGTCCAGAGGTTGACCAAAAGCACACCCCTAGTACCTTAATTTTTAGAAGAGGGGATGTAAAATGGCTGATGTATTGGACCAATGATTTGTGATGATTGGCAGTGCATGAATCATTACTTTCCTAGATGATTGATAAGCAATGCATACCTTGGCAAGAAATAAAGATATGTGAGATGCCAGAGGCAGGTAGGACACCGTCCTATTTGGATCCTTTGAAGTGATTAAAACTTCCAGGTGCTGGATGTAGCTAATGTGAAAAAAATACTGTGCTAGTCTGTCAGTCAGCATTTTGCTGATAAAGAACATGTGGCATTGAGGTACACAGGCTTAATTTTGGCTAAGTGTCATTTTTCAATATGAGGGAACCTTGTGGACAGACCTTTTTTTCCTTGCCTGAAACATGCTCTATAGTATTGCATATATTTAAGACGGAGATGATAATATGGAGGATAGAGGGGAGATACAGCCTAGTCATGCATCTCTTGTGGGGTCAAGAGGTTGACCAAAAAGCACTCCCTGGTACCCTTACAAGGTAATTTAATGTTAAAGCTCCTGGAGAATTTTATATTTCAGTATAATATAACTATTCTATATATTGATCCAGTCCTAATTGTTATTATTTCTAATTTATATAGTGAAAATTGGGCCTTTATAAGACTGGGTACTAAGGGTGAATTCTCGAAAAAAATTTTCTTTAGCAAAGGAGTGCGTCAAGGGTGGATACTGGCTACTAACCTATTTTCTTTATATATTGATGGTCTTCTAAGAAAACTGAATAACTTAATCTCTGATATCCCCAAAATAGGATATGTTCCCCATTCTACTTTAGCTTATGCTGATGATATTATTTTAATATCCTTATCTAAATTGGGTCTTCAAAAACCACTAAATCTTTTTAATCAAGAGGCATCAGAAGTTCTAAAACTGAAAGTTAATATGCAGAAGTCCCAAATTACGTTTTTTGGGCAGAAACAGCCTATTGGTTCTTGGGTAAAGATACATTTCCCAATATAAATAATTACACTTACCCAGGCCTTACCTTTTCTTCAAATGTTTCTTGGCTGGCCTAACTTAATCACCTCTCACAGCAGACAGTAAAAACTACTAATGGTTTAAATACATTTAATTATTCATATGGAGATAATTCTATCAGACCCCTCCTTACACCAATAAAGACAAAACTTTTTGCACAGATTCTATATGGCACTGAGGTCTGAGAGCATAAACATCTGGATAAGCTAACTGTTCCAATAAGTAAAGTATTAAGAGCTACATTAAGAGTTAGGCATACCTGTCCCTCCACCTATGTAAGGAGTCAACTAGGTTTAATTGATGTCAGAACATTGGTGGACATTAGAAAAGTGAAATACTGGTTAAAAATAACTAGACTGCTTAAAGAGAGGTTGCCCTTTAAGTGCTTTATTGAAAAAGTAGAGAGGCAAATGAACAAACTTAATATCAGCAGCTGGTATGACAAAATCTTAAGTCTTTTAATGAAGTATGAGTTACTGAATAAAAAAAAAAACTACTGTGACAGGAACATTGTGCTTAGCTGGAAATATGTTAACTACATCAGGAAAAACATTCAAAACACTTGGTTCAAAGATGATCTGAATTATAGCAACTGTTCAAGATACTCACCCTGGTTTGTTTTATTTCAAGGTGATCATGGCTTTAAGTACTATTTAGATACACTAATTGAGCAAGAATTAAGGAAAGCATACACTAAATGTAAGTTTGAATGTTTTGATAATAACGTGAATGTAGAGAGATTAAAAAAAAACTTCCACAATTTGCACAGAAATGCTATTGCACTTTAGGTGAAAAAGAGGATTTATTCCATGTTTTGTGAGAATGTGATTGGTATACTAATGCTAGAGCTCATTGGCTTGGGCCAATAATTGATACTTGGAATATTACGGATTAGGTATATCTTACCACTGTGCTGTTTAATACAGAAGATGATTATACTACAGTCAGGTTGGCAAATTTATTCCATCAAATTAGTAAACTTTAAAGACAAAAAAATTAAAGGTATTGATGCCACTACAACATGAATTCTATTGTGGCAATTTATAATTATGTAATAAGTCCTGTGTTTTCTGTATGTATATGCACTTTATTCTGTTTATTGTCTATTTAAATTTTTATAACTGTATTGTCTTAAAATTGTGTATGACTTTTTATTCAAACAATAAAGCAATTACTACTACTAAAACTATTCTATATTTTAATAAGAGCTAGTGTATTGAAGTGATATGATATACTTGAAATATTTAGGCTGCACTGTTATTTATGTGGTTGGATATGCTAGACCATATTTGTACTTGATGTCCTTCTCTGTAAGCATATTTGAGTGTGATATTTAATTTTTTTTACTGTGCAGTTGCATTAAATGATTATATTTATCTGCTTTTTAATATGTTGTAATGGCTTTTTAGTGGAACTAAAGGGTAAACACAGAGGAGAGGAGGCACTGTGGGTCACCCTGGAGACAGGAAATGGCACCACAATCCACACGGGTGTTGTATACAGACCCCCATCTCAGGGGGAGGAAATGGACAAGGAAATGATAGAAAGCATCATTAGGATGGCAGAAAAAGGGGAGATATTGTTGATGGGGGACCAGTATATGCCAGATCTTAACTGGAACACCTTTGCTGCAGTCACATCCAAGAGCAGGGTCATTCTTGATGCCCTACGGGGGCAAGCCTCAGTCAGCTAGTGTTGGAACCCATTCTGGACAGAGCAGTCTTAGACCTGGTACAGTAGTAGCCAGAGACATTGCTAGCTATTTCCAGACATTTCGTGAAATTTCTGAAGAGTTTTTCTCTGCTGCCCCTACTGTGGAAATGCAGAAAGCAGGAGATATTTCTGGAAATATCACAGAAATTTCAGGAAATATCTGGCAGTGTATGTAGCTGCTACTGTACTCTCAAATTGGGATTGAGAGAGGATCTCAAAATTAGAAATGGGTAGCCATCGAGGAACAAGAGACCACCAAACAGTGTGGTTCATGAGAAACACAGCCATAGAGTCAAGTCATACAAAAGTGAGGGTACTGGACTATAGGAGAGCTGACTTTGTCAAAATGGGAGAGTGTCCCAGAAAGCACTAGTAAACAGGCAAGAAGGAGGGGTGGAGGATCAATGGGGAATATCAAAACTGCCATCACAGAGGCAACAAGCCTTTCTGTGAAGCAAATAAACAAATCAGAAAATTAAAGAAAAAACACTATGGTTCTCAAAAGAGGTGATAGGGAAGGTTAGGGAGAAAAAAATAGCATTCAGGAAGTATAAGGAAACACAGAAGGAGCAGGATAGAGACCTGTACCAGTTAAAACAGAAGGAAGTGGGGAGGGCAGTAAGAATAGCAAAGGCCCAAACTGAGGAAAAGATAGCCAACTCAGTTAAGAAGGGGGATAAAACTTTTTGTAGGTACATTATGGAGCAAGGAAAGACCAAGGGAGGGATAATGAGGCTTAATAATGGAAAAGGTGGGAGGGTAGTGGGTGACAGTGAAAAAGCAGGGATACTGAATGACTACTTCTGCTCAGTATTCACAAAAGAAGAGGAGGGGGTGTTACCTAATCCAATCAATACAAGCACTCTGGATGGGGGGGGGGGTCGATACCAGTCTATTCACAGAAGAAAGGGTTCTGAAAGAAGTCCTAAAACTGAAGGTGGACAAAGCAATGGGCCCTGATGGGATTCACTCCAGAATTCTAAAAGAACTAATGGAAGAAATAGTGACACCACTGACTACCATTTTTAAGAAATTGTGGAGGATGGTGTGGTACCTAAGGACTGGAGGAGGGTGGATGTGATTCCCCTTCACAAAAGTGGGAGCAAAGCAGAGGCAGGAAACTACAGACCTGTTAGTTTGACCTCAGTAGTAGGGAAAATGATGGAATCATTTCTGAAAGAAAGAATTGTTGAGTACCTAGAGGCCAGTGGGGCACAGGACCCAAGGCAGCATGGATTCACAGCGGAAAGACTGGGTGACCAAAGTAGGTGACCAGGGAAGGGCTGTGAACATGGCCTACAGTACCTAGACTTTAGCAAGGCATTTGACACAGTCCCACACAAAAGATTAATAAACAAATTAGCCAGCCTGGAAGTGGGTCCCAGGGTGGTAGTCTGGGTAACAAAAAACA
The DNA here is from genome assembly GCA_016271365.2 of Neoceratodus forsteri. Lineage (NCBI taxonomy): Eukaryota > Metazoa > Chordata > Ceratodontiformes > Ceratodontidae > Neoceratodus > Neoceratodus forsteri. Next base: position 164,488,172 of record CM028131.1, read on the forward strand.
GGACACAGAGGGTAACAGTAAATGGAGTCCACTCTGAAGAAAACAAGGTTACTAGTGGGGTACCGCAGGGTTCAGTACTGGGTTCAGTCCTTTTTAAGGTCTTTATAAGTGACATTGCGGAGGGACTGGAAGGAAAAGTATGCCTCTTTGCAGCTGACACAAAGATCTGCAAAGGGGTTGATACACACAGGGTGGTGGAAAGGATGAGAAGGGACTTGGCAAGGTTGGAGAAATGGTCAAAAGTATGGCGGCTTAGATTCAATGCAAAGAGGTGCAAAGTAATGCACCTGGGAAACAAAAACCCAGAGAAAAAGTACACAATGGTGGAGAGGAACTAACAACAACAAAAAATGGAAAGGGACCTGAAGGCAGTCATATCAGATTACCTAATGGTAAGCAAGCAATGTGAGAAAGCAGTAAGGAGGGCTGGGGGGATACTGGGATGTATAGGAAGAGGCATCACCAGTAGAAAACAGGAAGTTGTTATCCCTCTGTACAGACAGTTGGTGAGACCCCATCTGGAGTACTGCATGCAGTTCTGGAGACCCTATCTCCACTAGGACATAGACAGGATAGAGGCAGTCCAGAGGAGGGCAACTAAAATGGTGCAGAGTCTGCACCAGAAGCCATATGTACAGAGACTAAAGGAGATTAATATGTATATCCTCAAGGAAAGGAGGGAGAGGGGTGACATGACAGAAACTTTAAAGTACCTCAAGGGAATCAACAAAGTCCAGGAGGGTAGCATCTTTCAGAAAAAGAGATGTGCAAGACCAAGGAGGCACAATTTGAGGATAGAAGGTGGACGGCTCAAGCGCAACGTGAGGAAGTATTTTTTCACGGAGAGGGTGGTGGACACATGGAATGGCCTTCCTGTGGAGGTTTTAGGGTCACAAACAGTGGGCGAATTCAAGAATGTGTGGGACGGACATAATGCAGTTCTGGTGGTGGGAAAGAAGAAGTAGGCTGTTGATTTACTAGGATCTGTAGCTTATCCAATAGGTAGGGAAATGGGTAGACTGGGTGGGCCAAGCAGTCCTTATCTGCCATCAAATTCTATGTTTCTATGTAGCTGAACAATAAAACCAAACTTTAACTTGAACTTCACTGAACATCAGATTTACCAGACAGAAGCTGCAGTTAAGGAACACTGACTGCCAGCACAGCAAAGTTGCCGCTTTGGACCAAATTCTGAAAGGGTCAACAAAACTAAAACTTCAGTTTACAAAGCTCATTGTTTTTTAAAAAAAAATATTTTAGAACTGGTTAGGATTACTAGTAGAAGCTAAATAGTTAGGATTACCAGTAGAAGCAAAATGCTTCTCAACATTGTGTAATAAAAAGACATTTTGACACAATAGAACTCCATCTTTTATATGGTTGAGAGACTTGTGCAACAGAAAACTGTGTTCTACTCTGCGCAATTCAAAGATGTGGACTGTGATGGATATTTGACTTAGGGCTGTGTGGTGTATTCTGCAAATCTTGTTTTGTTCTGTAAGCATATGAACAGGCAAAAAAAATTCAATGCAGAATTAGCAACCCTTAGTATAGTCCTCCCATATGGAATCTACTGAACTTCAAAAGCCACACATTTTTATTTCACATCCGGTAGAGCAACATAATAAGGTAACGCTGGCAGCAGCAGCTGTGGCTACACTAATGGTAGCAGTGATTATGATCATGATTATGGTGGTGGAGAAGGTGGTATAGTAGTTCATCTGAATCCTTTTAGTGGCATCGGCAGTAGCAGAGTGCAATACCCACAAAAGATGAGACACAGATATGCTTTATGCAACTTGTAGACATGTTTGATAGCATTAGATTAGACAAGTGATTTTGTCCTAGCAACACTACTAGATCTCAATTCTAAAGGCCTGTTCTTTCCTGCTGGACGATGGAGTATATAAAAGAGAAATTATAGCATACACATATACCAGAACAGCAAAAACAGCTTGAAGAAACCAACAAGAATGCTTACACAGTCTCCTGGTCATACTGCTCTTTCTCCTCATCTTTCTTCTCATTGTGCCAGTGCCAGACTTGAGAACAACTGTGAAGATTTTGATAGCTGTGATGTCCTAAGATACTTAGGGACATTTGGGAGTTTTGAGATAATGCATGCCGTAGTCACTTGGACATTTTGGAGACAGACCCGGATGTGACATCAGAGTACATGATGCAGGCTTATCTAGCAGCACCAAAGTCTAGCAGAAATATTGATACAATAAAAGTCTGTAAAGATAGGCAAGTCATTGGGCATGCAGTTGCTAATAAGCCTATATTTTCTTTGATTCCCTGCAGCATCTGTCACATCAGAAAAGTATTTAAGTACAACTGGGGATATTGGAGTTCCAGATAACCAAACTGAGAATGGCCCATGTTGGGAGGGTGCAGGTGCAGGGCAACTAGCCTTTTCAAACTGAAAATTCCATGAGAACCTGCACTCCAAGCACTGAAACACACTCTCTCCAAATACATTTTCAAATGCTTTAATAGCAAAATAAAGTGGAAGTGCATACAGATCTGACCACTGCCACAATGCTCCAATGCTTTGGGTCAGAAACCTTTTGTCACTTCCACTTTATCTTGCTATTAAAGCATTTGAAATCATATTTGGGGAGTGTGTGTTTCAGTGCTTGCAGTGCAGGTTCTCTTGGAGTTTTGAACTGGGGATATTGCCTGACCACATCACTCAAGGCCAGATGTGAAGAATCTTGAATCCCCAGCTTTTCTCAAACTCAACTTACCACGGATCATCCTTAACTCTGCATTTGATAATTCATGTATCCAACAAGTATCATCTACTACTTCCACTCCCACATCTCCTGGTGGCTAGTCTGCATAGGTTCCCACTAGCACTGGCACCACAGATACAGACTCTCACCCCAGCCAGTAGCAGTAGCAGTATATTCCAAAGGACTCATGTGACACATACCACAGCAAGTCGTCATTATGATATTATGGCTATGATGTTGTAATTACCAAGTAGCTCATCATGATCTATAAATTATAAGAGACAACACACTTCTCAGTGCCTTACTAGTCAGTGGTGAGGGGTATCATACCAGGATGAATCTGCTAATGGGTGGGGGGGGTCAACGATGCCTCAGGGGTATCACATCAGGATGGAGCTGCTAAAAGGGGGGGAGGCACCGACTATACTATCCCCATAAAATGGGTGGGGAAAGCCCTTAGAGCTCTTAAAAAGGAAAAATCTCCAGGGCCGGATGGCATACATCCTAGAGTGCTATGGGAGATGGCGAATGTACTGGCTACACCTCTGGTGGATCTCTTCAATATGTCACTTGAGACAGGGTGGGTACCTAGGGATTGGAGGGTGGCACATGTGGTGCCCATCCATCAAGGGGGCATCAGGAGAGGTGCCGGGTAACTATAGACCTGTCAGTTTGACGTCGGTGGTGGGTAAGATGATGGAGAGTATACTTAAAGAACGTTTGGGGGGGCACTTGGAAGGGATGAGATTTCTGGATAATCGACAACATAGGTTTGTGCCAGGTAGATTGTGTCAAACTAACCTTGTGGAGTTCTATGAATGGGTAACATTGGAGCTCGACAGGGGAAGGCCTTTGGATGTACTGTTCTTGGACTTCAGCAAGGCATTTGACTCGGTCCCTCACAATGGTCTACTGGAGAAGCTGAGGGGGATGGGAGCAGGCCCATTGATGATCAGATGGATCAGAAACTGGCTGGCTGGGCACACCCAGACAGTAGTGGTCGGGGAGGAGGTCTCGACTCCTAGGGAGGTCATTAGTGGGGTACCACAGGGCTCAGTCTTGGGGCAGATCCTGTTTAATGCCTACATCTCCAATATCAGGGAGGGTATCAGGTGTGAAATTAGTCTCTTTGTGGATGATTCCAAGCTGGGTGCAGTGGTGGAGGGGGAGGAGGGGAGGTTGGCCCTGCAAAGGGACCTGGAGACCCTGGATAGGTGGTCCCGCACATGGAAATTAAATTTTAACTCCTCCAAGTGCAAGGTGTTACACCTGGGGCAGGAGAACCCCAAACATGAGTACACCCTGGGAGAGGATGAGTTGAAGGCCACGACAGGGGAAGAAGACCTGGTGGTCCTGGTGGATGTCAACATGAATAATTCTGAGCAGTGCAGGGGGGTGGCAGTAAAGGCAAAGAGGATGTTGGGCTGCATCGCACGGGGGATTACCTCAAGGAGCAAGGATGTGATTCTGCTGCTGTACAATGGCCTGTTCAGACCACACCTTGAGTACTGTGTGCAGTACTGGAGGCCACACTTGAGGAGGGACATCCAGCTACTGGAAAGGGTTCAGAGAAGAGCAACCAAAATGATCCTGGGTCTAGGGGAGTTGACTTATGAGGAGAGACTAGAGGAGCTCGACCTGTTCTTGCTTGAGGAGGGACTGGGGGGACATGATTGAGGTCTTCAAGTACCTTAAGAGAATAAATAGGGCAAAACAGAAGGGGATCTTTAGGCTAAATGAGGGTGGAATCACCAGAGCATATAGTTGGAAGCTCGAAGGAGGAAGGATGGGGGGGGAAGGAGGAGGAGTTATTTCACTGAGAGAGTGGTGGAACCATGGAATGCTCTTCCTGGTGCGCTGGTTCTGGCTTCTACAGTGGAGGGGTTCAAGAGAGGGTGGGACAGGTACAGAAAGGCGATGAAGCAGAGGTTGGCTTGCCCTGGGGGGGCTGGGATGGAGGTCTGGAGACACAGGGATACAATAAAGGGGAATGGCTTTGGTACTCACCCAGGGCTCTGAGGCTCGCGCAGACTTGATAGACCATAAAGCCTAATCTGCTGGTGACTAGTATGTTAGTATGTTAGTGTACTACTACTTTACCTCCCTGATTTCATCCTACTCTTCCTCCTCCTTCTCCTCCTCCTCATCATCTTCTTCTGTAATCATCTGTTGTGTTGAATACAAGAAAAATATGAATATGTAAAATATTAAAACTTGCCATGGATGTATGCTAAACTTTTTCAAGAGGTAATTATAGTGCTCTAATTTTAATTTAGTTATTTATTTTGTATATTTCTTAATTCATTCTTTTTTTGGAGTTTGAGATTGTGTTATAATTTAAAAATTAACAGGGCCAGGGAGAATTCAACAATTCTCATGCAGGTAAAGCAGAGACTACAAAGGGTTATAAGCCTTGAGGTCAGCAATGAACACTTACTGTAGCTCAGTAGGCTGTGCCACTGTGGCCATAGTGGTTGCAGACCCCATCACACCTCCACACACACAGCAATCCTCAGCAGTAACATGCCAACACTACCTTCCACAAGGAAGCTAGAGTGATAAATAAACATTGCTGGCCTGTACCTCAAGACCTTCACTGGCTCCCTAGTATGTATTGGTGTGACATTAACATCTTGTTTGTAATATATAAATGCCTCCATGGTCAAAGTCAGAAATATCTAGCTGACCTCCTCACTGAGTAGTTTCCTACTGGCCTTTCAGGTCACAAGCAGCAGCAGTCATCTGTTTGTTTCAAAATCAAAAACTGCTAGAGGACAGATTTTTCTGTTTTAGCTCTGATGCCCTGGAATTCGCCACTGCAGACTATTAGACAAACTATTTCTCTTGGTATGTTTAAAGAACAACTTAAACATTATTAGCTGGATTCAGGAAGGGCTGTAAATGTTGAAAACCCTGGGTGCACCGAACATATGGAGCATGGTACTTGTGGCATTCTCCCAGTCAGCAGTCGGGATTCTTGATCCCATGCACCAACTGCCGCAAGTTAGACCAGCTTTTTCTGGTCTAGCTTGCAGCAATCTCGGGTACCCTTTTAATGGGGCTTTTACCAAAGGTTTGGCACAAGCTGCCCTAAAACAGGGACAGTGTCAAAAATGCACTCAATCTTCCTGAATCGGGTGTAGTGTGCAGCAAAGTTGTTGGCACAGTTGCACCAACAAATGGGTTTGACACAGCGTTTGAAGCAAGCCCTGTGTAACCCTCTGTTAATCTACCCCAATGTGTTATTACAAGCCTTTGTGATGTGGGACTTGATACATTCCTTAATTTTTAGTGTGCTTTTTAGTAATTGTTCTCTTTTAACAGACATCGCCTAAAACATCTGTTCCCAGTTGGTACTATATGTTTGTAAAACTGTTTGCACCTTTAGCCTGTTTTGCCTATGTTGTGTTTTTTACAGTGCTCTGAGCTTTATTTGGGAAGGAAGCAAGGCAAGGCAAATTTTATTTATAAGGCTCCCAATCCCGGAGGTTCTGGGTGCCTTACAAGAAATACAATGAGACAAGCAACTAAAAGATTAAAATAAGATTACGTTAATACAATTAAAAAGCTTTCAGGATGCCATACTCAGGGAATGAACAAAAATAAGATGTAATTCAGTAATCATTAAATGCCAGGCTGAAGAGGTGGGTCTTCGGCCTCTGCTTAAACACCTTTAACGAGGGACCTCCCGGACTACAGATAGAAACGAGTTCCACAGGGTTGGCCCAGAGATACTGAAAGCATGATCTCCCAAAGTCCTGAGCTGAACCCTGGGAACATCCAGGAGGCCCCTTGAGAAGAAGAGGAGGGAGCGATCAGAGGTCACCAGTGTCAGGAGCTCTGACAGATTGACAGGGCCTACTCCATATAGGGTCTTAAAGGTGAGAAGACCCACCTTGAAAAGGACCCTCCACCTGACTGGCAGCCAATGTAGGCCACACAAAACCAGGGTTAAATGACTGGACCTTGAAAGACTCATCAGCAACCGGGCTGCTGCTGCGATCTGCATCAGCTGTAGTCAGCAGAGGGTCTCTCCCATGACCCAGAAGTATAGAGCATTGCAGTAGTCATGCCTGAAGGAAACAAAGGCATGTACTAGCATTGGCAGGTCCTTGGGCAGAACGAGGGGCTTAATCTGGGCAATGTTCTGCAAATGGTAAAAAACACTACTGACTACAGATGACACCTGATCTTCAAAAGTCAATCTGCTATCAAGGATCACACCCAGATTTCGCACCCTCGGGGAAGCCACCAATGGGGTCGAACCCAGTTCAAGACCAGAATCAGCCCTGGGAGGCAACCCATCATGCCCGTGACCAGGCTCAATCACCATCACCTCCATCTTAGCCAGTTGAGTCTGAGCCAGCTGGAAGCCATCCAATCACTGATTTTAGCCAGACAATTGTTAAGAACATCAACAGCTCTGGATGTTCCAGAAGAAAATGACAAATACAGTCGGGTGTCATCTGCACAGCAGTGAAACTCCACACTGTATTGTTGAATGATCTCACCCAAGGGCAGCATATACACTGTGAATAACAACAACGACAGGATCAAGCCCTGTAATACTCCACAAGTTAGAGGCATTGGGGAGGAGGAGAAATTCCCCATCACCACCCACTGCACCCTATCCAAGAGATAGGACTCAAACCACCTGAAGACAGTACAGGCGAGTCCACAGAACTCACAGAGCCGATCCAATAGCATGTTGTGATCCACAGCGTTGAAGGCCAATGAGAGATCAAGGAGTACAAGAACTGACCCATCTCCTGTATCTCTGGCCCTGAGCAGATCATTATGTACCCTCACTAGAGCTGTTTCAGTGCTGTGTCTAGCCAGAAAACCTGACTGAAATTGCTCATAAATGTCAGAGGACACCAGGTGGTCCTCGAGTTTTTGTGCCATTAACTTCTTAACAACCTTGCTCAAGAAAGGCAGGTTGGAGATAGGATGGTAATTTGCCAGGACATCAGAGTCAAGGGAAGGTTTCTTAAGAAGAGGCCTCACCAGCCCTTCTTTCAGAGCAGCTGGGAAACTCCCCTCCGCCATCTAACAACTGGTAAACCCGGCAAACACTGGGTCAACAGCCTCAACACATCCCATTAAAAAACATGTCAGGACCTGGTCCAGTTCACAAAAAGTGTGCTTCAGCTCTAAGATCACCATAGTCACTTCGGACACCTCCACTGACCTAAACTCTTCCCAGACCGATGGAGTGCCTCTATTCCCCCCAGCCCAGCCACTGCTAGGCAATAACTTATCTGGCAGAATCCCTGATTGGATGTCCGACAGTCTGTCAGAGAAGAACAGAGCAAACTCTTCACATGCAGTGGATGAAAAGGCTTTTTTTCAGTTGCAGACAGGCAGGATGTAAAAGCATGTCTACAATCTGAAACAGCTGAGATAGTCTGTTCCTCCCCACAGCAATTTCCCTGGACAGGAATTCTACCTTCTTATGGGAAATTGCCCCCTGGTACTCAACATAGTGAGCATGCAGGGCCAGCTTGTTGGACTCCAGCCGGGGCTTTCACCAGAAGTGATCCAACTTCCTACCTCTGATCTTCATCACCTTGAGACCCCCATCAAACCAAGGGAATCTCAAGTGAGAAGATCGAGGTTATATACAAACTGGTGCAATGATGTCCAGAGCTTCAAAGACCACTCTGTTATAGGTGGCCACTGCCTACCTGGTGCCGATCACACATGCTGCATCAACCCTAGACAGATCAGCTACTGCCAACAGTCCCTCTGGGTGCAAGCCCCTTAAAGGGAAATAGCTGACTATCTCTGCAGGGGAGGGACTTTCAGGGGTGGGGCCCCAAACATGTACTCCACGGTGTAATGATCAGACCAAATGACCTGATCAATCTTGTGGTTATCAACCTCAAGACCCAACTGGAACACCAGATTGAGTGAGTGGCCATGCTGGTGGGTAACAGAATCAACTGCTTGTGCCAGGCCCAGTTGCAGCATCAACTGGAGGAGGTTGTAACTGAAATGCAAGGAGTCATCGTCGATCGAAGCATTGAAGTCCCCCAAGATTAAACACCTCAGGGACTCCAACACCTGTTCAACAATGAAGTTCACTACCTCCTGCAGAAATTCTACCCCCACCCCAGGGGGGCAGTAAATGAGAATCCTGCAACCTGCACCTGTACCCCCACGGACAGTGATGCACTCAAAAGATCAGGTGCTGCCAACTGTGTGCACCGAGAAGCCCAGGCTGGATCAAAAAATGATGGCCACTCCCCCACCCCTGCAATGCTTCCTTGGGCAGTGCACTATGCAGTACCCAGATGGAATGGCAGCCTTAAAAACTGGGTCAGCATTGTCACCCAACCAGGTCTCCATAATGCAAGCCAGGTCAACCGAGGAAATCAAGTCAGCAAAAAAAGCAGTCTTGTTCCTCATCGACCTAGCATTGCATAGCCATGCCTGAAGAGGATTAGAGGACATGGCTGGCCCTCTAGCTACCTGCCCACTTGATCCAATGGGAGCCCTGGGCATGGAGACCAAACACGTCTGGCTTCTCCCTAGGCTTCGCTTATGCCCAGGGCATCTCCTGCACTGAACAACCTCAATGCTGCTCGCCACTCCCTCCTCAGCTGCACTCAGCCCATGACCCCTCCACCACCTAGTTATCCCAACCTCCCTGAAGCACCTCGCTGCAGTAGCTGGAACTGGGAGGTCGGTAAATGGGTGAAGGTCTCATAGCCGAGCAGCAGCATAGGTGATACAGGGTGGGGCCACACCACAACACATCTTTACCTGGCAATTTCAGTCCCTCAAGCAACCCAACAGCACAAACTGTTAAAGTGCAATGGCAAACCAAAACCACTCACACCCACATGCATACCTAATGACGCAAATTATCCTACACACTCACTCCAACATACATTCACTTACAACAATTTAAAAATAAATCCCCCAGCCCTGAAACAAATTATACTAAAACCTCCCCCCACACACAGACCCCCAAACCTCCCACAGAAACCCCTCACCCACCAAAACACAAACTTCCCACCCAAAAACCAAATTATACCACCCCCTAACCCCAATATCAGTTAAAACAAATAAATAAGTAAACATGGGGGAGCATTAATAAAGTGCGGCATGCTGTAATATTAGTCCACTCCACCAAGGAAAAAGAATCAGAATTACAATTTGAGCAAAAAGTGATTTCCAAAGCAAGTACTAGCAATCAGTCATGCTCCGGGCAAGAGATCTGGCAAACTCAGTTCCAAAGTCTGAGGAAAGGAAGCAAGGGGAAATGGTGCTCACACCACCATAACCCTCGTGTCATAGAAAAGACTGCTAGCAATCAGCGCTTGAAGGGCAGACTTTGAGAGGAGCTTAATTCGCCACTTCTCTCACCAATGCCGAGTAACAACTCACATATGACTTTCAAAGCAAACTCTTACCCAGTACCACCAATAGTTCTTAAACAGAAAAGTTCCGATATTACCAGAAACTCGTTGAGAAATGTAATTTCCAGAGCCGATACAGTCCCAGGTCGCGATAATGAAACAGGCTCCAAGGAAGGGGAAAGAAATCACGGCACACATCAGTCATCAGCAGAGCGAGATCAAATGGAGGGCCACTCTTCTCCACTCAGAGAGAGCTCTTCTTTGACCCTGCTTACATCTCCAATCCAAATGTCAACTTGCATTTGAAATAAAGTTGATTGGCTGACATCAAGTCTTTTATTACTCCACGTTTGTAGCCCGATTTAACCCCATGCCAATTACTGCACTGGAACACTTACTAGTTCAAACAAATTCTCAATGTGAAACTGAATTAATTGTGCCTGAACTGAAGCCAAATCAAATTTGACAAAGACCAATTCCTTTCACCCTTATGCCAGTTGTAAAAAACAACATTCTAAGCAAAGTTAAGTGTACAAAATGCCCTCACTGAAGCAGCTACACAAGAGGCAGGATGCACATGTTATGAGCCAAGGGACATCCTGTCCTGCTGGATGGGGTGGCATTGGCATCACAAGCTGAGTAGGGTAATTAAACAAGGCATCATTACTGGCTCTGTTGCATGGCAGCAGTGCATAGAGACTGTTTTCTGCAGGAGTACCAGAATCCCAGAAAGGGACTGAAAGGTGGTGCATCATGGAGTTGCTGCAACTTAATTCTAGGGAGAAGACATAAGCCATATAGGGGCTGTGCTTGCCTTGCCGCTTGATTATAGAGTAACACTGCTATCTTCTGCTGTAAAAGTAGCTGCATTTTTATCCTCTATGCTAGAGTCAAGGTGTGGCCATGAAAGCCTGGTTCATTGGGCAGGGAACAGGGGACAGCAAAAGTGATAATTGGTGGTGAGGGTGGTGGAGTAAAAATGTTTGACAGAAGACCGGAGGCCAAAATGTTGATTAGTGTAGTTTTAGATACACTGATATGGTCACAAACCAAAGTCACTTGTGCAGTGTTTAATTCCTACATGAACTAATGCCTGTGACAGGGAGGGAGATATGATAAAACCTGGCTACAGATAAATGGGACTGGCTTAAATAAGGTACAAATAAATCTGCAGATTATATGTTATATATTAGAGCAATAAGGAGTTAATTTGCTGGCCCTTTATTATTAACAAATCACCACACCAGCTGATGTTGAATGCTTCACTTGAACAAAATAAACAAATGTACTTATTAATTAGCAGTGTGCAAGAAGATTATATTACATCATTACTTCATCACTGTGAATATGTCCTCTAAACAGCAAAAGAGGTGTGTGAGGGAATGCAATTGACAGTAGCAGTCCTTAGAGTCAGCAAAACAGCATTAATGAGACAATTAGCAGGGTTTGCTTTCCAGGTCAAACTCAACAAATATAATTTAGAAGAACATTGAAAACACACAGTTAAAGGCAGGAAGGAAAAATTTAAATTGATAATTTAGAAAAAGAAATAGTTCACTATTATATTAGTATTAAACTGACAGCATAAAATTATAAAAAAAAATATAGCAACAAAGGCTGAGGGCAAATAGGCAGATTGTTTAAAGCTGGTGGTTCCTTATTAGGCACTAGGGAAACAAAATCAGCATCAATTGACCCTATTTTAAAAGGTGGCACTGTCTGTGATCCTAACTAATTACACATAATTTCTATTTTCTTCTGCCTGCTGGAAAATTCTAGAAAAACGTGCCCTACCCAAATACTGCATTATTTGAGCTCCCACAAACTACCCTCAGAATTTCTGTTAGTATTTAGACAGGGTCACTATACTACTTATGCATTTATTAATGTTGTGAATGACATTTTCATCTAATTTAAAAATAAATACATGTGCCCATCTTTTCCTCTACTGAGTAAGATCATTTGACCATGTTGACCATAACATATTAATCAACAAAGCATACTAACTGCGGCTAGTCTAAATTTCAAAGTCTTTCTTTGCTTCAGAAGCTACAGTATATCTCAAGAAGTTCCCAATATGTTCACCCTTCTATCCTCTATTATATATCTCAACCATTAGTAATGGTGTCCTGCAGGGCTCATTGCTAGGGCATCTTTTGTTCTTGCTCTTCATCAATGACCTCCCTAGTTCTGTTCTTAATTCCACCATTCTGCTTTATGCAAATGATCAAGGGCATTATTTTTCAGTTTTTACCAGAAAATCCAGTAAAATTCTGGCATTAGGGCTGCCTGAAGACTGGTAAAAACAAAGATTTCATGGAATCTGGCATTTTATATCAGATCAGTAAATCTACAAAATTTGTGTTTTTCTTTTAATTCCTTCTTGTACCATTTTCAGTTTGCTTTATTTAATGCCCTGTATATTAAGCCTTCTTTAATTCTGATTATTTATGCACATAATAAAAGAATGATAGCAGAATCTTGGTAAAATATGGAAATTAGAGTAACAATCACCAGTGCAATTCTGGAATCTGAAGTCTTGAAAATTTAATTTCATTGTTTTAATCACCGTAAATCAGTGGCCTTGCAAAAGATTTTCTAGTCCCCCTCCAAATCTGTCACAACTGCTATCTCTAACCTGCAATCAGACTTCCTCAGGATAGAGTGGGCTGGGGATTTTCAAAGTCTTATGATGGATTTAAGGTTGTTGTGTCAAACAGTTGTGACACAGTTTGCACCCTGTGTCAAACTTTGTGGCATTCCCGATTCAGAAAAATGGTCTGCATCTGAATCAGGAGCTGCTGTGTCCTTGTGGTGCTGCACCACCCTTGTGGCCAAGATTAGGGTGCACCATGCCACAAGGGGGCTTGCGCCAAGGGGGAGGCTGCAACATCTCCTTTTCTGGGATGTGAGAAACCCAGCCATGGCTGCAGCAAGGGGCTGAAGACAGACCATGGAAAACCTGATCTAAGTCCCTTGTGCCACTGCAAACATTGTGAGGATGTGTGGTCAGGGGGGCTGTAATGGGCAATTACTGGCCAGCATAGGGCAGGAGGTGGCACAGTTGTGGTTGGGGAAGGGGTAGGAGGCCATGTCACTGTGGTTGTACCCAGTGGGGGTGCCAATTATAGCACAATATTGGCATGGACACACAGTAGGGAATGGGGGTATAGCACCATACAGAGCCAGGGCCCCATGTGGGCACAGCCCTGGGGACTGCTGCCAGTACTGTGAAAACATGGGGCCATGGCTCTGTGTGGTGCTATACCCCCCATTCCACATTGTGTATCTGTGCCAATATTGTGCTATAATCGGCACCACCGCCGGGTGCAACCAAAGTGACATGGTTGCTCAACCGCTACTGTGCAAATGCTGTACCCTATGCCACCCCTGTATCCAGCTTGCTAGCCATGTGTGTGCCCCTCACCACCAGCCATCCTGACACCTCTTTGGCTGTGCCAAGGGGAGATGCCAGAACCCTGCAACATTACCCACAGGTGAGCCACTTGCTTTGGGGGCATCCCTGCAGTTGTGCCAAATTCAGGATTTCAGGTGCAGGGACCCTGCTCTTTCTGAATATGCCACAGGGTCCCTGATGCATCTGGGATGTGGCAAAGCTTCCTAGATCACCACAACTTACATCACTGTAGAAGGTCTTTGAAAATCTGGTCCCGTGTGTCCTGCTAGATTTACCCTTGCTACTCAGTGCTGAATACAATGGGTTGCAAAACCACAGATATAATGGATTCATGGTGGGAGGGGGTCATGCCAGATGAATCTGATGGCTTTCTTTGACTGGGTGACCAGGTTAATAGATCAGGAAAGGGCAGTGGACATGGCCTATATGGACAATAACAAGACCATCGACACTGTGCTGCACAGGAGACTGCTAAAGAAACTGAAAAGCCTAGGGGTGGGATCCAAAGTGGTGAATTGGGTTAGAGACTGGTTAACAGCTAGTCAACAGAAGGTGGTGGTTAATGGTACTCTTTCTAATAATGGGAGAGTGACCATTGGAGTGTCCCAGGCTCAGTACTGAGACCTGTCCTCTTCAATTTCTTCATAAGTGACACTGCAGAAAAACTGGAAGGGACGGTATGCCTTTTGGCATACAGTATGATACCAAAATCTGTAGTGAGGTGAACACTCAGAAAGGGGTGCAGAGAATGTGCAGGGATCATGGGAAAATCACAATGTGGTCAGGAGTATGGCAGTTGTGATTCAATGTCAAAAAATTACTCACTGTAGTATTATTGTTTCTTCCAAAGGGATTCCTCACTGTGTTTGACAAATGCAATCATTCCTCTGGAATGAGCAGCCTTGCAGCTTTAAGAATTTTTTGCTACTTATGGAACTTAGAATGAAACTCAAACTGCGATGTGGTCATGCTCACTCCTGCACTCTAACATCAGATTTATTTCTACAGCTAGGATGAACAGTGACTACTAAAACTAGCTAAATGACTACCAAAAAATAAAAACATTTTGCTAAACATTTAAAAAAATATTTTAACAAGGCAGAGCAAACTTAACCATTATTTAAAAATTAGATAACTCAGATCACTGAGCAGCAGTTGTAAAGGCACTGTAACAAGTAATGCTCAAGCAAACAGAAAGAAACTGATTCTTGTTTGAACCTTTTACCCTGCTCTGGAAGTGGAGGTAGGGATTAAAGATTGTTAAGCACATAGAGCGATCTTTTTGGAAGAAACAATATTACTATGGTGGATATTTTTTTTCGTCAAACCCCAGGAAACTCTCGGTGCCAAAACTGGCATCCCTTCTGGACTGTATGTCAGCACAGTGGTGCTTTGTGAAAGTTTCTGCTGTTTTCCAGGTAGCTGCTTTACAGATTTTCTACAGTGAAATACCCCGTTGATGCTGCCACAGAGGCAGAGCCTTTAGGTGGCAATTAACTAGCGTTGTCATAACAGAACTGTATGCAGGCAACTATCCAATGCAAAATTGATCTCTTGGATGCTGGCTTACCTTTCCCCATGTCACAAGTGACAAATAAATGAGTGTTGATGGATCTGACATCCTTTGTGTGGTCATAGTATCTCAGTGCTCTCTCCACATCCAGACCATTGAACTTCTGTTCTTATGAGCTGGATTTTGTTGTAAAGAAAACTGAAATGGTAATTGATTGATTCAGATGGAATTCAGAAACCACTTTGTGGAGGAATATTCTGTTAGTTCTTAGGGCTACCTTGTCACTATCAAAGATTACATAGTTAGGATCTGCGCAGAGGGCTTGTAGCTCACTCACTCTCCTGGCAAAAGTCACTGCCACCAGGAAAATTGCTTTTCAGGTGACACAAGTCACTGCAGCAGTTGCCATAGGCTCACAAGGAGCCTCCATAAGCTGAGCAATGCACACATTCAAGTCCCAGGGAGGGACAGAGTCCCTTATTACAGGGTACTAAGGAATAAGGCCTTGGAAAATCTTTTGACAATGGTTGTGAGGCCACTGACCTGTCTTTGACAGCTGATGTGCAAGCTGACACTGCTGCCAAATGAACTTTCAGGGTTGTGAGCCTGAGTTTTCAATTAGCAGGGTGCCATGATTAGGGTACCGTAATGTGGCCATCGCAATAAGGGCATGAGTGACAGGGGCGATCTTGATTTTAGATCGCCCAGCACTCAAACTGAGTTGGGCGTTCACACAATTTCTTTGCTCTTCACAGAATGCCCACCCTGGAGGAGGTTATCTTTATTTTTTTTGGGGGGGTGCAGGGAGGGGAAGCCTGACTGTTTCCTGGGATGGCACTTTGGCACTCTAACTTCTGGGAGGCTCAATGCCAGCCATGGTAATGCTGGGTGGCATGTTGCCTGCGAGGCTGTGCCCAAATTGATGTCAGGCAGATTCTTGGTGCACCAACATAGGTGAACCAAGGGCCTGAGGTCCCAGGACTGGAGATGGATTAGGTAGTCCAGAATTGTTGACAGACTTGCCTGGAGGGGGATTGAGCTGTCTAGGTGAACACCAAATGGAAACATTTTTCCATTTTGAAGACATTAGTTTTCCTTGTTGCTGCTTTCCAGGAGACTTTCAGCATCTCCATCACTTTTTCAGAAAGATTTAGTCCAGAGTACTCTATTCCTGTTTTACATGGTGTCAGGAGGTCTTAAACCTCACTTTCAGGTTCTTGGCAACATTGGGAATGCAAGTAATCACAGAAATGCTGCATTAGAGTAATAAACTTGTTTATTACTACCAAAAAGGATAAAATCACAGTTCTTACCAATACAAACCGGAAGCTAGTGCTAAGCGTTCCCTATGCCTCGAGGTTTCTTTGTGTCTCTTGGGATCTCTGAGGTACAAGACTTAGTGTATCACATTATATACCTATGATAATTACTATGGTTACTGTAAGATAGAAACATTTCTAGTTACAGAGATGAGCCCTATTGGCTAAATTAGAGGAGGCTCCACGGTCCAAGATAACATTATATAATTTTGTAGTAGTCATCAGTTTGTGAAACAAAAGAATTCTTATACAGAGTCTTACATAACTCAGTGTAGTAGTACATATCACCAAAAGGTGACAATGCTGACTTATATATATATATATATATCATAATTATTCCAAGGACACAGGTGTCCTGACATCTTATAAGTAAGAAATACACAGAAAATACATAAAAAAAAATATATGTATTAGCAAGCAAAGTGTATTACAATAATATGCATACATATCCTGACATCTACTCTTATACGGTACATGCCCTTAGCCCTATATGTTAGTATAACATGTGCCTAAACATTAGCTGTCTATGGTGTACCTCTGAGGGTACCAATAAGGGTGCAGGTACTCCATGTAACATTGCCCAGTGACATAGAAACATAGAAACATAGAAGTTGACGGCAGATAAGGACCGCAAGGCCCATCCAGTCTGCCCATTTCTTTTTCTACCTTATAAATGTGCCATCGGCCTTTGCTATGTCAGTGACCTATCTATTCATAGTCATTTGTATTGCTCCCTTATGCCTATCCCATGCTTGTTTGAAGCCCTGCACTGTATTCATAGCTCACCACTTCTTGTGGTAAGCCATTCCATGCATCTACCACTTTCTGTGAAAAAGAATTCTCACATTCCCCTTAATCGGCCTCCCCTAATCTCATGCTGTGTCCTCTTGTCCTGCTATTTTTCTTATATTTAAACATGTTAGACTCTTTCACCTTGTTTATGCCCTTAAGGTGTTTAAATGTCTCGATCATATCACCTCTCTCCCTCCTTTGCTCAAGGGTATACATATTGAGCTCCGTTAATCTGTCCTCATATGTCTTCTGATGCAGTCCCTGCACCATTTTGTTGCCCTTCTCTGGACTGCCTCAATTTGGTTAATGTCCTTGTGAAGGTGTGGCCTCCAATACTGCACGCAGTACTCAGATGGGGCCTAACCAATGTCTTGTACAGAGGATTATTACCTCCCTCTTACGACTTGTGATACCCCTACTAATACACCCTAACACCCCTAGCCTTACCTACTGCTTTAGAGGTCTGCTTGATGATTTCAGGTCATCAGTGATGATGATGCCCAAGTCTCTTCTTCCTTTGTGACTGCTAGCAACTCCCTCCCAGCCTATAAGTGGCTTCAGGGTTTCTCTTCCCTATGTGCATGATTTTGCACTTCTTTGCATTAAATCCCAGTTGCCACTCTTCTGACCATTCTGCTAGTTTATCCAGATCTCTTTTCATTCTGCCCACCCCATCTGGATCATCTGCTCTGTTGCAGATCTTGGTGTCATCTGCAAACAGACAAGCCTTACCCTCCAGTCCATCTCAGGTCACTAATGAAGATGTTGAATAGGACTGGCCCCAGGACTGATCCCTGAGGTACCCCACTTGTGACTTGCATCTCTTCTGACTGTATACCATTTACCACCACTCTCTGTTTTCTGCCAGTCAACCAGTTTGCCACCCAGTTGACCAACTTCTGACCCACCCCGAGCCTACCTAGCTTATTTATCAATCTTCTATGTGGAACAGTGTCAAAAGCTTTGCTGAAGTCAAGGTAGGCGACATCAACTGCTCCCCCTTGGTCCACCACTCTGGTTACCCAGTCAAAGAAATCTATGAGATTAGTTTGACAGGACCTTCCTTTTGTAAACCCATGCTGTCTTGGATCCTGTGCCCCTATGGATTCCAGGTGTTGCACTATCCTTTCCTTAAGGAGCGCTCCATAATCTTGCCCACTACTGAGGTAAGACTGACCGGTCTGTAGTTCCCGCCTCCTCCTGCTAGCACTCTTGTGGAGTGGGATCCATGAGCCCTTCTCCAGTCTTCTGGGACCTCTCCTGTGCTCAGAGACTCACTAAACAATTCTGCTAATGGCTCTGCTAGTTCCTCCTTTAGCTCCTTAAGTACCCTGGGATGTATGCCATCAGGTCCCATTGCCTTATCCACCCTGAGCTTAGCAAGCTCTTGTAGGACCCTTTCTTTGTGAAGGAGTAGTGCTCACCTCCCTCCCGCTGTGTCCATGATGCTGAGCTGTGGGCCCTGCCCTACCTTCTCTTCAGTAAATACTGAGCAAAAGTATCTATTTAGGATAGATGCCTTACAGGGTCCTCCTCCTCACATGCTCCCTTTTCTCCATTGCTTAGCAATACCCCTCTGACTTTCTCCTTTCACTAATGCATCTATAGAAAGTCTTGTCACCTTCTTTTACTGTTCATGCTAGTGTTTCCTCAGTTTGGGACTTTGCCTGCCTTACTGCCTTACCTGCTTCCCCTTAGGGCAGTTTGGTATGCCCCTATCTTCATCCCGCTGTGTTCCCTTATATTTTCTGAAGGCCAGCCTTTTGGCTCTGACCTTTCTGCTACTGTATTTAGAACCAAAGTGGTTTCTTCTTCTTTTGCACTTCCTTTTCTGTCTAACACAATGGGATGTTGCTTCAAGTATTGTATCCTTAATGCTTGCCCACTTTGCCTGTACCTCCTCACCTGTGTTTTCTTTTTGCCAGGGCTAGCTTAACTCTGTTGGCCATCTTATCAAAGTCAGCTCCTCTGAAGACCCATATTTTTGCCTTGGAATGGGATGATTTAGATGTAGTAGCCAAATTGAACCATACCATGTGATGGTCACTGGCCCCCAGGTGACCTTTCACCTGGAGATCTGTGATCCCTCTTTGTTAGTCAGTACTAGATCTAGGATAGCCCTGTCTCTTGTGGGTTGCTGTACCAGTTGTTTGAGGCCCCCTGCAGGGAATCCACTATGAGTCTAGTTCTGGCAGATGTTCCTGCTGGTATTGACCAATCTGTATCTGGCATGTTGAAGTCTCCCATTATCAGAACCTCCCTTTAGCTGTCATGTTTTGTATATCTTCTAACAGTAATGTGTCTATGTCCTCCTCTGGTCTGGGGGCCTGTAGACAACCCTAGTTCTTATGGCTGTCCCATTTCCTGTTTCCAGGGTGACCCACAGTTCTTCTGGCTCCTTATGTGTATTCTGAATTTCTGTAGCTTTGATATTTTCATTAACATACAGGGCCACTCTCCCCCTTTTGCACCTCGGTCTCTTCTGAACAATACATAGCCAGGTACTGAAGTCTCCCAAGTGTGGTTACTGGTAAACCACGTCTCACTAATTGCTACTATGTCCAGTTTAGCCTCTGACATTATAGCCTGCAGGTCTGGGATCTTATTTCCCAGGCTGTGAGCATTTGTGTACATGATTTTCCATTGGCCAGATTTTGGTGTGTTTGTTGTTGGGTGAGGTTTGGCATTACCCCTGTACATCGTATGGGGAGACAAACCTTTTTTCTTACCTGGTGATGCAAATGAACGGCAAACACGCTGAATTCCAGTTTGACCACTAGCTGAGGGGAGGGGTGTCTTCCCATTCAACGTATGGGTGCTGCACCCTCTCCCATTTGCTAGTTTAAATATTCTGCAAAGACGTCAAACTTCTGCCCCAATGCACTGACTCCTCTTAGTCAGATGCAGTCCATCAAATTTAAAGAACTTTCGCCTCCCAGAACTGTTGCCAGTTCCCACAAATCTGTGTCCTTTTTCCTGGCACCAGTCCTTGAGCCACGTGTTTAGCTCCTGTATCTCCCCTTCTCTGACCTTCCGTCCATCTGCTCCCTTCTCCCAGACTGGCAGGATCTCAGAGAAGGAGATGCCGGATGAAATAGATGATAATTTGTCACCCAGCCTAGTCAGGTGTTCCTTGGTCTCCACAACTGACCGGCTGGCGAGATCATTAGTCCCTATGTGTACTAGGACATCAATGTTTTCTCCTGCTTTGTGAACAATTTTAGCAATGTGGTCAGTGTCTCTCCATGCTGATGTACCTGGGAGACATCTGACCATCACCCCTGGCTGGAGATGGGTATCAACTCCCCGAATCATGGAGTCTCCTATGATCCGAAGTTTTTTGGATTTCCTTTGTGCTTGTTTAGTTTTGGTTTCTGATTTGGGTGAGTATTGTTGTGCTAGCTCCTGTGCCGCAGTGTCCTGCTCTGCAGTGTCTTCTGCCTCTTTATTTGATTTCAGAGATAGAGGCAGATACCTGTTTGTAATGTTTATATGGTTTTTGGAGGTAATGTGTTGGAGAGCAGAGAGTGATGGGGCACCTGATTTGCTCCTCCTAACCACCTGCCAACCTCCTGGACCAACTACCCTCTGCGGTTGAGGTTTTCTGTTGGATGCTGGGGAAATGGCGGGTGGTTCTTATAATGTATTTCCTCTTCAATATGAAATTTGAGGCATGCAATCTCTGCCCATGCTGCCCGGAGCTGAGACCTAAGATCTCCAAAGGCCCAGCATGTAGGACAGTGTCCTAAATCCTATAAGAATGTCCTTCTGAAAATTGTTCCACAGTACCTGCAGTTAATGAAATCCATTCCAAATAAGTTGCTGGGTTTGTAACCTAGTCAGAGTAATTAGAAGGAAAAAAAAAGTACAAGTAATGGTTTAATTGTGCTTTGTTTAACTTGTTATAACAAGTTAAATTACTAGTGCCCTGTAAATGAGATCACCTTGTGGAGGCCCCACTGATCCGCCCCTTCCTGCTCTGCCACAGGAAATGTCACAACTGTGGTACCCTATAAAAGGAGGTAGTGGGGTGGTTGGGGATGGGGGTGGGTGGCTGGGCCCTCTCCTGCCTAAAAAAGAAGAACCACGGACGAAAGAACAAGGAGGTAAGAGCAGAAACAATCAGTCAACAACAAATGCAGTAACCCTGAAAGCTTATCCTAATGTTAGATAAAACTGTAAAACCTGTAAAGCACCACCTGTAATAATTTCAGAGAAGATATACCCTGTAAGAAACACTTTGCTCCAGAGAAAAATAAAGCAGTAACAGAAGATATACCTTGCAAAAGACAATTTGAATCAGAAGATTACAGCAGTAATCTGTTAGCACACACCTGTAGGCACACCTTGTAATAATGCAGAAGAAGGTATACCAGCAACAACAATTTGAATCAGAGAAAAAATAAAGCAATGAAATGTTAGCAACAAACAGTAGCAATCCCTGTGAGTTAAAAATAAAAACACCACCACACAGTAAATCTGCTTAGCCAAACTAAGTCTTAATCCTTCTCCCTTGCTCTGGTAAATTTCTCTACTCTGCCTTTCAAGCAGTCTTAGAAGGAAAGAGATCAGGCGAAGCTAGGTGCCTTGGCCAGCAAACCAAGTCTTCTACCTCCAAGATATAAACTAACCTGACTTTTTACCCTTCTTTCTGTTGGAAATTACTGACAGTTTGCAGCTCCACCCCCACATACAGACCTAATCCTTTGGAAGAGCTGTGGAGGAAAGCAATTAGCTCCTTCAATGTGAGAAGGAGACTGAAACACCTCTGAGACAACAAACCTTTTCAACAAACAAGAATAAAATAAAACACAGTGTCAAACAGTAATTTTGCTTAGCCCAATGATAAAAAAGTCACAAAAATGTAAGCTCCACCTGTAATACAGTAATTTCAGAGAAGATATACCCTGTAAGAAACACTTTGCTCCAGAGAAAAATAAAGCAGTAACAGAAGATATACCTTGCAAAAGACAATTTGAATCAGAAGATTACAGCAGTAATCTGTTAGCACACACCTGTAGGCACACCTGTAATAATGCAGAAGAAGGTATACCAGCAACAACAATTTGAATCAGAGAAAAAATAAAGCAATGAAATGTTAGCAACAAACAGTAGCAATCCCTGTGAGTTAAAAATTAAAACACCACCACACAGTAAATCTGCTTAGCCAAACTAAGTCTTAATCCTTCTCCCTTGCTCTGGTAAGTTTCTCTACTCTGCCTTTCAAGCAGTCTTAGAAGGAAAGAGCTTAGGTGAAGCTAGGTGCCTTGGCCAGCAAACCAAGTCTTCAGTGGAGTGAGGAAAAGTAATTAAACTCCTTTATACAGTTTCAGTTGGTTTGCATGTAACCATTTGCTAGTCAGTTTATTATTGTGCAGGAGTCTAACTTGATAGACTGCCGGACTGAGTTTGTTGACAATGGGGTATGGGCCTTCCCATTTATTGGAGAAGGAATGGGTGGGATGTGCAAATCGGAGGACCATTGCCTGATCTCCAACATGCCAATCCATTTCTTGTGCCTGCTTGTCAAACTGTATTTTGGATTGTTGCTGGGCCTTGCCCATGCAGTTGGCAGCATACAAATGTGTGTGCGTATGAGGTATTTTCTGAGTTTTCCCACATATTGATCTACAGACACATGGTCTGCAGTGGGAATGTGCAAGTCAAATAGCAGGTATTCAGGTAATCTCTTCTGTCTTCCAGTCATCACCTCAAAGGGTGTGAGCTGGGTGGTGGCTGAGGGTGTGCCCCAATTGAGATAAGGAGTAACGGCAGTAGGGAATCCCATATTTTGGGATTGTACTCAATAAATTTGGAAAGCATTTGCTTAATCTGTCTGTTGGCTCTCTCTACTTGACCTGAAGATTGATGGTGGTAGGGTATGTTGAACTTTTGTTGAACTCCAAGGAGTTCAAGAGATTCTTTGATTAACTCACCTGTAAAACTGATTCCTTTGTCAGAGTCTGCCATAAGAGGTTGGCCCCACCTGGAGAAAATCTATTCCACCAGGATTTTGGCAGTGGTTTTAGCGGTGCATGTTTTAGTGGGGAAAGCTTCAATTCACTTGGAGAAGGGGTCAGTTACCACAAGAGCATACTTTTTATTTCTGCTGGTATTGGTTAGGGGACCAATAAAATCAATCTGTATGATGTGCCAAGGGCCAGAGTGTTGTTGTGGTAAAAGTTTGGCATTTAATTTGGTGGGTATTGGGTTATTTTGTGCATAAACAAGATGGTTATTTATGTACTGTTTGACATCTTTAGTGACACCAGGCCACCAGGTGGTGGTCTTAAGCCTCTGGAGGGTGTTTTCCACTCCCTGGTGCCCACCAGTGGGTGTGTCATGCACTTGGTGCAAAAATTCAGACCTCAGTTGTCTGGGGACCACCCACAACTTGGTGGTGGAATCATCTGGTTGGTACCAGATAAGCTTGTCATATGGTGACAAGTGTAACTTACCTTCATGCCTCCGGGTAGGGGTTATGCGTGGGAAGTTTCTCTTTGGTACTCTTTTCAAGGAATCTGAACACCACTTTGAGCTCAGTATCAGTTTGTTGGGCTGCTGAGAGGTCAAAGGAGGAAAAGGGTTCAGGTTTTTTCCTGAGTGCTGCAATACGTATGGCCGCATTGGCCTCTGGATGGTCCATCATCCAGGTGTCCCCCCCTTGGGCCCCTTCCTTGACAAGGGAGTCTGCTGTATCATTGAAGGCTTGATAGGGATCATGGAGAGAGTGAGCTTTAACTTTGTGTACATAGAGTTTGTGTGCAAATTTTTGTGCCAGTGAATGCATATATATTACCAATTCCTTGTACTTCACTGGGCTGCTGTCAGAGCAGAGGAAGAAGTTCTTCTGCCAGAAAGGAAGAAATTCTGTAAGAGAACAACAAGCCCAATTAGAGTCTTTGAAAATGATGGTATCTTCGATCCCATGCTGGATGAACTCGAGGGCACAGGCCACTGCTGTCATCTCTGCATACTGTGATGATGCTACACTGCAATGCTTAGATATTTTAACAGTGTTCCCATAAGGGTAAATCACTAGAATGCCCATTCCTGCAATTTGTTCTCACTGATAGTAAGATGCTGAACCATCAGTAAAGATATGACACAAAGAGGTGTTGTCAAGTATTTGTGGCGTGGCAGGGAGGAAAGGACCTGGATCTGGAAGATCAGATGACTGCAGTGTACAGTCATGGGGTTCTCCTTGGATAAGGAGTCCATGAGCCAGCATAGATGGAATTTTAGTTGGGTGCACCTGTATGTCTCTATCCTGGAGAAGAAGTGACCAGTATGTCAGCCAGGTATTATAGACTGACCCATCCTTGACTCTATCTGAGAGCAGAAAGGTAGCTGGGGTGTGGTTGGTGTTGATAATCAGTGGAGAGTACCCAATGATATACAGAAAGTGCTTGACAGCCCAGTAGGTGGCCAGAAGATTCCTTTTACAAAGGCTGTACCTCTGTTCTACTGGGGTCATGAGCTGTGATGCATATGCAGTAGGTCTCAGGGTGCCGTGAACCTTCTGAGCCAGCACTGCTGAGATGGCAATGTCAGAGGTGGCACATTCCAGATGGAATGTTAGTGATGGATTGGGGTTGACCAGAGCTGGGGTGAAGGCCAAGGCCTGCTTCAGTGACATCGCAGCCTGGGTATGTATAGGGCCCCAAGTCCATGGAATGTCCTTTTTCAATAGCTCATACTGAGGAGCAGCTTTCTGAGCAAAATCACGGAGGAAATCTCTAGAATAGTTCACCATACCTCAAAACCGTCGAAGAGTTGCCACACTGGTGGGCAATGGCAAGTCTTGCAATCCTTGTATCTTCTTCCAGGTAGGGCTTCGACCTTGGTCAGTTATTTTTAGACCCAGAAAGAGTACTTCTTTCTGACGTAATTGTGCTTTTGCTGGATTGCATTTTAGGCCTGCTCTCTGAATGAAAGTCAGTAGTTCGTCCAAGAGATCCAAGTGTTGTTCCTGTGTGGCAGTTGCCAGCAACAGGTCATCCACATACTGCAAGAGACATTGGGGAGTAAAGAAACCCTCAAGGACATCCATCATATGCAAATGGAACAGGGACGGGCTGTTATGGAATCCCTGTGTTAAGCAAGTCCACGTATACTGTCTTCCTTCAAAGGTGAAGGCGAACTTATATTGACTCTTAGGGGCCAATGGTAATGACCAAAAACCATTGGAGATATCCAAGGTACTGAACCATTTTAGGTCAGGGGTCAAAAGTCATAGCACATCAGGTGCAGATGCTACAGTTGGTGAACAACTGGGGGCGACCTAGTTCAGTTTCCAGTAGTCAATAGTAAGTCTCCAGGTGCCTGTGGGTTTTTTCATGGGCCACACTGGGGAATTAGCAGTAGAAACACATGTTCTGATTACTACTTGCTTGAGAAGTGACTTAATTGTTTCTCTGAGAGAAGACAAGGCCTCAGTTGGGAAAGGATATTGCCCTTGCCTCTCATGTGCTGGGCCTGGAACTTCAATGACAGTGTGCATTCTGCCACAGTCATGTTTGTTGATTGCAAATGCTTCCAGTTGTTGTTGCAGAATGGGGAGAAGCTTTAGAAAAAGCTCATGGTTTTTGAACAAATCTATGACGTCATACTCTTTGTTGTTAGCAGATATTATTGCCACAACGTGTGAATCAGGGATCAAAATAGTGGGGTATTGACCCTGAATTTGTATCAATAGCATGTTAGCTAAGTCTGCCACACAGCCGTGTGGTGCAAGGAAGTCAATTCCTATGATACTAGGATGATCATGCATTACTATCAATTGGAAAGTGTGTGAGGCCTTTAAATGGTCTAACTCTACTGGCAAGGGTGAGACCGGTATGCAGGTAACCTAGTACCGTCCAATCCTGACATATTGGTCCTCCATCTGGTGTACCAAGGGGATGTGTCCAGGCGGTCATCATGTAATACAGACACAGCCACTCCTGTATCTAGTAAGACTACAAGTATGCGACCCCTGACCTCAGCCTCGGTGCAGGGCCTTCCATTTGTATCCAAGACCAGCTTGTTTACAATCCAGACTGGGGCCTGTAATTGTCAATCTGTACTGCTGGGGGCATGGAGAGATTAGGTCTGGTTCCTTTGAACTACTTCACCATGCTGCACTGATGCTATATAGGGAGGAGCTTCCGGGTTCAGGCCTGTATGGGCCTGAAGGCCTGTACTTCCGGTGTCACCATGGCCTATCGGAGTTTGGGTCACCGACTGTACAGCCACAAGGGAGTGAGTGCGGAACAGCATCCACCACAGAGCACACTTGTCCCAAGAGCTCTCGGAATTTCCAATTCTGTTCAGCTATCTCCCTATATGAAGGGCCCATTCTTTGCTGTTGTTGTTTGCCCTTGTTCTTATGTTTTTTATTCTTATGATAATTCCAGTTCCCACCCCATTGCTGTTATTGCTGTTGTGGTTGTTGTTGTTGTTGGGCCTGTTCGGGGTATTCGTTGTCTGCGGGGAAGGGCTGTTGATGTTGGGCCTGCCCTTCCACCGTGTAGTGTGTCACGGCCTCTTGAAAAGATTCCACGGTGGCTACTTTCTAGGAATCGGAGCCCAGATCATGGATGTAAAGTTGGTAAACTCTCCCGGTTTTCTGAAGAATGTCAGCAGACCTGTCCATGTTGGAGTAAGTGGTTGGCTCTATCTTTTCTCATACTGCAGGAATCATATTTCTAACGAACAGGGTCTTATATTTAATAAGATCTACATCCGCAGCTTCTTGTGCCAGGTGCTTTCCTGCTCGGTAGGCCATCCAGAGTCTCTGGTGGGAAGTAGCTGGACTTTCTTTTGCATTCTGTTTTACAGGGTATGCAAGCATCACTCCTACTACACCTGGGCTGTGTGCAGAAATGAGCTCGGCTGCAACCTCATCAAAGGTGACGTTGCCGTTGTGGCGGATGGTATTGGGGAGTTTGGCCCACAAAACTAGGATCGATGGTCTGGCGTAGTATCTCGACATGATATTCTCTAGCAAGGCTAAGCATCTCACATTTGGAATGCACCTTTTCCAAGTGGCAGCCGAGGTTGTCAGATGGGTTCATTCGACTGATACTGTCAGCTATTTGCTGTACAGAGTAGGCCATTTGTAGGGGATTATTGGGCCGAGCAGGTGGAGGTAGATTATCTTAGGTGCCATCTAGGGTTGCCCGAGCTGCAGCCTCAGCCGCAGTATGGACAATACCATCCTGAGTGCCTGCCTCCTGTAGAAGCTGTCTAATTTGGGTTTTAATGGCCCGTTTACTTCTCTCAGGAAGAGGTACATTACCTATTGCATTCTCAATCATTTTTTCTATGTCCTGTCTGTCTTCCATATTAATAATGGCTATTGATAGTGCTGTCCGGACCAGGCCTGGGCCTGCTCCCCCCCATCATGGGGGCCACCATGTTGGCATCTCCCATGATGGGCATCATGACATTGATGACGTATGACATGGTGTGGGTGGAGTGGGGACCCACCATGTTGTGAATGGCTGGGTGGGGTTTCTGAGCCTTAGTAGGGGTGTGACTTGGCATTGTACTGAGAGATGTCATCATCCGATACCTCCCCCTCAGATGACGTGTGTAAGGCAGGGGCTACGCCTCCCATCGCCTTTACATGTCCAGCCAGACCCTCCCCCTAATGGCGCAGTTTCACCATCTTACTTTTACATTCAGCATGACTCACAGTTGCAACTTCCATATCAACCTTATCCTGCATTTACTTTTGCAACGCTCTATACATGGGGCTCAATTCACGATTGTCCCTAGTAGCCACTTCTAAGTCATTATGTACCTGGTTTATCTCATCCTGTAGTCTCATCTCTGTGTACTGGGTTGAAATCCCCAGTATAGGGTTGTCAGATTGACTTGCGTCCCACGCAAAGTCAGCCCATCCTCCATGGGAGGCAAGGAAGTTCGAGACATTGAGTCTGCATAGTTATTTGCAGGGCCCCTACTTTTCTGCGGCACAGTGGGGCCAAGTTCTGCGGCAAGACTACCATTTGCCGCGGAACTTCTGCGGCAGTGGTTTGTAATTTCTGCGGAAGTTCTGCGGCACTAACAAACTACCAGATCACAGTGTCAGCTTGTCATCCTGACTTCACTTTCATGGCAGTGGTTATCGTCATCAGGATGGTGGAAAGCGCAGTAACACTAGTTCAAAAAATAACAGATTTATAAAAATAATTTTATGCCTAAAAAAGAAAAACAAATATCTCTCCCTTAAGGTCCTAGCCTGTTGCATAAATGACATATGCAGAGGGAATCTTATGTGATAAATAAGGTATTTCTGTATGCATGCTATCTATCACACTAATGAGGTTTTCACTGTCTATCACTTATATATTTGTATGTGCTTTCTACATCACTCATGAGGTTCCCACTGTGTATCACTTATACATTTATTTGCAATCTGTAACATACATACAAATATGCGTGTGTGTGTGTGGTGCGAGAGACAGATACTGTATATATGTGTGTGTGTGTATAGATATATATATATATATACTGTATATATATATATATATATATATATATATTTTTTTTTAATTTCCATGAACTTGCATCCTCATTCATACAGGTCCCATTGGAAATGGAATATATGAGTTACTGGAAAACTCATTTTTCATGTCAACCTGCTTTCCCTGACACACTGCGTAACACCATCAGGCCATGACATGCATGTGAACCAATTATGAGATACAGCTCTCCAGCCCATCACAATGTGTCCGCCATGTGACAGAACACTGCACTATACCTTCCCAGGCTCCAAGCAGTGATGTGTTCCACCAATCCTTGTGCTGCCCAGCCAGCTCCCAGAGCTAATCTCTGAACCTGAGTTGCCATCACGGAAACACAGCATGCTACCCTCTGGCCCAACAGCTTTCCCTGCACACAACATTTCTCAATAACTTTTAGGTGATTCTATCAACCAATGACAATATGTAATCAATAACCCTGGCAAAAATGAGTACAGTGCAATTATTTATTTAACAGGTCTATTCTTTCAACAGGTCTACACATTATTATATTTCACTTTTCTGGGCATTATTACTTTATTTTTCTTAAAAATTCAGACAGTTAAGTTCATTTTACCAGTTATTCATTTCAGATAGCATCTCTATACCTTAAAGGCACAAATAGGTTTGTACAAAGTGAGGTATGGACTTAACAGGTCTGTGCTATTGACAAGGTTTTGTTTAAGTTGGCCCTAGTGCAACAATGTAAGACTGAAAATTGTATTAGGCTGTAGTGCAGGTTGAGCAAATATCGCCATGCATAATGTGCTGTGCCACCGTCTCTGGCAGTGGGAGCTGTGGTAGATAAGTGACTGTTCATTTCTGTTGCAGAATGTAGCCATTTCATTAGCTAATGTATGATGTTATAGCAATGATAACATCACATTCTGAACATATAGGAGGGGTTTGGATATAAAAAGAGGGAAAGGGAACCAGATTCTATGTATAAACAGAATTATTAATAAAAAACACTAAGAAGAGTGAATTCTGCGGCACCACAGAAGTTCTGCAGTAGATTGCAAGTTCTGCGCAAAATTATGCAGCCGCAGAATTCTAGGGGCCTTGGTTATTTGATATGGTGGCCATTGTGTGGGAGGGAATGAAAAATCAAACTGTGAAAAAGGTGCCATGCTATGTATCTATCCACAGCAGGAGCACATTATACACAGTTGGGCTACTGTAGAATTTGTAGGCTTACAATTCAAAGCTGCTGTGGAGTGAGTCGAGTCGGCATTGACCACACCCGAGAAAAGCAGCCAGACTTTGTAAGTAACTACAAACTGGTTTAAAAATGAGAGAGGTGATACGGAAATGTACACCTACTGTCCCCGTTGGAAAGGGAAACATTGTAGCAACTAGTGAAGGCTTGCAAACACCAAATATTGCCTGCATGCGGTCACCAATTGTCAGTAGGTCTAAACCTCACTTTCAGGTTCTTGGCAATATTGGGGATGCAAGTAATCACAGACACATTGCATTACAGTAATAAACTTGTTTATTACTACCAAAAAGGATAACATCACAGTTGCCCTAAGCAGTTCTTACCAATACGAACTGGTAGCCAGTGCTAAGCATTCCCTATACCTCAAGGTTTCTTTGTGTCTCTTGGGATCTCCGAGGTACAATACTTAGTGTATCACATTATATACCTATGATAATTACTATGGCTACTGTAAGATAGAAACATTTCTAGTTACAGAGATGAGCCATATTGGCTAAATTAGAGGAGGCTCCATGGTCCAAGACAACATTATACAATTTTGTAGTAGTCATCAGTTTGTGAACAAAAGAGTTCTTATACAGAGTCTTACATAACTCAGTGTAGTAGTACAAATCACCAAAAGGTGACAATGCTGACTTATATATCATAATTATTCCTAGGACACAGGTGTCCTGTCATCTTATAAGTAAGAAATACACAGAAAGTACATCAAAGAATATACAGTATCTGTATTAGCAAGCAAAGTGTATTACAAAAACATGCATACATATCCTGACATCTATTCTTATATGGTAGATGCCTTTAGCCCTATATGTTAGTATAACATGTGCCTAAACACTAGCTGTCTACGGTGCAGCTCTGAGGGTACCAATAAGGGTGCAGGGACCTCATGTAACAGTGGTAATCTTTTTATTGAACAATAAGAGTAAAAATACCATCAAACAACAAATGATGGCACAGCATGAGGTAAATAACATTACAAATGTTAGGGTAAGGGTAATACAGTAGGAGACAACAGCATAATAAACTTCAATGAATAGTAGTCCAATCTGCTGAGATGATGTGTCCTTCAAAACGCAGTACTATAACACATTGCAAAAGTGAAGATGGCCTGTAACACAGTAGAGGTCAAAATGGGAAAAGAAACATGGAGTAAGCCATCTAATAGTCCATTGTAAGAATATGAAACTGAAACAATGCTATAATTGGATGTTAACAAGTGCCATATATAACTTGAAAAATACAAAAACAGTAAAACACACAAAACACCATAATTAACTAACTTACTAAGTACTGCTTCTGCTAGGAAAGAACATTTTCTGAAAACTTATGAAAGGCAGAAGTAAGCCTCTTAATTAGTTGCTGGTGTTTTTGGGGGGCTCTGAGTAACCACAGAGGGGGATGGCTGCAAATCAGGATTGTGACAGTATTTAGAATGAAGAAAAGAGTCCCAACGTTTGGTGTAGAGAGACATTGTTTTGACTGCAAAACTTGATACAGTACAAGTCACATCAAACTGTTCCCTCAACTCACTGGTGTAGCATTGTTCAATGAGTTTCCTAATCTGTGCAGTGTTTTATTCAATGAATTACTAAAAGGTTAGTGTTGGTTTACATCTAGCTGTTATGTACTATAAGCTTTATTTTCAGCTGAGTGCTTATGAGTTTCATTTTAGAAGGCAGACTAAACAACTCTTAAGGAATACTGTGATATTTATAAACAATGCTCTTAAGGAATGCTGTGATATTTATAAACAATGCCATGAAAATGCAGCTACTGCCATATCACTAAACAGTTACAAGTGAGTTGAATAGGTGGTGAAGGATGGTTGGAAAATAGTTGAAAGCTTCAACAGTTTGAGTTGCCACTGCAGTAGCATCCCCCCAAAAAATGCTACACCAGTGAGTTCATGGAACAGTTTAATGTGACTTGTACTGTAGTTTCCCATATATAGCTAACTGTCCAACAGCACAGAGCCATTCAGCTGGGAAGGAGACTTTTGTGGATTGCTAGTTGCATAGTATTAATCTTTTAGCAACAACTCCCACAGCCATGTCCCATTGCACTTCTGGAGAATGTTTAAGAATATTATCTAAGCCATGTCACTCTGGCAACCCAGGTTCAGGAACGAGCCCAGATTGCTGGGGGTCGGTGGGGGGGGGTCAGGAGAGGATTGAGCATCCTGAGGACAGGTCTCCTCTCCCAGGAGGGACAGGGGTCCCAAGTTAGTGCTTGGTTGCCCTCTGGCGGAGGCCAGAGTTGCAGCAAGTGCTGATGACACAGAAGGAGCAGGGGAGTGGCAGACATCAGTAACATGCCTTGACATCAGGGCACCAGCCACTCCCCAAGAAACAGGAAAAAACACTCTTCATCTCCGGCAGAGATGGAGCACCGAAACTTGCCCTCCATCTGCAGCCACCCACCTGACACCCTCCAGACTGAAGCTACTGACTGCTTGGTGTGTTAGGAGCCCACCTTGTCCCCACCTGGGGGGTAAACTGAGGCTACATGGGCAACGAAGAATTGTTCAGGCAGGGCATACTGCAGAGGGATGACTCCTTGGTGTCTCCTGAGGAGACCAGAGCTGAGGGGCGGAGAGGAGGAATAAACAAGAAAAAAAAAAGAATATTATCTAAGCAGCAGCCCAGCAGGAGGAAGGAAGCATTAACCTGGATCTTAGGGTCCACTACATCCTCATAAATCTGAGTGAGTGTCTGCCAAAATGGACCAAGGAGTGGGCACTTCCAAAAGATATGAAAGAGATAGACTATCAGGCTCCCACATCTCCAGCAATGGTCATGGTTCATCAGTCTGAACTACTTGGGAACTTGGGGTGTCCTATACCATCAATGGATGGTTTTGTAGAGAATGAGATGATTTCTGCCATCTCTACAAGCTTTGTGAGTCCTGGACCATAGATGGGACTATTGTGAATCTAGAATAATGACTCCCATTTCATCTTGCCATTGAGATCTGGCTTTCAAAGGGATATCAGGTTCTGCATCTCTTAAAGCTTGGTATATGCAGTTTGCTCTCCCTATTTGCTTATTTTCCTAAAGGATGAGTGGGGGGGAGTAAGACTGATCAGGGTACCTACTCTTGGATTTGAACAGATCACAGTTCTGATTTGGAGATACTGTACCTCCATAAATCAGCCTTGTGGAGCTAAAATTGTGACACTAGAGAAGTAAAGGAGTCTAGCATCCTAGTACCCAGGAAGTATAGGTCCTTAATGAAAAAGATGCCTTTTAACTCCCACATTCCAGCTGATCAGAATCCCCCTATCTCTATAACAGGGTTATCCCATAAAGGGGTGTAAGACAATGGGGTGGGATCCTCCAATAGGTCCCTGTGGACTTTGGTCCAGTATTTGGCAGAGATTTGCATAGAATTTGGCAGAGATTTGCATAGACGGAGACTGCCAAGATGGCCTCCTGCAAGGAAAATATAGTGAGAGAGCAGACACCTTGTAACCAAGAAGCCCTGATTTGATAAGAAGTCTCAGGGGGTCTAGTGGGCCTGGGTGGGAAAACCATCAGGCTGTCTGGGCTGTGATGAAGGCCATGTGGTACTGTTGAAAGTGTGGGAGGCTCCACCCCCCCCTCTGCTCCAGTGAATACAGAGTTTGGCACTGGTAAATCATCAGGGTTTTCCTTCCCAAAGAAACTGACCAATCATATTGTCGATTTTGTGAAACCATTTGGAGGGATATGCAGGTGGGATAGAATATGAAGGAATCGAGGGGCCATAATGAGCTTGATAGCATCGAACTTTCCCGCCAGAGATAGCCAGAGGGCTGTCCAGCACTCAAATTCTTTCCTCAAGGAGGAGATCAGAGGGTCCAGATTAAATGGGATTATTTTAGTGAGGCTTGAATGTATTCGGATTCCCTAGTAGGTTATACCATTCGGTGACCATTTCAGGTCCAAGAATACAAAGAAGTCAGCTTTGCATCTGGAGTTGAGAGGTAACACTTCAGTCTTTGACTGATTCACTTTGATACCTGAGATTCTAGTAAAAGTACTAAGGAAGGGAAGAACATTCAAAACCAATTGCTCAGCCTCCGAGAGGGTGAGGCGTAAATCATCTGCACACATGAATGTTTTGTATTCCCCTTGTCTGACCTTGATTCCCTGAATGCCAGGGTTACTGTGAATAGATGTAGCCAGGGGTTCTAAAGCAATGATGAAGAGCAGAGGGGACACGTGGCACCCCTGCCTAGTGACTAATTATAGGGGGAACAGGGATACTTGGTAACATTAGTCAAGATGGATGCCATGGGCAAAGTGTATAGCAGGGAAACCCACTCTGAAATGAAGGGCCAATTCCCATCCTGGAAAAAGTCTTGAGAAAGTAGCTCCATTCCATGGTGTTAAACACTTTTTCAGAATCCACCGCAAGGGTGGCAGTCAGTGACGGGGACACCTAAGAGTCAAATCAAATCAAATCAAACTTTATTTTTATAGCGCCTTTCAGAAACCAAGGCGCTGCAGATAAAATCAATTATAAATTATAACATTAAAACAGGAAAATAGAACGCATTCGGCATTAGGGAATGCAAAATTAAATAGATACGTTTTAAACTCAGTCTTAAAAAGAGTGACTTACAAGTGATATCAGTGACCGGAGATGGTCCGAAATGAAATGGCTTTTTATTTATTTAGTTTTTGTTGACTGGGTAAGTGCACTAGATAAATCCTGCCTATTTTCAAGAATGACCTGGAGGAGGGGGATACAGATGAATGTCAACTGACCTTGAACCAGATTAAGCTGCTGGTGGTATTTTTAGTGAATGAGGGAAATTTGGACAGGACACCGGGGAAATTCCCCTACTCTGTTTGAGGCAGAGGGCGCTGTGTGGCTGGTCAGAGCTTTTCTGATCAGTGGTGACCAGAGCTTTGAACTGGGAGGACGTGTGGGAGGCCAAGGAGCGGGTCTCCTCCTTGGCTCCCGAGGAATCAAAAATCATCGGAGATGCAGACCAGCAAACATGATACCAGCAGTTTTATGGAACATAAGGAGATGGATTTCGATACTACTGTAACAGAGCATGCTGTGGAAGAGTTTTGGTACCTTGCACGGTCATTGAGCCGGTGGAGGAAGTCTACGTAGAACTTTTGGAGCACCGTGTTGTAGAGGCGGAATGTTATTGCAATTAAGCGAAGCAGCGGTTGTTTTTCATGAAGGAACATCGGGGACACAGGAAATGGAATCGCGTGTGTTTGGAAGGACCGGAGATGCAGACGATGAGGGACTGATGGTAGCTGAGGAGCAGCAAGCCTTTCGGGAGAGCTTTTCTGGGAATCCCGAAGAAAGTAAAGAATGTGGCCTCTCTGCGATGGACCCTGGAGCAGCAGCAGCATCAAAAGAGGTAGGGGAGAGGGAAATGACTGTTAAAATGGCACGGCCTGGGTTTTCAGGGAGTATTTCCCCTGTTGTTGAATCGTCAGCTCCTAGTGTTTCCAAGGGGCCTGTTACAGAGTACGCTAGTCAGGGAATTACCAAAGGGGGTAAAGATACAGGTATTCAGCAGGAAGTTATGGTTAATTCCTGTCAGGACAATATTCGGCACTCAGATACTAACTTTTCTGAAGATTGGGTTTCCACTGCCCTAACAGCTGCTGGATGGAAAAGAAATGCTGCAGATAATGGGTGGGATTCTAATATTGACAATGCCTCTATTGCTGTTTTACCAACTGGTTTAGAACCCCCCCCCCACTGTCCCTTCTCAAGGGTTGGAATCAATCTCCTTGATTCCTCCAGGTCAGCTCTCCCCTACTGAAGAGGTCCTTTTGCTCTTACAAGAAGAATTTCATCCTTTACTTCAAAATATTAGGGAGCAGGAGTCAGATGGCTCCTCTGGTTTACCAACTGAACTTGGGTCTGAGGCTATCATAAGGGAACAAGGACCTGTCCCTATGGATGTGACAAATCCAGTTACTTTGTCTACTGATGCCAAGAAAATGTGGCATGGAAAAGTTGCAGAACATTTGTTTTCTGCTGATAGGGGATATTTGATAGAACCAGCTGAGAGACGTAATGTGGTTAGGCTAAAATACAGGGGGGATATGGACTCTATTCCGGATAGGAAATTTGTGGGTAAAGTGCTTTTGAAGGAAAGTATGAACTATTACGCATATGAGATCTATGCTTTGATACATGTGCCTGGAGATGTAATGTTTGACATTAGTTTTAAACACCCTGCTGGTTTAGAACATTTCAATCAATCAATCAATCAAAATCTTTATTTATTCAGGCGAACATCATTGAGCAAAGCTCATTTACAAGATGGACCTGAGTGGTCATACAAATGAGGATACAAGTATTATTACATAGACAAGAATAGAATAAATAGCAATACAATGGCATGAAATGATTATATACAACAATTTACATATATACAAGTAACAATAGAACCATTTAGCCTGTAGGAAAAAAAGAGGACAAAGGTATAGCAGTCCTAAAGTATAAGTTATATGGTCTAAACTAGTTTTAAGTGAATATAATAGGTGATTGGAAGAAAGAAATTGAGTTAATATAATGGATAGAAAAAGGAGGTATAGTTGGGTCAGATAGGTGGGGGGATTATGCTTTATAAAAAGCAATTGCAGAGCTCTGGAAAAAGGGCGGAGAACAATCTTTTGAAGGATGCCAGAGGTAGTAGGCTATCTAGCTTCATGGATTTTTGGAGAGAGTTCCATGCAGCTGCTAAGGAATAGCTGAAAGCAGCCCTCCCATACCGGGTGCAGGCATTGGGGACCTTTAATGTGATGAGTTTACTGATCCTTAAGGTGTATGGCCTGGTTGTAATTTGGGTAAAGCAATCAGTGATATAGGTCGGTAGTTTGCCTGTTAACGCTTTGAGTATCCAGATAACAGCATTCCTATTTCTTCTGTGTTGCAATGATGTCCAGTTGACTGCCATATAGGGAGCAATGATGGGTGTTGGAGGGAAGGTCAGTAATAAATCTTATGGACCTGTGATACAGGGTGTCCAGCTTATGTAAGAGATGACTTGAACAATGGCAGTAGAGAAAATCAGCATAATCAATGAGGGATAGGAATGAGGCCTGAATTAACCTTTTTGGAATCACTGTTTAGGTAATGTTTTATTCTAAAAATAGTCCGAGCCTCTGTCTTAGCTTTTTAGTAACTCTTCAATATGGACAGAATAGTCAAGCCTGTTATCTATCCAGACTCAAGGTATTTGAAGTTATCAACAAATTCAAGTTTCTCTCAAGTAAGGTGGATATATGTAGGGTGTTGGATGCTGGGGTAGTGGTAGTACAACTCTTTGTGGTAAGAACATAGCTTTTGTTTTTGCATTTAGAAGTAGTTTTTGTCAAGTAGATTGTGCTGCAGAATGGAGAATTCGGATTGTAGAAGTTCACAGGCTTTGGAAGGTGAGGGATTGCTGACATACAATACAGTATCATCAGCAAACAGATGAATGTTAGATTGAGTGAGGTTGGCATCAATATTGTTTATATAAATAGCAAAGAGGATAGGGCCAAGAATAGAGCCTTGTGGTACACCCCTTAGCAGAGGTTTTGAGGTGGATAGGTAATTTCCATTTCTAACCAGTTGCGACCTATCTGAAAGGTAATCCTTAAACCAGTTGAGTGATAGGGAATCCAGGCCTAATGAGTTAAGGGAGGTGAGTAATAAGTCATGATCCACTGTGTCAAAGGCTTTACTCAAATCCAGAAACACAGCACAGGTAAAATTTTTTGTCCAAATTAGTCTGCCAATCGTTGGTTACCTTGGCTAAGGCAGTAATGGTGCTATGCTTTGATCTAAATCCAGATTGTGCAGAATTTAGAAGGTTATTGTTATCCAGATAGTCCCTTAACTGAGAGTTTACTAGTTTTTCGAGCATCTTAGATAGTACTGGTAGGATGGAGATAGGTCTGTAATTGTTGAGATCCCTAGTATCACCAGATTTGAGTAATGGAACTACTTGAGCTGTTTTCCAAGTAGATGGAATGGATCCAGTAGTTAGGAAAGATTGAAGAGATGAGTAAGGGGCAGATAAGACATGTGAAGCAATTTTCAGGAAATAGGGATCCAGGGAGTCTGCACCTGCACTTTTAGTTGTGTCTAAATTAGAGAGAGATCTTCCACTTCTTTCACGGATATTGGGATGAAGGAAAAAGTTGAAGTGGCCATTTTCCCACAGTAGTTTGCAGGTTCAAGGAAGATCTCAGGATATTTGCAGGTGATGAGTCAAATGCTAGGCCAGCAGTGGTGAAGTGAACATTGAAGGTATTTAAGATTTCTTGTTTACCTGTAATTTCTGTGTCATTTAGTAGCAATTTGGTGGTTAAGGCAGGAGTAGAATTCTGGCCCAGAAGTCCTTTATTGTACCCCAGAGTCTGGATGGGTTATTGTAGGAGCATCCAATTCAGCTGTATAGTAGGCAGTTTTGGCAGTTCTTATTTTTTTTGTACATGAATTC
Source organism: Neoceratodus forsteri (assembly GCA_016271365.2). Classification (NCBI taxonomy): domain Eukaryota; kingdom Metazoa; phylum Chordata; order Ceratodontiformes; family Ceratodontidae; genus Neoceratodus; species Neoceratodus forsteri. The sequence goes on from CM028131.1 coordinate 164,526,512, forward strand.
CTTGCTTTTCTGAAATTTAGCCAATCACTGGTGTCCTTTGTTTTTCTTGCCTTTTTCCACAGCTTGTCTCTGGTTCTCAAGGCTGCTTTAAGCTCAGAGGTGAACCAAGGGCAGGATTTTACCTTAGTTCTGATACTGGTGATAGGTGCATGAATATTGAGAACATTGGTGATAATATCCTTTAAAGTCTGGAGTGCTGTTTCAACAGAGGTTGTAAGATAGAAATCTTGCCAATATATTGTAGTACTCAGGTCATGGAGGTAACCTGAGATATTGAAATTTTTTTGACCTTTTGAGGATAAATTCTGCAGGATTTGGTGGTTTGAGTGTGGATCTTATGCCAGCTATAGGGTAATGGTCACTCACATCACTTGGCAGTACTCCTGCATGTGAGTATAAGTGAGGCTTGTTTACCAACATAATATCCAGGAGTGAGCTGTTGCTGGAATTTCTTCAGTTAATCCTAGTTGGGTCTTTAATCAGCTGTGTGAATCCATAGGTGTCACAAAGGTTATCAGTTGCAGATACATTAGACAACCAGTTTAAATTCAAATCACCAAGGATGACGGTATCTTCAGGGCCTTGGTTGAGAATTGACCCTAGGTGAGAAAGCAGTTTAAGGCCTGCAGAGGGGTCCTATAGCATCCAATCAGTTTAAATGGAGACGAATTAGGAAGGCAAATTTTGATTGATAAACATTCAAATTCATTTGGCTCAGATGTGTTGATGAGGCAGGTTGCAGAGATGGTGTCCTTAATGTATATGGCCACCCCACCACCCCTGGAAGGGCGATCTGCTCTGAAGAGCTGGTAATTGGGAAGGTTTACAACACTGTCTTTTGTTGTAGGCCTGAGCCAAGATTCAGAGATGACCAGGAAGTCTGGAAGAGTATGTGCCACCAAGCCTGTATTAAGATGAACTTTTTAGGAGGCTGCAAGCATTGAAGTGTATGAAGCTTGAGTCCTTTTATGGTAGTCAGCTCAGAAGGAAGATAAATTGACAATGGGGCCAGGATTAATCTCAATGGTGCCAATGCATAAAAGGAGGTAGAAGATTAATTTGACTAGGGCTCCAAGGGATAGGGATAGAGAGTGATCAGAGCATTTCCTCTTAGTCCTAGATGCACACTGTGTAGTGGGAGATGGTGCTGTTATATAGGTGTGTCTTTATCATAACATAGGAGTCTGATGGACAGGCATAGAGGGTTTTATAGATCCAGGATACATGTAAAGGGCTAGGGAGAGCTGGATTGTTAGAGAGGCTTTATGTGGGATACCCCAGGGGTTGCAGTGTAATAGTGGTTCAAAGTGAATAAGGAATAGATGGTTGTACATTGTGGATGGCAGTGGAGAGCAGAACATACTCATTAACTTATTCGTCATGACAGGGGTATAATATGATTATCATAATGGAATGGGGAGATGAGAGGCTAAGGAGCAAAAGGAAACAAGTTAGCATTGTGCGGGGTAGGTATGGGTTAACAGAGAAGGGAATTAGATGTGGGCGTGGATGAGAGAAATGGCGGGAAAGAGTGTATAAATACAATTAACCAAGAGGGGGAGGGGCGGGCAAAATTTTTATGACTTTGCCGTACCTTTCACACTGCTTCTCGGCCTCCTGGAACTCTTGGTGGCTGGAGGTCACCCGGCCCGGCTGGCTGCTCGGAGCCCCTTCTGCGGCTGGAGCTGGAGGCAATGCCGGCTGCAAGTCAGGGACAGAGGAGAAGGCAGTGAGAAGGCAATTTTATTGCAGGCAATCTGCAATTAGGTGCAAGAAACAAGAATCTGCACAACAAAAGACTGGGAGGGTTTGGGGGGTTAGGCGCCTAAGCGTCTAGCCCACACAGATCCCCAGAAAAGGCTGAATCACTAGCAAACATCACATCAAAACATGTTTAAATTACCCACAATTTTAAGTAAAAACAGCTCTTTTAAGGAAATTAACACAAGTTACAGCTAATCAGAAAAATCCCATCCAGAAAAGTGTTGCAGAGTCCAGCTAAAGTCAATGGGAAAGGCGCACCAATCGGAAGCAAGGCAGAGACAGCGGTCGCTTCCCGATTGGTTGCGGCTTTGCCTGTACCTTTCACACTGCTTCTCCCGGCCTCCTGGAACTCTTGGTCGGCTGGAGGTCACCGCCGGCCCGCTGGCGGCTCGGAGCCCCTTCTGCGGCTGGAGCTGGAGGGCAGTGCCGGCTGCAAGTCAGGGGACAGAGGAGAAGGCAGTGAGAAGGCAATTTTATTGCAGGCAATCTGCAATTAGGTGCAAGAAACAAGAATCTGCACAACAAAAGACTGGGAGGGTTTGGGGGGTTAGGCGCCTAAGCGTCTAGCCCACACAGATCCCCAGAAAGGCTGAATCACTAGCAAACATCACATCAAAACATGTTTAAATTACCCACAATTTTAGTAAAAACAGCTCTGTTAAGGAAATTAACACAAGTTACAGCTAATCAGAAAAATCCCATCCAGAAAAGTGTTGCAGAGTCCAGCTAAAGTCAATGGGAAAGGCGCACCAATCGGAAGCAAGGCAGAGACAGCGGTCGCTTCCCGATTGGTTGCGGCTTTGCCCGTACCTTTCACACTGCTTCTCCCGGCCTCCTGGAACTCTTGGTCGGCTGGAGGTCACCGCCGGCCCGCTGGCGGCTCGGAGCCCCTTCTGCGGCTGGAGCTGGAGGGCAATGCCGGCTTTCACACTGCTTCTCCCGGCCTCCTGGAACTCTTGGTCGGCTGGAGGTCACCGCCGGCCGGCTGCGCTGCGCGAGCCCTTCTGCGGCTGGAGCTGGAGGGCAATGCCGGCTTTCACACTGCTTCTCCCGGCCTCCTGGAACTCTTGGTCGGCTGGAGGTCACCGCCGGCCCGCTGGCGGCTCGGAGCCCCTTCTGCGGCTGGAGCTGGAGGGCAATGCCGGCTTTCACACTGCTTCTCCCGGCCTCCTGGAACTCTTGGTCGGCTGGAGGTCACCGCCGGCCCGCTGGCGGCTCGGAGCCCCTTCTGCGGCTGGAGCTGGAGGGCAATTTTTGGAAGCCGTATCGCTTAATGAAGCTCTCACCTTTGTGGAGGCCTTTTTTAGCGATTCCCCTGACTGAGACTTTAACAAAAAAATTACTGTCCTCTTTAGAAATGAGGGGGTGAATGTAGCTGACATTACCTATTGGTTACAAAAGCACTGTACGATTAAAGGCTTTCCAGAGCCCATCTTAGATGAAGAGCAATTATGGACAGGGGGCTGGAAATACCAGGTGATTCTGAAGTTGGTAAATGGTCAGACTAAGCACCTTCCCAATTATTTTTGGGGCCGAGATAGGGGGGTAGTTTTTTACCCTGGTCAGCCACGGGCCTGCTTTAAATGTGGTGATGTGGGACATCTGAGTAATGCATGTGACAAGCAGAAGTGTGGTTTATGTGGGGACCTGGGGCATATAGGAGCATATTGTTGACAACCCCTGAGATGTAATTTATGCGAGGAGCAGGGTCATTCCTTTCGCACATGTACATGGGCTTCTCACAATAGTGTTGATAGTATGGTTCAGGCTGAGCAAGATTTGTATGTGGCAACAGCACAGAAAGAAAAAATGAAATTTATGGAATTACTGATGGCACTCCCTGAAAAAACCCCGGTAGCTCAGGGCATTTCAAAAATAGTTGAATCAGTGGAGACAAAGGCTGCGGAGGATGGTATTCATTTGGTCAAGCAACCTTGTCAGACTGACACAAATATTTCTGAATCTATCACTGTACGAGATGGGTTGGCGGGTGTAGAATATTTAACCTTGTTAGAAGCAGAAGGTGGTGTAATGGCCCCCCCTTTAGTGCAGGAAACTTTGGGATTCCATTGGGTTACAAGGTCTAAAGCAGGTAAACAAGATAAGGGGGTTTCTATACAGAAACAGATTATGGAGGAAACCCCTGTTCAGAATTCTTATGCCTTATTGTTTGAGGAGGGAGCTGAAGAAGATGGCAGAGAATCTGATCTCTCCTCTGTGGCATCCTCTCAGGCTGAGGTAGTTATAGACTCTGGTCCTTTGGACAGATGTAAGACAAAAAAAAGGAAAAAAAAAGATGAGGCCTTTTTTTTTTCATTTTGGGTTTAATTTTCTTCTTCTTTCCCTTTTTTTTTACAAGATGGCTATGGTTTCTTCTCTTGCTCTCTGTACAATTAATGTGAACAGTATTCACAACAATGACAGGAGGCATGATACCTTTTTTAGTCTTAGTATGAAAAAAGAGCAGGTTTTTTTTGTACAAGACACCAGACTACATTCTTTACAGGATATTCAGAGTGCTCAACGGGATTGGAGGTGGGGTGTCTCATTCTGGTCCATAGGGGAAGAGATGTGCTCAGGGCTAGGTATACTTTTTAAAGGAAATGTTCGCATATTGCATGTTTATGATATACAGCCTGGGAGAGCTATGGTCTTGGATGTGATTCTTCAGAATGAAGTGTTTCATCTCATTAATATTTATGCACCCCAGTCAAAAGCAGGGAGATCAGTTTTGTTTCAACAAATAGAACCCTATCTTCATACATCTAAATTAATTCTATGGGGAAGGGATTTTAATTGTGGTCTCTCTTCTAGAGATTGGGGATGGGTAACACAGAAAGTTTTTTGTGATACAAACAAGTTGTTAAACATTATAAAACAAAATGATATTTCAGATGTTTATGACATTCTGAAACAGGTGCCTATGCATACCTTTTTTAAAGGGAAGCTATCCACTAGGATAGACTTTTGGTTGGTATCCACAAGACTAACATGTCATAAGGTACAGGTGACGCCCTTAGAGACCTTGGATCATTTAGGAGTAATTCTGACATTAGGGGAATATTTTTTATTATTTATTTATTTAGTTAGTTTTTGTTGACCGGGTAAGTGCACTAGGCAAATCCTGCCTATTTTCAGGCACGACCCGGGGGAGGGGGAATACAGATGAATGCCAACTGACCTTAAACCAGATTAAGCTGTTGGTGGTATTTATAGTGAATGAGGGAAATTTGGCCAGGACACCGGGAAATTTCTACTTTGATAAGTGCCATGGGATCTTTAACATCCACCTGAACTACCACCAATCCAGGCAGATGGGACCTCGGTTTAACGTCTCATCCAAAAGATGGCACCACAGAAGTGCAGCACCCCTCTCACGCTGCACTACAGTGTCAGTATTGGGATATTAACCCAAGTGCCAGATGTGGGAACTGAACCCACAGCCCTCTGATCTCCCAGCCTCAGAGGTGAGTGTGCTACCTACTGAGGCACTGACACTGCATCAAAGGTTGAAGATTGGAAGGGGATGCTGGAAATTGAATACCTCTAGACTTCAGAATGTTATGGTAGAGCAGTATATTAAACAACTTTTTTTTTTGAAAATGGATTTGAGTTTTCTATATGATAGCCCTATCAAATGGTGGGAGGATTTGAAAAGGGATTTACAGGGATGGTACGGGTCATATACCTCCCGTATGGCAAAAAATAAGTATATTATGTATTTAGGACATAGGGCTAAATATTTGAAACTTCTCAATTCAGGAGGAAGTAGGGAGTCTATACAGGCAGTTAAAGATGTAATGAAGCAATATTTACTTGATACAGTGGTGAAATTAGCTACTCAACAAAAATACAGAACACATGGTACAAAACAAGAGGTTAACCCATATGAAGAAAAGACACAAAGTGTTCCAATGGTGGGTCTTAAAGATAAGCAAGGGGTTTTACAGACACATAATCAGGACATAATGCTTTTGGTACAGCAGCATATTTTAGACACTTTTCAGAGGAGTCAAAAGGAACAGAGGGATTTTGTTTCTGTTGTTATAGTACCAGGTTTATCTAGTTTAGAGAAGGAAGAACTATCTGCTCCCATTACCAGAGTGGAAATTCAAGAAGCAATTGGGCACCTTTCTACTAAAACCTCTCCTAGTCGAGATGGGATCCCTAACGACTTTTATAAAATATACCAGGATTTAGTGGTTCCTTGTCTCGAAGTATTATATAATGCTATTTGGGAGGAAAAACGTTCAGCACCTTCAATGCAGTTAGGTATTATGTTTTTTCTCTTTAAAAAAGGTGACCCTTGTGAATTAAAAAACTGGAGACCTTTGACAATATTGAATTCAGACTATAAAATATTGGCACTTATTATCACTCAAAGACTAGCAAAAGTAGCTCAAATACTGATAACTCAGGATCAGTCCTGTGCGATTCCTGGAAGAAATATAGTCCAAAACTTAGTGTTTCTAAGGGAAATTACAGATCAAGGTTTACAGAATTTATTGAATGGTTATTTATTATATGAAGAAAGAAAGAAATGGCTTTTGACTCCATTCAACATACATATCTTTGGAAAGTTTTGGCTCATTATGGGATCCGTTTAGGTTTTATTGCATTAATACAAACTTTATATAATGAAGCGCAGGTAAATCCTTTGGTTAATGTTTTTTTTGGTGTCCCTATATATCTGAAAAATGGGGTAAAGCAGGGGTGTCCTTTAAGCCCTCTTCTGTATGTTTTGGTTTAGATCCTCTTTTACGAAAAATCAGGAATGCTAGGGATATAACAGCTATTGTGAATAAGGATGGGCTTGTTTTCCCAAAAGTTTCGGCATATGCGGATGACTGTGTGTTTGCAGTAGCTAACAGGGAATCAGGGGAAAAGATTTTGTCAGTGTTACAGGATGGGTATGATACTACTGGTATAAAACCTAACATGACCAAAAGTATTGGTTTGATATTAGGAAATGGTAGGGAGCTTGATGATTTTCCTATTTCTATGACCAGAGGGCAGGTAAAAATATTAGGCATGTATTTTGGTACTGCAGAATCAGAAATCAACAATTGGTCTGAGGTTTATGACAAGGCACACACGAAAGTACAGACATGGCTTTCTTGTAAGATGTCAAGAAAGAAAAGAGTATACTTATTAAGAACTTATATAGCACCCATCTTTTTATATATTTCTCACGTACTTCCTTTACCCAGGAACATGCATACTAAGATTATGAGTTTATTTTTTCTTCTTTTATGGGGAAGCAGGCTAAATCCTGTGAAAAAGAGTCATACATATAGAGCAGAAAAAGAGGGGGGACTAAACATGTTGCAGCCCTTGGTTTATTTATTTGCAAACTGTTTTATAGTTCTATTCTTCCTGTCATTTCTCAGTTAGCAGGGATTGGGGAAATGTGTATGCAGCTTTGGGGTATTTCCTTCTTTCAGGGATGGGGTAGAGGGAAGTGGCATCCAGTAGACCGTAATCTTCCTAGCTTTGCCCAAACTACACTTTTTATGTTAGACTTTGGAAGATAGATTTATCAGGGTGTAAGGAAAAAGGGAGAAAGACTTTTTACAAATCAATTGTGAATACATAGTATCATGACGATCCAGTGTGTTTCAAGTTTCATCTTTCATAGATACTGATTTATTGCTAAACAGTATGTTGAATCCAAGGATTCCTTTGAAAATGAAAGAATTTGCTTGGCTTTGTGGGCATCAGAAATTACAAGTGAAAGGCAACCATAAGCATAAGTGTTTGGAAGAAAGAGTATGTACAGAGTTGTCTTGTGCTGGGGTTGTGGAGACGATGCAGCATCTTTTTTTGATTGTGTACATGTTAAAAAATTATTTTCCCTTTTAGCAAATTTATGGGGAGAACCTGTACTTTCAGTGATGTGTTATGATATTTTGGTTTTAGGGCAAATTCCATCTTCCTGGGGAAAGTGGGCCCACAGTACTGTTCATATCCTGTTGGTATGTATCAAATGGGCTATTTGGCAAGCAAGATGCCTTAGGACGTTACAAGGTAAAACTGTTTCAATGCAAGAGGTTTTTTTTCACATTCAACAAGAATTGGATAATGTTTATGAGTATGAAAGATGTACTTTACAGAAAACGGTTTTTAGGAAATTATGGGAAAATATTGCTTGGGTAGGGTAAGGTCTTGTTTTATTTTCTCTACAGTTTTCCTTTTGTTTTCAGTGACACCATAAATGGAAAGTGTTTTTTTTTTCTCTTTCCTTTTTCCTCTCTCCCTCTTCCTTTTTTTTTTCTTACCTTTTCAAATGGAAAAAGTTTATTCTTGTTGGTTATGGTTTTTGTTAAATGATATGGTGTTTTTTATGTTTGCTTATGTTTATGGATTCTTTTGTATTTTGTTTTTGTATTCTCTAATAAAAAATTCCCCTACTCTTTTTGATAAGTGCCATGGGATCTTTAACATCCACCTGAACTACCACCAATCCAGGCAGATGGGACCTCGGTTTAATGTCTCATCCGAAAGACAGCACCTCAGAAGTGCATCACCCCTCTCATGCTGCACTACAGTGTCAGTACTGGGATATTAACCCAAGTGCCAGATGTGGGAACTGAACCCACAGCCCTCTGATTTCCCAGCCTCAGAAGGGGAGTGTGTTACCTACTGAGCCACTGACACTGACTTCTGACCCCAACCTGAGAGTGATGTATCAAGTCAGACATAATAGCTTCCAGTCTACATGCAAGGATCTTTGCCAAAACATTTTTGCATCCACATTTATAAGATAAATGGGTCAGTAGTGACCTCATATAGCAGGGTCTTTGTCCTTTTTGGGAAGTGCATTTATTACAGTTTCTCTCATGGATTGTGGCAAAATACCTTGGGTATAGGCAGATTCGAAAACACGCTGCGAGTAAGGAATGATGTCCTGCCTCAGGGCTTAGTAGAAATCTACTGGGAACCCATCAGCCTTGATTGTACTTAAAATTTCAACATGTGTAATCAGGGCATCCATCATGAGGGATTGTTGTAGAGTGATTCTGGGAATAGGCATGCTAGTTTGAAAGGATCTAATATCCTCCCCATTTGTAAGGTTAAGAGAGGCATAAAGGGATTGGTAATACTGCTGCATTATGTTGTTTATTTCCTTCGAGGTATTGTCTAAATGGCCTCTAGGATTACAGAGGTCTCTTATTGTTCTGGCTGCTTACCTTCATTTCAGCCTGTAGGCAAGAGGTTTGCCAGATTTCTCTCCACCTTCCCGAAAGGAATGTTGGACTTGCTTAAGGGTGATTTCATCTCTTCTGCTGAGGAGATCATCCAGCCTGGTGCACGCAGTAATGAGTTGAGCCACCAGAGGGATAGGGGGATGTGGAGAGGCCTCTTTATATTTCTTCTCCAGTTCTTTAACCTCTGATTCAAGCCAGAGCTGCTCAGCCTCCCTAGTTTGCTGCCTATGGGCAGCTAATGTCATTATACAGGCTCTCATGAAGGCCTGAAAAGCTTCACACTACATGTAATCCGCAATGTCCCCTGTATCATTTGTAGCCTATTAATGATAAACTTCCTCCTTCAGCCAAGGTATGAAAGAGGCATCCTCCAGAAAGAGTGGGTCCAGTCTTCAAGATCTAGACCTCTCTACCAGTAGGCACCAGAGCAACCCAATTTCTAAAGGAGCGTGATCCGATATTACAATCAGGTGTATGGTGATCTCCACTAACTGTGAAGTGAGAGTGTGTGATATCACCACAGATCTATCCTGCTAACTATCCCACGTGCAACCAAGAAGCAGGTACAATCTTGTACTCTGTGATGCAGAGCCTGCCAAGCATCAGTCAGCTGGTGAGTTAACATCAGGCTCTCTATAGAAGTAAGGGCTTTTGCATGGGGCTCGGCCTTTCCAGCACTTCCGTCCACAGCAGTGTTGAGCATTACATTAAAATCTCCCCCTAATAGAATAGGTATATGAGAGGAGTTGAGGTCTCAAATACCCTGATATAACTGATGAAAACAAAACATCTGCAGAGCTCCGCCCTGCAGCCAGAAAAGCCAGATCATCACAATTTAGGGTTGTAGATACTGACTAGGATTAATGGATCCTGTGGGGTGTCTACTCTTCCCAAAACCCACCTCCCATCTTTATCCCTCTTGATCTGCATAAAAATCCAGCCCAGGGACTTATGAATAAGTATGGAGACCCATAATTTCGTAGAGGGGATTGTCACAGACCGTGGGAAAAATGATGGACCAGGAGGCAGTTTTGTTGGAGTAAATTCAAACGTAAATTATTTATTTTAACACAGAGCGAACTGAACAAGGAAACAAAATGAATATACGATGCAATATATCTCTAACAAAATAGGTACTAGTAAGTCCTAGTACTTCGGAAAGGCTTGTGGCAGCACTTCCACATCCGACTCCTTTGAGTCAACTAACTCTTTCACACTGAAACATGGGGTTATATACTGTTCAGTAATCATGTGACCACTTAACTCCTCCCTTGAATTCTTTTTATAACCTTAATTCTTTAATTATACATTAAAATAATCAACTTTCACATTCCTGTGCTTTTTATTTTAAAAAAATGCATTTTTAGGATAACAGTTTGTTTATATTTTGTTTAAACATAAGCAAACCAAAATTAACTGAAACAGGAACCTCCCCCTTTAAGCTAGTGCATATAATCATCGGCTCAAGGGCCGGCCAGCTCCTAAAGGCGTACTTGTGCAAACGAAGCAGCAACAAGGTTTTCTTGAATGCCAGCAGTCCTGCAATGACCCTCGTTCGCACAAAACTTCACAACTCAACAATAAATGCCTTATTTTACTTCTGGAAGGTATGCTATTTTCTTATAGTAACCTGACAAAAGTTTATATCTGAAAATGCCATCTGTACAAACCTGGCAATAAAACAGCACCTCAGGGTGTTTTACATGATATTTAATGATTCCTGCTGTCTTCATGAATTGAACCCCGCGACAGGGACCATGCTATGTATTTCTCTACCCACCCAATCACGACAGAGTTTAGCAGCCTCCAAATCACTTAGCTTAGTCTCCTGTAAAAAGACTATATGAGGCTTGAATTTTCCTATCTGTAGCTTGAAAATGGAGTTTCGTGGAATACATGTTTTGGACTTTCCAATGTGTCCTTCCATGCCAATTATATTCCCTTCATTCTGTTAAGAATGTTGGAGACATAACTACAAGCTGCTTATCAGATGCCATTAGGAAACTGAAACAGCTTGTTAAATATTTGTTAAATATTGGTTGCCTATGAAACTGGAGATTTGCACATTTAAATACTCAACATTTAAAAAGCTTCTTGATACTTGTTTAACTTGGGAATGTATTGTCTTTCAAGAAAGTTTCATACCTCATAAATGTCACCTTTACCCAGCAAATCTATGATTTACACTGCTTTTTTTAATTTATTTTATATATTTATTTATTTTTTGTTGACCGGGTAAGTGCACTAGGCAAATCCTGCCTATTTTCAGGCACGACCCAGGGGAAGGGGATACAGATGAATGCCAGCTGACCATGAACCAGATTAAGCTGTTGGTGGTATTTTTAGTGAATGAGGGACATTTGGACAGGACACCGGGGAAATTCCCCTACTTTTTTCAATAAGTGCCATGGGATCTTTAACATCCACCTGAACTACCACCAATCCAGGCAGATGGGACCTCGGTTTAACGTCTCATCCAAAAAGACAGCACCTCAGAAGTGCAGCATCCCTCTCATGCTGCACTACAGTGTCAGTACTGGGATATTACCCCAAGTGCCAGATGTGGGAACTGAACCCACAGACCTCTGATCTCCCAGCTTCAGAGGCGAGTGTGCTACCTAATGAGCCACTGACACTGTTTCTCTGGAGCCTACAGCCCTCTTGCTATCTGTAGCTGGAAAATGGATCATCAGGTAACACATGTTTTGGACTTTTCAATGTATCCTTCCATGCCAACTGAAATAAAATATTCTCTTCTTTCTGTTAAGAATGTTGGGATACATAACTCCAGGCTGCTTATTAGATGACATTAGGAAACTGAAACAGCATGTTAAATATTGGTTGCCTATGAAACTGGAAATCTGTACATTAAAATACTTAGCATTTAAACAGCTTCTTAAATCTATGATTTACACTGTTTTTTTAACCTCTACAGACAATATCTGATGAGAAGTCTCAGACATATGCCAGGTCTTCAGTGAACTGCTTAGACTAAATATGTAGTAATAAGAAGCCATTTTTTACTATGCTTTTTGGGAAAAAATATATTGAGCTACAGCAACAAACACACACACACACACACACACACACACACACACACACACACACTACACACTCTGTACACACTATCCTTATGACCACAAAATTCAAAATAAATATTGCATTCTAATATGCTATAAAAACAAATTATGTCAGTGAACACAGTGAAGTTCAGTTTAGGGTAGATTTTCTTTAAATATTTCTTATCTTATATTTTGTCCACACACACACACACACACACACACACACACCATCCTCATGGCCACAATTCTGCCAGATGGCCTGGGTTCAAATTCCAGATGAGGCATTTATTCTTTCTCACCTTTGTTTGTATGTGTTCCATAAAATATGTTCGCCACACTCCTGTGTGATTGTTACAAGTAAATATTTGTGTTGCCCTTGGGTTGTGCATTTGAGAAAGAGTAATATGCTCAAGGATGGCAGGGGTTCCATTTGTCTCAGCAGCGCAGCTGGTTAGCGCAATCAGAACGGTATTCTGGGCAGCCTGGGTTCAAGTCCCAGATGAGGTACTTACTCTTTCTCACCTCTGTTTGTACATGTCCCATAAAATATGCACACCACACTCCTGTGTGACTGTTACAATAAAGAAACTGTTTGTTCATGTCAGTGACCACAGTGAAGTTCAGTTTAGAGTAGATTTCCTTTAAATATTTCCTATCCTATAGTTTGTATCCTGGATAGTGCAGGGGAGATGCTATATCTTATTGTCATAGAAATCTTCATTTACACATCTCTGCACTGTATTTACTCAGGCTGTCCCAGATTAGATGTAATATCTTGTTTTCAGTGGGGTCATGATTTTTCCATTTTGATAATGTATTTCCTCAAGGTAGCCTAGTCCAGGGCCCCATATTGAAAGGAGATGCACAGCGCATCCCAGTGGAAATGGGAGATGTGCCATGCAACTCCAACAATGCACTGCAGCATGATATTCAAAACATGTAGGATGCAACTACTGCAAGAGAATGGGTCAGCATGCATGCAAATAATATGCCGTGCAAGCTGAGTTTGTGTTCCCATGCATATGCCGTGCTGTGGCATACTCAGTGGGAAATTCATCCCTCACAGCCCAGAGCAGCACGGCCTACAGCTAGGCCATGAATAGCTGGCCTAAGCCATCCAGTGACCCACAGGTGGGCTGTGGAAGTGCACCAAGATGCACAGCAGCCTGGCAACCCTGGTGGACTAAAGGTACCCCCTCCCATCCCCAATCGATACAATTCCATCCCCGAAGAGCTAAATAGTGTAGGGCCCCCCAGACCCAATCGCACCAGGGGAAACTATGGTCTATATCCATAGAAAAGAGGACTCCCACCCACTGCCTTGGTACAAAGACAACCCTGCTCTCCCCATACATGAGCTGTTGCAGAGACTGGCACTGCCCTCCATGCTCTGCCACAGCCAGCCACCAACTGCACTGGACCTGGGATGGGGACCTTCACTCCAGAATGACCCAAGTGACTATACCATACATTGGGGTACTACACAAGCTGTGGACCCACCAGTGTATGCAACTGTCCATATGTCCCTGGCCAACCGTATGAGGGAATTGACATATCACCAATGCATGCCTTGTGATGCTGTATCTTCCTGCTGTCATACACTCTTCCCCATTCCCCTGTGTAACATGCCACCCTCTGGACTGCTGAGGTATCCTGGGTGCCATGGGGCACGGTATCCTGCAATGGCATTTGTAGTGTATGCTCCAGTCTATAGATTGTGCATTTCAGGTTCCCAGACTGTACAAACAAATGGGAGGTCAGCTGTAACTTGCCTGTTCCTGGACCTGTGTGAGTGAGCACAGCGTTGGTTTTCACCCACACCGAGTAGTGCAATGGCACCAGGACGATGGATCTGCATGCGAGTGCCTGAGGTGTATGGCCACTGGACATTATTGCCCACACACATCTTGTACCTATGTATGACACATTCCAGTGTTCTACTGCTAGTGCTTCACCACCTGAAAATAAGATGCCAATTCTTCTGTGAACTGTCCAGGCTAAATACAGTATATAGCAATCAGGAGGCATATTCTAGCGAAATACATTGTAAAAATGTGTAATAGGAAGACCACATTGAAACTGCTTCTCAGCAGATCTGCATTGTGCAAATTCATTAGAAATAATGGGTAAAAGCATCTCAAAAGCTCTACAGCCATATCAGCTCTGAGCAGAGATTGTTTGAGATGAGACTAGGCCTTTTTCCTCTTGACAGGTGAGTTTAACCCCTAACGTTCCAACTAATACAGCAAAAGTCCATAATTATTAATACTTAGAAGCAGCTGTTAGTGAACCATACTTTGTAGCACATCCCAAACATATCCTAAACAGAATGAAAGCATACCACTCATCTTTCAGTGAAATTGGAAACTGCATTCATAAGCACAAAGAGACCTTTTAGCCAAGCAGTAGCAGTACTATAATAAAGTAGAAAAAACAATTAACTATATACAAAATCCTTTCCCAACCCGATTTCTGCAAATGGCGGTAGGGTTGTGTATGACACCAGAATACATAGTTCAAGGTACTGTGGCCACAGACCTCACCAGGTATGGCCCCCACATCAAGACACACAAAGTAACCACCCCTGACACTGATACGTATTATTTATCTACCATGTGACTGAGAATGAATTACCCAGACAGCCTGACTATATGAAAGCATGCCCTACAGACCCCTCTTTGTTTCAGCCAAGGTGAAAATTGAAGGGGGAGCAATTAAGGAGGGGAACGTCTGATGCCAGTCAGAGCTCCCATCCCTGCACTCCACCCTGAGGTTGTGGATGTAAGGCAAATGTCTCAACTCACGGGGTGAAAGGACAATAGAGCCACAGGAGCTCAATGAGGACCAGAGTTTCCACGTTTGTCTAGACCAAGAGTGACTAGACCTGGGCACGATATCATGGGGGGACCTGCAAAATAAAAAAATAATCAGCGGAGAGAGAATAGATAAGGGTGGCCCATAGGGCAACCCCTTAAAGCTTCCTGAATATCACACCTGGTAAAAATTCTGAGATCCTGTTTATGCTACATGTTTTTATTTATTTATTTAAATTTTGATAACCAGGTAGACTTACTGAGACAGACAAGCCCCTTGCAAGGCCTCACAAGGCAGGCAAGAGGGGGCAGAGAAAAACATGTTACAACATCTCAATATGGCTATGGTAAACCTGGCTCTCCCCCCCCACCCCTGTACATGGATACATAGACACGGTCGGCAGATAGGGGCCTATGGCCCACCCAGTCTGCCCATTTGTGCTTGTAAGTTCACTTTATGTTTTCCTAGAAGTCTGTTGCTCCTTACCCCTAACCTTCAGAATTCCCTTATGTCTATCCCATGCACTCTTATATCCCGTGATTGTTTCAGCCCCCACTACTTCCTCTGTAGCCACATAAGCATGAACCGTTTTATTATAGTAAATCCACAGTAGGCATAGGCTCAAGTAACACTTAAAAATAATGCTTATTGATTGATACATTGCGTTGTTCTGTTTAAACTTTGATACCTCTGTAAACTTGGTGCCTTTGAATCATAAACGGGCCAAAGTATTGCCTTCATTAGTAGTTTGAAGTTGTTAAAGTGAAATGGCTGTAGTAACTTAGAACATATTTAGTGCCCACACTCAGATAATCAGAAAAAGACCCAACCCACACCCATCACAAAGTCAACTACAACCAAAACTCCAGACCTGTTCTTTCTGGCCCTGTACACACTAGGGAGCTTAAAATGGTTTAAGCACCTTAAACCGGTTTAAGTTCTTGAAACACAGTTTGAATCCACACTGCAATACAGTTGAAACCTTATTACAACTGTGTTCTAAACCGTGCTAAAATCTTGCTAGGGAGTTAGTCTTTAGCATGGTTTTAGACAAACATGGTTGCCTTAATCCGTGTTAACAGCAGTGTGCACACAAACCGTGCTGTAACATGGGTTAAGACAACCCGTCCAATGAAAAAAGCCAATTTTCCAGCTAAAGATTTAAAAAAAAAATAAAAGTTTTGTGCATTGTTGAACTGGCAGAGAATCCTTCATTCCGTCCATGTACTTCTTTTCTTGATCGATTTTGGTCCCTAATCATGGGTATCCCATTGTGCACTGTGGCACCCGCTGTTACTGCAATCATGCCTGGGAACCTGCTTGGGCAACCATGGTTGTTGGAGTATCCTGGAATACAATGTGGGTGCTCCAACAACCTTGATAGGGACCGGTTTATAAAACATTCTCAAAAGCATGTTAAAATCAGTCCCTAATGTGTACAGGGACTTAAGACACTACAGTGTGATATTGCTGTGCATAGCTGCAATATAGGGATGCAGCCAACAGGCATTAACTGCAGGAAGAAACACCATGGTAAAGGCACAGGCAAAATCAAACCCAGTGGGTTAAATATTAAAGGGTATCCTATTGGAAGGCTATACTTAAAGAGGAAACATACTTATTATTCCCAACTGCACTCCTCTGCCCACTCTCCCAACTGTGCCCCTTTAATAAGTATCTGAGTGCTTAACTGGAGAGGGCTCTGGATTGGTCTGGCAACAATTCCTCTCTTGTGTGATCTCTGAGCATGAGGAGAAGGATGTAGTGTTGGCAATTCAGCACAGCAGAGAAAAGGAGCATGCGATTGAAGGTAAAAGAAAGAAAAAGGCATTCAGAATTATCCAGTGGAAGGACTGGAGATAAGCAGCCCCCTCAAACTGGTTCAGCAGTCAGCCCAGGCCTTGCAGTGAGTGTCAGCTTTCTCCTCCATGTTGGTGTTGCTGCTGAAAGGGAGAGTGGTATATGCAGCAATAATGGCCCAGAATTTGGGGCAGTGGTTCTGTGGTTTCACCTCTGGATTTGCCACTGCAGACTGGACGGTAGGGGTAGCCCGATCCTCAAGCTGGGAGTGTGCCAGTAACATAAATCTGTTCCCTTCTAGCTTCACTGGAGCTTACCCACAGGATGAGCAAGAGTCTTTTCTCTGGCTCCAGCTATGAGACCTAAATCATAGGGACTGCTCCTTTCATCCCCCCACCCAATTTCCTTTGCTTGTTTCATCTGCACTGCTTGGGCAGCAGGATCCATGGATCTTCATGACCTGGAGGTGGTGAGAATGGAGGGCCTGGTAGCTTGGCTGAGGGAGGTGGGACGTTGTAAACTGGGGAGGTGTCCATCCCTGTAGAGGCTGATTGGGCATGGGTCCTTCTCGATGTTGGTCTGTACTTGCTCCAATTGAGTTGAGGTGCTTGCTTTTCCAAAAAAGGTTCGACAGCCTCTTGAAAGTCAAAGGAGCAGGAAGATGAGGTATGGTTGATTCTAAGGATGGCTGTATAGTGCAGGGAAGTTTGCAGGCCTAGATCAGAGCAGACTTTGCTGGCCACGGTGAAGGCTCATCTCCTCTCAGAAAGGGCCTATGAGAAGTCTGCAAAAATTTGCATCTTGTGGCCTTGCCAGATAAATTCCTTCTTTTCTTGGGCTGCCTGCATTATTTTCTTCCATTCTGTAAACAGCAGAAATCTGTTGAGAATTGGATGGGGTTGACTCCCCACTGGCAGCTTCAGTGCTAAGGGCCAGTGGGCCCATTCTATTTCAAGTAGGCTGAGACATCATCTGCAGAGTAGATTAGGCAGTGCAGTCTTTAGATTAATGGAATTTTTTCTTTTGCAGCCCTCTGGGAAGCCAGCAAATTGAAGATTGTTTCTCCAGCTTCTCTTTTCTAAATCTTCGACCTGATCCCATAGCAGCCTGATCATTTAGTCTTGCTCCCTGATATAAGCCATGATGTGATCCATCTGGTGTTCTGTGTCTGCTCTTCTTTGCTCAGAGACATTCAGGCATTGAGACAGGTCAATTAGGTCAGCAGTGGTTATCTCTAAGGCCAGTTCTAATTTGCCCATGAAATATGACTTTTATTTCTTGTAGACTGGAGTCCTTGTGTGGAGAGTTGGAGGTTGCAATTCTGTGGGAGGGTTTCCTGAGCCAGGGGAAGCGGACAGTACCCAGAGCTTTCTGTGAGTAGAAGAAGCCAAAAACTGAGGCAATCAGGATTGGGAGACAAACCTCTGGGACGAGAGGTAAGTGTTGGTCACTTAGCTGTCACATAAATAATAGGCTCACTTGTTACTGCAGCAGATGGTGGTGGATATTAATCAGCGGTGGTTCAGGGCAAATAAATTATGCTGCCATCTTGAAGGCTTCCAAGCAACACCCCCAGTCCAGAGAACTCTAGCTCTTCAAGTACCATGCCATGAGAAGCAGAGTTCTCAGCTCAGGGAATGTTAACCTGCCTTGGGACAGTGTTAGCAGATTGTATCTTAGGGGTAGATTGATAGGTGTCCTTTTGGAGATAGACAAGAGCACCCAGTGCCAGGTCTGCCTGGCCAGTCTGAAGCTATGAGAATCACTGTTGCTGACTCCCTTCTCAGTTTGATCAGTACTCTCAGCAAAAGCTGGAAAGCTGGAAAGGCATATAAGCATATAGAAACTTCCCTGACTAGTTGAGGCAAGAGCACCCTCTGCGAGTGAACTCACCAATGCAGATCTGCAACAAAACAGTGGGATGTAGTTGCTGGTTGTTCTCCCAGAAAGCAAACAGGTCTATTTCTGGTGTACCTCACCATCTGAACACTGCTACCAACATCTGCAGGTTCAGGGTCCATTATCCATTCTGCTCAAGGAATCTGCCAGGACATTGTCTTTCTCTGGCAGGCATATTGCTGATAGTTGAACTTTCAGGGAGTATGCTAGGTTTCAGTGTGTCAGGCTTCTGTGTGCAGTTTTGAAGATCTTGGGCTCAATTTTCAAAGTCTCAAGAATGCTGCAAGCCCCTGGTGTGATGATCATGTGGCGCATGGGGCTTGTGGCATTCTCCCAGCCTGCAGTCATGGCCAAATGCCACAAGTTAAACCAGCTTTGCCTTGGTCTAACTTGTGGCATTCAGGGGACCCTTTCTATGGGGCTTACCTCAAAAATTTGCTGCAAGCTGCCATAAATTGAGGAAACTGTTGCAACTGCACCCAACAATATAAAATCAGGTGCAGCTGTGGCGAAGGAGTTTGGTGCAGCTGCTCCAAAAATGCCTTTGACACAGGGCTTGACGCAATCTCTGCATCAACCTTTGAAAATCTAGTTCCTTGTTCTTCCCTGCATGTTAATGTAATACACTGTTGTAGTATTTTCCGCTCTGACCTGGGCAAACTGACCTCTGATCTGGAAGGAAAAAGCTTGCATTGCCAGATACACTGCCCTGAGCTCCAAGAGATGTATGTGCCCCTGAGTCACCTCTGTACTCCAAGTATCACTTACAGTGAGGTCCTGTAGGCTGGAACCCCAGCCTAGGAATGAGGCATCCGTTTTGAGTATAGCTCAAGGGGATTGCTGAAGAAAGGGGATTTCCTCTCTGAGGCTGCATTCTTCCTTCCACTATTCCAGTGCCATTAGCTAAGACTTTGTGACAGGAGCCAGTCTGGATAGTGAATCCCACCTCTGAGACCAGTGGTTTCCTAGGTGATACTGGACATCTCTCATTTGGAACCTGGCCCCTGGTACCAGTGCAGTGGATGAGGCCATGTGCCCCAATAAGCACACACAATCCTTTGCAGGTCTTAACTGACCTGCCTTGATGGATTCTGCAGTTGAAATCAGATTTGCTACCCTTTCTTGAGAGAAGAATGCATTCCCTTGCAGGATATCCAGCTCTGCCCCAATAAAGTCCAGAACCTGAACTGGTTTGTCCTGGGACTTTTGAAGATTTATGAGGCAGCCCAGGTCTTCTGAAGTTTCTTTTGCCAGCAGTAGGGAAGATTTTGCATCCTGCTTTGATTTTTCTGACAGCAGCCAGTTATCCAGGTAGGGAAAAACAACCACCCCCTTTGCCTTCTCAAATCAATCAATTAAAAAATCTTCATTTAACCTGGCGGACACAGTTGAGCAAGGTCATTTTTGAGGTGACCTGGGACAAACAAGTAGGTGAATACAATTTAGGTGAGATCAACATACAATTTCAAATGATACTAACATACTAAAATGCCAGCAGAATAGGCCTAACGGTCTTTCGCGTCTGCTCGTTTGGTCAGCCCCCACCCTGGGAGCTGACCTTGCTGCCCCCCTCGCCTTCTCTTGCTTCTCCCTTCCCAGTTCCAGATATTCTCGCTGCATTGGATTTTGCTTCCAGAACCCTTCCCCTGTACCTGTCCCACCCCCCTCTTGAACCCCTTATGTGTACAACAATTAGGCATAGGCAGTACAAATGCAAGTACAAAGGTGCAGATAATTGTAAAACTTTAATTATAAATAGACAATTTGTGCAACACATATAAAGTGCAGAACCTGGAGGGAAACAATAGGTACAGAGTAGGGTCTGGCAATAATGTCCAGGTGACACCTAGAGGTGCGTTGGGGCGAGAAGAGTACACGGCAAGGGGGTGAGGAAGATAGGAGGAAAAAAAAATAGACAAAAATAAGGGTTGAGTAGTAACGGGTAAAGGATATAAGGTGTAGATGTGGGCAGGGGAGTGAAGGGGGTAGGCATAGGGATGGCAATGAAAGGAGTCAACAACAGAGAGTGACCTAAGATCATGACGAGGCAGGGGTAGGATCAGAAAATAAAACGGGAAGCTCTGAGGGGTGCTGCCACCACAGCTAGGCACTTTGTAAACACTCTTGGAAATGAGTTGAGACTGAAAAAAATGCTGTGAACTGATATTGGCAGTTTCCTATCCTGAACCTGAGGTACTTTCTGTGGCTGGGCCTCACTGGTATGTGAAAGTAGGCATCCTTCAGATCAAGAGACCCTAGTCTCCTCAGAATGTTGGGTGATTACCCCCTGGAGCATATCTGCATAGCTGCAGGAATGGATGGTGCAAGAGAAGAAAGAGCCCCCCCACAGTTTATTTTGACTCGGGATATAGTGCAGCTCACATTTGTTTTACATCAAGAAACTATGGTGGATCCTCCATTATGAGGTGGAAAACGTTGGTGAGAGTATCTCTTGCTTTTTCTGAATGGTTGAATGTTCTATGGTTTGTGGGGCGCTCAGTGGTAGTGAGTTATCCATAAAATTGGAGAAAACATTGCTTTGGGGTATTGGGACCATTGTGGGAGAGCGTTTCCTCCCTCCTCTCTCTCTCTCTCTCTCTCTCTCTCTCTCTCTCTCCCCTACCAAATTGTGTTTCCAAGATCACTCTGCCTGTTATTTTCTGTGTGTCTGGATGATATGCTCTCAAGTACCTGACTTACAGTATTATAAACTGTGCTTTATATATTTTTAAGTAACATTAAGGGTTGATCTCCACTGGGTGGCAGCTGTTGGGTTGCTGTAATTAAAAACTTGGATTTGAACTTTGTTGTTTTCTATTTTGTTTTTGCTTTATTATTATTATGTTCATATACATAACTATCTGTTGCATGTATGGTGGCTTGAATGTATAGATGTTTATTGTGTTGGTGTGTGTTTGTGGTTTTATTGGTGAGTTTGGGAGGATATTTTTGGCGTAGCCCTTTGGGGTTATTTTATGTGGTTGCATAGGGGTTTGGGGGGGGCTTAAAATTGTTCTATTTGAGTTAAGATGTGCAAGGAAGATACAGATGTGAGGCATGTTTACTCCTGAGACCACCAGTGCTGTCCTTTTGTTGGCTCCACATTAGCCCTTGCTGCAGAGGTTCTAAGATACTGCAGAGGGCTGGGAATCCTCAGAAGGCAGTGCAGTAACCATTGTGCAGGTTCTGTTTATAACAATCGGGGATCAGTAAGGATAGTTGGGTATAGGAGAATTCCAGGAAGGATACAGAAGCAGGAACGAGGACCACTATGCATGGTTTCCCTCCCTAGGGCTCTGCTTAATTTCAACAAGCAGTAAGTAGCAGGTCCATCTAGCTGTGCTCCTCCCCTTTGGGCCATGCTTTGTAATGTAAGGTCAGCAAGGAATAAAATAGCATTGATGCATGATTATACTGCTGACCCCTTAGCTGACCTTGTTTGTATTACTAAGACTTGGGTGGGCGATGACACCATCCCTGTGCCACGAATCTAGAGGTTGTCGCACCATTGACTATCATCCCATTTGTCAACATGCTCCTTCAGCTCCTATAGCTCCTTTACTAGAAGTTGAATTTTGGCTAGTAGCCCCTCCAAGGCTTCCTGTAGATGTGAGATTTGACTCTCTGCTTTGTCCAACCTTTTACAATATACCACTGTCTTTTGCACCAGTGCTCCATACTGGAAGTAAGATACTCTATCTGGGAGATATCACAGCCAGGAACTGGTCTAAGATCAATGGGCTGAAAGTAGCCATCATCTTCTATGAGGTCTTCTAGCTCACCCTGCCTCTGATCTCCATCAAGCCTTAACTTTTTAAGATCATTGTGCTGGCCTGAGCAATTTTTGGTACCGTCATTGCCTGGACCTCAGAGCTACATCTACTGTTCTGGAGACCTGCCCGAACTACCAGTAACAGTGATTTTAAAGGGTTTTCAGATTAAGTGAGTGGGAACAAGTGCAAAACATGTCTAGCTGCTGTTGCAATGCATGCACAGTTCCTCAAATTGGAGATTGAAGAGGAAAGTATCAAACTTACATTTATGTGTTGGGAGTTGGGGTCCTCCTAACAGGCCATTTTTGATAGGGTTCCCCCAACACTCAAATGCTAGCTCTGCAAAATTTATTTATTAATGTGTCACAGAACCTGCTGCTCAAGTGAAGTCTACAGTGTTTGGAGAACAAAGGGCCTTGCAGTAAATATCTTTTCATGTATTTATGTATTTATTTTGCATAACTTGTTTTTCTTTGGGGGTCAGTGGAGATATTATATAACATGCAAACCAACTGGATCAGAGGGGACATAGTACAGTATCTGGCATCGTAGTAAAGCAGAAACTGCAAGGAGGTATATGCCTTGCAGTCAGCAATCAGTAGTAACTATCAGTGTAGCTCACACTGTGCTGTGTTGATCTTACTGGGTATTGCAGACTATTGCAAAACCTCACACAGTAACAGATGCATGCCAATAGCACCTGAAGCAATAAGCTACAGTAATTAATATTCATTGTTGACCTCAAGGCTTTTGATACCCCATTTGCAATGTGCTTTACCCCTTGCCAGTTGCTACATAGGGAGCCAAAGTGGTTTGGACTAACTGGAGAGGTCAAACTGAATTTTTAGGCCCGAACTCAAAACTGAACCAAAGCTGGCTCTTGCCTACTTCTTTCACCCTTTACGTACTGTAAGTGTGAATTTTGCCCAGTGGAGGCGAGGATAATAATATGATTGGACAGGTATGCCAATGATGTTCTACTCTTTGAAACTGACTGGTAACTACAGTGTCTTATGCCGGTCTGCTCAACTTACAGTTTAACCTTTAGCAACAATACTGTATGTCTAAGACAGAGTGACAAATGTTACTTTTTCTAAGCTATTATTGCACTGATTTTATTTTAATTTTAGTTCTAGTATTGTGTGTTTGTTTTGTAATTTGTAACCTTTTTTGTTTTGTAATCAGTAACCTTTTATGTTTTTAAAGCTATTAGTACCGTCATTCATTTAATTGACATTTATGTCACCAAATGGTAAAGAAAAAATCAATGTTTACATAAGCTTGGCAATAAGGAAAATGAAGGATGTTGGTACCAGCTAGGGGGAGTGAAACGAAAACGTTTCACTGTATAAAAATATGATAACTGCTTTTAGTTTGTGGAGCTCTTCACTTAGTGCCACATGTAACAATGCATCTGTAGGAAGTGTCGAGGATGCCCAGTCTCCTGATGTAGAAAAAAGTTCTGAATCGGAGTCTTTCAATTCTATGGCTTAGTTCAACAATGAAAACTGAAAAGGATGAGACACGGTCTCTGCTGAAGTGTTATCAAATTCAGTTTTATATTTCTTAGTTGGCCTAATGTTTTGCATGAACTACTTATCACTGCAGCCATTGACTTGGTCAGATATTTCCAGATATTTAGCAACATTTCTGAAAACATTCTGTATGGTGGTCCTAAAGTGGTACTGCAGGCAGGCAGGAATTTCTCTAGAGATATCTCTTGTGCTATGATATACAACAATGCAAAATCACAATTTACTAAACAAACTAAATTTAATCATTAAAAACCCGAAAATCAGTTCCAGAGGACATATATTGCAGCTTAGGGGAAGAACATTTTATACAAATAAAAGAAAGTCTTTCTTTACACAAAGGATAGTGAACCCATGAAATGAGCTGCCATTGGAGGTAGTAAGTAGTGATAGTAAAGAGTAGTTTAAATGTAGGCTAGATAATCATATTTTAAAAGGAAATAGGATGGTATATTTTGGGTAAATGGATAGGAGCAAGTAATGGGCTGACCAGGCCTTCTTAGCTCCTCTTGCATTAGTATGAACCTCAGTATATTCTTTTCTGAAGAGAAGGTCAGGATAGCACTCACTAATCTGAGGGTGAACAAAGCAATGGAGGCCAGACAGGGTGCACCCAAGAGTGCTGGGGGAACTAAGGGAGGTACTGGCTGCACCCTTGGCAGACTTGTTTAACAGTTCACTGGAGACCAGCATGGTCTCAGAGGACTGGAGAAGAGCAGATGTAGTCCCACTCCACAAAAGTGATAGCAAGGAAGAGGTGTGCAGTTATAGTCCTGTCAGCCTACCATTGGTGGTAGGGAAATTTATAGAAAGACTATTGAAGTAAAGGATTGTGAAATACATGGAATCTAATGGATTACAGGACCCAAGACAGCATGGTTTCACAGGGTTGTGCAAAACAAATCTGATAGTTTTTTTGACTGGTGAGTAAGGTGTTGGGTCAGGGAGGAGCAGTGGATGTGGCCTATCTAGATTTCAGCAGGGCCTTCAAGACTGCTCCACATAGGAGGCTGGTAAAGAAGTTGAGTTGTATGGGGGTGGGCAATAATGCAGTAACTTGACTAAGAAACTGGTTATAAGCTAAAAAGGCAGAGGGTGGTGGTAGATGGAGTTCACTCTTAGAAGGGGAGAGTGACCAGTGAGGTACCTTAGGAGTTAGTGCTGGGAATGGTCCTTTTTAATATCTTCATTAGTGACATAGCGGAGGAGCTGGGGGGGGGAGGTCTGCCTATTTGCAGATGACTACAAGATCTGCAACAGAGTGAATACTCCGGAGGTGCAAAGAATGGTAAGAGATTTAAAATGGCTGGAGGAGTGGTCTAAGGTTTGGCAGCTGGGATTTCATGAAAAAAAAAGTGCATAATAATAATGATACAGTTGGGCCACAACAACCTGGGGTGGAGTACAAAATGGATGGAGAGATACCTGCAACAACCAAGCAGAAAAGGGATCTGGGGGTACTAACCATATCAGATTACCTAAAGGTGGCAATGTGATAAGGCAATTGGGAGAAAATAAGAACAAAAGAATTTGCCGGCAGAAGGAGACCATGTGGTCCATCTAGTCTGCCCGGGTTTTCTACCCCACTCTACAGATGCAGAGAAATGTAATTTTGCCGGCACAATTCTGGTGAAATTGTGAAATTAGCTATGTGAAATATTTTGTTAAATCTGAGCATTCTGCAAAATATTTTGCTGGTGTTAATTGCGGAATTTTGCCCATGAGATGTGGAATTTCACCCTCGAGTGGCAAAATTCCGACATTCGCAGGTACAATTCTGCATTTTGCAGGTGAAATTCCACATTTTGCCAGTGGAATTTTGCATTTCGCACCCTCAAAATATTTTGCGAAATGCATGAATTTCGTGGAATATTTTGTGTAATAAAATTTGTGGATTTCGTCCATCTCTACCCCCCACTATCAATTTGCCTTGCTAAGGTGACTTTATTGTCTGCCCCATACCTATTTGAATTCACTGACTGTCTTGGCTGCCATTACCTCCTGTGGCAGGCTGTTTCAAGGGTCAACCAGCCTCTCCATGAAAAAGTACTTCCTAAGATTTGTTTTGAATTTACCTCCCACCCGGCACATGTTATGTCCTCTAGTATGTGCAACCTTGTTTTCCTGGTAAAGGTTCCTGGTTTGTACTGCGTTGATCCCTTTAACAAATTTAAGTGTCTAAATCATGTTTCCTCTCTTCCTCCTCTGCTCGAGGGAGAATACATTTAGCTGGCTGAGCCTAGCTTCACACGTTTCATGGTGCAGACCCTGCACCATTTTGGTGGCATGTCTCTGCACTATTTCCAGACAGTCTATGTCCTTTTTTTGGTGAGGTCTCCAGAACTGCACACAGTACTCCAAGTGAGGTCTCACCAGGGATCTGTACAGTGGGCGGATTACATCATGCTTCCTACTGGTAATACCCCTTCCAATACATCTGAGGATGCTGCTTGCCTTTAGTGCCACTTTTTCGCATTGCTTCCCTATCTTTAAATCATTTGAGATCATGAGACCAAGATCCAGTTCCAGCTTTGTTTCTTCTAGCAGCTGCCCCTCCAGGACATATTCATGCATGGGTTCCTTCTACTCAAGTGCATGACTTTACATTTTTTGACATTTAATCTTGACTGCCAGTTCCGGGACCAATCCTCTAGCATCCTGAGATCTACCTCCATTTCTGTGATCCCTTCTTGTGTGTCCACCATGTTGCAGAGCTTTGTATCATCTGTAAAGAGGCAGACTTTCCCTTTTAGTTCTTCAGCAATGTCACTGGTGAATATGTTGAAAAGGATGGGGCCTAGTACTGACCTCTGTGGCATGTCACTTGACATCTTCCCCTCTGGGGACAAGGTGCCATTTACCATAACCCTCTGTGTCCTGCCTTGCAGCCAGCTTGTGACCATTTAACTACTTTGTGACTGATGCCAGCTTGCTCCAGTTTGCTGGCTAGCTTTCTGTGTGGGACTGTACCAAAGGCTTTACTAAAGTTCAGATACACCATGTTCACTGCTGTCCCCTGGTTTACTTCTATTGCAACCTAGTCAAAGAATTCTGGCAAATGTGTTTGGCATGAGTGTCCTGATGTGAAGCCATGCTGCTTTGGGTTAAGTTGCCCACTTGCTTTCAGGTAGTTCATTACCCTTTCCTTAAGCAATGTCTCCACTATTTTACCCACCACTGAGGTCAGACTTACTGGGTGGTAGTTTCCTGTTACCTCGCTGCTACCTCTCTTGTGCAATGGCACAACCGTGTCCCTTTTCCAGTCCTGTGGTACTATCCCCTGTTGCAGTGAACTGTTAAACAGTTCAGCAAGTGGGGAGGCAAGTTCATCCCTAAATTCTTTTAGAACTCTTGGGTGTATTTTGTCAGGGCCCATTGCCTTGTCCACCCTTATTTTGGACAACTCCTCAAGGGCCCTTTCTTTTGTAAAAGGGGATATGTCAGCTCCCCTGGTATGAGGAAGTGTCCTGACTGGTGTTGGACCATTACCAATGTCTTCCTGTGTGAAGACTGAGCAGAAGAATTTAAGAACTGCCTTGTCTTTGTCATTTTCCACCAGGTATCCTTTCTCAGTTGCCAGCCATGTTATTCCTCCTTTGCTCTTTCTTTTTTCTCGAATGTATCAAGGTCATGTCAGAAAATGGTAATTTCTATGGGTAGCACACCCACCCGGTAAACAAAAACTAACTAAATAAATAAATAAACTGTTTTGTCCCCTCTTTTCACTTACTGAGCCAGTTTTTCTTTGGTCTGGGCTTTGCCATCCTAATAGCTTTCCCAGCTTCCTTGAGTTTCTCTTTGTAGGCCTCTCTCTCCTTTTCAGACTTGGTCTCCTTGTACTTCCAAAAAACTTTTCTCTTTTTCCTAACTATAGTAGCTACCTCTTTGGGGAACCAGAGGGGGTTTCTTGCCCTTTTGGACTTACTGATTTGTTTAGTGCACTGCACTGTGACTGATTCTATAGCATTTTTCAACTTTGTCCATTTGTCCTCCACATTCCATGTGGTATCTGTTGTCAGCAGGGGCTTGATCCTTTCCCTCATTTTCGAGAAATCTGCTTTCCTGAAATTGTGCACCCTGATTCTGGAGTGGCAGGGGTCATCAGTCTTGCTAATGGAGAATCAGATTGACCTGTGGTCACTGGTACCCAGATTGATCCCCACTTGTACATCTGATACCTTGGCACTGTTAGTGAGTACCAGGTCCGGGATAGCTTATTTATTTATTTTATTTTATTTATTTATTTTATTCGAGGATTACAAGTACCTTTGAGCCAAGGCTCCTTTACAAAGGTTCCACATCAGTTTGGGGAAGCAAATACAAATATGACAGTAATGCAATTGGCAGAATCCGAGCAGTTGAATACATACATTTGGGAGAGGAGGTAACGGCACAGAGCATTAAGTAAACAATGCAAGCATGGGATTCTTAAACAAACTCAATGTTTTGAGATACAGAGCAAGGAGGGTACAAAGTTGGGGCACAGAAGAGAGGAGCAGCCGTCTGCTTTGTCAGAACATAGAGAAAGTGCTAGTGCCAGGGTGGGGGGCTGGGGGAAGGGTGAAAGAAAGGAAGAGGTAAGTGCTAGAAGGAACAGCGGATTATGAGTGACAGTCACGGGAGCTGGAGGCAGAGAGGTGGAGGTGAAGATTGGTTTTGAACCAACACAGATTTTAAAGAGAGGTGAGGTCTTTGTTGAGACCATTGAACCAGGAGGGTGCATGGTGAGCAAAATACCTTTGTCCCTCCATGGTGCAGCACCTGGGGATATGCAGTATTTGATTTACAGACTCCCCAGTGTGGTGTGGGGTGCGCGCTGGGCATAGAAGGGTTTGGACTCCAGGGTGTGCGAGGCCTAGCATGATCTTCTTTGTCATTAGGCAGGTGTAGTATTTTATATGGTTGGATAGTAGTAGCCAGCCTGTTTGGGTGTAGAGCGCACACATGTGGGTGAGATGGTGGGATCCTGTGATGAGATGGCAGGCTTTGTTTAGTGCCAAGGACAGGTGCCTAAGGGCTGTGTCAGTAGCAGAGCTATAGATAACCAGTCCATAATTGATTAGTGAGACCACAGAGCTCTGCACAGCTATCCTTAAGGCATCTGTAGTGAGGCATTGCCTGTGCTTATAGAGAAGACCTATGAGCTTATTAACAGCATTTGCAACAGTGTCGGTGTGGATGCCATAGGACAGGTGACTGTCGAGAGTGATGCCAAGGTATTTGAAGAAGTGAACTTGGTCAGGTAGAGCACCAAGACAGTTTGTAATGGCGATGGGTTGAGACTTATGTTTGTTGTGGGAGCCACAGAAAAGCATCGATTTTGTTTTCTTGTAGTTGAGAACCAGCTTTTGGCTATTAAACCATTTTTCAATGGAGGTGAAACCCATCTGGAGCTTTCTTTGGAGTAGGAGGGGGTCTTGGTGTGTGGCATGAATGACTGCATCATCCGCATAAAGCAGGATTTGTTCAGGGCAGGATTGTGGGAGAGTGTCAAAAAAAGGTTGAAGAGGAGTGGACCGAGAATGGATCCCTGCTGGACTCCTGAATGGACAGGTCTTGCATCAGAGAGGATGTGTGCAATTTTCACTCTTTATGGGAGCGGTTTTCCAGGTAGCTATTAAACCAAGATATCGCCTCTGGGGAAAGGCCAGTATTATGAAGCTCTGGGATGAGTAGTTGGTGATGGACGGTGTCAAAAGTCTTAGACAGGTCAATGAAGACTGATCCAGTCAGTTGATTGTTGTCAAGGGAGTTGTGGATTGCACCAGTGAATTCGAGGAGGGCTGATGTAGTGCTGTGACCTTTTCTGAATCCGTGCTGCTGCTTACAAAGGATGTCATGCTTAGCCAAGTATTCTGTCAGCTGGTCAGAGACTAAACGCTCAATGGCCTTAGAGAGGGGGGAAGTATGGATATAGGCCTATAGTTCCCATGGTGGGCCTTGTCCCCACTTGTTTCTCTGGTGGGAGAAACCACCATTTGATTCAGTCCTGCCTCCCTCAAAGCCATGAGGAAGTCTCTACTCCTCTCTGAGAAGGCTGTGAAGGTGGAGCATTCTACATCTTGTAGATTAAAATCCCCGACTGGCAATAGAACCTTGTCCTTTTCAATCTTCAGGTTTGGGGGTCTATAGATAACTCCAACCCTAATAGGGTTCCTGTTTCCAGCTCCCAGATTGATCCATAGGGCCTTTGTCATGCCTTGTGTTCCCTGGGTCTCAGTATCATTCATCCCTTCCCTGATATAAATAGCGTCCCCCCTCCTTTCTTACCCATGTGGCAATGTACCAGGTATGGCTCACTGTGAACCAAGTCTCAGTGACAGCAACCCAGTTGAGGCTGGCCTCAGCCATCATTGCTGTGAGATCTGTGATTTTGTTTGGAAGGCTATGGGCTTTGACACACATTGCCTTCCAGTCTTGGTTTGTCCTGCTTGCTGTGCAATTGCTCTGCTTGTGGTTTGCGTCCCTAATTTTTATTTAGTTTTTGTTGACCGGGTAAGTGCACTAGACAAATCCTGCCTATTTTCAGGCACGACCCGGGGGAGGGGGATACAGATGAATGCCAACTGACCTTGAACCAGATTAAGCTGTTGGTGGTATTTTTAGTGAATGTTTTAAATGTCTCTATCATGTTTGGAATGTCCATGTGGAGTTGTGATGCACTTGGTGCTTGTGATGCCCTGTTTTGGTTGTGATCTATTTTCCTTAGATGGGGAGGGGCATTCATAAACTCATATGATGTAACTGTTGCTGATGCCCCTTCCCCTCCCTCTAGTTTAAATGGTTGACAAAGACGTCAAATTATTGGCCGAGAGCACATGTTCCCTCTTTTGTAAGGTGTAGGCCATCGAATCTAAAGAACCCCCTCTCCCAGAAATTCTTCCAGTTTCCTACATAGCCATAACCTTTTTTCTGACACTAGTTTTTGAGCCAGGTATTATGTTCGATGATGTACCTTTCTCTGATCTTTTGCCTGTTAGCCCCCTTGCCACACACAGGCAGAATTTCTGAGAAGGAGATTTTGGATGAAAGGGAAGTGAGGTTTTTCTCCTAGAGTCATGAGTTGTTGCTTAGTTTCTCCAACTGACCCTCTGTCTAGGTCATTCGTATCTATATGGACGAGAATGTTCGTGTCTCACTCAGTGTTACGCACAATTCCCTCAATCCTGTTTGTGTTCCTCAATGCCTATGTACCTAGGAGGCATCTAACCTCAATTTCTGTTTGGCAGCTTTGGTGGATGTGTGACTCTTCGCTGTGGATCACAGAGTCACCTATTATTAAGATGCACTTTTTGTTTTGCTTGGAGGTTTTTGTTGAGGTTTGTTTATCCATGCATTGTGTGAGGGTACTCTCAACTGTCATGCCTGCCCTGGCAGTAGGCTTGGATGAAAGAGAAGAGAACCTATTTGTTAGATTGATTGGTGCTGGAGTTATTTTGTGAGAGTTATTTTGCTGTGATTTCTGTTTTTCTACCAACTGCCAGCCCCCTGGTCTGCTAGCTCTCTGGGGGAGTGGCATTGGTGGTTGTGCCTTAAGTCAGAATGCTGCAAAGCACAGTTGAATTGCTCCCTGAGAAAGTATATTTCAGCATGAGCGGTATGTAGTTGAGTGCATAGATCATTTAGTGCAGAGCAAGTACAACAATGCCCCACCTGCCTCACGTAAGCTCTCGTGACGAGGATCCTGCAATATCTGCAGTTGATTATGTCCATATTGTTATGTGGGTAACAGACAAAAGACAAGTAGCTGTAACTCAAAGGATGGATGGCACACAAGGTGAACCCCCTTGTGGGATACAACTACCTGAGACTTCCACGGACCAAGTTATCAGGAAGGCAAAGTGGATGTGTGGACGAAAATAAAAAGTACCCCTGCAAGTTGGCTGTAGCAGAAATAGGGTGAATGTGTGGATGCAAATATAAATCCTGCTTAAGAGAAAAAAAAAAACTAAAAATTTTTTTGAAGAAGGTTGCTAGAAAGGGACTAGAGAAGGAGTTCAGATGAAAATAGAAGTGCCTGTGAAAATAACAATAGAGAGGTTGTTTTTTTTAAGCCCCTACGAAGAAGGTTGCTAGAAATGGAGAAGAGGAGTTTGGACATAAATAGAAGCACAAGTGGAAAAAGTAATAGAGAGGATGTGTGGACAGAAATAGAAGCTCTGTCCCAAAGAAGAAGTTTTTCTGTGTACAGTGGCCTCTAATGATGTGTGAGGACTTGTACTAGAAAGAGGTAAAGGTAGTACTGTTTACTTCCTGCTGTAACTCTATAGGAAGTGGGAGGTGTTAGGATGCTATAAATGTCAATGCCCCAGGGGAGGGTAAGATTTGGGGGAGTGAGGTTGGGTAATATGCAGCCTCCAGGCAGTGGATAGAAACAATCAGTAAACCATGCACACTAAGTCAAAATTAATAACCAACTGTGGTGCAAAACCTAGACCTGCAAGGCAAAACAGTGAGGTACAGGCAGATTTGTGAGATGTTGGTCCTTGCTCTGTCTTTTCAACCAAACCTAAAAGATAAAGAGCTCAGGTAAAGCTAGGTACTTTCTGTCAGCAAACCTAGTCTTCTTCCTCAACACACCAAATGGCCAATTCCAAGTCGGCGTACGCAGGCATAAACTGAGATATGCCAAACCCCTTGGTGTATCTCATGACTTGCACCAAGCGGTATGCCAGCCCCAATTCCAAGAGGCGACTTGAGCCATGTCAGCTGCAGGCTATGCCAACTGTGGGTTATGCCACCCACTATGCCACAGCTGGCAATGACATGGCGCAAGGGCGGATTAGGCAACAACTGTGCCCTATTCCAAGAGGTCGGCTGCCATAATCTGCTGCCATGATTCTAGGAGCCACACTGGTGGAGCTACATTAGAGCAGTTCAGAGCTGTTCTAAGGGGCCTCCAACGGTGCCACCCATTGGATGCCCCCCGCAGCACCACAGCAATGGCGCAGATGTGCTCCCTGTGCCCCCACAAGCACACCCCTTCCCCATCCCAGAACATTGGGGACCCTCGGGATCTGAACTCCAGTGCACCCCCATGACTTCTGTGCCACCTGTCCTGCCCCCATGCCCTTGATGTGTGCTGTGGTGTTCTGGGGTGGGGGGGCTTTTGGGGGACTGCCAGTAGCAAGCCATGACTTGCGACATGTGGGACTTCTACACCATGCCTGTGGCACTAGCCTCCACATGGCATAACCAGCCTGTCACAAGTGCCAGGACCTGGCCACTGTTGGAATGTGGCGCAGGGTATTTGGAGTAGCGGCAAATGTCACAACTCGCATACGCCAGCGAGTTGTGACATTCGACCTGGAATCAGGCTCCATGTCACCAAGTAACCTGACCTTTTAAATCTTCCTTCAGTTGAAAGGTACTTAATTTTTGTCAGCTCTCCCCCCCTTCCCCCAATTACACTCCTAATCCCCTGGATGAGCTGTGGAAGAAAAACAAATTAGCTCCTTCAATGTGAGAAAGAGACTGCAAAATCTGTAAGCCAAAAATAAAACCTGTAAGCACAAAACAAAATAGTAACTAAACAATAACTCTGTTTAGCTTAAAGAGAGATCAAACTGTAAAACATGTAAGCACAAAAACAAAACAGTAACACAACCTGTAAGCACAACCTGCAAGTACAAAACAAAACAATAACAGAACCTGCAAGCACAACCTGTAAACACAAATCAAAATAATAACAAGACAGTAACCATGCTGAGCTAAAAGAAGCCTTAATGTTGCTCCTTGCTCTGTCTTTTCAAACAAATCTAGAAGACAAAGTGCTCAGGTAAAGTTTGATGCATTCTGTCAGCAAACCTAGTCTTCCACTTCTTATGGGAGTCAGCTAGTGGGAAGCAGGGGTGCATAAGTAGATGTATCCCAAGCTGGAAGAGGGAAGTGGTGTTTCCCCTATATTGGTCATTGGTAAGATCCCACCTGGAGTACTGTATCCAGTACTGGAGACCACATCACAGGAAAGACATAGACAGAGTGGACGTGGTCCAGAGGAGGGCTACCAAAATGGCACAGGTTCTGCATCAAAAGCCCTACAGGGGGAAGTTAAAAGAGCTCTATATGTACACCTTGGAGGAGAGGAGGGAGCATGGGGACATGCGTGAGACCTTTAAATACCGCATGGGGTGAATAAGGTACAGGTGGGAGGTATTTGTCAGAGGAAAAGGTGCTGTAGAACAACGGGTCATGATATGAAACTGGAGGGGAGTAAGTTCAGGAGAGGTGTGAGGAAGTACTTCTTCATAGAAAGGGAGATGGAGCCTGGAACAGCCATCCAGAGGAGGTAGTTGGGGTGAAAACAGTGGTGGGATTCAAAAAGCTGGGGATAGGAACAAGAGAATCACAGAAGAAAGGAAGGTGGTGGAAGAGGCAGTGCTGTAGACCAAGCAAGGTCTGCAGCATAAGAGATCACAATAAAAATGGGTAGACTGGATGAGCTAAGTGACCCTTATTTGCCATCTGTTTCTATGATATTACAGAACTTTCAGGAAATATCTAACCATGAAGCTGCAACTGCAATCATGGGAAGTTGTCCTTAATACATTACATAGAAACGTAGACTTTGACAGCAGATAAGGATAGCTTGGCCCACCCAGTCTGCCCATTTCCTATTGGATAAGCTGCAGATCCCAGTTAACCGACAGCCAACTTCCTCCTACCCCCCACTATAATTGCCTTATGTCTGTCCCATGCATTCCTGAATCCCCCCAACTGTTTTTTGACCCCTTGACCTCCTAAGCAAGGCCATTCCATGCATCCACCACCCTGTCTGTGAAAAAATACTTCCTCATGTTGCCCATGAGCCGTCCCCCCCTCTATCTTCAAATTGTGCCCACTTGTTCTTGCACTTCTTTTTTCTGAAAGATGCTACCCTCTTGGACTTTGTTGATTCCCTTAAGGTACTTAAACATTTCTATCATGTCATTCCCTCCTCTTCTCGATGGTATACATATTAGGCTCCTTTAGTCTCTCTTGGTATGGTTTCGGGCACAGACCCTGCACCATTTTAATTGCCCTCATCTGGACTGCTGCCATCCTGTTTATGTCCTTGTGGAGATGGAGCCTCCAGAACTGCATGCAGTACTTCAGATGGGGTCTCACCAGCTGTCTCTACAGAGGGATGACAACTTCCTGTTGTCTACTGGTGATGTTTTGATCCCTCTCCCTATGCATCCCAGTATGCCCCCAGCCCTCCTTACTGCCTTCTCATATTGCCTGCCTACCTTTAGGTCATCTGATATGACTACCCCAGGTCCCTTTCCATTTTTGTTGTTGTAAGTACCCCCCACCCATTGTGTACTCTTCCCCTGGGTTTTTGTTTCACGGGTGGATTACTCTGCATTTCTTTGCATTAAATCTAAGGTGCCATACTTTTGACCATTCCTCCAATCTTGCCAAGTTACTTCTTGTCCTATCCACACTCCTTGTGTATCAACTCTGTTGCAGATTTTTGTGTCATCTGCAAAGTGGCATACTTTTCCATTTAGTCCCTCTGCAATGTCACTTATGAAGACATTAAAGAGGACCAGCCCCAGAACTGAACCCTGCGGTACCCCACTAGTAACCCCCCCCCTTTCTTCAGAGTGGACTCTGTTTACTATTATCTTCTGTGTTCTGTTGTCCAGCCTGTTTTTTTACCGAGGCTACCACACTAGGACCCACTCCCAGTGCCTTGTCCACCTTGAGTTTTAGGAGTTCTTTCAGGACCCTTTCTTCTGTGAATGGATTGGTATCCACCCCCTATCCAGAGTGTTTCTATTGATTGGACTGTATATGTTGTAAATACTGTAGTTTAAAAGGAATTTACACATATTTAGAATGGACACTTTAGTTCACTAAGCATCATTACCCTTGCAGTACTCATTTGCATACGCTGAAAGGGAAACTACATGGTTCCATTCAAGTAAATTAAATCTTTTACAGTTTTGGCTCAGCTGGAGCTGATTCTCTGTTAACGGTGTCTGGCACAGTGAATAAAATTGGCTCTTTTAACAATATGTGCTTATTCCTTTTGAACTACAGTATTCACAACATATAATGCATTAAGGGTCGCATCTCATGATTAAGCAGTTCTCATAAAAATGTTGAGGCAACAGTGGTCAGCTAAGATACTTAGGAAGGTGCCCCCATTGCCAGGTAAAACCATAGTGCAGACTCTGTGATGTGGTACTTTGCTAGTAAAGGTCCACATGTCTGAATTAATTTTCAGTGTAAAAAACTTAAAAATGAAAGTTCCCTTCCCCCACCCTCTCATACCAAACTATCCGACCATCTTACTGATTAAGCGTACACATCAATAGTAGTGATCAGCTAATTACTACTGTTCATGTGTGTTGCCATTCATTTAGACAACAACTAGCCAAGCTAGCAAGAGGAGGGTCTATGCCAGTTGCTGCCCCTTCTTTATGCCACACTATCTTTTTTCAGTGGTATGGGAGTGGAGGGTCAGTTGGGTGCTGAGCAGGTGGGGGAGAGATTGTCTTGTTTTTTTTTTCCAGGACTGGGGAGAGGATGGAGGGACTAGGAGTTGTTGAGTGGATGGGAAAGTCTGCTTTCTCAATTATTTTGCCAGAGGTGAGAAAAAGATGCCTGCTGATGAAGAGTTGAAATCAAAGCATTGGGGCAGTCTTGTGGTGTGTGGTTTTGTGTCCATTGTCACACTTCGCTAAACAAGCATTAAAGCACTTATTTTGAATTCTTTGAGAAGTGGGGGATGTCTTTGCTTTTGCATGCAGGCTCTTTCAGGATTTGTTCACACAGCAGGGCTAGCCACCCGGTTTCTTCCCTGCACTGAGGATTCGCTGTCTCCTCTGTGGGGAAAGAGGGCGGGATTAGGTGCTTCTGAGTGGGTGGGAAGAAGGGGGTTTATGACTGATACATAGTCAGGGTTAGGGAAGGAGGGTGCAGTAGGATTCTAAAAAAGCATGAAGAGATGCAACTGGGGATATGCAGAATTTTAAAATATCCCATCTGCCTTAATTGCACAGAATTTTGGAAATTCTGCCAAATTTTATGGAATTCTGTTGGAAGCAAAATTCTTAAATTCTGAAAAAGAAATGTTAAATGCAGAATCGTATTCTGCAGGACAGGTAAACCATGGATTAATTTTGCACAAAC
The DNA here is from genome assembly GCA_016271365.2 of Neoceratodus forsteri. NCBI lineage: Eukaryota > Metazoa > Chordata > Ceratodontiformes > Ceratodontidae > Neoceratodus > Neoceratodus forsteri. The sequence goes on from CM028131.1 coordinate 164,563,486, forward strand.
TGTGGAATATTATTCCACAGATTGCATAATCAACAGAACATTATTTTGTGCTTTACATAAAAATGCTTTTCAGATTTCTGTGGGATTAAAAAATGAAATTCCAAAAAGCATTTTGAAAGCAGAATTGCCACTGTGCACAAATTCCAACAGCTAAAGTCTGCATTCCATACAGCTCTAGATGCAGCACATTATTTTATGGTTTCAATACTTAAAAAAAAACAGTTGAGCTGCAAACTGTTGGTGACATGCCAAACTCTGTGTAGATGAAGTAGAGCCAACCAGGATGCACACAATACTGAAGAATACTGCAGCAGAGTTACTGTAGTAAACAAGTAAATTTCAATGGCAGTTAATCCCTATTGTTAGGCAGTGTCACAGGATACTAGGTTACGTCTGGGCCAGCTCACCTATATTTGTATTGTGAAGTTCGGCACATTGCGAAAAATTAGCTTGCCAGGGAAGTAAAGTGTTGGATTATTTCTAGTACCTGCATGAAATAGATCCACACATTTTTTTAAGTGTAGCGTGATCCGTATCACAGTACGTGGGGTCTGGGTTCACCTGAACCATGCTTCCTACCCATTCCAAAATGTTGGAGAAAATACTGAGTGTGCAGCTCAGGAACTACCTCGAAAGTGGGAACCTGTTCAGTCCTTATCAGTCAGGATTTAGGCCTCATCACAATACTATTTCAACCCTTGCAAAGGTCACCAACGACTGTCAGTGTGCCTTGGATTCAAAGAACTTTGTTTACGCAGTATTTCTAGACTTAAGCAAGGTATTCGATATGGTTGACCATGAGCTGCTCCTTGTCTCCATCAGAAACATCGGCTACAACCCCCCATCACTGAGGTGGTTCTCGAACTATCTAACAGGGAGACAGCAGCAGGTGAAGGATGAAGGGGAATTCTCATCTCTGAAACCTCTACTGAAGGGTGTACAGCAAAGCTCTATACTGGGTCCATTGCTTTTTGCAATTTACCTTTACTAATATTGACACTGACATCAAATCTGCTAACATCCACCAATTTGTCGATGACACAGTACTTTATACTGGCAGATCCTCTCCAGAAGCAGCTTATAGGGATCTACAATGGGAATTTAATCTTCTACAACTTCAACTACTGCACCAGAAACTGCTCCTGAATGCCAAAAAAACAAAGGCGATGCTTATTTCTCCCTTTGCATACGTCAATAATGCAACAACTCAAGGTATTACCAAGATCCACACTATTCTTGGTGAATCGCTGGAATATGTTACTAAATTCAAATACCTGGGGGTGTGGCTTGACCAAAAGCTTTCCTTTTGCGATCACATTGAGGATCTCTTAATGAACCTTAGGCAGAAGCTTGGCTTCTTCTATAGGATCAAACATTTTCTAACACTGGATGCCAGGAAACATACAAAGAAACATAGAACTTGATGGCAGATAAGAAACGCTTGGCCCACCTAGTCTGCCCATTTCTCTACCTAACGGATAAGCTGAAGATCCTAGTTACTCAACAGCTTACTTCCTCCTACCCCCCACTAGAATTGCCTTATATCTGTCCCGTGCATTCTTGAATTCCCCCACTGTTTTTGACTCTACGACCTTCTCAGGAAAGTTGTTCCATGCACCTACAACCCTCTCTGTGAAGAAGTACTTCCTCACATTACCTCTGATCCGTCCCCGCTCTAACTCAAATTGTGTCCCCTTGTTCTTGCACATATCTTTTTCTGAAAAATGCTACCCTCTTGGACTTTGTTGATTCCCTTGAGGTATTTGAAAGTTTCTATCATGTCCCCCCTCTCCCTCCTTTCCTCGAGGCTATACATCTTAAGCTCTTTTAGTCTTTCTTCATATGTCTTCTGGTGCAGACCCTGCACCATTTTGGTTGCCCTTCTCTGGACAGCTTCCACCCTGTCTATATCTTTGCTGAGATGGAGTCTCCAGAACTGTACACAGTACTCCAGATGTGGTCTTACCAACTGTCTGTACAGAGGGCCAACAACTTCCTGTTTTCTACTAGTGATGCCTCTCCCTATGCATCCCCGTATCCCCCAAGCCCTCCTTACTGCCTTCTCACATTGCTGGCCCACCTTTAGGTCATCTGATATGACTACCCCAGGTACCTTTCCATTTTTGTTGTTGTCAGTATCTCAACCCCCATTGTGTACTCTTCCCCTGGGTTTTTGTTTTCCAGGTACATTACTTTGCACTTCTTTGCGTTGAATCTAAGCTGCCATACATTTGACCATTCCTCCAATCTTGCCAAGTCCCTCTTCATCCTTTCCACCCCACGTTGCATATCAATCCTGTTGCAGATCTTTGTGTCATCTGCAAAGAGACATACTTTTCCTTCCAGTCCCTCTACAATGTCACTTATAAAGACATAAAAAAAATGGCCTCAGTACTGAACCTTGCGGTATTCCACTAGTAACCCCCTTTCTTCACTGTGGAATCCGTTTACTATTGCCCTCTCTGTCCTGTTGTCCAGCCAGTGTTTTACCCAGCCTACCACACTGGGACCCACTCCGAGGCTGGCTAGTTTGTTTATTAATCTTTTGTGTCAGACTGTGTCAAATGTCTTGCTAAAGTCTAGGTAGGCCATGTCCACAGCCCCTCCCTAGTCTATTACTTTGGTCACCCAGTCTAAGAAATCAATTAGATGTGTCTGATATGACCTTCCTACTGTGAATCCATGATGCCTTGGGTTCTGTGCCCCACTGACCTCTAAGTACTCAACAATTCTTTCCTTCAGAAGTGATTCCATCATTTTCCCTACCACTGAGTTAAAACTGACAGGTCTGTAGTTTCCTGCCTCTGTCTTGCTCCCACTTCTGTGAAGGGGAATCATATCCATCCTCCTCCAATCCTCAGGTACCACACCATCCTCCCATGATTTATTAAAAAGGGTAGTCAGTGGTATTACTAGTTCTTCCCTTAGTTCTTTTAGAATTCTGGGGTGAATCCCATCAGGCCCCATTGCTTTATCCTCCTTCAGTTTTAAGAGTTCTTTCAGAACCCTTTCTTCTGTGAAAGGATTAATATCAACACACCCTGTCCAGAGTGCTTCTATTGGCTGGATTAGGTATCTCCCCCTGCTTTTCCACTGTGAATATTGAGCAGAAGTATTCATTCAGTATACCTGCTTTTTCACTGTCACTCTCTGCCCAACCACCTTCCTCTTTATTCAGCCTCAGTATCACTGCCTTAGTCTTTCTTTGCTCCCTAATGTACCTATAAAAAGGTTTATCCCCCTTCTTAACCGAGTTGGCTATCTTTTCCTCAGTTTGGGCCTTTGCTATTCTGACTGCCTTCCCCACTTCCTTCTGCTTTAACTGGTACAGAGACTGGTCCAAACCACATTCCTTACCTCATTGGACTATGCAGATTTCCTTTACAGCCAAGGCCCTGTGTCTGCCCTGGCTAAATTAGACACACTACCATCAAGCCTTGAAGTTCATAACTGGTCTCCCATACTCCACACTTCACTGGTCCCTTTACGACACAGTAGGTTGGTCATCCCTTGACTACAGAAGACAGAGAAATGCAGCTCTCTGGACATTTAGGGCCAGCACGTAGATGTTGCCTCAGTACAATTTGGATTGTCTTCCTGTAGGTGTGATAGGTAAATATGCCTTAAGAAGTTCCTCCGTTATCTCCCTTGCAGTACTGAAGTTCAAGTCATGCTTCGGCAGGTCTGCCACATCTCACGCTTTACCCTTTCTCTGGAACAACTTGCAAAAAACCCTGAAGCTGGCTTACCCAATCAAACTATCAGCCTTCAAAGCACTTTATTCTTGCTCTATCAATGAATCCTGTAACTGCTTCCCCTGATGTCACCTTCCCCTAGCCTCAGCTCCATCTGCTCTAGTGCATCCCTTTACTGGAGCTTCTTTCCCACCCCTCTTGGGCAATGTTACAGCCTATAAGAACTTACCTGACTGCTCCTTCTTTCCTGACCCTGTGTGTTTTTTCCCTTATCGTTAGTTTCTTTTCCATGTCACCCTGGCTCCCACCTACACTCCTTGCTTCCCCCCTTGACACCATCATAGTGTTTTGCTTTCTACTTCCTAACTGTTGCCACCCTCAACCCTGCAATCACTACATGCCCTTGTAGGTATGTACTGTGTACCTCTCCTTACTCACCCTTTTGCGTCCCCCTCCCACCCCCCCCATGCCCCACCAAGCTCCTTCAATCAATAATTTTGTTCAAGGATGCTTCAAATACACACTGAAATTATAGTTGCATATGTTTAACCTGTATATACTGTACTGCAGTTGCTATACTTTTTAGCTGCATACTTTTCATGGTCTTAGCTTAATGGCTCTTTTAATACTCTCTTTCATGTGTATTATATACTGCCTGTGTATAACTACTGCTCTATGTAAATACTATGCAAGTGTGAATTCATTTTGTATATATTGTTTACCCAATTATGATGTAATGGAGTATTCCTTTGTATGTATTGTTAACCTCTCCATTCCAGGTCCATCTTGAAAATGAGTTTGCTCAACGATGTTCACCTGGTTAAATAAAGATTTTGATAGATCGATTGATTGATAAGGCTAAACCACACATGTGGCCAACTGTATTTGCCAGGTACTGTACCTTCAGTTAAGCTTCTGTGTACTAATGCTGCAGCAGTCTCATATAATGCACATTTTGTTGATTGTCCCATTGAACTGTGCTTACAGTGACACCAGGCTTCCTGTGGATCAGATGAGAATGATGAGTGTACTGCTTGAGAAGTCTGTGAGTTACTGGACATGCAGCATAGGGTATCAGCTTCAGAATCAGCAGTGAGCAAACACACTGGATCCTGGCCTGGATATATGTTAGATCACAATAGAATTCCATGTTTTTTTTGAATATTGTACAGAATTCATAGTCCAACAGGTGACATTTCTGTGGCTTTATTTAAATTTTTTTAAGTTTGTTCTATTTAAGCAGATATTGTCCAATCAATGAGAAATGATGTGAACATTGTGGTGCAATTACAGCAGGTCAGCAAATGGTTGGCTTCATAGCAATCATTCAGTGAGAACCATTTGTACAAATAAAATGAAGGTATCATTTGAACAATTTGCATTGCTGGCATTTTCTAATAAAAGATGGGATTTTATGATACTGCAGTCAAAACTCCTTCTCAAGATTCACATCTAGTGAACAATCTTACAATGCAGCCATGGTCTCTACAGCCATGGCATAAGTTATAGGTAGGGTTAGCAGATGGGATGAGCTAGTATGCCTTTTTCTGCCATCAGGTTCTATTTTAATAGGGCCTAGTATGAATTCTGATGGTGAGTGCTGGCAATGTAAACAAAGGCATAGCTGTAAAGTCATGCACAGAATGTAGTATGCATTATATTAATAATCATAATAATAATATAGAGAATAATGGATAGGTAAGTGTGTGTTATGGATTTATTTTACACACCCAAGGTGTGTGATAAGCCATAAACCTCAAAAGCAAAGCTTGAGAGGTTTATGTGTTCATCACCAGCTAGGGTATGTGAAAAAAATCCATAAAATCAACCTTACCTATCAAATTATTTTTTATAATTGCTGGTGTGGAGGTTTAGATTGTATTTCTAGAAGCTTGAAAGAAAAATAATTGTTTTAGCTAGAGTACTAAAGTTCTAAGATCATTTGAAGCCTCTTTGTGTTAGCAGAGAAGACAACCACTGTGAGTACCCACTTTCAGTGTCTCGCGCTGACATTGCCACACGACAAGGTTCAGATGCATTGTTTCTTTGGGGACTGTCATACCAACTGGATTTCAAGTTAATATGAAGTGTCATATCAACCTGATTTCAGGTTGTAATTGTCTTTGGAGCATAATAACCTGAAATCTGGTTGACATGCATTTTTAACAAAACTGTAATCCAGTTGATATTTATGGTCACCAATAATTATAAATAAGTATCTCCTTGTCTACTAGGTACCGTGAAAGTGCCTGTTTTAGGTTATTAAATAATCATCTGTAATGTACAAAGTCAGTCTCACTATCTATTTCAACTGTATGTAAAAAAAAATTAAAGAAAATAAAATGTTCTCTGTAAAAACTTTATAAATGCTATATGTACACTGTATGTATATTGCTACTGTATGAACCCATATGGGTTGTCCTCAGCTCTGTAACAGTGTTTGTCCTCTCTGTGACGAGGTACCTTTGTAAATGAGCCACTGGCTCAAAGGTTTAAAATCCAATCTATAACAAATAAATAAATAAATAAATATTAAAACAAGGCCACTGTGAAGTTCATCTAAAAGACATTTCCTAATGGCAGACTCTTTTATTAGGACAATGAGTTAAAGCACCATGCCTCTACAAAATTCATTACTGATCACAGGATTCACTGGGTCAAAACATCATCTGAGTAAGCCAACATTTAGTTTTGAATGTTTTACATATTTTTCTTTTTTTCATAGTGGGGCCTGTGCAGTACTTTGGACCAGGTACATATGATGGGCACATACCCTACCCACACCAACCTGCAGGCCTGGACAGGTATTTGTGACATGCCATTCACCATTACCAGTTTCCTGCCCATGGCCTCACACCACTGACAAGTTGAAGCAGCGGCAGACTGGAGGACACAGGAGGGTATCCCAGTGGATGACCGCCTTGCCAGCAGACTGTATCCCCTGCTGCACACAGAGCAGGGGATTTGGGGATACAGTGGGTCCCATACAAAGTAACTATGCCAAGCAATTGCCCCTGCAGCTGCCCCCAGCCCTCCCAGAAAGTCTGGAGGGCTGAGACAACATGGCAAGCAGTGTAGCCAGTTCTGCCATGGCCTGTTACCACAGAACAGAGGTTGAATGCAGTGGCTATGGCATGGGTCCCTGCCTGCATAACCTGTGCCTCATTCACCAACACTCTGCTACATAGTGCATAGTGCGGAGTTTAGCACAGCTGCCTAGTCACTCCCCTGGTCCATCCATGTCCTCAGAGCCATGGACAAACAGGGAATCAGGTGTGGAAGGGGCTTACACCCCTTCTGTAAATGCCATGGAGGCCAATTGGACCCCTGATGCATGGCTATCCATCACAGGGATGCCTATGCACTGTATATATGCAGCTCACAGGCATAGTGCATAGACCACAGTATAAATTAACACCTATCATGTAACGTCTTTAGGTAAACTGCTGGGAGTGCTGCCCACATCTGTTCAAGAATCGCTAGCATGATTGGGCACCAGGTATCCGACCACCTAGTATGGCCTTCCCACACCCTTTGAGGACCTTCTAGACCTTGAAGGCATGGGTGGTGTTCATGAAGCCCAAAACTCATAAAAATCATGAAAGGCCTAACAAATGCTGTCCGATGACCCTGGCATCAGACACTGTCATTTTGCTTCCATTATATAACTACACAGTAGGTAAACTGCAATGGGTCATCCCGTTTCTGCTCAGACTGGATGGTAATGCTGCACCTTGCACTGGTAGACCACTCTAGTCTGGGGAGCAGTAGTGTTACCTATACACTTCCATGTCTCAAGGTCACCACCTTCCACAGAAATGATGTGACTGTTAGTGGATTCTTTTCTGCCACTGGAACAAACTCCCTGAATTTTTACTACTGTGAACAAGATAAAGCATCAGCAATACCATTCTCAATGCCAGGGATATGTACAGCTTTAAAATGGAGATTCTGCAATAAGCATTTCAGGAGAAATATTCCCATGAGGTCACTGAAAGGCCATTAGCCCCCCAACTGCCCATTTATGCAGCGTACCACACCCATATTGTCGATCGAAAGATGACCTTCTTGTCTCTCAACCTGATAACCTCTATTCAAAGGGCCACCACAACTGGGAAGAACTCCAACAGTATTTTAGTATCTGCCTGTGAAGCCTGGCAGCTGCCCACTTGGAGGGCCACTCTCCAAAGCACACTATTTGCACTGAAAGTGTGCCCCGAACCAAGTCCTCCTGAAGTGTCTGTTAACCGTTCCAGCTCCTAGCTGTCCACTGTTTTCAGCCACATAGATATGCCATTTAAGTTGGAACAAATGTCTGCCAAACCTGAAAACCCTACTCTAGGCACCTGGCCCCAGCTTCTCCATCTGTTGCAGGTAGGTCCTCCCCATGGTGATGTCTCAACAGGCGAAGTTGAGGTGCCTCACAATCATTAGTAAATGCCTCAAAGTTATCTTCTAAGCCTCTATGACCTTGCTCAAGGGACCCCTCAATTCATCAGTCTTATCATGAGGCAAGCAACAGTCCTGCCTCACCATGTTGCGCTCTATGCCAAGGAATGTCATCACCGACCTCGGTGCTGTGACTTTCCTGGGAGCCAGGGGTACACCAAAGGGGCCACACAATCTGATGGAAGTGTCCAGCATTGCCCAAAGGCAGGAGAATGCACTTGTTCTACAAACAAGAAATCATTGAGGTAGTAAACGATGCCCTGGTTCTTTGATTTATTGGTTGTGACCCAGTGCAGGAAGGTACTGAAACCTTTGAACACTACGCAGTCTACTGAGAAGGCCGTGGGTATGAAATTTACCACATAGTACTAGCCCTTGTATTTCATCCTCAGTAAGTCCCAATTTGCTGGATGTGCCAGCAGTAGCTGAACCACCAACCTTTTGTTTGTTTTCTCCATCTGTGGACCTGCCACCCATATAACCTCAACCACTCTGTTGAACAATGCATATTGAACTGTTGTGAAGTGTGGATCAATGTGGGCACTGACTGAGTCTCCTTTGGGATGAGACAGGTGGTTGATCATGCTGAAGTCATGTGGCACTTTCTTGAGAACCAGGTCAATTGGAGACACCTTGATATTCAGCAGAGGAGGGGATAGGTATAGGCTGCTCAACCTCCTCAGTCACATCTCCATTTCCAATTTGTCCCAGACCACTTGCAGTTGGCCTCTAGATGGTTTGAGGATCTCTGCCTCATACCCTCAGTGGGGGCCAGTGTATCAGATTCTGAAGCCTACTATGAAACCTTATGCCAACAGGTGGGCTGCCTCATGGTCCAGGTACTGGTGCAGCCAAGGTCTAAGCTTGTCCACCCTTACTGGGGTGGGTAGGCTTGCATCCATGGGATTTATTGTATTTATTGCAAAAGGGATGGTTGCCTCCCTTCTGGCCCTTTGGGGAGGGTCAGTGCACGAGGGGGTGATACTTATCACAAGCAACACATTTATGCCAAAACCTGCAGTGGTTTTTGGAACAACTCTCCTTGCTGAAGCTAAAGCATGTCTGTGGGGAGGGCCCAACAGTGTCAGACCACTGTGGCTAGGAGGTCCTAATGTGTAACCCACTATCTGTATAGACTATTCCTCCTACAGACATACCTTTGACTAGGAGAGGTATGTCTAAGACACCCCCAATTGAGTGATGAGTCATACTGTATCCACTAGCTGCATTTTTTATCATATTCTAACGAAGCCATCCCACCCGTACTCCAGAGAGCCACCATAATCTTAGACAAATAATTTAATAGAGCTATGAATTTTTCGGTGATGACTGGCCTATGGTGCTAGCAAAAGTTATGTACAATGTCATTCAATTGACAAATGTGCATTCAACTTTCACCTTCTTCTTGTCATGGTCCTTCTTCTTGCTTTTGGTGTCTTCTTGCTTGCCTGAACAGTTGAGCAAAGAAAACATATCCACATACAGTACAACCTCGGTTATCCGAATGATCTGGGAGATATCAGATTTGTTTGAATAATCGAGAGTTTGGATAATGGGGGGGATCCATAATATTAGGAAAACTAGAGTCGGGGGACAATGTCAGAGTTCAGGTAATCAGGAGATCTGGATAATAGGGTTTGGATAATTGAGATCGTACTGTATTTGCAGTTCCTGATCTGTTGCCAAACCTTTTTCATCAAGTGGGAACCCACTGGTTTTACCACACTGATGCAGTGAGCAAGATTGTTCTGCACATCCACCAGTTTTGGCACTTGGCTGGCACTTGTGGCTGCTTGGTCTGTACCCCTCCCCCCCGGCTGTTGGTTCTGGACTGAAGAGGTGAACCCAATCATAATGTTCACAAGCTTGTTTAGCTTCTCATCTGTGGTGGACAGTTTACAGCCTCAAGCTGTTTTTGGGAGGAGCCCAGTGGGGCTGGGTCCACAGGAGCTGGTTTAGGTGTGGGGTGGAGGGTCCCCATCTCCTCATCATCCAAACCTGAGCCCAAAGGGGTCAATTTCTTGGGTGCTTTCCTGGGTTTGGCTGATTGAGGCACCCCATGAAGAGTTCCACTGAAAACCTATATAACCATCTTTTTAAACTCTTAATCTGACTCCCCCCAGTCTTACTTTCCTGGGGTTTCCTGGGTAACTTTGTTGGCTATTTACACTTATCCATTGCTCAGGTCCCTTTTGGAGCTCTAGTCCCCTCCAGGCAAGCTTAAAGCCATTCGTACCTATTCTTCTTATACATCTCTGTCTCAGTTACACCTCCAGAGCTGCCGTCACTGCTGCCTTTGTGAAGGTGGTCTTGTTCTTGCTGGGCATTCTACCAGAGCTGTAATGGCAAAACTAGTTCACCCCAAAGAGGAAAAGGGTTAATCACGTTCTGTCTTGTAACCCAGGTGTGAGGAAGGAGGGCTTTGTTGTGGCTATCTGCCTTACCACCAACACTCCCCTCACCCTGATACATTTTCACTTCTGTATTTTCTTTTTTTTTCACTTTTTTCTCCACCTCTACTTGCTGCATACCTATTTTTTTTTCTTTCATGTTCCAGTCCCAAGCACTGAGAGGATGGGGTTTGATCAAGCCCATTTTATTTTATAGAAGATGAGACAAGCAAGGGCTATACCTTATACCTATACCTCAGAAGCAGTATAGCACTTTGGCTTAAGGCTCTGAGCTGCAGACCTGGAGAGATGGGTTTGAATCCCACAGCCCCCAGTTGTATACTGTGTGATCCTGAACAAGTCACTTAACTTCCTTGTGCTCCCAGGTCACACCTGGAAACATGCTTCAGCTTAGTGTGCCCTTCCTGGTTAAACAATTTCCCCTTTCCCTTTCCATATATGGAGGATCTCAGTGTTGCAAAAAGTATTTACTCAGAGGCTTTAGATGCAAGGATACATATCAATCACATGTACTTAGGTTCACTGTGATGAAGCCTGCAATGTTTTCACAATCACGCTGTTACTGCATTATAATAATAATTATGAAACGATGGCTATACTTAGAGCAATCTGATTGGTTGCCTATATACTAAAGAGTTGCTCTAAAGGTCTCAAAACTGCTCTAAAGTCCTCAAAACTGCTTGACTGCCATACCCTTGTCACCCTGATTCACTGACAATTTAATCCTCCATCTAGAATAGTTTTTTTTAACCCTTGCAGTGAGTCTATATCTGCTCATGTTAGTGCTTTTCCAGAGAAAAATGTGTGAAGCACTTCCACAGTGAACAGCCCAGTGCCCTGTCAGTGGGCAGGGCAACTCTCACATAACCATATCTTGACTTAAGGCCCCAGTTGACTCAGATCAGTTCTGTTTTTTTGACCCAGTAAAGGTTAATAAGGCAGCTAAGTGTGCTGCTTAAGGAGGGAGGCAACATGAGGGAGCAAATGTTTGTATTGTAAGTAGCTGCAAGACAAACACTAAACCATGACCCTTAATCAAACAGCCAACAGTATACTGCAGTGAACTGTTGCACATACAGGAGATTACACAAATGATAGTCAGATGCAAAATTGCTGTAACCAGTGGGATCAAAATCATGTTCAGTTAATAATGCAAATAGTTCTGCCAGGTTCAGAATAGCAAAAGACAGTAATCTATTTCCCCTGCATTTGGTCCGATTGCCAGATCCAGTCCATTTTTGTTTGTTTGTTTTGTGTGGCGCTAAGGGGAAGGCCCTTGTTGTTAACCTGCCATGCGCTCACCATGGGACACTGTGCTCCCGATATGACCAGGTCTGTGCTTTGTCAGGGTACCATGAACCAGCCTGGCAGGGGGCGCATGCCAACTACCTGCCATGTTACCTGAGTGGCCTGACCGTTCAGCTCAACAAGTTCTCGGTCTGCCTGCTTTGGATCTTTCAACCAATGGAAAAAGCAGCCTAATGGGGTCAAAACTAGTGGTGGTAGCCTTGTATTTGTCACCCTCTGATGGCAAGTACCTGGGGTTCCTGTTTAAACCCACTTAACTAAACCAGGTATGAGTAATGAGCAATCTTGAGTGGAGACAGAATCTGCTGGCAATCGTTGAAGGGAACATTGCTGATACATTTTATTATTATGTTTGTTTGTTACATTGCTTCTGATAGGGTGGTCCTGAGAATGGGGAGTGAGGTTATCAGTGACGAGGTCTGATAAAGTTGTTGATTGGTGGGGGGGGGGCAGCCATGTGGCTTGGCCTGCTCAGTCACAGCCATGGCCCAGGCTACCATAGCATGTTGAGGGCTACTGCCTGGTTACATAACAAAACCTAGTATTTGATGAAGCAAAAACCAGGATAGGAGTGAAAATTCTCCCCAGGCCATCCTAGGTATGTTACTCAGAAAGGGGAGGGGTGGATGTGGGTGTGGGGTGAGTAAGCTCCATCCAACTGCTGACTTCCCTGAGCACCTCCCGGATTAACTACATAGAAAAAAACAAAGAGAGTTTGCTGAAATACCTCTATTAAAATGTAACCCTTGCCTCCACAATCCAAAATTAAGTTAAAACATTATGCAGAGCTTGCAGATGGAGCTGGGTGAAGTTTATCTTCTGCCAGTGGAATTTTGGCAAAATTGATGATTTTGCATTCCTGAAATGTCATGAAATTTCCATGAAAATGTCACAAAAGTTTGCCAAAATTATGATTTCAGTTATTTTCATCTAATTAAAAACGTATTTGTCTAAATTGGACCAAATGTGGAATGCTGATTTTCCCAAGGTCCATGCATACATGTGACAAGTTGAAGATCTCTGTCTTTAAAGGAGACTGAGTTATAAGCCTCCAAACATTTTGAACTTCAACAGTAGAATTTTAAGCCCCTTTAAAACTAGAGAACAGAATATCTCCAATTTTGTTAGGTTCAATAACTATAAATATTAGAGTTTGAGGCCACCTACATGGCCCTGCAGCAAAGCTGATGACCCCGGCAAGGGAGCCCAGGAAGTAGAGATTTGCAAAGTAGGGAAAATTTGTTTAGTAAAATATCTGTGAATTTTGCACAATTCACAGATTAATTTAGAGGTGCAGGTCACAAAGTTTCACCCACAAAATGCAGAATTTCATCAACAAATGGCAGAATTTTGCCTGCCAAAGGTGAAATTTCACAATTTGCGTGCTAAATTCCACTGCTCACAAACAAAATTTTGCTATTTACAAGTGAAATTCTGCACTTCACAGTGAAATTCCACCCCCAAAAAAATGTGAAGTCCAATAGGCAAATTTTTTGCCTATCTGCAAAATTTTGTGGATGCGAAATTCTTGACTTTGACAGGACTTCATCCATGAATTTAAACTTCACTGCATCTCTACTGGGAAGTCACTTTGGGAGGCAGGCCATGGCCAAGACAGATGCCATTCAGCACAGTAATCTTAGTCAGGGAGGGTTGGTGGTGGGTTCCACAAACACAGTGACCTCCGTAGCTGAGCCATGGAGCAGGCTCCTGCTGCAGGGGAAGCTGTGGCTGTACAAGGCTGACAGAAGTACCACCCCCACCAGGGGAGATGGGAAGGAAGAAATATTGGAGGAAAACCCAGCAATCAACTGAATGATGGCTGGGTTCAGTCTGATTAGGGTATATCCCTGAGAGATGATCTGCTATCCAGGAGAAAACGCATTATGGAAAAAAAAGAGGCTGTGTTTGTCAACTCTTTAATCTCTTACTCAAATACTGGCCAAGTTATAAGCAGCCAAAGACTCTAAGATAACATCAGTAACTAAATTTGAATTTCATGAACTTCTTTGAAACTGCAGAATGTTGTGGTGCATTTGCCAAAGCCATGTCCATACTGTACATTTTGCTCAGTCATACAATCGAGTTGTCATTGTAGAGGAAGGTAAAGCCTGAGGAAAGTGGCAGTAAGACAGCTTTTGATGGAAACTCCATAGTAAACGTATAGTGGTACCAAGTGTCAGGTCACTATCTTGAGTGATGAACCATGAAGAATAGTCATGGACATCACAGTGCACTAACCTGAATTTTTGCAAACTGCCAGCTAACCACTAGAGCTCACTGACTTAACGACTTACAGAAGTACATCCACGTGTAGCTTTGTTTCTGTACAATGCCACCTGCTGACTCTTTAACAACCCTGTAGATAACAATGTATAGTTTTACTGTTTGAAAACAGTGGCATCAAATGATGTCAAGCCTTACAACTAGTTATGTCTTAAGCCACTGTGACAGAAGTAACTGGATATCTTTATTCATAATGGAGCATGATGTTGGACATCACTGTCACAAGAGTGTTGTTAGTGCAGATCCATGATGTAAGGGCAGATAAGGAGTTTCAGTGGTGATAAGTACTTTGTGAAAGTTAAATTCCACACATAGAATTTTAGTGGCATTACCTCGAAAGGTTTGCGTACTAGCACAGAATGCTAGGGGACTGCATTCAAGTCCCAGTGGGAGGCACACATTTTCTTTCACATTTCCATCTTGATTTAAAATTGCCTCACAGTGGCTTTACTGCACTTAGAAAGTTGTCTGGTGTCTCTGGCATATGCCTATGTTGCTGGTTATGCAACACAAGAGAGGAGTGTGTGCCTCATGGGGAAGCTCAAAAGCCTGCTAATCATTGAGTCTCCCATAGCTGATTAGGTTAGAGTACTAGCACAGAATGCTAGGGGTATGGATTCAAGTCCCAGTGGGAGGCACATTTTTCCTTTATGTCACCAAGTGTGGGTTTAGGATAATATAATTTCAGGCATACCACAAATCAGGTGCATAAAAAATGCAAGGTTGCATTTATCATTTTATTTTCATCAAGTAAAATATACAGAAAGCAAAATGGTCAGTCAGACAACTGCTTAGCTTCAACAGTTTCTAAGGCTTTTCTTCAGCCTTGCATGAATCAAACAGTGTGAAAGCATACACTACCAGGAGGTCTTTCACCTTCCTCAGTTAATATTCAACTGATCTCCCTATCTATCCTCTCTCAGCATTGAGGTAGGGCTTTTTATAAGCTCACTAGAAGTTGGAGAAATTTTCCACTGCCCTTTTGATTAAGAGCAGACATAACATAAAATTAGCCACTAGGGGCCACTGTTGTTTCATACAGAACAGTTATTTGGCAGCCTCCTGGAGTACAGACATAACTTGTTTACAACATTGAAAGGTCAGACCCTTGGTCAGAACATGCTGTGCTCTCCTAAACTCTCCTGCAGGGTCAAATTACCTCATGCTGTCTGCTGCAAAATGTGTATTAGAAGGGGGCTTCTAACATCTAGAAAAAGCAGACATACTTTTTTTTTATTCTTATCTTAAAACTGCCCTCTCATTTTGTAACTGTACTCTTGGTTTTGTTTTAGGTTAATATTCACAGAAAGCTTTATAAGCACTTCAGTACTTAATTCATAACCACCCAACCAGCATGTTGGATAGTAGATAAAACATGCTTGGGGAAGGGGTTTCAATTTATCCCAGAGGTGTCCACTATGACAGGGGTCACCCTGTCACACTTTCATAGATCCATGTTGACCTATTTATTATGCGTCCATGGATTTTTGAGCAGATTTTGCCAATTAGTAATTTCTAAAGTATCCACAATAACTTTTAACCTACTAATCACATTTATCCAGATTAATTAGATTCCAGGGCATATTTACTTTGGTATGTATGCCAAACATTGAGTGTATACATGCAGTAGCAGTAGAGCTATAAACATCCAAATATTTAGAAAGTACTCACAATTTAACAAATGCATAAACTGTAAAATGTTGAACTCCTGTAACTTAAATTCACACAACCAATTGTCCCTCTATTTAGCACTTTCTATGACTCTTCCAAGAAAGTATGTATGCACATTTTCTATTATCTAGCTCCAAAGGTGGCTATGTTGTAAGCATAGAAATATTTTCAGAAACGTTCACATGAATAAAAAAATTGCTAGACTTTAAGCCTCTCTAACTTCTTCATCCCTCCTCCAAATCTCATGCAACTTGTCTTCATTTTAGGCCCTATTCCATGTAGTCCTCAGCCAAATTTCAGTCCTCTAGCTATAAAACTGATTGAGTTATGATGAATTCAATAATTTCAGAATTCCACAGATTTGTGGGAAATTTCATGGAATTTCTTGAAAATTCCACAACATCAGAATTTGTTAATTTTACCTAGTCCTACTTACAGAAAAACAGGTGCTGGCTTCCCTCAGTGAGATGAGGATGCTCCCTCCCACATGCCATGGAGGTTGGCATCAGGGTGCAATCCGACGATCAAACTTTACCTTGAGGTTAGCAATGAGAATCTGAAATTCTCATAGAAGTATAATTACAGTGAAATAAATGGGGGTATCAGTACAGATCTTAGAAAGCATACAGGCTGCAGTTCCTTATAATTGTGCCATAACTGCCACCCAGGACAGCTGGAGGAAAACATGCCACTTGGCCAGTTCTACCAGGTCAAAAGAAATAGAAGAGAACAGCCAACCTACTGTATAAAACAAGGGAACAAGGACTTGTGACACAGTTTAAGGAAACAGGCTAGTCCCAAAATATCTTTGCCAAAGCACACACTAGATGACAACAAAAAAGTAGGGGAAAACTCCTTTAGGTGCACACTAGGCAGTGCCAAGGAAGAAGACATTAGATTACATTTTATCAGCACATGCACTCTGCAGTCTGGAAAAATACATAAAGTAGTCGGAAACAATTGGCACGTGCTTCAGACTGAGCTGTTTTTTTGTCAAATATACTGTGGTTCCTCCACACATGATATGCAGAAGAGTGTCCAGTGCAGGGGGTTGCATTGTTTGTAGTACGCAGCAAACATCAGAACCTAGAAACTGGCTTCCACTACCCCAATAAGGTTGCAGATCACGGGAGAAGTTGCAGTTTTTGCAGGACGATAAAATAAACTACTAATTTTTTAATATCTCCAAACAAAAGAGATCTCTCTGTTTGAGATCCATAATTTCATTAACTGCTGTATGCTTGCAGTTGTTTAGAAAGCAGATGGTACTTGGGGGCGCTCTATATCAGCAAGACTATGGGCCGGATTATCAAACAGTTTTGGGACTAAGTCCCATACAACAACTTCAGTTGCAGACCAAAATCTCAGCAGCTGTGGAGATTGGTATTCTCATCCAGAGCAGCTGCGGAAGATGTTATGGCTTATTTTTCAGCAGCTTTGGGGATTTCTACATGTCTACACTTTTGAAAATACCGTAATTGTGGGAGAAACTGCTGTTCCACAAGTGACAACTAACTTGTGATGAATTTTTCCTGCAGTTGTAGGATTTTTGAGAGCTTTAAGAATCAGGGCCCTGTACAGCTCTTTAAAAAGCATATAGGTGAGCACTTGAATGATGAAGACTGAAAAAGAGGCAGAGACAGAGACAAATGCTCTTGCATCTCACATCACAGCTATGCAGGGAAGAGTGGAACATCATTCTTTCTTTCATTTTCAGATACAGAAAGGGAGCCATTGGGGCAACCTGGCTAACTTGATACTTCATGTGAAAAACTTCTGAATATTCATACTAGGACATTAGAATCTCCAGGATGTAATGAACATACAGAACTATCCCTGCTCCTAGTCAAATACATTCATTAATTGGTGTCATGTTACTTATTCTCTCTTTCCCCAGTATATGAAGACCTTTGAAGTTACCTTCCTTCATTCTAAATTATCCATGGCTGTGACCTCTGTAGCAACAACTATTATGGCCGTATATCTAGTCCTTTCCTCAAATCCCTTTTGCCCTACATGCATATCACTCTATGTGCCGAAGTGTCATGAATAAATGATTTAAATGGGATCATTCCCAAGTGAAATGTGCCTTCAACAATCAGCTCCTTAAATTTAGTAGTAGCTTTCCCTTGGTGCTATGAACAGATTGCATAGTTGTGTGTTTGTCTCTTACAATATACCACCTTTTTGTATAATTGCAATTAACATATGCCTTAAAGGGGAAAGCCCTCAAATGAACTGCACTATTCCTAAATAGCTCTTTAACCTTTGTAGTAGCTGTTTTAAGGTACTACACATGGATTGAATTGATGTGTTGTGATTTTGAGCGTTATCACAAAACATATTTACAGTGAGTTCATTAAGTATTATACAGTATGCGCCACTTAGAATGGACACACTTAAACTGCCCATCCAGACAGTTATAATGGAAGAAAACCCCAGGCCAAAAGCAGTTTTCTATACTACCAATGTTAAATATTAACTGTAAACCTTACTGGACATGCCACGAATACCAGCCACCAAGAGTATTACCTGATTAGCTCAGATACCATTCCCAGTGACTAAGTGGATGGTAATTATTTAATTGTAGGCAGCTGTAAACAGCCTATTAACTTTTACCAGTTCCATCACACTGTGACCTATTGTTGTTACTGACCAGTTGAACACAACAAGATGTCAGGAATGAGATCTGGGATCACTCTTGCTAGGAAGGTGGAGATCCTATCCGAGATTGCAAAATGCACAGAGCCTTCATGAAATTGTCCTACACTTCTCCGTACCCAAATCCACCTTTAGTGATCACATCAAGAACAAGAATCGCATCCTCAGTGACTGGCGCCAAAATCAGACAGCTGATTGAAAATGCAAGCAGAAAGGAAAAGATAGAAATGTAGAGGACACACTGCTCCATTAGTTGGTTTGTACGGCAGGGAGGCATTGGCCCTGGCCAGCAGTCCACTGCTTTTGCAGAAGTCCTCCCAGATTACGGCAGCCATGGGTAAGCCAAACAACAAGTCCAGTAATGGCCGCCTCACTAATGGAAAAACCACCGCAACACAGAGTTTAAAAAGATCAGTGGGGAGAAGATACATTCTGATTCTGAGAGTGCAGAAGCTCAGCTTAGCGAAGAGCTCCCTAGTGTTCTAGATGGCTATATCCCTGCTGATATCTGTAACACTGATGAGAAAGGGTTGTTTTATCAGGGTGCAGGACACAGCCTCTTGTCTTTTAAAAATGAAACCCCACTTGGAATGAAGATGTCAAAAGAGCATGTTTCTGTCTTAGTCACCTGCAACATGACTGGGTCTGATAAAAAGGATATCTTGGTGATAAGCAAGTCAGTGCAGCCACACTGCTTTTGTGGAGTTTACCAGATTCCAGTGCTGTACAAGCATAACTGTACAACCTGGATGACCAGAAGATTTTTACAGTGTGGCTGCATGACTAGGACTGTCATCTCAGAGGCTAAGAAGATCACACTAATTCTGAACAACTGTATTGGACACCCACCTGTTGCAGAGCTATGCAACATTAAGTTTGTGTTTCTTCCCCCAACACCAACTGCATTATACAGCCACTTGACATGGGAATAATTTATAGCTTCAAGCAGCATCATGTCAAGCTGATGCATGCAAGGCTTCTTGACATCCTTGAAAGTGAGGAAGAGTTAACCGGTGCAACATGTGCCAGAAGGATAAGATTGTTGGTGGCAGCGCAGCTAATGCATCAGGAATGGTCTTGCATTACCATGGAGACCATCACACAGTGATTCAACAAAGGTGGATTCACCCACCAACATGCCATACCTGCTGTTCCAGCTGATGAGGAGGAAGCGGATCAGGAACCACCACCCAACAGTCTTGTCATGGAGCAGATGGATAAGCTGTGCTCCCTGGGCAGCAACAAAGAGTACCCTGACACAGGGTATGAAATCCTCAATGCTATTAGTACAGTACACAACAACACTGAGAATGATGCAGAGGAGAATGAGGATGATACGCCTGATATCCAAGACACAGAGGTTAAAGTCACATTAGCCAATGTAAGAGACACTTTGCATACACTAAGAAGACTGGAACATACTGGAAAGAATAGGGAGAGGATGGCTGAGATATGCATCGTGAAAGAGGCAGACCCACATTTCTGACTTCCTGACACCAAGCTAAGTTTTTAAATTAACTTGCTTACTTTTTATTTGTTTTTACAATAAAGTTATTTTTTAAACACTGCTCAGTAATCACAAATTCACAAAAGAATAATCACTTAAAGCTGATGTGCTAGCAAGAATACGTGAGCGTATGCACACATGTCTGTACAGTATATGACTGTGTCCCATTCATGTAGTGTACCTACATTTTCATTACTCCAAACACCACCTATAAGTGGCATATACTGTAACTGCGTATTTTTAAACTTTCATGTTTGTCTCTTTAAATTTTGCACTCAGCACTTTTAGAGGAGTGTTTAAACTAAACACCAATAAGGGACAGGCACCTTTAAAAAGTACACTGAAGAGGCACAAAACATTGGATTACTACAGTAGTCTCCTGCACTGTATGTCTGTGTTTTGAGCTAGCATTAATGCCCGGCAGGGTGGGCAATATTGGTCTACACATGCCCATTCAGGGGCATAATTGAAGGGTGGTCATAACCCATATCGCCCGCACTGGAGGATATTATTGCACTTAGAAAATACATTTTTTTGTTGATATTTTAGTCTTAGTTAGGGTTGTGCAAAAAAAAAAATTCTGCTGGCGGAATTTCGGTCAAAGTCAGATTTTCACTTCTGCAAAAGTTTGGAAATCTTTCTGCCAAATTCTGTGGAAATTCTGCCAAAAACTGCAGAATAAATTTAAGAAATATGGGTACTGTATTGAACTGAAGGGGAAAAAAATCCACAAAACTGATCACTGTCAGTGTTCAGTTCTGCAGCTTATGTATTAAACTGTGGGAAAAAAACACAGAAGTAATGCAAGAGACTTGATTTCTGCATGTCATGCAAAAAGTCTGCAGTTCATAATTAAATGCTGCAGTACTGGGTGGAAATCCACATTTACCTGGTGAAAGTTCAGAATTCCGCCACTGGCGAAAGAGCAAAAAATTCTACAACATTTTCGAAATTTCGCTGAACTTCCACAGCAGTGCAAATCCACACTTCTGCCCACCCCTAGTCTTAGTCAATTATTTTGAAATCTTAAACAAAAAAAAAATTATAGTTAATGAAAGTTAAGAGAATAATCATTAACTTGCAAAGTAGTCCCTCTACTAGTGCACTGATGTTTTTGAGAGTATTTTATATCCTTTTGTTTCTTTAACATCCTCTGCCCCCTATCCCTGCCCAGCCTCCACTGAGAGTGAGCATTGAGAACCACTTTGTGTACTGTTTGTTGTCCTCCCTTCCTGATCACACTCCAGAGTAGCTGTCTTTGTTTTGTTTTGTTATTTCATTTTTTTTTTCCAAGTATATATTACATTTGCATGCTGTGAGACTGGGGCTGAGATATGGAGTTACAGGGAGAATGTTGGCACTCTGGACAACAGCAAACGCGATCAGATGGTTAATGCTACAGTGGGAGTCACTGCTCTGAACAGAGCAAAGAGAAAGAGGTCAAGTTATTTATTTATTTTTTTACCAGTTGATGTATATGTGGGATTTTTGGTTCACATTGAGTGGTAAAGGTTGAAAGTAAGTCAGGCAAAGCAGAGAGGTGCAGGACAAAAGTAAGTTTGCTAAGCGAGTGAAAAAAATGTCAGCTGATCTTTTTTTTAAATGTTCAAAGTGGCACAGTGATATTAGTTAGTAGTGAGACAGGCTGACACTGAAACTTGTTTTTTTCCCAATCTCTGTTGGCATATTAATATACTCTTTGGAAAGGGTCTCAGCCAATCAGATACCAGGACATTTCCATCCCATTTTCTAAAATTGAATTGTTTTCAGAGGAAAGAGTCAGCATCAAGGCCTGCTCATACAGAGGATATCAGTGCCCCATTTACTAGGTTGTCTACAGCTCAAGAGAGATGCCAAATGGAATGTGAAGCTTACAGCAGTACTGTACTGGGTGTTTACTCACCTGGTAAAGGTGATTGTGTTGGTTGGCATCCATGGCACTCCAGACATTACCTCATGGGTTTTAGCCCACCTGATAGGCTAGTGATGCACATGACCCTAGATCACATTTCTTGTATATCCAGGTCCCAGAAGCCCCTGCTCTCCAGTTTGAATCTTCCATAGCTGAAATCAAGGTTAGTAAAAGAATGCAAAGGGAGAAAAGAAACAACAACAATGCAAGATAGACCAGCGTGATGGCCTGAAGAAAAAAACAGGTTGGCTACAAAGTAGTCTCAGAAGGCCAGCAGGCCGCATTTATTATACCTATTATTTACAATCTAATCTCGATCCCAAAAGACCGACTGTAGGATCTCACTGCAATTTCCATCCACCCCTTCTCCTAAGGCTGCCCATGGAGAACAGCATTTATTGGGTCCTGGTCACTCTGAGCACTCTGAAGGGAGGGCCTTGGAGTGCCATGGATGCCAACCAACACAATCACCTTTACCAGGTGAGTAAACACCCATTGTGATTGGTTGGGCATCCATGGCACTCCAGACATTACCTCATGGGTAGATAAGAAGCAGTGGAGCACCCAAGGGAGGGATCAGAGTGGTCTAAGAGTGAGAGGATGAAGTTGCCACTAGGAGGATCTGTGTGGCGAAGGTGGGCTGGATGGCACGCAGGTGTTCGAGTCTGTAGTGTCTAGCGAACGTGTGTAGGGAGCTCCAAGTGGCCGCCCTGCAGATATCTTCTGAGGACACGTTGGCCCTTTCTGCCCATGATGTGGTGACAGCCCTGTTAGAGTGGGCCCTGATTCCCTGAGGAGGTATCATCAGCTTTGCTAGATAAGTGTCCTGGATGGTCCTCCTTAGCCAGCCGGCGATCATGGACTTGGAGGCTGCCCTGCCTTGCCTCTGACCCTTCGCGATTACAAACAATCTTTCCATCTTACAGAGAGGCCGCGTCCTGGCTATGTAGACTGAGAGGGTGGAACTGACATCCAGGTGATGTGGGATCAGATGAGTGCCTTGTTTTGTGTCCACAGGGAAGGTGGGCAGCTCAATGGGCTGTCCCCTGTGGAATGCTGTGGACACCTTGGGCAGAAAAGCTTGCACCGTTCGGAGCCGGACTCCTTGTGGGGTGAAAATCATATAGGGTTCGGAGCATGATAGGGCCCCCAACTCTCCGATCAGCCTGGCCGAGCAGATGGCTACGAGGAAACAAGTCTTGAGGCCAACCCAGAATAGGTCCGCCTCCCCGAGTGGTTCGTAGGGGGCTGAGCTGAGGGAGTCGAGTACCAGTGGGAGATCCCAAGGTGCGACAGTTGGGCACGTCTTAGGTCGGAGTAGCTCTACCGAT
This sequence comes from Neoceratodus forsteri, assembly GCA_016271365.2. Taxonomy (NCBI): domain Eukaryota; kingdom Metazoa; phylum Chordata; order Ceratodontiformes; family Ceratodontidae; genus Neoceratodus; species Neoceratodus forsteri. The sequence continues at coordinate 164,586,717 of CM028131.1, forward strand.
TTTAGAAAATGCAGAGTGTTGGGGTGTGCTCCCGGACTGTGTCCCCCGATGGGGCACATAGCCGCTCCTACCGCTGAGAGTTGTACCCTGAGGGAGGAGTGGGCCAGGCCCTTGTCTACTCCCTGCTGCAGGAATAGCAAGATGGTAGCCATGTCTGCCTGCTCTGGTACCTTACCTCTTTCTTGGCACCACCTCTCGAATATAGACCATTGTCTACTGTAGGTGGAGGTGGTGGCGTTCCGTCTGGACTGTAACATGGTACTGATGTCAGATTTGTGGTAGCCTGCCTCCATCAACCTCCTCCTTTCGGGAGCCAGGCCGTGAGTTTCAGAGTTCGTGGGGCCGGGTGGACTACTGGGCCCTGGGAGAGCATGTCTGCTTGGTGAGGAAGTCTAAGGCTGGCCGTGGCCATCTCACGAACGGCAGCGAACCATGTCCTTCGTGGCCAATACGGGGCCACCAGGATGATGGTGAGATGGGATGCCCGTATTTTGGCTAGGACCTGGGGAATTAGAGGGAGAGGCAGGAACACATATGCATGATCCTGACTCCAAGGCTGGGATAGGGTGTCAGTCCCCTGGGATTGACTCTCCCTGAACCATGAGTAATAATCCTTGACCTGTGAGTTCTCCCGTGTTGCCATGAGGTCCATGGTCATGGGTCCCCAAGCCCTTTGGATCGTTTGAAACAGATCGGGGTGCAACTGCCATTCTCCTGGGTGCACCTGTTGTCTGCTGAGCCAGTCCGCGTGTATGTTGAGTTTTCCTGCGAGGTGTACTGTGCCTAGATGGCGGAGATTTGATTGAGCCCAGTTGAGGACTGATGTTGACTCTCTCAACATGGCTCTGCTCCTGGTCCTGCCCTGCTTCCCAATGTAAGCTACTGTGACCCGATTGTCAGAGCATATTAGAACCGACTGATCCCGTATGAGGGGTTTGAAAAACTTGAGGGCACGGTACACTGCCCTCATCTCCAGAATGTTGATGGACAGCTGGGAGTCCCTTGGGGACCATAGGCCCTGGGCCGTTGAGACTCCCAGACAGGCTCCCCACCCGGACAGACTCACGTCTGTCTCTATCGTGGCCATGTGTGAGGCCTCCAGGGGGACTCCCCTGGTCAGGTTCAACTCCATGGTCCACCATGTTAACGATAGCCTCACTGCTGGCGATAGTTGAACGGCGACCTGCAAGTTGTTTTCGTTCGGTGCTCCCCACTTAAGGATGTATGTCTGGAGTGGGCGCATATGCCACCTGGCCCAGGGTACAAGATCTATGCATGATGCCATGCATTCTAGCAACTGGGCCACACGACCCATGGTTGTCTGGTGGTGGCGGCCCCTTATCTGATAGGCCAGGGTTATCAGGTTGATGACCCTCGACGGGGATGGCTTTGCCCAACCGTGGGCCAAGTCGATCAGCGCACCCAGGTGTTTGATCTGCTGTGTGAGGATGAGGTGGCTCTTTTCCCGGTTGACCACCCAACCATGCTCCTCGAGCGCCTGCAGGGCGGTCGCTGTGTCCTGTAGGGCCTGCTCCCTGGAACATGCTCAAATGAGCCAGTCGTCCAGGTATGGTATGATGTCCAGTCCCTGCTCTCTGAACCAGGCCACCAGGACTATGGAGACCTTGGTGAAGACTCTTGGAGCTGAGGAGAGGCCGAACGGTAAGGTCTGGTACTGGAAATGGTGGCCCAGGATGTCGAACCGGAGGAACTGTCTGTGTCTTTGAATGACAGGGATGTGAAGGTATGCGTCCTTGAGGTCTATGGACGTCAGAAAGTCGCCTACCCAAAGACTGCGTAGGGTTGAGTGTATTGTCTCCATTTTGAATTTGTGACACACCACGTGCTGGTTGAGATGCTTTAGGTCAAGAATAGGTCTGAGTTCCCCTGACTTCTTGGGTACGAGGAAGAATATTGAGTAGATCCCTAGGTTTTGTTCGTGTCGAGGATGGGCTGAATGGCCCTGTTCCGGACTAGGTCCAACAAGATGCGTTGAACCTGGTGGGGGGTGACCTTTCTTTTGGCGATAGGGGAGGAGACAAATTTGTGGGGAATTTTGGAGCAGAATAGCTCTATGGAGTACCCCCGTGTGACCACCTCCCGGACCCACCAGTCTGAGGTCGTGTGGAGTCACAGGTGAGAGAACAATGAGAGTCTTTGACCCACTGGTGGGTAGGGTCCCAGGTTGCAAGTGGTTGGATGGGCGTAGTTGCTGCTGCTTGGCCCTGTAGCCTCTACCTTGTACTCCAATCCTTTGCCCACGGGCTCTGAAGGAGGACGGATGATAGGCTTGTGGATAGGGGTTATGGGGGCTGTGGGATGCCCCCCTGCCTCGGAAAGGACCATTGTGTTGTGCTGAGTCCCTGCGGGGTTGGTATGGTTTATTTTCACTCCGAAATCTCTGCCTTGATGAGGGGAGGTAATTATACCTAGTCTTATTCTTGAGGAGGTCTCTACCTTCCTCCTTTTGTTTCAGGTAACTCTGTAACCCCTCCCCAAACACGTACTTCCCTCCCAGAGGTAAATTCTGCAACAAGTTCTTAGATTCATTGTCAGCATCCCACAATTTTAGCCATAAAGTTCTCCGGGCGCGATTGGTGACTGTTGTGGCCCTGGCATGTAGGCGCAGAGTGTCCACCGCCATGTCAGCCAGGTATTTTGCTGCATCTAAGGTGCATTCTAAGAGTTCTGCCTCCCTGGACTTCAGGCTGGCTTGTTCCTGAAGTTCCTCCAGCCAATGGATCTGTGCTCGAGCAGTATAGATGGCAGTCGTAGCCGCTTTTACCGCTGTGCCCTCAATTTCGAATGCTTTCTTTAGCATGTCTTCCACTTTTTTGTCTGTTGGGTCTTTGAGGGCTATTGTTCCACATGGTAGTACTGTCCTTTTGCTGAGGGCCGCTACCTGAGGGTCGATGGTGGGAGCCTTGCACCAAGCACTGGCCTTTTCCTCCTGAACTGGATACATTCTGTCCAGGTTCTTCTTGTTGGGCATTCTGCCTGGCTCAGTGGATCGTCATTCTTTATTGAAGATCTCCTCAATAGCGGGGCATGCTGGAAAGGTCTCAGGGTGAGATACTTTCAGTTGTATCATGGGATCGAGTTTTGACTCGGGTTTACTCTCCTCGATGTCGAACCCCATGGTGGATTGGATGATCCTCATAAGCCCTGGGACTGTGTCAAAAGAGCACAACTTTGAAGTGAGGGATGGTGTGAAAGGGAGTTCTGCTTCATCTTCCTCCGATTCTGTCCCCTCCTCCCCCTCTGGGGTGTCCTTGTCCTCATCGGCATCTTTGCAAGTATTCTCTGGTAATGGTTCGTCGCGGTCCGGAAGCTCCTCCGGTTGCCCCCCCACCTTGTCTGGTTCTGGGATCACTGGAACGGCTCCATGCTGGGTGAGGGATTCGAGCTTTTCCATTATCTTTAACATAAAGTTCTGTTGGCTTTCCATCATGGCGACCGCGGCCTGCTGATTCTGGATCAGGAGGGAACTGGGATTCATCCATGTGGGGCCGCTGAGTCCCAGTTTGCTGGGCCCCATGGGGGGCGTCTGTTCCAGGGATGAGTCGTCATCGTCGAGTAGGCATGCGGCGCAGAGGGGCCCCGGGGTTTGGGGTAGGAGGGTGGCATTGCAAGTGGAACACTTCTTGGCCTTTACCATCTGGGAAGAGAGTAAGAGAGAGAGAGTGGCCTTAGATTAGATCTGCCTAAGCCCTGCAGAATATCTCTTCTTTTTGTCCCCTGAGGTTCACACAGAGCAGCAGCCAATCGGCTGGTGTCTGTATAGATCCTTGAGGTTCTGCAGTGGAATAAAATGAACACTCATGGGGTGCTATAGGGAGGGTCCCATGACGTCGTAGCTTAGGAGGCCCGGTTAGTGGCATCCCCTATGCCTGTCTCACTGTGGGAGGGACCCAGGAGGGGGAGAGGTGGTCGCCTAAATGCTTTTCGGGAACCGTGGTCCGGGGGGTCACTGTGGGAGGGACCCCTCTGGTGTGGTAACTCGGGCTGCCCCAGGTGTGGTTCTCGAGGGAGGAGATGTCTGAACAACTGGGTGGGCCTGGGACATCCCCTGAAAACAGGCGCCCAGGGAGAGGCGTTCAGCTGTGGGGGACGGGCCCTGAATAGGGTGGTTTCCCTCAGAGAGAACGGGGTGCTACCAGGCCTTCCCCCCCATTGTCATGGGAAGGAAAAGGAAGGGGGGGTTGGGAGGCTGGCTGAGTTTCCGGGTCCCCATGCGGTGAAAACAGCCTCCACAGGCACTCCTCTCTTTTTCTTGGCGGACTCTCCCCTTCCGTGCTCACACTCTTTTTCCTTGGCCTGGGGCCCAGGAGAACCAGCCTGGGTGGAGAGATGGCCTAGAATAGCACTGGAGGCTCGGGGGGAGTGTCTGTAGACCACGTGGGCCGGGACCTACCACGCGCAATGCGTTGAACCAGCGCGTGGGCCTGTAGGGGGATTGTGCAGCAAAAAAACACACGTCCCAGTGGAACGCACAACACAGGGAAGACTGGTGGGACAGGAGAGGCCTCCGTGGAGCGGAGGTAGCAAAAATCCAATGCCAGCTGGCGTGCGGCGATGGGGGAGGAGCGGGGGAGGAGAGCCACGTGGGAGCGAGAGGCTGGGGCGGCTGCAGCAGGCCTGAGAGCCAAACGCCAGGAGGGCTCCACGCTACCAGATGAGGGAAAAACCAGGGATTTACTGCATCCACCCCCCAGAATAATGATCAGAGGGGATGGAAGCACTTATAATTCGGCGATGGCCTTCCTGGCTATCACTCGTGCGATATCGCAGTGTTACCGAAAACTTCAAAAACCAACCAAAGGAAACAATGTCTGGCCACCACAACAAAAGGGGTTTAGCGAGTGAAGGAAACTCTAGATTAAATCAGAAACACCGGGGAGGGCCCTTTCTTTTCTACTTTTACCGTAGGAATGCAGCTGCGTTCGCGATATTGCTATAGGCATCGCGATAATAAAAAAATTAGCCAGCAACGGAGCTTAGGGCACTGAATAAGGGACACGCTGTAGGAAGGGCCTCCAATTCAAAATCTTGCCTCTGGATCTGCAGAGATTAAAAACCACAATAGGACAGAGCCAAACAATAGAGCAAAAACTGTTCCTATCTCAAATCTTCTACCCATCTAATCAGTATACAGCCCCAGAAGGGTAGTACAACTAGAAGTAACAACCAACCGAAACAACAAATCGCTTGCATTTCTTTTCTCTGAGCAGCTCAGATTAAAGATATCTACTTATAAATTCAAGGTCTACCTTGTATGGAGCAGACAGGGATTCCTGGTGTGCTAGCTGCCTGATCAGATGCACGATTTGAAACTGGAGAGCGGGGGCTTCTGGGACCTTGATATACCAGAAATTTGATCTAGGGTCATATGCATCACTAGCCTATCAGGTGGGCTAAGACATACTAACATACTAACATACTATTTGCCAGCAGATTAGGCCTTATGGTCTATCAAGTCTGCTCGAACCTAGATCCTTAGTTGGGTGCCGAGACCCTCCCATCCCTTGTGCTCCAGAAACCCCTATCATCTATCCCCACCCCCCCCGGGACAGGCCATCATCTGATACATCCACTTTCTGTGTCTGTCCCACCCTCTCTTAAAGCCCTCCACTGTGGATCTCTGAACCAGCTCACCAGGCAGAGCATTCCAAGGGTCCACCACCCTCTCAGTGAAAAACCTCCTCCTCTTTTCCCCTCACCCTTCCACCTTCCAACTTCAAACCATGCCTTCTGGTGATGCCTCCTGCTTTAGTCTAAAGATCCTCCATGTTTACCCTATTTATTCCTTGAGGTACTTGAAGACCTCAATCCATGTCCCCTGTCTCTCCTCTCCTCCAATGAAAACAGGCAGAGCTCCTCAAGTCTGTCCTCGTAAGTCAAATCCCCTAGCCCTCGTATCATCTTTGTTGCCCTCCTCTGTACCTCTCCAGGAGCTGTATGTCCTCTTCAAGTGTGGTCTCCAGTACTGTACACAGTACTCAAGGTGTGGTCTAACCAGTCCATTGTACAGCGGCAGAATCACTTCCTTGCTCCTAGAGGTGATCCCCTTGCGATGCATCCCAACATCCTGTTTGCCTTGCTAGCTGCTCTCCTGCACTGCTCAGAGTTATTCATACATGTATCCACCATGACCCCTAGGTCTTTTTCCCCTGTTGAGGCTTCCAGCACCTCCCTCCCAGGGTGTACCTGTGTTTAGGGTTTCCCCGACCAAGATGCAACACCTTGCACTTGGTGATATTGAAATTTAATTTCCATGTGTGAGCCCAGCTTTCCAGGGTGTCCAGGTCTTGCAGGGCCAACCTCCCTCTTCTCCCTCAACTACTGCTCCCATCTTGGAGTCATCCACGAAGAGACTCATTTCAGACCCTATACCATCCCTGATGTCCGATATGTATGCATTAAACAGGATTGGACCCAGGACCGAGCCCTGTGGTACCCACTACCAACCTCTGTAGGGTTCGAGAGCCCCACAGACCACTACTCTCTGAGTGCGTCCAGCTATCCAGTTTTCAATCCATCTGACCATCAAAGGGCCTACTCTAACCCCATCAGTTTCTCCACCAGACCATTGTGGGGGACAGAGTCAAACGCCTTGCTGAAGTCCAAGAATAATACATCCACAGGCTTACCCCTGTCCAGTTCTGATGTTACCCATTCATAGAACTCCACAAGGTTGGTTTGACATGATCTACCTGGCACAAACCCATGCTGCCGACTATCCAGACCTCCCACCTCCCCCAAGTAAACCCCAATCATTCCTTTAGTATACTCTCCATTAATTTTCCCACCACGAGGTTAAACTGATGGGTCTATAGTTTCCTGGTACTTCCTTGACCCCCTTTATGGATTGGTACCACATGTGCCTCTCGCCAATCCTAGGTACCCACCCTGTCTCAAGTGACCTGTTGAAAAGCTCCATGAAATTGCAGCCAGTATGTCCGCCAATTCCCATAGTACTCTCGGATGAATGCCATCCGGCCCAGGAGATTTGTCTTTCTTTAGAGCCTTGAGAGCAAACCACACCCTTTTGGTGGGGATGGCATCATCCGTCCCCTCCACCTTACTGGTCTTTTTATCTTTATCCAGATGTGACACCCCTGGGGTACCTTTCCCTCCCTTTTGCTCCATTTCTGTTGCTCCCCTGATCCCTCCCTGCCTTCTATCCCTTTGTGCCTTGCTTTGTAGATATCCCATCCCCTCCTAGTGAACACAGAGGCAAAGTACTCGTTAAATACCTCTGCCTGGTCCCGCCTCTTCCACCCACCCTCCTTCTGATCTCAATCTGCTGAGATGGCCCTTAGTTTTCTCCGCTCCCCAATGTACTGGAAGAACCCCTTTCCTCCATGTATCCTGTTGCCAGCCGTTGCTCTTTACTGGACTTTGCTCCCTCACCATACGGTGACTTTTCTAGATGCAAGCTGGTGCATTTCCTATCCCTATCCCTCTTGTTGTTTTATATTTTTGTAAGCTGCCTTCTTTCTCTGACTGCTACCTGGACCTCACTGGACCACCAGCATGGTTATGTGACCTTGCTCCCTTACGTTTCAACTTAGCGCAGATCTGACTGCCTCATGAAGTCCCCGATTTATGACCTCCCATCTCCTTTCCACACTTGTCGTTGAGGTAATCCCCTTCAAGTGATCCTTGAGAATATTTCCCATGCCCATAAAGTCTGCCCCCCTGAAGTCCACTGCCAGTGTCCTAGATCTCACCCCCACTCCCCAATGCTTATTTGAAACCAGACAGTATTGTGGTCACTCCCAGTCAGGGGGTCCTGTACAACCATGTCCCTTACCAGATCCCCATCTGCCAGAACCACATCCAGGACATGCCCCTCCCTTGTGGGCTCCATTACATGCTGTGTTAAGAACACATCCTGGAAGCCATCCAGCAGCCTCTGCTCCTTGGCCACCTTAGAGGACATGGTTCCCCAGTTTGTACCTGGCATATTAAGGTCCCCCATCAACACCACTCCTTCCCCTTTTGGTCCACACTGGGCAATGATGTTGTCCAGCAAAACCATCCTCTAGAGCATCACTCATCCTGGGGGCCTATATGCTACTCCCAGCTTGACCTTATCTCCTGCTGGGGATCGTAGGTGACCCATAAGGCCTCCACGTTTCCCTCTGCCTCTTCTACCATAGCAATTTCTATGTCATCTCTAATGAACATAGCCACTCCACCCTCTGCCCTCCTTTCTATCCTTCCTAGCATAGTGTACCCCGTACATTTAGGTCCCAGTCATGGTTTTTTATTGGCCCTTCCGTGACTGCCCACATCCACCCCTCGAACAGCATGGCCTGGAACTCTGGCAACTTGTTTCCCAAGCTCCTGGCATTTACTAACACTAACCCCACCCCTTATCCCTGATCCTTTTTGTCAACCCACCCAGATTCCTTATACTTCCATCCTCCCCTGCTCCTCCTGAAACCTCCACCTCAGTCTGTTTCCCCCTCCCCTTGGGCTTGAAGGCTACTCCCTCATCTGGAGGAGGCTTCTGGTCAGCCCTCCTTATCCCTTCCCCCCTTACAAGTTTAAACCCCACCTTTCTTGTATGTAGTCAACCATCCCCTGTTTAAGGACTTCCTTCCCTAATGGGGCAAGATGAAACCTGTCCTTGGCATATAGTCCCTTATCCTCCCAAACTCCATTCCAGTTCCCTAACACCCCCAACCCATTCTCTTCACCCCACTTCCTGAGCCAGTCATTAACCTCTGTGAGCTTCATTTTTTTCTCCACTGAGGCCTTTGGTACTGGCAATATCTCCGAAAAGGAAATGTTGCATCCATTATCCCGACAGACTCTGGCAAGTTCTTGGAACCTTGCTTGATTTCCATAATGTTATTTCCTCTAGATCATTAGTTCCCAAATGCACCAGGAAATCCGGTTTCCTCCACAATCCCTAACCATTTCATACACCATGAACTTTGCTCTGTGCACTGTCAGCCCAGAGATACTCACTACCTTCACCTGGCTATGGCATCCATCCCCTGTCCCTCCCAATGGATACCCTTAATCATCGAGTCTCCCAGTAACAGAACCTTAACACCGCCATCATCCTTATTGTTACCCACTATGCCCTCTCAGCCCCTCCCCACTTTATTCATGATCGCAATTTCATGGGAGTCTTCTTGCCTTATTAGAGACCCCTTGTCACCCTCCCTTTCTGCCTCCCTTGCTATTTTGCCCACTTAACTCAAACCCCTCTGAATAGGTGTCCCCTTTAACCTCTCTTATCTGAACCATTTATCCTGGCCCTGATGGTTTCCTTCCCCTGCACCCCATCCCCCTTTGTAATAGTACCCTGTCTCCAGAGGCTCTCTGTGGGTCCCTTTGCTAGGGCCCCATCCTTGGTACTGACCTTCCTGCTGAAGGGGGCTCCTCCCACCTCCTTGTCTCCCAGTTTCTCTCCAATCATGCTCTCCTCCCTCATGTCTGGAATATGTTGCATCTCCCCATTTGCTTAACATGTATGTTTCCCTTCTCCCTCTGGGACTATGTCTATCCTTTCCATAGCTGTTCTGTGATGCCCTCTGGGTATCTGCCTCCCTCCGGCCTCTGTATAAGTTTCCTCATTTCCACCAACCCCTTCCTCCCCCTCTAGGATGCTTAGTATCTCAAATTTATTGTGACACTCTATGTCAGCCTCCATCAAGTAACCCAGTTTCCCCTGACTGCATCTCTAAACTGACCCTCTTCTTCCTCTCTTGCACTGTTCACCTTAGGAGCTCCCTTCCCACAGTCTGCTGTTTTAGGCTTCCGCACAACAGCCCCTCCTGACTCTTCCCCCTCCAGTCTCCTTGAATTCAGAATTTTCACCCTGTACGCTTTCCCCTTAGCATCAACTTCCCTATCTAAGGGTCCTCTGTCCCTAATATCCCCCCTTCTGCTTGCTGTAGCATAATGTCCTGTAATTTCAGAGCATTGCCCCAGCCTCCCCTCAGCCCCACCCTTCTGCTGCCCATATCCACACCCCTTATCCTTGGACACCCCCCCAGCTCCCACAGCTTACTCCTTAACCAATATACCTCACTCCTGATACAAGATAGCTGTCTACAGAGTGGGCAGCCTCCCTCTCTCCAGGCCCAATTTAGAATTATTGCCATCCCACAGCCTGTGCAGCCTACAACCCTTCCGAAGATGCCTGCCATGGTGGAATATGGCCACCCTGATTATCCTCCTCTGTTTATAATAGCACACCCCCTTTTCTCAGTCCCTTTCCCCTGGAGTACAGTTTCTCTCTATACTGACTGTAGTTATTTACAAACCCAATTTCAACCCCACCAACAAAGTTCCCAAGTCTCACAAACACGTACAGTCCAGTATGTGTTCAGTCCCACTAACAGTGTGTGTAGCAGACACCAGGTACCGTATGATGTCACAGGCCACCAACTCCTGTTGCTTCAAATTTCAGTCCCAAACAGAAATACTCAGCTCTTCAATCCCAACCCCAGTGGCTTTTTCAGTATTTAAGAAAGCCTACAAAACAGGGTGGTGGGAGGGCTCTTACCAAACTACCAGGCAAACAACACATTTAAATTACCTTCTAATTTTCCCTGCCAAACATCTATCCCCAAACCTACAATATCACAGCCCAAGTATCAGTTCAAATTCAAGGTAATAATTTTTAACACACAGAACTAATTTCACTTACAAACTATTCAAATATTTCAGTTTAAAACAAAATATAACTCCTGGCCTCTTTTCTACCAACCTGTTGCTTAAGCTCCCAAGTGAACAATGGACACACAGAACTAATTTCACTTACAAACTATTCAAATATTTCAGTTTAAAACAAAATATAACTCCTGGCCTCTTTTCTACCAACCTGTTGCTTAAGCTCCCAAGTGAACAATGAGATAATGTCTGGAGTGCCATGGATGCCCAACCAATCACAATCACAGATGAGCAACAGAAGGCACTGCGCTGTAAAAAATTCCTCTAACTCATTCTAGCATGAGGTCCGCTGTGGACTAGAAATGTCTCCCTCCAGCACCTTTTCTATACTTAGCAAATTTACAGGTGGTGCCAGTTTCTTTTTGATAGAAACATTAAGGAATTTTACATCAACTCAAGATGCATGCAACATACTGATCGATCCTGAGATGAAAACTGACACACAACACAATTAATTGCTTTGTATCCATCTACTCATTGAGCTGCTGAGTGACTAAGAGCTACTGTTGTCAATCAAACTATATTTATATGATTGGCACCTGTCACTCTTCTACTGTTTCTGTCATGGATGATAGTGGATGTGCTAATGTTTCGACGGCAGTATGCAAGCTAATTAATACCTATCAAACTTGAAGGAAAATGGAGTAAAAAGTGTATTGAGATAACATTAAAGTTGTTACAATGCAAACCCTAAGCGAAGCAACTGAAAGTTAGTACTGAAACGAGTAAATCAGCTATAATGTGCTATTAAGAGGAGAATGAAACCTCAATTTTCACACACTTGCATGAAGCATTACAACAGGACATGTCATTAAAGTGATTTCCAGTTTCCAGGAAGGAGTTTTAAAATATCACTATCCAACACAATTCAACTTATATTTAATTAGTTTCCCATATTTATTGCCCTTTATTCAATATTACTGAAGACAATTGCATTAAAAAGGATCATTCTCCTCCAGACTGCATCTTTGCCTTCTCTTCAGTCTCTGATGAAGTCACAATTTTCTGTTTGTGACATCACAATGTGTTGCTTTGAAAATTATAATTATGTCATAAAATTTTGGGTTCCACCCTCGGAACGCACCTGTCCAAGTGTGCCCGTCATTAGGGTGCCAAGATTTAAATTTGCCACCCACTTTTTATGTGGAGGGACTGTTCCTCCTGCATCCCCCTGTGTGGGGGGGGGCTGTGCCCCCCATGCCCTCCCTGATTATAAATTCTAACTCCAGGGGGGTCAGACCTTGGAGCAGGGGCAGCAAATTTTGAATTTTGGTGCCCTATTGACGGGCGCACTCAGACCGGTGCATGGATGGCTGGCAGTGATCTTTTTCAGTATCTATCCATCTATCTGTCAGTGTAGCTACATGTATGTGTGAACACAGACCCCAAATCTTTACTGGATCTGCTCTTTAAATGTATTTTAATACTACCATTTGCCACCAGTAGAATATGCAATATTCAGTGCACTTTTCAATCACAAGAGTGCAGTGTGCATATTTATGGAACACCTACAAACAAAGGAGAGAAAGAAGTAAGTACCTCAACTGGGATGTGAACCCAGGCTGCCTGGAATACCATTCCAGTTGTGCTACTAGCTGTGAAACTAAGGCAGCTGGAAACTGAGCTGTCCTGGAGCACATTACTCTTTCTCCAGTGCACATCCTGGTGCTGCACAGATAATTACATTTTCAGTCACAAGTGTGCAGTGTGCATATTTATGGAGCACATACAAACAGAGGAGAGAAAGAAGCAAGTGCCTCAGCTGGGATGCATGTGTATGGAACACATGCAAACAGAGGGGAGAAAGAATGTGCTCCAGGACAGCCTGGTTTCCTGTCACCTTGGTGGCCCAGCTGGTTGTGCAACTTAAATGGTAGTCGAGGTGTTCTGGGTTCAAATCCCACCTGAGGCACTTACTTCTTTTTCTCCCTTGTTTCTAAATATTCAGTGCAGACCCAGATTATATAGAAACAAGAGTATCAATTATTAGCTCCAACACCCTGTGTGTGTGTGTATGTGTGTGTGCATGTGTGTATGCATGTGTTTGTGGTAGTTGGGAAGAACTAGTTCTAAATACAAGAACCCTCTATAACCTTGCTGTTTCTCAAGTTTAGAGCCAGTAAAAATCTCACCTAAAAAGACTTTGAGTAGTCAAAAATGACAAGGTAGTGTGGTCTAGTGGTTAGGGCACCAGTTAAGGAACTCGGAGATTGCATGTTCAAACCCAATTAGAGCCAAATACAGCAGCATCAAATAGTCACTGTGTGACCAAAGCCAGTAACTTAACCTCACGGTACTCAAATTCTACTCAGCTGCAGAAATGGATATAAGCAGGACTGCACAGGAAATTAAATGTTGCATGTCAGCTGGGCTAACCTGGGTAAATAAAAAACTAAATAAAAAGGCAGTTAAGTAACATAACATGAGCATTCATTAATCTGCAAATATTTCAGTCTCATGGGGCTTGACAAGACATTCAAAAACAAGAATCTTTTAAAATCTTTTTGATTCTACACTCCTAAAAGCATTGGCAGTATACCCTAGAGGTTACAGCAACAAGCTGTGAATGAGCTTAGTACATCCAGCAGACCTGGGTTTGATTTCCAGAACCTTGACTTTGCATACTTTGTGACCCTGAGCAAATCACTGAACCTCCACAGTACTCCCAGATTGCCCCTGTAAAATTATCCTTATACCCAGTTAGCCTTACCTGCTTATCAAAGAATAAAAATAAAAAAATTAAAGGTTTGACCATCCCTAGTCCATATTTGGTAAGGCAGGGCTAAGTTCACTTAACCACAGACCACTGAGTAGACTCAGGATATAGACCCACAGAATTGAGACCAGTCCATGTGAAGTCTCAAAGGTAAATTAAAAGGAAAATGAGAGAACATAACTACATACAGATACATACAGTACATACATAGATACATACATACTCATATGAACTTAGAAAAGAAAAAAGGCCACCGATTCACTGAGTTCATTCCTCCAGAATCTCAACAGAAATACCCTGTCACCCATTTTTATGTTTGCTTGTGTGCATGTGCAAGAAACATTATTTGGCAGCTTAGGAGAAAGGCAGGTTGTGGAAGTGCAGCACTGTGGCAGCCAGCAGTGGCACTGCATTTGGGGGCTTGGTACTGGAGGACCAATGCAGACACACTGTGCTGATGACATTGGTTTCCAAAAGTGCCACCAAGCTGAAACAATTTCACCGCATCAATGAGGGGCCGCCTCGTCATTGCAACATCAGCCATTCCACTGCAATGAGGGAGTGACCCATCCTTGCAGAGCAGTACCTTGCCTGGTGTAACATTCCCCTAAACATGGTGGCGGCTTATGCCACCGCCTCACAGCCCCATGAAAGCCAACTGACTGGGATGCCCAATCCCCCTGTCGGCATGCCCCGACCCAGTTCATTTACCGATGGGGAAGACCACTCCCCATCAGCATAATGTAATACTTTTTGAGTCTGTCTGTTAGAAACTACTGAGACACTGTATTTTGGAGTTTGTAAAGTGATTACAAGTCTTTTATGCCTTGTCAGACAGAATCCCGTTACCCCCCGCTGCCCTTGGTGCCTTTTGCAAGCTGCCTATTGTTCAGCTCCCCCTCTGATCTCTGGCTCCTTGTCCTTCTCTTGTGTGGGTTCCCTATAAATTACAGGCTCTTTTTCCTTTATTTTGCAGCCCCTTGTCAGGGCGAGCCCCAGGATCCACGGCCACCAGCCCTCCGGCGACCTTGCAGCCGATGGCAGCCACACGCCAAGCGGATCCAGCCAAGAAAAGGTACAGCACCCTAAGCCAACCAATCGGAATCCAGGCGCCTTTGCAACTAAGACGCTGATTGGTCCAGTCCTCGCCACAGTGCAGGCTGTCCCCCGAGGCTCTTTTCTGTCTGGTTTTTGTCAGAAATACAAATGTTTAGTCATACTTTTTAAGTCTGTCTGTTAGAAACTACTGAGACACTGTATTTTGGAGTTTGTAACGTGATTACAAGTCTTTTACGCCTTGTCAGACAGAATCCCGTTAACCCCCGTTGCCCTTGGTGCCTTTTGCTAGCTGCCTATTGTTCAGCTCTCCCTCTGATCTCTGGCTCCTTGTCCTGCTCTTGTGTGGGTTCCCTATAAATTACAGGCTCTTTTTCCTTTATTTTGCAGCCCCTTGTCAGGGCGAGCCCCAGGATCCACGGCCACCGGCCCTCCGGTGACCTTGCAGCCGATGGCAGCCGCACGCCAAGCGGATCCAGCCAAGAGAAGGTACGGCATCCTAAGCCAACCAATCGGAATCCAGGCGCCTTTGCAACTAAGACGCCGATTGGTCCAGTCCTCGCCACAGTGCAGGCTGTCCCCCGAGGCTTTTTTCTGTCTGGTTTTTCTACCCACCCCCTCCTCCCCCAGGCCTCCTTTAAATACACTGAGGCCACGCCCTAAGTACCACTTAGCCTTCCTATAGGTCATCCCAGTTGGCTGAAAATCAACCTCTCCTTGGCTGAAAATTAACCTCTCCTTTATCTACTCACGCGGAGTACAGTGAGTCATGGCATTCTCCTCCTTAGTCTACCTACTACTACTTGCCTGCACTCCCGGTTTATATCAGATTAATATTCTAAAACAGGGAGATAGTGCTATGAAAAACGATACTTATCTTGCTCCCGGTCACTTCCCCCATCATTATTCCTCCTGCCCCACTCCCTTTATCCACTTAGTACCCTTTTCTTTTGCTCTCTCCCTCCTCTCATCCCCACTGTCCCTCAAAGCACTTCCTCTCTTAGTCCCGAACTGCAACGTAAGCCTTTGCTCAACCAACACCCAGTTTTCTCCTTCCAAAACAAACACTAGGCAGTCTGAAAGGAAAAAAGACACTAGGTTGCAGTTCTTCTCCATAAGGAAACTGCTTCTTCTCCTTCTTCTCTGCTCAGGCAATGTCGAGTTAAATCCAGGTCCTCCCACATTGATATCCTCCCCATTAGAATTTGCAGAAGCTTCTGGTCTAAAAATAATGATGGTTAATATACTGAGTCTAATCAAAAAATTATCTCAGCTACAAGCCTGGGCTGCACATACCGAGCCTGATATCATCATTGTCACCGAATCCTGGCTCAACAATAATATAACTGATCAGCAAATTAACATAGTGGATTTTGTTCCTTTTAGGGTGGACAGGAGTTTAAGAGGGGGCGGAGTAGTTGTCTATGCCAAATCAAAATATATGATCAGTAACATTATTACTATGTCCAAACCTAAGGAATATGAAATTGTCTCATTAAAGCTTCATCTCCCCTCATCTGATAATATCACCATCATAGGTGGATATAGGCCACCTACTGCCAGCACTGCTATCCTTAGTGCCCTCAAAACCTTGATCACTAAAGATAATACAGAAACATTAATCCTTGGTGATTTTAATATGGATTGGCTATCATCAAAATCCGCCGACCTAAAGTCACTTTGCGACGACCTTGAATTATCCCAACTTATTAGCAAGCCAACCAGGATTAATGCCCAAAATACAGCTAACAGTTCTCTGTTAGACGTTATCCTAACTACACAGCCGCACAAAATTCTACAAACAGCAGTGTTTCACAATGATATGAGTGACCATAACATTGTTGTCTGCACTAGGTCACATCCCAAAGTTATCCTTCCCCCCTAAATTCATAATCAAACAGTAGTTCCACAAGTTCAATATTGACAATTACTTGGCTGATCTAAGCAACATCAGATGGCAAGACCTTTTTCTTGCTAAATCAGTAGATGAGGCTGTTAGTGTCCTTAATTGCAACATGATTGCCTTAATTAACAGACATGCTCCTAAAATTAAGGTTCGTACATGCAAAAATTCTCACCCTTGGTTCATGCCAGAACTCAAAGCTGCACTGTCTAACCGTGACAAACTATGGGCCCAGGCAAGGTGTTCTAAGATCCCCACAGACTGGCAGGCCTTCCGAGCAGCCAGGAACGCATGTGTCAAATGCATTCGTGATACTAAATCTAGCTACTACGTATCTGCCCTTGAGCAGGCTAATGGGAATTCCTTCAAAATTTGGAAGACTCTTAAGTCTATTGAGGGTCGTACAGCTGCACCATCCATTCCAGCAAAGATTCTCATTAATGGTACATCTATTGAAAGTTCTCAACAAATATTAGAAGACCTTAATTCCCACTTCATAGCTGCCAGCCTAGCATTTGATACTTCCTCACATGCTTCCCAAATTAGGAATATTGATACCACGTACTCAGCAACGAGCACACCAGCCTGCCCATTCCAGTTGGTCCCCCTTAGCTATAAAGAAGTAGAAGAGTCACTTATTAATTTGGATATCAAAAAAAGCGCAGGAGAGGATAATATAGATCCATTATTTCTAAAACTTGGATACCCCTTTCTTACCGCCCCAATACTCCATATTTTCAATCTCTCCATCTCTGCTGCCACAGTTCCGTCACGTTGGAAATCCGCCCATATTCTCCCCCTATTCAAGTCAGGAAACCCTTGTGATCTTAATAACAATAGACCTATTTCAATACTACCAATCCTATCAAAAGCGTTTGAAAAATTGATCTACAACCAATTGAAAAACCACATAGCTACGCAACAGATTCTCAACCCTCTTCAATCTGGTTTTCGCCCAAACCATAGTACCATTACAGCTCTAGCCAAAGTCACTAACGACTGGTTATCTGCATTGGACTCCAAGAAAACTACTGGTGTGGTCTTCTTGGATCTAAGTAAAGCATTCGATACAGTAGATCATAACTTACTAGTTCGCAGCCTTACCAATCTTGGCTTTACTCCATCTACTACCCTATGGTTCAAGAATTATCTATCGGGCAGGACTCAGAAAGTCAAATCAGGAAATTTGTTCTCTTCCTCTCTGCCCACTGTGAGGGGAGTCCCACAGGGATCTATCCTAGGTCCCGTCCTCTTCTCTTTATATATAAACAACCTTAACCATCAGATTACAAAGTCCCAGTTGCATTTCTTTGCAGATGACACCATCCTGTATACCTCTGGGCCATCACTAGAAGCAACTAGGGACATCCTTCAAGCCGATTTCTCGCAATTAGAAAAAAACGTAATCAATGCAAAGCTACTCCTTAATGTCAAAAAAACAAAAGCTATGATCCTACGCCCATGCGCATCACACACTAGTGCCCCTGCCTTGCCCAAAGATTTCATAAATACTGCCCTAGGTGAGCAGCTGGAAATAGTTACAAAATTCAAATATCTCAGTTTCTAGTTAGATAGCAGGCTTTCTTTTAGTGATCATATTGATGATTTGGTCAAAAGGCTTAAAATCAGGTTGGGCTTCTTCTTCCGTAATAGATCTTTCTTTCCTGCTGATATTAGAACTAGATTGGTTCAGGCCACTTTTCTCCCACTCCTTGATTATGGCGATGTAATCTATAACTCCTCAGCTTCTACTAATCTCCAAAAACTAGACGTTCTCTATCACTGCGCCATATGATTCATAACAAACTCCCCCCCTCTAACCCACCATTGTGATCTTTATGCCTTAGTCGGTTGGCCCTCGCTCTCCATTAGATGGACAGTCCATGCAGGTACATGGACTTTAAAACTTCTTCAGAATAAACTACCGCAATACCTGTCCTCCTTAATACTTATAGCGTGCAGTGCCTATTCACTTAGGAAGTCCAAGTTTCTCCTGCTTGACGTACCTAGGACTCACACCTCCTTTGGGAAACATGCAATTTCATGCTCATTGCCAACTATTTGGAATTGACTACAAACATTTTTGAAATTAGCCAGTACTGTCCCTGTTAACTTCTTTAAATGTTAGTTTTAGCTAAATTAAAAGTCACTTGCAACTGCCTTTAATGAATTGCCCTTACTAAGGACTCAAACCAGTGATCCTTTGACCTCCCAGGTTACATTCCTACACTTCTTTAACTCTATTACGTACCACGATCAGTGTTTTAGGTGGAATCTTTGTTGAATTGTTATTGATTTACTGTTATTTTCCAATGTATGTAATGTATTGTCTTGACAAATAGTACAAATTGCTCTTCATGAGCCTAGAGCATCTTGGGTGCTCTTTATCATTTTGCCTATTGTGTATGATGATGCTAGCTCTTATCACTATGAACTCTGTTCTTATGATGCAAGCACTTAACTATTTGTCTGTAAGTCTGCCACAGAACTTCATTGTAATGTATATATATACCTCAGGACCTCCTTGTGAATGTGCTTGCTCAATGGAGCTTTCCTGCAATAAACTTGAACTTGAACCCCCTCCCCATGTGTTGTGTGCCGAGGGGGTGCCCAATCCCCCTCAGCATCATGCCCCCCAAACAGTCATTCTTTGCTGACGAGGGGCCCAATCCCTGTTGGCTTAAGTCCCCCACCCCAAAAAAGGCAGGTGGCACACTGGGAGCCCACCAAAGTGTGCTGAAAGCAAACCTGAAAGAAAAAAAACCTTGCGATGTCTTTTTGTTAGCTTTTTTTTCTCTCTGAAAGAAAGGAAACGGTCCCACACTGGTCGGGTCCCCTCCCCCAACCCGCACCCACCCACTGTGTACCTTATCTCCCCACAACCTCCGCTCACCTGATACTTACCTCCAGAGCCTGGTGCGACTATCTTCGGTGGACCAGGAACACGTCCGTACTCTTCAAAGCCGACCGCAAACTGAAGAGATGCCGGTAAGCTGTATAATGGCATAAATAGGGTTTTTTCAATGTTGGTGCATATCTCAGGCATTTTTGGGAATTGTGGCACCAAATTTTCAACATGGGGTTATTGGGACACCTCCTCATTAATTCGGGCACTGTCATGGGGTTATTGGTCCTAAAAGGTGATTTTGCAGTCACTGCATGGAATCACCTTTTGGGACCGAGTAACTTAAATGATAATACTAGTGTTCATGAGGTGGGCTTTCAAAAGACTATGTTGCAATTTTGGTGAAAAATCAAAAAATTACTCTTTTACGAGACGCAGGTACACTTCCACTCACTGTGAATCTCACAAATTTGTAATATTTTCACTCTAGATTTTCAACATTGGCATATTTCCACACCTCCTTATGAACAGTACAGCTGTCATTTTTCACACCCTGACTGAAATGCGTTTTTGCACTTCCAGCGCAGAATTATTTTTTTTTTTTATTTCCTTTGTTAACCGGGTAAACATATGAACCAAGGCCCTTTTTCATATGCGACCAGAGACTATAAAATAGTCACAAGATGTTATACAAAAAGATAACTTTTACATTCACTTAATACAGGAATACAAATACATGACATATAAGACAAACGCTATAATACAAATTATTTAAAATAGCAGTGACATTGCAAGCTACTCAATAAATGATGCTTCAATTTCTTTTTGAATAAATTATGACTACTCATAGTTCTCAATTCAATTGGAAGATCATTCCAGCATTTTGATGCTTGGATAGAAAAAGCTTGACCACCCATTTTAGTTTTAGTGACTTTCAAATTTAAACAAGAAAGAAAATTTGATCTCAAGTTTCTCGGAGCTTCCCTTACAGATATCAGAGAATTCAAGGGAGAGAGACTTTTTTGTCTCAATACATTATCCGTTTCATGACAAAGAGAGTAAATGGAACTCAAGTTAGGTGGTAGAAACCCTGAAACTTGATATAAAGTACAATGATATGTACTATAAGGCAATCTCTAAACAAATCTACAAATACTATGAAAAGTCATTGTTAAGTTATTTACCACATGTTTAGACAAACTAGTAAACAAAAACGAATTATAATTCAGTTGAGAAAGTAGTATACTTTGGGCTATATGGTTCCTGGCTTGTAAAGTTAACACATTCTGTAGTCTGAATAAAACCCCTAATTTTTGATTTACTGATTTTGTTAAAGTCAATACATGATTTGAAAATGTTAAATTTGAGTCCAAATTCATTCCCAAATATCTAAAACATTGCACCTGCTCCAAATTAGTTCCATTTTTACCAATATATTCAGTTTCCATAATTTAAGCAATTTTTGTTTAGAGGCAAATATCATACTCTTGGTTTTTGAAATATTCAATGATAATTTTAAGTCCAACAAACAATTTTCTAGACTCTGAAAATCTACAGTCAAATCTTGGGCAATTTTATCTAATGAATTAGAGCTATTATATAATATTATATCATCAGCATATAAGATTGTCTTAGCCTTAAGAATTTTACTTGGTATAATATCCACAAATATGGAAAACAATTGGGGTCCCAAGATTGACCCTTGAGTTACACCCTTTTCTAAAATTCTGCTCTTTGACACTGAACCCTCATAAAGAACTTGTGGTTCCCTTCCTGATAAATAACTCTCCACCCATTCTAATGACAATCTGGATAATTTCTTGGCAGCTAGGCTCCTGAGCAACAGGTGATGGTCAACAAGGTCAAATGCCTTGGACAGGTCCACAAAAACAGCACCAGTGCACTCACCCCTCTCCATAGCCTCACTGATGTAGTTTGTGAACCTGGTCAAGGCAGTTCTTGTACTATGAAATTTCCTAAAGCCATGCTGCTCAGGAGGCTGAAGCCCAGTCAATTGTAAGTAATCACTAATTTGTACCTCTGTTATCTTTTCTAAAATTTTACCTAAAGGATGGAGAAGAGAAATAGGGCTGTAATTCCCCAAATCTTTACAATTTCCCCCCTTAAAAATTGGTCTTATTACATTTTTTTTTCCATTGTTGTGGAAAGATCCCTATTTCTATGGACAAATTAAATATTTTTGTTAAAAGGCTTATAAATGTATGAAGATATTAACTTCAAAAACCTTGGCTGAATATCATCAATTCCAACATTTTTAAAGGAATTTTCTTCAAAATTTTCAGTACCTGATAGGGCTCTATTTCTTTAAAATGAAATATTAAATCATTTTGAGATGCTATAACTGTGTTCTTTAAGTCCTGATCATCCTTATCTACACTGTATTTGCCCATATCCAAAAATTGTTGTAAAAAGGCTGTACTTATTTCTTGTGGATCTTTTATTGTAACTCCTTCAACAAGGAACTCACCTGATTGTACATCTATGGGAGGAGACACCAAAGATTTGATTGAAGACCAGAATTTTTTTGGATTTGAAAAATTTAGATCTTGTTGTTTTGTATAATAATCAGATTTACATAACCTTAATTTTATCTTACATTCATTTCTTAATTTCCGATAGCTTTGAAAATCATGAATATCTTTACTCAAGCAAAATTGTTTCCATGCTTGATGTCTTTGTTTCATCAATTTAAACATCTATGGAGTAATCCATTTATTCACTGTTCCCCTTACTCTCCTTGTTGGTATTAGACAGAGGCCCAGATATTCAAAAGGGATGCGCCATGCGCAATAGAGATGTGCCAGCACAAGTATGAAAATGCACCATTCTGCGATATTCAGCGGGAGGCAGCTGCGCCGCACAAGTCGCAATGCGTAAGAGTGCAATGGCAATGAATGCAAGCGCAACCACAGGGGGTGGAACCTTGAATAAATGGTGCAGTGCGATATTCAACAGCATGCACCATATGCAATAAAGGAGCAAGCAGAAGTTGCGCGATAACGGAAATGATCCAAAATAAAAAGGAGAAAGAGAGAGGCGCAAGAACGCTACAGGGAAGCCAGAGGTGGAAGCAAGGTGACAGCAACTGGAAAGAGGGTAGCAGTGAGTGGGACTGGGCAGGAGCAGGACAGGGCACACCTGGGAACAAACTGGAACAGGACAGGAGTGGGGAGCCTGTGCCACTGTGCAGGAGAGATAGGGAAGTGCCACAGTGGACTGAGGGCAGTGGCAGTAGGCAGGACAGTCAAAGGCTGGAGGTGTACCCGGTGCTGGGGGAGCATCACAAAGGACAGTGGGGGGAATGGGATAACAGCTGCCGGGGGGCAGGGACATGGCCAGTGCCACCTTCCAGATGGAGGTGGTAATGAGGGGTGTGAGAAGGCAGGCAGCAGGGGGCGTGGCTGTGGAAGGGCCCATCGTCAGTATGCCCCCAACAGGTGGTACCGAGCCCGCACCACATTCAAGCACTACAGTGACACAGAGATTGTGGGCTGGTACCGCCTGAACCAGACAATCCTAAGGTGGCTCTATGAGCTGTGCAGTGATGAGATGCTGGCACCCACATGACGGAGCCATGCTCTGTCAGTGTAGACAAAGGTGACAGCTGTCATGTGCCTGCTCACCATGGGCACCTTCCAGAGATCAACAGGGGACACAACAGGCATAACCTAGTCAGCCGAGTCACGCCTACTCACACAATTCCTCAGTGCACTGCTGCCACATGCTGCGGAGTACATCCATATCCCCAGCACACAGGCAGAGCGCACAGCACACATGCAAGAGTTCCACAGGATAGCACGTATGCCTGGCATGCTCGGGGCCATTGACTGCACCCATGTGGCCATCCGCACGCTACTTGGCCCGGATGGTGTAGCATAAATCAACCGGAAGGGTTATGCCAGCATCAACTGCTAGGTGGTGTGCGATGCCAGGGGGCACATAACCAATGTCTGTGCCACACACCCTGGTGGAGCACATGATGCCTTCATCTGGCACCAGTCTGCACTGTGCCACAGGTTTGAGAGT
The DNA here is from genome assembly GCA_016271365.2 of Neoceratodus forsteri. NCBI lineage: Eukaryota > Metazoa > Chordata > Ceratodontiformes > Ceratodontidae > Neoceratodus > Neoceratodus forsteri. The sequence goes on from CM028131.1 coordinate 164,609,982, forward strand.
GGGGACATCCCCACTGGCCACCTAGAGGGTCAGTATGCACATCATGCAGGATGACATGGGCAGCTGGGGGGGTGCATAGTCAGAGGTGCCATGGGTACCGGCCTTGACGGCCCATGGCAGAGCGAGGTTGATCACCATACTAATATCCACTCTTTACACACAGGTGACAGTGGCTACCCACTCCGTTCCTGCCTGCTCACACCATACCAGTGCCCTGCGACCCCATCGCAGCAACAGTACAATGAGGCACATGCCACCACAAGTAATGTCATAGAGCGGGTGTTCGGGATGCTGAAGGCACGTTTCCATTGCCTGGACATGTCTGGCGGTGCCCTACAGTACATCCCCCGAAGGCCTGCGGGCTATTCTTGGCCTGTTGCATCCTGCACAACATGGCCAACAACTGTGAGATAGCTGTAGAGGTTGAAGAGGGGGGGACAGCCATGGGGACGATGAGGATGCCGGTCCAGATGGTGATGGGCAGCTACCCCTTGGGTGAAGGGACCCCCGCCTGATCCGTATGTCACAGTTGCACAGGGACACCATCACAGAGGAGCACTTTGACCAACCCAGGTAGGTCATGGGGCCATGTTCAATCACCAATGGCAAGGGCACAACCCACAGACATGCATGGACGTACCCCAGGGGTGGATGGTGGCAAGGGAATTGGCTGAGCGTGGAACTGCACACGCCATCAGGGATGGGCAAGGCCTAACATGACACATGGTCACACACACGTCACAAGACATGCACAAGGGGTAGAAGGCACGCTGACCCCGACTGCAACCCCTAGCCACACACAGGTCCACAGATGAACTCGCCCAGTGCCCATCACTGTGTGTGTCTCAGACACTGGGCACCATTGCACACTGGCGGACAGCGCAACGCATGCATCATCATGCATATGCCACAGTGGCCAGCAGCCCGGAAGGGTGTGCACATGGTCCGTGTGTGTGTGCAGGGCCAGGTACCCCACCCGTGCGTCACACATTGCACAACACACTGCACACAGGGCAGTGTCAGACAGTAGCGATGGTGGGAGATAGGTCAGTCACGTGGCACAGTGCCACAGCCACCACGGATGCGTGGGTGTCCCCGCTGAGACCTGCCAGCTGTGACAGATTGACCATTGGCCTCATGGGGTGGCACCAATGGTCCCCCAGGGGTGACGCTGTGGGAAAGCGACCGTGTTCGAGCAGGGGTCTGCAGCTCACCGAACATGCCTGCGCCAGCCGTGCTCAGTATGCCCACAGCTGAACCTGGTGTCGACATGGAAGGTGTCATACAACGCCGGGAATGGGGGGTGGACGTGACACTGCGGGGTGTCTGTGGCACATGGGCAACAAATTGGGTGCCCATTGTGGCCATGACAGCTGTGAATGCATGTGTCTGCCTGTCAATGGCAGCGGTCACATCCTCCCACTGCTGGGCCATCTCTGCCAGGAGCAGAGTGCGGGTCTCTGCTGCGCCACTCCTCTGCCTGGCACAGAACCACACTGAGTGCATCCACCACCCTAACAAGCCGCGACTGCTGATCCACGGAAGCCTGGAGTAGGTGGCTGTGCTCATCAAAGAGGTCATCTGCTGGATTGGCTTGCTGTCCCTCATGGTGTTCCTGGCCATGCTGGGCATCACCACTTGATGATGGGCACTGCACACCAGAGTCATGCTGGGACATGTCCACAAGCAGTGCACTGACTCCACCCCCCGACACTGTCCCCCCGTCGCCATTGGCCGACTGCTGACACTGCCCCTCCAGCCGCTTATTGCCAGGGCTCACCGATGCTGCTGCAGCAGCCACAACAGCTCCACAGGCCTGGACACACACCAGTGCTGCCCCACTGGTGCATACAGGCACAGGCTGGGACTGTGATGTCACGCAGGCCTCCACGGTCGCACCACCCACAGCTATGCCCATGCTGTTCCCTGCTGTGGGGCCATCCTGCAGCCCACACGTATCACTGTCTGTGATGTGTGATCCATCATCATCGGTACCGGATCTGGCACCAGTCCGTGTCACAGAATGCTGGCATCCATGGACGCTGTCACGCTGGGACACAGGCAGGACCTCCTCTGCACCAGCACCACCAACTTCAGTCCAAACAGACAGGAGGGTATGCTGTGGTCCTGACCCTCTCGGACACCTGTGGAGGTGGTTGGGCACTCCTCTGTGTCCAGGGTATCGCCCTCAGTGGACACACCCACCACCGCTGACCCATGTAGATGTTCAGGAGCTGTAAGGGAACACAGTAGCATTAATGTCTCTGCCCTACCCTGTGGCATTTCCCCCACCCCCCACACAGTGACAGCTCAGGACCTACCATGCAGTGACGGGCTGCCACCCATCTGGAAGCCATTACCTGGAACATCCTCTAGGGCACAACGCCGCATGCTGCCAGCCACTCGCTCCTCCTGTGGCGTCAGGCATGGCACATCCGGCTGTCCACCACCAGTTGCAGCACGTGCTGCCCTGATGGCAGCCACCTTATCTTTTATCCTCCTCTTGTCCGTGCCCTCCTTCTTCTTGCACTCCTGCACAGACCGCTGGTTGCTGCCATGCTGGTTGACGGCACGTGCTACCTCATCCCATGCCGCAGCACGGGCCTGTGATGTTCCCCGCTATCTGCTGAGCAGCAGTTCCCTGTCAAGGTAGGCCTCAAACAAGGCATCTGATTCTGCCCGGGTGAAGTTGAGCATCCTCCATCTCCCATATCTCTGTTCCTCCTCCTCCTCACATTCGGTCATTATTGATCCTATGGGAATGACAGGGGTTACCTCTGAATGTGCAGTCCCATGCATCTCCCCATACACCACAGTCCACACTTCCAAACAGCATGCAACCCACCACAATAGACTGCAATACCAAACAATGACCTCTGAAGCCCCGTGTCACATTTATATAGTGCAAGGCATGCAAATGAGGTGAGGCGCAACTTTAAGTGGATGCTAATGCAGTGGCTGCGCCATGGAATTGCTGATGACCTGATTTGCATATGCTGGCTGACTATCACACTGTTGCACCTTGCGCAATTGTGTTGAGTGTGCTCAGGCAAATTTGCAGCTCTGTGACGTGCGCAGTAGGCACAGCATAGCGCATGCCCGGGGTGCTGACGCCTGCCGAGCTGATGATGTGCTGAGTGCAGAAGGCAGTTCAGGGCATGGCCACCACTGTGCCCACAGCGCTAGTGTGCTGTTCACATGTATAGTGCTTGTGCCCTGGAGCGCCGTAGGTGCCATGGTGCCACAGCGTGGTAGGCCACTGCAGGGCATCACACACAGGCACCCGACTGCGCTACATGCAGGGAGTCCCAATCGCACTGTGGTGGTCCGTGCACAACAGACCCTTGACCCTGCGGTCGACCTTTGCTCCCCTAGGCACCATGCATCCGCATGGGTGCACCCCTATCATGCTGTTTGGTGACAGTGCAATGGGGAATGGCAGTGCTGTACTGTGCAGCATCTGTACATGGTGGACGTGCGCTACAGAGCACCATTTTGTGATCCTAGCTGCAGTAGTCATGGCACACAGGAGAGAAGCCTTGTGGAGCCCTCTGGAGCTGGCCAATTTGGTGGCCATTGTAGAGCCCCATGCTGGGACCCTGTTTGGGGATGTGCCCTTAGAAAGGGCAAGGAGTGCTGTGTTGGAGGAGCTGGCAGTGTCACTGGAGGAGGCCACCGGTATCTCCAGAAGTTCAGACCAGTGTCACCACCATTATAGGGACCTCCGGCGGAGGGACCCAGACAGGTTTGCCCATCTACAGGCATGTGCCAGGAGAGGAGCAGTGCAGCGTCCAGGTAGGTGCTCCATCCATACACTGGTTACATTTGTCCGGGTTTCGTGGTGGGCATGTGTCCACCACGGGGGGGCCTTCCAGTGTGGGTGGTGGTGGTCGTGGTGGGGTTGCGGCATAGCTGGGCTGTGTGGGATCGCACACATTGGGGGGCCTTTGCTATGGTTTTGTACTGATGTTCCCATCTCCATGTTTGCACCCTAGGCCATGAGGAGAGGCGCTGAGCCAGATAGGCACGGGCACGTCATGAGCAGGAGGCTGCCCAGCAACAGCCATGTGATGGCAGGACCATTCCACATCAGCACCCAGATGTCGCGGATCAGGTGAGTACCTTTCTTCCAGGATATTCTGTGCATGCTGTGTTGTGGGGTAGGTGGTGGGGCATGGCCACCATCCATTGACACCACTGATGTGCACACCACACGGTACACTCAGCACTGTCCTGTGGCACTGCATGTGTGGGTGTGCATTGCTGGTGGTCCATGCATGCACTGGGTACATGGCTGTGCCACTGCCTTTGCACTGCATAGCCATGTCACTGTACAGCCACTGTGGTGCTGTGCAGGACTTGGGCAGTGGGTGGGTGCAGTGGTCCACATGGCTGTGTGCTCCTGGGTGGGAAGGTCTTGTGTACACAATCACTGTGGGTGGTCGCACACCATCACAGGGGCGTGGCCCACTGCTGTATGCCATGCACAATGGGTGGGCTGCCGGGGGATGGACATTCACACCTATTGACACTGCTTCCTTGTCCTAGGTGGTCGTCGTTGGATGGCTGTTGAAAGGGCCTTGCAGGAGTTACTGCAGCTAGTGAGGGCATCACTGGAATCCTCCAGCAAAAAGAGAGGCACGGGGTCAGGAGATGACGGTCGCATAGGCACCACAGAAGTGATGAGCAGGGTGGACGTCAGGCCCTCCATGCCCCCAGAAGAACCTTACCTCCCTGAACCCACCCTCACACCCCTTCTTTCCTCTCCCAGTTGTTCATCCCTGCCCCTTACCCGCCCTCACCTGGTTTGTGGCCATTTCCCCCCCCATTGTATATATTTGTATATAGTTATGTCTCTTGCCTATTTTTAATACATATGTTTTGTTATGACAACTGTGCTGGTCTATGATTTGCAGTGGGCTAGAGGTGCTCAGCTGCAGTGGTGTGCATGGCATCAGGGTTGGTGCAGGCATGGGCATGTGTGTGTGTCCAGAAGGGAACCGCCTATGGTGTGGGTAGGGGAATCAGTCACTCTCTGTGGTTTGTGTGCTGTTCTCTGTATACTGGTTGCCTGTTTGCAGTGGTCCACGGTGCATGCTCTGTGTCCATGGTGCCCCTGTCAGATCGTCCATGGCCTGTGCAGCTGACACCCTTGCATGTCTGTGATATGCACCGTCTGCTGGCATGTCAGTGGTGGCTGTCCATGCTGGACAACCACTGTACCCAGCACAATGCCAGGTTGCCTCCTGTCACCGGTATGGTACGCGTCTGCCTCGGGTAGCACTGTGGCCTCCACTGTTTTTGTCCCCCCTCCATGCTGTCGCTTGTGTCTGTTGCAGGGGATGTGCTCCACTGTCTGTCACTTGTGCTCCAGCCACGTGCTGGTGCTGTACGGCTTCATGGTGCATGCGCATGGTGGCTGGTACACCTGTGCCATGGAAGGGTGCTAGCTGTAGGTACACGGCTGCTGTGTACCTGTGTTGGTGTGCACTTGAGTATGGATTGGTGTTTGTCCATGCACTGTGTTGCATCCTATGTGGCACATGCTTCCATGCACCACTTTGGGCTACTTTGCTGGCTGTTGTGGCCAGTGCTGGGATGGGGTGTGTCCTTGGGAGGGGGGAAGGTGTGCAGGGTGCTGTACTGCTGGTGGTGGGGTCCGGGGCATGCCCTGTTCTATGTGTGGTACCTCTCAGCTGTACCTCAGGGGGGCATGAAGGGTGGCACTATGTCTGCAGTTGTTGCATCAGTGTCTGCTGCCACCTGCTGCAGGGTGCTCACGGTGGGGCTGCTATGCATGACTCATTGGTGCACAGGGTTGTATTGTCACAGTGGGGGTGGTGGCATGCATGGGGTGTCCTGCAGTGTTGGGCATTACTCCTGGGCAGGGTGTCTGAGGAACACTGTGCAGAGTGTGCTCTGCATTGGTGGGATGGTGTAGCATGGGGTGGCTGGACCTCCTTGTCAGCTGGTCACAGCTTACTAGGGGGTGTGCTGGGGCACCATACCCCAGCTGTGGGATTGTTGCTGGTTTCCATGGGCCGATGGTTCTTCCAGCTGTCCCCTGGTTGTGTGGTTCATAGGGTGTGGGGGGTGATGCCTGTTCTGCTATGTGCTCCTCAGCCCATATCTTCCACGTGTGGGGGAACCCTGCATCCTTTCCCTGAGCATCTCTGGTTGTGCTGATGTGCTGCTACCCTGCTCCACTGCGCATCCCTGGTTGTTCTATTGTGCATCAGGCCTGCGCCACTGTGCATCCCTGGTTGCGCCATGGTGCAGTTGGCATGATATTCAGTTGTGTGGCGCAAGCACATCTAGCCCTGCGCAGTGTTTGAATATCGCGTGTGTTGCACATAGGCGCACTGTACTTGCACCTGCTCCTGCTATTGCAGTACTTTGAGGTGCAGTTTGAATATCCGGGCCAGAATTTATTTTGTAACTCCAAAATTTGTGTTGTAAAATAATCTACTGCAGACTCTATGCAAGGGATTACATCCAAGTAAGACCAACCAACATCTCTTAAATCAGACTTTAATCCATCATCTAAATCTTGGGATACTTTCTATAGGTAATCAAATGAGGGGGAGCTTTTATTTTCTTTGATTTCCAAGTACTATATATTGCCTGGTGGTCACTGATAACATCTGGTAAGACTTCAATCTTAATAATTTTAGTATGATTATTAGTCAAAATCCAGTCCAAAATTGAATGATTATTTGTCTTCAGGTTCATGCGTGTAAACGTTTGTACTAACTGACACAAACCTGCATTCATCAACAAGGACTCCATATTAGAAGCATCACAGGAGTCCCAATGAATATTAAAATCAACTAACACTAAAAAGTCACCACTAAATTGGTAATTGAAACAAACTGTGAAAACTCTTCAAGGCCTTTACGTGCAAATTTTGGTGGATTATAAACAGTGCAATGTTTAAGTTTATAATTATCCCCTTGTTTTATCTCAATCAATAACCATTCATACTCTAATGGGGAATCAACCTTTAACTCCAGTTTAGACACAGTTAATTCTTGGTTGTAATAAATAAGTATACCTCCACCCTTGCTTTTACCTGCCCTGTCTTTTCTTATTATTTTATAACCATCTAAGGCCAAGACACCATTAGTTACTGAAGGTTTTAACCAAGTTTCTGTTAAACTCAAAACATCAGGTTCATATTTTAAGACCCAAGCCTCTAACTCTTGATTTTTGGGAAATAAGCTACAAATATTCAAGTGTGCCACTCTTAGGCCCCCCTTCCCACAAATTAAGTGATCACCATACAGATTGGGACCTGTGTTTACTTCTATATCCCCAGATAGAGTTAACAATAACCCAATACAAAAAGACAATACAATATTTGGGCATAAGTTAGGAATTGGTACACTATAACCATTTATTCTATACTGTGACTTTTTGTTCAACAACCTACCACTTCTAAATTTAACATCACATTATGTCTAAATTCACAAAAGAAGATTCGAATATATAAAATTATCTTCGAACCGACCTTGTTCAAACTTACCCACAGCATTATTTGCCAGGATCCAAACTCTTGAATCCACAAGCATCAGCCCCAGTACACAACCCACCATTATTAAGCACTTTTGCATTTTCATTCTTAAAAATGTTTCTAACACTTGATTATACAAATATAAGTGTCAATTTGTAGTTTTAAAATGTGAGTAACCTTTATATCTTCCTTATTTCCTCTGCCGAGTGGTGCTTGCGCTCTCATGCTCGTGCTTGTGAGCAGCTCAATGTATTACCCCTGACGGAAGCACTCAGCCACTGGGCCAGCTGAGCAGAGTTGAACTAAACAGGGTAATTAAGCAGGGAAAACACAGAGCCCTTCTGTTAGAAATAGTAAAACAGCAGTTCTGAACAGGTTCAAAATCAGCAGTTAAACACAGTGTTTCCACTCACTCAGCAGCAGCTCGGTCCACCTCAGCAAGATGTTACAGCAATGGAGGGCATACAGAGCAGCAGTCGCTGTGGGAAATCAGTGTTACATAGATTACATAGAAATTACAGAGCATTAAAGACATTTAGTTCATGAGCTCGCCAATCATAATTTATGAATACCCATTAATATTCCTACTTAAAATAAATTTATCTAGATTTGTTTTAAATTCAGACATTGTTTTGCTCTTCACAACCTCACAAGGCAGCATATTCCATAGAAATAGAAAATCACATATTTCCTTTTATTTGTTGTATATCTTTCCTTGATCAATTGGTGACGATGGTTCTAGTATTGTGCATTTGGTCCCTTTGTATCAGATCTAAGAGATCCCACAGATTGGTATTGGTCAGGGCCCCATAAATCAAACACATATCTCCTCTCATTCTCCGATACTCCAGTGAGTACATCTCCAAATACTGAAGCCTCTGCTCGAAGCTCAGTCCCTCTGTCCCTTTAATCCTTTTGGTGGCTCTCCTCTGCACCCTCTCCATCATTCCAATATCACCCCTTTTATATGGGGCCGAGAACTGCACACAGTACTCCGCATGAGGACACACCAGTGCAGTATACAAGGGCATCACAACCTCCCTGTCCCTACATTTGATGTGTCTCTGTATACAGTGTGTTATACTGCAAGCCTTTTTTAGAGCTGAGTCACACTGTATACTAAAACTGAAATCACTGTTAATAATAATCCCCAGATATTTTTCTTCACTCACAGCCTTTAGCACAGAGCCTCCCAAGGTATATTGAAACTGATTATTTTTCTTTCCAAAGTGCATAACTGTGCACTTATCAATATTAAAGATAGATTGCTTCTGGGAGGCCCATATATCCAAGTTATTTAAGGCTGTTTGTAAGATAAACTGTTCTTCTGTATTATTTACCAGATATCCAATCCTAGTGTCAACCGCAAATTTAGACAACCAAACCCCTGAGTGGACCTGCATGGATGATATGTATAAATTAAACAGACATGGTCCCAATACCGAGCCCTGGGGGATACCACTAGTCACTCTAGCCTGGTCAGAGAATTCCCCTTTAATACAGACCTTCTGGTTTCTATTTTTTAGCCATGCCTTAACCCACTGTGGTACTCAAACTGGGAGACTTAACTCAAATAGTGCTTTCACAAGCTCCTCATGGGGGACATTGTCAAATGCCTTAGCAAAGTCTAGAAAAATAACATTAACCAGGTTTCCCATATCCATGGATTTGCTAACCTTGTTATAAAATTCCAAGAGGTTAATTTGACATGACCTCCCTCTAGTAAACCCATGTTGAGTCATAACTATCCTGCCAGAAGCTACTAGGAATTCTATGGTGTAGTCTTTAATTATACCTTCCAGAATCTTTCCTAACACCGAGGTCAGACTAATAGGCCTATAATTTGAGACCTCCTGTCTGGAACCTTTCTTGTGGATGGGTATAATCACCTCTTGCCTCCAGGCCTCTGGAACCTCACTAGTATCTATACCATTCTGAAAGAGGCAGGATGCTGGACCCACTAATACTGCTGCCATTTCTTTAATTACCCTGGGATGAATCCTGTCTGGCCCCTCTGCCTTATTCTGATTTACCTTTTTTAGTTTGTTTAAGACATCAGCTGGATCTATCTTGAGGCTTTCTCCCATTTGTATTATTTCACCACAGTCCTGGATAACTTGAGGGCCTACATTAAATACTGATGAAAAATATGTATTATATTCCTCTGCTAATGCCCTATTCTCTATTATAAGATCCCCATTTTGTGATTTTAGGGGTCCAACAGTATTGTTATTCCCCTTTTTGCTGTTGATATATGCATAAAAGGTCTTATAATTATCCTGGACTTTAGTAGCCAGTGAGTGCTAATAATTTCTTTTGGCCTGAACAATACCCCTTTTTTCAAGTTTGAGGATTTTTCTATATATCTCCCAGCCAGCGTCTGTGTTGTTATGTCTTGCTTGATGGTATGCTTTATTTTTGTTTTTAATTAATCCTTTAACAGATTGGGTCATCCATGGTGGAGGGGAATTGTTAGCCTCCTTATATTTATTTCTGGTTGGTACGTGCCTCAGAATCAAGCCGTTTAGGATTTCTGTTAACTTTTCACACATTTGAGTGATTGTCTGGTTATCAAAATCTGATTCCCAATCCCATGCAGCTAGTTCATACCTCATTTGCTCGAAATTAGCTGAGTTATACCTATGGAGTACTGTAATATCTTTTAAACACCCAGAGTACCAGAGTACTGGAAGCCAACTATAGAGTGGTGGCTAGAGCCCAATGAGAGAATTAAACTGCAGCAAAAAATATTATCCCCAAGGTTAATTAATACTGAATCTAGGATATGATTTCCCCTTGTGTTGGATGTAACATACTGGTCCAACCCTGTGAGACTGAACATCGCTAAATATTTAGATTCTATAGCTGTATTTGCTTTTAATGTATCCCATCCGACACCAGGGAGGTTAAAATCCCCAACCAGTATTGCATTCCCTGCTAGAGAAAACCGGCTGATAAACTCTAATATAACCTCATCCTCCATTGCCCTAGTGGATGGTGGCCCATAAATCACTCCCAAGTTAATCTTAGCTGCTCAGGGTGGACTAATCTTAACCCATAGGGCTTCTAATTCTAACCATTTAGATGTATCTATACTTTCCATAGAGATGTCATCTGCTACATGTAGAGCCACTTCCCCAACCTCTTGAAAGGGACCTGTCCTTATTATATACTGTGTACCCCTGATATGCTTATCCCACATATCCTCAGGTTGCCACCATGTTTCCACAATTGCACAAACATGAATGTTATGAGTGTGTAATGTTATTTGAAGCTCATCAAATTTATTTGTAAGACTCCTTGCATTGATGAGCATAGAATTCCACTCTGTTTGTGTGTCCCTTGATTTAATATCCCCCACATCCCCCTTCTGGTGGAGTTTAAATGGTGATGTACAGTATTCTTCAATTGTTGCACTAATAAACGTTTTCCCATTTTATTAAGGTGCAACCCATCCCTTGCAAATAATTGACTATTCTGAAATTCCTGCCAGTGGTCTATAAAAAGATATCCTTCTCTAGCAGCATCTCTTCAGCCAGCCATTGAATCTAAACATTTCCCGATTTATTAAATTACTTGCTCTGGGGATAGGTAGAATCCCGGAAATCAAAACCTCACGCCCTCTGCTTCTCAGTGCAGCACCCACTGCTTCAAAATCCCTCTGTATTTCAGGAATACACCTTTTTCTTATATCGTTAACTCCTACATGTAAAATTGGGGTGATGATATTCTCCAATAAGCCAGGCAGGAGTTGCTTTATATCACTAATACCTGCTCCTGGCAGTACGCTGACAGTTGTATACTCATTTTGTTGTTTGCACACAAAAATTATCAGCATATCGTAGCATTGAGTCACCAATGAACAAAATATCTTGAGTGGTATTACTTTCTGGAACTTGAATTTGTTGTGGTAAGTGCAGTACAGTATTCTCGGTGCTTGTGCATACATTGTTTGGTACCATGGGGCCTAATGCTGTATTTATTGGTTGGATTTCTTCATCCTCTGCTGTTATAATCAGGGCTTGAAATCTATTTGGGGTCAGAATATTTGATACGCCTCCAATATTCCTTCTACCTCTTTTTTGTGACATTTTTCTTGGGACCACAGACCATACCTCTGGGCTTTTGGTCATCTCAGTTTGTGGCATAATGGTTTCATAATCCTCCTCATTACTAATGTTTGTATCCTCGCTAATACCCTCTGCCATGGAGTTAATAAATTGCTCCAGTGATGAAATTTCTAGCTGTACCTTCATCCTATTTTTAAGCTTCTCAATTTTGGCCTTAAATTCTTTGATTTCACAACACTTATTACATATATAATTATCCACCTCCTCCCCATGTGTAAACATATCACATAGACTGCATGTCAGCATTTTGCTATATGTTCTCACTGCTTATCTAGCTTTCTGGTCTTCTCAGCTTTCTCAGCTGACACATGCCAAATGCGCATGTCTCTGCACGTGTCTCCATGTGCAACAACGCATGTCCTGCTCTTGTTTACCCTGCTCACTGTTGTGTGAGTTTTTATGGGTCCTCGAACCCAGAAGTGGCTATGCGGGTCGCAGGAGCACTTCGCAACAAAAGTTGCATTTTTACAATAAAAGTCTTCTGCTCCTGTACCCCAAGTTGTATTTAGGGCTCTGACCTTAGAGATGCAGCTATAATCAGTAAAAATACGCTGCTAAGCATTGGTAGTTAGTCCCTTTACATCAGAGGACTGCCACTACCCTCTACCTATTTCCTTTACAGGAACAATAGGGCTCCAATTTAAACACACAATACAACTTTGGAAGGTTATATTCCAGCTCCCCACTCCTTCCCACAACGTATCACCATATAGTCTGTTTGGGACACATTAAGAAAATCACAGTGACACTGTTCATGAGCAGAGGTCCTAATATGCCTATGTTGAAAATCTGGTGACAAAAGTCCATAAAATGACTGTGTTATGCACATGCATTGCGCAGTTTCCACGTATGCTCGGAAGTGCAAGTATTTTTAATATTCCCACTACAGATTTTAAACATTGCCATCTCTTCACACCTCCCTATGGATGGTACAGCTGTCATTCTTCACATCCTGCCCGATCTTTGTTTTCATACATCTGGTGCAGAATGGCACGTTCGCTGTTGGGATTCAAAGTTCAGGACACATTAACAAAATCACACTGCCACTCTTCATGAGAAGAGGTCCCAAATGCTTTCATGAGGTGGGGTCACAAAAAGGACATGCTGAAAATTCATAGTGCAAATACCAACAAACACCTGGGGCATTAGGGTTTCTAACCATAACGTCCCACCCTGTACAGACTGACAGGCATTGAGGTGTGCCTTTAGATTGCCGACTATAATGCTCATGCCATCCCATCCCCAGTCAGTGACAGGCATCTAGGTGTACCTTGGACTCTTCGGCCCCAGAGTTCACCCCATTCTCCTATACTGCACCCATTTCAGCGTATGTCCTTATGGAATGGGGTGACTATAAAGCCGAACACCCCAAGGCACACCTCAACACGTGTCGGTGTCTGCAGGAGAGTTTGAGATGACATGAAATGAACGTCATGGACGACGACCCAAACACATACCCCAATGCCTATCAGTCTCTGCAGGATGGAGGTGGGGTTGGCATGAAGTTCAATACTTCACTGCCATTCCTATTCTTCATCTGTCTAACTCCTGCATTTCCAATGCTAATACCAGCAAGCAAACATTCGGTATTGACAAATGCTTGTTATTCGAGGCACTGTATTAATGTAGTTTATGCCTGAAGGTAGACACTGTGTCAGATGATACAGTTTGTTCAGGAAATATTTTCCATGTGACCACCACTAATTGTGTGAAATAGTTACTTATTATATTTCCCTTGCACCTACCCCCTTTTAATGCTGAGTGTTCCCTTGTCCTGATATCCTTATACACCCTATAGATCTGTGTTTGGTTCAACTGTATTATCCCTTTTAGATATTTGAATGATGTAATTGTATCCCAACTGAGTCTCTTCCTCATTGAGAACAATTCCAGTTCTGCCAGTTGATCTTCATAGCCCATGTTTGCTTCAACCACCTGAGTCACTCTCCTGTGCACCTTCTCAACCATGTCAATATTTTCCCTCAGATATGGTGACTAGCACTACACATTAAGTTTCAGATGGCATCTTACCAGTGATCTGTACAGGGGCATTAAAATATCTCTTGATCTGCTTCATGTTGTCTTACAGCATGTGCTATAAATGCATGGGCTGTCCCGGATAATGGAGTTTAGTGTCCCAGTGAAGTTTTACTTGGTTAACAAAATAAATGAATAAACAAAAAAACAAACAAACAAGGCATCTAACATACAATAAAAGATTGGAAAGAACACAGCTAGTCACCCTAGAGGAGAGACGTAGCAAGGGGGATTTGTTACAACTATATGGGATATTACAAAATCCATCCCTTAAGATACAATGCAGACTCGGATATATTGCAAGAAGTGTAAACTTAAAAAGTCATAACAAACAGCTAGCTATCTCAAAAACAAATACTCATAGAAGGGATCATTTCTTTACTATCAGGGCTGCCAAGTTTTGGAATGCCTTAAAACACCAGGTGGTAGAAGCAGAAAATTTCAACACGTTTAAAGAAAAGTTGGATACGCACTTAAATTGGATGAAGGGAAACACATAAATCACCCACAAAGTTGAGGGATACACTCCCAATGGGCCATGGCCTTCTTGAGTGTAACACACCTAGTAACCTACTAAATAAACCAATAAATAAATAATGCATGCCTTGGTTTTGTTTTGCTAACCACTGTCTCACACTAGTATTCCAGTCCCACAGAGCTCAGAATACCAATTCAAAGATAGAAACCAATGACTCCATCTACAGATACTAGCCCTTTATTATTGCAAAATAGAGTACCATGTCATAACGGCGATCACCAAACCATGATCGCCGTTCCAGCAAGTGTACATTGCCAAAAATCAAAATGGTGATGTACACTCCCAGCAAACCTGACATCAGTGACAGGAAAACAACACTGTATCTATGTGGGGGGCTGCATCCCCCACAACCCCAACCCACCCCAAAATTAGAATTCTCAACTCCGGGGGGGGTGCATGTAGGGGAGGGGGAGAAACTGCCGCACATGTTAAAATACTGTATAGCAGTTTATATTCACTCCCTTTATATTTAGTGTTCCAAGCACACCCCCACATATTCACTTCATTTTATTTTCACTGGTGGAACACTAATGCTGATATATATATAGTGATCTACCTAATTTTCACAGTCTTTTTTTTTTTTTTGTTAAACAGTTTTCTTCCCATGGCCCCAGTCTGCCATACATGTCCAGGCATCCTGCATTCTCCGGCTGCTGTCCAGATCACCCCGGCTCCTAGATCAGCCCCTACTGCATACCCCCGCAGCTTGCCCCCCATGGTGGGGTGGCAGAGAGGCCCTTCTTCTGTCTCCCCTGACACAGGATGCAGTAACTGCAGTGATGCCCTAGAAGCTGGGCATCCCGCCGAATGGCCATCAAGCCACCACAACCGGTGCCATTTTCTCTGTTCCTGGCTTGGCGTGAGCTGGGGCATGCAAAGACACCAATGGAGGGAGTGCACTTGTGTCCACATGCGCTCCCTCCTGGCACCATGCCCCAAGTGTACCCCCTTTCATGCAGTGCAAGCACACACCACCCCCCAGCATCTGCCAGAGGTTGCTAGCGTGCCAAAGACTGGTGAGCCCCCCTCCCCTGCCGGCCCCTTGCGACTCAGGTTCATGCCCGAACCAGGGTCACCAGCATGGGGCGAGGTGTGCCACCTAGTGCCTCAACCCTCAGCGCCATTGGGCCGGCCACTGTCTTTTTATTTTCACTCTAATATGGAACCAGTGAATATAGTGAAAATAAAATGACAGTGAATATTTCCTGTTATACAGTAAATAGAATCCCTACCTCACTCCCCCCTCACTGCAGTCCACCACCCTCACTACCACACCAGAATGGCAGCTCAGCAGCACACTACAGCCCACATACCTTCTGCTTCCTGAACCCTCCCCTTCCGTTCTTTTGCCCTCCTACTATCTCACTCTTTTTTCCCATACCTTGGCATTATAACTGTGCCTCGCAACCCTTTTGGGGTAGCTCACATCATAGGCACTCAAACTGAGTCACTCAAAACTAAGTTGCTCAACTTGAGTCGCCATTATAATGTGCTACTGCAAAATAGCAAGCACAATGGCTCAGTACAAGGTCAGTCCACAGGAGCCCCAAAATTTCATGCTTCTGCTCCCTGGCACTTTGTCAAGGTCAGGGAACACCCTCTAGTGGACACTATATATAGTCCTCATTTAAAGATGATGCCACACAACCATGATTATCTGCATACAGATGAAAATGAAACAAAAAGTGCATACACTGTGCATATTAAAAACAGTGTGGCCTCCCTCTTTGCCAAAATTAATTTTTTCTTGGTCTCCTCCTCTTGGCCCTGCTGATACATTTTCAATCCCAGTGAATCTTGGAATATGTCCCAATCCCACTTTGCCCATTTCACCCACATGTGCTGCCAGGCCAACGTTATTGGAAGACGCCATGACCATTTTTTTGACACCTGAATCTCCTGTGCCAGGGCTGTTTTGAGACAAGTATTTGTCAATAGGGACGGTTTTGCTAGGTGGTGATCTTTCTTTTCACTTGGCCTGTAGGGAGTTCCCTTCACAGAGTACACAGTTAGATTTGTGCTACAGCAATAGTGCCAGGCAAGACAATGCTAGTTCCTGTAGCACTACCACGGACAGCAAGCAGGGTTGTGGAGCACTTCTGATATGTGCCTCCCTGGTTGCTGTCCTTGGTGCTGCCAAAGGACAAGGGCAGCAAAATACCAAGGATTGGCTGAGCTGCCCCTGTGGTGTGGAGGGATGGGGCATGGAGCAGCTCAGTTGGGAGAGAGTGGAGACCAGGATTCTAATCCTGGCCTCCAACCCTTTTGTAGACATTAGGACTTGTGTTTGTTTTACAAGGGGCTGTGGAAACAGTATTCCACGGACCCACAAATTTAACTTGCCCCATGATCTGCCCCCCCCCTCGGAGTGGGAATCTTTAAGTCTGGGGGGTGGGGGAAAGGCCATCACGTCAGGAGGTGTGGTGGGCAAAGCCCCCCACAAAAATACATTTGATGGCATTTTTGCTGCACTGTTCATGCCGATGGCATTGTGGTTGGCTATGTTCCAACCCAGTGCCCTTCACAGTGCCATCCCACCCTGCAAACAGCAAATTACTTTAAACCTTGTTCTTGTTTTCACAGGAGAGTTATCAGTTCCTCCTGTAGGCTCTTTGTGTACCTGAGAATGCCTTTGATTAAACTGAGGGAACCCTTGTGAAGTTCCTCATGCCATTCAGTCATGAAATGGCTTCTTTCTTTATAAAATGTTGGCATCTTTCATAGCCGAAGACCTCTGGGTGCTCTTTGGACATCAATATACAGTATACCTGGGGAGTCTGTTGTTTCCAGAACAAGTATGCATTTAATGCAACCTTCTCATAAGCCATAAATGCCCTTTTGATAGTGAGTGGTTCCTCTGAACTGTTCCTGGTCACCATTGCTGCTGACACCCCTTCACTCTTGCTTGCGGCTGTAATGGGGTTAGTAGTGGCACTGCATTTAAACAGTGAGTCTCAAAAAAAGGCTCACCTTGTATCATACTGCTTTTCTGGCTTATTCTCAAGCTCCTGTCTGCTGTTCATTCAGCTGTGTTCTGCTAAACATGGCAAAAGGCTGAATCTGTTGGAGCGTCCCCACCATGTGCAGACACCATCACAGAAAAAGGCCACTCAGTCATCTGTGATGTAAACTCCACCTTTGCAATAAAACCAGATGACAAGGGTGGGAGTGTGGTCATAATGGACACAGAGAAGTACATCCAGGAAGTAAATCAACAGCTACTGGATGAAAAGGTTAACAGGCTTTTACTCTTGGACACTTTAACAGACATGAAGAAAAATGTGAACTTGGTGATTAAAGAGGCATACACAGAGAAGATTACTGATGAATGAATCAAGAACTTCCAATCAGTAACTCACCCAATTCAGCCTGTAATACACATGCTGCCTAAAATACATAAGACAAAGGAATGGATAGACATGCACTCAGAAAATAACTAATTAAGGACATGGACCATGGAAACTGTTTGCAATATATTTATTGCAAAACCATCAGTATGGGAGTACAGCTCTAACAGCCCCAGTGCTTCAACTCAGGACAAGTTTTCCATTGATAGATCCCTTGGAATGCCCAATTATATCAGTAATTGGATGTTTAATGGAGCCAGTGTCAAGTATATTCGCTGTTTAATCAAACCTTTTGTTCTGGGCTTAAAGACCACCTTTTCTGGTGCTCCCCCAAAACCACATTAGGACCCTTACCTCCCCACAAGTCAGTAAAATACATCAACAGGGTGGAGGCAGTCCAGCAGAGAGCTACTAAAATGATGTGGGATTTGCACAAGAAATCATAATAGAAGAGACTGCAGGAGCTTGGCATGTACTCCCTGGAAGAGAGGAGAGTGAGAGGGAACATGTGGGGAAGTAGTTTAACAGGGATGTGAGGAAATGCTTATTCACAGAAAGGGTGGAGAACACCTGGAACAGCCTGCCAAAAAAGGTGTTAGGGGTGAAGACTGTGGGGAGCTTCAAGCATGCATGGGATAGGCACATGGGTATTATAAACAGAGGTAAGGAAACAGGGAGGAGCACCTGTGATCAAATAGGGTGCAGTATGTGGTGTTAAGCAGGGAAAATAGGGCAGACTAGATGGGCCTACAGGTCCTGTTCTGCTGACACTTTCTATGTTTCTATGTAAATAGAGCATAAAAGAGAATTTTTGACTGCCAATATTTTAGGAGGGAAGGAGTTGTTTTTGACCCAGTGCAGAGAAAAGGCCGATCCTTTCCACTTCCTGGTTCTGAGCTCTACACCACAGTTCCTTGCTGTGTAATGTAAAAATATAGAGAGAGTGCAGGGGCCCACTCCGTAGACTTCTATAGGTATGTTTCTTAAATGATAATTTGTTTTTTACAATTGCAGAGTGCTGATTCAGACAAATCAAGGCCACCGTAGAACTAACAAGGGCATTGTTAGCTGAATGATGGCTTTTATTTGTCTGAATTGACACTCTACAATAGTAAAAACAAACAAGTTTAAAAAGTTCTCAACACAAGCCTATAGAGTCCATGATCTCCATATTCTTATGTCACAAAATAAGACAGTGCAGCGGTGGAGCTCAGGACTTGGAAGTGAAAAGGATCAGGATCTCAGCTCCAGGGAGCCAAAATAGGATTATACATATTAGTGTCAAATAGAGGGTACACCCTATCCTTGACATAGCACAAGGGAGTGGAGCTGCTTAATGATGGGGTTCCTGCAGGCTCACCTTGTTGTTGCATGGAGCCATTGTGCTAGCTGTTTTGCTATGTTAAAGGGTAAATAACTTTAATACATGTGGATGGAGTATTGACTTCAATCTTGGAATCAGAATGCTAAGCTCTGAGACTGTACACTCTGAATAGAGCTTTCAAGCATCGAGCCAGAGTGAGCAGACTCTTTCAAAGACAGTACTCACACTATTGACCCCATTTAAACTGTTGTTGATCAGTACCACCTGGGTCCTTTTTACTGCTGAGTTCCAGGAATTTCTATGTTGAGTAGGCAGCATTTCACTTTACTGTTCTCTTTAACTAGATGCATAACGTTGTATTGTCGATACTGATGTTTATCTGCCATTTTTATGCCCATACTCCCTGATCATGTCCAAGTCCCTCTGCATTTCATCATCCTCCTGCTGAGATGCAGCTACACTTCCAGTTTTGGTGTCATCAGCAAGCTTGATGGTCCAGCTAGTGGTGCCCACCTGCAGATTAATTCTAACTGAATTAGACAACGTCAGCTGCAATACAAAACCTTTTCTGTAACTAATTAATACATTTCAGTAAAAAATTAAGATTGGTGTTTGTCTACACTCAGTCAAAAGGACCAGGAGCATTTTATTTAATTATGTTTGTTTGTTTATTTATTTATTTATTATGTTTTAACCAGAGAAATCTTTTAGGCAGTGTTAATTTGTAAGGACGCCACAGAGCAAGGTCTTATATGATGTTGCAGAAGTGAACCAATAAAAATACAGGGAGCCCTTTAAATGCTACAACTAACAAAACAGTACTACAAATTACAAAATAGTATGGTAATTACAACAGTAATGTGCCAATCAGTTACATACAGACCTGAGCAACCTGAGCAGACTCAACTCTGATACCAAATATACTGACACAAAAATGATTTATGAGGTTCTTAAACCACCTGTAAGCCTTTTCACATGACAGAGACAACTGTGTTTGAAGTTTATTTCAACAGGCTGAGGCATCACATCTTATAGAGAATCATTCAAAAATGGTGTAGTACCAGGAAATTTCTAGGGTTATCCATGATTATTACTGATGTTTATGAATAGTTTGTGTACTCTGTTCATAAATGTTCCTCAAGATGCCTCATATTTTTTATGAATGTTCATATAACACATGGTTACGTTGTTTTGCTGTAGTTTCAAAAAGCTATTCTTGACACTTAACTGTTAAGAACAATGTTCTCAACCCAAATATGTCACTTAATTCAATAAAGTCATTAAGAATGACACTTTCCCCATACACTTGTCAATCAAAACTTTTATTACAGTGGAAATGCTAACAGCTGCCATTTTAAGCTGCAACTGAAAGGAGTTTTAATCTCAGCAGCTTTTCACCTTGATTTTCTCCAGTCTCTACAATGTCTTTATTTACGTCCTAAGTCAGTATCTGTAGTGAATTTTGAAAGGTCTTGGTTGTGAAATGGGATAACCCTTGTATCATGCAAAATGAATAATCCTGAAATGTTAGGAATGGATGATTTTCTTAATCACTTTCTGGGTTCTGTGACATCATGAGCTCTGGATCTTCACTGTCAACCTAACATGTCACAGAAGTGTCATTGTATTGAGAATCAGCCCACTCTTAACATTTGGGTGCTGATTACTCTCAGGACCCCTGGAATTCTGCAATTTGGCAGTGACAAAATTTTCTGCAGAATTTGCATCATGCAGCAGAATATGTATATACTGCAAAATGTATTGTTCTTGGTGAATTTTCACACCAATATACAGTTTCTCCAAAGTGCCCATTTCCCTTCCCATCTCATTTATGCTGAAGCCTTTCCTCTATGTTTGGCATGTGATATCATTCTTAACATCACATCATATTTTACCCAAAGGCAGGACTGCATTCTGCCATGGAAATAAATAAATCATGTCGCATAACTCAAAAAATGCCACTGCAGAAGCCTGGGAGCCCTGCTGCAGATTATCAGGACAATTTGCTGCAGAACACTAGGGACTCTGATTGTTCTATAAAAAGAGCAACAGAGCATTACATGACAATCCCAAGGTTATGGTGAATGTTGAGGAACATAAATGGGACACAGTCTGTATCAAAGGCACTATATACATTTCAATTACTTCCCATTCTTTTATGTTGCAGATAATCTTTAGAGTTCACAAACTACTGGATAAGAGCTTGATCCACTTATAAGACGGCATATAATGATTTGTGATTTGGTGCTGTGCACAGCTCTGCTTTCCAAATACTGCTTCATGAGCCTTGGTCACAACCTATAAGGACTTGTTTCACATATGTGCTGGCATATGCATGACTTATGCTTTAGTGATCAGCACAGCTTTGTTCCCCAATACTGCTCCATGTCACTAACTCTCGGATGGCATCCACAGCCACAAACGCATTCTATGCACTAGATGTACATAGCAGAGTGAGGGCCAGGAAGTTGCAAATCAAATGCAAATTCCACAATACACAGAGTAGTGACACCGTCTTCAAAGTAAATGACAAGTGAATTAAGAAATTGAATAGAATTATAACAGCTACAGGACTGCTATACAGGACATCATTCCTCAGGGCATAAGAATTTTTCCTGATGAATTAGTCAGCTGTGACCACACAACATAGATGCAGCTCTTTTCCTAATGACCTGTATCTGCGTTATTGAAATAAATACTTAAAAGTGGTGTGTCTTTTGCTCCACTGGGAATGTTGTATCCACAGTCACTAGTCTTTTACTGCATACAAGGAAAGGGTGCATTCCATGGCCTGAGCTGCAGGACATCAAGCATCAAAACTGAATCCCAGGTCAGTCAACTAGGGGATCCTCTGCTCTACGCAAGATGAGGACTATGGGACATGACAGTCCACCTCAGACTGCCATGTCCCCTTTACAAGGCAAATTAGTTTAGACAAACACAGAAATGTCCTGGTGACCTACTCATCCCTCCAGGTCATCATGGAGGGCTGCTGTTCACTGTTGGGAGTCCTTATTGGTTTTCTAAACACAGTGCCATGTTGTGGCAGGGGGGCATGGAGCTTTTACAACAGTAATTTGCACTGCACCCTCCCTGTGCCCAAAGACAGGTACAGCATGTTCTGCAGCAGCCCCCCCGCCCAAAAATTATCCATCTACTGCAGTTTTGTGGACTGGGTAGGGTACTTATTTCCACAGAGGATGAATGGTTTCAGTATACACAGGGGATTCTGTATATGCAGAGTGGGGCCTCTATGTTTCAGAGGCCACCCTACAGTATATACATCTGTTGGGGTACATAGGGCACTGTCTTTTGGACATACTGTATAATCTGTTATCAAAAGTGATCTGTCTCAGTTTGATCCAAGCCCTGGATCAGCAAACATTTGTCAATGCCAAGCATTCGCTTGCATTGCTGTTGTACTGGATCTCGCTTATACTCACTTTTACTATACATTTACCAGGATAGCCCAGATGAGATGCAATAGCTGATTTCAGTGGTGTCCTGGTTTTACACATTTTTAGATTATATTTACACAAGACAGGCAAGCTGAAAGGCAATATTTAATTTTCAGTGGGGTTGCATATTTTGACCCCACATTTCTAACAGTTTTTTTATGACCTGATGTTATGATCAAGACAGGTGGAAATTTTTAAATCCCATGCAACAGGTGATTTTGCAGTGCAACTGTGAAAGCAAGTTTCAGAGGGGATTTGAAAATGACACAAAATGTCCAGCAGGTGGAGAAACACAAAGGATATGTCAAACATTAGGGGCAACAATCTGCAAAAATAAAATTATGAGTAAACATTGAAACAATTCAGTGTTTCTTCATAACTTGTTTTTTCACATTTTGACTCCAAATTTTCAATATAGTCTTTTTATGACCACAGTCTTTTGATGATCTCTCCCTCTGAACATGACCAGTGTCATTTATACAACAGTGGCCAAAATATCATTTCAAACCACAAGTGTATAAATACATTTTGGTCAAGGTTTGAAAAATGACAGCTTCCATGTTCATGAGGTGAAAAAATGGCTATGTTGAAAATTTGGGGTCAAAATATTGAAAATTACCACTTATGCGCTTGTATTAAAAAATTCAATGTACACTCGTAACTTTGTTATTTCTTAATATTATTGCCCTAATTTCAACATACCTTCTTATGACCCCACCTCATGAACAAAGGCAGAGAACATTTTCAAATTCTGCCTGAAAAGTGATTTTGCACAGTGACCACTGAATCACCTTTAGGGGTGGATCACATAGTTTCAGAAAATTTGTTCATGAAATGGGGTCCCAAAAAGGCCATGTTGAAAATTTGGGGAAACATATTTAAAGTTGACCAGGTTATGAGGACAAGATCAAAACTCATTGAAATACATTAAACTGCATACCTGATTTCCACAGTTCCCGGTCTGGCTTGAAGAGTGAAGATGCATCTCTGGTCCAGAGAGCATTATGGCATTGGAACCTGATAGGTAAATAAGGGGAGGGTGGGGAGGAGAGGTGCTGAGTGGAAGGGTCAGGTGGGGGAGGGTAATGGTGTAGGTGACAAAACAGACATCAATGGATATTTTTTACATGGTATATAAAAATGAAAAAAGACTATGACAGATAATTTTCTTTATTTCAGGTATCAGCACTGGAGACTGGGCACCTCAGTATCGGTGTTATGTTGGTGGAACTGGGGGGTGGGCTCTCAGTGTCACACAGATAAAACAGGTGAAGCTGGGGCTACTAGCTGGCAGTGGGGGGTTGGGCAGCACAGTGCTGGAAAATTAAAAATAAGGGGTGGGGTGTTGGATGCTGAGTGGGAGGGTCGGCTGGGGAAAGTGTAATGGTGATGGTGTGCTGGCAATGGCAACAAATATCAATAGTTTTCTTTTTTACAGGGTATATAAAAATAGAAAAAAAGACTATGGGGGACGGTTCTCCTTATTTCAAGTACCAACACTGGGGACTGGGCACCTCAGTGTTGGTGTTATGTTTGGTGGCACCAGGAGTGGGCTCCCTGGTGTTGTACAGTGAAAATGGGCAGCATGAGGGGTACTAGCCAGCAGCAGGGATTGGGCACCACAATGTTGGAAAATTAAGAATGGGGAAAGTAATAGGAGGTGGTAGGGATCCTTGCAGAGGGTGGCAAGGATTGTTTTTATATGGGTGGAGGACCACAGCAGGCTGATCATGATGCTGATCAGCTCTGCTTGCTGGGTGGCATATGCAGATCAAAGGAAAGAGCCACCCTATAATTCAGGTATCTTCTTTTCTTTGAACTACACAAAGTTTCCACTCAGCAAGACCAGAAAAGTGTCATGATCAGCCTGGCAGATGACTGGTCTGACACTGTTAAGCCTCTTGCAGACTGCCCTGCATCGGACTGACAGAGACATACCTCTCAAAACCCACTATCATAATAATATGATTGCCCTTGCACAAGCACAAGGGTGAAAAAAAAAACACTGCTGAAGCCTAGCTCAGTAATGCACTTTTACATGGAAAACCCGGGCTTGCACCATTTGCTTCCATCAGGCTAGTGTAGTTGCAGATGATGGGGGGGGGGGGTGAAACTTGTCCCACAGTCACAACACCTCCTTCAGCGAGTATTGGCTCAGGACTAAAGGTACAACAGTCCCCATCAAGGAATTTGAAAGTAATAATGAAAACAAATAAATGGTTACATAGAAACATAGTCTTTGATGGCAGATAAGGACCGCTTGATCCACCTAGTCTGTCCAGTTCCCTTCCTACTGGATAAGCTACAGATCCTAGTTAACCAACAGCCTATTTCTTCCTACCCCCCACAAAAATTGCCTTATGTCTGTTCCATGCATTCTTGAATTCTCCCACAGTTTTAGACCCCACAACCTCCTCAGGAAGGCGGTTCCATGCATCCACCACCCTCTCTGTGAAAAAATACTTCTTCACATTGCCCCTGAGCTGTCCCCCCTCTATCTTCAAATTGTGTTCCCTTGTTCTTGCACATCTCTTTTTCTGAAAGATGCTACCTTCTTGGACTTCATTAGTTGAAATCATGCAACATAAAATCGCTCTGCAAAGGTGAGCTTGGTTTACAGAGTGCATCTGATGTATTGACTGGATCAAAGCAAACTTTTTAATTGTTCGGAGTTTACTGCTACTGGAAAAGATATGAACTCCTGAAGTTTCAGAGGATTGATTCCTAAACTCTTTGCCTTAGCTCTAAATTGAACCTAATCCCACACCCAAAATCTTAAATCAACCCTGCTTTATAGAACAGTGACACTGCTTACCACCTCCTCTGCATATCTTGAATTCCCAAACACAGTTACACTTGCTGTTCATTTGACATCTTCACTACCACAAAAGGTAAACAGACCAGCTATTTTAACATAACCACTGCTTATTCCTCTTCCTGGCAGGCACTAGTTAGTATTTTCCTCACAGCAGTGCTTAGTGTCATGCTCATTCCATGCTCAGCAGCCAGCTTCCTGTGAAGAAGAAGAAAATTACTGAATCTCTAAGCCCCTTCCACCCCCAATAATCCTGGTTTCTAAAGTGCATCTGACTCCTGTGCAGACGGCATCAATAACTATACCTCTTCCTTTCTGTCTCCCTTCCACTCTTTCCTATTATTGTACTACAGTATAACATATTCAACTACTGCATAATAGCAATAATCATAATAGAAATACTAAATTTGACAGCAGATAAGGACTGCTTGGCCCACCCAATCTGTCCATTTCTCCCTAACTACATTATTACCAAAAAATGAACTTGATCTACAGCTTCAAAATATTAGTTAATATTGCTTTCATTAACACTAAAGATAGAAAACATTAAACAACCAGAAGGAATAAAAAAGTAGGATCTGATGAGATACACTCAGGATCCTGATATACTGTATATAGAAAAGTAATGGAATCATGCAGGGACCTATACAGTGCATAGAAACTGTGAGCGTGGCCACATCTGCAGTGGTGGTGGGATAGGCAAAAGTGCATGCAGATGTACCTGTATGCAGTGCAGCATAGGCAAGTATAGAGCCAGATCCTTGGATGCTGATCCATTTCTACAGACTGCCTCTTGACTCCACCATGTAAGAAGGGGAACTGTCCCACATGAACTAATGTGGAAATGTCAGCTAGAAAAGAAAAAAACAGCATGAATACCAGCAGATGTCACCATAGATCCAGTGTTGGAAAATGCAGAACCAGTGTGTCAGGCACTGAACAAACTGGAAAAGGGTCAGAGACCCAGTGGAGGTGGCCATGGGCATCTGGTGTATTGCACCCATGCACACCAAACTTCATCCTAGATGAGACAACCATCATTGCCATGCTGGTCTGCCACCACAACCAGATCCAGTTCTGTGCCAGGTCCTTGAAGGGATTGCCTGCCCACAAACAAGTGACATGGAAGGGTATACAGACTGCGATCGTCATACCCAATAGCACCCCAACAACCATCAAGACCATTAAATACAGATGGTGTGACCCCTTTAGCAGCATTAAGAAGAAGCTGTCCCTCCCTAGCTTGCTACTGGAGGTGGGAGCCTAGACAATGTACTGGAGATGATCATAACTGATGCCATCTTTGCTGCCCCCTTCAGCCAGCAGTGAATCAATGAGGAGGAAGAATGACGTGGATGGTGAGTACTGTACTATAGCCTGTGACATGAAGTAAGGACCACAGAAGTACACAGTAATGGCATTCATCCACCCACAAATGCCCACCGCTCAGCTAAAATGACAAGAAGAATGCCACTCAGACTATTTATTCAGCAGGGCACACAACCAGGGCCCAGTGGAATACTGCTGTCCTAGACCATAAAAGAGTATGGAGGTGACACGTTAGGAATGTGCCACACAAACATGACACATACTGTGGAATAAAACAATGCCATATTTCTGTAGATTCTACTGCATCAAATGATGGAGCATCCACCAACCACACCAAGACCCAGACTAGCAACACCACAGGGTACAGGGCCATGGGAACAATCCCACCACCATCACTACCACAATCAGAGGTGTAGGACACCAACAGAATACAGCACACTACCATAACAGACACTGCAGCCCCACAATCTGGCACAAACACCACCAGTACTTCATAGGGTACCACACAGGTTGCTGACATCTTCTCCACATCTGCTCTTACACCATAAAGGTACACCACTTAGCACCCAGGATACAAGCCTCCTAAGGCATGTGCCAAACCTTATGCCACACACCACTCTGGGGCCACACCACTGACACAGCAGTGATCCCCTTAAGGATACCTCTAGGGTCATGGCTGCATCAACAAAAACACCAGGAGAAAAAGCCTACATGTGATGTTCCCAGAAATTAAGCTGACTGAACAGTGACAGCTGCATACAGTAAGAAATATCCACCAAGAGATGCGCCAAATGTGTACAGTGGTAATTGCCATTCACACAGAGCTTGGTGGCATGCAAACAGAGCTTGATGAGATGTGAACCAAGCTTGGTGATAGGCATTCAGAGAATGGTGCCATTAGATATGTGATAAAAGGGGCAATCGACTGGCTATCTGACAAGCTGGTGTGTGACTTTGAATGCTTGACACAGGCATGGACAACTAGCCAAGGCTCCCAGCCAGGACTCTCATGGGTAATTGATCAACAGAGACATGAAATTACTCAACTGGGACCCTAGAGCACTGTGAACAGCATAAAGTACATATGAGAATAAGCTACCTGAGTGTGCCCAGTACAGTGCCATGGCCCCAGCTCTGGCAAGCTAAAGGTCAAAACACACAGTGGCAGATATCATAGTGCACAACTCCACAATCCCCCAAATTAGCAAACATGGGTTGTTTGTACACACCACTTGCACACACTTACTGGTATGACCAATTGCACCTGCTTTCCCTATCATCCCACCACTATATACAGTACGGTAGTTGACATCACCATTCGTCTGCACAATGCAAATGAACACATTCATTGGCTTAACACTTAACAAAGGCACAGTTCTCCAATGCCTCCCTTGAAACACCATCACTGAGTGAAATAGGCATCTACTAGACTCTGCCTCTACATTCGGCTGGCTATGTAGCCCACTGCACCTCCAATGGCTTGAACCATGAGACATGGCACATTCCCAGCATCACTTACACTACCATCTGGATGGACATCTCCATCATTAGGTAATGACTAGTGCTTATACAGTGCTATTTTATGCAGAATGTACCAGAAGACAAGTATATAGTGCACCTTTAAGCTTCTGCATCTTTTTCCTTGATATTTCAGGATTGGAACCAGCAATGTCAACAGCAGACCCTGGTCCGGCTCCAACAGCACACATTTCTTTAGGTTCTTGGCTGTCTGTTTCACACCTTTAGGAGACAGAAACAGTGCTCCACCCATCTTGTCAAGGCAACTGAATTTACATTCATTTGAGCATGCTGGTCTGGCTCTGCAATTTGTTTTACCTAGTCTTTGCTGCTGTGGCAGGGTTTAAGAATGGCATCATCAGGTAGGTCTTTTGAGGGTAACCACTGTCACCTGTGTGAAGAAGCATGGCTATACCACACATGTGGTGTTGTGCACAAGGCATGCCTGCTCCCAGATATATTCTTGCTCTGAAATGCCTGGCAACTGAGGCACAACTCTTCATCCTGTATGTGTTCTTCTATAGCTACATGCATGCAGTCTGTTGTTTACACTACACTGGGCATGTTGGCCACACATGGGATGCCCACTGGTATCCCAGATGTCCACCTCTGTCACAAGGACTTGTACAGAATACCACATTTGATGTGCTGCAGCATGGCTTCAATGACATGTAAAAGGCATGTGGACTCACTGGACTCATTTCAGTGACACCCTCCATAATATGCTAAAATAAGTCAGTGGTATAAGATGTCAATGCAGTCATTATGCATGAGGACACCTTCTGGTCCTTCTTGACAGATATGGGCCCAGTTCAATGTAGGCCTTTTTTATGGTAGTACAATAAAACCAGAACTGACCAAGGCTCTACAGTTCAGTGAGTGCTTCTGGATCCAGTATATGCATATAAACCCTGTGGGCACCATGGCCAGTGCCTCTCCAGCCCCATCTCTCTGTCAGCAATAAAGACATCCTGTAGGGACCTGGGGTACTATACATACTGTAGTTTATTATCTGGCTCGCACCTGAAAATAGGTCTTCTGCTTAGTTGTGCTTACTTGGTTAAAAATGTAATTAAATAAATATTATAATCCACCATAAAACAAGTATTCTACAGTACTGAATTATGGTATGGATACATCTGACTACAGGATCCCATTCCAGAGGTCTTAGCCTGTATTGTGCACCTACAGGTGTCTAAGTTGTGACTGGCTATTTAATGGCAGATCATGAAGAATGCATTGGTCCCATGCATGGGGAGGTTGATGGAACATTGGGGATGTGGCCACATACTGTACTGCATTACAGTCCTCAGGATACATAGGATGCACTAACCAGACAAACACAAAACCCACCCAGCCCATTCCTGACATCTGCTTTATCCAGACTCCTGGAGATCATCAGCCATGTGGGTACTGCGATGCGCAGGGTGACTCTTCAAGGGAGAGGGGCAAAGAGTGAGAAAGCAATGGAGGAAGACAGAGAAAGAGAGAAAGGAAGAAGGAGGGGGAGAGTAACATCCCCTCGGAACGTTCAGCACAGAAAGAGAGAAAGTTGAAGGCCATGTGATTTCCACAAAGTTGTGTTTGTGGGATTGCACTGTGTTTAGCAGTGCAGTCCCTGAGTCAGAAGGGGGACACAGCATGACCCAGTGCATCCCAGCACTAGAGATTGAGTTTGGGTCACAGCTGTGTGACCCTGGTGAGCTGCAGTGGATTGTGTGGAGTGGCTGCGAAGAAACATCGCCAGAGCTTTGGATGTAATCTGAGTTGCAGTTGGGACTGCTGCATGATTTGTGGTGAGCCACGGTGGATTGAGCAGAGTGGCTTTGAATAACTTCACCATAGCTCTGGATTAAAACAGAGTTGTGACTGTATTTATATAGTCCTGGGACTGTTATGGGACATGCCATGGAAGTTCAAGGGATTTGAATCACAAATCTGCCTAAGTTGTCCAGAGCCCCCTCTATCAGTACTGGGGTGAAGGAGCCGTTGGTATACTTGGGGATCTGTCAGTGTAGCTGGGGAGGCTGGTGTTAGGAGCCTTCTTACAATGTGGAGAACGGATGCAAAGAGAAGAGGCTGTCTTGTGTTCAGGACTTTGTGTGATGAACTATAAGGACTGGAAGAGAGATAAGCATGGAGTGTTTACCTCTTGTGATCTTTGCTTGGAGCTGGATGACTGTGATCTGTCACCCCCATTTCCTCTACCAATGGACTAGGCTCATCCTAGTCTGGACTCCATGCTGTGGCAGGGAGTGGAGCCTGGGATCACTGGTACATGGTAATACAGCCCCCTAGGTGAGAGCCACAGGGGAAACCCTGTCATCTTTTCATCTGTGTTAAAGACTTTGGAATATGCATTGTGAGCAGCTTAGCTCCAATGAATTGTTTTCATTTGGTTTATGTGCTGAACACCTGATACCATAGGGATGTTAAAGTCTGGGAAAGGTCTATTCTTCGCTTAATTGTTTTCTATTAATTTGTATTGATTGTTTAACTGTGGGGGGGGTTGATTGTGATTTGGTGTGTGAGTGTTTGTATAATGGTATGAGTGAAGGTTAGGGCAATTATAAGTAGTAATTTGAATGAATGTTTAACTGACCATGTGAGGGACTAAGTGGTCTGTGTGTGACAACTGGGTGATTAAGGAGTTTTATATTTAAGCTAGCCTGTTAGTGTAGTTGTGCCTGGGATGTGTAGGGAAGAACAGATCCCTAGGCTCAGCTACTCCCTGTCACTTCTCCATGGCCTGTGCCCCTTCCATGACCTGCTCCTGCAGAGTGTGGAATGTCAGAGATGTAGAGAGGTAGGAATTGACAGAAGGTACGGGGTGGGGTGGGAGCACGGGGGATGCTAATGGGGTGGTGTTATTAGGACTGTGAGAACTAGGAGACATCATAGGGTGAAATGGGAACTTGGGAGAGGCCAGACATGTTTGGTTCCCATATTCAGGGTGGGCAGGTAGCTAAGGGGCCTACAACCTTGACCTGTCCTCTTTGGGTGGTGCTTTGCAATGCCAGATCAATGAAGAATAAGACCACTATTCTAGCAGACTTCATTTCTGATTCCTCGGCCGATCTGAATTGCATCACAGAGATCTGACTTGGTGATGACGCTAACCCGATATTGAAGCCAGCCTTCCCAGCAGGATTCTCCACAGAGTACTGCTTGAGGAAGGACTGTGGGGTGAGGGGTGACTATCTGTTTTAGATCTAAATTGAACCCTGGTCATGTACCCAGTTGAGGTTACTTCATTGTTTGAATGCGTGGCTGTATGTGGGGATACGGGTGTAGGTTGCAGAATCCTACTTATGTACTGGCCTCCAGAGCATGAGAGGGAATTTTTACAGGAAATCACAGACTTTGTCTCTGACAGTGTTGGAATTGCCTAGGTGGCTTATTCCAGGAGATTTTAATGCTTGGGTTGATGACAAACTCTCACATTTTGGGCAAGATTTCCTCCAGGGTATGGAATCCCCTGGGCCTCACAGAAGGTGTTACTTCTGTGACCTATCAACATGGCCATGCCTTGGACTTGGTATTCACTCTGGGGCTTGAGGTTACTGATCTCAAGATTGATACGGTCTGTTGGTTGGATCACGGTGCTATCAGGTTCTCTTTCGGGGGGCCCCCTTATAGTCTACCCCCTGTAGACATGCTCCTGCACCATGAGTTCTCAGAAAGCTCTGGTGACCTATTAAAGGGCCATCGGGGTGACTTTTGATCTCGTGGTACCTATTCGTGTACGCCCATTGGCTTCACATCATGGGTCACCATGGTATGATGGTGAACTAAGGGAGATGAAGTCAAAAAGGTGGAGGTTGGAGCATTGTTGGAGGGGATCCAGGGCTCTGGAGGACAAATTGGCTTCATCTACTCACTATGGTGAGTACCAAAGGGCAATCACCCAGAAAAATGAAGGATTCCTGTCTAGGGAGATTGGTGCTAGGAGAACTAGACCAGCTCAGCATTTCTATACTGTTAACAGGCTTCTTATTCTTCACTGTACAGAGCCCATGAAGGCATTTTCACTTGCTAAATGTGAGAAGTTTGATAGATTCTTCTTGGACAGGGTGTCTTCCATTCGAGCCTGGATCTCATGAAGTGGGCAACCATAGCCCAGCAGGGTACAGCCTTTGAGTCTCAGAGGGATTTGTTTTTCTTCTTTTTTTTTAAATAAAGGTTTTTTTCCTGCAGCCATCCCAGGCGGCTTATCAGCCTCATCCCTGGACACCTCTGACTGTCCCCTTCCTCCCTCTACTCTGAGAGCCAATCTCACTTGCAGATTCTCCCACCCACCCCCATAGCAGGGCCTGAGCTGCAAACTTGGAGACCTGGGTTTGAATCCCATTAGCCCCCTCTTACATACTATGTGACCCTGAGCAAGTCACTTAACTTGCTTGTGCTCCCAGGTCACACCTGGAAACAAGCTCCTGTTTAGTGTGCCTTTCCTGGTTAAACAATTTACCCTTTCCTTTATCCCCATCCTCTCCTGCCAGAGAACACAATCCAGAAAGACCACAATTTGGAGTGGAAGGGGTGGGTCAAAGCATCCAGATGGGGTGTCATGGAGCCTGGTCTTCTCCATTTTTCCTCCAGCTGTTTTTCATCCCCCATCCCTCCTGAAGCTGTGGCATGCACAGACACTGCCTGCATGAGGAGGCATGCATGCACTCTGGGACTGCGGTTCCCTTCTCCCTCCCTGACCACCATCTGCTTGCTGGCCATCAGTGCTACTCCCAGGACTCCACCTGGGGGCAACCAAGAGCCGGCATGGCACATCTCCCCAACCTGAGAAAGCAGAGCTGCCAGATGGTCACTCAATCCTCATTAGGCTCTCCCCCTCTGCGACTAACCCCTGATGTCCCAAACCTGGGTTGCCAGTGTGGTGGGAGGTAAGGCATTGCTAGTGTCTTAGTCCTCAGCACCACTGGGCTAGCCGGATGTATTTGGATTTCATGGGAAGAGTCTAGACCAATGGCAGTGGAACAGGTCAGTGGGGTGAGCTCAGTGCTGAGGCCAGCATGTTGTTACCTGGATCCTGGTCCGACGCAATTACTAGTGATTTGTGTTGGGCAGCTGGGCCTGGTGCTCACTGAGGTTATCCAGTGCTCCTTATTTGAGGTGCGCTTCCCAGCAGCATTAAAAGATACACTGGTGAAACCTCTCCTGAAGGAGCCACTTCTGGACCTGGATGTCTTGGTGAATTATCGACCAGTCTCTAACCTGCCCTTTTTGGGTAAGATTATCGAGAAGGTGGTTGCACTTCAGCTTAAGGCACACCTCAGTGCCTTTGACATCTATGAGCCTCTACAATCTGATTTTAGGTCCAGGCATAGCACATAAACTGTACTGGTAAGGGTGCAAAATGACCTGTTCAGGGTGAGGGATAGAGGAGACGGTCAGTTTTCATTCTCCTTGATCTCTCATCAGGTTTTGACACCATTAACCATGGACTGTTATTGGATAAACTCAGGGATTAGATAGGGCTCACAGGAAAAGTTGTCTGCTGATTTGAGTCCTTTCACAGTGGCAGGACTCAGAGGATGACATTTGGAAGGTTTTTATTGTCTCCAAGGGTCCTGCCTGTGGCTTAACCCAGGACTCAGTCCTGTCATCTATGTTGTCCATGGTGTACCTGCATCCACTGGGGGGATCCTTATTATTAGGTAGTATGGAGTTGCATTTCACTGCTATGCTGATGATACCCAGATATAGCTGGCATTTACACCTGACCAAGATTGGATGTCATGGAGTTAGTTAACCCTCAACCTGGACAAGATTGAAGAGCTGATGATTGAGCAGGTCGAAGAGAGGAGTGGCAGCTATTGGGAGGTAGATGGGGATTCGGCTTGGCTCCTCTGAGTTTTTGGCTGCCATTAAGGTGAAAAACCTGGGAGTCATTCTAGATGAGGAGTTGAGATTTGAGTCTCAGGTGTTACAAGTAGTCTGGAGAGGCTTTTACCATCTTAGGAACATCAGCTGGATTAGATCCCTTATTCCCCCCTGGAGACTTTGTGACATGGGTACATGCATTTGTAATGTTGAGACTTGGTTACTACAATGCTGTGCACCTCAGGGTTAGTGGAGGTACAGTAAAGCACCTGCAGCTGATGCAGAATGCAGCTGCTAGGTTGCTGACTGGCCTTTTGAGGTCTTGTCATGTCTCCCTGGCACTTTGTGAACTACACTGGCTGACGATGAAGTGGCGTATCTCCTTTGAAGTTGGGTTACTAACTTATAAAGGCCCTGCGCGGATTGGGCCCGGGCTATCTGGCAGACTTCCTACATCCTTATGTGTCTTTGCACCCTCTCCAATCCACTGAGGAGGGCCTCCTTGTAATACCTACAGTGAAGTTAAAAACCTCAGGCAACCGGGTCTTCAAGGTAGCAAGCCCAATCTTGTGGACCACTTTCCCGAGAGCTCTGAGGTAAGGCCCCTCAGTTATGGCCTTTAAAAGGGACCTCAAGACATAAAAAACATAGAAACATAGAAATTGATGGCAGAAAAGGACCGCAAGGCCTACCCAGTCTGCCCATTTTACCTATTTGCTCCCGCTGCCTCTACTAGGTCATCAGCCTCAGCTATACCCCCAAATATGTATGATTCCCTTATGCCTATCCCATGCCCTCCTGAATCCCTTCACTGTACATGCTCCCACCGCATCCTGAGGCAGGGTGTTCCAAGCATCCACCACCCTCTCAGTAAAAAAGAACTTTCTCAAATTACCCCTTATGTGACCCACCTCTAATTTCATGTCACGCCCTCTAGTTCTATTGTACTTTTTATACTGAAAGATGCTATCCCTTTCCACCTTATTTATGCCCTTAAGATATTTGAAAGTCTCTGTCATGTCCCCCCTCTCCCATCTCTGTTCCGATGTGTACATATTGAGGTCCTAAGTCTATCCCCATATGCCTTATCATGCAGACCCTGCACCATCTTAGTTGTCCTCCTCTGCACTGTTTCCACCATGTCAATATCCTCACGCACACAGTACTGTAGGTGAGGCCTAACCAGTGTCTTGTACAGTGGGATCACCACTTCCCTCCTACGGCTTGTAATACCCCCTTGTAATACCCCTCCCTATACACCCTGTCATCCCACTAGCTCTGCCAACTGCTTTTGCGGTCTGTTTGGTGGATTTCAGGTCATCTGATATAACGACCCCTAAATCCCTCTCTTCTCTAATGACTGTAAACAGCTCACCCCCCAACATGTAGCTGTCCTCAGGATTTCTGTTCCCCATGTGCATGATCTTGCACTTCTTCACGTTAAACCTTAACTGCCATACCCCAGACCATTTCTCCAGCTTTTACAGGTCTCTTTTCATTCTCTCAGTGCCCCTGGAGTATCTACTCTGTTGCAGAGCTTGGCGTCATCTGCGAACAGGCATACTTTTCCCTCTAGCCCTTCTGCTATGTCTGCAATGAAGACATTGAAGAGGACTGGTCCCAGGACTGACCCCTGTGGCACTCCACTGGTGACTTCCATTTCTTCTGACTGTCAGCCGTTTACCACCACCCTCTGCCTTCTGTCCACTAACCAATTTCTGACCCAGTTCACCAACCTGTGTCCCATCCCCAGACACCTCAGCTTGTCTACCAGTCTTCTATGCAGGACTCTGTTGAAGGCCTTGCTGAAATCAAAGTAGGCAATATTCACCGCCCCTCCCTGGTCCACCACCTTGGTCACCCAGTCAAAGAAATCAATCAGATCTGTTTGACAGGAACTTCCCACCATGAACCCATGCTGTCTTGGATCCTGCCTTCCAATGGATACCAGGTGAGCCACAATATGTTCTTTAATCAGTGTCTCCATGATCTTGCCCACTATTGAGGTGAGAATCACTGGCCTGTAGTTCTCTGCATCCTCCTTCATACCACTCTTGTGAAGAGGGACCACATTTGCTCTTCTCCAGTTACCGGAACCACCCTCATGTTCAGTGACTCACTGAACAGGGATGCCAAAGGTGCTGCCAGCTCCATCCTCAGTTCCATTAGGATCCTTGAATGTACTCCGTCTGGCCCCATTGCTTTGTCCACCTTTAGTTTTGTAAGTTCCTCTAGGACCCTCTGTTCTGTAAATATTGTGAAGCTCAATTCTTCTCTCTCTGCACATCTGTTCTCCAGTTGTGGTCCTTGCCCCACTCCCTGTCTAGTAAAGACCAAGCAGAAGTGCCTGCTAAGGATTGTGGCCCTCTCTAGGTCTCCTTCTACCCTCTCTTCATTGTCCCCTTTGAGTCTGATTATACCCACTCTGGACTTCCTGCTCTCATTAATGTACTTAAAGAATGTCTTCTCCCCTTTCCTCACTGATTGTGCTAGCCTATCTTCTGTCTGTGCTTTAGCACTTCTCACCACTCCCCCTGCCTCTCTCCAACATTTTTGGTACTCTTCTCTGTCCCCATCCTCTTGTGTTCCCTTGTATTTTCGGAAGGCCACCCTCTTGGCCCTGATTTTATCTGCCACCACATTAGAAAGCCAAAGTGGCCTTCTTCTTCTCTTGCCCTTATTCTTCACCCTTACACATTGACCGGTTACCCTGATAATGTACTCCTTACTATCTGCCTATTGCCCCTCTATGCCCCCACCTGACCCCCCCTTAGCCAACTCCTATTTGACCCTCCTTCCCATTTCTGCAAATTCAGCTCCTTTGAAACCTTGGATTTTAGCTTTTGTATGTGTGGCCTGTATTCCTGTGTCCAACTTAAACCAAACCATGTGATGGTCCTTGGAACAGAGGTCCCCCTCCACCTGGAGATCCATAATCCTGTTTCCACTGGTGAGCACTAGATCCAGGATATTCCTGTCCCTGGTGGGTTTCTATACCTGTTGTCTTAGGCCTGCTTCCTGTAGGGACTTCACTTTCTTATTTATACAGAACTTTGAGGATTAAACCCCTATTTCATCTTGTGACTCAGTCTGAACATATTTATGTCTAGTTATTAGTAGAATTAATGTTGTTTATTAGATGTAGTTATTATCTATATTTTTTTGCTAGTCTAGATTAGTTTTAGTGCTTATTTATGTGTTTATTTATTTAGTTTTATGTGTGTTTTATTTATGTTGTGGTTTGTTATTCTCCTATGCATGTGGCCTGATTGTAATGGTGTCCTGAGTCTCCGGTGAAGGGCGCCAGTAACTACAAATAATTTCTACTAACTCTACTACTGCTACTAATCCCCACACAGTGAGTTAGTTGTAATGGTGGGATCTGAACCTAGTTTTTGAGGTTTACATATGTGCACTAATACTAAGCTACTGTAGCTATCTTTGAAATTTTGCTGCCTCCATCACCTGGAGCCCCCCTTCCCACTTGCGAAAGAGATGCCGCAGTACATCTCAAGAGTACAACCCTGGTGGAGCAAAACTCAAAATAAATAATACTAGTTTTTAATCTTATTTTACCTGACAGTAGGCTAGATCTAGAAGCCTGCCTTTAGCCTACTTTGCCTTGTTTGCTTCTTTAAAACTCACTCTGCAAACTTTTTTTTTCAGAAATGGCATAAAAAAATATTCAGCTCTTTCCAAATAATGAAAAAGTCACAGGAATGGTGTTGTTTTGCTAATAGCTTGAGCTGTTCATCTTGGGGACTCGCTTGGTTTGTAAAGCGACAGGTACTCCCCGCCCTCTCATGCTGGCTAAGCAGCCATTTGTTTGCCTGCTGCTGGCACGTAGATTAATAATAAAGCTCATTTCCCACACAGCAGTGAGGTCTATCATCTCATGAGGAATCATGGAAAATGCCCCCCACCCAAATGCATGCTAATGTGCCTGAATACACACATATGCACATTTAAGTGTCATTATTATGAACTGGAATTCATTTCATTATTAAAGGACTTTTGCAGAAAACCTGATACAGACCTATACTGTGCACCTCTGGCAGCTGCTTAATGACTTCATTCTTATGGCTTCATGTAGCTCTCTCAACAGGTTACCACAGCTAATCAGCAGCTCTCCAGCAAGCGTATGTGAAGTTACTGCGAAATCATTTTCTTTTTAATGCTGTGCCTTTGCAAAAGTGTCACCCACTCTTACATTGTATGGTACTGTATTAGGCATGGCACCAGAAACTGTACCTTTGCACAGCCATCCCAATGGTTGCAGTGGGGGCCAGCCAGACAAGATTAATCATGATTTGCCATGTGGTACTGCATAAACTGTTAACTGATGGCCTTGTAGTGATTTCATAGTAAACTAACTGCAAGCAGGGGGCTGGCAGAGAGGACCGACTAGCTTGTTGGAAAGTGCTTCTGAGAGCAGCATGCATTGCAGCAGACTAAACCTCTCCAGAATTGGTGCTGATTGGAATACTCCACTGGCTGAAGATTAATGCTTTTCCTTAGGTATCGCGTTCTATTATGACCCTTGCAGTGCTTTCATTTTAATGAACTGTGTAAGCTCTTGACAACCTTTTGAGAACTTGCAGACAGTTGTCCCAAGTCCACTGCAAGCATGACATCTGAAAATTTGACAGAGCCTCCAAGTTGAAAGGTAATCATTTCTAGCTAATAAACCAAGTACGAAGTGTACTTGTTGAAATGATCATGTTAGCTTGCATAAGCCACACTTTTCTGCACATTGGCTGTTTTCCAAATATCAGGCCAGGGTCAGCTTTTAGATCAAGTTTAAGTCAAGTTAGTCATAAGTCAGCGCCAATGAATGGAAGCCCTACACACCAGGGAGGCAGG
The DNA here is from genome assembly GCA_016271365.2 of Neoceratodus forsteri. Classification (NCBI taxonomy): domain Eukaryota; kingdom Metazoa; phylum Chordata; order Ceratodontiformes; family Ceratodontidae; genus Neoceratodus; species Neoceratodus forsteri. Next base: position 164,648,689 of record CM028131.1, read on the forward strand.
AGTGTCAGTCACAAACCATGGTACGAAGTGGTCACAAAGGCTAAATTTTACTAAAGACTAAAGGTATGATGCTGGCTCAATGGCACCATGCGATGGGGTATTGCTCGGCATGCTGGCAATCTGGGTTTGTGCCTTAAGACCACATGTCATGAGCAGAGGCCAGCAGGGAGGGAGTCTTGAGCACCTTTTGAATGCTTCCCTCCTGGAGGGGTAGGTTGCTGTGAGCCGCACTCATAGTTACTCCTGGTGGTGGCTTTACAGGGGCGCTCTTGGTGTGGGTGACCACACACCATCAAATGCTCCCGCCCTCAGGATGTCCTTATGACCTCATGCATATGGGAGGTGGGAGGGCTGAAGACCAGAAAAACACCCATCTCAGTCAGCCGGATGATGGTGGCCAAGTGCTGCCATGCCGCAGTCCCCACAGCGCACTGATCCTGTCCCCCACACCTGTTGTTCTGGAGGTCCACAGAGTTTGTTATTCCCCTTTCCTTGTGTGCCCTGGCAGGAGTAAGCTGGAACCCTTCAGGACACAGGCAAGCCTGGGGATCCAGGTGGTGGGAATTGGCAGTGGTGGGTGAACTCGCAGGCAGCAAGGATGTTGTGCTGCTCAAAGGAGTGGCAGCCTTGGGGGCACAGGGAAGGAGCATAAATAAATAAGACAAAACAAAGACTGAAGGTTTTTTTTTTTTACTTTTTAAAATTGTATGTTGTACTATAGTATATGTATGTATTTATATTTTACTTGTGTGTGTAAGCATCCCTTCAGGGAGTGCTTACTAAAGTGGCCCTCTCCTACCACTTCTTATATGTATGATTTGGTGGTCTGGCCACCTACTTGTTGGTTGGAGCCAGTACAGCCCCCAGGTATTTATTGGGCCAGTTTTGGCACCTTGGAAAGGCTGGCAGGAGAGAGACATAATGTCATCAGTGGGTCAGGGGTTTGACCCTGGCCAGGGATTTGAGCCTTGGTGACTCGGTGACAGAGTTACACTCAGGATCAGAAGGGTGGTGTAGGGTACTGTGGCCATAATGGGAACTGGGTCCTCATAGAGGGAGCTGTGGCCCATGAAGGAATTTGCAGCCGACCTTGTGCTCCATGGCACTGGGTCAGGAAGTGGCCTGGTTCCCAATATTGGAGGCCTAGAATGATAGAACAGTGGGGACGCTGTAGTGGTGGCAGCCTACGGGGTGGGGTTAAGAGGTGGTGGCAGTCCTCCTGCCCCTTTACCCGGTGTAGCACTCCATTCCATTGAAACAGCCTGCAGGGAGAGAGGAGAGGGCCCAGTGAGTCACCCAGATTGCCCATGTTTTGTGCTAGATTTGGGGATGCTGGGAGCCCAGGTTCCATTGCCCTTAGTCGCAAGAAGAAAGGGAACTGTAATGATAAAGCTGCAGTCTGTGTTGGGGCCACCATGTCTGAGTACTGTGCTGAGCGGTGAGTAAGGAGTCGAGCTGCTGTTGGGTAGGCCACAGTGTTTGAACTTTGTGTGACCTGAAATGTTGCTGCCCGAGATTCAGAGCATCTCAGCTCTGTAAAGTCCAGCTGCTTGGCCTGATCAGTCTAAAGTAATGTGCCGTCGCCTTGTGCCACTGTTTAAGTCTGGCTTTCTCTATGCCACGCCCCCAGCTCCTGGGAGCTGTTGTTTATTATTTTAAATAAATTAATTCTGTTTTATTCTTTTAATTTCTTGACAAAAGGGTGGTGGATGCGTGGAATAGACTCCCAGCAGAAGTGATGGGGGCAAACACAGTGGGGGGATTCAAGCATGCATGGGACAGGCATAGGGGAACCCTAGCAATAGGAATGAGGAGGTAAAGCCGGAGATCAAGTAGGGTCTGCAGCTTTTATAGTAGTCAGGGAAAATGGGCAGACTAGATGGGTCTAGCAGTCCTTATCTGCCATCAATTTCTATGTTTCTATGTTTCTATGTAACTGACTGTGGCCTCCTGCTATTTATAAAATTTCCTGCTGCCTGCTAACATCAATTGCCCCACAGAGTAGATGTCAGAGTGCAGTCCTCCCCCTGGCTGGCTGCTCAGTGCAGCCACAAAGAAAAACCCTTTTGAGCTGCAAGAAACAGGTATGTGACATCTAATCCATTTTATCTTTGGATGGACCACTGCTTTGCTGGGTGCCCCTCCTCACACTTTTCCATCAGGCCTCTAGACATCAGTGGGGAGGGGTGGCTTACATGCCGTCAGACAGAAAACATAAGCTCTCCTTCCCATACACTCACAAGTGTGACATCCCTGCTTAAGCACACTGCCCTTAGCATATTGTTCTTGCAAGTCATGGAGTTACTTGGTATACCGTGATAACAGCGAGTCAAACTGTGTGATTCAATTTGGGTGAGGTAAAAAGAGCGAATGTCGAGTGGGTGAAGGACCGTTTATAGCACATGTCAAGTTCAGTGCTTTCATCAGGTAGGGAGTAGTTATTTTGCGCACTAAAATAGCTTTGTTCGTTGGGCCAGTTCCAAGCTGGCCATCTGGCGTGGTGGATGCAGTCACTGCCCCTGTTGCTTGCGGACCCAGGTATGGGGCTGACTGTGGGGGATACTGTTTTTCGTTTTTATTTTTGTTTTGTGGTTTTGTTAAGTTATTTTTTTCTGGGGCTTCAATTACCATTCCCTGCCCTCCCGACTTTGTCCCTTCCCCCACCCCCAGGTTGCCACCCCTCAATGTTCTCTTCCTGCTGACTTCTGTCTCCCCCCCCCACCCCAGTAACCCCTCTCCAAGTTTTCCCCTGTCCCTGATTGTCATCCTCCTGGGATAATTATTTAAGTTTTGGGTGGTGCATGGGGCAAAGTTCCCACATAAAAATCCACCACAACGTGTGCTCCCCTTAGCGACAGTGCCCAGTTGTCACTCTTTCTGTCAGTCGATGTAGTGCACATCACCATTTTGATGTTTGGCAATGTTGCACTCGCTCTTTTTGTCAGTGCTCCTTTTTGAGTTGCCCTTATCACATTAAACCCTGTTACTTGTGGGCAAATGTCTTTGGTTCAGGTTTGCTTGATGTTTATTGTATCTCTCTGCAACCCAATGTGCCCACTTGCTATCGTTTCAGCCCCAATGAAATTTATGGCCAGCACCTGTTGCCTGGGTCCTGACTCCTTAACAAACCATGCTTCTGAGAGTAAATTTAAATAGCAATGGACAGACAAATCCAACTGGGAAACAAAAGGGAAAGGCAAACTGTTTACACTTAAACTTATCGTTGCTCTCAGCTGATCTGAGTTGCCTGTTGATTGGGTTTGATGAACACACTTTGTTTTAAAGTCCTGATTCTGAAAACACAGAACTGCATAAAGTGAGAGTACATGAAGACACAGAGGTCAGAACAGTGGGTGTAGAAAAACACAGAACTGGAAAGTTGGACTCTGGAAAGTTGATACCCAGAAATGTAGGCACTGGACATAAGGGGACAGGATAATTATGCACATTATCTCACATGGAAATTTAGTCCAGCAGTTAAGAAACAATAAACACATTTACACACATTACGCACAACAACATTAAACACACATCAGCAATCACGTTGCACACCAACATACAAGAAAACCCCTGTAAAAACCTACAAATCACTGTATAATGCCAAAACCAAAACCACAAAAAAAAAAAGAGTAGCACAAAAAACAGAAATACTGTAGCAAGGCGTAAATACTGACACACTGCACCTGGAAAACATTACACCAGTGAAAAAATTACGTGCACCTACTGCCAGAACAAAACAATTTGATAACATTCTCATGACCACAGAGTGGAAAACATGAAGGGCAGATTTACGATTATCAACTCCAAGGGAGATGCAACTCAGGGAAGGGGAGAAACTCTGTGGGGGCAGATTTACTATTATCAACTCCAGGGGGGATGCAACTCAGGAAGGGGGAGAAGCTCCAGGCAGGGCAGATTTACTATTATCAACTCCAAGGGGGATTCAACCCAGGGAGGGGGAGAACTTTGAGGAACCATTATGGAGGGGAGGAGAATCCATAGTCTGAATGCCATGCAGATGCAACTACAGCAATGTGCTACAACACCCATACCCAAATATCCACACAGTGACTTGGAACAAAGCGTCCTGTGCCACATTCTCCAGTTTCCAACTTTCCATGCACCCACAACTCCTGTGTCCAACTCTCCAGTTCAGTCTTTTCTGCACCCCCAGAACAGGATGCGAGCTTAGTCTTTTTCGAGTGATTGCCATATCTTTTTCAATACAAACTAGTTGTACTGAATTTTTTATCCCTTCTGTAGCTGCTATCATCAATGGGAATGAAACGGGTTAGTTTTTATGAGATATCAGGTCATGAGCACTTTTGTGACAAGTATAAAAAATGCCAATCCTCTGCCACCAATCCACCCCATCACTTCTCTGCTGCCCCCCGTTCCTCCTGCTCTAATAACTCACCTACTCCCACTGACTCACCCTCCCAATCACTTGCCTGCTGACCCCTGGTTCTTGTTGGAATTCCTCACTCTTTACCACTGCTGCTTGCTCTGGATTATTTCTCTACTGGCCTCTGGTTCCTACTATAATCACCCACCCTCTACCTCTGATCCCCCTTCCCAATCACTTCCCAGCTGACCTCTGGTTCCTACTGTAATCACCCACCTTCTGCCACCAGTCCCCCCCTACCAATCACCCATCACAATGGCCACACCTTGGACTTTGGATTCTCACTGAGGCTTGAGGTCATGGACCTTAAGACTGATTGGGTTGCTTGGTCTGATCATTGCACAGTAGAGTTCTCATTTGGGGCCCCCCGGTAGCTGACTTGGTGAGTTATTAGAGCAGGAGGACTGGGGGGGGCAGCAGAGAAGTGATGGGGTGGTTTGACAGCTTAGGATTGGCATTTTTTATACTTGTCACAAAAGAGCTCCTGACCTGACATCACATACAAACTAACCCCTTTGAGTGCAAAGTAATGCACCTGGGAAACAAAAACCCAGGAGAAGAGTATACAATGGGGGTGGGTTGGTACTAAGAACAACAAAAATGGAAAGGGACCTGGGTAGTCATATCAGATGACCTCCAAAAAAGAATCTCCCAGAGTGCATGTTACTAGTATTTTGTGATATAAGATGACTTAAAGGTAAACAAGCAATGTGAGAAGGCAGTATGGAGGGATGGGGGGATACTGGGATACATAGGAAGAGACATCACAAGTAGAAAACAGGAAGTTGCCATCCCTCTGTACAGACAGTTGGTGAGACCCCATCTGGAGTACTGCATGCAGTTCTGGAGACCCCACCACTTTAAGGACATAGACAGAATGGAGGCAGTCCATAGGAGGGCAACTAAAATGTTGCATGGTCTGCAGCAGAAGCCATACAAAGAGAGACTAAAGGAGCTTAATATGTATACCCTGGAAGAAAGGAGAGAGAGGGGGACATAATAGAAACTTTCAAGTACCTCAAGGAAATCAGCAATGTCCAAGAGGGTAGCATCTTTCAGAAAAAGAGATGTGCAAGAACAAGGGGGCACAATTTTAAGACAGAGGGGGGATGGCTCAAGGGCAACATGAAGAAGTATTTTTTCATGGAGAGTGTGGTGGATGCATGGAACTGCCTTCCTGAGGAGATCGTGGGGTCAAAAACAGTGGGGGAATTCAAGAATGCGTGGGACAGACATAAGGCAATTATAGTGGAGGGTAGAAAGACGTAGGCTGTTAGTTAATTAGGATCTGCAGCTTATCCAATAGGTAGGGAAATAGGCAGACTGGGTGGGCCAGACAGTCCTTATCTGCCATCAAAGTCTATGTTTCTATGTTTCTATCTCTGAGGGACTTTTGGTGACAGTAGATCTATCTTGTGTGGGTACTGCATGTGCGATTGGCATGGGTGAGGCGTTGGCTGCCTATAATAAGGCCATCTCCAAAGCACTCGATGCCATCACACCAGTACATACATGACCCAGTTCTTCTTGCTTGAGACCCCCATGGATTGATGGGACTCTAAAGGAGATGAAGGTCAAGGGTTGGAAGTTGGAGCATTGCTGGAGGGGGACCCGCTCTGAGGAGGACAAATTGGCCTTGCATTCTCACTATCGTGAGCACCAAGGGCAGTCAACCATAAGAAGGCAGAGTTCCTGTCCAGAGAGATTGCTGCAGGAAGAAACAGACTGGCTCAGCTTTTTCAGACCATAGATTGACTGCTTCATTGAGTCTGTCTGCAGCCATAAAATGCATTTTCAATCACAATTTGCGATGAGTTTGCTCAGTTCTTCTCTGACAGGGTGTCCTCTCTCTGGTCCAGGATCTCCCCAGTGGGGCAAGGTTTGCCCCGTGGTGGTTGGTCTGGTGGGAGCATGGGCTTTCCTACTGTCTGGAAGGAGTTTAGGCCAGTGGAGGTGGTGGAGGTTGCTGAGGTGATCTCAAAACTGTAGCCCACTTTTTGTGAACTGGACCCGTCTCCGATCCATCTGCTAGTGAGATGCTCAGGGATAGTTGGCCCATTGTTTGCTAAGATAGTCTGGTGATCGCTTTCTGAGGGGATCTTCCCTGATACCTTGAAGGAGGCATTGGTGAGGCCCCCCCTAATGAAACCATCTCTTGACCCTGATTTCCTGGCAAATTATCAGCCTGTTTCCAACCTCCCATTCATGGGGAAGGTTGTTGAGAAAATAGTGGCCCTGCAGCGCGAGGTGCACCTCACTACCTAAGACATCTATGAACCATTCCAGTGTGTTTTCAGGGCTAGGCATAGCACTTAAATGGCATTGGACAGGGTGCAAAATGACCTCCTGAGGGCGAGAGATAAATGAGACCAGTCAATTCTCATTTTCCTTGATCTCTCCTCAGCATTTGACACCGTGGACCACAGTGTGCTTTTGGAGTGCCTTAAAGAATACTGTGGACTTGCTGGCACTGTCATCAGCTGGTTTGAGTGTTATCTCTTGGGCAGTAAGCAACTGGTGGTGATGGAGAATTTCTCCTCCTCCTCCCTGAAGTTCCTGCCATGTGGAGTTCCTCAAGGTTTGATCCTGTAACCGATGTTGTTCACGGTGTACATGCTACACCGGGAGAGCTCATTAGATGTTACAGTCTGGGTTTCACTGCTATGCAAATGATACCTGCATGTACATGTCTTTTGCCACTGGAACAAATGATGCCATGGAAGTGCTAAACAGTTGCCTAGCCGAAATCCAAGACCGAATGGCCTCCAACAGGCTGAGGCTCAATCCCGATAAGACAGAGGTCCGGGTGATTGAGCCTGGTGGTGGGTATGATGGGAGTGCCTCTGGAGTAGCAACAGGATTGGTCCTAGGAACCACTGTGTTGATGACTTCCCCTAGGGTGAGAAGTCTGAGTGTCTGCCTGGATGACAGATTGACACTTGTTTCTCAGGAGTCATCTGTTGCCCAAAGATCACTTAAGGAATATCACCCGGATTAAACCCCTAGTTGTGCCTGAGTACCTGCCATCACTAGTACCCACCTTTGTTGCTTCCAGGCTTGACTACTGTAATGCTGTATACTTTGGGGTCTGTGGAGGGACCCTCTGCCAGCTGCAGCTGGTGCAGAATGCAGTGGGTAGTGATGGGACTGTCTAGGTCATGTCATGTGACCCCTGTCCTGCAAGATCTGCACTGTCTGCCTGTAAGGTGGAGGATCATCTTCAAGGTGGGCTTGCTCACCTACAAGGCCCTGTATGGATCAGGACCTGGTTACCTGATGGATCCACTTACCCCTGCCACTCCAGTCTGCTCCCTCCGCTCCTATACCAGGGACCTCCTTACGGTTCCGAGAGCCAGGCTGAAAACTTCTGGTGCTCGAGCATTTGAGGTAACCGGCCTGGCCCTCTGAAACTCACTACCTAGATCTGCAAGGGAGGCCCTGTCAGTGGAGGTATTCAAGAGGGACCTAAAGACACATCTATTTAAAATGGCATTTCTGGACTACCAATAATGTTTTAAATCTATTTTATTGTTTTATTACTTATAAATTATTTATAAAATTAGCTTATTTATGTTTGTATTTTAGATTTTGTATAACCCTATAGAGCTTTATTCTACTGTTATTACTACCGTGCATGTTTTTGACTGTATAAGTCACCCAAAGCCTCTGGGACTGGACGCCATATAAATAAGTCTTAATTACTTACTACTACTTACTTTCCTGCTGAACCCCAGTTCCTGCTGTAATCACCCACCCACACTTTTTCACCCATCCCCCCGCTCCCTTCCTTGCTGGCCTCTGGTTCCTGATCTAATCACTGGCCCTCTGTTGCCAATTCTCCCCCCAACCCCTGATCACTTCACTGCTGGCCCCCGGTTCCTGCTGTAATCACCCACCCTCTGCCACTGATCCCCATCCTCCTGATCACTTCACTGCTGGCTCCTGGTTCCTGCTGTAATTACCCATCCTCTGCCTTCAATCCCCCACTCCTGATCCGTTCCCTGCTGGCCTCTGGCTCCTGCTCTAATCACCTACCCTCTGCTGCTGATCCCTCCTGATCAGTTCCTCGCTGGCCACCAGTTCATGCTGTAATCACCCACCCTCTGCTGCTAATCCCTATACTAATCACTTTCCTGCTGGACTCTGGTTCCTGTTGTAATCGCCCACCCTCTGCCACCAATTCCCCCAATCCCTTCCCTGCTGTCCCCTGGTTCCTGTTTTAATCACTCACCCTCTATCACCAATCCCCCCATCACTTTTCCTGCTAGCTCCCAGTTCATGCTGTAATCCCCACCCTCTGATTCCTCCCCTCCAGATTACTTCCCTGTTAGCCCCTGGTTCATGCTAATCAACCACCCTCTGCCACTGATCCCCCTCTTCCTGATCACTTCCCTGTTCAACCCTAGTTCCTGCTCTAATCACCCACCCTCTGCTGCCAACTACACACACTCGATCATTTCTCTGCTGGCCAGCAGTTCCTGCTGCAATCACCCACCCTCTGCTGCTAATCCCTCCCCCATCACTTACATGCTGGAACCCAGTTCATGCTCTAATCACACTCTGCTGCTGATCCTGCTCCCCCCACTCCTGATCATTTCCTTGCTGCCCCCCCCGATTCCTGCTCTAATCACCCACCCTCTGCCACTCAGTCTCTTCATTGCTGGCCCTCAGTTCATACTGCATAGATATATTCTGAAATACAGTTGTAGAAACTTTTATCCATGATTTCTCACTGCAATGCTATAACAGTAGGATGGTCAAGTGGCAGGCTAGTAGGAACAACATGCAAACTAATTTTAACAGAGGGTATTGAGCTAAGAGCATGCAAGCAGAACAGACTCCCCTCTGCTGGATATATCTATAATCTGGGATCCCGGTACCCTGTCTAATTCATCATCCTGGGAAGACAGTCTGTAGACCACCCCATCCTTAATCTTGATTGTAATACCAATACATGAGAGTCTCTTGATTGTATTAACATCTGGGAGGAGGAGCTCAATGGACCACCCCCCATACCAGTACAAGAGTTCTGGAGGGTAGTGGTAGAGTGGGAGAAGAGCAATTAGCATTGGGGTGGGAGGGAGCACACGTAGGTGAGGAATGAGAAAAAAAAAGAGAGGGAAGGGTAGGAGGCTCAGATTCTAGGTGCAGAGTGATGTCTTTGAACTCTCAAAGTCTTGGAAACAAGGTGGACAACCTGCCAGTGCTATTAGCAGAAGGGAGGATGCACATAGCAACAGTAACCAAGACTTGGGCCATGCCGCACCATGACTGGGACCTCTCAATCCCTGGATATAAACTATACAGGAGGGACAGAGCAGTAGGTAAAAGTGGGGGGAGGCAGTTTATATCAGGGAGGGTATAACATGCACAAGGGAGGAGTTAGAGGAGGGAAGGGTGAAAGCATTGTGGGTTCAGTTAAGGTCCAGTAGAGGGAGAAAGGTGAGGTTGGGGGTGGTTTAAAGACCACCTAACCAGGAATAGGAAAGGGACATGGAACTGAGCTCATGAATATTAGAGTCTGCAGGGAAAAGAGAGGTGGTAATAGTGAGGGACTTCAACCTGCCCAAGGTAGACTGGAGTGTGCTGTACCATCCACAACATGTGCCCAGAGTCAGGTGATCCTGGAAAGGTTACAAAGTGGATTCCTGAATAAGGGTATCACAGAACCCACCGGGAGGGGGCAATCCTTTTTTTTCATATAGCTTTGTCTCCCTGGGATGGCTCTGGTAGGCTCTCAGTCCTGTCCTTGCTACCTCCACTCAGCATCCACCTATGGATGATCAACTGTCGACACAGGAGTGGGGCCAGGCAGGCAGGCAGGGATTCACTGAGCTGGAGCCATCCCTTTTCCGTTTTCTTCTCTGTTACCCATACTGGATCACACATGTAGAAGCCATCTCTTCTACTGCCCTCTTAGACCTGCACTACCACCTGACCTCCACTGGTTGGCAGTCAATCAGCAGAAAGTGCAGGTCCTCCACCCAGGAAAGGAGAGCAGACATTGAGTGCTCAGTATTATCCCTCCTCGGCTGACCCCCAGCAATCCATGCTTGAACCAAACATGAGTCACTGGCATGGCAGGAGGTAAGGTGCTTATAGCACCTCAGCTCTCCGAGCCATTGGGCTGGCCTGGAGGGGGCAATCCTTGATTTAGTGCTCATAAATGGGAAGCACTTACAAGAAATAACAGTCAAGGAGCCCCTGGGTGGAAGTGACCACTGCACAGTATGGTTCTAGTTGGTATGGGCACATCAAAAGTCCCCACTAAGATCAAAATCCTGGACTTTAGGAGGGTGAACTTCATGAAGATGTGAAAGACCTTAAGAATGCACCTGGCTGGGATCAGATCAGATATAGGGTGGACCAAAAATGGGCCATCATTAAGGATGGGTTAATGGTCACCACAGAGGAGTGCATAGGTTGAAGGGGAAGAACATAAGGGCCAAAGAATCAAGCTGGTTCAGTTCTGAGATCACCCAGGAAGTATGGAACAAGAGGTTAGCTTATCAAAAATTCAGAAAGACCATGAGTGAGGTGGATAAGGAAAATTATCTAAGGTTGGCTAGAGTAGGGTAGTCCATCATGCTAAGGCTCAGAAGGAGTTGCAGTAAGCTGAGGTAATTAAGTTGGTAGAGAAAGTATTTTTTCATTATATAAGTTAGAAAAGGAACAAGAAGGATGGGATTGTTAGGCTATGAAAAGGGCCTATTGGGAGGAGAAAAATGGGAGAAAGGCAGAGGTACTGAATGAATACATCTGTTCTGTCTTCACCAGGGAGAAAGATGAACTGGTGCCTACAGAAGGGAGAAGGGGAACAGCAGGGGAGGAGAACATGAATGTGGTGGTAGGGGAGGATAGGGTGAGGGAGGGGCTGCTAGCATTGAAAGTGGACAAAGCACCAGGCCCAGATGGCATACACTTAAGGATACGCAGGGAACTCACAGGGGAGCTTACAGGGGCCACTGGCAGGCGTTTTCAATAGTTCACTGGAGTCAGGTGTAGTACTGCAGGACTGAAGAATGGAATATAAGGTGCCCATCCAAAGGAGCAGTCCCATGGGTGACCCACAGAATTACAGACTGGTCAGACCTCACCTGTTCAGAAGCTCATGGAGACCATACTTAAGGTTATTAGACTATCTAGAAGAGTATGGTGTTGAGGATGTGAGTCAGTATGGGTTTAGGGAGGGAGAGTGTGTCAAATAAATCTGACTTGACTGGATCACAAAGGCACTAGATGGGAGTCAAGCAGTGGACATCCTTTATCTGGACTTCTATAAGGCCTTTGACTCTGTACTCCACAAAATGTTGATCAGAAAGTTGACGGATCTTGGGGTTAAGGAGAAAATGTCTAGATGGTTAGAAAACTGGATAAGGAGCAGGATCCAGAGGGTGCTGGTGGGGGGGGAGAGTTATGTAGCACCAATGAGGTCACCGGTGGGGTCCTGCAGGGCTCAGTGCTGGGACAGGAGTTGTTCAATGTATTCATTACTGATATTGGGGATTGCATTAAAGGTAAAATATGCATATTTGCAGATGACACCAATCTCTGTGGAAGGGTGGACACAGCCGAAGGGATACAAGACCTATAGGATGATCTGAGAAAACTTGAGAAGTGGTCCAGGATTTGGTAGCTTGGTTTCAATGCCAAGAAATGTGAAGTTATGTACACTGGAGCCAAGAATCCCAGGATGGAGTACTACCTGGAAGGATTTAGATATCTGCAATGGAGGAGGAGGAGGAGAAGGATCTGGAAGCACTCCACACTAGTGATCTGAAGCACTCCACACAGTGCAAGAAGACAGCAGCAAGGGCAAACAAGATGTTGGGATGCATAGCTAGAGGGATCAGCAGTAGGTGAGATGAGGTTATACTGCCCTTGTACAGGTCACTGGTGAGGCCCCATTTAGAATATGGAGTACAGTACTGGTGCCCACACCTTAAAAAGGACATTAACCTGCTGAAAACAGTCCAGAGGAGGGCAATGAAGATGATCATGGGTCAGCAGGGTAGATCATATTAGATGAGGTTGAAGTCCCTGAACATGCACTACCTAGAGGAGGGAGAGAGGGGACATGATCGAGACCTTCAAATACTTGAAAGGGATAAATAGGGTGGATAATGAGGGTCTCTTTAAGCTAAGTGGTAGCCAAAGCACAAGGTGACACAGCCTTAAACTGGGTGAGGGAGGTTACGAAGAATTTCTTCATGAACAGGGTTGTGGCCAGTTAGATTGTGCTGACGGAAAAGGTAGTCTCATTGAAGACAGTGGGCAGCTTCAAAGAGAGGCTGGGACAGACATAAGGGGAAAGTAAGGGGCACATGAAGGGCTGATGGAAAGGATGGGATTATTGGGGGGGCAGGTGCAGTAGCTTAATGCTGTGGACCCTGCAATACGAGCAGACTAGGTAGACAAAATGGCCTCATTCTGCTGGCTTCTTCATATGTTCATAACATTATACGAGAGTCTCTCAATTATATTAACATTACATGAGAAACATACTGTAGAACAGTATCTCTACAATATTTTTCAAACAAAATATCCCTATAATGAAGAAGTATAAAAAATGCTATATTAGAAAGCCGTCATAAAATTTACAGATTACATGGAAACATACAGGGAAACACATAAAATTTGTCAGCAGAAAAGGACTGCTTGGCTCACCCAGTCTACCCTGATGATCCCTGCCTATTCTGTCTCTGCAGACCCTAATTGGTCTCTGACCACCCTCCCCCTACCTACCTATTTACCAGTATTCTCCTTTGCCTATCCTATGCCTGTCCCATGATTACTTGAAGCCCACCCCTGTTTTTGCCCCCATTACTTTGGCTGGCTGACTGTTCCAGGCATCCACAACTCTTTCCATGAAGTAGTATTTCCTTACATCCTTCCTTGCTGAGGAACTTGAGGGGAAGGTGTGTCTCTTTGCAGATCACCAAAAAATCTGCAACAGGGTGAACACTAAGAAGTGAGTGGAGAAAATGCAAAAGGATTTGGGGAAACTAGAAGAGTGGTCTAGGGAATGGCAGCTGTGTTTCAATGCCAAAAAAATGCAGTCATGCACCAGGTGCGAGGAAATCCAAGGACTGTGTATAAGATGGTGGGGAAGCACTTATAGTTATCAAGCAAGAGAGGGACCTAGGGGAGATCATATCTGATTATCTCACTGTGGCAGACTAGTGTGACAGGGTAGTAGGCAAGATGAGCTGGATGCGGGGGTGCATAGGGAGAGGGATCTCTAACAGGGGAATGGAGGTGGTGTTACTTCTATATCACTCACTTGTGAAACTCCCCCTGGAGTACTGTGTCCAGTCCTGGAGGATGCACCTCTGCAAAGACATCAAAAGGGTATAAGTGGTCCAGAGGAGGGCTTCTAAAATTGTGCAGGGGTTGCATGAGAAACCATGTAAGGAGAGCCTGTGGGAGCTCAACATGTACTCCATAGAGGAGATGAGTGGAAGAAGTGACATGATTGACACCCATAAGTACCTCACAGGGTGAACAAGGTAGAGGAGGGGAGTCTCCTTCACTGAACAAGGAACACCAGAACACAGGGGCATGCTATGAAGCTTAAGGGGGAAGTTTACGAGGGATATGAGGAAATATTTTTTCACAGAAATGTTGGTGGACACCTGCACTAGCCTGCCAGAAGGTTTGGTAAGTCTGAAGACTGTGTGGAGCTTCAAATGCGCGTGGGATAGGCACATGGGTAAAATAAATTCAGGTAAGAGAAAAGGGAGGGACACCTGTGACCAAACAGAATCCAGGGTGTAGAGGGAAAAAGGGAAAATAAGGCAGACTAGGTTGGAGTACTAGTCCTTTTCTGCCGACACATGTTGTTTCTATGTAGACTTCCCCCCCTTACAGCTTCATTGCATGATCTCTTGTCCTGGTGCACCTCCTCATTTGAAACTGACTCCCTTCCTGGACCCTGTTCACCCCTATAGGTACTTGTAGTTCTCTACTATTATGTCCTCCCCCTTCCTTAACTCTTTTAGGGCATACATGTTGAGCTCCCTCAGTCTCTCCTTGTAGGGTTTCTTGTGCAACCCCTGCACCATTTTTGTTGCCCTCCTCTGAACTGCCTCCACCCTGTCTATGTCCTTCCTATTAGATTCAGAGATGGAAAATCTACTGGACAAATGATTGCTCACTATTAAAAAAGGTAACTAATGATTTAGAGACTGAATTAGAAAAAACAATATAAATCAATCATTACTAACAAACAGAACCATATACATGAAAAGACATGTCATATTGTTAATAACACAACAGATATCCAGGCGGTTTTTTAGTTGTGGCTGGCAGTATAGCCAAGAGACTAATAGTATAATGAGCTGTGAATGAACTTAGTACATCTGACAGATCTGAGTTTGATTCCCACTTGCATACTGTATGACCTTGAGTAAGTCACTTAACCTCCCAATGCTTCCAGATCACACCTGAAAACAATACTTGTGCCTAGTGGGCCTTATATGGTTACCAAAGAATTAAAAACAATTAGAGATACTATTCCCCTGAAAACTTTAAGCAACCATTCAATCTATTACTAAGAGCTCTGAATCATACTGTACCTCTTGTATCAAGGTTCCAATTTTAAATAATATTTAAGCTTTTATTAAAAGCACTTCTTGAAAGACTATAAACAGATATAAGTATGAGTAAATTCAATTCAAACAGAAAATATTTACCAGTCCCCAAAATATGTGGTTTTGATGGTCCTGACACAGAACCAAACAAGTTCAGCAGAGTCTTTTTAATATTTTACAACCAAGAGGGACACTGCAAACCCACCAAAAATGGGAATTAGAGATTAAACAAATGAACCTATACAGGAATTGACTGAGGCATTGAGTCACTCTAAGGAAGAAGAAAAAATATTCCACAGGTAACACAAAATAACACACTCAGGTGCTTTGTAATTAAAAACACATTTAGAGTCACAACAAGAAAAACAGTTTAGAAGGGGCCTCCTGAAAATCCCAGAGCAGGTTCTCTGCTGTTTTTCCCTTTAGTTAACAGTCACAATATAGGGTATGGTGGTAAAGGTGCCACGAGATTTTTCTGTCAGGAAATTCTCTCAGGAATGACATTCTCTTGTTAGGAATGATACTGTCCTGTCAGAAACCTCCTGGCATGGCTTTAACCTCTACAGCTAAAGAGCTCAGCTTCATTACTGTGCCAGCTTTGTGTTGTAGTGGAAAGGTCTGCCGCCTCAGAAGCAAGAGGTTGTGGGTGTGGATCCAGACCACAGCCCCTCACTTTTCTTTTCTCACAATTTCTCTTGAATGGTGATCCTTGGCAGTATGGTGTTAGCATAGTAAATTTATATGGGAAAAGGGACTTGTATGGCAGAAACACTAAGTTGAATGAGTGGGTCACCACAGGTGTCCTGACAGGACACCTCCCTGATGGGAAAAATCTCGTGGCACCTTTACCAGGCTTATCAAGATGAATTCAGACATAATGGCAGACCTACTGTAATCTGGGAGACAAAGGCAATCCTTTAATATAAATACTGTATTGAAAGTCTGAAATGACAGGCGCTTAAATTCCACCCTTGTAAAAACTTACAGACTAATTAATTACCTTTATGAAAGCCATAACTGCTATCAAATCTAATTACAATTTGATAGCATTAAATGCTATATATGTACTACAGTATCTTTATAAGCATTCCACATCTTCACTGTTGCATTTTTACATAATTTCACAGAGTGTAACCATTATTTTTAATAAGGTATCATTAGACATGGTGTTTGTTAGTGTGACCATTATACTATTTATGTGTGCTATCACTTTAATTACACAATATTTAAATACCTTTGCTTGACTGTTAGTTATCATGCCTTTATAGATCATACATTTTAAAAACTAGGTTTATCACATGACTCCTCCAGTAATTTGCATAATAACTCCACAGAGATTAGAGTTGCTAAAATGTCTTGAAATCTGATCCACCAGCCAGATATCTGATTTTGAACAATCCTAGTCCAAAATCCAGTATCTAGCTGTGAATCTGCAACATTGCTAACCCCCCCATAATTACAAAGTCCCTGCAATTAACTACCCCCACCCCAAACCACTCTGTAACCTCAATCCCCTCCGCCCAAGCCCCTGAAGTAAGAAATAAGTGATGTCCTCTGACTTTTCCTATATTAAAAACTCTACCTCCTGTAGAAAAAAACATCCAGCCCCCCGCCTGGGCTTTACTAGTTCACCTCCCCAGCTCTGCACTTTCTTGTATAACCAGGCAACATCAAGTTGAAAAGTTCATCACCCGCCCAATACACCCACTAGCCCCAACTTCCCTCCTCACCCGATAGCACCCAAATAATTACCAAAGTCCGTTAGGATGGATGACGGGCAGTCGACATATTGGTCGCATGGTGGAACTGCTTGTACTCATCTTCTGACTAGGTGAAGTATGCTGTGAATGAATGCTGATGTCCTCCTATTCTATCACATGATTGACCAGTCATATTTTTTACCCCATCTAATGAACATGGCAGGTGTCCTTGTCAAATCCCCCCCTAAATTTTTTTTTTCACTATTGTACCGCAACATCACATTTCAGGTGGAATTTGGTAAATGACAGCTGTCATGTTCACATGCTGGGGCAATAAAAACTTCTATCTTGAAAACTCAAGGTCATAGTCTAAGAAAATAACAAATGTTATGTGTGAACCTCTTCATTCCACAATCATGAAAAATTCCTATAAGGTACTATTATATGTAGGGGTTTATGTAGCATCCCACACCTTGAGCGTTTGTAAAATATAAGTTGCAAAAAAACATTGATAATGCTCCAGTTATGGTCAAAGTGACAAAAGCTGGGAAATTAAGTCTTAGGGTTTCCCTAACACCCCACCATCCAAAACCAAGCAGGAGAGCAGATGTGGGGTGTGCCTTTGGCTTCTCAAGCTTAACACTCACTCATTCCATCTGTAAATAAGGTCAGATGTGTAGACTTTATAAGAATTTGGTGAGTGTTAGGCTTGAGAAGCCCAAGGCACTCACCCACCACACCTGCTGTCCTGCCTGGTATGGGAGGGTGGGGTGTTAGGGAAACTCTAACATGTCATTTCCCAACTTTTGTCACTTTGACCCTAGACATATAATTACCCCACCTCATGTACCCAGAACAGAAAATTGTTGAATCCCCACCAAAATGTAATTCTGCGCAACTGCAACACCATTCCACGCCACAGGTGTGAAAACACATTTTGGCCAGGATTTGAAAAATGACATCTTTTTTTTTAATTTTTTATTTACATTTTTTCCACCTTCCTAGCTGCCAGCCACCCGGTAGTATCGACCCGGTCACGGGCCACGACTCCCACTCCCCAAATCGGCCTTGGGCTCTCCGATACCCCGTGGCTTACCCCCCACGGTGGGGCTGTGGAAGCGGGCAGGGGAATGCCGCCGCAGTACTGGGAATTGGTCAGAGAGCTGGCCTGGGGAGCTCATTGAAGCCGTGGTGGGCTTCATTGAGGGTGGCTGGCAGCCGTCCTTTTTCCAGTTTTTCTCTCGGGGGAGGCGGGGTCGTGCAATGACGTCAGACATCTGCCCCACCTCCAAGCATGCGTGTGCTGGTAGCTGTGCAACTCCCGGCCTCTGCTAGGGGTCGCTGGTGCTCCGGACGCCATCCCGCCCTCCCCCCTGGAGAAGGAGAGCAGTCCCTGGGACGCTTCATCCTTCTCCCCCCGGCCGGCCCTCTGAAAAATGACATCTGTGGCATACATGAGGTGGGATAATAAGAAGGCTATGTTGAAAATCTGAGGTAAAAATATTTAACATTTCCCAAGTTATGAGTGGGCATAGCGAAATTGCTACAGATTGTCATAACGTTGGCATTTCTTCACATTTTGACCCCACATTTTCAACATAGTCTTCTTTAAATTTCCAACAGTCTTCTAATTACTACACCTCATAAACCCCATAGGTGAAAATGTTCAAATCTATGCCAAAATGCCATTCCGCACCACAGGTGCAAAAACACATTTTGGACAGAATGCGAAAAATGACAGCTGCACTGTACATGAGGTGGTGTGAAAAAAATGGCTATGATGAAAATTTGGCTGCAAATTTTGAAAATTTCCAAAGAAGATACCACTACAAAAATTTCAATGAATGCTAATACCTTGGCCATTTTCAGTAATTTCTTTATCAGATTTTCAACATGGCCTTTTTGGGACCCCACCTCATGAACACTTGTGGTGAAATGTCAATATTCAGTCCCAAAAAGTGATTTCATGCATTGTCCAAGAAATCACCTTCCAGGCAAGATTAATGAAATGACAGTACCTGTGTTCATGAGGTGGGGTCCCAAAAAGACCATGCTGAAAAGTTCGTGAAAAATTCCTAAAATGGCAAAGTTATGAACATATGTTTAAAACTCCACTGAAATACATTATATAGCACTTACCTTGATTCCTCAGCTCATGGTTCAGCTTTGAAGAGTGCAGATGTGTCTCAATCCACAGAAGGTGACAGCCTATGACCTCTGATGGTGAGTGCAGGTAAGGGGTGTGTGTGGGGTGCTCAGTGGGAGGGTTGGGATGGGGAGGGTGATGGCGGGGACAACAAGGGACCATTTTCTTTTTTTAAGTTTCAAAAATTAAAACAGAATCAGGGGACTGTTTTCTTTTTACAGGATTAACGTATAGAAATATTTCAGGACACTAGGGGTGGGCTTCCCGATGTCCCACACTGCTGGGGGGTGGCTCTAAATACTGACATGGGGATTGAATCCCCCAATGTTGGCTAATTTATAAAACAATGGTCTACGGGGGAGCATCTGACACTGGGGGGTTGGGCATCCCAGTGTCAGATTATATAAATAAATAAACAAGGGACTAGCAGATGGCAATCAGAGGGTGAGGGGTGCCACTAGATACCAGGCAATATATGGGGACAGTGATCGGGAGTGAAGGTACCACTTGACATCAGGGAAAATCAGGGCTCCCAACTCACATTGCAACCAGCAGAAGGAGTTCTGCTGTGGCTGTAGAACTACAGGTAAATAAAATCTACTGTTCTGATACAGAGAACATGGTGAAAGGCTTCTCTTGCTAAGTAGGGCACCTTGGATTTCAAGTGCCCAGAGAAAGTATTTCTGGCCCTAACTGTGAAAAACAAACACCAGAATCTAACTAAACAGAGCCCATTTAGCTAGGTTCTGGTGTTTGATTTATAAAATGACAACATTTTTATGTATTTTCCACGTTTTGTAGCTTGTTGAAAAAAAACAAGATGGCAGCTGGCAAAAAATAATTTTTCTCTGATCAAAAAGGACTTTATACTCACAAAAAATGAATCAGTCTTGTGAGAAATAATCCTTTTTCACGAGATCAATCCTTTCTTGAACTTTCTCCCTCTATCCTGAAAAGTGATCTTTCCATTAAAAACAATGGGAATTTAAAAAATGAATAACTTTGCAACAGTTATAATTTTTTTTCACCAAACAAATGCATGGCAGTTCTGTTACCTAAGCTGTATCTACCATAAAAAAAATCACACCCAAATTCCACACTGTCTGGACGCAAAGTGATGAGGAAAATCTGCAAAGAAAGGTGACTTTTAAGGAATTGCACTATTCAGATCTCAGAACCATATATCTGACCAAAGCAAAACTTGCCACATCCAGAGATCTACCCAATAGTACAGCGCATACCAAATTTTGTGCAAATCCATTGATTGGTTGCAAAGTTATTGAAGGGCAAAATTTGAGATTTAACATTAAACATGCTATTCAGCCCTAACAATAGGGGCACGACTGTGTCCCATACTAAAATAATGCATGGGGAAGTGTGTGTAACTAGGATTTTATGCACACCCAAGGTGTGCAATGCCTCATAAACCCCCAAGAGTGAAGCTTGAGGGGTTTATCAAAGCATCATATATCAAGGGTGTGCATAAAATCTGAGTTGACACATACTTCCCCATGTTTTATTTTTTTATTATAACTGATTCCTTTGATTTTTTATTGGACAGGTACTTGTTGAGCAATTTAGTGTCATTCTCGGTTTTTCTTAGAATGTTTCTGTTTTCATGCTGCTCTATGAATTTTAGTCTTTCTAGGTCACTAGGTTGCCGAAATGGTGATGAATGTGTAATTTTTTTGGTGGATAGACAGACATTAGTAGACCGCTGGTTACTTTTCATTTCTGTGAGAAATGTGTCTTTCTTCAGCCACACATAAGTTAGATTCCTGTTCAGTGGTTTCAGTGAGGTTTGCGTGATCAGGTTGACAGCATGAACTGACAGTAAGAGGAGCCAGTAGTGCTACTATAGCATGAAAGTGATTTTAGAATGTTTGCAAAAAGTGCTTAATAAAACTCCATTATACACAGGTGATTATACACAGCTTTGTATAATCAAACTCTGTTATACATGATTATTTACAGCATACACAGCCATGTATAATGGAGTTTGACAGTGTCTGGCCACAGTTGATGATCATCACTAACCAGTTATTTTATTGTTGTTATACACTCCACCCCTTGCCTTATTTTATGTAATTGCTGGTGAACATTTTTCATCCTCAGTAATTCAGCAACTGCAGGGCACAGTAATCTAGCCTGTGGCAGTATTCGCATACTTAGTTGAACAACTAGGCAGAGAGATAGATGCTTCTGTGTATTTTATTATGATTTGTTTAAACTGTGGAAACCACTAAATCCATTAAAGAGCAGCTCAGCTGATGCCTTTGGTAAAACTTTGGGAAACATAATATTTAGACTCAGTTCAGATGTTATTTCATGTATTTCCATAGATGCTTTATCTTCTTTATTACTGAAAAACATCCCACAAAATAGGATCCTTATACTTAAAGCTCATCTGCCTTTATAGCTTATTCGGTACTTGAAATTGTAATGCTCTGTTGTGACATCACAGTCTATTGCTATGGGAATAGCTGTAATACATAAGTTGACCGACTGCCAAAGCTGCCTGTGCAGACCTACAGGAAGAATTTGACCTGCTTCAGACCCAGCACCTCCACAAAAAACTTCTATTAAATGCAAAAAAGACAAAGGCAATGCTGTTCTCACCCTATAGCCGTGTGACAAACCTGGCCAGCTCTGGAGTACTACCACAGATTTCCACAATTCTGGGAGAGAAATTGGAATTTATCCCAAAGTTTAAATACTTAGGAGTGTGGCTAGACCAGAACTTCTCATTTTCTGAGCATGTTGAAGACCTGGTAAAGAAGTTAAGGCAGAGGCTGGGACTATTCTATAGAATTAGCCAGTTCCTCACTCATGATGCCAAACTGCGACTAGTCCAAACTACTTTTCTTTCCTAAATCAACTATGCAGATTTCTTATATAGTCATTGTCCCAAAGCTTCGCTTATCAAATTGGATACACTTTATCATAGGGCCATCAGGTTTATTACTGGTATCCCCATCTCCACCCATCACTGCTCATTGTACAAAGTTGTAGGATGGTCCTCGCTTATGTTCAGGCATGATAGAAATGCAGTCCTTTGGACCTACAGAGCCATCATGAAAAGGCTCCCGCATTATATAATGGAATGTCTTCCTCTAAGCGACCTGGGACTGTACGGCTTAAGAAGTGCCTCCTACATCTCTTTATGCATCTCTAAGGCTTCCACACACTATGGCAGAATGGCCATTAGTTTTAAGTTGCCATCCTTGTGGAACAAAATGCAAAACTATTGAAATTAAGCTGCCTCCAAAGCATTAATGCCTTCAAGTTATTATATGCTCGCTGTGTGTGTGAGCCATGCAACTGTTTCCCCAGCTCCTAATTGCTGACCACTGTTATCTTGCTCCCCCAAGTCTAGCCATAGCCATGAATAACTTTACCTCATGATAATTCTTGTATGTTTTTATTGTCCCTAGTGTATTTATTACTTTCTGGTCTCTGTACCCCTCTTCCCAGACATAGGCAAGTCCTACAGGAGCAACTGCACCTTAGGTGTAGAATCCCTGGCTCCTGGGCAGTCGACACCTTCACAAGTTGCTGTCTGAAACCACTTGCCCAGATTCTTCTTTAGCAAAACACTGCTAAAGCCGCCAACCAATTGGATTGTGAGTGCTTATCGGCCCTTGCTTCCGATTGGCTTCTACAGTCTACTTCTGTGATCCTTCTAATTCTTGCAAAATCTGATGGTCTGGCTGAACTTTGCCAGAAAAGCAGTAACCACTTCTGTACCTCACCAATGGGATCCTTATCTTTACTGCTCAGATTGCAAGTATCGGGAGTCTGAGTGATTATTTTCCTTTCTGAAGCCCTTATCTGAGATTGGCCATTGGCGCCAAAGTATATTCATCACCTACCCTGCCTTGTGACCTTCCCTTTGGTCCGACGGTCCCTTGGACATGGACAGCCAGCTCTAGTACCATAGACTTGGAAAATATGTGAGGCAGGCGCTGCCTCAGCCGTCACCTCAGTACCTAGCCCAGACCTTCCACTAGTAAGTTGTGGCACAGCAGCCCCCCCAATTCCAAATGTAAGCACTCCCTGGGGCTGCCATTGATAGGGCCCGGTAGTCTGTTTTTTGTTCCCTTCAGACCTAACCATACCTGTTTTATTGCTTTTTGTGAATTGTGTCAAAACAAAAGCTGTTATCACTTATTTTGTCTCATTGTTATGATAGCAATCCCCAGGACTTGAGTGTGTTTTTAGGGAAATTCCTGTGATAATATCCATCTCTGAATCTCTGTCGTCCTGCTTGCTCCTGCTATTTTATACCGCACACTGTGTCTTACTGATGATCTCTAACAAGCCGTTATGTATGTGCTTAGTGTATAGACTTGCATTTCTATTATGTTTTATTCCCATTGTAAATATATCTGTTTGTACTATGATTTGGACTTAACCAGGTCCATCTTGTAAATGAGCTTGCTCAACGATGTTCACCTGGATAAATAAAGTTTTGATTGATTGACTGATTATCAATTGTAACACCAGGTTGGGAAGAAGCAAAAGGAGCTTGCAATCCCTCAAGGAACAAACTATCCTGTTTTCATGCACATGACTTCTTTAATAAATAATGAGAATAAAAAATACCAAGCTAATGAGCATTACAATCTGCTTTGTGTCCAAATATTGTGTTGCTCAAAGTACTTCTTGAGGAGTCGCTGGATCTCTAAGAAATTGTTTCCTTTTGTTCAACATTTTTCCATGTCAGACTAACAGTAAATGCAATTGAGACATCAACATCAAGCCAGCGATCTAGAATTAAAAGTCAGAAAAGCTTTTTTTTGCTGCTTCTTTTAAGTATGTTTCTTGTGTTGTAAATAGAAATGAAATTTAATTTTGAAAAGTTCAAAATAGTTTGAGAGATAAGCACCAAACAGTGTGCTTTGCAAGGTCTGTGAAAAAACTGTTTTCCTAGGGCAATGGGGTTCCTGTGGCAATATCCTCCATGTGACCTGAGTAGGAAAGATAGAGAGAGAGACATCATCAGATTTGTTTTTCATGCTATCTAATCTTCAGATAAACATTTATCTGGAAATTAGATATGTCACAGCCATTTTCCTTAACCTTTGTACAGAACACAACCAATCAGAGAGACACTATAACAATTAGTTTTATTCACACTCTGCCAAACGAAATAGGATTTGTCAAATTCTGACCCAATTTTTGGATTTCAGTTTTTCGGACTTGCAGGTCAAATATTCTAAATCCTAAACTGAATTTTACACATATTTTTAAATAGGCATTTAGGATTTAGAATTTCAAATCTAGGCCTCATTCCAATGTTTAGGTCCTTTTAGAATCTGGAATGGAATTGGATTAGGATTTGAAAGTTCCTAAAATCCTAAATCTGAAAATTGGATCAGAATCAGCCTATTCTGAGCATTCCTAATCACAATGCTGATAACATTATAACAGGTCTATGTAGGACTGAAGCCAGGAATTCAGATCATAGGAAAACAGTAATATCTTCACATTGAAAGCTGATTTAACAAGTTACAGTGTAACTGTTAAATTGATGTTGCATAAATCAAATACATAACGGCCTGACACAAAATACACAATTTCCACTTATGAAGGGGCAAGAGTTTCATAACTCACTCATGGCTTTGCTACTCATGAGTTATGGTCTTGCCCCCTCACACTGGGAGATAAGTTGCATAGTTTCAGTCAGGCCATTGTGTATCATCTATTTACCCCACTTGCCAAGGGGTCCATGGAGCAGTCTCTGTTACATGCTGGATTCCTTTAGGGGTGGTAGCTATCCTTCCAGCATGTCCACCATATGCGTGAAGGGAGTACCCAGTCAGTATGGCAGGACCTAAGATTTTTCTCCACCTCCCCATTAGATGCTGGTGGCAAGAACACTGTGGAATGAATGCACATTCAATGAATGCTTATATTCTGATGTCAGCTTCCATATTTCCCCCTGCAGTCAGTGCCAACTAACTCACTATGTGTGATCTCCCAGTCAGTGGTTTTGGACCGGTACCTACTGCCATCCATCCCACCGCAGAGGAGGTGATCATCTATTAACAGAAACAATGCTGAAGGAAAGGACTGTGGAATAGCTTGAATTTAATGGGTTACAGGTCCAAAGGCAGCATGGATTTACAGAAGGGTGAGGTCATGTCAAACAAATCTGATAGATTTCTTTGACTGGATGATCAAGGGATTAGATTAGAGTGGAGTGGTGTACGTGGTGCCTAGATTTCCATAAGGCTTTTGACATTGTTCCACATAGGAGACTAGTAAGCAAGCTGGGTAGCTTAGGGGTGGTACAAAGGTAGTAAACTGGGTAAGAAATTGGTTAGGGAATAGGCAACAGAGGTGGTGGTAAATGGAGTTCATGCTGAAGAAAGAAGGCTGACCTGTGGTGTGCCTCAGGGATCGGTGCTGGGACCAGTCCCCTTTAATGTCTTTATCAGTGACATTGCACAGAGCTGTAAGGAAAGGTCTGCCTCTTTGCAGACATCAAGATCTGCAACATAGTAGACACTCCCAGGGGGTGGAAAGGGTATGTAGAGTCCTGAGAAAACTCTAGGAGTTGCCAAGGGTGTAGCAGCTGGGTTTCAATTTGAAAAAGTACAAAATCATCCTGATACTCTTGCACTACTGCCTTTTAATTTCACTGTACATTGATTTGCCCTAATGATTATGTATATCTCACTTTTTGTCAAAAGCTCTCTTACTGTACTGTAGCCTCTACCATGTGTTCATGCCTTCAGATTACTGTCCTATACCCTTCCTCTGTTACATTGTTCTATATATTTTTCCTTTGTAGCCTCCTGGGTCGTACCTGAGAATAGGCATTTTTGTCTAGTGTGCTTACCTGGTCAACATAAGCTAAATAAAATAAAACACTGCACTTAGACACAGAAACCCAGAAGCTGAGTACAAAATGGGTGGAGTAGTATTGATGACTGCCAAGCCAGAAAGAGACATGGGGGCAATCATATCGACTGACGTAAAAGTGATCAGGAAGTGCAACAAGGCAGATAGGAGAATTTGTGGGATGCTGGGGTGCATAAGAAGGGGTATCAGTGACAGAAAGAAGGAAGTGGCATTGCCCCTATATAGATCACTGTAAGACTCCACCTTGAGTGCTGTATCCAGTTCTGAAGACCACATCTCTGGAAGGACATAGATAGAGTGGAGGCGGTCAAGAGGAGGGCAACTAAAATGGTGCAAGGTCTGCATCAAAAGCCGAATGTGGAGAGACTAAAGGACCTCAATGGGCACTCTGGAACAGAGGAGAAAGATGGGGTATATGATACAGACCTTTACTTACCTCATGGGTGGTAAATAAGGCACAGGATGGAAGTACTTTTCAGAAAAGAAGGTGCTTAGGAACAAGGGGACATGCTATGAAGCTGGAAGAGGGTAGATTTGGGAAAGATGTGAGGAAGTACTTATTCACAGAAAGAGTGGTGAATTCCTGGAACAGCCTTCCAGCACAGATGGTGGGGGGCCAAAACAGTGGTTGGGTTCAAGAATGCATAAGATAGGCATAAGGCAATTGTAGTGAAAAGGAACGGGGTAGGTAGAAAGAGCTGTAGGTTAAGCAGGGTATATGGTGAAAATGTTTTTAAATACAGGATTCTACTGATTATTTTTGGAATTATTTACTGTATTTGTTGTGCTATTGTACAAGCGCCTTGGTTGTGGAAAAGAGCGTTTTACAAATAAATTATGTTTGATTGATTGATTGATTGATTGATTGAATGCATGAGACAGTCATCAGGAATTATAGTGTGGGGTAGGAGGAAGTAGGTTGTTGGTTAACTAGGATCTGCAGCTTATTCAATAGGTAGTAGAAATGGACAGACTGGGTGGGCCAAGCTGTCCTTATCTGTCGTCAAAGTCTAGAGGAAGGATTCACAAAGAAGTTGCATTGAGCACATATCAGATGCGCTAATGTAAATCAGATGCGCCAAGCACAGACAGAGCGATTCACAGAGGCATGCCCATGGGATACGCCAAGTGCAGCCCCTCTGTGAATCGCCCAGAAACAATACAGTGTAACAGGAGATGCGCTGGCACAACGGGAGATGAACCAGGGCACCCTGGATGCCTTGAGTCACACAGGCGAGAAATTCAGAGCAAGTGAAGCAAGCCAGCAAGGCAATAGGGAGCAACCACGAAGCTGGAACACTGAAACCACGGACACAGGTGCTGAGAGCAACATGTTTATAAAAGTGAAAACTCAGATAAAAAATTGTACAACACAAATGTAGAACAACAAACAACTGGAACAACAACACACAGAGTAAGGGAAAGGGTGGGAATGGTAGGGATGGGAAGGAGGGCAGAAAGGGGACAGTACCAGGGGGCTATGTACAGAAACTATATACAAGGGCTGGCCCGAGAACAGGCAGGGGGTGTACTAGTGTTGCTATGCCCCACCACGCCATGCCCTGGCACAGCCATGCAATGGTAGTCACTGCAGGACACCCTGCAGGGCAGCCGACAGGTGCTGAACAGTCTGTGACACTAGACTCAGGGCCTCCTTGATGGCCACATTTATCCTTCGGTCCAAGTCCAACGGTGCACCTCCCCCAGCCACAGCATGGTGATCCTGGTGACCTACAGCAAAGACAGAGAGAACACACACTGAGGGCTGGAACATGGACAATACCCCCACCCAGCAATAACCCACAGCAGCTGAAATACAGCAAAAGCAGAATGCACCGCTCACCTGCCCCTGCAAGGGCACCAGGCCTGGCACCCATGATTCTCCTCCTCCTTGCCTCATCAGCATCCGTGGCCCTCTGCCTGGCTTCTGGTCCTGCAAAACAAACAGACAGTACCATGAGTCAACACAGCAGTGGCAGAAACACACCACAACACTGACATGCACAGGCGGTGTAGGGACAGCCAGACACTGCCACTATGCAGGATGCACTGCCACAGTGCCCCCCACCCTGCTGGCCTGTATGGATGCAGCATACAGTGGCAACCAGCTGTGCAGCTCCCAGCGGCCTGCACGCAAACACAGCACCACCCAGTGCCCTCCCCCCCCCATGGCACACATGATATGGGTGCACTGGGCAGGTGCAGCCACAGCCATGTGTGCAGGACCACTGTGACCCATGTGGGTGCCCCATGAGGGCCTCAACACACACACACAGTATGCACCACAAAAGAAGCCAGATGAGCAACACCTACCTGGCCTTTGACAGTGCACCCCTGCATGCACGGTGAAGTAGCTGCAACACTCTCTCTGGGTCCCGCCTCTGGAGGTCACCAAACCGATGCCTGCACTACTCCCCAGTGCATGGCATCCCTGTGTGCCACACAAGCCTTCAGGCAATGGAGGCCCACACCACAGCCCTGGGCACATGGAGGTCATCCTGTCTAAATAGCTGCCCCTCCACAGACATGACAAGAGCCACCAGATGCAGCAGCTCCACCTGGGACCAGTTCATGGCCCTAGGTGTCTGTCTCCCTGCTCTAGGCATATTGTAAATGCAAGAAACAGTGCAATGGAGCAATACGGCAATGCACAGTCAAGTATTTGATATGCTCCATGTGAAACACTGAGGCACATGCAGTATAGCATGCACTATATGTGAAGCGCTATAGGTCAAAGGCAACACAGTTGTGCATTAGCAATGTTGATCGCAAAGGCGTGGCAAGGCCATGGGCGTGTCATGCATGCATGATGCGCATGCAGCCACCATGTTGTGCACGGCATGCGCTTACGTGACACTATCATACGGTAAAATACCCATGGCTATTACTATGAACACTTAGTGCAGCATGTACTGTACATGTGGGATTACACTGTGTGATAGAGTGCACAGTATAATGGACAGCTTCCCTGTAGCAGTGCATCTGGTAAATAGCATAGCGGCGCAAAATGGAAGATGCGCCACTGAACATGGTGACCATGCATGGGTGACAGATGAGCCATGTAGACTGCCCCGTATTCAGGAACATGCGCCCAATGCTACGAGCATGTGCCACAGATGCACTGTAATGTCCTTGGCACATCTCTGAGATGCCCTTCTAAAGTGAGATGAGCTGGGGCAATTTTGCAATTCACAGATAATGCACCTATAATAGCCTCATTCCACATGCATGGGCATCTCAGCTGATTAGTATCTCATTACCAGAATCACAGGCCTCATTTGCATGCCCTGAGCCATAAATGCTCCCAATTCAGCAGGCCACAACCAGGAGACTGAGTGGAGACAGAGTCTTGAAGGTGAGTACACAGCAATAATTACAAGGTCTACAGAACTTACTGGGGAGATTGAACATGTGCATGCATACCCCTCAATGATTATGCCCCCCATATGCGGAACATTGCTCCCCAATATGTGGAACAAATGGTCATAATGTGGAACACTCGATCAGATCAGTACATAAGAAGCACAGCTCACTGACAGACTGTTTGCTGTCATGTCCAGAAAGACTGTTAGTGAACCATGACGTACACATGGCAGCATGTACGATACAGTACTGCTGTACAATGTTACGGTTGTCAGTGGGACAAGGCCTTGCAATGTGGAATAGGGAGGTTATGCGATGAAAACGGAGGAACTGTTCCCTGTATAGTGAGACAGTTGAGAGGTATGTGTGACTGGGTGTGACTGGCCATATTAGGTGGATGCAGTGATGTGCTACAGGTCTGTCTGAGGCACACAGCAGTGCCTGTGCTGGCACAATGACAGTGACACCATGCTGCACACTGCAGCTAGCTTCACCATGGCTGTAGCTACATGTCCTGTGCTCCCACCCCCACAGGCATAGCAAGGGTGTTACCTGGGATGGACAGAGTACCACGGTGGCAACACACACACTGAGGAGGTACCAGGTCATGTACATGACAGATTGCACTGTCTGCCCCCTGGGGTGGCTGCAATGTTGCCCCAGCCATGGACCGGCGGCCATACATGGCATGTGCACTGTCCCCAGTGGACCATGTACCATGGGGTATGGCCCCTTCTGCCAGGACACCCACCTGCAGACCACCACCCAGAAGACCAGCTGCAGGGAACCTGGTGGGATCAACAGACAGAGGCAGGTGGGTGCAGGAACATGTGTACCCACAGGCATGACTAACACCTGGATGCTTCCCCCCACAGTAGCCTGTATGTCAGAGGATGCAGGTGCCACCACCAGGCGGTGACTGAACTTCACCAAGGATGAGGAGAAGGTGCTCATCAAAGCATGCCGCCTACACCTGGATGTCCTCACTGGCAGGGGAGGCAGCTGGATGGCACAGGCAGTGGGCTGGGAGGAGGTGGCCCAGCATGTGAATGCCGTGGCACCATACAACTGCACGGTCCTAGATTGTCAAAAGCACTGGAACAATGGGTGCAGGAGGGCCAAGGAGAAGGTGGCCAACATCCAGGCCTCCCTGCGGAGGACAGGGGTGGCCTGAGCACAGCAGAACAGCTCAACCCTAACAAGGCCCTTCTGGCCACCAATGTGTCCCGAACAGTCATGCAGGGTGTTCCTGGTGGTGGATTTCAGACTGGTGACAGCCCATCGCAGCATGGTGAGTAGCTGTGTGTCCTAGACAGGCCCGCCCACCCATGTGCCACGGTCACCACACCTGTCCCTACATGGTGTGCACAGTCACTGTATACCTAGGCACAACTACTTGGGAACGGTCACCCCTGGCCTGACGCGACATGCCCTGTGGTGCTACGGCTGCCATGCTACTGCACCGGGGGGTATGTGTCTGCTGTGCATCCATGAGGCACGTGCCACCACTGCCGTACAGTGTGCATAATGGGACAGTGACAGACGCAACCATGCCATGGCCTGTATAGTAATGTGACGCCATGGCCCTGGGGTGGTCAGGCCTGCAGCCTTGGTGACCTGTAGATGGCCATGTACTGTTGTGCATCACCAATGTACAGTACACATACACACTGGAATGATGGGTGAAGGAGGGCCTCAGAGAAGGTGGCCAACTTCCAGGCCTCCCTGTGGAGGACAGGGGGTGGCCTGAGCATGGCAGAACAGCTCAGCCCTAACGAGGCCCTCCTGGCCACCAGTGTGTCCTGGACATCCTGCCAGTGTGTCGTTCGGTGCAGGGCATCTCGGTTGTGCTGGCACATTCACCCTGTTTGTGAATCATTTTATGGTGTATTTTTGACTTGTGCCAGTGCATCTGAGATGTGCTGGGTGCATCTCTTTTGTGAATTCTGCCCTATGTTTCTATGTAGGTAGGGAAAAAAGGGAAGACTGGATGAGCCAAGTGGCACTTATCTGCCATCAGATACTGTACTTAAATCCTGTGGGACTCCTCCACCCAGCTGACTCCCCACTGACCTGGGCTCATTCAAAGCTTTGTGGGCCAGCATCATGCACAAAGCTGATGGGCCCATGCCAGTTCATAGATAGGGAGTGTTAGCTGTCAGCTGCTAGAGTTGTGTTGAGGTTTGGTACAGTACTTCACCATATAATATAATTTGAATCTGTTGGACCAAATATTCAGAAATGCAACATAGTAAATAGTAGTTTAAGATCAGAAGGGACTTTAGCGCTGTCATAACCACCCCCACTTCAAAAGCAGAAAGGAATACAAAACAATCACGCTTTTCTAAAAAGACTTCTAGGGGAACATATACAGAGCCGGCTGGCTGCATGCGCAAATCAGTGTGTCATACAAATATGATGCGCCGGCTGGCTCTGCTGTGATATTCAAACAGAATGCACCATCCAACAAGACCCCACATTCTGTTTGAATATGGTAACCTGGCTGTGCTCATATATGAGGCAGCCACCAAGTATGATCTGGCATATCCAGGGTGTGGGCCTGAAGACCACTGATAGGGGAAAAGAGATGCAGCAAAGTTTTACTATGTGGGCAAAATTGCCATGAAGTCTGCAATTTTGCCCCACATAGCACTTCCCGTAATTTTCCCAAATAGCCCATAATTCGTCATTTATGACTTTGCTTGACTTTGGGGATTTTTAAGTGCAAATTACAATTAAAAACCCCAAAGCAAGTAGATGCACAAATGGGGACCCCTCCCAACATCACCTTTGATATTTCCCTGGTGTCTAGTGGCCCCCCATCTTGTCAGGTAGTACCCCCACCCCTGCTTCCCCAACCCCAAGTCAGATCCTTTTAAAAAGTAAATTATTTTCTGGTGCCCCTCCCACCCCCAACCTGTCAGATAGTACCCCACCCTGCTCCCCCAACCTCAAGTCAGATCTTTTAAATACATTTTTCCTGGTGTCTAGTGGCCCCCATCCTCTCGTGTAGTACACCCCCAACCATGACTGGAGCAGGCCACCAGCACATCCCTCCACTCACCTCCATGGCCGGCAGCCCACCTGACTCAGCTCAATGAATGAGCGCATGCTAGTACAAGCATGCGCTCATTCATTGCAAGTCACTGTAATTTACTTCCCACTGCAGGGGTGTACAGAAGGGGAGGTAGCTGGTCCACAATGCCATTCCCCCATCCCACTGCCCCTGCCAGCAACCGGAGCAGCTCCCTACCCTTCTGTAGAAGCCTGCAGGAGGAAGTACATTACTCAACTTGTCAATGAATGAGCGCATGCTTGTACAAGCATGCACTCATTCATTGAGCTGAGTTGTGCAGGCTGCCAGCCATGGAGGTGAGTGGAGGGATGTGCCAGTGGTCCACTCCGGTTGGGGTTGGGGGTAGTGGGGTGGGAGTACTGCATAACAGGGTGGGGGCCACTAAACAACAGAGAAAAAATTATTTAAAAGATCCGACTAAAGCCAGCCTGGTGGAGCTGAGGGTTGAGGCACTGGATGCCAGTCCTCACGCCACGCCGGTGACCTGGGTAAGGGAATAGACTCAGGTCATCGGGGGTCAGTAGGAGAGGGAAGGGATTTAGTATCTGAAGGACTGCTCTTTCTTCCCGGGGAGGTATCAGGACTTTTGCTGCTCCTGTGCAGCCAATGGTGGGGACCAAGAGCAGCACCAGAAGCTTGCAGTGCCACGTTGAGGGGGAGGAGAGACATCTGACCCTCAGATTGGAGAGGCGACGAGGGCTCCAGGGACATCACCAACATCCCCAGTGCCAGGCCACCTCTCTACTGGTTCCCCCTGGCTCTCCAACAGACTGTCCATCTATTACCAGAAAAGACCACCAGGTAGGTGAGGTAGGCCCTTCCCAGGGAATGATCTGGGGGGCTGGAAGGTTCTGGTGAGGGGTCCCAGGTAGTGAGAGGCTTGAGGCGGGAAGTAGGAGTGATCGTTGAGTGGGCACCTCTGAAAGATGCCCTATTCAGAGAGAGATAAATAGAGTTAAAAAAAATAAATAAATAGAAAATCTGACTTGGGGATGGGGGTAGCGGGTGTGGGTACTACCTGACGGGGTGAGGCCACTAGACACCAAGGAAAATAATTAATTTTTTTAAAAGGATCTGACTTGAGGTTGGAGTAGAGTGGGGGTTGGGAGGTACTACCTGACAGGGTGGGGTGCCACTGGACACCAGGGAAACCAAATACAATTTTTTTTACGCATCCCGAATTAACATGAAGTACCCACAAAATGGGAACTTCGAATTACTTCTGGATGCGTAGTTATTAATTTCACTACCCGTAGTATGACCCAAAGATTGGGTTATATGCGAAATACTATGGGTAGCAAATTGACAGAGCCAGAGTGCCAGGTCACTGTAGCGTCAGCGTGTGACCCTGGCATAGTTTTCTGTGGGTGTTGCACCCTCTCCCCAAATCAGCTCCGACTCAGAGTTAATTATCTTAGTAGTGGGGGGGTGCGGGGGCAGAGCACCCCCGGATGGGGGATTCAAGGGCAAAGCCCCCTGAAGAAAACAAAGGTAGATGCTACTCCCTTTATGCCAACTGCAAATGTGATCGACATAAAGGAGTCGCTGTAACATCAGTTGACAACTAAATTGTCGACCAACCATCATAGATCCCTATTTACAGCACATGTTCTGGTGCTTTTCAGTCAGTGGCTGGCCATGGAGGGGTGCAGAGGACTTTGCCAGTCACTGGTTGGGGTCGGGTGGTAGGCCAATGCTTACTGGGCTGGGGGGCCACTAGACTACCAGGGTTGTGGGAGCTTGCAGTATTGTGCAGGGATCAGCGATCCAGGGAAGGGATATCCACTATACCACCAAGGAATGGTATTTTATAGTCATCTATGGGACGATTGGTGTATGAGGAAAGGAGGGCTCCACTATGCCACCAAGGTAATTTATTTGCTAAGCATCAGTGGGTCAATTGGGGTTCAGGGGGGGGGCTACAGTATTTTACCAGGGACACATATGAAATATTGCACTACGGAGCAACTGGGATTTGAGGAACAAAGACTACAGTATATTATCAGGGACACATATAATATAGTGCACTACAGAGCGACTAGGGTTCGGGGAGGGTGGGCTCCACTATATCACCAGGGAGTAGTACAAAATATTATTCTGAGGAGCAATAGGGGTTCGTGGCTTGTGTGTGTGTGGGGGGGGGGCTGTGTGCACGGGACTGTACTGTGTGTGGGGCTCAACACTGCACAGCACATAGTTAAAACTGGGTTCTGCGACCCTATCTTTGTGAGGGTGCAGATGTACGTGTCTTCACCAGGATCCATCTCAGTATTGTGACGTGCAGGCTATGAATGAAGGTCCCCTTATTTGCATGGGTGCATCACAGTATTCTGCACCATCATGCAATCAGGCTTGCCTGGCACACACCAACATACAAAAATGCCAGCAGAAACAGGCCTAACAGTCTATCAAGTCTGCTCGATTGTGCAACTAGCCCCTCAACTTACAGATTCCCCACCCTCTGTACCGCTCCTCTTAATTACCTCTCCCCTCACTGTGTCCCACCCCCTCTTAAAATCCCACACTATACTACAGGCTACTGCCTCCTCTGGCAGGGCATTCCACTTATCCACCACCTATTCAGTGAAAAAGTGTCTTCTGAGTTCCCTCCTGAATCTCTCCCCCCCCACCAATCTCAAATTATGCCCTCTCATGTCCCTCCCACTTCTAATCTGGAAGATCCTCTCTGTGTCAGTTTAATTAATCCCCTTTAAATATTTAAAAGTTTCAATCATATCCCCCCTATCCCTCCTCTTCTCCAGTAAATGCATGTTCAGCTCATCCAGCCTTTCCTTGTAGAACATACCCTTCAAACCCTGGATCATCTTTGTCACCCTGCACGGTACCCCTTCTAATAACCTGATGTCTTTCTTCAGGAATGGGCACAAGTACTGCATGCAGTATTCCAGGTGCAGTCTGACCAGTGACCTTTACAGGGGAAGGATCACCTCCCTATTCCTGGAAGAGATACCTTTCACCCCAGCATCTTGTTGACTTTTGTCACTGCTTTCCTGCACTGCGCTGAGTTATTTGTATACCCATTAAAATCACCCTGAGATCTTTCTCCTCCCCGGGTGCTTTCCTAGTAAACCCCTCTGAGCTGATAGCTCCTTCCCTGGTTCCTAGTTCCAAGTTCCAAAGTGTAATACTTTGCACTTCTTGGTAATTAAACCCAGCTGCCATGTTTCTTACCATTCCTGCAGTTTGGTCAGGTTGTCCTGTAGCCCTTTCCACCCATCTATGTCATCTACTACAGCTCCCATTTTAGTATCATCTGTGAACAGACTGATTTTACTCTGGATTCCATGTCCAACATCTGCTATGAATATCCCAAACAGCACCAGTCCCAGCACCGATCCCTGTGGCAATCCGCTCATCACATCCCTTGGAGATGAGAGTGCCTCCCTCCACTAACAGCCTCTGCTGCCTTTCCTTCAGCCAACTGGTGATCCATTTGATCATTTTTGGCACATCAGGGGCTTTCGAATATTGCCCCACACCTGATGGGTTGTGTACATCCGAGGATGTATGGCACATCAGGGGATGCACCGCACACCTTTTCTGAATATGGGGGCCTTAGATTTTATTTTTTAGATTTAGGTGTGAGATTGTGGGTTTTTTATTAATTATTTTTATTTTACAGTTACTTTACCCAGGATTGCACATTTGAGATGAAACATCTCATTTCCAGTGGGGGTCCTGCTTCTTCTCCCTTCTGCAGCAGTGTGGACTGAAGCACTAGAAAGTTAAGTCACACACAGTGAGTATTTGGCTCTAGTAGGGTTTGATGTTAACAAGCTGATATGATCCAATCTAATTATTTCAATCATTGACAATGGTAAGGTAATTTATTCAGCTGCTAACATTACAGTACTTGAGAAATGTCATATTGCTTTTAATGGAACCCTTGGGTTCACAATTGATTTGAAAATTAACACTCACAGATGTGCTCCTTATATTCATTCCAAGTGGGTCTCATTTTCTCTGAGAGTATCCAATCAATAGGCTTTGGTTTATAAAAAGGTTCTGCTGTGTGTTTTGCCCATTGGAATTCATATTTATTTTAAACTTGTTGATAAGAAATACAATACTTTAAGAATATCTGATAGTAAGTACCAAATTCTGCAAAGAAAATCTGGTATTAGTCAGTAATAATTTTTGGCATGAGCTGTTAAAATCAGGAATTCTCTCCTGACCTAGTTTGTGACTGTAAATCCTTCTAATCTTTTAAAATGTACTTAATGTCTTACCTGCAGGATAAGATATGTTGCAATAGCAAATAGGTTTCCAAAATCATGCACCTGGGCCACAGAAACCCAGGGGCAGAGTACAAATTGGGAGAAGAGGTATTGATGACCACCAAACAGGAAATAGACCTGTGGTTATCATATCTGATGACCTAATGGTGGCTAGGCAGTGTGACAAGGCAGTCAGGAGAGCTTGCGGGATGCTGGGGCTCACCAGCAGAAAGAAGGAAGTGGTGTTACCTCCATATAGATCACTGGTGAGACCTCTCCTGGAGTATCGTGTCCTGTTCTGGATACCTGATGTCTGGAAAGACATAGAAAGAGTGGAGGCAGTCTAGAGGAGGGCAGGTAAAATGGTGCAGGGTTTGCATCTAAAACCCTATGAAGAAAGACTGAAGGACATTAATATGTATGCTCTGGTGGAACCATGGGAGAGAGGGGCTATGATAGAAACTTTCAGATATTTCACAGGTATAAATAAGGTTCAAGAGGGAAGTATTTTTCAGAAAAAAACATAGAAACATAGACTTTGATGGCAGATAAGGACTGTTTAGCCCACCCAGTCTGCCCATTTCCCTACCTATTGGATAAGCAGCAGATCCTGGTTTTACCAACAGCCTACTTCCTCCTACCTCCCACTAGAATTGCCTTATGTCTGTCCCATGCATTCTTAAATTCCCCCACTGTTTGTGACCCCACAACCTCCTCAGGAAGGTTGTTTCATGCATCCACCACCCTGTCTGTGAAAAATACTTCCTCACATTGTTCTTAAGTCATCCCCTCTCTATCTTCAAATTGTGCCCCCTTGTTCTTGCACATCTCTTTTTCTGAAAGATGCTACTTTCTTGGACTTTGTTGATTCCCCTGAGGTACTTGAAAGTTTCTATCATGTCCCCATCTCCCTACTTTACTCAAAGGTATACATATTAAGCTCTTTTAGTCTCTCTTTATAGATATAGATGCTCAAGGCCTAGGGGTCATGCAATGATGCTGGAGGGGGCAGACTCAGAGGAAAAGTGAGAAATTACTTCTACATGGAGAGGGTGGTGGATGCCTGAAACAGCCTCCCAGCAGATGTGTCAGGTGAAAAATCTGTAACGGGTTGAAGAAAGCATGGGATAGGCATAAGGGAACCTTAGTGATGAGACAAGGGGGGTTGATAAGCTAGAGATCAAGTAGGGTCTGCAGTGATGCAGTACGTAGGGAAAAATGGGCAGACTAGGAGGGCCAAGTGGTCCTTATCTGCAATCAAATGTTATGTTTCTATGTTTATTACCACCCACTTTTATTCTGCCACTTAACCAAGTGAATTATAAATTTCCAGCATCATCACGTGATAATAATCTGTATGTTTTGAATCAGGCCTCTGCTTGTTCAGTTTATACATCACCTTGCCAGTTATAGCTATTAAATCTGCTGTTTGTTTGAAATTTAACTTTCTCCTTAATTTCATCTGTTGGCATTAGTGCTGTACTGAGTTACTGTAATGTCATCAACATTGTGAAAGCTGCTCTCTGATTTGTGTAGTGTTCCATTGTGATGTATCCAACCATTAAGACATTGATAATGACCTACCCAGCAATAAAGAAAGCATGTTATCTTAGTAGTTGGGTATGAAATAATGCAATTTGAAAAATGTTGCTTAGAAATTCTAGCTTCTGATTGATCAAAACTATATCATGTGGCCTTGCATTAACATATAGCAAATAAACATGTAATAAACCAATATAACAAAACCTACACAAAGCCAACCAGAATGATGGAGTGTATTGGGATGGGGTTTGACAGCAGGAGGAAAGAAGAGGTGATACCACCTCTATATAGATCACTGGTGAGGCCACTTCTG
Source organism: Neoceratodus forsteri (assembly GCA_016271365.2). Classification (NCBI taxonomy): domain Eukaryota; kingdom Metazoa; phylum Chordata; order Ceratodontiformes; family Ceratodontidae; genus Neoceratodus; species Neoceratodus forsteri. Next base: position 164,686,934 of record CM028131.1, read on the forward strand.
GAAGATGGTGCCCAGTTCTGGAGTCAAAACCTAAGAAAAACAAAGACAGCTACAGACAGTACAATGCAGGATAACTAAAATGATTCAGGGCCAGTAGGGCAAATCCTACAAGGACTGGCTTAAAGAGCAATGGGCTAGATTTTCAAAAGGTGGTGCAGGGCTTGTGTCAAGTCCTGCACCACAATATTCTGTCAAGATCGTGACAAAAGAGCATGTGATCAAAACTGTGCATAGTTTGGTTTTAGTCTATATTAGCACAGTTTTCGACCAGTGTGCTTCTGAGGTGTCCACACAGCATGCTGTTTGACCACATGGGTTTCTACTGGGCAATTAAGTAGGTATCTACTTACTCTACTAGGCTTGCCTCACAAAAAAACAGTGCGGACCACCCACGGCAGCAAGTTAGGCCTTGCAGCAACAGTGACAGCAGTGTGGGCAGCATTCATAGGCCTTGATTAGTGCAATGTGGCAGCAGCCATGGCATCAGCCAAGCAAGAATCAAGCAACACAGGTTGGGAGGGTTCGGGTGATGAGGTGACTTGGTCACTGACCTCGTTGGGGACCTGGGATGGTTAGTTCTAGCATCCAGCTTCTGATAGAAGGACAGAGGAGGAGCAGACTGAGAACTGGGCTGGTGGTACACTGGGCTAGGCCACTGGTTCTGGCCAGATGGCAGGATAAGTAAAAGTAAATAATTTTTTTTACAGAGGGACTGGGGAAGGAGGAAGCACTGAAATATTGATGTGTTTTTAATGTTTCTGTGCCTTTGGGTGGCTTCACGACCCATATGGGATTGGTATTGAATGAAAATGAGTTGTGGAGAGAAACTGGGACAAAGTTTCTTTTTTGAGGGGGGGTCAGAACTTCAGCCAGGAAAAAAATGGTTAGTAACTGGGTGGGTTTAAGCCCAAATCTGATGCACTGCTCCAGGGTATAGACAAATGAATCTTATACATTTGAATTTTTCCTGGTTTGCATATCACTTTTCAGTCACAACAAATAAGTTTTACCTTTTACAGACGTTTCAGACATTCCAGAGCTTGCCGCCCAAGGGCTAACCTGCACCTGTCCTCAACTGGTTGTTGGTTCCTCCCTTCTGAAATCTAAAATACATCCCTGCCATAAAATCTAAATTTACAGGACATCCTGGATGAACGGATGAGAGGCATGCAGTTTTCAGGGGTAAAATGAGGCTGTCTCTTGCATTCAGGGACAGTTGAGTGGTATGGTATAGTATGCACAGACTATTGGAGCCCCACTATAGTCAGGCTTATGCCCCCCCCAGTGAAGCTGGCCTCTACATCCCCATGCTCAGGCACATTATGATATAGGACAAGGAAGAGTGCAGGGGTGTGCCCCATTGATATGAATGAGGTTATTTGTTTTTATGCTCCCCTGGGTCCAAGCCTTGCCACTCCTTCAGGCCCACATAGCTCTCTGTGCCCACCTTCTCAGTTCCACTGCCTCCCGTCCACTGGTCATGGTCCTGCATGCTCTGCACCCCAAGGGTTCTGACTCTAACCCTACCAGGAGGGCCCCTCCCTGTGGGGGAAGGGAAGGGAAGAGAATTCAAGGATACAGCACCCCCAGGGCAGGTAAATATATAGGAGGTGGAGGAGCACTCCGGGGATGAGCATGGTGGGAGGAGGATCGGCCATCATCTGGCCAGTCTGGGGATATTTTTCCATTTTCTGTCCGGTGCATGATGTACCACATGAAGTCAAGGCCTAAGCAGATGTCCATCATGCACCCTTCCTCAATGGAGCTCAACATGGTACTCTCTCATATGACGAGGATCTAATCCCCTTCCCTCCCAGGAGAAGGTGAACAGTCAATGGACACTCAAGCCTTCTCCCCCTGGCCAGCCCTCTGACTCCTAGATCCACTCCTGTACCTGGGTTGTTGGCATCGCAAGCAGAAATCCAACTGCTGTGCTGGCGGACCAGCTATGAGGGTATTTTTTATTACTATTTTATACATTATTGATGGAGAGTTGGAGATTAATGAAGACCACTGCTCAACTAACAAAGACCTTGTTTGTTGAACAGTCACCTTTATTATTCTCCAGCTCACTATCATAATGTATAAAATTGTAACTCCATTCATTTCAAGGAGGTACACCCCAGCACTCTGACCCAGGGACATCATCTCTTAAAGACTCCTACCTCTGGCTCCACAGTACTCAACTAAGAGACTGCCAACTAATATTTATACTTGGTGGGTTGTTTGTAGCAGCCTGGCTGCACCAATCTATAGTGCGTGTGCATGGGGGGGATTGGCTGTGTGGGTTGGTGTTGCGTTATTGCTACTTTTGTGTTTGCCCCATGAAGTCTGTTTGCATGGAAGCATTCAAAACTATGAAGAGAAAATAGTATGGGTACTGGCCCGACAGAAGAAATTATGTAGTTTTGTAGGTAAGTGTGTGTATCGGGGATGGGAAGAACCACATGTGTTTCCATTGGTATGTGTGCTACAGTTCAGCTCTGCAGCTGAGATGAGGCGGGACAATAAAACTAAAAAGTATAATAGTGGCTATAAGCATGCTGCATGCTTACAGAGGTATGCAGATTTGTATTGAAGTACAAGTGAGCCATACATATGCAGACAGTATAGCTTCATGGCTAAAGGCACTGCACTGCAAATCAGGAGACTTGAAGACCTGTGTTTGAATTTCACCAACCCCCTCTTGTATACTGTGTGATCCTGAGCAAGTCAATTAACTTTTAAGTGTGCAGTTATCAATGACCACTTGCTTTTTGTACTCATGCCACGTGCATGTAGTCTGTTCCAGTTTAACATAAAAAGCATGCTTTGTACACTTGCTTGTTGCACACATGCCACATGCATGCAATTGGTTCCAATGTAACATTTAAATCATACTTGCAGCACACATATCACATGGGTTGTTTTATGTGCGCAGCATGAAAACATTTCATATAATTATTTCTGTAAGGGTATAAGAACCCAGAAGATTTAAACTGAGGGTCTGACCTCTGAGGATGAGGCATGTCTCTGTTGGAAACCCAATTGTACAAGTGAAAGGAAGAGTGTGACTCACACTGGGACTTGAACACAGGACCTTGGCATTCTGTGCCTTGCTCTTAATCACATGAGCTATAGGAGCCTCAGACAATTAAGCTTCCTGAGATTTCCCTTGAATCACACACATTCCTTTCAGGGTGTTGCATAATGAGCAATGCAGGCAGTCTCGAATACCCAGATAACTTCCTCTTTCTCTCTCAGTGCAGTTTAGCCACTGCTAGGCAATTTGAAAATCAAATTGTACAAGTGAAAGGAAAAGTGTGGCTCGCACTCAGGACCTTGGCATTCTGTGCATTGCTCTTAACCACAGAAGCTATAGGAGCCTCAGACAATTAAGCTTCCTGAGTTTTCCGTTGAATCACACACATTCCTTTTAAGGTGTTGCATAATGAGCAATGTAGGCAGTCTCAAAGACCCGAATGACTTTCTCTTTCTCTCTCAGTGCAGTTTAGCCACTGCTAGGCAATTTAAAAATCCAATTGTACAAGTGAAAGGAAAAGTGTGACACCCACTGGGACTTGAACCCAGGACCTTGGCAGTACAGGTCTTGCTTTTAAGAACATGAACTATAAGAGCCTCAGACAATTAAGCTTCATGAGTTTTCCCTTGAATAACACACATTCCTTTCAGTGTGTTGCATAATGAGGAATGCAGTCTCAAAGACCCAAATAACTTCCTCTTTCTCTTTTTCAATGCAATTTAGACACTGCTGGGCAATGTGAAAATTCAATTGTACAAGTGAGAGGAAAAGTGTGACTCCCACTGGGTCTTGAACCCTGGATCTTGGAATTATGTGCCTTGCTCTTAACCATATGAGCTATAGGAGCCTCACACAATTAAGTTTCCTAAGTATTCCCTTGAATCACACACTCTTTGTTAGAGTACTTCAAGGCTCTATTTGGGGCCAATTATTATTTTACCCATTCATAAATCAATTACCTGAAGCTTGTTAGTCTGCCAAATTCTTTTGTATGCAGACAATACAATAGTTTTTGCAAGATACTCCAGCAAAGACAGTCCTTCTCAAGTATTACAATGTGATTTGAATCAGTGGAAAAATGGTTCTCTGATAATAGTGTGGTACTTAGTTATAAGAAAACCAAGACCATACTTTTCAACAGTTCATGTCAGAAGAAAACAAATATTCCCTTTGAACATCTGAACATTCTAACCTGGAATATAGTGTACAGTTCTGGAGGCTGCATCTCAGAAAAGACAGGTGCGGGTTAGAGGCAGTCCAAAGGAGGGCAACTAAAATGGTACATGGATTGCATGAGAAACCGTACAATGTCAGACTGAGGTATCTCATTATGTACACTCTGGAGGAGAGGAGGGAGAGAGGGGACATGATGCAGACCTACAAGTACCTCATAGGCGTGGACATGGTAGAGGTGGGGAACCTGGACATGGTAGAGGTGGGGAACCTGTTTGAAATGAAAAACTGCAACAGAAGAAGGTGGCACACAACAAAGCAAAAGGGGGAAATTTAAGATGAATGCAAGGAAATACGATTTCACTGAAAGAATGATGGATACCTGGAACATTCTGTCACAAGAGGTAGTAGGGGTAAAACTAGGAGAGGATTCAAACATACATGGGACAAACATAGAGGAACACTAGTAAATAACAAGGGTGGGTGGAGGGTTGTCAAAGACTAGTTAGGGTCTACTGCAGCAGAATAGGCAGGGAAAAAACTGGGTAGACTGGGTGAGTCAAGTGGCCATTTTCAGCCAGCAAATTCAATGTTTCTATGTTTCTATCTACAATGCCATGGACTCAAAACTGGAACAAGTAGAAGTCTTTAAATGCCTAGGGCTCTACTTGGATGATACACTGTATTTTGTTCCCCATGTGAAATATCTGGTTAAGACAGTTAATGGAAGGTTTGGCACCTTTTTCCGAAACCAGAATAATTTCACCACAGAGGCAAGATGCTTAATTCTGCCAAGTTCATTTTAGCTTTTATTGATTATGGCCTTATTGTCTACTCTGTAGCATGTGATTCAGTTTTCGACAGGGCCAAGATGATCTATAACAAAGTCTGCAGACTTGTCCTGGGTGTAGACGGTTTACCCACAGTTGTGATGTGTATACACAAACCAACTGGTTACCTAACCTCTTACCAGTAGAATGCAGTTCCAGACCTGCTTGTTAGGGAAAAGGTCGTTCTCAGACTCCTCCCCCCATAATGTAATTTCCCTAAGCTTTGTTGACAAGTACCATACTAGGAGTATATCCAGAAATAGATTACTGAAACACTTTTGAAGAATAAAACAGGGTCAGCACTCCTTTTCTGTCTGGGTTACTGACTGACTGAATGATCTACCTGATACATTATTTAATACGTCTTATCTGGTCCAGCCTGAAACCTGATTTTGTACACTACTCCTTGAACAGGCTTGCTGTAATTGATTTGGTGGAGTGGCATTTTAAACTGGGCGAGCAAGTGCAGATTGTAAAGGCTAACAGACTGTAGGTGCTAAAATATAGTACATTCATTTATGGATAAAAAGGGGTCTAATTTAATCTAAGTGGCAAGGTGATTCTTTTTAAAGCAGCAGTACTAGTTAATAACATTTTCTTTTTACAATAGTTATTTTAAACAAGCCCCACGTCTGATAAAACATGATTCCTTTGCTTTTAATTGTTTTGTGTTTTCTCTGTAGCCTTTATTTTTTCTGACAGTTTAGCACAGACTCTTGCCAAGATCATTGTATTGAATTCTGAGGGAAATGGGGTGGTGCCATTCTCTTATTGATTATTTTGTCTGATGTAACTGGAATGCACCACTCCTTCCTTTGACTGTTGAATGTTTATAGGACAAGCAATGTAAACAAAGGGTAAAAAACAGGAAATGGTATGGGTGCTGCCATATTTCCTGTGGCTATGTATTAAATTAAGGGAACAGTTATCAGAAAACAGCAGTAAACAGCAAGGTAAAGACAATATTTTAAACTACCAGAGAGTACAAAAATCTGGGAAGTGATGAACACTTCCAGGTTAACTAGTACTACTGCTTTAAATTTAAGGTCCCAAGAACTTAGTGGGTAGTTGCCAGTCATGTCAAGTACTGTATGTGCAAAGTAGCCAAGGACTGAATTCCAACTGAAAACTGTTGCTTGAAGCCAGGGCTTTTGTACTGGAGTAACCAGTTTCCCCAAGGTGTTCATTTGGTGGTAGGATCACTGCCTTATGGTCAGACACTATGTGAGATGGTAGTAAGTGGTCTCAGTGATGAACTCTTACTTCAGCAACAGGCACAAAGCAAACAGAGTTGGCCAGAGAGGAAGCTGGGCTGAAGCAGAGGGCCAACGTGCTAACAACTGTTTTTTTTTTCTTTGTTTTTTCCTTTTCAGTGTTAGTAGTAACCTTTCTAATCTTCATCTTTACTACAAACAGTTTACAACATTAAAGTACTGCAATGCAGCATTTCCCCCTTACGGCAATATTATTCAATTTACCATATTAGCTGATTTGTTACCTTGTTGTGTTGACTTAGCACAATAAGGTAACACTTCAGCATATGTGGTACCTTAAATGATACTGCCATAAGGGGAAGTGCTATATTGCAGTACCTTAATATGGTAAACTTTGCTGTGGTAAAGCAGAAGATTAGGATGGGCACCACTGTAGGTCACCAGACTGGATGGAAGCAAATTTGCAGTACTGCCATAAAAACATAGAATTTCTCAGCAGAAAAGGACTGGTAGTCCCTTCCAGTCTGATCTATTTTCTTTGCCTATTAGTCTGTCTTGGACCCTATTTGGTCTCAGGTGACTCTCCCTCCTCCCTTTCCTCTACCTATTATGCCCATATGCCTATCCCACACATGCTTGATGCTCCCCACTGTCTTTACCCCCATGACCTTCTCTGGCAGGCCATTCCAGGTATTCACCACTCTTTCTGTGAAGAAGTATGTCCTCATATTCCTCTTAAGCCTACCCCCTTAAGCTTGATAGCAATTCCCCACATTCTGGTGCTTCTGATCTTCTGAAATAGGCTAATCCTCCAGCACCTTGTTTACCCCTGTGAGGTCCTTGTATGTCCCAGTCATGTCCCCTCTCTGCACTGTAAGAAGTATGCCACTATGCCTGTAGAGGTCAGAGGGATACACCTGCATCAGGCTAGTCACTGCTTTGGAGTGGCATATTGTGAGTTTTGGAGTGGTAACTGGGTATGCAGTGGGGTCACATGAAGGAAGGTTGGCAGATGAGGGGGTGCTCTGAGGGGAGGTGGGGTTGGGGGCAATGATTGCAGACCTTGTTGAAACGGTGGACCTGGCATGCATTACTGAGACCCGGCTGGATGAAAATTCTGGCCCCATTATGGAGGCTATGACTCCAGCTGGGTACCCGGTAATACACCGCCCAAGATTGGATCGTGGGGATGGGGGTTTGCGGTCTGTTTCAAGACCGAACTTCATCTCACAAGGGTACTAGTTGAGGAGGTTGAGTCTTTTGAGTGTGCCATTGTAGCAGGTGTAGGCTATCAAATCGCTCTCGTCTACCATCCAGCCGGTGATGAGAAGTGATTCCTTCAGGAAGTGGCGGACTTTGTCATCGACATGGCATTTGAGTCACCCAGATTGATGGTTCTGGGTGACTTCAACGCCTGGGTTGACGATGAACTCTCACAATTTGGTCAACACTTCCTCCAGTTAATGACATTTCTGGGCCTTACACAGGTGGTTTCCACTGCTACTCATAAACAATGACACTTTCTCGATTTAATCTTTCTCCTAGGGATCGAAACATCTGACTTGGGAGTGGAACCAGTTGGGTTGTCCGATCATTACACCATGGGGTTTAGTTTTAGACACCCCCTTGTAGGCCTTCCCCTGTGGAAATGGTTAGGTACCACCCTTTATGGGATATAAGTTCCCATGGCCTAGCGGCGGCACTTGACCTCTCGTCACTCTCATTGGCAAACAATGATCCAGAGATCCTCTTATCGGCTTATAATTTAGCTGTTACGGCGGCTCTGGACTTCATTGCTCCAGTCCATGTTCACCCTCTCTCCCTTCGCCCCAGGTCCCCTTGGTTTGATGGGACTTAGAGGGAGATGCAGAGACTAGGGTGAAGGTTAGAGAATTGCTGGAGAAAGTCCATCCTTGATGCCGACCACCTTAGATTGATGGATCATTATCAAGTCTATCAATCTGCAATCACCTGTAAGAAGGCAGAATTCCTGTCCGGGGAGATTGCAGCTGCTCAGAATCGACCAGCTCAACTATTTCAAACTGTGGACAGACTGTGCAATCCAGCCTGTGTACATGTTTGGAAAGCTTTTTCGCAGTTAGGGTGCGATGAGCTTGCTTGATTCTTTGCAAATAACGTGACCGACATCAGGACGGCACTTCAGCCAGCACACCCTATGGGGGTTGTTTGTGATCAGCACAAGGTCACCGTACCTCAGTTTTCCTGGAGTACCTTCAGTCGACCAGAGTTCATGGATGTCATGAGGTTTATCCAGAGTGTGCACCCTATGTGCTGTAGTTTGGACCCTGGACCGACTTCCCTAATTTTGGGTTGTATTGATATCATTGGTCCAGTCTTCATGCTGATAGTCTGGTGCTCCTTGGAATCTGGAGAGTTTCCTAGCTCCCTGAAAGAGGCGGTGGTGACACCACCCTTGAAGAAAGCTACCTTGGATCCCGACTGCCACGCAAACTACAAACCTATCTCTAACCTTCCTTTTGTAGGGAAGGTGATTGAGAAAGTGGTGGCAGCACAACTGGAGGACTATTTGACCATCCATAACATCTTTGAACTGCTCCAGTCCAGTTTTCGCAAAAGACATAGTACCGAGACAGCACTGGTTCGGGTACTCAATGATCTCCTGATGGTGAGAGATCGGAAGAACCACTCCATCTTGGTTCTTCTTGATCTCTCTCTTCAGCTTTTGACATCGTGGACCACATGGTGTTGATAGGGCACCTGAGGCATATCTGCGGACTGTCGGAGACAGTCCTCAGTTGGTTTACATCTGTTCTTATGGGTAGAACACAATGAGTTGTGTCTTGGGTTTATTCTTCAGCCCCAATTACTTTGTCTTGTGGGGTGCCTCAGGGTTCAGTGCTGTTACCCATGTTGTTCGCGGTGTATATGCTACCCCTCGGAGACATTGTAAGAAGGTATGGGCTGATGTTTCACTGCTAAGCTGATGATATCCAACTCTACCTTTCTTTTGCACCCGACCAGGATGGAGCTCTCTCAGTCTTTAATAACTGTCTGAAAGAAATACAGGAGTGGATGGATTCCAGTTGGCTGAAGCTGAACTCGGAAAAGACTTATGTACTGGTTGTGGACTCGGGTCATCAGATAAGGGGGCCGGGTGTTAGTATGCACTCTGGAATATTTCTTGGCAGCGTCTCACTCCCAATCTCTGAATGGGTGTGTAACCTGGGGGTAGTTTTTGATGATGGACTGATCCTACATTCTCAGGTGTCGACTTTCATCAAAACTTCCTTTTATTGTCTTAGGAATATCACCAGGATTAGGCACCTGGTTCCGTCTGAAGACCTTCCTATCTTGGTCCATGCCTTTGTGTCCTCGCACTTAGATTACTGCAACTTCTCTTACCTAGGGCTTTCTGGGTTTGAAATCCATCACTTGCAGCTGGTGCAGAATGCAGAGGCATGGCTTTTGACAGGATCTCCCCTGATCCTGCCATATTACTCCGGTGCTGTGCGAACTGCACTGGCTGCCAGTACAGTGGCGGATCACCTTTAAAGTCAGTTTACTGCCTTTCAAAGGCCTACATGGACAGGGCCTGGACTATTTGAAAGAGCTTCTGGTCCCCTACTGCCCTGGTTGATCACTCCGCTCAGCTGGTGAGGGGTTGCTAGAGATTCCAAGGGTGAATCTGAAGTCATCTGGTGCAAGAGCTGTTGCTTATGCAGCCCCCACCCTTTGGAATTCTCTACCCCATTGGTTACGGGAGTGTGCAACTGTGGAGGAATTTAAATAAGGTTTAAAAACCTATTTGTGGCAACAAGCCTTCTTAGACAACTGATATTGTTATGTGATTTTAACTGAATTGAACTGTTGTTTGATGCTGTATGATTTTATTCTTGTTATATTGTTAGGCGCCTTGGCAATGGAAAGGCGCCATATACATTTTTTATTAATATTATTATTATTAAAATAAGGAAGTAATTTGTGGAACTATATATGTTCCTGAAGGGAAAGGAAACCAGGGTGATATTTTCTGAGATGCTCCCAGTCCTTTGAGCTAGTGAGGAGTGGTAGCTGACCAGTAGACAGGCTAACTCTTGGTTACCAATCTAGTGGAAGAGGGAAGATTTTGTATTTCTGGCTAACTGGAGAGCCTTCTGTGATAAGGGATGTCTTTATGCCCAGGACAAACTGCACCTGATTAAGTAATTAAGGAAAAGCTAAGTGAATATTTGGCTAGCTTGGCCTTGTAATGTATGATGCCTATGGAGTAGCCATGGGATCAAGTTCTCTCTCTCTTCTCTCTCTCTCTCTCTCATCCAGTGGTTTGTCTGTTGTGCTGCTGGCTGTAGAGTCTAGAAACCTTAAATGTTTCAATATTTTATCTTTTACTGTTACTTGTACAAGTTTACTTGTATTTATAGAATGCAAAATCACACATGCCCTCATAATGCAAAGCACTGTATGATATATAAGTAAATCACCATGAAAATTTAGTCTGGTTCTGCTTTAAGCAGCAATACATAGTGCCAAAGGGCCTCTCACACAATCTGCAAATGGAGAGAAGAGAAGATCCGGACACATGTTTCGTTCTACCCAAAACTCATCAGTGTGCCTTGTCTGTCTCCCACCGCAGAGGAAAATGAGCCAGACCTAATATGGTCTTACAGATTTGGGTCATGATGGGCCCCAATAAGAAAACAAGTTAAAAAGACAAAGCATCTCAGCTCAAAATCGCTGAGGAAAGGGTAACCCGTGCCTCAGTGCTTTTGTGCTGAGGTTCTTTGTCTTTTCAGTTTATTTGTATTTGGTTATATAATACTATATTGCAAATAGTATTATATAACTAAATATCATAGTTGTATTTAATTATATACTATATTCTGTAATAAACTGAAAAAATTCTGACATAGAATGATGCTACAGTTTTGCACGAGACAATTTTAAAATCCTTGTGGATTGAGTGTTTTTATTGGCTATAAGAACTGCCCTCATGTGCTTTTGTATTCTGTGGTGCTTTAGATCTTAACCACTTGCTTAACTGGCTTTGCTGCCAGTCCATTCAGCTCTGACAATTATAGAAACTTTTTTGCAATGTCTCCTCATAGTTCACCATAAAATCTACTTAGAATTACTGAATGCAGTGGCTACTCTAGTTTAGTGGCATTCATCTGCTACCTTCAGAAATTCTGTGGCCAGTGTATTTTTCTCAAGCATTTTTTCCCTTGCAGGGGCCAACTGTTTTATTAGTGCACAATCCCCCACGGTGGCCAAACCTTATTCAGGAGGTGTACTCTCCCGCAGCAGTAAATCGTTTCCTCAGGAGGTAAGCTCCCCAGCAATGGCTATTATCTCTCCTGGGAGGACAGCTTCCCAGCTGTGGCTGTTATCTTCTCTGGTAGGATCTCCCCAGTGGGGGTTATTTACTTCCTCAGGAGAACAGCTCCCAAGTGGTGTCAATTCTTTTTTCTGGGAGGTGAACTCCCTGGTAAAACTATCATTTTTTTCTGGAAGCTAAGCTCTCCAGAGGTACTATTATCTTCCCTGGATGGAGAGCCTCAAAGCACTGACTATTATCTTCTTTGGGAGGAAGGTCCCGCCCCTTGGTGGCTGTTACTTTCCCTGAGAGGAGAGCTCCCCAGTGGTGGTTATTTACTTCCCTGGGAAGAGAGCTCCCCACTGGTGGTGGCTCAACCCCCCTCCCCCCATGGTACCTGTCATCTTCCCTGACAGAAAAGTTCCTAAGATGTGGTTATTTTATGCCTGTGGATGATAGCCCCCCCCAGAAGTGGCTATTATCTACCTCAGGAGGGGACTCACTAATGGTACCTATTATCTTCCCTTGAAGGAGGGCTGTCCAGTGGTGGTGGTGGTTGTATTTCCTTGGAGTAGAGCTCCATAACATTGGCTAATATCTTCCCTGTGAAGAGAGCTTCAAGCACTGGCTATTATCTTCCCCAAGAAGTGAACTCCCCAGTAGTGAGTATAATCTTCCCAGGAGGATAGCTCCCTGGAGGTGGCATTTATCTTCCATGAAGGACAGCTTCCCAGCAATGACTATTACCTTCCTCAGAAAGTGAGCTTTCCAGAGGTAGCTATTATCTTCCCTGGAAGTAAGCTCCCCAGAAATAGATATTGTCTACCTCAGGAGGAGAGCTTCCTACTGGTGGGCATTATCTTTCCTATTAGGAGAGATCAAGTCACTATCAGTAGCTATTATCTTCCCTTGAAGGAGAGCTTTTTAGTAGAGTCTGTCACCTTCCTCAGGAGTTGAGCTCTCCAGCAGTGGATATTATCTTCCCTGGAGGTAAGCTCCCTAGTGGGGACTATTATCTTCTGTAGGAGGTGAGCTCCCTAGTAGTGGCTGTTATTTTCCAGAGAAGGAGAGTTTCCCTGTTGTGGCTATTTTCTTCCTCTTCAGGAGAGCTCCCCTGTACTTGCTGTTATCTTCCCTGGGAGGAGACTTCAGCAGTGATGGCCGTTGTCTTCCATGAGAACTCTCCAGCAGTGGTTATTATCTTTCCCAGGTGGAGACCTCCCCAGTGATGGCTTTTATCTATTCCTTAAAGAAAGCGCTCAAGTGGATGCTATTATCTTCCCAGGGAGGTGAGCTCCCCAGTGATGGCTATTTTCTTCCCCAGGAGGTGAGTTCTCCCGAAGTGGCTACTATCTTCCCAGGAAGGTGTGCTTCTCAGCAAGGGCTGCTATCTTCCCTTGCTGGAGAACTTCTCATCAGTGGCTTCTCTCTTTCCTGAAAGGAGAGCTGTCCAGTGGTGGCTATTATCTGCCCCAGGAGAAGAGCTCCCCTGCAGTAGTGGGTTGCTTCCTTTAGAGATGAGCTCCTCTGGGTCACTTTATAAGATTTAAGGAGCAATGCTCCTCAGTGGTGGCATAAATAATGTTTTTAATTAATGTTTCTCAGCAATGGCTAAGATTAGTATTATGTAAGCAACAATACATGACAGGGTGTGCATCACGGTGATGTAATAACTGGGGACAGTTTTGTTTTTCCTTAGGAAAAGCTGGATATAATTTGTTGTTAAAATCAGCTGGTTATAATGGTGAGTACATGCCAGCTTTCCCTATGAAAAGTGAAAGTGACATCTCGAGCTTGTTCTTCCATGTGGCTGTCCCCAAACAGTCACACTGTGGTTGGCAAAAAAACAGTCCCCAGCAATTACATAAAACAAGGCATGAAGAGGAGTATACACTTGAATTTTGTGCACAACATAGAAACATAAAACATAGACTTTGATGGCAAATAAGGACCGCTTGACCCGCCCAGTCTGCCCATTTCCCTAGTGGTGGACGCATGGAACTGCCTTTCTGGAGAGGTTGTGGGGTCTAAAACAGTGGGGGAATTCAAACATGCATGGGACAGACATAAGGCAATTATAGTGGAGGGTTGCAGGAAGTAGGCTGTTGGTTAACTAGAATCTGCAGCTTATCCAATAGGTAGGGAAATGGGCAGACTGGGTGGGCCAAGTGGTCCTTATCTGCCGTCTAAGTCTATGTTTCTATGTTTCTATGTTACCTATTGGATAAGCTGCAGATCCTAGTTAACCAACAGCTACTTTCTTCTCACTCCCTGTACAAGTAAATTGCTTTTATGTCTGTCACATGCATTCTTGAATTTCCACTGTTTTTTGACCCCACGACCTCCTCTGGAAGGCCGTTCCATGTGTCCACCACCCTCTCTGTGAAAAAATACTTCCTTACATTGCCCCTGAGCCATCCCCCATCAACCTTCAAATTGTGTCCCCTTGTTCTTGCACATCTCTTTTCCTGAAATATGCTACCCTCTTGGACTTTGTTGATTCCCTTGAGGTACTTAAAAGTTTCTATCATGTCCCCCCTTTCCCTCCTTTCCTCAAAGGTATACATATTAAGCTGTTTTAGTCTCTCTTTGTATGGCTTCTGTTGCAGACCCTGCTCCATTTTAGTTGCCCTTCTCCGGACTGCTTCCATCCTGTCTATGCCCTTGTGGAGATGGGGTCTCCAGAACTGCAGATAGTACTCCAGATGGGGTCTCACCAACTGTCTGTATAGAGGGTAACAGCTTCCTGTTTTCTACTGGTGATGCCTCTCCCTATACATCCTATTACCCGCCTCAGCCATCCCTTCTACCTTCTCACATTGCTTGCTTACCTTTAGGTCATCTGATATGACTACCCTCAGGTCCCTTACCATTTTTGTTGTAGTTACTGCCTCCCTCCCATTGTGTACTCTTCCCCTGGGTTTTTGTTTCCCAGGTGCATTACTTTGCACTTCTTTGCATTGAATCTAAGCTGCCAGACTTTTGACCATTCCTCCAACCTTGTCAAGTCCCTTCTCATCCTTTCCAACCCACTTGTGTATCAACCCTGTTGCAGATCTTTGTGTCATCTGGAAAGAGGCACACTTTTCCTTTCGGTCACTCTACAATGTCACTTATAAAGACATTAAAAAGGACCGGACCCAATACTGAACCCTGTGGTACCCCACTAATAACCCCCCTTTCTTCAGAGTGGCCTCCATTTAGTATTATCCTCTGTGTCCTGTTGTCCAGCCAATGTTTTACCAAGACTACCACCCTGGGACCCACTCCGTATGACCTCACTGTGGGATGCTCTGATAAACCTCTTAGGCTTTGTCCTTGGGGTGTGTCAGCATTTCACACCTTGGGGGTGCATAAAATTCTTGTTAAACACTCCTCACCATACATTACTCCATATATAATTGCATACCTCAGGTGTGTTGTTTGGCATGAGACTCAGCCAAGTGTCATTAAATGGTCCTGAGAAGTGCAATTATATCACCACAATGGCACACCCTGGAGTTTTTTTGCTGCATTTATAAAATGGCATATGAATATACTAACATACTAATTGCCAGCAGATTAGGCCTTACAGTCTATTGAGTCTGCTCGAACCTCAGATCCATAGTCTGAATTAAATTGAATGAAAATAAGAAGAACTTCTTTTAAAAAAAGATAAAACATAGGATCTTTCATTGAAATATGTTTCTATTTTAACTTTCGAGACAAAAAATAGGTCATATTCTGTTACTGTAATTTGGGGTAGCTAAAAACAATAAAAAACAATGAAAATGTGTGCGGCATGTATTTTTATAAGAAAAAAAACATTTGTTGCCTTATTTGCATTTCAAATCAATACAGGTACAGTATTTTAATGTAAATGTGCTCAAAGCATTTGAACCTGCAAGGTTGTTTTTTATGGGGGGGTAGCTTTCACAAAAACACACACATACTGTTTATGATTCAAATGTATGTGCTTTTATGAACTTCAGAAATGTATTTAAGCATTCTATGTCTGCTTCTGCCTGCATAACTGTGTTTACCCACGTTTTCTTTCTTTGTTTATACAGTATTATTGCCTCCTTTATTCATCCTTTTTTCTTTTTTCTATTTTTCCCCACATTCAACACATGGAATGTTTACCATAGAATACAGGGATATGCGTGCACACACATACACATACACACACACACACACACACACACACACTCATAACAGAGGCCTAATGTAGAGACAGAACCTTAGTTTTATCTTTTTTTCAGGGTATGCAGCAGAGATTTCCCCGATAAGCAGATTAATATAGGAGGAAGATTTTTCATTTTCAGTAAAGAAACAATGGTAATGAAAACTCTGAAAAATACTCAGTGTTTGTAATTTATTTTTGTGTGTAAAGAGAGTGTGATGACGAGGGAAACAACATTTAAATAATTTGTTGTTCTTTTAACTGAAGGTATTTTTCTTTTAAGGACTAGTAGAAGGATTTTAGTAAGAAAAGGTAGCAGCCATATTTGTGATGGAAGGTCAGTTCTAGTTGGATGGGGATTGATTTGCTCATTGTATGATTTGGCTACTAACAAATCTGGTCAGGCTTAGGGCACGGATGACCATGCATTATGATCTAATAATGCACCATCACCTGAATGGTTTTACCCAGTTAAATGTCTTTGATTTTTAGACCCATTTTATAATCCACTGTGGTATCTGGTGATTATCTTTTGATAGCAGTGCTTCCCAAATGACTTTTCAACTGTAGCTGTAAAAATCATCAGAAATATTTAAATGGTTTCAAAGAATGCTGGCTGCTGATTGGCTGACACAGGCTGGCACCTGTTCAGTCACTTCACTACCAGTACAGTATCGCTTGTAAAGCACTTTGGGATACACTGTGTATGAAAAGCGCTATATAAATGCTGATTCTTCTTCTTCTTCTTTAGCCTCAGCTCAGCTCAAAGAGGAAAAACATTTCCAGTGCCAGCTTACTACTTATCCACTTACCACACATTTTACTTTCTTATTTGCAAGTTTTTGTAACTATTTCTCCCCCTGAAAAGTAACAGTACACTTAAATAAGAAATTGACTTAACTGTTATTCTGTAGTCTGTGTAGACTGTTTACAATAAAACCCCTTTTATAAGCACAACAAAAAACATCAGGGTGTGAGATAGGCTGAGTTATAAAATGGGCTGGAAATGTTATGCTTCCTGATAGGCTAAACAAGTTCTGAGACCCATATCTTAATTCTACATAACTGCACAGATCTGAACAAGTTCAGGCAGTGAAATTTGGGCAACTCACATACACAATTCATGAGCCACTTCACTCTACCTGATTTCCATCACAAACATGGATGCCACCTTTACTGATCTACTGTATAACACATTTTAACTAGGCCATCAAAATAAAAATCAATTAAAAGGTAATGTCAAACTTTTCTGCATCACATTATTTGTAATTGAAACTTCACATTTTATGATTTCCTGTCCTGATGTTTCTGGTTGTTTTATTTGCTTCCTTTATTAGTAGAACTGAAATGCATGCTAATGGTGTAATTCTATCCAAACTTGTTTTGTTTCAAATCCTAGATCTACTGTACTCTTACCGCAAACTACCTGAACATTAGGCACACCCTCAAACAGAGCAACCACTCATGATGCAGAAAACTCCTCTTCTTCCACTGCATCATGAGTGTCAAGATTATGTTGATGGTGTTCCCAAATGCAGGAAAGATGCTGTGGGAGTTGGACAAGGACTGTAAACAGACACATTTTTGTGTGGTAATACCAGTTTGATGGGCAGTCTGTTTTTCACTTTTAAAAGAAAAAAATAATCTGAATCATACTACACATATACAGCAGTCTATGCAGAATGTGACCAATCATAACATGTTTTTCTAAACAAGGGACACATTGAGGCCTCAGGGGGTTGACAGTATCCCTTTAAATTAAACAAAATAAGTAAATAATTGAATGTTCTGTACACTCATTAGCCCCTCCTTACACATATAGTCAAATTTAAAAAATCAAGTACTATTCAGAGTTTCCATTGCTGGTGTTTTTTGATGACCATGAAAAAGTCCTCTCCTATCCTTACCACTTTGCCAGAGAACTCCATGTTCCTTACCCTTCAACAAATTAAACTGAGGGTCTGGCTCCACTTGAAGCATGTGTCTGTGTGTGTGTGTGTGTGTGTGTGCGGACGCCACTAGAATGCTGCAGAATTTTGAATTCAGGTATTCAGTGTTACCATTCTATGTGTGTGTGTTGGGGGGGAGGATCATTCTACAACTGGAATACCACAACTTTTCAAATTCTTGTATTTCATGGTAAGCAATCAGACACTGTATTGAAAGCATAGAGAGACAGCTGAGAGACAGGAGGAAGCCATTCATGGAGGTACTAAGTTTACCTTTTTTGCAACATTTTATTAACACAGAAACATAGACATTGATGTCAGAAAAAGACCAACGGTCCATCTAGTCTGTCCTGAGTTCCTTATCTGCCTTGGAATCTCTTGTCCATATGGGGTTTTATCATTCCCAGTCCACTTCCCTGATCCCCTCCCTAGTGCTACTGATCTGCGCAACCACTAAGCCCATTGTTCTGTCCCAGTCATTCTTGAAACCATTTATGGTCTTAGCACCCACCACCTCTGTTGGCAGACTGTTCCACAGCACCACCACCCTTTCATTAAAATGGAACTTAATCACATCCCACTTAAACCTTTCCCCCAACGGTTTCCACTTATGACCTTGGGTTCTTAACTCTGTTTTCCTACTAAATAGTTTCTTGCAATTAATCTTATTTATTCTCTTCAGGAACTTAAAGGTATCTATCCTACCCCCCTTTCTCACCTGGTCTCCAGTGAGTACATGTTCAGTGCTTTGAGATGATCTTCTTAAGCTCTACCCTGTTAGTTGTGAATCAACTTGCTCACCCTGCTCCCTGCACTGCACTGTCTCCAGCCTGTCTCTGTGTTTCTGTAGGTGAGGACTCCAGAAATTAGCACAGTATTCCAGGTGCAGCCTTACCAGTGACCTATATAGAGGTAGTAGTACTTTCTTTTTTTTCTGTCAATACATTTTTGAAACACTACAGCATCCTATTTGCCTTACCATAGGCCTTGTTAATGCTAGCTTAATTGTTTGAGGGAGTCATTAATTATGACTTCTAGATCCCTTTCCTCTGCCATAGTGCTCAGTTTAACATCTCCCATCCAGTACAGTGTCCTGTTTTCCCTCTCGTTGCACAACCTTGCATTTTGTGGATTTGAATTTTAACTGCCAAACTTTAGATCATCTCTCTAGCCTATGTACTGTAGATCCCTCTGTATCTCCCTGATCCCGTCATCACCATCTACCCTACTGCAGAGCTTCTTGTTATCTGGAAAGAGACACAGCTTGCCCAAGATGTCCTCTCCAGTGTTGCAGATGAACATATTGAAGTGGATAAGACCCAGGACTGATCCCTATGGCACCTCACTTGAGACTCCTTCTCTCCCGATTTGACTTAATTTACCGCCACCTTCTGGTGTCTTTCCTTCAACCAGTTTCCTATCCATCTATGTCCCTAGCCACACCTAGGTCCTCTAGCGTCTTCAGAAATCTTATGTGTGGCACTGATTTGAAAGCCTTGCTGAAATCAAAGTACAGTAAATCCACAGCATAGCCCTTATTAACTACCTTTGTTTCCCAGTCAAAGAACACTATTGGGTTGGTCTGACAAGACCTCCTTGCCACAAACCAATCAATCAATCAATCAAAATCTTTATTTAACCAGGTGAACACCATTGAGCAAAACTCATTTTCGAGGTGGACCTGGACAAAGCTACATAGTCAAGCATAGAAGGGTTACACACAACAGCAGAATCATAATACAAATCATAATACAATATAAATTGAACATAGAACAATGTACAGAATTCAGATGGCTAACAGTACTAATTCTTGGTAAACAACATATACAAAAATATACATGAGATTCTCTGGACTGTATGAAGCTAATAATAAATACAAGTTACAAGGAATATACAGGGTGCAAGAGAGAGGGCTCTTAGATTAGGTATGAAGTAGAAGGATAGATCCATAAAGTGATGGGGACGGGGCAGATGCCTAAAAGCAAGGCGATAGAGGGGTAGAAGACTAAATGGGCAGTGGCAGCCATACGATGGCAGCTGATTGCAGAGTGCTGCTGAGACCAACAATGGAATGAAGATAGGCCCCAGGATGCTGGTCAAAGGCAAGGGAAGGGAGGGGATAAGGGAACAGAAAGAATAAGGTCAGGGGATGATGGAGAGTCGGAGGCTCAAATCAAGTAATAAGGCAGGATCAGGTAAAACAATTACAGAATTCCTTGAAAGAACGAGCGTAAAAAGTTTTGAATGTTGATAGTTTGATAGGGTAGACCAATTTCAATGTTTTTTGCAGCTTTTTCCAGAGTGAGGGCAACACGTAACTTAAGGATGTCCTTCCAAAGCGCAGTCTGACCTTAGGTATAATACAAGAGATTTAGGAGGCACTCCTCAAAGCATATTTGCCTACTGAGGTTAGGGGCAGGCAATGCAGAGAAATATTGAGGCAACTTCTTAGTAATAGCTCTGACTGTCCAAAAGGTGGCATTCCTCTGTCTTCTATATTGGAGGGATGGCCATCTAACAGCAGCATATAGGGAGCAGTGATGCATGGTGAAAGGGAGGCTGGTAATGAACCTTAAGGCTCTATGATAGAGCATGTCCAGTTTGACCATTGCAGAGGCAGGGCCTTGACTGTAAAGGAAGTCTGCATAGTCCAACAATGTTAGGAAGGTGGATTGGACCAATCACTTCTTGGCTTCCCGAGTAAGAAGGTGATTAATCCTATAGAAGAGACCAAGCCACTGTCTAAGCTTTTTTAAAAGTTCTTCAATATGGTCATTATAGGAAAGTCTATGGTCAATCCAGACTTCCAAGTATTTTAACTAAGTTACATATTCCAAAGGTTTGCCTAGGAGTGTGGAGATCTAAGGAAAGGTTGCTTGGGCAGTGGAGTTCGTTATATGTGCAGAGGAGGAGAGAAACATCGTCTTTCTTTTCTTAGCATTCAGTAGAAGCTTCTGGTTCAAAAGCTGCAATCGCAGCAGATTAAACTACTGCTGAAGATCACTACATGCTGCTTCCGGGGAAGATCTGCTGATGTAAAGTACCGTATCATCTGCAAATAGATGTTTGCTTGCAGTATTGAAGTTGGCGTCATCTCTGTTTATATATATATTGCAAAGAGCAGGGGGCACAATATTGAGCCCTGCGGTATGCCCCTTAGCAGGGATTTTAGGGGCAAGAATTCTCCGTCTGCTATTACCTGCTGGAGATGACATGAAAGATAGTTGGAGAAACATCTCAATGATAAAGAGTCCAGACCTATGTTCCAGATGGGCGTAAGGAGCAGATTGTGATCTATAGTGTCGAATGCCTGACTTATGTCTAAAAATACACCACAAACAAAATTCTTGGAATCAAGGTCACACTGCCAGTCATTAGTCACCTTAGCAAGTGCTGAGACAGTGCTATGACGTGGTCTAAAGCCTGATTGTAAAGGGTTAAGTAGGTTTGTAGATTCCAGGTAATTCCTGAGCTGTGCACTCACAATTTTCTGTAACAATTTAGACAGGATGGGGAGTAGAGAGAGAGAGAGGTCTGTAATTGTTAAGGTCACTAGGGTTTCCAGATTTCAAAAAGGGGGATCATGTGCGCAGTTTTTCATAGGGGAGGAAGGTCACCCTGAGAAAGGGATAAGTTAAAGAGGTGGGTAATTAGTGCAGACAGGATGTGATGACCAAGATTCAGGAAAAAGGGGTCAAGGAGGTCTGCACCAACACTCTTCCTGGTGTCTAGCTGTAGCAAGAGGTACTCAACATCTTTCAAGGATGCAGGCTGAAGAGAGAATGCAGTGCAGATGACAGGAGCTTCTTGGTCCTATACACTGAAAGTGGAGATTACTGGCAGGGGAGGTATCAAATGTTAAACCTGTGGTAGCAAAGTGGTTATTGAGGGAGTCAAGGATTGTCAGCCTATCAGAGACCGTAGTGGCCCCAGTAGTAATTCTTGTGGGTAGGGAATTTGTGGATGCATGACCTTCAATGTACTTAAGTGTTTTCCAGAATTTGGAGGAACATTTAGAGGAAGAGTCAAGTTCTGTGCGAAAATAGTTGGCTTTTGCTTCCCTGACTATCCTAGTACAAAGATTCCTTGCTTTCCTAAATAAAATCCAGTCAGCTGGAAGCTTTGTTTTTCTAGCTATTTTCCAAAGCCAATCTCTATTATGTAGTGCTGCCTTTAGGTCTGCCGTAAACCACCGGCATAATTTTTTCTTAGATCATACTTTAACTAGTGGTGTGTAATTATCCAGTGCCCCTAACAGAATATCCTGGAAGACACAATAGACCGTATTCACTTAATTTGCTATGCAGAAGTCCTGCCATCTCAAAGAATCACTCAACTCAGCGATAAATGTCCAGGGGTCAAGGTTGCGATGACACCTCTTGACGGTGAATTTAGAAGTAGATGGTGGTTTTGAGGCGGATCTTACACAGGCAGTGAAACAATAGTCACTGATATCAGAGAAGAACATGCTAGCATGGGAAAATAGGTGAGGTTTATTTACTAGAATAAGATCCAGCAGGGTGCGATTGTTAGGGTTCTTTTTATTAGGGCATGTAGCTTCAGTAATGAGTTGCGATAGTCCAAGGGAATCACACAGGCATTTAAGGGGAACAGAGAAGCATGAAAACCAGTCCAAATTAAGGTCTCTTAATATAATATACTCTGAGGGCAAAGATCCTATAAAATTACTGAAGTGGTCCAGGGGATGAAACCCTGCTGGGGGGGGCCTATAGCATCCTATAACACAGAATGAGATGGAAGAGGAGACTTTGATTTTAATAGTCAGGCTTTCAAATTCTTTAGGGTTTGAGGTCGAGTTGTTAACTGAGGACGATAATTTGTCTTTAACATAAATGGCAACTCCACCTCCTCATGTAGGCCCCTCAGTTCTGAATAAAGAATAGGCTGGGATATTTACCTCGTGGTCAACAGTACCAGGTCTGAGCCCAGTCTCAGTGACTGCCAGGACATCAGACACAGTATGGCAGACCCAAGCCTGAATAGACGTACTCTTCTTTAGGAGGCTACATGCACTGACATGCATAAAGTTTATATCTTTAATGCTGGGTAGGTCAGCTGGGGAGATAGCTGCCAGAAGGACAGGGTTGAGCTCGACATTGCTGGAGCACAACAACAGGAGCAGAAGGAGTTTCTTAATTGCTCCTACAACCAGCCTGAGTGCTTTTGTCTGTTCTCATTTGTAGGAGGTTTTAAGTGGGATTGGGGGAACCCCAGGACCAATACCTAGGGGGCCCAGTGCTATGTATATAAGTACCCTAGACATGAGTAGCAAGGAGATCAGTGGGACCTGAGTAATTAAGGAAAGCTTTGTACCCTGCATTGCCATCACATTACAAGTTCCATCCCACCATAGTAGGTGTATTGTACATTCCAATTCAGTGAACTGGGGGGCCCATATACAATGTTCAGGATAAACAAAAACTCCCTGACAGTCCACAATGGTATTTTGTTCGAATGCAGCAGGGGTTAGTAGATGTAAGGAGTAAAGCAGAAAAAGGGACAAACAGGGAAACAAAAAAGTGACCCTCCTTCTGAGGCCAGGTCTCTATATTGCCACAGGGCTTACTAAATCAAGTACTGCGGACAGGGGAAAGAGGCCAAGCTACAGTGGGTACTTGCTCTACATTAATAAGATGGAGGCCAAAATATGCTGTATGATGCCTAGACCCAAGACTTATATGCAGGATAATGTAAAGCTGCAGCAGGTAACTCTCCAATTCTCTTTATTGATTGTAGGTGAAGGCTATTAAATCAGACTGACACCCATTCCAGAGCTAGTGGTGAAATCCCTTTAAGAAACACCACAATACTACTGACCAACAGGAGAGTCATGCAAAAAGAGTATACAGAAGAAGAGTAAAGGGAGGAGGAGCTAGCTGGTAGGGGGAAAAGGAGGGCAGTGACTGACCCCTAGTGGTAAAAAAAAAAAACTGCAAATGGGAAACAGGAAGTAACTAAGTCGAGAGGGGGACTGAAAACGTAGACGGACAAGGGTGGGAAACAGGATAAACCAGGAAGCAACTAAGTAGAGAGGGTGACTGAAAATGAAGATGGACAGGGGTAGGGAACAAGATAAGGGCACAGAAATGCAGGAAGCAGATGACATTAGTAAGTGGTACAGGGGAAGAGTGTCTGCCTTCGGAGCAGAGGGTCAGAGGTTCAGTACCCAGCTAAGGCAAAATTAATAAGGTGTGTTACAAGGCAGTCAGGTGTGGTAAAAAGGACTGGGGGGATGGGTAACCGGAGCTTAAAAGAGAAGGAGAGAAAGAGGAGGGATTAGTTAGAGGAGGAAGTATCAGCACAGTACTGACCCCTAGTGGCTAGTGTGTATAAGCTGCAGATGAGAGAATGGAGACTTAGAAAAAAGTGTGACAGGAAGTCACATGACCAAGGTGGGTAAATAAATCAAGGGCTGGCCTTGGGCGGGATAAATCCATGCTGTTTAGTATCCTGTACACCATTGCTGTCTAGGTAACCCACAAGTCCTCACTGATCAGTGACTCCATCAAGTTACCCCAACAAAGGTATGGCTGTCAGGTCTGTTATTCTCTGCTATTCCCTGACTGCTCTTTGCCGACCCTGCACCCTTCCCCCTCTCGTGTACAGGGACTATGTCTGCTAATTTCCAGGCTTTCAGAACTACCCCTGTTTGAATTGAGCTATTAAACAGCCCTACTAGGTGTTAAGTCAGTTTCACAGCCACAACCGCTACCTCAGAGGTTACCAAGAAAGAGGAACAATTGGATCATGGTAGGCTCAGGGAGGGTGAGGGTGGTGTAACAGAGGTAGATCCCTCCAGTTGTACCTCCCCACAATCATACATCATTCTGGTGTAGTAAGGTTCCTCTATGGAAGCACCCACAGTGGAGACCAAAGAAGATGCTGGGAACCTCCACAAAGCAGACCCACAGGGGAAGGAAACAACTCCTGGTAGGGGACTTAATTGTTAGGGGGGTAGAACTGGGGGAAGGAGGAGAGAAGGCAGTAAGGTGCCTACCCAGTGCCATGGCTTGGAGAGACAGGAAGCAAATCCTCAGGATTGCAAGAGCAGCTGTAAGGGACAGGGAGCTGGATGTCATTGTCCACCTAGGAACAAATGACCTAGTGCAGGAGGAGTTTGTGGAATTAGGGAAGGGGCCTTAGATAAATAACACACACAGTATCTGCTCAGAAGTGCTACCTGTCTGTGGCATGGGTAAGGCTAGGATTCTCCGCACCATGGAATTTAATGAATGGTTGAAAAACTGGTGCAGAGCTCAGGGTTTTGGCTTCAAAGATGACTGGAATTCCACCTGGAGGGATACAAGCCTATACTGGTGCAATGGTCTGCATCTGTCAATTCAATGCAACATATTCGGGTCATATGTGATATTTGTTAATTTGTTATTTGCTACTATTTAACCAGAAAAGGTAATAAGACCAATTCAAAAAGTACATAAACAACACCATTAAACTATCTGCTAAGAACACTGTGTTCCATAAACATATCAACAAAATGTCAATGACCAACACTCAGCTGCCAGTAACTTAAATCTAGGTACTTTAGTTGTGGTGTCCTTGCTCCATCATCACACACAGACCATCATTGCAGTGAGTGCCCAGCCAGCATGATAGACTGAATTCCATAGGGCTGTAGTAGTAGAAATGGACTCCTCCTTAACTACACTACTGAACTGCACATTTCTTAACATGATGCTGTTGTATTATCCAAACAATCTTGGATTTCTAAATCTTACATGCTTCATAATTACAGGTCAATAATTTTTTGTATGTGCTGACTGAGTTGCTATTTTCCATATTAACCCATTGGTTATTAAGGAATTCACGTTCACTGTCTTTTTGAAATGTTCACTCCCACATTGGCTCTTTTATTCAGTGCGTAGGTGGGCTTAACACTTTTGTAAACATGGCGGCTCCATCTCTCGCTTACCGAGGAGCCGTCACAACAAGCCTGCCCTCCACACTTTCTATTTTTATTTAAATCCTATGTTCTACTGTTTTGAAAAGCTTGTACCTGGTTGATTCTGCTTTTCTTCCGCTTTAGGAATGGGGCCCTGACTTGACTCGCAGCACTAGTGCAATTGCGATCCCAGCAACTGACTGTAAGTGCAAACAAAAAAATAATAAAAAAATAAATGAGCAAAAGCAACAACAAAAAACAAATGCTCACTATAGAAAGGGACAGGAGAAGCAGAGACCGGGTGTGTGTGTGTGTGTGTGTGTGTGTGTGTGTGTGTGTGTGTGTGTGTGTGTGTCAGAAGTCAGTCAGCAATGTGTTTGTGTATGACAGAACTCAGGTTGCCAAAAAAATTGCTGACCAGCAACTATATAAAATAAAAGATGGGAAATTGTGTGAAAAACTTGAATTTAATGTACACCCTCAGTGTGGGATGCTTTAATAAACTCCTCAGGCTTTGCCCTCAGGGTTTATGTAGCATCCCACACCTCCGGTGTACATTAAATTCTAATATCACACACTTCCCCATTCTTTATTCTCTTTATAATGTGTGTAGATAAATGGGGGACATCTGATGCTAACAGTCCTATTTTGGTTTTGGATGTTGCCTCATCACACTGAGTTCTTCCTTCTTCCTTCATCCTTCATTCACCACCACTAGCTCCATTGTACCAAAATTAATAGTGCAAACCTATTCTTGACCCTTTATTTTTCATTGAGGACTTCTGAAATATGTTTGCAGTACCCGTTAAAGCAATTCCATCTTTTATGATGCTGATAAGAAAAGATCATTCCCAATCCAAGTGCATCTTTACATTACTAATAAGGTGAGAGCTGTTGTCCTCTATATTTTAAATTTAAGGAAATTAACAGAGTTGTCAAGGTTCTTACTTCTGCATTTTGCTATTTGATCCCCAGCATGTACACAGACACAGCAGACACATCTTAATGTTGAAAAAAGGGGGAAATAGAAAGGAAAACAGTTAATAAACTTTTTCATTTCAAGATTTCTGTGTGTCCTCAGAGAGACTTGCTAAAGTCCATAGGCTGTTTAACCTATGTAAGTGTGTGTTACTCCAAGATCATTATGAACCATCTGGAACTGGTTGGGTCATTTACAGTAATACTTTCACCTCCTGATACATCATATTAATCCACAGTTTTGGGACGTGACATACTGTAACATATATAAAAAGACAGGAAAAAAGAAACAGAAGCAATATATGGTCGGAGTCCATTTTTACTGATAATGAATCCATTCTCCTCCCCCCACCCCACCACTCCCTCTCCCCCCCAAAAAATCAAAGTACCAATATTACTGAGTGGTGCCAAGGTATGGAACTCTCCTTTTTGTATAGTGAAAGACACATATGCTGTACATGCTAAACAATGTAAATTCAGATGCTGCACATTACAGACACATATATGAATGCCAGTACACACATACTCCTTAAAAATGAACAAGCATAGCCCATACAGCAATACATAAACTCTAAACTTTTAACCTGATCCTTTCCTAAACTAGGGCATCTGGAGTTGTCATGATCTTTTTTCAGTTTGCGGTGATGTTTGCAAGTTGCATTCAAACCTCAAAGTCTCAGCTGGAACATTGTAAATTATCAACAGTTTAGAACTTCATACTTTGCTGAAACTATCACTAACATTAGCAATGACATCTAACAGTTCCTCTCATAACATAGAAACTGTAGCAAAAACAAAAGAAATATCCCACAGTGGAGACTGAACCCAAATCCACTATCCACTACTGCTCAGTAGCTTGTAACTCTACTGCTGCACAAAAGCTCCTTGAGAGGAACTGCATGTTGTGGCACAAGATATTTAGCACTGAGTGCAGACACCCCCCACACACACACACACAGCTGCAGTGGATTTAGTAATAAAACAGTCAGTCAGTTTGAAGTAGTGTTCCTAAGTTGCAATTAAACCTCAAAGTCTCAGCTGGAAATTTTCAAGTAGAACTTCACATCTTGCTGAAACTCTATCACAAACATCAGCAATGACATCAAGCATTTTCTCTCATACTACAGAAACTGAGTCATAAAAACAATAAATGTCCCACACTCAGGATCAAACACAGGTCACTTAACCACTACTGCTTAGTAATCTGTAGCTCTACCACTGCCCTCCAGTGCATTGACAGGAAATGTATCCTGTGGTAAAGGACATCCAATATTGAGTTCAGACCCACTGACCCCACCACACCACCACACCACCACACCACCACCACCACTACCACCACCAGCAACAGCTTCAGTGGATTTAGTAAGGCATCAGTCTGGTAATATGAAGTAATGTTTCACAAGATGCATTCCAACCTGAAAGTCTCAGCTGGAACTTTTCCAGTTATTGGCAATATAGAAGTGCAAACTTTGCTGAAACTCTATCACTAATATCAGCATGGGCATTTAACAATTTCTTTCATACTTTAGAAAATGTAGTGAGAATAAAAAAATAAATGCCCCCACACTGGGGATCAAACCCATGTCCCATACATAACACTACTTGATAGCCTGTAGCTCTACCACTGTAGAAAGGATCCTTGGCAAGAATTACATGTTGTGGCTAAGGACCATTAGCACTGAATGTGGACCACCCCTACACACACACACACACACACACACACACACACACATATATGCACACACACACATGCACACACCTGTCATGGATTTAGTAATGAACCAGTCAGTCAAGCTGAAGTAATGTGCCAAAGTCAGGAGGCATTTTTTCACAGAAAGGGTGGTAGACAGGTGGAATACTCTGCCTGAGGAAGTGGTATCCTGTAGAATGGTTGGCAGATTTAAGAAGGGATCAGAGAGTGGTTGGGGGTTGTTGTGAGGAGGGGAGGGCAGCTGCAAGTTGAGGGGCTAGCTTCACAAACCAGCAGACTCGATAAACTGATGCCTGTTTCTGTTGGCATTATGTATGTTCATATGTAAGTCGCATTCAAACCTCAAAGTCTCAACTTGAAACATTCAACTTATCAGCAATATAGGACTCTGTATCTTGCTGAAAGTCTATCACTACCACCGCAATGACATCGAGCAATGTTTCTCATGCTATAGAAACTGTAGTGAGAACAAAAGAAACATCCCATACAGGGACTCAAACCCATGCACCATACTCACTATTACTACAATTATACAAAGGATCTTAGAAAAGAAATGCATGCTTTGGCAAAAGACATTCAGTACAGACTGCAGACAACCTCCCCAACCCCCCACGCACACACACAAAGCTCTGCAGTGGATTTACTATTAAATTAGTCAGTCAGTCTGAAGTAATGTTCCCAAGATGCATGCAAACTGCAGAATCTCAGGTGGAAATGTTCAAGTTATTAGCAATATAGAGCTTGACATCTTGCTGAAACTCTATCACTAGCATCAGGAATGACATTAAACAATTTCTCTCAGACAACCGAAACTGAGTAAGAAAGAAGATGCCCCCCACTGAGGATCAAACCTAGGTCCCCTACCCACTACTGCTTGGTAGTTTGTAGCTCTACCACTACACTAAATCACATTGACAGGAAATGTGTGCTGTTGCAAAGGACATCCAGTACTGAAATCAGCCCCCACCCCCCCAACAGCTAGCTACAGTGGATTTAGTCATGTACCAGTCTAGCAATTCAAAGTAATGTTTAACAAGTTGCTTTCAGACCTGCAAGTCCCAGATAGAACATTTCAAGTTATCAGCAATATAAAACTTCAAATGCTATGGAACCTCTATCACTAACATCAGCAAGGACATCTAACAATTTCTCTCATATGAAAGACATTGTAGTGAGAATGAAAAAAATGTCCCATACTGGGTATCAAACCCAGGCCCCCAACCCACTTCTGCACAAACCATATAAAAACTATAAACAGGTATTTGCTTCAATCTCCAAAGTCAAACAAAGGGGCACAGGACACTGCAGAGCAGGACACTGCAGCACAGGAGCTAGCACAACAAAACCCACCCAAAACAGGAACCAAAGCAAAAAAAGCAAAAAGGAAATACAAAAAACTTCTGATCATAGAAGACTCCATGATTTGGGGAGTTGATACCTTTCTCCAGCCAGGGGTAATGGTCAGATGTCTCCCAGGTACATCAGCATGGAGAGACACTGACCGCATTGCTAAAATTGTTCAGGAAACAGGAGAAAACATTGACATCCTGGTATACATAGGGACTAATGATCTCACCAGCTGGTCAGTTGTGGAGACCAAGGAACACCTGACCAGGCTGATTGACAAACTATCATCCATTTCATCTGGCATCTCCTTCTCTGAGATCCTGCCAGTCTGGGAGAGGGGGACAGATGGGCGGAAGGTCAGAGAGGGAGATAGGAGAGCTAAACATGTGGCTCAAGGGCTGGTGCCAGGAAAAAGGACACAAATTTGCAGGGAACTGGCAACAGTTTTGAGAGCAAAAGTTCTTTAAATTTGATGGACTGTATCTGACTAAGGAGGGAGTCAGTGCATTGGGGCAGAAGTTTGACATCTTTGCAGAATATTTAAACTAGAAAATGAGGAGAGGGGTGCAGCACCCCACACATTGAATGGCAAGAACACCCCCTCCACCTCAGCTAGTCGTCAAATAGGAGTGCAGCATGTTTGTAATTCATTTGCATCACCAAGTACAGAAAAAGGTCTGGCTCCCCATACGACACACAGGGGAAACTCTGGACCTCACCCAATAACTAACACAATGAAATCTGGCCAATGGAAAATCATGTACACAAATCAAAATGAAATCGAATCAAATTGTCTTATTTATAAAAGGCGCCTTTCTAAAACCAAGGCGCCGGTACAATAGAAATATATAAAATATAAAATAAATTATCCTAAAAATAAAACATATGAAGTACAGTAAAATACAGTATTGTAGCAGCATCACTAATCCACAAATGCCAAACCAAAAAGATAAGTCTTCAAGGCATTCTTAAAACTCTGGACGGTTAGGCAAACTCGTACCCGATGAGGTAGAGAATTCCACATGGACAGGGCAGCAAAACTAATTGCCTATTCCCCGGATGTTTGTATTCGAACCCTGGGAATCTCTAGCAATCCCTCATCAGTGGATTGGAGAGGACGGAGGAGACAGTGGGGACAAAGAAGATCTTTTAGGTAACCCAGTCCCTGGTCGTGTAGGGCCTTATAGGTTAATAAAGCAACCTTGAAGGTGATCTGCCACTGTATTGACAGCCAGTGCAGACCACAGAACACAGGCGTTATATGACTGTTTCTAGAGGTACCGGTCAATTGCCTGGCTGCCACATTCTACACCAGCTGCAAGTGGCAGATATCAACCCCAGGTAGCCCTAGGTAAAGGGCATTGCAGTCGTCAAGGTGGGAGGTAACGAATGCGTCAACCAACATTGGAAGATCATGGGGAGGATCCAGGTGTTTCACCCGGGTGATATTTCTCAGACGGTAAAAAGAAGTTTTAACAACTGTGGACACCTGTAACTTTAGGGTCAAACAGTCATCAAACATAATGCCCAGGTCCTGCACCTGGTCTGAGGTAGCTAGCTGGACGCCTCCAAGCCATAGACCCGAAGGGGAGCCTGCCAACATACCCACCTCATGATGACCTGGGTCCACCACCAACACCTCAGTTTTTTTAGGATTCAATCGTAGCCAGCTAACATTCATCCAGGCCTGGATTTTGGTCAGACAGCTGTTTAGCATCGAGACAGCATCATCTTGGTCAGGCACAAAAGACATGTATAGCTGAGTATCATCTGCATAGCAGTGTAAACTCAAGCCATACCATCTAATAATTGCTCCCAATGGCAGCATATACACTGCAAACAACATGGGCACCAAAATGGATCCCTGCGGTACCCCACAGGATAGGTGGAATGGAGCTTAGGAACAAACCCCAGACACCACTTTCTGAGTCCTACCCATGAGGAAAGATCGAAACCATCTGAGGATAACTCCCGAGAATCCACAGATAAACCGCAGGTGATCCAAAAGCACACCATGGTCCACAGTATCAAATGCTGCAGGGAGATCAAGAAGGACCAAGATGGAATGAGTCCTTCGATCTCTCGCAATCAGGAGGTCATTTAGTACCCGAACAAGAGCTGTCTTGGTACTATGTCTCTTCTTAAAACCGGACTGGAGAGAATCATAGACATTGTGGCTGGTCAAATGGTCCTCCAGCTATAATGCCACCACCTTCTCAATAACCTTACCCAAAAAGGGTAGGTTAGAGACCAGCCTGTAGTTTGCTAGACAGTCAGGATCCAAGGAGGACTTCTTAAGAAGGGTCTGAACCATGGCCTCCTCAGGGAATCTGGAAAGATTCCCCTGTCCAAGGACAACCAAGCTATCCCAGCAAGGACCAGGCTGATGACAACAACACAGTCAATCTGCAGGCATGTGGGGCCCAGATCCAAACTACAGTTGGTAGGACGTAATAACTGGATAACCATCACAATATCACTGATTGTGGGCCAGCTAAAGTCACACCACTCAAACTGGGTGTCTGACATTTCCTACCGACCACTGCTACTCCCTTGAGAAAGGGTCAGGTGGATATCGGATCTAATCGAGGCAACCTTATCCTCAAAGAATTGAGCATTCTCCTCACACTGCTCTTGAGAAAAGGCATTTCTGGGCTGAAGAAAGAGTGGATTGCACAGTCTGTCCACGGTCTGGAAATGCTGAGCTGGTTGATTCTGTGCAGCAGCAATTTCCCAGGACAGGAATTCTGCCTTCTTATGGGAAATTATTGATTGATAGACCAAATAATGGTCCATCAAACTAAGCCTGTCACTTACCAGGCCAGACCTCCACCATCGCCTCTCTAACCTTCGTCCGACTCTCCTCAACTCCCTCAGAGTCTCATCAAACCAAGGAGACCCGGGGCAAAGGGTGAGTGGACGAACACGAACAGGAGCAGTGGAATCCAGGGCATCTGTCACTGGTTTATTATAAGCTAGTACTAGATCCCCTGGATCCAAGCATTCACTCAGCATACCCGATAGGTCCAACACCGCCATCAGGCCATCAGGGGATACACCCCTCAAAGTGCGGTAGTGGACCATCTCCATAGGGGCAGGCCTGCTGGGGGGGCCTCAAAACTGAACCTGATGGTATGATGGTCAGACCATCCAACTGGTTCCACCAAGATGGATATCTCCATCCCCAAGAGAAACACCAAGTCCAATGAATGACCACCAATGTGGGTCAAGGAGGAAACAACCTGTGTGAGGCCCAGTGAAATCATTAACTGGAGGAAGTTTTGTCCAAACTGTGAGAGTTCATTGTCGACCCAGGCATTGAAATCCCCCAGGATCAGCCATCCGTGGGGTCCCAATGTCAGGTCGACAATGAAGTCCGTGACTTCCCACAGGAAAACATTCCCATCTCCTGGTGGATGGTAAATTAGAAAAATCCTGCACCCCACACCCTCACCCATGATACATTCAAAGGAGTTGGTAGCTCCCACTGGAACTTCGATCAGGTTCAGTTCTGATTTAAAACAAAGGGCCACACCCCCACCCCTATGATCGGTCCTCAGGCGGTGTATCACAGAGTACCCAGGTGGAATTGCCGCAGCCAAAATGGGATCAGCATTTTCATTCAACCAGGTCTCGGTGATGCAAGCCAGGTCAGTTGAATTAACAAGATTCCAAACTATAGCGATCTTGTTTTTAATGAACCTGGCATTGCATAACACTGCCCGAGTCCAATGAGCAGCTGAAGAAGACCGAGTTTCCTGTCTGCCATAGGCAGAGCACTTGGGTATGGGAACCAGATAGGGAGGACTCCTTACCTGGACCCATTTTGCTTCAGGGTGTCTCCTTGTCCCCATGATCCCAATCCACCCACTCTTCTTCATTCCCCCAACAGGCTGAGTCCCTGCCCTAACTCTCCTAACTATCCCCAATGCCCTACACTGTCTATACACCTCCGGAAATGGGGGGCAGTAAAAATGGTGAAGATTCCTCAGCCTGGAGGGGGAATAATGCCTAACCATCAACATGCCTGACCAGCACATTTCGTCAACAAATACCCATACCAAACCAAATAACAGACAACACAAAACAAATGAACTTCCAAATAAATGAACTTCCAAACCACAGTGCAAACAACAATAACACATACTGTATAAAACCTCCACCCAGCAATAAAGAGTCAACTATATAAATAGGAGGTAAAGGTTTCCAGGTAGCAGCAAAATAAAAAATTATCCCAAATGCAACAATTTACCTCTTCTAGGGAGCTCCGACCTCCCCAAAAGGTAAAAAGTAAAGCAATTTTTTTCCCCCAGACACTATCTCTCACAAAGGTCAAGGTGAAAAACAATAAATGATGTGAAACTTTTGACAGTCTCACTGCTCAAAGTTCAAATAATTATTGGGCTCTCTCACTGCCCATACCAGTAATAATAATCTGGCCCAGAATAATGAAGTTTTAAATAAAGAGAAAGTCAAACCAGGCTGTAGTCATGTCCAAATTGGAATAGTGAACTCTGGCCTTCAGAGTCTCCAGGTCTAATTCCAGGAAATAACAGGCTGTATCTTCAGTGCTTCAGGACGGTCCCCTCTTTCTACCATATCACCAGTAGCCCAACACTTCAGCTGTCCTTAGACACAGCCCACCAGCTGAATCCCCAGAGAGTTTAGGGGTAACAAGTTCAAGGTCAGCTGTCCAGCGAACCCTGCCCCTGACCCCCATGTGAGCACCAGCCAGGCAGAGGGAACAACCCCCCCAACACTGAAGGACAACCACAAGTCCAAAAAGAGCTAAACAAAGGCAAACTTCTCTTAAGAACCTCTAGATCTCCACAGAGGCTCCAGAGTCCTCCAGAAGCAGTTCCGAGACAAGCTGAGCGGTCCAGCGATGATTCTAGTCTGGACCACACACGTTCCAGCACCACTCCCTCGACAACAGTTCCGGTGTAGAAAACAGACTCCTCGTCAGAATGACACGATTCCCAAGTCACAATCCTCCAGATGACAGGGCCAAACAGCCAAAAAGACTGGGAAACAAGATCCCAGACCTGCAGGCAATAGTGACAGAGGCTAAACTGGACATAGTAGCCATTAGCGAGACAAGGTTTACCAGTAACCACACTTGGGAGACTTCAGTACCTGGCTACTTACTGTTAGGAAGAGACCAAGGTGCAAAAAGGGGAGGTGGAGTGGCCATGTATGTCAATGAAAATATCAAAGCTACAGAAATTCAGACTACACATAAAGAGCCAGAAGAACTGTGGATCACCCTGGAAATAGGAAATGGGACAGCCATACGAACTGGAGTTGTATACAGGCCTCCAGATCAGGGGGAGGACATAGACATGTTACTGTTAGAAGATATACAAAACATGACAGCTAAAGAGGAGGTTCAGATAATGGGAGACTTCAACATGCCAGATACAGATTGGTCAATACCAGCAGGGACATCTGTCAGAACTAGACACATGGTGGATTCCCTGCAGGGGGGAGGGCCTCAAACAACTGGTACAACAACCCACAAGAGACAGGACTATCCTAGATCTAGTACTGACTAACAAGGAAAGGATCACAGATCTCCAGGTAGAAGGTCACCTGGGTGCCAGTGACCATCACATGGTATGGTTCAATTTGGCTACTAGAACAAAATCATCCCATTCCAAGGCAAAAAGTATGTGACTTCAGATTAGCTGACTTTGAAAAGATGGCCAACAGAGTTAAGCTAGCCCTGGCAAAAAGAAATACAGGTGAGGGGGTACAGGCAAAGTGGGCAAGCATTAAAGATGCAATACTTGAGCAACATCTCATTGTGTTAGTGAGAAAAGGAAGTACAAAAGGAGAAGGAAACCACTTTGGTTCTCAAACACAGTAGCAGAAAAGGTCAGAGCCAAAAGGCTGGCCTTCAGGAAATATAAGGGAATGCAGCAAGATGAAGATAGGGAGGCATACCAAACTTCCCTAAGTGAAGCAGGGAAGGCAGTAAGGCATGCAAAGGCCCAAACTGAGGAACACTAGCACAAACAATAAAAGAAGGTGACAAGACTTTCTATAGATACATTAGTGAAAGGAGAAAGTCCAGAGGGGGGATTGCTAAGATCAAAGGGGATAAGGGAGCATGTGAGGAGGAAGACCATGTAAAAGCATCTATCCTAAATAGATACTTCTGCTCAGTATTTACTGAAGCGAAGGTAGGGAAGGGCCCACAGCTCAGCACCATGGACACAGGGGGGAGGGAGGTGTGCACTAGTCTCTTCACAAAAGAAAGGGTCCTACAAGAGCTCGATAGGCTCAGGGTGGACAAGGCAATGGGACCTAATGGCATACATCTCAGGGTACTAAAGGAGCTAAGGGTGGAATTAGCAGAGTCATTATCAGAACTGTTTAGTGAGTCTCTGAGCACAGGACAGGTCTCAGAAGACTGGAGAAGGGCTCATGCGATTCCACTCCACAAGAGTGGTAACAGGGAGGAGGCAGGGAACTACAGACCAGTCAGTCTTACCTCAGTAGTGGGCAAGATTATGGAGACACTCCTTAAGGAAAGATAGTGCAACACCTGGAATCCATAGGAGCACAGGATCCAAGACAGCATGGGTTTACAAATGGAAGGTCCTGTCAAACTAATCTCATAGATTTCTTTGACTGGGTAACCAGAGTGGTGGACCAAGGGGGAGCAGTTGATGTTGCCTGCCTGGACTTCAGCAAAGCTTTCGATACTGTTCCACATAGAAGAATGATTAATAAGCTAGGTAGGCTTGAGGTGGGTCAGATGTTGGTCAACTGGGTGGCAAACTGCTTGACGGGCAGAAAACAGAGATTGGTGGTAAATGGTATACAGTCAGAAGAGATGCAAGTCACAAGTGGGGTACCTCAAGGATCAGTCCTTGGGCCCAGTCCTCTTCAATATCTTCATCAGTGACATTGCAGATGGACTGGAGGGTAAGGTTTGTCTGTTTGCAGATGACACCAAGGTCTGCAACAGAGTAGATGATCCAGATGGAGTGGGCTGAATGAGACAAGATCTGGATAAACTAGCAAAATGGTCAGAAGACTGGCAACTGGGGTTTAATGCCAAGAAGTGCAAGATCATTCACATAGGGAAGAGAAACCTTGAAGCCACCTATAGGCTGGGAGGGGAGTTGCTGGCAGTCACAAGGGAAGAAAGAGACTTGAGCGTCATCATCACCGATTATTTGAAATCACCCAAGCAGACCACTAAAGCAGTAGGTAAGGCTAGGGGGATGTTGGGGTGTATTAGTAGGGGTATCACAAGTCAGAAGAGGGAGGTAATAATCCCTCTTTACAAGACACTGGTTAAGCCCCATCTGCAGTACTGCGTGCAGTACCGGAGGCCACACCTTCACAAGCATATTAACCAAATTGAGGCAGTCCAGAGAAGTGCAACCACAATGGCTCAGGGACTGCAACAGGAAACATATGAGGACAGATTAACTGAGCTCAATATGTATACCCTAGAGCAAAGGAGGGAGAGAAGTGATATGATTGAAACATTCAAACACCTTAAGGGCATTAACAAGATGAAAGAGTCTGACATGTTTCAATATAAGAAAAATAGCAGGACAAGAAGACACAGCATGAGATTAGAGAGAGGCAGATTAAGGGGTAATGTGAGGACATTCTTTTTCACAGAAAGGGTGGTGGATGCATGGAATGGCCTACCTCAGGAAGTGGTGGCTATGAATACATTGCAGGGCTTCAAACAGGCATGGGATAGGCATAAGGGAGCAATACAGATGAGTATGAATAGATAGGCTATTGACAGAGCAAAGGCTAATGGCACATTCATAAGGTAGAAAAAGAAGTGGGCAGACTGGATGGGCCTTGCAGTCCTTATCTGCCCTCAACTTCTATGTTTCTATGTTTCTATAGCTCTACCACTGTACAAAGGCTCTTCAACAAGAAATTTATGCAGTGGGAAAGGACTTTAAACAATGAGTGCAGTTCCTCCCACACATACACATGAACAGCTGTAGTGGTTTCAGTAATGAACCTGTCAGTCAATTTGAAGTAATGTTCCCAAGTTGCATTTAAACCTCAAAGTCTTAGCTGAAAATGTTCAGGTTATCAGCAAAATATAACTTCACATCTTGCTGAAACTCTATCACTAACATCAGCAATGATATCAAATAATTTTTCTTATACTACAGAAACTGAATAAGAATGTCCCATACTGTGGATCAAATCCAGGCCCCCTACCCACTACTGCTTGATAGTCTGTAATTTCACCACTGTACTAAATCTCATTTACAGGTAATGTATGCCGTGGCATAGGACATCCAACACACTGAGTGCCAACCCCCCCCCCCAACAGCTGCTGCATATTTAGTAACACACCAGTCTGTCAATTTGAAGAAATGCTTCCAAGTTGCATTTCAACCTGAAAGTCTCGGGTGAAACTTTTCAAGTTATTAGCAATATAGAAGTTCAAACTTTGCTGTAACTGTATCGCTAATACCAATAAGGACATCCAACAATTTCTGTCATACTTCAGAAAGTGTAGTGACAAAGCAGAAAATGTTCCACACTGGGGATTGAACACAGGCTTTAGTAGGTCTGAAACTCTAAGCAGGACCTAAAAATCCTATCACTGACTTCAGCAATGAAATCATTCAGCTGAATCACTCACAATGAAGGTACCTTTAAACTTGACTAAATGGAAAAAAAGAGTACAGACAACCACAATAGGTGCTTACAGCTACACTGTTGGTGCCTAAAATTTTGAGTACTTACCTTTATGATTAAGAATAAGACACACAGTCTTACTTGAAGATCAGAAATACTGTATCTGATTATGGTTTGACTGGAAGTGCTGTACAGAATTTTCAAATTCTGGCAAAACAGAATTCTGTGGAATTTCAAACATTCCATCTAATTCGATGGAATTTAGTTAGAAGCAGAATAAATGAATTTGATGGAAAAGGGGGAACATGTTTCCTCAAATAATTACAGCAGAATTAAATTCTGTGGAACTAGATATATTCCATGAAACCTTTCCGTGACCATTTGTCATAGATTATATGAACTGAACTTAGAATATTTGCTTAAAAATGCACCTACTGTAATTGCTGATTTAAAGCTTGTAGAGGACTAAACTGATCATTAATTTTGTCTTTGAGGTTATTAATGTTCTGCTATGTCACTTAAGTCTGTATAAGTGCATCATCATCTGCAGATTATAATTTTGCAGATCTGCATATGTGCATAATAAAATTCCACATTTAATTTGTCAGGTAAACAAATAATCGCATCATGCAGCACTCTAGAGCAAATGTATCCACATGGCTTCCTGAGCTCAGTGCAGACCTTATGAGTATTTGAGGGAGAAGGATCTTCTCAGCTGTAGTTTGCAACAGAAACCTGACAGAAACCAAGTAAAACCTGCTTGCGTCATGTGCTTTTTCTACAGACTTGTAGTAAAAGCTGTGGTGGCATTGGTGGTGTGTTCGTATATTGTTTGTTTAACTATTGTTGTGTGTGTTTTTTAACTAATTTAGTTTCAAGAGGGAGTCTGGCCAAAATTTCTGGCATCAATAAATCCAGAATTTGGATCAGTATATCCTCAATCAGCCTCATGCCTAAAATCAGTTAAGTTATTTTATTTAAAAGTTACAAAACGTTCTGTAACCCTTAGTTCACTGCCTTTTCAAAAAAGCCAGTTTCAGAGAAGAGCTACTGATGATGTCACAACCTGAACTCACGGCCTAATCCTCCCCACAAGCTACCGTATGTGATATTTCTCCCATTTTACATAAAACTGCAGTTGTAGAAAAAATCTGAAAAAGGAAAACTGACAACTGGGTGGGTCAGCGCATGCACTTCCATAATGTACAGATGCAAGGTAAAGTACTTCAGAATGTGACGGGGTTGGAATGCTCTGACAGACGTGCTTTAGAATGACAATCCTGTGTGCAATTTTTAGAATACTGCTGGCATGAGATTTCTAAATGTCACCAGGTTGCAGTTGTAGAATGCAGTAAATACACAATCTCAGAAAGTAGCTGGGACACGTAATGTTGGAATGTGGAAGGGACACTAACATTCATAATGTGGTGGTTTCATATATTTGTAGAATGTGGCAGAGATACCCAATTTTGAAATGCATAGGACACATACTTACAGAAGGCAGCAGGGATATATAATTTCATAATGTGTCATGGATGCATCAATTTGGCATTTGGTGGTGATGCACAATTTCAAACTGTGGTTGGGATGATTGATTTCTAGTGGTGGGTGAAAGTTGTAAATTCTTCTTGAGTGGAACTTTCGTGAAAGTTTGCTAACTTTCGTGTAAATTTCTGAACTTCTGCCTTTGGCCAATTGGAAATCTTCCGAATGTGTTTTGTGAATTTTTGCCCTGTTCAGTGGAATATTCTAGCTGAACTGCAGAATAAACTGAAGGAGTCTACAGTCCCACCATCTTTGCGCTGTCCAGTGGACATGTATTAATCTTGTTTATGTATCCAGTTATACAGTTTGGGTGGAATATTCAGACTGCGCCAGGCTGTGGCGCAAGCTTGGACGCAGCGCAACTTGGACAGGGTCGTTGACAGGGTGATATTCAACGGAGCTGTGCCATGGCACAGCATCATTAAATATCGCTCCTTGACCACCCACAGTGCGCATGGTGCAGTGGCACTGCGCCAGCGCAAGTGGCCAGAGTGGAACAGGGTGATGCGAAAGCGTGAGTGCCGTTGCGATAGGTGCAACCACCGCGATATTCAAAAGTGCACATGAAAATGGGGCCATAATGTATGCAAGGCACAAATGGGGCCATTTGCATGTCATTATGGCCCCATTTGCACGCAGGTGCGCCGATCCCTGGTGACTTGCGCCTGGCACCCTGCCAGACTGCAGCCATCGAGGACCGACGCCCCCTGCACATCACGACAAAGTGCCCCAATGCCCGATCATGGGCATGTGTATATCTAAGAACACGTCCAATATCCCTGGTGGTCCAGTGGACCGCTTGCAGCCTGACCACGGGCATAAGTATATTTAAAACTGTTAACTCTATCTCTGGTGGTCCAGTGGACCACTTGCAGCCTGATTGCAGCCATTAGTATATTTAAAACAGTTAACTCTATCCCTGGTGGTCCAGTGGACAGCTTGCAACCCGATCGCAGGCATATGTAGATAAAATAATAGTCCTATTTTCCTGGTGGTCCATTGGACTGCTCGCAGCCCGATCGTGGGCATTTGTAGATAAAATAATAGTCCTATATCCCTGGTGGTTCAGTTTACCACTCGCAACCTGATCGTGGGGGTCAGTAATATCACATGATGAACCAATCCAACCCTGGTGGTCCAGCGGTACCCCCCTCCCCAACCGACCACTGAGACCCACCGCCCCGCTCCCCCCCCGGTCAGCGGTGGGAAGCAGCTCCCCACCCGCTTGCCGCCCCGCTGCCCCCTGACTGACTCCATACGGTAGGGCTGTTGCCCATTCATCCTCAGCATGAGCCAATGGGCATGCAGCCCATACCATACTACCTGATCAGATATGAATGGATCCATTCACATATCTGGACTTTAATAATCGTACAAAGCTGCACACCCATTGGCACACGCTGTGGACCAATGGGCATACAGCCCTACCATACGGAGTCAGTCAGCAGGTAGCGGGGCAGCAAGTAGGTGGAGAGCTGCCGCCCGCCACTGACTGGGGGGAGAGGGGCAGTGGGGCACAGTGGGCGGTTGGGGAGGGGGGTACTGCTGGACTACCAGGGATATAGGGCTATTATGTTATCTACAAATGCCCATGATCGGGCCGCAAGTGGTCCACTGGACCACCAGGGATATAGGACTGTTAATTTTACTACATATGCCCGCAATTGGGCTGCGAGCAGTCCGCTGGACCACCAGGGATATTGGACTATTGATTTTTCTACGTATGTCCATGATCAGGCATGGGGGGGCACCACCACGAAGGTGCAGCCAGAGCTTGGGTGGCTACCCACAGGTGGCAGCTGCCATGTTGCACCCTGCAATACAGCAGCTCACCTGTGGGTGGCCAGCTGTTGCTTTTTGGCTCACCTGTGTGCAGCGCAGGTAGGGGTTGCGCATGCATGGACTCAGCACATCCCAGGCTGAATATCAGGATGTGCAGAGTATGCATGGGCACAGCCGCCCCTACCTGAGCCACATACATTACTAATCGGCTCCGGTAGCATCCGGAGTTGTGTGAGCTCAATCCCCTTTGAATGTCGCACGGAGTGCATCAGTGGGTTGCGCAGATGGAGCAACTGTGTTGCGCCATGCGCAACCCTTCTGAATATCCCACCCCTTATGTTTACACTTTTTAAAAGTCCAATAAAATTTACTGAATTAAAAAAAATTACAGAGTATCTAGTGGTATAATACTGACATGTCCCAGTCTCTGTTACCAGCTCCATTCTTGGATTGGAGCTGCCTTGTTGTTACAGGAGCAGATGGGTTTTGGAGGGAGCTACAGCCACTCAGCCAGTCTGCCTTTGCCTGTCACCATTTAAAATCCCGTTAGCATAGGACACACATTAGAGAACACTGTTGCCAAGAGTTCCAGTTCCCAGTTTTATATAGCAAACTCAGTTATTGGGTGGGGTCTGTTCAGTGCTTTCAGGACTGGAGAAGTTTCTGAAACTGAAGGACTTTACAGTCCCACCATCTTTACCTGATACCTACTGAGGTTTAAAACAGTTCATTGGCAGCATGCAAGAGACGTTAGACAATATTGCTGCTGATAATCACCATCCTGGTTTATGTCACCAAAACTATCCTGTTCTGGG
Organism: Neoceratodus forsteri; assembly: GCA_016271365.2. NCBI lineage: Eukaryota > Metazoa > Chordata > Ceratodontiformes > Ceratodontidae > Neoceratodus > Neoceratodus forsteri. The sequence goes on from CM028131.1 coordinate 164,729,316, forward strand.
GGAGGAGAGGCTGCTTTGTGCTTTCAGGAGTGGAGGGGTTCCTAAGGAGTCTACAGCCTCTGCACTCTGCCATCAGACAACAGCACAGAGTATTGCTTCCCAAATCATCTCTTCTACAGTCATTCCCCCTTCTGTGTTCTCAGATCCATTAACGGTTCTAGCTGCTCTGCAGTTTCAGTGATGCAGGGCTTTTTGAAGGAATCTACAGCCCCTCTGCCTTCCCCATACACCTGATGAGAATTAGTCTGTTGTCATACAGCAGACATAAGAGAATACTGCTGCTGATAACCAGGCCACTAGTTCCCTGTTCTCAGTTTTTTCCCACTAAAACTATTCTAGGCTGAGTTGCTCTGTGTTTTCAGGAGTGGAGGGGTTTGTGAAGGAGTCCCTTGCCACTCCACCCTTGGTATAGAGTGGGCTGTGGCTTGCAACAGGTCTATCAAAGAGATTCACAACTCAATCCTCTGTTTCAGCTCTGCAATCTGGGTTTGAGTCATGCCTTGGTGTCTTTCTGTCAGTTAAAGGGGAATCATCACCTCCCCCACAAGAATGCTGTGGGGCGTTTAGGTTCCAATTAAGATAAACACAATAAAAGTACATTTTAATATGTATGTATTGGTCAGAGGGACCTCTATGTGCTGGCAAGTCATCTAGCAGTGCTAGTGTAATCGGTACTGGAATAATAAGTGAGGTCATGCACTCATTCACGCTGATACACTGCTAAATGACTTGCAGGACATAGAAGTCCCTGCAGTGCAGTCTGTCAGTCACACCATCAGAGGGTTGGATGAGGGGGACAGTAGGACAACTAGTGGGTAAGCATGGTGGGCAGTGGCTCGCAGGATCAACCAGATAAAAAAATACATTACAGACTAGTAAGTACATATTAAAATGCACTTTCATTGCTTATCTCTTAATTGGGACCTAAAGGTCTTGCAGCATTCTTGCAGGAAAGGTGTGGATTCCCCTTTAAGTCACTGTGTTCCATGCTCGAGGACTTGATATTGTTACAGGGCTGTTTATTCTCATTAATACACTCCAATTCCGGTTCCTGCACATTAGTGTCAGCAAGGCTGATGACTCGATCCATGTCGGTGGTCACATTGGACAATAGGATGCAATGGAGCATTCTGATTTGCTGTCTTCATCCCATTTCCCAGTTTCCCTGGTACCGAGCATTCCAGGTTGATTGTTGTTCACCACAGGGATTGTTCGAGTATTTTTTTTTCCTTTCTCTGCCATTTTAGCCAGTATCTGGTTTACACTTTCTGGTTCCAGCTTCCTCTCTACATTCGGGACAGTGGCTCAGTTAATTTCCCATGCCCCAAACTCTGTAAATATAGATCCTGCAGATGTTGGTCCCACTGTTCTACAACCTTGGCTGCAGCTCTGTCGACTCTGGCCAGAGTTTTTTTTTTTTCAAGTTTTGACATACAAAATACAAGAAATGGCTTCCTAATGTTGGTCTGATGGTGTGACCAATGTACACTGTACCTGACTGCCTCCCAAGTTTTTGGGCTTCCACATTTGTGGAGCATGTTCTGTTTGTAGTTGCTGGATGCCTGTGAAGGTGTTTAATCATCCCAGAGAAGATATCTATGTGGGCATACAAGAAGTTATTTCATGTTACACTTCATTTGTGGTTTATGGCATCACCTGAGCTGCAAACTTGTGTACATTGGTCACGGCAGCAATCCAGTAAGTAAATGTATTTGGGAGTATGCCCATGATATCAAAAAATGCAAAACCAGAGTCAACAATAGATGCCATGGAACATCATCGAAAGGACCCTAGACCCAGGAAATGCTGCTCTTTTAAATATATTAGACTGCCTCAGAGCAGTGAAGACAGAATACGCTGTTTACCGCAGGAAAAAAATCCAGATGGATTTTTGTCCTTAAATCATTAGCTTTTATGGGTTTGAACTGAGAAACTGATTATAACATCTTTCTGTCAAAGCTGACTTTGTAGTAATCTGCATTCTCCAAAAACCTACTTTGGGGATTGTATTTGTTACTCTATATATATATATATATATTTATACATAGCCATTGATTGTATCTGATATGATTAATGTATATTAAAATGTTTTCTCTCTTTTTCATTTTCATAGGATCCTTGCCGCTCCTTTATATATGGGAACCAGTCATCCATCATCAAGCTCTTCATTGTTTTATGTTCATAATCTCCTACCTCTAGTAATGGGTTTTAGTGTTTTTCTTTCATATAAATTGTGGTTTCATAAAATGATACCACATTTTATGTCATTAGACCTTTTATTTTATTTTCTTTTTTCACCTTTGGCTGCCATCCATATCTTGGTCCCTCTCCCTCTCTCTTTTTTTTATACTGTACACGTTTTGTCTCACCATCTTACATTTTGGAAGGTCAACATTGCCTTGTTGTATCTGACTTCCCATTCTATTTCCAGCAGTCACAGGTGTCACTGTTAGGAGAGCCCCACTATTGGGTAGACCTTTTCATGTACCTTTGTTTTTAACAAATATTCCCACTATTTTATAAAGAATATTGAATTAAATGATTGTCATATCTAGTCACATTCCAGCTCTTTTATAAAGAATACTGAATTAAATGTTTGTCATATCCAGTCACATTTTTATTTATTTTAGTCTTTTAGTAACCAGGTAAGGCCCACTATGCACAAGTACCTGTTTTCAGGGGTGACCTGGGAGCACTGGGGAGATTAAGTGGCTTGCTCAGAGTCACACAGTATTCGAGTAGAGGATATGGGAATCAAACCCAGGTCTGCTGGATATACCAAGCTCATTCACAGCTCGTTACTCTAATCTCTAGGCTATTAGCTGTAATCTGAATGTGTGTGTGTGTTTACTAGGGCTTGTCACTGTAAGAGATTTTTTCTTTATAAAAAGGGTAGCTGTTCTTGACTCTATACCCCCGATGAAGAGTCAGTGTGACTTGAAGTGCCAGGGGAATCATCTGCTTGCCACAATAAAGTTGTGTATCTGATGATGGGCTGTTGTTATGCATTGTTTCCTTGTGTTTCCTGTCATTACCTGCCTCAACAGCAGCACCCTCTTGGAGACATGCAGTTTCTCTTTGCCTTAGGTAGATAGCATGCACAGTTACTTTTTCCGAGGTGCTATCTGTAAAAGGTCAGGCAGAGGCAAAGGTATACCATACCAGGACCTTTATTGACTGCTTGAATGCATGGTGCATAAAGGATGGCTTTGGCTACATCAGGGACTGGGGACCAACCTGGGAAGATATGGGCCTGTATAAGGGAAATGGCCTTCATCATTTTGGGAAGGGGACCACAGACCTTGGCAGAAGGATTAATGCACTTGGATAAATATTTAAACTAGCCAGGGGGTTGGCAGTGAATCCAAGACAGGCAAACGTTGCGCCCCAGATGGTAAAATATCAAGGAGATAGGGCACAAGTGGTGAGCACACCCTTGGGGCAGAAGCACAGAAATGCAGGGAATGTGACAAGACAAACGAAAAGGGAGGAATAAATAAGGGAGGGAAGAATAATGAATTGACAAAGACCAGGAATGGGGAACACAAAGTGGGAAGAGATAAGTCAAAGAGAGTTATAAGGTAACAACATAGCCAAGAAATAGGCTCATAGGTTTATACAAGTTTAGGAGGTCACATGATCTTTTGTTAACTCTTCACTTTTCAGTGGTGAAACACATTTTTCTTGTTTCCCATGTAATGATCTAATGATTTCTTAAATGTATCCATAACTATACTTTCAGGCAATGCGTTCCAAGTAGCCATCACCCTCTGGCTGAATCATTTATTTCTTTTTGTAGTTTTATTTACTTCACCCATTATTTTTAGCCCATGTGTACGGCTGCATCTTGTTACACTTTGCAAGGTTAGTCCAATTGCTTCCCATGTGTTTCTAAGAAATGGAGGGAGACACAGGGCATCAGGCAAGGGGAAAAGAAGATGTGGAGGGTCATGAGTACTAATGCAAGGAGCTTTGAAAAAAAAAAGCCTGACTTTGAGGCTATCATGGTGGAAATTTAACTGGACTTAGTGTCCATAATAGAATCATGGTGCACTGAGAATCAAGACTAGGACATGGCCATACCAGTCTACTCTTTGTTTACGAGACATAGGGTAGGGAAGGGATTGCATTATATGTGAAGGAGGAAATTAAGGCAGTGGAGGCACAGGGACACCATGATGAGATGAGGCTGGAGATGTTGTGAGTCATCCTGGAGGTAGGCTCTGGGACTGCTATCTGTTTCAGGCTAGTGTACAGTCCTTCAGCACAAGGGGAGTAGATGGGCAGGGCACTATGGGAAGTCATCATCAAAATGGCAAGTGGGGGGGCAATACAGTGGACAGTCCTCTATGTTCCAGTGATCACTGTACAGTATGGTTCAACATTAGGACAGAGCAGAAACAAGCCACACAAGGACTAGGGTCTTGGACTTCAGGAGGGCGTATTTTAAAGAAATGGAAAACTGTGTCAGAAATTGCTTCAAGGAGGACGGCCAGGGTGGAGTAAAAGCACTGTGGGGCAAAATAAGGGAGGGCATATTTAGAGCAACACACCTTTACATGAAAGAGGTAAGCAAAAGCAGAAGGAAAAGTAGACCATTATGGATTCCAATGGGGTGGCAACAGTGGTGAAAGAAAAAAGTGTGGCATGAACAAACTCAGATGGAGGAGGGCAGGGAGGAATACCAGGCAAGGCAGAAGGAAGCAGATAGGGGGTTAAGGGACCAAAAGTGCTGACAGAGGAAAGCATTACTAGAGTGGTGGCAAAAGGGGATATGATTAAAAGGACATCTTAAACAGGTACTTCTGCTCAGTTCACAGTAAAAGTAGAAGGGGATGGACCACCATTGAAAAGCAAGACTAGAAGAGGTGGGAAGTAAACGTAAGTCCAGTTGAACAGGAAAAAAAGTACTGAAAGGACTTACAGCCCTGAAGTTGGATAAGGCTATGGGGCCTGATAGGATACACCCCAGGGTACTGAAAGAACTCAGGGAGGTGTTAGCGTCCTCATCGACAGCCTTCTTCAACAGCTCAGCATGGTTCTGGAGGACTGGCAAAGGGCTGATGTGGTACTCCTACGTAAGAGCAGCAGCAGGGAGGAGGCTAGCAACTATGGGCTGGTTAGTTTAACTTCAGTGGTTTAGAAATCAATGGAAACCCTACTAAAAGAAAGTCTGCTTGAGTATTTAGAGCCCAGTGGGCTTCAAGTCAATAGGCAGAATACAGTTACTGGGGAAGGTCATATCAAATGAATCTGATAATTTTTTTTTTAAACTGGGTGACCAGAGAGATTGATCAGCAGAGGGGAGTTTATATAACCTATCTGTACTTCAGCAAGGCCTTTGACATTGTGCCACATGGGAGGCTGATAAAGAAGTTGACCAGGCTAGGAGTGAGGTCCAAAGTGATAAATTGGGTTACAAACCAGTTAACAGAAAGGAGACAGGGTAGTGGCTAATGGCACACAATCTAAGGATGGGAGAGTGATTAGCAGGGTACCACAGGGTTCAGTTCTGGGACCAGTCCTCTTCAATGTCTTCATAGGGGCATTGCAGAAAAAACTGGAGGAGAAGGCATGTCATTCTGCAGATTGCACTAACATCTGTAATAAGGTGGACACTCAGGAGTGGGTGGAGAAAATGCACAGGGATCTTGGAAAACTAGAGGAGTGGTCCAAGACATGGCAGTAGGGATTCAATGCCAAAAAGCAACAAAATCATGCATCTAGGGCATAGGAACCCCAGTGCTGAGTACTGGATGTGCGGAGGTAGTGACAGTCACTAGACAGGAAAAGGACCATAAGGTTAATATATCAGAGCACCACAAGGTGGCAGTGCACTGAGACAAGGCTGTGGGAAGGGATACTGGGGTGCATAGGAGAACAGTATCTGCAGCGGGGGGGGGGGGAGGTGATTTTGCCACTGTATCACTTATTTGGTGAGACTCCACCAGGAGTACTGTATCCAGATTTGGAGAACACACCTCAGGAAGGATGTAGACAAAATGGAGGTGGTCCAGAGGAGAGCAACTAAAATGGTGCAGGGTTTGCACACAATGCCCTATGAGGGGAAGCTGAAAAATTGCAATATGTAAACCCTGGAAGAGAGGACAGAGAAAGGTGACATGCTCGAGACCTATGGGTACCTCACAGAGGTGAACAGGGAACAGGTGGGAATTCTCCTTCAAATGAGGATGAGCACCAGGACCAGGACCAGGGGCATGTGATGAAACTGGAGGAGGTGAAGTTCAGGAAAGATGTGAGGGAATATTTCTTCACTGAAAGGGTGGCAAACTCCTAGAACAGAGTGCCAGCAGAAGTGGAGGAAGCTAAAATGGTGTGAGACTTCAAACACGCGTGGGAGAAACATAAGGGTATATCAGAAAAAAGGCAGGGAGGATGTATATTAGAAAAAAGGGAGGGAGGAGGGAGTACTAGTAGTCTTTATTTGTTTCTGGTGCCCTTCCCTGGAGTCCCAGGGCACCATTACAGTACAATAGGATTTAAACAAACAGACAGTTTACTATATTAACTCTCCAAATAAATAACAATATAAAATGTGTGCAACAGACATAATGAAAAAAATAATACTTTGGGATGTGCTAGGATAGGATGTTATGGGTAATCCCCAAAAGCTCATTATAACAAATAAGATTTTAAGCCCCTCTTAAATATCTCCACTGAGGGGGCCCCCCTTAATGCTCTAGGCAGGGAATTCCAAAGGGCCAGGTCTTCTACCTCAAAGGCCCAATCCCCAGAGGTCTTCAGCCTAGTCCTAGGAACCACTGGGATTCTGTCCCTGGTTGATCCAAGTGGGTGAACGGGGATGTGCAGATTCAGGAGCTCAGCCAGATAAACTGGGCCCAGCCCATGAAGAGCTTTATAGGTCAAAAAACCTACCTTAAATGAGATATGTCACTTCACTGGCAGCCAGAGCAGATCGTGCAGTACTGGTGAAATATGACATGTTCTAGGGAGGCCTGTAAGTACCTGAGCAATTGTGTTCTGCAGCAGCTGCAGGCATAGTAACATACCCCACTAACCCTGAGGTACAGAGCATTACAGCAGTCTAACCTGGGGGTCACAAACACATGAATCAGTGTAGCCAGGTCTTTGGGAGAATAAAGGATCTGATGTAGCAGATATTCTGTAGATGGAAAAAGCCACTCTGGACTACGGCAGACACCTGGGAATCCATTGTCATGCTCTAGTCCAGTGTGATTCCAAGATTCTTCACCCTCGGGGCAGTTAGCCTGGAGGGACCAAGCTAGAGTACAGTCTCTCTACTGGCAGCTGCCAATATCTCCCTATGACCCAGATTAATCACTAAAACTTCAGCTTTTTTGGTGTTGAGTCTCAGCCAACTTGATGACATCCAGCTTTGGATGTCAGTCAGGCACTTTGGGAGGATTGCTAGATAGCAGATAGGGTAGGAGACACTTGGGCAGAATGAGTGGGCCATACTGACCTTTTCTGCCAATAAACTGCATGTTTCTATGTTTCTTGTCTTTCCCCTTTGACCCATGGAGCTCAGCTGCACAATACCACGCCTTGAGCTACATGTCTTCATATTGTATTGACAGTAAGAAATAGCTGCTGGAAAAATGGAGTAAAAAAAAAACTGTTCCACTAAACAAAAAGAGACGCTCCACGAAGGTCACATCTGTGCCATGGCTAAAAGTTACAGTAACAGCTGCAGTCAAGAAAAAAATGGCAACAGACCCCAAAGAGTATGCAAAATCTTTATTAAGTGCTTTCTAGTACATATCAGAAAAAAAAAACCAGCCCTTGAATGAAAATATGTGCGCACCCACACAGAGGCCAAACAATTTCATACAAAGCTTTGCCAGGAGGACCTGGTGCTGACATTTTCTTGACTGCAGCAAAAAAACAAAATTTATGCTTTTATTTAAAGCAGAAATCAAAAATATTTGCCTTACATGTCTGGGTGTGTTTAGCACATGAGCAGTTAATTATTAAACTATATTAGCCAAAACGACATAGCCTTCTCTTGGTTATCATTATTGAACAAAGATTTCCTGGCATCCACAACAGTAATATAATAACTAGGGAGTATTTTCCCTCATAGGGAAACACAGTTAAAATTCACCATTATAACCAGCTGGTTATAATGGTGAACACGCACTGAGTTTCTCTTGCTTTGCACATGCCCACCTCCCTTGTGCACACACTACGATCTTTGCACAGTAAACAGACTTTTCTCTGAGTGTTTTCACAGGCTTCTTGAAGAATATGGTTTGCTGTTCTGTTTCTAAGTATTTAGTTTCAGGGCAATCATGCAAAAAAGGAAAACAAAAAGTATTTTTTTTTAACCACTCTCCAGTCTGTCTGCACTACAGGAACCACTATTTTCTATAATTGCCGGGTAGTGTTTTCAAGGTGAGAAGATGCTACTTAGCAATTATATAAAATAAGTCCTGGGACAGTGTGTAAAACTTAGACTATACACACATACTTGGTGTTGATGCTTGTATAAACCCCTCGAGTGTCACTCTCGGGGTTTATGTAGTATTCAAAAGACGAGCCACTGTAGCTCCTGGGTGTCCCATAAGAGATGTGTACAAGAAAGGGAGAAACAAAAACATGTTAGAGTTCCAAGTACAATTAATAAAACTACTCAGCATAATATACATCGGAGAACACATATCAATGCCAAATCTGGTTCATATGCAGACATGCATTTTACCTAAGGGTGAAGTTCAAAGAACCCATTGAGGGCTGACCACTCCCTGGTTTTTAGAGTAAATACCAAAAAGGACTCTCATTGCAAAATAAAGGAATAATGCACAACAGAGTGTGTGTCGTGCTGGGATAACGTCACGCCTCAGGTGGTAGGGCACAACGAGTGCGTCCAGTGCTCAAGAAGTGACTTTATCCCAGCACGACACACACCCTGGAGTGCATTATTCCTATTATACAACTGCTCTTCTATGTACAGCTAAAAAGATAATAAAAAATAGTGTTTTTAATTGTTTTATTGTAATTTTTTTATTGTGGAAGCATATTAGTTTACAAAATAGTTCCTTCTACTTTTTATTCAGTAGGTGGAGTTGTTATTTTATGTATGTGTGTGTGTGTTTTATGTGTATGTGTGTTTTATGTGTGTGTATATTTTAGGTGTGTGTGTGTGTTTCATGTGTGTGTGTGTTTTAATGCTGTAGCTCTCATGGCTTCCCCCCACCTCGTCTCTTTGCTGTCATGTTCCATTCAAGTTTCCTTTACAGGTGGGATCAGAGGATGTTTGCAGGATTAGAGAGGCAGACTGTTTTTTATTTGGGCAAGCCCCCTGTCGTCTTGGTGCGGTCATGTTCGGTTAAGTTTCTGTTAGAGTTCGGATCGGAGGATGACTGCAGAGTTGGAGAGGTGCACTTTATTTCATCTGTGCGAGTAAAGAAAGCTTTTTTTTTAAATAAAAAACACTTCCTGTTTTACTGATGTGAGAATGAGATACTTAGAGCAAGCGGTCATGCAAATGGACAGCTGTGCGCGGTCCTTTTTGTTTCTGTTTGTACTGTTGTTAATAAGGGACTTAAAGTGAGTGGTCAGGGAAACAAACATCCACACACTGTCCTTTTCATGAAATGCTCGGCCTGCTTGCATACTTTTTTTTTAGGGTGAAAAACAGGGTCTTGGGGAAGAGCACACTATGACTTGGTGAGAGGAAGGTTTTTAGTTTTGTTTAAAAATAAAGTAGCTGGGGACACCGAAGGTGGCAAGTGAGTGGGAATCAATGAAGCCAGCTCCAGAGCAGGAGGACAGTGAAGCCAATCCCACAGATGGTTTTACTTTTTGATTTTTTTTTTTATAATGTATGGGAGATGTTTGTTATGTATAAAAAACAAACAGATAATTTCCTTGTAATCTCATCACTATGACACCAGTGATAAACCTCTCTTAAGTACGTCATAGCGAGTTTAAAAGACGGAACGCCAGTTTAAGTCAAGATTCCTTTCTCAGAGTGCTGATCACTAGCCCCTGCAAGCATTTAAAATTTTAATTCCATAGTGTCAATTAGAGCTTGCACAAACTAGTGACCACAACGTCAGCTGCAGTATTTACAAACCCAAAAAATGCCCAAACCTTTTTACCTTTTTTATTTAACCTTCTTTTTGTTTTTCTGCCCCCAAATCTAGTTACATGGCTGTTCACCACTGCATTGCTAGGCCTTCTCAATGATCATGAAGATGAGTGCTGACATCTCCCAGCATCCCTTGCAACCAGACACAACGTGGTGTGCACAGACCAACTGGATCTCTCCAAATTGTTTACATACAAAATGGCTGTTTTTCTTAAGATTGTTTTGTTACCTTTGTTGTTAAGAAATAGCGATGTGATCTGGACCCATTTCTCTTGATTCCATACACTATAAAATCTAATGTATGGGGTTTTGATTAGTAACCTCACTGAAATTGCTCTCGAAGTTACCATGACAAATATGAAAACCTCTCGAGCTGTGCTCTCGAGGTTTATGGTTGTCATGGTAACCTCTCGAAGTGATTACAGTGTGGTTACTAATCAAACCCCATACATTATCCTCTATAAAATAACCAGCTTAGGCTTTTTCCCATAGGGAAACCATGGCGTAATTTGCCGTTATAAAGGAGTGTTTATAACGGCAAACATGAGCATGATTTCCTTTGCTGTGCGCATGCTCATGCAGCAGCACGACTAGTTGAGACTGCTCTCCGCTTCCGTGTCGCCTGAAACAGAACGCCACAAGAACTCAGTGGTAAGTCCTTTTCTTCTATTTTCCTCCCCCCACCCATATACCCTGGGAACACTCAAAGACCTGCAGAAAGGGAAAAAAAAACAGTTTTAAAAAACGAAAATCTCCGCACCAGACTAAAAGGACCGACCGCAGGATACACTTGGAGAATACACTGGAACCTGTTTATTTTATATAATTGCTGTGGTGAAAAAGCCTAACATAGCAATTATATAAAATAAAATATGGAGTGGTGTGTAAACTTGAATTTTACACACATCCTCGGGGTTGGATGCCTGGATAAACCCCTCGAGCTTCACTCTCAGGGTTTATATGACATCCAACCCCTTGGGTGTGTGTAAAATCTCGTTCCACACACCACCCCGTACTTTATTCTTTATTTTATGTGAAATATAACAGAGTTAACTTGCTGCCTGAGATAAGTTACTACGTCTTGTTTTTTAACCACAAATTAATGAGAAAACTGATAGCTGTTATGGCAAGTGTGGGGAAGTTGGACACATCCTGTAGAGTGATACTTTTAACATTTAATACAGTCATGTGTGTACTGGAACAAGATCCATGATGTTATACTGAGATAACATCATGGGTCCAGCACCAGACAGACCAATCAGAGGGCAGCATTCTTTCTTGCCATTGTATAATATAGTTGGCATAATCCCCCTCCTATTTGGGATAACCTTTTCTATGTCCGTGAATTTGATTCTGTCATCACTTGGCACTCTGGCTTGTTTCAAATGAAGGGCTATGGCATATTGGGAAAAAAGAGCCGCCAACTGAGGAGCGGTTTCTCAGTAACAACAGTATTGCAGTACCACCAAAAGTTATGGAACCCCACCAGCCTCTCAAAAAAACTGATGTCCAAGGAAGAAAAATGTTGAAGACTATAACAGTATAATAAATAAGCAGCAAAATGAGAACAATAGCAGTGGAAAAAGTGCTAATATTTCATCTGTTAGGCTTTTTGAAAGCATACTACACCTAGTGTGAAATCTCAATGTATACACATTCCATCAAACCATTTGACCATTCAAATATAATGGCTCCACAGAAACTTTAAAGTGCTAGTGCGTATGCATTACACCTAAACCTTCAGATATAACAAACAATATATCACACATACTATATCAAGGTGCATAAATAAGGAAACAACTCATTCCTATAATAATATTACTATATACCCTAAACATAAATACATACATTTCTATTAATGCTTAAATATTACAAAAATCATCTCTATTCCACAAAATGAATAGGACACAAATGTAAACACAATCAAAATTCCAGCATTTTCTAATATACTCTTAGGGTATTTAAAATGATCAACCCCTTAATCATATTTATAGAAATCACATTTCAGATTCTCTGAAAGGCCTACCAAAAAGGCGGGGGGGAACGGGGGGAGAACAAATATAACAAGAGGACAGGCATGTAAAACATGGCAACAACTGTTCCTATAGCCAGTCCAACTGTGTAGGTAGTGACAGTTTTTTGAGAAGCTGGGGGGGAAGTTCCATGACTTTTGATGATACTATAATACTGTTGTCACAGAGAACCCGCTCCTCAGTTTGCAGGTCTTTTTTCCAGTGACTCTAGTAATTTCAGCTACGCCTTGAGGTACGCCAGCGATGTTTTCATGAAGGAGCAGCAAGAACAGTGTTTACAGTGTACGTTGCCTGCTACCGAGAAAAAGTATGAGCCAGAGGGCAGAAATAGGCATGGACAGTACAGATGGTAACACAGTAAGTGGAGGGGAATCAGCCACCGTCATTGATAGCATTTTCTTGGGCCTGCAGCAGGGAGATTTGTTTGTGGAACTGAGAGAGGAGCCATGACAGGAGGAGGCAGCGTTACATGGCAATCAGCAGAACAACGAGCAAGGCAGAGATATTCAGATGGCTTTATTTTTGTTGGAAAAATGGCCCTGAAATTACGGAGACAATATTGGATAATTAAGAATTTTGAAGAGTAAATTAGGGTCACTAGAGTTCCAAGAGGACTTAGAATTTTAAAAGAACCCACATTTAGCATGGATGACAGTGAATTTATTGATCCATGGAGAGAAATTGCCCAAGAAGCCCCCATTAAGTGGATGCTTTTGATCATTAAAAACACTGAGAATAAGCAGATAGAAACAAATAAAGAATTGACTGAGAGAGTGGCTGTGGTCAATAAATTTCATTTGCACCCGGACTTTATAGAATTCAAGAAAGAATTAAAATAATATATTGAAATACAAGATAAAAAGATTTGTGCAAACAAAAAGAAAAAGCTGCTAAGGGATTAAACAGATTATAAACTAGGGCATATTTTTTAGTTGGCCTAAAAACAACAGGAACCAGACCCCAAAAAAGGGCAAGAATAAAGTAAGATTTGAAAAACGCTCGATATTGAAGACACCTGCGCAGGTACCAGCAACCTATGTGAACATAAATTAAACTGCTACATTTACTAATGCATCAGAGACCAGCATGACTAGTGACTCAGAACAGTCACATATTTTTTTAGAGAGAACCAATACACAACAAGGGAACCAGAGGTGTGGCAAGAGGAAGCAGAAGTACCAGGCAGGAAGAGAAGAAGGAGATGGGGTAGGAAGTCAAGGAGGCCAAGGAGATCAGAAGAGGAAACGGAGATACCAACCAAAATAGGAGAGCAGGTAGATAATGTAATTAACTTATCTAAACATCCCCTTGTGACATTGAGAAAGAGGTCCTGAACAAAGGACTTTCTTTTGTCCCTACTACAGACATCAATTTTTTCGAGACTATTATTGACTTGAACCATTTATGCAGAGTCTTAAGCCTTAGGTGTTTTTATAATAACATGGGATATATGCCAGAGATGGTACCAGATGCTTGGGGGGTGGGGGTGAGTACACAGGATATTTTGAATGTGGACCTCATATCCACTCAGGAGATATTGAATGCATGACGATTATTTGAAGGTGATGGGGAGGGGGAGGAATTATTAAATGTCTCTCTCTTCACAGGTGAAGAAGTGAATACAGCAACACTTAATAGTTGGGAAGGTACTGCTTTTAGATCTAAACCAAGTACATTTTGTCCCCATTTACCTCTTGCAGTATCTGTTTTCAAGAAGTTATGTGAAAATGAATTGGATTTACTTAGGAAGGAAGATTTTTTCCTAGGTATTGAAATCTCACCACAGCTGAGTGGGCAGTAGTGAGGGAATTGAAAAGCAACAGGAACATAACTGTGAAACCTGCAGATAAGGGGAAGGGGAGAGTGTTGTTGTTCAAGATACTGGATGATATGAGCAGGAGAGCTATAGACAGCTCAGCAATAGGGAGTTATTATAAACCTATTCACTCTGACCCCACTGTGAACTTGAAAAAGAAGATACAGTAGACACGTTTACTGACTGGGCAAATAGTTGTGGCTTGATATCAAAAAAGGAAAAGCAATATTTAACTGTGAAAGCACCTTTAAGGGCACAGTTTTAAACCTTGCCAAAAGTTCACAAGACTACAGTCAACCTCCCGGGCAGACTGATTATATCAGGGGTTGGAACGGTTACCGAACCCCTTGCTTCATTTGTGGATGATGCCATTAAACCCTTGGTATATAAATTGCCATTCTTCCTTTTAGACACAAGGGATGTTTTAAATGTTCTTGCAGCATTTCGGTTTAAGGATACTTCCTATCTGGTAGCTCTTGATGCGGAGGTCCTCTACTCCAGTATCCCATGTATAGGTGGGTTAAGGGCCTGACACTACTTTTTGAATACAAGGGAAATAGGGACATTACCTGAAACAGATTGTTTGGTGGAGATGGCCCAAATGGTTTGGGAAGGCAATTGTTTTGCTTTTAAAGGGCAGTTCTGTCATCAGGAGAAGGGTACCACCATGGGGGCCACATTTGCCCCAAGTTATGCAAACTTATATGTGGTATACTGAAAGGAGGAATTCATTTGGAGCGATCACAATCCAGGTGAGGAAATGCTTTATCGATAATATACAGTACCTATGGTGTGGGAGGGGGATTTGGAAGAACTGGATGAATTTGTGAAGTACATCCACACTAGTAATCTGAATCAGTGGTTTATGTGTACAGTAAATGACAGTGAGGTTTCCTTCTTGGATATTGTTATTACAAAAGAAAGAAATGGGACAATCAGGGTGGGTTTATATAGGAAACCTACTGATAGAAACAGTATCCTGTTAGCCAGCAGTTGTCACCCTTCCCACACCATAAGGAACATTCCTAAAAGCCAGTTTCACTGTAAAAGAAGGAATTGTAGCCAGCATGAGACATATGAGAAGGAAGCAGACTTAATGAGTGAAAGATTTAAGGAAAGGGGCTATTCAGAAACAGTCATTAGAGAATCCAGACAGACCTGTGAGGCAAGGAGTAGAGAATCCCTGTTGGTAGGGAAAAGGGTGGACACCAGTGGAAACACTGAGGTTGAAGAAATAAAGGACAAAATTAACTTTGTGACAACATACAGTGTATGGTTATGGAGGTTTAAAGATATCATCTGCAAAAATTGGTATATTTTGGGAGCAGACCCTAGATTAAGGCAGACAGCTAAGGTACCACCCAGAATGGCCTATCGCAGAGCTATGAACTTGAGAGATTGACTGGTGTTATCAGTACAACCTACAGCAGCTAAGAATACCTGTTTACCTGCCCTTCCCAAGGGTTGTAAATGTTGGGGCCGATGTAAGTATTGCCTGTATATTATCTCATGCACTACAGTAGTGAACCCCTGCAATGCAGACATGATCAGAATAGAACAATGTATCAGCTGTGACACCAAGTGGGTTGTCTACTACT
Source organism: Neoceratodus forsteri (assembly GCA_016271365.2). Classification (NCBI taxonomy): domain Eukaryota; kingdom Metazoa; phylum Chordata; order Ceratodontiformes; family Ceratodontidae; genus Neoceratodus; species Neoceratodus forsteri. The sequence continues at coordinate 164,744,859 of CM028131.1, forward strand.
CTGAGTAAACCTGTGGGGCATAGTACATTGGTCGCACCCAAAGGAAACTAAAGGAAAGGGTTGGCGAACACATAAGAGCCATCGAGAATGGTAATATGGATTATGTTTGGACGGTCCATGTGAAGCAGGAACAGTACATCTCCCCATACTCATTCTTGCAATTTATTTAAGATCTGAGGTTGTATGTCCTTTCAAAAAAGGGCCTGTTTTAAGTCAGTTCTTTTTATATTCAAGGGTGTCCTGGGTTTATTGCACCCTTCCATTACTGCTGTCTTTCAAACAGAATCAAATGAATGTGGAACTCGGTCCCAGAGTAAATTAACTTTTTCAGATCCATTATATAGGAAATCTATTGGTCAGAGGTCATTTTTATTTACTGCCCCTCATCATTTTAATTCACTTCCCCTCCATATCACCAACTGCACCTCTTTATTCACCTTTAGAAAATCATTTGTGGAAGTGGCTTTTTAATATGGATGAATGTAATGGTTCTGTGTTATAGTGTAATGGTGTTATTTATTGTATGTGTTGTCTATGTATTTTTAATTGTATGTACAGTTTGTATTTAAGATGTCTCTTTATGTGTTTGCGTACACTTGTCGCATATGAAAACGGGCAGATATGCTCATTTTGCATACAAGTATTAAAACATAAAATGAAATGAAATGAAACAAAACTTAGCATTCATTGTCATTTAGAGGTTTGGAACAGGTCTGTCCAGGTCCGAGGGGAGGAGACAGAGAAATGGCCCCCAGCAGACGTGAAAACTTTTGGATATCATGGGAGAGTATACTTCGGCCAAAGGGTTAAATGATAAAATTGAGTTAAAACCATTTCTACAGAAGAGTGGCTGAGTTTGAAATATCTACATCTTCTTTTATGGGTTTATGGATTTTTCCTATCCACTCCTATGTTTTTAAGTCCACTCATTTTGTGGAAAGGATGTGTTTCTCACACCTCCAGGCTTTGGCATTATACACACACAGTGGAAACCAAAGCGAACTCTAGTCAAGACCCACATAGTTGGACTGGCTATGGGAACAGTTATTGCCATGTTTTACAAGCCTGTCCTCTTGCTATATTTGTTCCCACCCCTCAATTCACCCCCCTTTTTTTTGCAGGCCTATCGGAGAATCTGAAATGTAATTTCTATAAATATGATTAAGGGATTGTTCATGTTAAACACCCTAAGAGTATATGAGAAAATGCTGGAATTTTGATTGTGTTTACATTTGTGCCCTATTCATTTTGTGGAATAGAGATGGTTTTTGTAATATGTAAGCATTAACATAAATGTATATATTTATGTTTAAGGTATATAGTAACATTATTATAGGAATGAGTTGTTTCCTTATTTATACACCTTGATATCATATGTGTGAGATATTGTTTCTTATATCTGAAGGTTTAGATGAAACACTTGTGCACTAGCACTTTAAATTTTCTGTGGAGCCACTTTATTTGAATGGTCACATGGTTTGATGGAATGTGTATAAATTGAGTATTCACACTAGGTGTAGTATGCTTTGAAAAAGCCTAACAGGTGAAAGGTTAGCACTTTTTTCTGCTGCTATTGTTCTCATTTTGTTGCTTATTTATTAAACTGTTATAGTCTTCAGCATTTTCTGCCTTGGACATCAGTTTTTTGAGAAGCTTGGGGGAGTTCTGTGACTTTTGGTGATGCAGCTATGGTTTATTTGTCATCCTCCACCCTCAACTGGCTTTGCAGTGCTCAAGTATCTGGGGAGAAACAAAACATATTTGGGATATTCAAAGCAGTTGCGCATTGTGCAACTGCGGAAATGCACCAGAGAGCGATTTTCAGTGGCAGCAACTGCACAGCGCAAGTGGCAGTGTGCCAATGCGCAATGGGAATGTATGCATGTGCAGGGGCAGGGGGTGTAGCCATGAGACCATACCTACGTAAGGACATAGACAGGGTAGAGAAGGTTCAGAGGAGGGCAACAAAGATGGTGCATGGGTTGCATCACAAGTCCTATGAAGACAGGTTGAAGGAACTGAACATGTACTCCCTGGAGGAGAGGAGGGAGAGAGGGGATATGATAGAGACATACAAGTATCTTACAGGAGGAACAGGGTGCATGAAAACACTATTTTAAGCGATAAAGATGTTTCAGGACTAGAGGCATGGGATGAAGTTGGAGGAGGACGATTCAGAGGAAACATGAGAAAGAATTTCTTCACAGAACAGGTGGTGGACAAGTGGAACACCCTGCCAGAGGAAGTGGTGGGGGCTGAAACAATCACGGGATTTAAGAATGCATGGGATAGGCATAAAGGAATTCTAGAGGTCAGGGGTAAGGGGAAATAGACTTCTAGGAAAACAAACTGAACTTACAAGCTCAAATGGGCAGACTAGGTGGGCCATAGGCCCTTATCTGCCGACACTGTCTATGTATCTATGTATCTATGTATCTATGAATATGTGGCACAGTGCGATATTCAACACCGGACCAATGGTGCAAGCGAGGAGCAAATGGCAGTTGTGCGGAGCAGACTTCAGCCTATAAATACAGGGAGCAAGCAGGAGGAGGGCACTTGCGCCAGAGGGAGCAGGACAGAGGGAGAAAGACAGGCCATCTGACCACACAGTAGGGGACAAGGAGAGAGAAACAGACAGAAACAGGGACAGAGAGGGAGTGACAGTGTGTGAGAGAGTGAATGAGTGAGAGTGTGACAGACAGGGAGGTGATGGTGGGTGTGAGTGTGCCTGGGCGTGACACAGTGGTACCAGGCACAACAGGAGTGACACAGGCACCCACAGGGGTGGGAGACAGAGGCTGCAGGCAACAGGCGGCCAGCTGGGGGCAGGGTACACAGGAGTGGGCCCTGCTGAGCAGCACACACAGCCACACACAGCTGGGTGGGCCTGTGGAGCCAGACTCCCGGTGGGGGACAGGACAACAGGGGCCATGGACAGTGCCATATTCCAGATGGAGGTCATAATGAAGGATATGGGGAGGCAGGAGGCAGGGCGGCATGGCTGTGGAAGGGCCCGTCAGCACTATGCCTGGAACAGATGGTACCAACCCCGTATCAGCTATGAGACCTACACTGACACCGAGATCGTGGGCCAGTACTGACTGAACTGGGCAATTCTGAGGCAGCTCTGTGAGCTGTGCAGTGAGGAGATGCAGGCACCCACTAGACAGAGCCACGCCCTGACAGTGGAGACAAATGTAACAGCTGTCATGTGCCCGCTTGCCATGGGCACCTTCCAGAGACCAACAGGGGACACCACAGGCATAACCCAGTTGGCTGCATCATGTCTCCTCACACAATTCCTCAACGCACAGCTGCCACATGCTGCAGAATACATCCACTTCCCTAGCACACAGGCAGAACATACAACGAACAAGAAGGAGTTCCACAGGGTAGCACATATGCCTGGCATGCTAGGGGCCATCAACTGCACCCAGGTCAGCATCCGCATGCCACCTGGCCCAGAGGGGGTAGCCTACATTAACAGAAAGGGCTACGCCAGAATCAACTGCCAGGTGGTGTGTGATGCCAGGGGGGCACATAATCAACGTCTGTGCCACACACCCTTGGGGAGCACATGATGCTTTCATCTGGCACAGCTTGGCACCATGACACAGGTTCAAGGATGGGGACATCCCCAACGGTCACCTAGTGGGTGAGTATGCCGAGACCACGGGCAGCAGGGTACAACAGGGCATAGGGGGGTGGCCAGGGTAGGGGCACCACAGAGTGCAGCTGGGAAGGACAAGGGGCACAGCAACTGAGGATACCAGGCTAACCATATCTCCATCCACACAGGTGACAGTGGCTACCCACTCCAGCCCTGGCTGCTCACCCCCTACCGGTGCCCGTCATCCCCTGTGGAGGAGCAGTACAATGAGGCACACGCCAGCACGTGGAACATCATTAAGCAAGTCTTTGGTCTTCTAAAGGCACAATTCCATTGCCTGCACAGGTCTGACGGTGCCCTACAGTACAGCCCCTCGAAGGCCTGCGGCCTATTCCTGGCCTGCTGCATGCTGCACAACATGACCACTGACTGTGGGATAGCTGTCAAGGTTGAAGAGGGGAACAGCAGTGGGGACGATGCAGATGACGGGCCATGTGACAGTGGGCAGCCCCCCCCCCGGGTGGAGGGATCCCCAGCTGACTAGGATGGCATGCCAGCACAGGGACACAATAGCAGAGGAGCACTAAGGAACATGCAGGTAGGTGGACAAACACCCATGTACGGGATGGCTACAGTGGCAAGGCACACAGGCATGTGTGGGCATGCCCTGTGGCCTGCACAGATGGGCGGGGGGCATGGGCGACTGTGGGGCCATTCCACACGGCCACACGCATCAACATGCAGCACGGCACAGCACACCCACACCCACACACACACATACTGGTGCCCACAGGCACGCACCCGGGCACTAGCACCTGGCATGGATCAGATGCAGAGCACCAGTGCACAGGTGCATCTGGTGCTGTGGTGGCATCATCATTCACACGCCACACAGGCCAATGGCCAGGCAGGTGTGCACACAGCCAGTGTGTGGTGCAGTCAACAGATGCTACATCTGTGGCATGCACACGCACACACAACACCCACGTGCACACAGGGCAGCGGCAGCGGACTGCGGACAGGGTGGCGGGCACATCAGGTCCACCACGTGGGTACACGGCCACCATGGACACATGAATAACCTTGCTGTGGCTGCCCATCAGACCCAGGCTGTGCGACGGCCACATGGGGTGTCTGTGACTGTCTCCCAGGGGTGGTACTGCGGGAATGCAACCGTGTCCTTGCAGGGGTCTGCAGGCTCCTGAACAGGCCCACACCGGGTGTGCCTGGGATGCCAACAGCGGAGCCTGGCATCGACACCGAGGGGGTCTCATGACGCCATGACTGTGGGGTGGACAATGCATTCTGCAGGGTCTACAGCGGCCAGCTGCGCTCCATGGCAGCCATTGGGGCAAGGCCAACCATGATCACAGTGGCAAGGTGATCCAGGGCCGAGGTCATTTCCTCCAGCAGGTGATTTATGGCTTTCTGGACCTGCGGGAAGCCCCTTTCACGCTACTTGGCTGTCTGGCGCACCTTTGCGTGGAGTGCATGCACCCCAGCCACGAGCAGCACCTGTTGGTCCACAGAGGCCCACAGCAATCTGGCGTGCTTGTGCAAGGGGTCGGCACCTGGGGGCGCATGGGTGTTTGCCGACCAACTGGTGGCATACGACCATGCTGCCCAGCCCCCCACTCAGGTGGGTGCTGCACAGTGTGGTCCTCTTGGGGCTGCTCACTGACCGGCACACCGGCAGCGAAAGCTGCACCCAGCCCCCCATGTCCCCAGCCATCTGCCACCCCTCCGGCCGCGTGCGCTGGGTGGTGCCTGTGCAGCTGTACCACCACCACCACCACCACCGTCCCCTGGCACCATGCTGCTGTCACACACAGCGGTACCAGGGGCTGTGGCAGGCGGCTGATTCACCGCCAACAGGCCACTGGCCTCACTGCCAGGGATGGTGTATGGTATGGGTGTCTCCCCTTCAACAACACCCCCTCTGTCCAGGACAATGGTCTCATTGTCATAGGTGTGGGACCCTGCCCCGATCTGTGTCACTGCACACTACGCGCCATGGCTGGCATCCCACTGGAACACAGCCAGGGCCTTGTCCGCCACCATGCCCAGGACAGCCAGCTGCACAGCAGTGGTGTGCAGCAGCCGATCAGGCCCCTGGACTCCAGTGGAGGTGGATGGCTGGTCCTCAGGGCTGGACATGCCTCCAATGCAGTCTCCACTGCCCCTGCCACTGCATGCTGGCATTCCAGTGCTAAAAGGGAACACAGATGCATTAGTGCCGCCGATGCACAGGTTCCCCCCCCAATCACCACCCCCCCTGACGCCACTGTACCTACCATGCAGTGATGGGTTCCTACTTGTCTGGAAGCCACTGCCTGGCATCCCCTCGACAGCGCTGTGCCACATGGTGGCTGTTACCAGCTCCACCTGTGGTGTGAGCTGTGGCATGTCGGCCTGACCCCCACCCATGGCCACCCTTGCAGCTCTAATGGACACCACCTTCTCCTTGATCCAATGCCTGTCGGTGCCCACCTTCTTCTTGCACTCCTGTGCAGATCGCTGGTGGCTGCCCTGCTGGTTCACAGCCTCCGCCACCTCCTCCAATGCTGCGGTCTTGGCCTGTGGTATGCCAGTTGTGCCACTCAGCAGAGGCTCCCTGTTGAGGTATGCACCTCCACCTTCGTAAAGTTTGGCCTGCGCTTGGTGCAGGTCCACACTCCTCACCATCCTCACAGTCGGACATGCTACTACCTGTGGGCAATGACATGTGGTTAGTGGCAGCAGTGGCCCACACCAGCCACCCATCCCGCTGTGCTGTCTGTCCCCTCGGCGGGCTCAACTTACTTCAGATGGTTGCAATACCGGTCCATGGCCTGTGCAGTCCCCTGGCACCTTTATAGTGCATTGCTAATGGGATGATGCACAACAGTAATGAGACACTAATTCCCCCAGTGCTCCACGGATAGGCTGATGAGCTAATCTGCATATGCCAGCTGAATATCACATTGTTGCACCTTGCGCAATGGACTTACACCGGGCACAAGTCATGGTGCAATGCTGTGACGTGCGCAGTGCACCCGTCACAATGCATGCACCACGGCAAGTACCACCACCTATTGCACATCGTGTGCTAGGTGCGCAATAGGGCCTATGGTGCTCATGCACTATGGGGCCTATGGCGCTCGGGCGCTATACAGCCTATGGTGCTTGGGCACTATGGGGCCTATGGCACTCAGGCGCTATGGGGCCTATGGCACTCAAGCACTAAAGGGCCTATGGTGCTCGGGAGCTATGGGGCCTATGGTGTTTGGGTGCTATGGGGCTTATGGCACTCAGGCACTATGGGGCCTATGGAGCTCGGGTGCTATAGGTCCTATGGTGCTCAGATGGTATGTGGCCTATGGTGCTCGGGTACTATGGGGACTATGGCACTCAGGTGCTATAGGGCCTATGGCACTCGGGTGCCATAGGGTCCATGGCACTCAGGTGCCATAGGCCCCATGGTGCCTGAGTGCCATAAGCCCTATAGCACCCAAGTGCCTTAGGGCCCATAGAGCGTTGTGCCCTCAGGTCCCTTTTGCGTAAAATGCATTATGGTCCCAATAGAGCAAATGCGCACAGTGCGCGTGCTGACCCCTGCCTGCCCTATGCCCCCCAGGGACCTCTGCCCCATGTGCCAGTGTGGCCACGCCCATGCAGCGCATCCCCAGGGATGCATGATTGACACGGGCAGCTCATCTCTGAGTGAGGCACGCATCCCGAGCACGTGGAGCTCATGTGCTACAGAGCGCCATTTTGAACTGCTACATTGCAGAGTAGGCTTGCCGCAGCACGCAGTACCCCAGGCTCAGAACTGGAGACAAGTTGAATTGGTCAACCTGGTGGCCCAGGTGGAGCCTCATGCTGCCAGCCTGTTCGGGCAGCAGCTCCTCACCAGGCCCAGGACAGACGTCTGGCAGGATGTGGCAGATGGCCTTGAACAGGCTACCAGTGTGTGGCGCAGCAGGGAGGAGTGTCGCCACCATTATGGTGACCTACTGAGGTGGGACCCGGAGAGGCTTAGGGTCCTGCAGGTGCGCGTTCGGATGGGGGCTGTGCCACGGCCAGGTAAGTGTGCTCTGCCTGCGTCTGTGCATGTCCAGTGTTCCATGGGGCTGGCAGGGCTGCATGCCATGCTGGGGGAGGGTGCTGTCACTGCATGCCCTGTGACCTGGGATTACACATCACTGGGTGCACTGCGCCACTGCCCTGCGGCCGTGCCAGGCTGGGGTGCACTCTGTGCTTGGGGGTGAGGGCGGTGGGCTCATGGTGTTGCTGTGTACTGATGTGTGCTTGTTTATGTTCCCATCCTATGCCCTGAGGACCGGAGGAGAGCCAGGGCAGCAGGTGTGCCTGGCGAGCCACAGCAGGCTGCTGCAAGACCTACGGCTGGAACTGCAGGACAGAGGGGTGGAGCCGCTGGACTGGCATACGCTGCATCATGGCGGGCAGGTAGGCACTGTGCTTCTATATATTGTTGTGCAGGATGGGCATGCGGCCTCGGCTCCCTGTTCGCTGAGCCGTGGCAGCTGTGTTCAGCCTGTAATGTGCGTGGCACCATGGAGCAGCCATTGCACATGTGTGTGGCAGCTGTTGGTGGGCTGTGGGTGTGTCCGGCTGCCACCTGTGCCGCTGCAGTCCTGCTGCTACACTATGCCACCTGCCTACCACTGTGCTGACAGTTGGCCCATGTGTGGTGGTGTACAGCGCTTTGCATAGCTGTGGCATGCCGGGTCAGCGGCAGTCATAGGCCCACCCACTGTGGGTGGCCAGGGTGCCACCCCAGGTGCATGTGTCCCCACTGTCCACCTGGCGTGTGGTGGGACATGGCCACCCGTAGGAATTGTTGGACCTGTTCCTGCTGTTCCTGCACATGTCCACCCTTCCCCTGCCTTCCCTTGACCCTTTGTATAGCCCTGTCCCCTGTCCCCATCCCACTCTTACCTACCTTGTTCCTGCTCTGTACATAGTTTCCCCTGACTTGTTCCCTGTTGTATTGTATTTCTTGTTATTTAATACAGTTTTATATGGTTACCCATCTCTGGCTGGGTCTGCTTTGTGGTTGGCGAGTGAAGCCATGCTGCAGTGGTGTGCTGGGTGGCTGTGTGGTGTGCCTGTGTTGTTCTGTGGGCTGTGCATGGTGGTGTTTGCCCATCAGTCAGTGGCTGTGCCCAGGGGTGGCCATGGGCTGGCTGTTCGGGATGTGTGGCATATGTGTTGGGTGCCATGTGCCAGGGTGTGGCTGGCTGTGGCCTGGGTGGACTGGTGCATGTCATCCAGTGGGGGGTGGCAGACCACACTTGGCTGCTGGTGCCACCTTTCCTATGTCCACCGCTGTGGTGCACATGGTCGAGGGCTGGCTACATGCCCTTGCTCCTTGGGTGGTGTTCAATTGTGGGACGGCTGTGTCTCTCGGCCTGGCTCCACCACCTCCCCAGCGGCCACCGCCTCCCCAGTGGCCACCCCCTCCTCCCTGGTGCTATGCTCCTTGCTGTGCTTGTGGCAGGTCCATTTGTGTCCTGGCGCATTTTCCTCAGCCCCTTGCACATCTATGGTTGCACTATTGCACATGTTGGGTTGCTCCCTGGTGCACCTCTGACTACGCTGTGGCACATCCATGTGATATTCAGCCGTGTTGCCCTGGTGCACATCGCCATGCGTAACCTTTTAATATTGCACTCATTGCGCCATGGCTCTTTGGATTTATGCTGCGCTGGCCTTGTGCTGGCATCTGGTGCATTTCTGAATATCCCACCCATTGTTTTCTTGGTCACTATCAACAGAAGGAGCATAACAATTAAAACTGAGGGAAGGCTCAGGTTTTTTTTTTTCACCTCGCCCCTTAATTGTTATGCTATGTCTATTGATAGTGCCCATGTGGACACTGTACACACAAGGGAATTCAGAGAGTAATTTGGGTAATTTCTTTAGCATAAACTGTTTAATATAGCAGTAATAGAATTACATTCTCTCTTATAAACCATAGTGCTAGTGATGAACCAGGTGCTGACCATTGGGCATTTGGCTGAGTGGCCACCGGGTGGACACTATACTATAGTCCACTAGTGGGTCGAGATGCAGGGCATGTCAATAGTTAATCACTGAGGTCCTAATCTGGCATCCAAAGGGTGACATAAAATAGCATAAAAGCAAAAGAAAAGTACAGGAACAAATCCCACCCCAATCCTAGGTTTCTTTCCCCAGCAAAAAGCACAAGTCATTATTTCTAAATTTGGATTTGAACCAAACTGATGTACTGTATATGCTAGAGATAGAGCCTACAGTAGTAGGTTTATAGAAATATGGTTAATGCCACCAGGGAGGTACAGTAATAAAAAGAACTGTGAACGGACAGTGTTAATATGCTGGAGTGGGCACAGCAGGCTGCATTTTTTAGTATCCAGAAGCTGATGGAGTGAAAGGTAATATAGTGCCAGGATAGAAGTAATGTTTAATAACACTAAGAATAAAACTAGGTCTGGAAAAGGGGTAACAGCACAAGTGCCATAGAGTGAACTTAACACTGAATGGGAAAAAGGTAGTGTGAATATTAACCCTTAGAAGACTGTGGACGTATATATACATCCAGAATCTATATACGTTCACACATATTCAGTTCTCAAAGGGTTAACAAACCAAGCATGTAAAGCTGGTTTGCATGCTTTGAGCATTTCCAGAGAGGCAACATCCCTATTTATGGGATGCTCCCTAGGCAGACAGGGCCCCACCAGAAAAAAGACAAGCTGACAAGCAGGTAAGATGAGTTGCTGCTCTCACATTTTATGATTTGAAAAAGAAGGCAATGAATAATAATGAAAGGTTTCTGGCACTATTTGCAGAGCTGTGGGGACCAAACATTAAGAGACTCAAGGAAGTGTGTGAGTGATATATATTCAATATGTATTTTTTGTATGGATGCTTTAGTATGCTCATAGAATATAATGTATAGAAGCACTGGAAATGTAAAGAATACCATTTGGCTACTGTTTTCCATACCTCAGAAAGTATTAGTATCAACCTTTGAAAGGAGGCACTGATAATATGAGATAATGGTATGAAAGGCAACATTTTGAATTATGTGTTTTTATTTAATTCAATAGGCTAAACAGACTAATGACAAGAAACTATCACTCTTTCTTTAAAAAAAAAAAAAGAATACCTAAAAGGGTCACTAGTCATATCAGAGGATTGAATTAGAGATATTAATAAATGCACATTTGGGTAAAATTAATATAAATAAAACGTGTGATTACTGAACTGAATGCATGTATGGTGGTGAATATATTTGAAAATGTGGAAAAAGATTTATGATGCTTATAAAATAAGTAATGAGAGAATTATTTTATTTATTTAAAATTTTGTTAACTGGGAAAGACACACTGAGCCAAGGCTCATTTCCATGTGTGATGTATGGGTGGGGGAATGGAAGTACAGGCATAAAAACATTACAAACATCTGAAGTGCAAAGATATAAAATACACAATGCAAAGCACATGGGCAGTCCAACCAAGGTGATTAAGTGAGACGTCCACATGAATTAACAACAGCATGGAATCTTACATTGAATAAAAGGAAATACTATGTTATCTGGAAACTTGGTATCCTGACACTCAGGATACCGAGCCCAGATAATAGACATTGGTGGTCCGGATGGCACCACTGTCCCAACCAACTGTTGGGGAACACGGCAACGAATGCCATAATTTTTAATGCAGGGGGCTTTGCTCCCTGCACCCCCCATATGGAGGGCTTTGCCCACCACCCACCCTGGTAACTAAAATAACTAACTCCAAGGGGAAGCGGACCCTGGAGTTAAAATGTAACAGTTATGGAGGTGGCAAAAGTGTATGGCTGAAAGAGAACCCAGACCATGCAGAGCATACTGGCTGAGCTACCTGTGCTCCAGCCCTCCATAGCACGGGGCAGCTCTGCCAGCTTCCGGCTCCAATGGTGTTTTCAGGGGTAAGGTAGCAAGCTGTCACATTGGCTACCTTACCCCTTCCTGTAGCACCATCGGGCATGTGTCCATCAGCACAATCAATTTCAGGACACTGAACCTGTCAGGCAATAGTGCCCAGGCAGGTGTGTGTCGGGATAGTGAGCCACGGGAGACCGTAAGAGTGCTGAATAAAATTAACAGTGCGTAGATTCTTACATAGATATGCTAAACAAAGCATGCTAGAGAGCATAAATTATGCACTGCATTTAATAGAGAGCAGATTGAGGGCCCAGAGCACAATTAGCCTAGATTTAGGGAGTCATAGGCAGGTGGAGGAGACAGAAGAGACTATGAGGAAAAGGTCAGAGGGCTGAAGAGGGGGAATGACAGGCACAGGAGAAGTAGGAATATGCCCTCACAGGTGTCAAAACGGGATCTACAATGCCGGTTCAACAACACTTTTGTCAACTGGCATCTCATCTACAAGAATTATGTCAACCGGAAGTTGCGGTTTACGTAATTCCCATTTGTCTCCTGGTCCAATTTTTACATCCAGAGGATTTGCCCCTTCAACTCCCCACATTGTCTTGGGGAGGGGGTGTGGGATGGGGAGACAGTACACAGCGACCTGTTGGCAACATGTCGATTTTGTCGATGAGTTGGTAGGTCTCTGTGTTGGTGTCGGTGTCAGGGGGGCATACCGTCAAAAGGTATGGAGAGAGTTGGAGGGATGAACTGAAGAGGGGAGTAGGTTCCAGAGAGAGAGGGTAGGTGGTAGAAGAAAGCAGCTTGCCCTTCACGAGCATGAAGATGGGGAATCTAGAAGGTACATGAATCCTGGACCTCAGTGAGTAAGAAGAGGAGAGGGCAGGAAAGAGGAGTAAGGAGAGGTAGGAGGGAAGGGAACCAAACCTGTATTTAGCAATGAAGGTGATACAATGGGACTGGTGATGTAAAGGTAATATGAGGATGGAAAGGGAGGAATAGAGGGAGCAATGGTGAGTGCAGAGTGGATAGTAGGTAGTTGAGTGGCAGAAGGTATTACAGAGGGTGTCCAGTCTGGCAAGGGAAGTGGAGGGGGCAGTGCCATAAATCACATCCACATAATCAACAACTGGGAGAACCAGTTTGGTAACCAGCTCCCAGCAGACCTGGGAAGAAAGGTAGTTTTCAGTACAGGGCATTGAGTTTGGGGTGGAGTTTGGCATGTATGGCATCAATGTTGGCAGAGAGGTGAAGCTTGCTATCTAGCCACACACCAAGGTGCTTAAAGGCAAGGACAACCTCCAGGCATGTGCCATCCAAAGTGGAGAAGACAGGGGAAGGTGAAAGCCTTACCGCTTTCTGGCTGATGTCAAAGGTCATGGACACAGTCTTCTTGGTGTTGACCCAGAGCTGTTTGGCACAGAACCAGTGCAGCACATTGTGGAAATTGTGCTGGAGTGGGAACTCCACAGCTGAGGTTGAAGGGCCAGAAGTGTAGATGACTGTGTCATTAGCATACATGTGAATATACAAAGCAACACAAGCACAGAGGAGGTCATTTAGGAGAATTGAGAAAAGGATCAGACCCAGGATGGAGCCCAGTGGGACCCCTGCTAGGCTGGGAGGGGGGACAGGACACCACCCACCTGAACTGACTGTTGATGGCCCATAAGGTATGAATAGAACCAGTCCACAGCAGATGCTGAAAGGTCAATAGAGTTCAGCTTGTGCAGGAGGAATGGGTGGGATACCAAGTCAAAAGATTAGGCTAGATTGATGAATATGGTTGTGGTGATGTGCCCTGGATACATCCAGGTGAGGATAGAATCAGTGACACACAGCAAGCATGAGATGGTAGAACGGTTCTTCCTAAAACTAGACTATCAAGGTGAGAGGAAAGTTGAGGACTCAAGGAAGCCGAGTACACTGTGGTCTGTTGAAGCTTGGCAAAGGAGGGAAGGAGTGAAATAGGCCTCTAGTTGCCTGGGCAGTAGGGGTCACACCCTCTGTGCAGAGGCAGAACCTTAGCAAATTTCCAGGCCTGAGGGACAGCACTGAAGGAGAAAGAGAGGTTCAGAAGGAGGGAGAGAGAGAGAGAGAGTTGGAGGGCAATGGCTGGTGCAGAGATTTGTAGGAGTTTCGGGTTCAAACCATCAGGGCTGGACTTTGAAGGGTTAAGTGACATAAGGGTGAGGAAGAACATAAGAACATATGAATTTGATGGCAGATGGGGACCGAGTGGATCATCTAGTCTGCCCATGAACCTAACCCCCTTCCCTACATTTTGCTGTTTTTGTTTACACAGTAGTGCCAGTCCCATGCATGTTTAAGTGCATTCACCATCTTTGCTGCAACCACCTCTGGGTACAGGCTGTTCTATGTGTCTACTACCCTATCTGTAAAAAAGTGCTTCCTGTTATTGTCTCTGACCCTTCCTCCTCTCGGGCATTGGTTGTGCCGTCTTGTACACACCTCTCCATTTGCATGGAAGAGGTTGTGTACCTGAACAGTGCTCATACCCTTGATGAATTTGAACATTTCTATCATATGCCATCTGTCCCTTCTCTGTTCCAGGGAGTACAAGTTTAGGTCTTGGAGTCTAGACTCATATGGCTTGTGACAGAGGCCCTGCATCATCTTTGTGGCACTTTTCTTAATTGATTCCTAGCGCTCTAGGTCCTTCTTCAAGTGGGGCCTCCAGAACTGGACGCAGTACTCCAGTTGTGACCCCACCAGGGATCTATAGAGTGGAATGATCACTTCTTGTTTCCTGCTAGTTATTCCCCTGCCTATGAATCTTAGGATACTGCTTGCTTTTAATGCCACTTTTTCACATTGATTCCCTACTTTATGGTCATGTGATATGATTACACCCAAGTCCTGTTCAGTCTTGGTCTCTTCAAGTTGATGCGCATCTACAAAGTATTGAGTTCTTGGGTTCTGTTTTCCCAGGTGCATCACTTTGCATTTTATAGCATTAAATCTAAGTTGCCAGTCATTGGACCACTGTTCACATTTCTTGAGATCCTCCTTCATACTGGAGGCTCCCTCCTGATTGTCTACCCTATTACATACATGTATCATCTGCAAACAGGCAGACTTTACCCTCAAGACCATCAGCAATGTCACTGATGAATATGTTAAAGAGGACTGGACCCAGCACCAATCCCTGAGGGACTCTTCTGGTCACAAAACCCTCTTTGGACATGGCACTATTTACAGTACTGTGACTTTCTGAGTTCTATCCTGCAGCCAGTGTGCTACCCAGCTTAATATCTTATGACCAAAACCTGTGCTCGAGATTTTTGATCAGAATCTTATGTGGAACAGTGTCAAAGACCTTGCTGAAGTCCAGGTACACCACGTCCACTGCCCCACCTCAGTCCACTGCTTTGGTTACCCAATCGAAGAATTTGATCAGGTTGGTCTGACATAATCTACCTGCAGTAAATCCAAGTTGTTTGGGGTCAAGTTTTCCTGCCTCCTTTAGGAAGTCTACTATCCTTTCATTAAGTAGTGTCTCTATGATTTTACCCACCACTGAGGTAAAGCTGACCGGGCAGTCATTTTCTGCCTCCTCCCTGCTGCCACTTTTATGCAAGGGTACCATGGTAGCTCTTTTCCAGACAAGAGGCACCTTGCTGCTTTCCAGAGATTCATTGTATAGCTCAGCTAATGGTGCAGCTACTTCTTCACGAAACTCTCTCAGTATTCTTGGGTGAATACCATCCAGTCCCATGGCTTTCTCTGTCCTCAATTTTTCTAGTTCTTTCAGCACCCTTTCCCCTTGTGAAGGGGCTTGCATCTGCCTCACATGCAAGGTGCTCTGTTCTGTTTAATGCTGGACTACTACCGTTCTGCTCATTTGTGAAGATCGAGCAATAGAATGCATTTTGTTCCACTATTTGACCATTGCTTGTTGACATTCTGACTGTCACAGCGTGTGTTTGAATAAACATCTGACGAGGTAAATTTAGAAGTTTAAAACACACCGTGGTGTGATATTTATATTTCAAAAGTTTGAACAATAATAAATGAAAACAAAAAAATTGCAAAGGAAAATCACTGCTTAACATCAGTAGTTTCTCACATAAAACAGTCCAGGACCTTAGAGCTCCTAAGACCCTTCTCATTTGCATTCAACAGCTTGTCTGCATAAACAGTAGAACCTCTCCTCCTCTGTCAGGGCTGAGCCCCACTGGACTACACTGAAGTGAACTTAGTGAAGAGGTTTTATATCTTTTGGTGGGGTCACCTGACTGAGCCCTTTCTATTTACATGTCTGGACATTTTTAAAATCCAAATTTTTTTTTTTGTTTCAGGGGACTTCCTGGTTCAGGTAAAGATACAGTGCATATCTCCACAGATATTGACTTTCTATTAGGGCTGTGTGAATACCATTTATTGAATATTCGATATTCGGTGCAAAAATATTCGGTATTTGTTATTCGGTATTCATTATTCATGGCTAGCAGGGGGGTTGATTAAAATTAATAAAAAAGCCTCCCCCCCTGGCCAACAGTAAAAAATTCCTGGTGTGTAGTGGTCCCACCCACCTGCCGATCATCGGCCCAAAACTGAAGAATCACACCCCACCGCCAAGATTTCCATCAATTTCCCCATCCTCATTGTCTAAAAATAAAAAAAAAGTCCTGTCTCCCTGGTGTCCAGTGGATCACCCACCCTGCCATGAGATAGTGTCCAGTGCACACACCCTACTCCCCCCCAGTACCCCGAGCAGGCCACTGGCACAGTCCTCCACTCACCTTCTCAGCAGGCAGCCTGACTGAGCACTTCAATGAATGAGCACATTACACACTCATTCATTGAAGGGCTCAGTTGGGCTGCCAGCCATGAAGATGAGTAGAGGGCTGTGCTGGTGGTCCACTCAGGGTACTGGTGGGAGTGGGGTGTGTTCACTGAGCACTATCTCATGAAAGGGTGGGGGGAGTCCACTGGACACCGGGAAGACAGGAAATATTTTTTATTTTTAGGCAATGGAGATGGGGAAATTGATGGAAATCTCAGTGGGGGGGATTCTTCAGTTTGGGCTGGTGATCGCCCGCAGAGGTGGGACCACTAGACACTAAGGACTGCATTTTTTTAATTTTACTATTTATTGGGGGGGGGGGAAAAAAGGCTTTATTTTTTCATTTTAGGCAATCCCCTGGCCAAATACAGAATACCGCACAAATAGTGGGCTATTCGGTATTCAGGTCCGAATATTCGGATAGCCCATTATTCGTGGTATTCGGAAAATAATATTCGGGGAATGCACAGCCCTACTCTCTATATCTCTGATCCACAGTGACTAAGCACTTACACAGTAAGAGGTTTATTATGTGACTTTATGAAAATACCTTAAGGGTTTCTTATAACTGTACTAATCATGAAATTATTATTGTTTTACAGTATATGGCTTCTGAATCCTTTTTATTTAAAAAGGCTTTATTAACTGTATTTATTCCTATTTAAAATAGCCTTCATGCTTTTTGTACACAAAATGCACTTATGTACTTTACACAACACCTCTCCAGGTGTTTGGCATCATTCCAGGGACTGGATGGATGGGAATGGAAAAAGAATGAAAAGAGAGAACTAGTAGGAAGTTTAGTAGGGATAGTAAAGAGCTACGGTAGGTAACCAACCTATGTTAGGGGGAAAAGAAAAATAGCAAAGAGAAAAATGTTAACTGATGCTCAACAGAAGTTTTGGTAGCTCAGAAATAAGGAGATAGAAAAGTGGCCCATCAGTCACAGCTGAGGGTGTAGCCTAACTCCACCAAACACCTCCCTCCTTAAGAAAAAAATGTTCTCAAAACTATACTGGTTTTTCAAGAACCTCCTCTCAGTCATAAATATTCTACCAAAACAGTAGAATGGGGGTTGGTTGAAACTTTCTCTCACCCACTATGAGAGCTTCACCCCAGGGTTCCTTAATTCAGCTATTTTCAGTATCGTCCACCATACCAAGTTACTGCAATATGACAATACTTTTACCACATTACCCTGGGACTGTCAAACAGTTCAGCACAGTACCCATCTATGCTCTCAGAGGACTTCACTCTGTAGTGACTGTCTACTCACTGACTATTTCACTTTGGTTACTACAACTCAAGACATTTCATTTGTAATATCAGGCACCCATCAATATGCATCATTTCAGCACCCATCACTTGGCATAGTTTCAGAACCCATCACTTGGTATCATTTCAGAACCCTGTGCACCCACTATTGTACCTTCATCAGTACATTAAAAAAGATGAAGTAATACACAGCAGTTTTATGCTGACTTCTAGCTTCCTCAATACTCGTTACTTGGCATAATTTCAGCACCCATCACTTGGCATCATTTCAGAACCCGTCACTTGGCATTGTTTCAGCCCTGTGCACCCACTATTGTACCTTCATCGGTACATTAAAAAAGAGGAAGTAATACACATCAGTTTTATGCTGACTTCTAGCTTCCTCTATACCCATCACTTGACATTATTTCAGTCCTGTGCATCCATTATCATATCTTCATCAGTACATTAAAAAAGAGTATGTAATACACAGTAGTTTTATGCTGACTTTTAGTTTCCTCCATCTAGCTATCAGGGCAGCTGTAAAGGCCTATACCACAACTTTCTCTGGGGTGAGTTGTACCCAGCTCTAATCCCATTATAACACATTGTTTCCACTCAGGGGCGCAATCATAGGTTCCACCACATACCTAGATCCTCCATGACCCTAGATTCCTCATTTTATATCATACAGTATAGACATTTCTTTTATGTTATATATTTCTTGTAATCATTTCATACATTTCATTTATCCATTACTCTTTAATATATTTTCTGGTAGACAAGGAATCTTCTTACGCTGAACATCAACCAGCCAGTTCCTAACTCCAAAACCTTTGGGATTTCCTTTTAAACCTTATTTGTAACATACCAGGGTTTTCTTTGGACCCTTATTTATAATATACCAGGAGTTTCCTTTCATCCCTTACATCATTCTGGTACCCTCAACTGACTGTACTCAGCATCAGCCTTAAACGCTGTATTCATTTTAAACATTACATGTTTCATACATTTCATCCCATATCACAGGGTGTTCAGAACATTGGAAAGTCCATTCAGCCACCATGGTGTCTTCCCTGTTGCTTGTAGTCTTCACCCCAGTATGCATATGTCCTGAAACAGTCTTACCTGGGGCCTTCATTTCATCATCCTCCAAGTAGCGGCAGTCTGGAAAAATGGGCAATGGGATCTCAAAAGTGGCTGGCTACAAAAATTCCATCGGGGGTCCTCCTCCTCCTCTAGAACCCATGGATTCTGGTCCTCTGCCTCCACCACACAATCCTCCAGTTGGGATCCCTCCATCAGCACCTGGCAGCAATGCTCCACCTCTCTCCTGTGCTGGTCCGCCTCTACGCTCCATCAAACTCCAATCAAGGAAATAGCTCCTCTCTTGTTCTCCTCACCTGGGCTCTGGTATGCACACTGGTAAGCCCCTCCTTCTTCAACAGATCCTTGGCATCCACAAGATCCTGGAGGTATACCATCCTGCTCTTTGCCCCTATGTCTGGATACCAGGGCTGGTATCTAGATACTGGTCTCCCCCTTGTTTCTCTGGACAACCAGTACTGTTCTACTTCTGATACCAAGTTTGTCATAGCGTGTGGGAATAAACATCAGATGGGGCAAATTTACAGGTTTAAAACACACCATGGTGTGATCTTTATTTTTCAAAAGTTCGAAAAATAATAAATGAAAACAAAAAAATTGCAAACAAAATCACTACTTAACATCAGTAGTTTCTCACATAATATAGTCCTGGATCTTATAGTACCTAAGACTCTTCTCATCTGCATCCAGCAGCTTGTCTGTGCAAACAGTAGAACCTCTTCTGCTGTCTCAGGGCTGAGTCTCTCTGGACTGCACTGAAGTGAACTTAGTGAAGAGGTTTTATATCTTTTGGTGGGGTCACCTGATTGAGCCCTTTCTATTTACATGTATGGACATGTTGTTTAAAAACCAAATAGTTTTTTTTGTTTTAGGGAACTTCCTGGTTCAGTTAGAGGTATAGTGTATATCTCCACAGATATTGACTCTCTATATCTCTGATCCACAGTGACTAAGCACTTATACAGTAACAGGTTTATAATGTGAATTTATAAAAATACCTTAAGGATTTCTTATCATAAAACTTATTATTGTTTTATGTGGCTTCTGAATCCTTTTTTTTAAAAAAGGCTTAATTAACTGTATGTATTCCTATTTAAAATAGCTGTCATGCTTTTTGTACACAAAATGCACTTATGCACTTTACACAACACCTCTCCGGGTGTTTGGCATCATTCCAGGGACTGGATTGATGGACATGGAAAAAGAATGAAAAGAGAGAACTAGTAGGAAGCTTAGTAGGGATAGTAAAGAGCTACGCTAGGTGGCCAACCTAGGGTGGGGTGGAAAAAGAAGAAAAGCAAAGAGAAAAGTTTTAACTGTTGCACAACAGAAGTTTTGGTAGCTAGGAAATAAGGAGATAGAAAAGTGGTCCATCAGTCACAGCTGAGGATGTAGCCTAACTCTGCCACACTGACTATCCTCCCCGGTTCTTCCTTTTTTCACTGAAGTATCTAAAAAAGGTTTTATCCCCCTTCCTGCATCCAAGCACTATTTTTTCCTGTTTTGGCATTTGCTAACCTGGTAGCCTTTCCAGCCTCCTTGAGCTTCTTCTTGTAGAGCTCCCTATCCCCTTCCCTCTTTGACTCCTTGAACTGCCTAAAGGCTTGTTTCTTTTCTCTAATCTTTAGTGCTACATCTCTAGTAAACCAGAGGGGAATTCTCTTCCTTTTCAATTTAGTTGCTAGCTTTCTGCAGTCTTCTGTTACCACATTTAGTGAGTCTTATAAGTTTTTCCAGCGAGCTTCTACATCCCCTGCTGATCTGCCTCTCAGCAGTGCTTTAATGCTGGATCTCATTTTCGGGAAGTCTGCTTTTTTGAAGTCAATAACCTTTAGTCTGGTATGTCCTGGAACAACCATATTATTGATTTGTAGCCAGACAGACTTATGATCACTGGCTCCCAAATTGATGCCGACATGGATGTCGGATATTCTGGGGCTATTGGTGATAACCAGGTCCAGGTCCAGGACTGCTCTATCCCTGGAGGGTGAGTCCACTAATTGGTTCAACCCAGCTTCCTTAAGAGTGATGAAAAATTCTGTGCTCTTTTATGTGAAAGCTGTGCATGTGGACCAGTCTACTTTCAGTAGCTTAAAATCCCCGACCAGAAGCAGCTCCCCTTTGTCAACCATTGAGTGAATGGTCTCAAGAATCTCCTGGTGAGTGGGGTGTAGGACAGACAGTGTGATCAGGAGTTGTATGATAGAGTAGTGCATATGTTGTGAAGAATGTTTTAAAATGAGCAGCAGGGGGTTAGAGACCATTGTGCCATCTACCAGGAGGTTGGGGGAATGGACTGTATTGTGGGACCAAATAGGGAATGGGAAACCTTCCAGATCATTTATGGAGAGTTTAGATTGGACTAGAGGTTGGAATTGAAGTATTGAGTCTTCACAGTGCAGACATCCATTCTACAGGAGTTCTTGAATGGCCTGTAGTATAGCAGCATGGACAGATTAGAATAATGGGCCCCCTCACCATAACCAAGTAATTTCAAAACTCTTTTCTTATAGCATCCAGACTATAAATTGTAAATACCTACATCCCCCCTTTTTTTGCACAGAGTAGCTGTATTTATACAGGTTCCTTTCAATTATAACTGTGTATATTCAGCAGTAGAACCCAATTTGCAGTCTGCATGACTGTATATTCAGTAGTATAGGACTCAATTTTCAGTTATTGGAGAGGGTGTTGGTACCACATAATATATAGGAGGTCAGTTTTTTTCTTAACCCATTATTGTCCTCAGTGTACCCAGCCTAGTTACTCTCCCCCCCCATTTCCTTTTAATCAAAAAGGTGGTGATAGAGTCAGGTGATGCAGCTGTCAGGTTAGCAGTCTCAGGAGTGAGCTCCGTCTGTCCTGATTGTTTTTTCTACTATTTTTCCCTTTCTTAACAATCTCCTCTAGTGATACCTGGCATCTTTTTGCTTATCAGTGGGTTACAAAATACTGTAACAAGCAATATTGTAATCTGCGAACACTTCATCTATGGAAACTAATCTGCTGACTGTTGTCTCTCAATCCCCAGAACTGCAGGCCTTGGCCCTGGAGCCTAAGTGACCACAACATAGCGACTCACCTCCTACATCCCCGGCTACTGAAACCAGTGAACTTACTTCTGAAAAGTTATTTTTGGAAATTAATGTAACAAAAACAGCAGTGCTTACCTTGATAGAGAACTTCAAAGATCTTAATCTGGTGCTCTCAGACCTAATGAGATGGGTCTTGGACTCAGAAGCCCACAAAAGTTCCACAGAGAACAAGCTTAACTGTCTGGAACCTGATGTGGTCCTTCTCAGATGCACCATAGCTAAACTTGAAGACAAATTGGAGGATTTTGAGGGATAGAGTCGAAGAAATAATCTAGTTTTGCTGTCTTCCAGAATTGGCTGAAGGCTCCAATGCTATTGAATTCCTTCAACATCTCTTGAGCAAAATCACTGTCCCTTCCCTAAATAGCCCTGCATATATTATTGGAAGGGCTCATAGGGCTCTGAGACCCAAGCCACCAGCTTGGGAACAACCACAACCTCTTATTTTTCGATTATTAAATTACTTGGACCAAGTGCATATTTTGAAAGCTATTCAAAGTCAACAAACTTTGTTATGGGAAGGACATTGGCTGCGCCTGGTGCAGGACTTAACATTACAATCAAGACAGAGGATAGTCGAGTATCATCTTATTCTTTCCAAACTGTGGGCTGCACAAGTAAAACATTGGCTCCTATATCCATCCCGCCTGGAACTTACTACCCAGAAAGGACAGAGGAGATTTGATACTGTAATTCAGGCAGCTAAAGACCTCTTTCTTCCCTATGTACCCTGACTTGTTTAAATATTTTCAGCTGCCTATTTCAACTTCATGATCTTCTCAGTTGGAACTTTAAAAGCTGACTTTGATTTTTATAATTTTTGTTAGCTTCTGGAGTCTTGTTTTATCATCAGTCTTTCCACTTTTTCTGCCCTCTGCCTTGGTTTCTGTTTGTTTTATTGTTGGCTCTCTGCCTCTTCCACCCTCCCTTTTTTATTTTCAGGCTATGCACTGTGTTTGTTTCTTCATTTTCTTAATTATTTTTATTTCTCCTTGCTATATTTTTAACCTTTTTGGCTCACTGGTGTTTTTTGCATTTTATTCTCTCCACTGTTCTTTTTCTAGAATCTTCCTTACTTGATTTAAGAGCGATCTCATTTACTAATATCCTTTCTAATTATGTTTTTTCCTCTCTTCACTGATATAGTTTTCCAGACTATGCTTGTATTGGAAGGGCAAGTTTTGTTTGGAGGGGAGGACGATTTCTTACCCTGACTAAGATATGTTTCTAAATAGTATCTTCTATCACCTCATCTTCGATATTTTACTGTGAATTGTACTGACATTATAGATAGCTGTCTAGTAATGCACCTTCCACTGTCTGGTTTTCTTGTCCATATTTATGGGAAGGGGGGAGTATTAGTAGCAGTCGTCACTCTTCCCCTTGCCTAAGTTTTGTTTCATGCAAAATTTCATTGTTTGTTAATACGAGTGGCTGTTTATTTAATATTTTATGTAAACTGGTTTGTTCTAGGACAGTGGCACCAGGATCGACATGATACATACAGTATGTCTTGCCCAGTGTTACCAGTTAATTATTTGATACACGGCACAGTTTTTTCAGGTTGTTTGTTGTAATAATTCTCAACTGTGTATAGTTATGACATAAAACCCTAGTTTCCAAATTCTCTTAGTTGTGACTTTATCGTTGGGGGGGTGCTATAACTGCGATCTGTGGGAGGGCAGTGCGGGTGACACTTGGATGAGTGCTACTCCTATCTTTCTGCTCATCTTCCTTTGATTTTCCTCTAGTTTTATTTGGTTATTTGGGGGGGGGGCCTTTTTAATATGTCTTTGATTCTCAGGACCAGGGCAGAGTTTTGTTTTTGCAATCTGGCTGGATTTTAGATAACCTATTGGTAGCCTTTTGACTCGTGTAGGACATCATTGCAACCTTCTATAATTTGACACTGTGTATTGACTCCACTTGTCATGTGGATCACTGTGCTTCTTTTTAAGTCTTTTTATGTAATGACTTCTCCTCTAAGTATGTTTAATAGTGCTAGTCCTAGTCTGTCCAACTACCCCTGCACATCAGATGGTATTCGCTACCCTCCATTTTTCTTTATGGCACTCATCGATTTTGCCACCTGTCCCCCATCTGTATATAATTTCAAGGGTGTTGGTTATTGCTTTACATTTATATCATTTTATCATTCAGGTGTGTTTGGAGGAGAGGTTTACTCTGGAAAGGGATCATATATATTTATAAGGCTTGCTTCACCTTTAACGGGGGCCGACGAGAGCTCTCCACCCTTCAGTCAGTCACGGACCATGAAGGTAGGAGAGGGCTTTTCTGGGCACAGAGTTTGTCTTTTTTATGATAATGGTTATTTACTGTTGGAGATTGTTATAGTTTATAGTTGGAGTTTTTTTGTCTTGTTTGGGGAGGGAAGGTCGGGAGGGCAGAGTGGACATGCAGCTATGTCTCTTTTTCTCTATTGTGGCAATTCTTATTTAACTTCTGTTTTCTAATCATTTTTTATGTTTGACCTATGGAAGACGGTGACTTGGAATATTAAGGGTGGACTGTCCCAATGTAAAAGATATTGTATTCTCGAACATTTAAAAAAGTTTCAGGTTTATATTGCTCGTCTCCAAGAGACCCACATAACCACCCAGTAGGTTAACCTTTTTATGGGGGACTGCGGGGGGCAGGTCTACAGTTCAGGAAATAGTAGTACTCACCAATGTGGAGTTCTTCTCCTAATAGCCATATGGGTCCCTTTTGTGTTTTTGAATGAAGTGGGTGACCCCGAGGGCCAATATGTTTTTGTACACTGTCGGAGGTGAGGATGTGGAGATTCTCCTCGGGTCTATCTATCGTCCAAATGTTCATGCTCCCTCTTTCTTCCCACCTTGGGCACTGCTCTATGACAGGCCTTTCTCTGGCCCAACTTGCCTTGATGGAATTCATTGATCAGTTGGGAATTGTGGAACCTTAGAGAATCCTTCACTCATCTGACTGTGCCTATATCTTTCATTCTTTCCCTCACAATTCTCAATCACAAAACCCATTTTTTTATTAGTTCTTACTTATTGCCGACCATATATTCAAGCACAGTAACCCCTCGATATAGCGAACTCTGCTATAGTGAAATCTCGGATATAAAGAATGCCTACTGTGGCTCCTGAAGTTTCAAGCCATATTTGCATTAGCGTTTGTGGAGGCTAACCTGCTGAGAACTACAACTGCAGAATCAGCAGAGTTGTGAGCAAATACAGTGCCACAAGTCAGGGGGTTGCTCAGCTGAAAGCCAAGGAGGTACTGTATAATATAATGTAGAAAACTGAAGGCACCTTACAGTGTGCTGTGCAAAGTCATGGACCCGCTATAGTGAAAAGTGCCTTAATGTGACAGTGCACAATAAACAAGAAAATTACACAGAAAAGTAAACTTATTTAATCAGTTGCAGCTCCTTTTAATCCTCGGTTTAGCTGGGACAGAGCTATAGCACAGTCCAGATGTGCTGTATTAAGATGAGAGGTGCTGTGGCAGGTTAAAACTCTGCATCTGATTTTCACGTTTCTTTTGCATTGTCACATTAAAACCATTTTCCCTATAGTGTATACATGATTTTGCACAGCGCACTGTAAGTTGCCTTCAGTTTTATATATTACATGATACAGTGCATCTGTGGCTCTCATCTGAACAATTCCCCTCCCCCCCAACTTATGGCTCTGTGTTTGCTCGTGATTCTGCTGCTTCTCTGGCAGCAGCTCTCAGCTGGTTAGTGGTCCTCGCTGTAACGAACGAGGATGTATAACGAATGGCGGACATGGCTACCAAAGTGTTCATTATAGTGAGGGGTCACTGTATTTATATTCAAGGTTTACATGCCACTTTATGGGGTTTATCACATTGAACACTCTCCTAAGGACATATAACAAATACCTAGTACTTCCCACCTTCAATGCTGACATTCAACCTATGCCCGTTTTGGGAGTGGCATATCATAGGAGGGGCACCCAGAAGGCAGTATACATTGTCACTAAATTCCCAACCAAGTGAAGTCTGTCCATGGATGCAGTTTGTACCAAGGAAGCCATGATCTCATGGGTCAAGGGTACCTCCGTGGTTCTCCATCTGCATAGGAGGAGCCGCTTCACCTGCATGGCTAAAACAGTCACCCATCTGTGTTCCGGCGAAGTCAAGTATGGGGCTATGGATTTCATTGCCAGGAGAAGCAGAGATGCAGACCTTGGGATGTTTTTGTGGAGCACCTTAGCCCCCAGTGCATAGACATGATCCCATATCCCTTGTATCTTGGGACATCCCCAAAGTATGTGTGTGAGATCCCCCTTCCTCTCCTGACATCTCCAGCAGAGATTGGAACTTAAAACCCCAGGCACGGTGTAGCACCACCGAGGTACGGTACCAGGAGTGCAGGACTTTGTTTTAAATTAACCTACTCTTTGCATCCCCAAATTCTTATGAGCCCCTACCCAGCATTCTTTCCACAGCTGATCTGTGATTCCCTCCATAGGGCTCCTTCCTATTTCTCTCTGGAATGGTCAGACTGACTTGGGAGAGTATCCCTAACTGTGGCATATATTTTGCTGTCCATACCCTTGGGGGAGGCCAGTCAGATTTGTAGCATAGTAATAGGCTGCCCCAGGAGCCATGCTCTAACATAAGCCTGAACAGCACTCCGGATTTGCAAATACTTCCAAAAGTCTGAGGTAGAGAGGTCCCAGTGGGCCTGCAGATTACTAAGTGAGTCTATTGTTGTGTTTTTTGGGATTAGTAAATCCTCCACCCGCCCTAGGCCCCTGCATTCCCAGTCCTACCAGTACACTGGGCAAGTGCCTATTTGGATATGTTCATTTCCCCGTTGTCGCTAGTCTCTTCTGCACCCTGTCCCATGTCATGAGGAGGACATTGTTGATATAGGTACCCACCCCAACATCTATAAGACCACACATGAGCCACTAGTGAATCCTGCACCAGTAGAACCAAGGCAAATAGTGGTACTGGGGGAATCCATCATTAAATTCACAGACAGGTTAATCTGCCGGGCAGATAAACATAATAGGATGGTGAGCTCTTTTTCAGGAGCAAGGGTAAGGGACATACCCTGAATGGCTGAAAACATTCAATGAGGAGCAGGGGAAAATCCACTGGTAGTTATTCATATCAGAGTTAATAATGTAAGAAGTACTCCAGTCACTGATAAACAAATGACTATCACACTAGGGAACCTGTTAACATCTACAGGGTGTGATATTATTTTTTCAGAGATCTTGCCCATACCCAGTGCTACATACCAGATAAATGAGACCATAAAACACTTACATTTGTGACTGAGGTTGTGGACTAAGGATATGGGTTTTTTCTTCTTCAGACACTGAGATTCCTATTGCGGAAAACCTCATCTATTTGGCAGAGATGGGTCACACCTCAACTACCATGGAAGTAAGTTGCTAGATACTAGAATCAGCAATGCTATTACTAGCTCTTTAAATTAATTAAGAACAGGGGACAGGGGGCATGGCTGGGGGCACCCACAAATAAGGTGATACCAAAGGGCACTGGAGCTATGATCCCAAAAAATGTTAACAGCTTCCCTGCCATCTGGTGCCTTCCCCCTCGGAGGAGGGGGACCCACCTGGAGATGGGATATGCCGGGGCAACTCGGGGGATTGGTTGCAATGTGTGTGTGTGAGGAAGAGCTCCTTTGATGGGTGTGATAGAGGAGTGTCTAACAGTAGGTGAGTTACTGCCCTCTGTGTGCTGGACTGCTTATTCATCTGGCAGGATCTGCCCAAAATAAACCCATGTTGATGACCATCCAGGAGACCATTGTCCTGCAAAAAGAGCACTAGCCTCTCTTTTACGATTGTATCCATGAGCTTCCCCACAATTGAAGTGAAGCTCACCAGTCTACAGTTGCCTGTTTCATCCCTAGGGCCACTTTTATGAATAGACACCACATGGGCCATTCTCTAGTCTTGTGGTACGCATCCTGTGTCTAGCGAGGCATTGAACAGGTCAGCCAGTGGCACTGCCAGGATCTCTGTTAGCTCCCTGAGTACCCTAGGGTGAATGCCATCCAGTCCCAGTGCCTTGTCTACCCTTAGTGACTTTAGTCATTTCAGAACCCTGTCCTCTGCAATCCTTATGTCAGTCAGCCCCTCCCTCTTCCCACTCCACCCCTCCCTTGAGGTATCTGCCCCCCTTTCTCCCTCATGAACACAGAGCAGAAGTACTCATTTAATGCCTCTGTCTGATCCACCCCCTTCTCCATCCACCCTTCTTCCTTCTTAATCCTCACAATCTGGTCTTTGTTTTTCCTACTTTCTCCAGTGTATCTGAAGAAGTCTTTTTCTCCTTTCTTAATACCCTGTGTCAGTCACAGTTCTCTTGAAGCCTTGGGTGCTCTGACTAGCCTGGTGACCTCCATGGATTTCTTCATATAGTCATCCTTGTCATCCCCCCCCCTCCTGATTTCTTGAGTTTCTGAAATGACCTTTTTTTTGGCCCTCACTCCCTCCATTACCTCACAAGTCAATCAATTGGCTTCTTTGCTCTCCCCTTTGTACAAGTCCCAGAGGCCTCTGTCAGCCCTTTTTTAATAAACTCTAATTTCTGACTAGCATCCTTGTCTGGTTGAATTCCTGCCAGATACCTACCTAAAATTTCCCCCATCCTTTTAAAGTCAGCTCCTTTAAATTCAATCACCCTGGTTCCTGTACCCCATGTTTCCCTACACATATTGAGCGCAAACCACACTGAGGGGTGGTTACTCCCAACCAGGGGATCCTCCACCCCCAGATCCCTTACAGCCTCCCCATTTGAAAGTACCAGGTCCAGAGTCCTCTCCAACCTAGTTGGTTCATGTACCAACTGCACCAGGAAGCTATCCTGAAATGCTTCAAGTAGTACCTGTTCCCTTGCACTTGTGGAGGATGGAGTGCTCCAATCCATTCCAGGTAGGTTGAAGTCCCCTCACGCCACTGTGTTCCCCTTCCTATAGACCCTTCTGATTTGCTTAGCTAGCTCTTTATCCATGTCATCCTGTTGTGCCAGTGGTCTGTATACTACCCTCATCCTCAGAGTCCTACCCCTCCAGTCCTGAATCTGCATCCATAGGGCCTTTGTCCTGCCTTCCTCCCCCTCCTGCCTTATACATTTTATCCCTTCCCATACATAGATTGCCATGCCCGGCCCCCTTTCCCCTTAGCCCTATCCTTCCTGAACATTCTATACGCTGGAATCATCATATCCCAGTCCTGGCGCTGGGTGGCCCACGTTTCTGTGATGGCCACAATGTCAACCCCCGCACTGCCAGGAGAGCCTGCAACTCAGTTGACTTATTACCTAGACTCCTTGCATTCAGCATGACCGCAGTTCACCCCATTTCTTCCCTTACTTTTCCCTGGCTTTCCCCCTTCCTCCTCCTCCCCATGCCTCTACCCCAACCTCCTCCCTATTAACTTGGAAGGTAAGCTCATCTGGCTCCCCTCTCTGAGATCCCTGCCTACCAGCAGTCCACTCGCTACCCCCACCTAGTTTAAACCCACCTTTGTTGCTATGTACCCCTCTATTCTCTTCTTAAATACTGCCTTCCCCTCCCCACTCAAGTGTAGCTTGTCCCCTGCGTATAGGTAGTTATTGTCCCAGCCCCCCAACCACCCACTAACCCATAACCCTTGGACTGACACCATTTCTCCAGCCACATGTTGAACTCCCTGATCCTTCCCTTCCTCGCCGTAGTTGTGCAGGGCACCAGGAGCACTTCTGAGAAGGCCAGCAATTCCCCCAGCTCCTCACACAACCTTCCCAGTTCCTTGAACCTCTCCCTCACAACTTCCACCATTTCCCCCACCAGGTCATTCGTACTCACATGCACCATGAGATGCGGTTTCTTCCTACCCCTCCTTGCACACTTCAGAATTGACTGCCCCGCCCTGCCCACCATGAACTCAGGTATGGACTCTACCCATATACGACAATGTCTTTCCCCCTTACAGCCCCATCTTATCCCTTTTAGTATGGAATCCCCCAACACTAGTTTTCCCCTCTCATCATTCTTTGCACCTGCACCTCCCCCCCGCACAAATAGGCACTGAACACAGACTTTAATGCAACTTAAAATATTTAAAGTTATGTCCCCTTAAACCACCCTTTCTCTTCTTTCTAATTAATTTTACTTTTACTCACCCTTCAGCGTAATTTGCTTCAATTAATATTATTTAACCCACTGGCTACTTACTGTGTTCAAGACTTGATGCTGGTTGCTGTTTATCTGAAATGTGAACTAAAATAGAATTAATTTGCTCTAGAGTTAAATTTCACTATAATGTGCTTTAGGGTGTCATACTTGTGATGCAGCATCTCCTGTGGCTGCCACCCATGCTGCTGCACCCCATGTGGTGCCTTTAAGCTATGGCCCTTCAGCAGAAGGACCACAGTGGAGGATCACTAGGCCAAAGCACAGATATACTAGATGCAGCTCCCTCCCACTGTCCACAAACTGGGTCCCAACTGGAGCAAGCAAGCTGTGGGACTGTGTTAAACTAGGATGCCTGTACCAACAGGACCCTGGCAGATGGGAACACACAACTAGCATGGTTCCAATTTGAAATGTAGTACTGCAACTAGGGACCATCTGGTCTTGATGTCCTCCAGGCACTGATCAGCTTATACAAAATCCAAGAAGATGATGCACACACAGCTTATCATGTTCAACATTTATTGAATACATCAATCATGTTAAAACAGCACAAAAATATGTGCTGTTCAGTTTTGTCACTACAGCATAAAAATGTTCAATACACCTCTGTGAGCTCACAGACAGAACATTGAAATAAAGTGCTCAATATGAATTAATGCAACAGTTCAGTGATAAAGTAAAAAAATGGGCATATGCACGCATAGCTGACCAGCCTTGAAAGAACCAAACCCACCAAGAATCCAACACCTACTCCCCCATGTAGCAAGGTGCTCTGCTTCTTCATCGGGGGGCAGAGTCTGGTGTTAACCTGAATGTTCCTTCTTATATACATCCATAGACTGGATAGTTTACTTTTGCGTTGCCCAGACTATTATAACTGATACCAACCGCCACATTCCTGCATGCTTCTCACTTTGGTTGCGTTTAGCTGAAGCTGCCATTATCAGGTAAATAGGTTTGAAGGCATTGCATGCAATAGTGGTACAGGTACTTAATACCGTTTGTATATTAAGAACAAGAACTTTTAGTGCAATCCATATTTACTCCACCAACATTAAACTATTTAAACAGATATGGGAGCAATTGTGGTGATGGCCAGGATCCTTTTTAACAGACTAAATATACAAAGCTTTTACATATTAAATAATACCCTTAATGCTGACAAAGCATACTAGAAAATGATGTTTTACATTTGTGACATTATAGCAATGTAACTGTATAATCATAGAGATGTTCCAGATCATTTCAGCCTATTGACATTAGCTTTTGTATATTCCCCAAAGCAAATACAAAAAACATCATCTTTTGATTTTTAAGAATGCTTATGCTTCTTTTTCTTGTTTTTGTACTTTAAAGGCTGCCATCATCAGTTATGTGTTGATCACAGAAAAAATGAGTCCTTCCTTTTTCCATACCCCAAGCACATTATGTAATTTCTAGGGACAAAAACGTTTTGCCATGTTATACCGAATATTATTACAAAACATATATTACTGGCACATTTTTACGTATATTATGCCCTAACATCTACTATACATATTCTTTTTACACACTCATGAATAATTATATAATTCCCTGATACATTTATTACAGTCATTTTTTCATATTTCACTAGGGCAATACCATGGAGATAGATTGATTACTGCTCACCAGATTTGTTTTTTTATATATATATTTTTTAACAACTGATAGCAAACACATACAAGAAAGTACACAGGATCACTAAGACTGAACAGCCAAAACCTTATATCTTATTGGTTATGGGGGGGGGGGGTCCTTTCCATTTACTTAAAGATTCAGACCAGAAACTCTTGGGATTTGCTTTTGGAAAAGAGAGGGGTTATTATGGACTTTTCATTGCTACACTTAATGTCATAAAGAGTACTAAAGTCTCATAGTTTGTTCAGGCCTTGTGGTGCTAAGTTTCTCTCTGTTAGAGTCATGGTAATCTCTGACCTCTCCTTTCCCCACACACTACAACTTCCAATCCAGTGAAATACAAATCACAAGAACTGCTGTTATCTTAGTCCATAAAATGTTCTCCTAAAGCATTTGACATTAAACCACTTCTGATTGCTCTAACATGTTCTTGAGTTCTAACTCGAAGCTGCCTGGTGGCCCTGCCCATACATACCTTTGAGCAGGAACACCAGGCAGCATATATTACATATTCAATCAATCAATCAATCAATCTCTATTTAACTATGAGAAGCACCATTGAGATAAACTCATTTAAAAAGTGGTCCTGTGTGGACAAAGCACATAAAATTGACACTCGGAAAAAACAAATTTAGGAAAATAATATACAAAAGATAGATACAGGGAAGCCAGAATACAAACTAAAAAATATACAATAAACAATACATAACATGAGATATTCAATAAACAATATGTACAATACATAAAGCCTAGAGTGGTGGAAAAACAGGGGGAAGAAAATAAAGAGTGGGGGCAACAACTTAATAGGGGAGGAGAAAGGAGGAGAGGAGAGGAGGCAGATGAATACACCAAGAGAGTAAAAGGTGCTTGGTAGAGGGGAAGCCAGGAGGGGAGGGGTGAGGTAGGAGAGGGTGGTGAGGAGGGTGTAACACTAGGTGAGGGTCACTGGGGACTGGAGTCCTACCTAGAAAAGTAAGAGAAGAGGGTAAGAGAAAATAAAGCTCACGAAGGACTCCAGTCTAACCTAGAAGGCTAGGTAGGCAGATGGGCTTAACCAATGAGCATACTAGAATTCTATGGCTTTTGGAAACAGTTACAAGTTTCTTTCAAAAGATGCTAAACCAGCGTTTTGAAGGTAGACCTACTAACAATTTGTGGGAGTTTTAAGGATTTTGGGATACTATTCCAGATGGAAGGAAGCAAATAGCTTAAAGAAGAGATACCATACCAAGTTCTGACTCTGGGGATGTCGAATGAGAGGCAAAAGCATCGTCTGAAGGAATAGGATCCCTTGGAGCAAACTAGGAGATTAGGAATATACTGGGGGAGCTTACCCAAAATGGCTCTGTAGATCCAGGTTAACACATTTTTTGTTCTCCTCATTTTTAGGGATTGCCAGCCAAGTTGGGCATAGAGGGTGCAATGATGGGTGTTGTATGGCTCATTAATGATGAATCTGAGGGCTCTGTGGTACAGGACATCCAATTAGGAAAGAGAAGTGATAGGACAATGACTGTAGAGAAGATCATCGTAGTCCAGGAGTGGAAGAAAAGTTGTTTGAACTAGCCTTGTTTTTGCCTCTACAGTGAGAAGGTGCATAATTATGTAGAACATTCCTAATCTTTGTCCAAGTTTTTTGGCTAATTCTTCGATGTGTGGTGTGAAAGAGAGCTTACCATCGATCCAGAACCTGAGATATTTGAATTTTTCTATTGGCTCTAGAGGTTCACCAAGGAAGGTTGTGATTTCGGGCCTAGCACCTTGAGGATGGGTGACTGCGGAGTTAGTCTGGCGGAAAAGAAACATGACTTTGTTTTTTTGGCATTAAGCAACAGTTTGCGGTGCAGCAGGTTGTGCTACAGCAGGCAGAATTCTTGAGGTAGGTCTGAATAGGCCAGTTCCAGTGAGACATGTTCTACATTGATGTATTTCTATCAGGTTATTAGCAGCATTATGTATAGTAGGGGCTTTCCCACTGTGGCATATTGACAAACAGTACAGTTGTAACATTTATAGAATCCCTGAAGTTTCCTTTGTAGCCCCATTTTTCATTATCTTTCTGAAAATGCTTATGTACTGCAAAGTCTGCTACACTGTGACCTCTCCTGAAGGTTACTCTTGGCTGTTGGGCAATTATCTAACCATTGCATCCCCCTGGACTATATATCAATTTGATTTGATTGTCTTTTTGATTTGAGTTGCTTTTTGGTTCTATTCTGTAACCATTGTTAAAGGTTGTTTCTTATTCTGTTGCTCTTCTTTTTTTCTTTTCTGGTTTAAATAATTCCTCTTTTTTCACTTTGGATACTTCAGCTATTGGTTAGGTGACTAACCATATCAAGTAACCTCTAACATAGAATCTTTATGCCATCTCTGGGATCTGCCTACTATAACTTTTTTGCCAGCAATTTCTCTTTAATCTTATGAATTGTCTTAGTGGTATGCTGTTAAATAATTTCTGTCAAAGTCCATTTTCTGCTTTCAAAGGGGTATTTCCTGACATTGGTTTTATTCTGACGGACACAAACTATATTGGTCCACATTCAGTTTTAAGTACAAATGCTCTGTTTGCCTATTTGATTGTTCATAAGTAAAATGCAAATTGTAGTTGTTGACATTCAGCCAATTAACAAAGTTGTGTGCCTTTTCCTCTGTACTTCTCCAGATAAGAAAATACCATTAATAAAGCAGTGCCAATGCTGCCCCTCCCCCATGCATTCCACCTGGGGAATAGTGCAACTAATCTCTGGAGCTCTGCCACAACAGACTTTTGGATGTTGCTTTATACCACTTTTCTGACTCTGTTTATTATTTTCTCCTGTGTGCCACTTTTGTGTGTTTCAGTAATTAGAGATTCATTTCTAGTGGGCTCCCACACACTGAGCCTGAGCGCAAGGTTTCCTTGTTGTTTTTTTAGCATTTTTAATGTGTATTGTAGTTTGCATCTACATTTTTATTTGCTCTAACATGGCCACCTACTCTCTCTCCTTGAACTTCCTTTTTGTCCAGCCTACATGTTACACACAACATGCACTGTACATGTTGCAATGTATACCACATAAGTGATATCACAGTTAACAAAATGAAGGAATGTAGTCTCCTCTCCTGTTTTGGGATTCTGGAAATCACTATATTCCTTTATGTATGAGCAGTATTTGAATATACCACATTTTTTACAGCCTTTCAGAAATGGTGATAGACAAGTTTGTGCCTTGTTAGTGGGTTGGACCGAGTGTACTAGTTGATTCCTTAGACTTTTTCCCCTCCTATAAACAAATCTAGTGGTGAGGGGGTTCTAACTGTTTCCCTCAGGCAGTGATCACTACCGAGCAAGCCATATCCTGATGCCCTCTGCCAGACTGGCTATTGCTAGAGGTATTCTACTCCCTGTTCTGACATATGGAGTGGCAACTTATATAAATGTTTCAAAGGTGTTCCTGCTCAGATGGAACACAAAATATAACTCCATCTGTTGCTATGCTTCTGCATCCCTGTGATTAAAACATTGATGTCAGCTCTATGCTGACTTAAACTGGCCTCCCCCCTCAAATTGTCAATGGCTCTCCTTTGGCATTCTGATGGATAGCATTATCAGAACTAATGTCCCAGCATCTCTTGCCTCCCTTCTTCTTCCATCGACCTCCTCCTATGGCCTCAGGTTCTCCAATAAATCCCTACTCCAAGTGCCGAGATGCAAATCTTCTAAGGGAACCTGTGCTTTCTCTTGTGCTGCTCCCAAACTCTTGAACTCTCTTCCCCTAGGTGTCCAGGCAGTGCCCAGCCATCCCTGTTTTAAGACAGTCTATCGGTCCAACCTATGTAAACCTACCCCTTGCACATGCTTTAATCCCCCGAACTTCTCTGCTACCATATCCTACTCCCCTAGCAATTTGGCCCCTTATATCTCTGCTTCCACAGGCCATATCTTGTTGTTACTATAGAGTTTCTAGTGGTTTACTAGCTTAAGCACTTATGCAAACTATATATTTGGCAGGCCTAATGGTACATCCCCTGGGCCTGTACTTGTCTCTTGTCAACAAGGTTATTACTGTTTTCACTATTTGTGTGATGTTACTGTATTGGTTTCCTAATGCTGTAATCTAGCTGCTTATTTTGTATTATGTTTAAACTGTACCATGCCAGTTACTGTCTAAAGTCACATCCTACCACTACCTGTACTGTACTGTTTTATGTCTGTAACCTCCAGGATGATGTCTGAAAATAGTCATCTTTATGGCTAGTACACCTATCCAGTAAACAAAAACTAGATAAATAAATAAATGTACCAGTTTTTGTTAATAATAGCCCTGATTTTCCATGACCATTATAATGTTGTAGGTAGTTACAAAGTTGATTTGTTTATATTCCTTTTCTTCTGTTTCTCCCCACTTACCCCAACTTCTTTGTCAACTGGATTTTCCTGCTTATAGCATCTGCCCTAGATTTGACATTATCTGGACTGCTCTGGGTATAGCTCCTTTCCTGGAACATTCTCTCGTGTTTTGCTGATTCACCTTTATAGTCTGTCAGATCACTACAGTTACTCTTAATCCTATAATACTGACTCGTAGGGATGCTGTCCACTGTGTGTCATGGATGGAAATTGCTAGCTAGTAAGAAGGTGTTACAGTCTGTTGGTTTTCTTTAAAGGCTTGTACCCACTGTGCTATCCAGTTTTTTTATTTTATTTTTTATGTCCAGAAATTGAACCTCCTCTTTACTGGTATGGCATACGAAAGACAAATTGTCATTAATTCCAAGTAAATTCTGTATGAAGTCATCTAACTCTGTTTCATCCCCTTCCATTCAAAAAAGATAACCTCTATATATCTTTTCCAAGTACCTGTCTTAGAAAAAAATGGATTTACATGTTGATCCCAAACATACATGGGCTCCCACATTCCCAGATAGAGGTTTGCATAGTTGGGTGCGAAACTGACACCCATGGCTGTTCCTTTTTCTTGCATGTAAAATTTATCCATAAACACAAGAGTATTGCTCTCCAACACAATTTTACACATTTCCACCAGCAAAACAGTATCTGGTCTTGTCCATCTGCAGGTCTTTCAAATAAAATAAGGTAAAGCAATTTCAGTTTATGGACTACCTTATTTCTGTGCGGGTTGGGAGTGCCAGGCTTTTGGCTTCTGGCATTACACTGCACCAATCTGACCCACTCAAGAGATTGGTTTTCTGTATCTCTGAGACTTCTAGGAGCATTCTGAGCCACCAAGCCTGAAGCAATTTTCTCCAGTCTTCTCCTTATCCATGGGGCATTTGAACCCCATTGTTTCTTGGCATAGCTACAATTATTCTCCCAGACGGCAAGCTTATTGCTCCTCCATGGTGAAACATCTCCTGTAAGAAGGAGAAGCCTACCTTCCACATTATGCAGCAGTGTCAGCTGTCTCAACTGATGCCTGGGTCTTTACTCATTTTATCTAATTCCTCGAGGGATAGTGACCTGAAGCCTTCAATCACCAGAGGTTGCCTTCAATAGGGTTTTTTCCACTGCTCTGTGCTGACAGTCAAAAACGTAACTAGGTTCCAAGTTTGTAGTTAACTGTTGTTTGCCAGATGAGTGAAACATGTATATTGGTGCCTCTGCCTCTTCATTGGTCACTCAGCCTCAGGACCTTCCCAGTTTTGTTAGTAGAATTTGATGTTTTGACTGTTCTATTACACACCTTTGACTTGACATTTGGCTTCTTACCTAAGGTACCTTTAGCCAACTATTGCATCCTGCAAAACCGCTGATGGTGGAATTCTTCACTAGACCAATGAATGAATTGGCTGAAGGCTTGGAGTTTGGTGAGGCAGCAGACAACTCCTGCCAAGCCCCCACTGAGCACTTCATAAGCACATATACCCAGATGTCCTTCAGATACCTGTTTCTTTGCTTCTGCAATTCTCCCCTTCCCTACATACTCCTTTGGTAGCTTGTCTCTCCTTCTAGTTTTCTTCCCTATGGAATCTTTAACTTAGGGCTGAGTTCTGCAGCACCTTTAGGGGTGGAACCCTCCTCAAAAGGGTTCTGTACCTTTGCTACCCCAAATAGGTTGGTAGTTCACTATGAACAGAGAGCCCAAGAGCCCACATAAACCACATGCTACTCAAACCTCCAACTGATATGTTGTACAAGCATAAAATTCTAAGCGCCGATTGCACTACCTATTCCATATATAGTTGACTGCTGGACCAGTGAGATGGAATAAATATCTTAAAAAGATTACAAGTGAGTGGGTCTTATTCTCCACTGTGATAGGACATTCTATTACTGTCTCACTGGCAAATTAAATAGATGCTGTAGTTATAGAAATGGACAAAGGATACTGAGCTGAAGCTGCATTTTTGGATTTAGCTACAGGATTCAACTTGGTGAATTGCACAATTTTTTGCAACAAGCTGGTTTCACTGATTTGTTTATATCTGACAATAAAATGAGTCCTTTTTTACGGACAAATAGAGTTCAGAGAATGAAAGTACATGGTAAAATTTCAAACTCAACCAAACTAAAACTTGAGGTTCCCCAGGGTTCTATTCTGGGACCCCTTTTGTTCCTACTGTATGTTACATACAGTAAATGATTTTTGTTAAGCAGTTGAGAAGTGTCTAATTGAGATTTACACTGATGCCACAATGGTGTACTGCCAAGAGAAAAAACATCACTTTGTTGAAATAAGCTCTGATCCATTATGTAAATCAGGTGAAAGTTTGGTTATGTAACAATCATTAGTCTTTGAATATTAGCTAATACTGGTTAAACAGTGTCCATGCTTTTTGAACAAAATCCACAGCTTGTAAAAATGTTAAATTAGACTTAATACTTTGCATCCGATCAGTGAAATATTTTGGGAAGATCATCAGTAGTTCCCTCACTTTATGAAAGCAAAAAACTTAGTGTGCACCCCATGTAAGGAGGAACCTACAAATAGAGACTAACAAACAAACTCCCTCTTTGGAAGTTGAACTAAAACAGGGCCAGTGACACCATTTTTATGCTAATGTGCATAGTTAAATAGAAAAAAGGTAACTAAATGAATAAAAAGACCTTCCTTAGATGTATTGTATGACTAAGAAGAGGAATACCATGATGGGATCTGAAAGGCTAAAATCAGGAAATGTATGTGTAGTGCAAGATGGGAAGAGGGGCTGACATCCTTCATGAGTATATTTTGCAATGTTGTAGTCTTTGAGGTACCCACCACCTTCACCTGGTGCTGGAACAATAAAATAAAATATTCCTTGTAGTCTTGTTGTACTCCTTTCAATCACATGTTCCTGGAATGATGAAACGAAACATCCCCATACCTCACACAATCCTTATATAATGTTTTTTTAATTTTTTTATTCTTTGTTAACCAAGTAAGGCCCACTAGGCACAAGTGCCTGTTTTCAAAGGTGAACCGGCAGCTTTTAAGCTGGTTAAGTGACTTGCTCAGAGTCACACAGTATGCAAGTAGAGGTTAGGGGAATCAAACCCAGGTCTGCTGAACCAAAGTAATTTACAGCTTGTTACTCTAACCTCTAGGCTATACTGCCAGTCAAAGCCATAATAAAACAAAATATCCCTTGTAGTCTAGCAGTCTCCTTCCTCACTTGATCCTGCTATTAAAAAAATAATCTTGGTAAGCTAGTGATGCTGCTCTCTCTCTCTCATCTAATCATGGCATAATAAAACTAATATCCTTGGTAGTCATGTGGTATCTTGTGGGACGTTCTGGTTCTGGTATTTAGTGGATCCACCCTGCACCTGACCTAGTACTTGCATGACTCCCCCCACCCAATATTAATAGTTACATGAAAAAAAAATCCAAATCACAGTACTTGCATGAAATGTCTAGCAGCCAGATCCCTGTAGTTGTATGAACACTTCCCATCCTGATGAAAACCTACTTGGTGTCTGGTGACACCCACTGCCTCCTTATCTCTGGTGTTCCAACCATTCACCTGGCCTAGTCCTGGTGATAGTAGCCAGCACATACCCACCACTACCCTTTACAGCCAGATGCCATCTGCTGTAAGCAAGTCCAGTATCTGCTAGCCACAGAGAGGTATGTGTCTATGGTGAACATAAAGGCAATGCACTAAAATGCTAGACTTGATGCATGTGTCCTACAAATAACTCACTAAAATCTCTTTATTCAGTCTAATATAGAAAAATACAGCAAAGGTGAATGATGTTTCCCCAGGAGACCTAATGTTTCATGAACAATCATTCCCTGGCACATTTTTAAGGTGGAGCGACCTCTCTGTTGAAGGCTATTTATACATGACACTTAAAGGAACATCTACATTTAATGTTTCCATTAATAAGGTAAACGCCAAGTGTGCAAATAAAACAAACTGAGCAAGTTTGTATAACAAAAGGGAACAATAAAAGTATTAAAAACAATTACACTTAAAATAAAAACTCAACTCTCCAAATCCCCGGATGAGATCATGCACTCTTATACTGTATATAATACAGTATAAGTTCATGTTGCTGCTAGAAATACATATTGTACTGTATATTGAAATCTTAGATACAGGTTAAAATTGCATCAGGAGGCTTGAAGCCTTTAAAGACTCAACACATATCAGTGGTACTGTCTGCTTCGTTCATTACCTACGTTATCATCTATTGATTTTTGAACATTTCCATTGAGCTACTAGCCACTAATGACTCGGGCAGGGCATTCCATACTTCTACCACCCTATGACTAAATCATCTGCCTCTTACTCATGGTATATATTCTCCTTATTTGTAACCTATGAGTCCTTGTTCTGTTATTTACATTT
Organism: Neoceratodus forsteri; assembly: GCA_016271365.2. NCBI lineage: Eukaryota > Metazoa > Chordata > Ceratodontiformes > Ceratodontidae > Neoceratodus > Neoceratodus forsteri. Next base: position 164,785,275 of record CM028131.1, read on the forward strand.
TTACACAACCATGTGCTTTCCCATATTTTCTCATTGCTGAAAACATTGTATACAAAACACAGGTCACCTCTTAGCCTCCTGTATTCTAAAGAGTATAATCCGGCAGTTCCATGTGATAACGGCTGTCCCAGAAAGGTGATTGCTGTTAGAGGCGGTGTACATCGCCAAAAATCAGTTTCAGCGATGTACACACCGTTGCACAGCAAAAGGGCACTAGGGGACTTTTTTATGTGGGGTGCACCCCACTAAAGGATTCTCAACTCCAGGGTGGTGTATGTTGGAAGGGGTGCAAAAGCAGAAAAAAAAAATCCTTGGCTGGGTGCAACAAAATGAACACATGCCCAGAACCAAAGCCAGCACACTTGCAACCCTAGCCTGCCACCCACCCACCACACCACAGGGCCAGCTCAGCAGCCCACTGCCACACTACACCTCACAGACCCTTTCTCCCCTTCTGCCCATTGTACAGCATGCTCGCTCACCCCCCCACGTGCATGTACATATAGTGACATCCTGTCACTATATTCATGGACCCCCCAACCATCTGGTCACCCTCCCTGCTCAGTTGCCCTGTGGACTGGTGCCGTGATTGAGTTGCCCTTTTTGAAAGTGCTCAATCACAGTCGCCATTGTCACAGGCTACCAGCCAGGCTCAGTTAACCTATCCCCATATGGCATATGTTTTAAACTGCTGATCTTCTTTGTTGTTTTCCACTGTACTTTCTCCATCATCCTTATACTCCCAGTACTTTGTGAAGCATTAAACGGAGAGCAATATTCTAAGTGTGGCTCTACTAATGACAAATAAAGTGGGAAAAATTACACCAGAATCCTTGCTCTTAATATTCTTGAAAGTGCACCCCAGAATCCTGTTACATGTTATTACATTTTCCTGGGCATTGGTGTCAAAGGATAAGTTGTTCGTTATAGTAATTCCTGTCTTTTTCATTTGTGGCAGTCTGAAGTACTCTGCTGTTTAGTTTGTAATCAACCATTAAGTTATTATGGCTAAAATGCATGACCTTGCATTTCTCCTCATTGAACTTTAACCTGTACTTTGTAGCCCAAAGCTCCAATTGGAACAAGTCTTTCTGAATCTTTGCCACTGATTCAATATTATTAATTATTGCCACAATTGTTGTATCATCTTTGTATTTTACATACCCAAGCACTATTTGATGTCTGCATTGAGGAGACAAATACATTAAAATGTGTGGGGCCAAGCACAGATCCCTGCGGTACCCCACTGGTGACACCATCCCAATCAGAAAATAAGCATGGATACCTACTCTCTAATGGCTATCTCTCAGCCATGATCTAAACCAGGATATAATTTTTGGATGAAACTTTAGTTTAGTGAGTGTTTCTACTAATTCCTTGTTTGGGACAGAATCGACTGGTAATCCCTTATCAATGGTGCTGCTAACCAGCTCAAAGAATTGCAGGAGATTGGTCAAACATGATCTCCCCGTACAAAACCCATGTTCAGTTATGCCTGATAATCTGTTCATTGTGATATGATATTCAGTGGTTTCTCTTATAAATTCTTCAATAATCTTTCCCAACTCTGATGGTAGGCTGATAGGTTGGTAATTCCTTACATCATGCCTGTCTTCTTTTTAGGGCTATGGGCAGATCCTACAGCCATATTGGGATCACTCTGTAGCTTTGAAAATGGCTGATCATGGAACCTTCCATTGGACTTTTGGAAGTATCCTTCCAAAAGCAAAACAGAACTTGAACCCCTCCACCATGATTGGCTTCTATGGAATAACAGCCACACTATTTTGGCTGTTACTTCTGCATTCCATGGCTTGAACTGCACATGCGTGACTTGCGCACATGCGCAGTTCTGCTGGAGCCATCATGTGAAAGGCAAAATGCCATTCACTGCCTTCAGCCATCGATGCAGCTGAGAACAGTCCATCCTCTTTGCGATCGCCACTGAATGCTGACTCTTTGTCCTGCTGCTCTCCCAGAGAACTGGCTGGGCTCCTTCTCTTTTGCCGCCAATGTGGCCAAAAGCTGTTCCCCTTCTCTGGGCGTGATCACCACCGATGCAGCAGAAATAGACACCCCGAACTCATGTGGCACACTGGAAGCTCACCCCAGTGTGCCCAAATGTTCTTCCTTCAGCTGCTAACATTGGGGTCCCCAATCCCTGTTTCAGCAGTATGTCATCCCCCCACTCATGTGGCACACTGGGAGCCCACCCCAATGAGCCCAAATGTCTTCTTTTCTTTTTTTTTACCTGTAATAAAGCAAATAGTCCCCCAACGTGTTTTTCCATTTTTTTTCTGTAAAAGAATATGGTCCCTTGTGGCCGCACCAGTCCCCCTCCCCCACCCTCCCAATAAGCAACCACCTCCCTGCACCCCCATTACACTATACTTACCTCTGGAGGTAGGTGCTGTCATCTTCTCTGAACCAGGACATGTCTGCACTCTTCAACACCGAACCACAAACTGAAGAATCAAAGGTAAGCACGCTGTAATGCCATTCAATTTGGTTTTCAACTTATTGTGATAAATAAGCCATTTTGTGGAATTGTGATCCCAAATTTTGAACATTGAGTACTTAGGACCCCACCTCATAAAAACTTTCATTGTCATTTCATTACTCAGTCCTGAAAGGTGATCTCACGGACACTGCACGGAATCACCTTTCGGGACCAATTTCTCAAAATGACAGTGGCACTGTTCCTGAGTTGGGGTCCAAAAAAGCCCATGTTGCAAATTTGGCGAAAAAATTCCAAAAAATAACTGCATTATGAGCATGCATTGCGTAGTTTCTACACATGCTCCTAACTTTGCCAGTTTTTAATATTTTCCCTCCACATTTTCAACATTGCCATTTTTGCACACCTACTTTAAAACAGTACAGCTAGCATTTATAACCTCTTGCCCAAAATGTGTTTTTGCACCTGTGGCACAGAATGGCACAGTGGCTGTATGAAGTCACCTTTCTGGACAAGTGAACAAAGTGACACTAGCACTGTTTATGAAGAGGGGTCTCAAAAGGGCCATGTTGAATATCTGGTGCAACACCTCCAAAAAATGGCCAAGTTACACCTGGGTATTCAATAATTTCTACGCACATGTGTAACTTTGCTCACCTGGCAACTCATCACAGGCCTATTGGCTCTGGCCAGAGTTTGTTTAAAGATATGGGTCACGTTGGCCTCCCTCCATTCTGCAATGGTTTTACTTTCACTCAAGGAAGCGTTAAATAACATGGTAATGGGACCTGCCAAGACATCTGCTAACTCCTTAAGGAATCTGGTGTGTATCCTGTCAGAAGCAACAGACTTGTTCATTTACATTTTTTTAAGTTGTTCTAGAACCTGTTGTTTAGTCAGAATAATATTATTTACATTGCCAGACTCTCCAATAAGGGTGTTGTTAATTTAAATTTTATTCTCTTGGAATACGCTTACAAAGTAATTATTACATTTTGTAACCATATAGATGTATTACAGATATTCATGTATCCCTAGGGCTGCTGGTACTATCTCCAGAGGATTTCAAGCCCCGAGATGAATATAGCAGGGGAGGTACTAACAACAACAAAAATGGAAAGGGACCTGAGGGTAGTCATATCAGATGACCTAAAGGTGGGTAAGCAATGTGAAAAGTCGGTAAGGAGAGCCAGGGGGATACTGGGATGCATAGGAAGGGGCATCACAAGTAGAAAAAGGGAAGTGGTTATCCCTCTATACAGATAGTTGGTGAGACCCTTTCTGAGTACTGTGTGCAGTTTGGAGACCTCATCTACGCAAGGACATAGACAGGATGGAAGCAGTCCAGAGGAGGGCAACTAAAATGGTGCAGGGTCTACATCAGAAACCATATGAGAAGAGACTGAGAGAGCTTAATATGTATACCCTTGATGAAAGAAGGGATGGGGGGGCATGATAGAAATGTTCAAGTACCTCAAGAGAATCAACAAAGTCCAGGAGGGTAGCATCTTTCAGAAAAAGAGATGTGTAAGAACAAGGGGGCACAGTTTAAAGATAGAGGGGGGATGGTTCAGGAGTAATGTGAGGAAATTCTTTTTCACTGAGAGAGTGGTGGATACATGGAACAGCCTTCCTGAGGAGGTCATTGGGTCTAAAACAGTGGGGGAATTCAAACATGCATGGGACAGACACAAAGCAATTATAGTGGGGGGTTGCAGGAAGCAGGCTGTTGGTTAATTAGAATCTGCAGCTTATCCAGTAGGTAGGGAAATGGGAAGACTGGGTGGGCCAAGTGGTCCTTATCTGCCGGCAAAGTCTATGTTTCTATATCAAGATAAGGCCCAAAATAAGGATCTGTAAAAGAAAGAGAAACCCCATATTGTATCAATGACTTCATAACTGCAACTTTTCTATTTCAGCAATGAACAGAACCATAGCTATACATAAGGCAGTTCCCATCCACAGCAATGGTGTTAGTTCAGTTTTATTATTTAATCCTGGCCAGACAAGAGCTCCAAGATAGATAGCCCAAAACACCTACCTTTTAGCTAGTAATTGTTTGAGATTCCCTTCCCTGCCACTCAAGCTAATATTGCAGTCCCAAAAATCACTGAAGTGTGCTTACCCACCTTCACTAAACAATTGTGAGCTTCTGTCCCCCTACCCTTTCATTGGGCCTTACCTTGCACTTAAACAATGTGTATGCCTAAGTAAACATACAAAGCCTTGTTTGTTTTATACTGAGTCTTTATTTAGCACTATGTATGTCTGTAACATGTCTGTCATCAGATACCTTTACCAAATCCTTGACAGGTACTGCCAATGCAAATTTTCTGTTTTTCTGGGCTATTTTGAATACATGTTTACCAACTCTTTTTTTCATCCTGTGTTTGGTGTGGCCCACGTACAATTCCCCACCTGTGTATATTGCCAAATGCACAACATGGGTACTGTCAATAAATCTTTTCATAGAAATTTCTTGTCCATTCTGCAGAGTCATGAGTGTTCTTTTCAGTAACACCAGGCGGTGCAGCAGCCACACTTGTGACAGTCTAGAGCAAAGATTGGTAACCAGTTACGTGGGGATTCAATAGATTGTATATTGTGTAGAGGCAGTGCAGGAGCAAAAGCAGTTAAGATGTCCCAACTTGTTTTCAATAACTTGATAGGGTATGTGTCATCATAAAATGTATGAATGGTGTGGTAATGTGTAGGCTACATGGCAATCCAGTACTGGACATTCATTCAGCAGATATTAGCCAGCCACCAAGTTGGGTGGAGGCTATGTGCCAGCTGCCATCAACGGGAGTGGAGCAGGTGGGTGATTGGGGTACCAGAAGTAAAGGGTTGGGGGGTTGAGAAGGTTGTCATCAGGAAGAGGAGAATACAACTTCTTAGACAGGGAGTGCTTCACACAACTACTGTACTGGGATTGGGTCAGCAGTGTTTCATGCAACTACTGGGATTAGGAGGGGGAGGAATTTCATACAACTACTGGGTGCAGGGGGGGACCACTGAATGCCTGCACTGGGAGGGGTTACCACTAGACTACCAGGAATATTTTGTTTTATTACAGTATATTGGTATCATGTGAGGGAGGGGGATGACTAGACTAACAGGGATATATTTTTTTATTGTAAACTGAATGGGCAATGTAAAGGAAGCTGATTGTCAAAGAAATATTTGAAGCCAGTCCAGTGGTGCTGAGGGCAGAGGTGCTGGTTGCTGCACCTTGTACCATGCCAGCGACCCAGGTTAGGGAGTGAGCACAGGTCACCTGGGGCTGGCAGAGGAGGAGAGGGATCGAGAATCTGATGAACTGCTCTCCCTCTCTGGGGTGAGGAGTCCAAGACAGTCAGCACCCAACTGCCCCCTGGCGGAGGCTGAGGGTCAGGGGTGCACACCGTACACAGAGGAGGAGTCGGGGACAGATTCCAGGATGGGGGTGCGTGCAGACACATGCACGCTCATGGACGCTGGTGTCATTGCACGCTCACTGACTCGAGGTTAGTAAAAAAATCCGGAGGAAAAATATGGCACCTTTATGTGGCTTGATGGCAGTCCATGAGTGTTCGCCGAGCCACGCAGGGCACCCGAGGGGTGGGGAGTTGGGGTCTCCCTGCTGCCCTGCTGTTTGGGCGTAAGCTGCTGGAGTTAGAGGGTGCCCATGGGGCTGTGGCAGAGACAGACGGTGGATGGATCCCCGGTAGGATGTGACGGACAGGGGACAGCAGAAGGTGGCCTAGGAGGAGGCAAAAAAATGTGTAAAAAAAGAAGTATTTGAACCCAAGATTAAATCCATCACTTAATCATGGCATCAAAAATCTCCATCCACCAGCCTCCTCACTCTCCAGAAATTCATCTGATAGCAACATTCTCCTTGCCCATCACAGTGTATCACACAAAGCCACCAGAATGCATGCCAACAACAGCTTTTTCCACATACTACACCACAAATCAGGGTGACATCGAGGCTCAGATCAGGAAGTATAGTAAATCCAGGAGCAGTTATAAAATTCTCAAGCACCATTTTATTATTTTCAGTAACAATAAAATAAAAAATACAATTTTGCAGAATAACTCTTATATAGGCAGGAAAAACAAAGTCATTTATATGAGGGTGTCTCTAATTCTAAATCTCAGTCTGTCCCTCTCTCTAACAAAATATAGTAGTTTTAAAAGAAGTCTTTGCCTGGCAATTAATGGCTTCATCCTGATCTTGTTAAGATGCCAGCTTTTTCTCACAAAATATATTAGAACTTTGTCAGTTTCTGTCCTTAAAGGTGCAACAAAATAGAACATTGTGTCCCAGAAGAAATCTCCTGTTAGCAACTCTGCAAAAGAGTTCCTGGAGGTCAAACCACATCTCAGAGTTATCCCCCTGAGATCCAAATAGCTTTTTGCAATCATTTCAACAATATTAACTATATACACTTTCAAACCAAGGGATTCCAGTTTCACACAAAGAGTCACATATATTTGTATAAACACAGATAAGCAAGGAGAAAGAAAAGATAGAAACAACAAGTGAAGGCAGTGAGATAGCCGGGGGGAGTCACGAGATCGTCAGTGATCAGTTCCTAGGTCTCACAAGAAAATTTGATTGCACAATCAGACAGAGAAGAGACAGAAAAGAAGAGGATAGAACAAATCATTGCTTTTAACTGTTTCTGCATGACAAATAGGACAGGGTCTTATTCAACCTTTTCACACAGAGCCAAAAAGTATAAAATGTTACTTACATAGAGATTGTAATAAACACGATCTCTATGGATACTGTTGCCAGAAACAACATGTTCAAATGAGTGCAATACAAATGCTTCTTATTGCAACTCTATAACACTATTGGCAGCTTGAGGAGCCATGGTGCAGGTCAACAGGCAATTTTATAAAAATGAAAAAAAAGAGCACATGCTCAATGGAGAGACACTGATCACAGATGTAGTATTTTCAAGCTGAGTCTTTGTGAGAGTGTGGGCGTTTGTGTGTGCATGTGTGTGTGTGTGTGTGTGTGTGTGTGTGTGTGTGTCAGGAGGGATACATAAGGAGGTATCCCTATACTAACTACTACCAGCTCCTACAACAGTGACATCTTATGACTGTAACCCATACAGAACTATTTTCTGAAACTGTACTCCTACAGTAGCATTACAAAATCATTTTTCACATATTTATAACAATATATATAATTTTTACTTATACCAGTTTTAATCCAGTTCATACTATAATGGCAAATAATACAACCCAGGGTGTGTTGTATCATGGGAAATCATCAATTCTTGCATCATGAGGCACTCAACCTGTGGTCTCATGCCTCTGAACACACCTGAGGCATGAAAATATGTCATGGTATACCACACCCTGTTGTGTATTATTGCTTAATTATACTGTGCTTAATTGAGGGAAGGTGATCCTCTAGTGTCAGGGCTGGTTGCTTTGTGGATAGGGAGGCTAGACCACATATCACAGGAGGGGCAGCCTCCATGCTATTAAATGTTCAATACACCTCTGTGAGCTCACAGACAGAACATTGAAATAAAGTGCTCAATATGAATTAATGCAACAGTTCAGTGATTAAGTCAAAAGATAGGCATATGCACGGATAGCTGACCAGCCTTGAAAGAACCGAACCCACCAAGAATCCAACACCTACTCCCCCACGTAGCAAGGTGCTCTACCTCTTCATTGGGGGCAGAGTCTGGTGTTAACCCGAATGCTCATTCTTACATCCATCCAAAGAACAGATAGTTTACTTTTGCGTTGCCCAGACTGTTATAATTGATACCAACTGCCACATTCCTGCATTCTTCTCACTTTGGTTATGTTTAGCTGGAGCTGCCATTATCAGGTAAATAGTTTTGAAAGCATTGCATGCAATAGTGGTGCAGGTACTTAATACCGTTTGTATATTAAGAACAAGTACTTTAAGTGCACCCCATATTTACTCCACCAACATTAAACTATTTAAACAGATATGGGAGCAATTGTGGTGATGGCCAGGGTCCTTCTTAACAGACTAAATATACAAAGTTTTACATATTAAATAATACCCTTAATGCTGACAAAGTATACTAGAAAATGATGTTTTGCATTTGTGACATTATAGTAATGTAACTGTATAATCATGGAGATGTTCCAGATCATTTCAGCCTACTGACATTAGCTTTTGTATATCCCCCAAAGCAAATACAGAAACAGCATCTTTTGATTTTTAAAGCTGCTTATGTTTCTTTTTCTTGTTTTTGTACTTTAAAGGCTGCTATCATCAGTTATGTGTTAATCACAGAAAAAAATGAGTCCTTCCTTTTTCCATACCCCAAGCACATTATGTAATTTCTAGGGACAAAACCGTTTTGCCAAGTTATACCGAATATTATTACAAAACATATATTACTGGCACATTTTTACATATATTATGCCCTAACATCTACTCTATATATTCTTTTTACACACTCATGAATAATTATATAATTCCCTGATAAATTTATTATAGTCATTTTTTCATATTTCACTAGGGCAATACCATGGAGATAGATTGATTACTGCTCACCAGATTTGTTTTTTTATATATATTTTTTTTACAACTGATAGCAAACACATATAAGAAAGTACACAGGATCACTAAGACTGAACAGCCAAAACCTTAAAACTTATTGGTTGGTGGGGGGGGAGGTCCTTTCCATTTACTTAAAGATTCAGACCAGAAACCCTTGGGATTTGCTTTTTGGAAAAGAGAGGGGTTATTATGGACTTTTCATTTCTACACTTAATGTCATCAAAAGAGTACTAAAGTCTCATAGTTTGTTCAGGAATTGTAGCGCTAAGTTTCTCTCTGTCAGAGTCATGGTAATCTCTGACCTCTCCTTTCCCCACACACTACAGCTTCCAATCCAGTGAAATTCAAATCACAAGGACTGCTGTTATCTTTGTCCATAAAATGTTCTCTTTAAGCATTTGACATTAAACCACTTCTGATTGCTCTAACATGTTCTTGAGTTCTAACTCGAAGCTGCCTGGTGGCCCTGCCCATACATACCTTTGAGCAGGAACACCAGGCAGCATATATTACATATTCAATCAAACAATCAATCAATCAATCTTTATTTAACCAGAAGAAGCACCATTGAGATAAACTCATTTACAAAGTGGTCCTGTGTGGACAAAGCACATAAAATTGATACTCGAAGAAAACAAACTTAGGAAAATAATATACAAAAGATAGATACAAGGAAGCCAGGATACACACTAAAAAATATACAATAAACAATATGTAACATGAGATAGTCAATAAACAATATGTACAATATATGCAGCCTAGAGTGGTGGAAAAACAGGGGGAAGAAAGTAAAGTATGGGGGCAACAACTTTTAATAGGGGAGGAGAAAGGAGGAGAGGAGAGGAGGCAGATGAATACACCAAGAGAGTAAGTGGTGCTTGGTAGAGGGGAAGCCAGGAGGGGAGGGGTGAGGTAGGGGAAGGGGGCAAGGAGGGTGTAAGACTAGGTGAGGGTCACTGGGGACTGGAGTCCTACCTAGAAAAGTAAGAGAAGAGGGTAAGAGAAAATAAAGCTCACGAAGGACTCCAATCTAACCTAGAAGGATAGGGAGGCAGATGGGCTTAACCAATGAGCATACTAGAGTTCTATGGCTTTTGGAAACTGTTGCAAGTTTCTTTCAAAAGATGGCAAATCAGCATTTTGAAGGTAGACACACTAACAATTTGTGGGAGTTTTAAGGATTTTTGTATACTATTCCAGATGGAAGGAAGCAAATACCTTAAAGAAGAGATATCATACCAAGTTCTGACTCTAGGGATGTCGAACGAGAGGCAAGAGCATCGTCTAAAGCAATAGGATCCCTTGGAGCAAACTAGGAGATTAGAAATATACTGGGGGAGCTTACCCAAAATGGCTCTGTAGATCCAGGTTAACACATTTTTTGTTCTCCTCATTTTTAGCGATTGCCAGCCAAGTTGGGCATAGAGGGTGCAATGATGGCTGTTGCATGGCTCATTAATGATGAATCTGAGGGCTCTGTGGTACAGGACATCCAATTAGGAAAGAGAAGTAATAGGACAATGACTGTAGAGAAGATCATCGTAGTCCAGGAGTGGAAGGAAAGTTGTTTGAACTAGCTTTGTTTTTGTCTCTACAGTGAGAAGGTGCATAATTATGTAGAAAATTCCTAATCTTAGTCTAAGTTTTTTGGTTAATTCTTCGACATGTGGTGTGAAAGAGAGCCTACCATTGATCCAGAACCTGAGGTATTGGAATTTTTCTATTGGGTCTACAGGTTCACCAAGGAAGGTTGTGATTTCGGGCCTAGCACCTTGAGGATGGGTGACTGCGGAGTTAGCCTGGGAGAAAAGAAACATGACTTTGTTTTTTTGGCATTAAGCAATACTTTGAGGTGCAGTAGGTTGTGCGGCAGCAGGCAGAATTCTTGAGGTAGGTCTGAACAAGCCAGTTCTGGTGTGACATGTTCTACATTGATGTATTTCTATCAGCTTATTAGCAGCATTATGTATAGTATGGGCTTTCCCACTGTGGCATATTGACAAACAGTACAATTGTAACATTTATAGAATCCCTGAAGTTTCCTTTGTAGCCCCATTTTTCATTATCTTTCTGAAAATGCTTATGTACTGCAAAATCTGCTACACTGTGACTCCTACTGAAGGTTATTCTTGGCTTTTGGGCAATTCTCTAACTGTTGCATCCCCCTGGACTATATATCAATTTGATTTGATTGTCTTTTTGATTTGAGTTGCTTTTTGATTCTATTCTGTAACCATTATTAAAGGTTGTTTCTTATTCTGTTGCTCTTCTTTTTTTCTTTTCTGGTTTGAATAATTCCTCTTTTTTCACTTTGGATACTTCAGCTGTTGGTTAGGTGACTAACCACTTCAAGTAACCTCTAACAGAATCTTTATGCCATCTCTGGGATCTTCCTACTATAACTTTTTCACCAGCAATTTCTCTTTAATCTTATGAATTGTCTTAGTGGTATGCTGTTAAATAATTTCTGTCAAAGTCCATTTTCTGCTTTCAAAGGGGTATTTCCTGACATTGGTTTTATTCTGACGGACACAAACTATATTGGTCCACATTCAGCTTTAAGTACAAACGCTCTGTTTGCCTAGTTGATTGTTCATAAGTAAAATGCAAATTGCAGTTGCTGACATTCGGCCAGTTAACAAAGTTGTGTGCCTTTTCCTCTGTACTTCTCCAGATAAGAAAATACCATTAATAAAGCAGTGCCAGTGCTGCCCTTCCCCATGCATTCCACCTGGGGAATAGTGCCACTAATCTCTGGAGCTCTGCCACAACAGACTGTTGGATGTTGCTTTATACCACTTTTCTGAATCTCAGTTTATTATTTTCTCCTGTGTGCCACCTTTGCTGTGTGTTTCAGTAATTAGAGATTCATTTCTAGTGGGCTCCCATATGCTGAGCGTGAGCACAAGGTTTCCTTGTTGTTTTTTTAGCATTTTTAATGTGCATTGTAGTTTGCATCTACATTTTGATCTGCTCTAACATGGCCACCTACTCTCTCCTTGAACTTCCTTTATGTCCGGCCTACATGTTACACACAACATGTACTGTACATGTTGCTATGTATACCACATAAGTGATATCACAGTTAACAAAATGAAGGACTGTAGTCTCGTCTCCAGTTTTTGGATTCTGGAAATCACTACGTTCCTTTATGTATGAGCAGTATTTGAATATACCACATTTTTTACAGCCTTTCAGCAATGGTGATAGACAAGTTTGTGCCTTGTTAGTGGGTTGGACCGAGTGTACTAGTTGATTCCTTAGACTTTTTCCCCTCCTATAAACAAATCTAGTGGTGAGGGGGTTCTAACTGTTTCCTTCAGGCAGTGATCACTACCGAGCAAGCCATATCCTGATGCCCCTCTGCCAGACTGGCTATTGCTAGAGGTATTTTACTCCCTGTTCTGACATATGGAGTGGCAGCTTATATAAATGCTTCAAAGGCGGTCCCGCTCAGATGGAACACAACATATAACTCCATCTGTCGGTATGCTTCTGCATCCCTGTGACTAAAAGATCGATGTCAGCTCTATGCTGACTTAAACTGTCCCCCCCCCCCCAAATTGTCAATGGCTCTCCTTTGGCACTCTGATGGATAGCATTATCAGAACTAATGTCCCAGCATCTCTTGCCTCCCTTCTTCTTCCATCGACCTCCTCCTGTGGCCTCAGGTCCTCAAATAAATCTCTACTCCAAGTGCCAAGAAGCAAATCCTCTAAGGGAACATGTGCTTTCTCTTATGCTGATCCCGAACTCTTGAACTCTCTTCCCCTAGGTGTTCAGGCAGTGCCCAGCCATCCCTGTTTTAAGAAAGCCCATTGGTCCAACCTATGTAAACCTACCCCTTGCACATGCTTTAATCCCCCTAACTTCTCTGCTACCATATCCTACTCCCCCTAGCCATTTGGCCCCTTATATCTCTGCACCCACTGGCCATTTCTTGTTGTTACTATAGAGTTTCTAGTGGTTTACTAGCTTAAGCACTTATGCAAACTATATATTTGGCAGGCCTAATGGTACATCCCCTGGGCCTGAACTTGTCTCTTGTCAACAAGGTTATTACTGTTTTTACTATTTGTGTGATGTTACTGTATTTGTATCCTAATTCTGGCATTTAGCTGCTTGTTTTGTATTATGTTTAAACTGTACCATGCTGGTTACTGTCTAAAGTCACATCCTACCACTACCTGTACTGCACTGTTTTATGTCTGTAACCTCCAGGGTAACATCTGAAAATAGTTATCTTTAGGGCTAGTACACCTATACAGTAAACCAAAACTAAATAAATAAATAAACAAATGTACCAGTTTTTGTTAATAATAGCCCTGATTTTCCATGACCTAATGTTGTAGGTAGTTACAAAGTTGATTTTTTTATATTCCTTTTCTTTTGTTTCTCCCCACTTACCCCAACTTCTTTGCCAACTAGATTTTCCTGCTTATAGCATTTGCCCTAGATTTGACATTATCTGTACTGCTCTGATTATAGCTCCTTTCCTGGAACCTTCTCTCATGTTTTGTTGATTCACTTTTATAGTCTGTCAGGTCACTACAGTTACTCTTAATCCTATAATATTGGCTCGTAGGGATGCTGTCCACTGTGTATCATGGATGGAAATTGCTTGCTAGTAAGATGGTGTTACGGTCTGTTGGTTTTCTGCAAAGGCTTATATTCACTGTGCAATCCTGTTTTTTTTAATTTTTATATCCAGAAATTGAACCTTCTCTTTACTAGTATGGCATATGAAAGGCAAATTGTCATTACTTCCAAGTAAATTCTGTATGAAGTCATCTAACTCTGTTTCATCCCCTTCCATTCAAAAAAGATAACCTCTACATATCTTTTCCAATTACCTGTCTCAGAAAAAAATGGATTTATATGTTGATCCCAAATGTACATGGGCTCCCACATTCCCAGTTAAAGGTTTGCAAGGTTGGCTGCGAAACTGACACCCATGGCTGTTCCTTTTTCTTGCATGTAAAATTTACTCATATACACAAGAGTATTGCTCTCAAACACAATTTTACACAGTTCCACCAACAAAACAGTATCTGGTCTTGTACATCTGCAGGTCTTTCAAATAAAATAAGGTAAAGCAATTTCAGTTTATGGACTACCATATTTCTGTGTGGGTCGGGAGTGCCATGCTTTTGGTTTCTGGCATTACACTGCACCAACCTGACCTACTCAAGAGATTGGTTTTCTGTATCTCTGAGACTTTTAGGAGCATTCTGAGCCACCAAGCCTGAAGCAGTTTTCTCCAGTCTTCTCATTATCCATGGGGCATTTGAACCTCATTGCTTCTTGGCATAGCTACAATTATTCTCCCAGACGGCAAGCTTATTGCTCCTCCATGGTGAAACATCTCCAGTAAGAAGGAGAAGCCTACCTTCCACATTATGCAGCAGTGTCAGCTGTCTCAACTGATGCCTGGGTCTTTACTCATTTTATCTAATTCCTCGAGGGATAGTGACCTGAAGCCTTCAATCACCAGAGGTTGCCTTCAATAGGGTTTTTTCCACTGCTCTGTGCTGACAGTCAAAACGTAACTAGGTTCCAAGTTTGTAGTTAACTGTTGTTTGCCAGATGAGTGAAACATGTATATTGGTGCCTCTGCCTCTTCATTGGTCACTCAGCCTCAGGACCTTCCCAGTTTTGTTAGTAGAATTTGATGTTTTGACTGTTCTATTACACACCTTTGACTTGACATTTGGCTTCTTACCTAAGGTACCTTTAGCCAAGGATTGCATCCTGCAAAACCGCTGATGGTGGAATTCTTCACTAGACCAGTGAATTAATTGGTTGAAGGCTTGGAGTTCGGTGAGGCAGCAGACAACTCCTGCCAAGCCCCCACTGAGCACTTCATAAGCTCGTATGCCCAAATGTCCTTCAGATACCTGTTTCTTTGCTTCTGTAATTCTCCCCTTCCCTGCAGACTCCTTTGTTAGCTCATCTCTCTCCTTCTGGTTTTCTTCCCTATGTAATCTTTAACTTAGGGCTGAGTCATGCAGCACCTATAGGGGTGGATCCCTCCTCAAAAGGGTTCTGTGCCTTTGGTACCCCAAATAGGTTGGTAGTTCACTATGAACAGAGAGCCAAGAGGCCACATAAACCACATGCTACTCAAGCCTCCAACTGATATGTTGTACAAGCATAACATTCTAAGCACCGACTGCACTACCTATTCCATATATAGTTGACTGCTGGACCAGTGAGATGGAATAAATATCTTAAAAAGATTACCAGTGAGTGGGTCTTATTCTCCACTGTGATATGACATTCTATTAGTGTCTCACTGGCAAATTAAATAGATGCTGTAGGTATTGCAATGGACAAAGGGTACAGAGCTGGAGCTGCATTTTTGGATTAAGCTACAGGATTCAACTTTGTGAATTGCACAACTTTTTGCAACAAGCTGGTTTCACTGATTTGTTTATATCTGACAATAAAATGAGTCTTTTTTAAGGACAAATAGAGTTCAGAGAATGAAAGTACATGGTAAAATTTCAAACTCAACCAAACTAAAACTCGAGGTTCCCCAGGGTTCTATTCTGGGACCCCTTTCGTTCCTATGTTACATACAGTAAATGATTTTTGTTAAGCAGTTGAGAAGTGTCTAATTGAGATTTACACTGATGCCACAATGGTGTACTGCCAAGAGAAAAAACATCACTTTGTTGAAATAAGCTCTGATCCATTATGTAAATCAGGTGAAAGTTTGGTTATGTAACAATCATTTGTCTTTGAATATTAGCTAATACTAGTTAAACAGTGTCCATGCTTTTTGATCAAAATCCACAGCTTGTAAAAATGCTAAATTAGACTTAGTGCTTTGCATCAGATCAGTGAAATATTTGGGGAAGATCATCAGTAGTTCCCTCACTTTAAGAAAGCAAAAAACTGAGTGTGCGCCCCACGTAAGGAGGAACCTACAAATAGAGACTAACAAACAAACTCCCTCTTTGGAAGTTGTACTGAAACAGGGCCAGTGACCCCATTTTTATGCTAATGTTGATAGTTAAATAGAAAAAGGTAATTAAATGAATAAAAAGACCTTCTTTACATGTATTGTACGACGAAGAAGAGGAATACCATGATGGGTACTGTAAGGCTAAAATCAGGAAATGTATGTGTAGTGCAAGATGGGAAGGGGGCTGACATCCTTCATGAGTATATTTTGCAATTTTGTAGTCTTTGTGGTACCCACCACCTTCACCTGGTACTGGTACAATAAAATAAAATATTACTTCTAGTCTTGTTGTACCCCTTTCAATCACATGATCCCAGAATGATGAAACGAAACATCCCCATACCTCACTCAATCATTACATAATGTTTTTTTAATTTTTTTTATTCTTTGTTAACCAAGTAAGGCCCACTAGGCACAAGTGCCTGTATTCAGGGGTGAACCAGGAGCTTTTAAGCTGGTTAAATGACTTGCTCAGAGTCACACCGTATGCAAGTGGAGGTTAGGGGAATCAAACCCAGGTCTGCTGAACCAAAGTAATTTACAGCTTGTTACTCTAACCTCTAGGCTATACTGCCAGTCAAAGCCATAATAAAACAAAATATCCCTTGTAGTCTAGCAGTCTCCTTCCTCACTTGATCCTGCTATTAAAAAAATAATCTTGGTAAACTAGTGATACTGCTCTCTGTCTCTCTCTCTCTCTCATCTGATCATGGGATAATAAAACAAGTATCCTTGGTAGTCGTGTGGTATCTTGTGAGATGTTCTGGTTCTGGTATTTAGTGGACCCACTCTGCACCTGACCTAGTTCTTGCATGATCCCCCCACCCAATATTAATAGTTACATGAAAAAAAAAATCCAAATCACAGTACTTGCATGAAATATCTCGCAGCCAGATCCCTGTAGTTGTATGAACACTTCCCATCCTGATGAAAACCTACTTGGTGTCTGGTGACACCCACTGCCTCGTTATCTCTGGTGTTCCTACCATTCACCTGGCCTAGTCCTGGTGATAGTAGCCAGCACATACCCACTACTACCCTTTACAGCCAGCTGCTATCTGCTGTAAACAAGTCCAGTATCTGCTAGCCACAGAGAGGTATGTGTCTATGGTAAACATAAAGGCAGTGCACTAAAATGCAAGACTTGATGCATGTGTCTTACAAATAACTCACTAAAATCTTTTTATTCAGTCTAGTATAGAAAAATACAGCAAAGGTGAATGATGTTTCCCCAGGAGACCTAATGTTTCATGAACAATCATTCCCTGGCACATTTTTAAGGTGGAGCGACCTCTCTGTTGAAGTCTATTTATACATGACACTTAAAGGAACATCTACATTTAATGTTTCCATTAATAAGGTAAGCTCCAAGTGTGCAAATAAAACAAACTGAGCAAGTTTGTATAACAAAAGGGAACTATAAAAATATTAAAAACAATTACACTTAAAAGAAAAACTCAACTCTCCAAATCCCCAGATGAGATCATGCACTCTTGTACTGTATATAATACAGTGTAAGTTCATGTTGCTGCTACAAATACATGTGGTACTGTATATTGAAATCTTATATACAGGTTAAAATTGTATCAGGAGGCTTGAAGCCTTTAAAGACTCAACACATATCAGTGGTACTGTCTGCTTGTTCATTACCCATGTTATCATCTAGTGATTTTTGAACATTTCCATTGCGCTACTAGCCACTAATGACTCTGGCATTGCATTCCATACTTCTACCACCCTATGACTAAATCATCTGCCTCTCTTACTTGTGGTATATATTTCTCCTTTTATTTGTAACCTATGAGTCCTTGTTCTGTTATTTACATTTTTTACACAACCCTGTGCTTTCCCATATTTTCTCATTGCTGAAAACATTATATACAAAACACAGGTCACCTCTTAGCCTCCTGTATTCTAAAGAGTATAAGCCCGGCAGTTCCATGTGATAACGGCTGTCCCAGAAAGGTGATTGCTGTTAGGGCGAGTGTACATCGCCAAAAATCAGTTTCAGCGATGTACACACCCGTTGCACAGCAAAAGGGCACTAGGGGCTTTCTTTTTTATGGGGGGAGTGCACCCCCCACCCCCCTACTAAATGATTCTCAACTCCATGTGGGTGTATGTCAGAAGGGATGCAAATGCAGGAAAAAAAAATATTGGCTGGGTGCAACAAAATGAACGCATGCCCAGAACCAAAGCCAGCACCCTTGCAACCCTAGCCTGCCACCCACCCACCACACCACTGGGCCAGCTCGGCAGCCCACTACCACATTATGTCTCACAAACCCTCCCCCCCCTTCTGCCCATTGCACAGCATGCTCACCTCCCCATGTGCGTGTACATGTAGTGACATCCTGGGACCCCCCCAATCCGGTCACCCTCCCTGCTCAGTTGCCCTCTGGACTGGTGCCGTGATTGAGTCGCCCTTTTTGAAAGTGCTCAATCATGATCGCCATTGTGACAGGCTACCAGCCCGGCTCAGTTAACCTGTCACCATATGGCATATATTTTAAACTCCTGATCTTCTTTGTTGGTTTCTGCTGTACTTTCTCCATCATCCTTATACTCCCAGTACCTTGTGAAGCATTAAATGGAGAGCAATATTCTAAGTGTGGCTCTACTAATGACAAATAAAGTGGGAAAAATTACACCAGAATCCTTGCTCTTAATATTCTTGAAAGTGCACCCCAGAATCCTGTTACATGTTATTACATTTTCCTGGGCATTGGTGTCAAAGGATAAGTTGTTCGTTATAGTAATTCCTGTCTTTTTCATTCATGGCAGTCTGAAGTACTCTGCTGTTTAGTTTGTAATCAACCATTAAGTTATTATGGCTAAAATGCATGACCTTGCATTTCTCCTCATTGAACTTTAACCTGTACTTTGTAGGCCAAAGCTCCAGTTGGAACAAGTCTTTTTGAATCTTTGACACTGATTCAATATTATTAATTATTGCCCCAATTGTTGTATCATCTTTGTATTTACATACCCAAGCACTATGTGATGTCTGCATTGAGGAGACAAATACATTAAAATGTGTGGGGCCAAGCACAGATCCCTGTGGTACCCCACTGGTGACACCATCCCAATCAGAAAAATAAGCATGGTTACCTACTCTCTGATGGCTATCTCTCAGCCATGATCTAACCCAGGATATCATTTTTGGATGAAACTTTAGTTTAGTGAATGTTTCTACTAATTCCTTGTTTGGGACAGAATCGACTGGTAATCCCTTATCAATGGTGCTGCTAACCAGCTCAAAGAATTGCAGGAGATTGGTCAAACATGATCTCCCTGTACAAAACCCATGTTCAGTTATGCCTGATAACCTGCTCATTGTGATATGATATTCAGTGGTTTCTCTTATAAATTCTACAATAATCTTTCCCAACTCTGATGTTAGGCTGATAGGTTGGTAATGCCTTACATCATACCTGTCTCCTTTTTAGGGCTATGGGCAGATCCTACAGCCTTATTGGGATCACTCTGTAGCTTTGAAAATGGCTGATCATGGAAACTTCCACTGGACATTTGGAAGTATCCTTCTAAAAGCCCAATGAAGCTTGAACCCCCTCCACCATGATTGGCCTCTACGGAATTACAGCCATGCTATTTTGGCTGTTACTCTGCATTCCATGGCTTGAACTGTGCATGCATGACTTGCACACATCTGCAGTTCTGCTGGAGCCATCATGTGAATTGCAAAATGCCATTCACTGCATTCAGCCATCAATGCAGCTGAGAACAGTCCATCCTTTTTGTGATCACCACCGAATGTGGCCTCTTTGTCCTGCTGCCCTCCCAGAGAAATGGCTGGGCTCCTTCTCTTTTGCCGCCAATGTGGCCAAAAACTGTTCCCCTTCTCTGTGCACAATCACCACCGATGCAGCAGAAATGGGCACCCCCCACTCATGTGGCACACTGGAAGCCCACCCCAGTGTGCCCAAATGTGTTTTCTTCAGCTGCTAACATCGGGGTCCCCAATCCCTGTTTCAGCAGTATGTCATCCCCCCACTCATGTGGCACACTGGGAGCCCACCCAAATGAGCACAAATGTCTGCTTTTCTTTTTTATGTTTGCTTGCACGCATGTGCAAGAAACATAGTGCCATCATACGAGTTTTCTAGGGGTGTGTCAGCCTCTTTCAATTCAGTCAGTGTATTTGCAGGTGTGGTCGCAGAGTGCCAATCACTGCTGAAGCTGACTATGACAGCTGAAAAAATGCAGTGGCATACAGTTGAAAGGGAGAGCTCCGCTTGAGTGAGCAGAGCTCTCCCCCCCAACACACGCCTCACGCACGCACACTGAGTGCTGTCCCATGTAGTGCAGTGCATGGAGTCTGCCAACAGCTCATTTCGGAGCAAGCATGACCTGTCACAGCATTTTTGTCACAGCATTTGTTCTTGAAGGAATGGGTTGGTGCAGCATACGAAGGTCATACGAAGGCTACATGCATTTTGGTTCCCCTCACAGCTAAATGAGTGTGTGTGAGATAGCCTTGATAAAACTTGAAGTGCGTGTGTTTTTCCCCAAAAGCCCCTTGTAAAAAAAAATTGAAAAGACTATTTTCTTCGTTCCTGGAGATAACGATATCTTTATATTTTTCTGTAGTCCTTTGTACAGCCGGTCAGAGCCCCAATCCCCATCGACTGAATACCCCCAGTCCTTGTGCCAACTGGGAGACCACCAGCATGGCAAATGTCCCACAACATCTTTTTTTAAACCTGTAAATAAAACTGACCCGTGGAGCGCCTTCCAACCCCTCCCACAACCCGCACTCCACCCACTGCGCACCCTGCCTCCCCACACCCCCCACCCCATACTTACCTCCAGACTCGCACAACGACTTCGTGGACTGGAACACGCCTGCACCTTCAAAGCCGACCGCGAACTGAGGAAATGCTGGTAAGCTGTATAATGGGTTACATAGGGGGATTTCAACTTTATTGCATATCGCGGGCATTTTTGGGAATTTTCACTCCAGATTTTCAACATTGCCATTTTACCACACCTTCTTATGAGTAGTACAGCTGTCATTTTTCACATCTCACCCAAAATGTGTTTCCGCCCATGTAGCGCAGAATGGCGCAGTTGTGTGCAAAATCAATGTACGGGACAAAGTAAGAAAATCACAGTGACACTGTTCATGAGCAGAGGTCTTAAAATGGCTATTTTGAAAATTTGGTGAAAAAATTCCTAAAAATGACTGTTTTACGAGCGTGCTGTGCAGTTCCTACACACACTTGTAAGTTTGCAAAATTTCAATATTTTTACTCCAGATTTTCAAAATTGCCATTTTACCACACCTCCTTATGACCAGTATAGCTGTCATTTTTCACATCTCACCCAAAATGTGTTTCCACCCATGTAGTGCACAATGGCGCAGTCGATGTGCGAAATCAATGTACGGGACACATTAAGAAAATCACAGTGATACTGTTAATGAGCAGAGGTCTTAAAATGGCTATGTTGAAAATTTGGTGACAAAACTCCATAAAATGACTGTGCTACGAGTGAGCATTGCGCAGTGTCCACGCACCCTCGTAGGTTCATGAATTTGTAATATTTTCAGTCCAGATTTTCACCAGTGGCATTTTTCCACACCTCCTTATGAACAGTATAGCTGTCATTTTCCACAACATGGCTGAAATGTGTTTTCACACTTTCAGTGCAGAGATGCATGGTCGCTGTGGGAAATCATTGTTCGGGACAGATAAAGAAAATCACACTGACACTGTTCATGATCGGAGGTCCCAAAATGCCTGTGTTAACAATCTACTGTAAAAAATCCCCAAACTAGTTACATTACAGGTGTGTTCATAGTTTCTATGCATGCTCGTGACTTCACCAGTTTTTTAAGATTTTCAGCAGATTTTCAACATTGCCATTTTTTTACACCTCCCCATGAACAGTACCGCTGTCATTTTTCACATCCTGTTCGGAATGTGTTTTTGCACCTGTGGTGCCAAATGCCATAGTCGCTGTGCAAAAGCAGTTTTTGCTAACAAACTGATACTGCCACTGTTCATGAGGTGGGGGTCACAAAACAACCATGTTGAAAATTTGGAGTGAAAATACCAACGAATGCCTGAGGCGTTAGGGTTTCCAACCATAACGCCCCACCCTGTAGAGTATGACAGGCATCAGGGGTGTGACTAGGGATTCTTGCCTGTCATGCTCATACCATTCCACCCCCACCCAAACCCTGCAGCCAGTGAGAGGCATCAAGGTGCCTCGGACTCTTCAGGCCCAAAATTCACCCATTCTCCATACCGCCCCATTTCACCATATTTCCTGATGGAATGGGATGCGCATAAGGGTCAAAGACCCCAAGGCACACCGTGACACTTGTCAGTGTCTGCAGGGTAGGGTGAGGTGAAATGGCATGGTCGTTATGCCTGACGACCCAAAGGCACACCTCAATGCCTGCCACTCTCTGCAGGGTGGTGGTGGGGTTGGCTTCAGTTCAATACTTCGCTGCCATTCCTATTATGCAGCTCTGTAACTTCTACACTGCCAATGCCAGTGCCAGCAAGCAAACATTTGGCATTGACAAATGCTTGTTTTACCTGTAATAAAGCAAACAGTCCCCCTACATGTTTTTCCATTTTTTTTTTTTCTGTAAAAAAGGAAACGGTCCCTTGTGGTCACACCAGTCCCCCTCCCCCCTCTCCACCCTCCCAATAAGCAACCACCTCCCCGCACCCCCGTTACACCATACTTACCTCTGGAGGTAGGCGCTGTCATCTTCTCTGAACAAGGGTATGTCTGCACTCTTCAACGCCGAACCACAAACTGAAGAATCAAAAGTAAGCGTGCTGTAATGCCATTCAATGGGGTTTTCAACTTATTGTGATAAATAAGCCAATTTGCAGAATTTTGATCCCAAATTTTGAACATTGGGTTCTTAGGACACCACCTCATGAAAACTTTCATTGTCATTTCATTACTCAGTCCTGAAAGGTGATTTCTCGGACACTGCACGGAATCACCTTTCGGGACCAATTCACAAAATGACAGTGGCACTGTTCCTGAATTGGGGTCCCAAAAAGCCCATGTTGCAAATTTGGTGAAAAAATTCCAAAAAAATGACTGCATTATGAGCATGCATTGCACAGTTTATACACATGCTCCGAACTTTGACAGTTTTTAATATTTTCCCTCCACATTTTCAACATTGCCATTTTTGCACACCTCCTTTAAAACAGTACAGCTAGCATTTTTAACCTCTTGCCCAAAATGTGTTTTTGCACCTATGGCACAGAATGGCACGGTGGCTGTACGAAATCACCTTTCTGGACAAGTGAACAAAGTGACACTGGCACTGTTCATGAGGAGGGGTCTCAAAAGGGCCATGTTGAATATCTGGTGCAACACCTCCAAAAAATGGCCAAGTTACACCTTGGCATTCAATAATTTCTACGCACATGTGTAACTTTGCTCACCTGGCAACTCATCACAGGCATATTGGCTCTGGCCAGAGTTTGTTTAAAGATATGGGTCACGTTGGCCTCCCTCCATTCTGCAATGGTTTTACTTTCACTCAAGGAAGCGTTAAATAACATGGTAATGGGACCTGCCAAGACATCTGCTAACTCCTTAAGGAATCTGGTGTGCATCCTGTCAGAACCAAAAGACTTGCTCATTTACATTTTTTTTAAGTTGTTCTAGAACCTGCTGTTTAGTCATAATAATACTATTTACGTTGCTGGAGTCTCCAATAAGGGTGTTGTTAATTTAAATTTCATTCTCTTGGAACACGCTTAAGAAGTAATTATTACATTTTGTAACCATATAGATGTATTACAGATATTCATTGATACATTTAATTCATGTACCCCTAGGGCTGCTGGTACTATCTCCAGGGAATTTCAAGCCCCGAGATGAATATATCAAGATAAGGCCCAAAATAAGGATCTGTTAAAGAAAGAGAAACCCCATATTGTATCAATGACTTCATAACTGCAACTTTTCTATTTCAGCAATGAACAGAACCATAGCTATACATAAGGCAGTTCCCTTCCACAGCAATGGTGTTAGTTCAGTTTTATTATTTAATCCTGGCCAGACAAGAACTCCAAGATAGATAACCCAAAACACCTACCTTCTAGCTAGTAATTGTTTGAGATTCCCTCCCCTGCCACTCAAGCAAATATTGCAGTCCCAAAAATCACTGAAGTGTGCTTACCCACCTTCACTAAACAATTGTGAGCTTCTGTCCTCCTACACTTTCATTGGTCCTAACCTTGCACTTAAACAATGTTTATGCCTAAGTAAACATACAAAACCTTGTTTGTTTTATACTGAGACTATATTTAGCACTATTTATGTCTGTAACATGTCTGTCATCAGATACCTTTACCAAATCCTTGACAGGTACTGCCAATGCAAATTTTCTGTTTTTCTGGGCTATTTTGAATACATGTTTACCAACTCTTTTCTTCATCCTGTGTCTGGTGTGGCCCACGTACAATTCCCCACATGTGCGTATTGCCAAATATACAACATGGGTACTGTCAATAAATATATTCATAGAAATTTCTTGTCCATTCTGCAGAGTCACAAATGTTCTTTTCAGTAACACCAGGCAGTGCAGCAGCCACACCTGTGACAGTCTAGAGCAAAGACTGGTAACCAGTTATGTGGGGATTCAATGGATTGTATACTGTGTAGAGGCAGAGCAGGAGCAAAAGCAGTTAGGATGTCCCAACTTGTTTTCAATAACTTGATAGGGTATGTGGCATCATAAAATGTATGAATGGTGTGGTAATGTGTAGGCTGCATGGCAATCCAGTACTGGACATTCATTCAGCAGATATTAGCCAGCCACCAAGTTGAGTGGTGGCTATGTGCCAGCTGCCATCAATGGGAGTGGACCAGATGGGTGACTGGGTTACTAGAAGTAAAGGGTTGGGGGTAGAGAAGGTTGTCATCAGGAAGGAGAGAAAACAACTTCTTAGACAGGGAGTGCTTCACACAACTACTGTACTGGGATTGGGTCAGCAGTGTTTCATGCAACTACTGAGATCAGGAGGGGGAATTTCATACAACTACTGGGTGCAGGGGGGACCACTGAATGCCTTCACTGGGAGGGGTTACCACTAGACTACCAGGAATAATTTGTTTTATTACAGTATATTGGTATCAGGTGAGGGAGGGGGATGACTAGACTAACAGGGATATATTTTTTATTGTAAACTGAATGGGCAAAGTAAAGGAAGCTGATTGCCAAAGAAGTATTTGAAGCCAGCCCGGTGGTGTTGAGGGCAGAGGCGCTGGTTGCCACACCTTACGCCACGCAGGTGACCCAGGTTCAGGAGCGAGCACAGGTCACCTGGGGCTGGCAGAGGAGGAGAGGGATCGAGAATCCAATGGACTGCTCTCCCTCTCTGGGATGGGGGGTCCAAGACAGTCAGCACCCAACTGCCTCCTGGTGGAGGCTGGGGATCAGGGCTGCACACCTTATACTGAGGAGGACTCGGGGACAGACGCCAGGATGGGGGCGCATGCGGACACGTGCACACTCATGGATGCTGGCATCATTGCATGCTCACTGACTCGAGGTTAGTAAAAAAACAGGAGGAAAAATATGGCACCTTCATGTGGCTTGATGGCAGTCTGTGAGTGTTTGCCGAGCCACACAGGGCACCTGACCTGGGTCCGTTAGGGGTGGGGAGTTGGGGGCTCCCTGCTGCCCCGCTGTGAGGGGTAAGCCACTGGAGTTAGAGGGTGCCCATGGGGCTGTGGCAGAGACAGACGGTGGATGGATCCCCGGTAGGATGTGACGGACAGGGGACAGCAGAAGGTGGCCTAGGAGGAGGAGGCAAAAAAATGTGTAAAAAAAGAAGTATTTGAACCCAAGATTAAATCCATCACTTAATCATGGCATCAAAAATCTCCATCCACCAGCCTCCTCACTCTCCAGAAATTCATCTGATAGCAACATTCTCCTTGCCCATCACAGTGTATCACACAAAGCCACCAGAATGCATGCCAACAACAGCTTTTTTCCACATACTACACCGCAAATCAGGGTGACATCGAGGCTCAGATCAGGAA
The DNA here is from genome assembly GCA_016271365.2 of Neoceratodus forsteri. Lineage (NCBI taxonomy): Eukaryota > Metazoa > Chordata > Ceratodontiformes > Ceratodontidae > Neoceratodus > Neoceratodus forsteri. The sequence continues at coordinate 164,811,318 of CM028131.1, forward strand.
GTATAGTAAATCCAGGAGCAGTTATAAAATTCTCAAGCACCATTTTATTATTTTCAGTAACAATTAAATAAAAAATACAATTTTGCAGAATAACTCTTATACAGGCAGGAAAAACAAAGTCATTTATATGAGGGTGTCTCTAATTCTAAATCTCAGTCTGTCCCTCTCTCTAACAAAATATAGTAGTTTTAAAAGAAGTCTTTGCCTGGCAATTAATGGCTTCATCCTGATCTTGTTAAGAAGCCACCTTTTTCTCACAAAATATATTAGAACTTTGTCAGTTTCTGTCCTTAAAGGTGCAACAAAATAGAACATTATGTCCCAGAAGTAATCTCCTGTTAGCACCTCTGCAAAAGAGTTCCTGGAGGTCAAACCACATCTCAGAGTTATCCCCCTGAGATCCAAATAGCTTGTTGAAATCATTTCAACAATATTAACTATATACACTTTCAAACCAAAGGGATTCCAGTTCCACACAAAGATTCACATGTATTTGTATAAACACAGATAAGCAAGGAGGAAGGAAGGAAAGATAGAAACAGCAAGTGAAGGCAGTGAGATAGCTGGGGGGGACACAAGATCGTCAGTGATCAGTTCCTAGGTCTCACAAGAAAATTTGATTGCACAATCAGACAGAGAAGAGACAGAAAAGGAGAGGATAGAACAAATCATTGCTTTTAACTGTTTCTGCATGACAAATGGGACAGGGTTTTATTCGACCTTTTCACACAGAGCCAAAAAGTATAAATGTTACTTACATAGAGATCGTAAGAAACATGATCTCTATGGATACTGTTGCCAGAAACAACATGCTCAAATGAGTGCATTACAAATGCTACTGATTGCAACTCTATAACACTATCGGCAGCTTGAGGAGCCATGGTGCAGGTCAGCAGGCAGTTTTATAAAAACAAAAAAAAGAGCACATACTCAATGGAGAGACACAGATCACAGTCGTAGTATTTTCAAGCTGAGTCTTTGTGAGTGTGTGTGTGTGTGTCAGGGGGGATACATAAGGAGACTTCCCTACACTAACTACTACCATCTCCTACAACAGTGACATCTTATGACTCTAACCCATACAGAACTATTTTCTGAAACTGTACTCCTACAGTAGCATTACAAAATCATTTTTCAAATATTTATAACAATATATATAATGTTTATTTATACCAGTTTTAATCCAGTTCATACTATAATAGCAAATAATACAATCCAGGTTATGTTGTATCATGGGAAATCATCAATTCTCGCATCATGAGGCACTCAACCTGTGGTCTCATGCCTCTGAACACACTTGAGGCATGAAAATATGTCATGGTATACCACACCCTGTTGTGTATTATTGCTTAATTATACTGTACTTAAGTGAGGGAAGGTGATCCTCTAGTGTCAGGGCTGGTTGCTTTGTGGACAGGGAGGCTAGACCACATATCACAGGAGGGGCAACCTCCAAACTATCTAACAAGCAAATGTTGCACCTCCTTAGTTACTATGGCTTTAATGGGATGCACATGATCTCTTACACCTGGTATGGGGAATGTATCCAATTGCATGGGGATGTTTAAACATACAAACTAGTGCAAAAGTGCAAGGAAGTTTGGGACACCATATATTTGAGTAAGTTGTCAGGAGATGGGGATCTTATGATCCTTAAAGTCTGCCATTGGCTTCCTGCCCCCTACTTAGCTGCCTGCTTGTGTTTTAGGAAATTTCACTTTGTTCAGAGCTTGTTTGAAGGTACCAATGGTAGGGCCTTTTGTTAATTTGTGCTCAAGACAGCGACATTGCATTGAGCAAAGCTTCACTTTAGAACATGAGGTGCAATGTGTCATAGAATGTGTTTTTCCATATTTTTTAGGGGTGTCACCGAGTTTTTATGGTTGTTTGAGATATTTAAGTGTTTTTTTTTCAACTTTAAGAACTTTAAGAATTTCAGTTCCAAGCTACCCTGAAAATACATTGCCTTATGCTTAGTTGTTCAATCACTGGGAAACTTTTACTTTTATTTCCAAAGAGGCATAGACATATGTGCTAACAAAGCTGGCAGGAAGACTGCCTGCCTTCATATAATCTGTATGTGTGATTCTGCCTCTGTGGGCACAGAGCTGCCAGAAATGTTCCCCTCTCCTCACAGCTGTGATTCACAGAGTGACATTTGGAATGTAGAGAGTTATGCCAGCCAGCAAAACACCCAGATCAAACAACATTTGTTAGGAGAAGCAATTAGTTTTGATATGCAAGCCTTTAAGACTTGTAAAGTCTTTGCCATATTCATTTGTTAGCTGCCTACAACTATTGTGTTACTGTAATTCACGTTGAATTGTTTGCTCACTTGACAAGCCTTATAAGTTTTAACATTATATTATAGTTTCATGAAGGTCCAGGGGAATCACAGGCACATATACATTTAACATCACATGTTCATATTTACAGCAAAATAAATGTATGACACTTTTTCATCTTAAATCTTACCACACTTTTGAATCTTTGTGCTAAAAAAGAGTTTGCTAGTCAGTGCTGGTTATGTGCCTTCTTCCTGAATTTCAAGTCATACTGTTTGTTGCATATGTGTGTGTGGGGGTCTGCAGAGGTGCCCATGTGCACTCATTGTTTTTGACAGTGCTTCATATTAGTTTATTAGGAGCTGTGTTTGGCATATGATTTATTCTTGTGTTGCAGTACAAGTATGTTTGTGCATTTTTTTCTCATTGTACATGTTACCTATTCTGGTGTGTGTGTGTGTGTGTGTGTGTGTGTGTGTGTGTGTGTGTGTGTGTGAGGATGGTCCTGACTATCAGTTCTTGTACTGTCACCTGTGTGATCACATGTGGATGTTCAAGAACAGGGGTTGAAACTGACACCGGCCACACTAGCCAACTTCTGTTCGGTATTGTTTTGGGATAGTTAAAAATCTTTTAAATCACCCAGAGGGTTTATACTGGAAGAGGTAATATTTCAATAAGTACATCAGCTGAACCAGAAGAAAAGTTTGAGGGGCTAGTAGGTTTTCCAAGTCCCTACCTTGCTGGCTAGTGGCTGCAAAACTTAATTTGACCCCTGCATGGATCAGTCTGAGATAGTATTTTTCCTTTTGTTATTCTAGTTATTCTCCCCTAACTGGCAGGTATCTGACCCCTGGTCCCCAGACACATTATCCCCCAACACTACTTGAAGGTAGACAGCCATAACCAGTATGGTGGGCCCCCCCCCAACTGGCGATCATGACAGACTGTAGAGAGAGTATACATATGTACACAGAGTACAATGTACTCCAAAACCTTTTCATGCTGGCTGAGCTGTTCATTTCTGTGCCAAAACAAGACCAGGATCCTAAACATGTGCTTGACATTGCCATGGACATGACATGCATGCTCAAGATCACAGTCTTGTTTTTCAAAGTGGTAAAAGTAAGACTTGTAATGCTCTTCATTATTCTTACAAAGATCCCTATACTCAGAAGAGCATGTATTTTTAGCCCCAAACATCACTTACACTTGTTCAGGAAAATTACACACGCAAATGTTCACATTGAGAAGAGGCATCTGGCAGCGGATGATCGGCCAAGCACTAAGGTAATGTGCTTTGTCTGAGCTAAAGTACATATTTTTAAAATTTAGGTAACAGATCATACAGTTACTCATACTGGGGCACATGAATAGTTTATTTGGCCATAGATGTTATTACAGGCACTCTGGTCACACAAGTTCTGTATAGCTGCTGAAAGCTGACAGTCTCCCTTTAATGTGTGCTCTGCTCATGCACTGCACTGACAAAAGTTTCCAGAGAGCTGCAAAGTACAGTAAGCTGAAATTGAATAGCAGCTAGAAACAAACTGTTAGAGAATGTTAATTAATTAATTACAATAAGCAGTGCACACATTGAGCAATTCATTGAAAAATGCTAAACCAGTGAGTTGGAGGGACACTTTAATGTGACTTATACTGTATGTTATACTGGACTATATATGCATACTGTATATACAGTACTATTAGTGTGTGTGTGTGTGTGTGTGTGTGTGTAGTAACACAATTAGAAAGTGTAGTTAGGTGTGTGTGTGTGTGTGTGTGTGTATTAACACAATTAGAAAGTGTAGTTAGGTGTCTCAATGGTTAGTGCAAAAATTGCTAGTCTACATTCCCCCACTATCTAGATCAGTTTCTGCTTTATGCATATTATTGCTGATTTAAATGAGTTGTCTAGTGGCAACCCCTCCACCCTCCAATGTCCTTTGGTGCCTGAGAAGAAGAAAAGAGTCCCTCAATGTCTTTTTTTTTTAATCTGTAAAAATGTGTATAGACAGTGCACTGCTATGTTACACTGGAACATATATGCATATATGTGTACATGTATTAGTCAGTGTGTGTATGTGTGTGTGTGTGTGTGTGTGACAGCAATTAGAGATTGCAGTTAGGTGGCTCAGTGGTAAGTGCAAAAATTGTTAGTTTACACATTTTTCACTGCCCACAATACCATTATTTTGCAGCTGTATTGGCTCTTGTTAGAGTTTGTTCATTACTGAAGTCATATGCATGAAAACATAATACTTGTTTCTGGAAGGCTCATTAGCTCCTATTGCTTCTTCCTAACTTGATGTTGTAATACTGTGCTTGGGACATCACAGTTATTCCCATGGCAACAGGCTGTGATGTCACAACAGAGCATTATGATTTTATGTAGGAAATAAGCTATAGAAACAAATGAGCTCTAAGGGATAAAGATCTTCTTTTGTCAAAATTTCTTTTGTAATAAACAATGCAGAGGAGAAAACTATAGACATAGAAACATAGAAACAGAATGAGATGACAGATAAGGGCTGCCAGGCCCACCTAGTCTGCCCATTTTTATTTTATGTTTGTTTTTTGTTTTGCTGCAGACCTTACTTGATCTATGAAGCAATCTCTTCCTCTCCTTTCCCTACCCCTACAATTCCCTTGTGCCTCTCCCAGGCATTTTTGAACACCAACACTGTTTTGCCCCCACTACCTCAGCTGGAAGACTGTTTCAGGCATCTACCACCCTTTCTGTGAAGAAGTGCTTCTTCACATCCCTCCTAAATGTATCCCCCCTCCAGCTTCATAGCTTGAATCCTTGTTCTAGAGCATGTTTGTCTCTGAAAAATACCCCCTCCTGTACCTTATTAACTCCCATAATGTATTGAAAAGTCTCCATCATATCCCTTGTCTCCTCCAGGGTGTACATATTTGTCTCATTTAGCCTCTCCTTTTAGGGCTTTTAATGCAGATCCTGCACCATTTTCCTAGCCCTCCTTTGGACAGCCTCCCCTCTTTCTATGTCCTTCCTGAGATGAGGTCTCCAGAACTGGGCACAGTACTCATGGTGAGGTCTTACCAGCAACCTGTATAGAGGCAGCACCACCTCCTCCTGCTGGCAGTGCCCCTTTCTATGCATCCCAGCATCCCACTAGCACTATTGACTCCCTTGTCACACTGCCTGTACATGTTTAGATAATCAGAAATAATTACTCCTATGTATCTTTTCTGCTTGCTCTTTGTCAGTATCACTTCACCCATTTTATACTTTGTTCCTGTGTTTCTATGGCTCAAGTACACTATTTTGCACTTTTTTGCTTTAAAACCCAGCTGTCATACCCTTGACCACTCCTCCAGTCTTTTCAGTTTCCAACCCATCCTTTCCACCCTCCAACCCATAATATCCACATGGTTGCAGATCTTGGTGTCATCCACAAAGAGGCAGTCCTTTCTTTCCAGTTTCTCCACTATGTGACTTATAAAGACATTGAAGAGGACTGGTCCCAGCAGTGATCCCTGAGGTACCCTGCTGGTAACCCTCCCTTACTCAGAGTGAACTCTGTTTACCACTACCCTCTGTGTCCTGCCCCCTAACCAGTTTTTTACCCAGGTTACCACCTTAATACCCACCCCCCCCCAAGTTCTACAACTTGTTTACCAGTCTCCTATGAGGAACAGTGTCTTGCTGAAGTCCAAGTAGACCACGCCCACCATCCCCCAATCCAATTTCTTGGTCACTAAATCAAAGAAATCAATCAGATTTGCTTGGCATGACCTTCACCATGTGAAATCACACTGCCTTTGATCATGTAATCTGTTGGATACCAGATATTACACAATCTTTTCCTTTAGCAGTATTTCTATTAAGTTACCCACCACTGATATTAGGCTGACAGGCCTATAATTTCCTGCCTCCTCCCTGTTACCACTTTTGTGAAATGGGACTACTGCCGCTCTTCTCCAGTCCTCCAGGACCACACCAGTCTTCACTGATCTGTTAAATAGATCTGTCAAAGGTTTAGACAATACATCTCTGAACTCTCTCAACACTCTTGGATGTACCCCATCTGGCCCCATAGCCTTAACCAACTTTAGGTTAGCTAGTGCTTTCTGGACTTTCTCCTCAGAAAACAGACCAGTGTCCACTTCCCTCCCCTCAATGCTCCTGGTGCCTTTTTGCGATCCCTCCCTCCCTTTCTACTGTGAATGATGAGTAGAAGAATTCAGCAAAGTAGCAGGATATAAGGCAGGGCTAGGCAAATTTTATTTATATAGCACTCTATCCAAAGGCACAGAGTATTTTACAGAAAATAAATAAAAAAGCCCCAGAAATTTTAAATTGTCAATTAAATAACACTATAAACTTTCTCAAACAAAAAGGTTTTTAAAGAGACTTTGAAAGCCTTCACTGAGCTGGCTGCACATATGTGGTGCAGCAAAGAATTGCAAAGCACCTGTGCAGTGACTCCAAATGCTCTGTCACCCGATCTCCTAAGGTGTTAAGGAGACACCACACACAGATTAACCTCCATGGAATGGAGGGGCAGAGAGGTCAATAGGGAAATAGGAGCTCTTTGAGGTAGTCAGGTCCCAAACCATGTACAGCCTTGTAAGTCAACAAGCAAATCTATAAGGTGATGCATGAACTCACAGGCAGCCAGTGCAAAATGTGCAGTATGGGAGTGATATGATCACTCAGAGAGGTACCTGTCAGCATCCTGGCCACAGCATTCTGAACTAGCTGCTGTTGACACATCAATCCTCCAGACAGCCTTAGATATAAAACATTGTAGTAGTCAAGTCTGTTGGTGACAAAAGCATGGGTGATCATAATGAAGTCATTAGGTGTCAGGAACATCTGGATCCTGGTTATATTCCAGAGGTGAAAGAAATCAGACCGAACCATTCATGACACATGTGGTTCAAGGGTCAGTCGGTCATCCATAAAAATGCTGAGATCTCTTACTTCACTCTCCACTGATAGGGGCTGCTCTCCAACAATTGGGGCAAGCAACCTCCCACCCATTGAAACACCACCAGAGCCAGGCTCAGTCACCTTAACCTCAGTCTTGCCAGGGTTGAGACACAGCAAGTTGGCAGACATCCAGTCATTTATCTCAGCCAAACACTGGCTCAGCGTAACAGAAGCACAAAGGTCATCTGGGGCACAGGAAAGGTACAACTGGGTATCATCCGTGTAGCAGTGAAACCCCTCATTGTACCAACTAATGACTTCTCCAAGCAGCAGCATATACACAGAGAACAACAAGGGAGTCAGAATGGAACCCTGCAGAATGCCATAAGGCAGCGCAACAAGTCCCAAGGAAAAATTCCCAAGGACTATGTGCTATGATCTCCTGGTTAAATATGAGCTAAACCAAGGCAAAACTGCATCAGTAGTGCCCACATAATTCTGCAGGTGATCCAACAGCACCCCGTGATCAACCATGTCCATCACTGAAGACAGGTCAATTAGCATCAAGATGGTACATTGTCCTCAGTCCCTCGCCATGAAGAGATCATGTGCCACCATGGCCAAAGTCATCTCAGTGCTGTGCCGGGCCAAAAACCTGACTGGGGAGGCTCAAGGATGGATAAACTCTCCAAACGTTCAACCAGCTGGTCATCCACCACTTCTCAATAACCTTCCCCAAAAAGGGAAGATTAGAAATAGGCCTGTATCTTGAGAGAGCATCAGGGTCTAAAGAAGGCTTCATTAGAAGCTGTCTAACCGCAGCCACTTTCAAGGCTGCATCAAAAGTACCCTCACTTAGAGATCCACTGATCATCTCTACAAACACTGAGCCCAGAAAATTCATGCAGCTGATGACAAACTGAGTGAGACACAAACTGGTGACCACACAGACAGCCTCAGCTGCCAAAAATGGCTGAAACTCACTCCAACTTGACCGAGGATCCCCACCAACAGACAGATCCCCTCCGGCAAGAGCCGGACCAGAGGAGACAATTCTCACCCTGATATAGGACACTTTGTCACCAAAGAAACACCTGAACCCCTTGCACTTTTCAACAGAAAAGGCTGTCTCGGACTTCAGACAGGGGGGATTTCGCCAACTGTCTACAGTGCAAAAGAGCATAGCAGGGCAATGTCTTGCTGTAGCAATCAACCTGGATAGAAAATCTGTCTTCTTTAGATCAGTTGCCTACTGATATTCCAAATAATGAAGCCTCAGTGCCACCTTGTCCTCCTAACAGTGAGATCTTCTCCAGGCATGCTCCAACCTACACCCTTAGTCTTCAACCAATGCAACTCAACACAGTACCATGGTGAGTGCAGTTGGAAGGTCAAGGGGCAAATGTGGAAGTGTGAAATCAGGTCTGGGGCTTCAGTCAAGGCCATGTTAAAAGGACTCCACATCCGCCTCTGATCCCTGAGCACAAGCTAGCAATAGGCTTGAGATATCCAGAGACTCCTGGAGCTGGCGAGGCTCTGATTTATTTCGTGGACAAAGGGGATAAGGGGGCATAAGATCAAAAGGGATAAGGGGCATGTGAGGAGGAAGACCATGTAAAAGCATCTATCCTAAATAGATACTTCTGCTCAGAATTTACTGAAGAGAAGTTAGGGCAGGGCCAACAGCTCAGCACCATGGACACAGGGGGTTGGGAATTGTGCAGTAGTCCCTTCACAAAATAAAGGGTCCTACAAGAGCTTGATAAGCTCAGGGTGGGCAAGGCAATGGGACCTGATGGCATACATCCCAGGGTACTAAAGGAGCTAAGGGTGGAACTAGCAGAGCCATTATCAGAACTATTTAGTGAGTCTCTGAGCACAGGAGTGGTCCCAGAAGACTGGAGAAGGGCTCATGTTAACCCCTCTCCACAAGAGTGGTAGCAGAGAGGAGGCAGAGAACTACAGACCAATCAGTCTTACCTCAGTAGTGAGCAAGATTATGGAGGCACTCATTAAGGAAAGGATAGTGCCACACCTGGAATCCATAGGGGCACAGGATCCAAGACAACATGGGTTTACAAAAGGAAGGTCTTGTCAAACTAATCTCATAGATTTCTTTGACTAGGTAACCAGAGTGGTGGACCAAGGGGGAGCAGTTGATGTCGCCTATCTTGACTTCAGCAAAGCTTTCAATACTGTTCCACATAGAAGATTGATTAATAAACTGGGTAGGCTTGGGGTGGAACAGAAGTTGGTCAACTGGCTGGCAAACTGGTTGATGGGCAGAAAACAGAGAGTGGTGGTAAACGGTATAGTCAGAAGAGATGCAAGTCAGAAGTAGGGTACCTCAGGGATCAGTCCTGGGGCCAGTCCTCTTCACTATCTTCATCAGTGACATTGCAGATGGACTGGAGGGTAAGGTTTGTCTGTTTGCAGATGACACCATGATCTGCAACAGAGTAGATGGTCCAGATGAGGTGGGCAGAATGAGGAGAGATCTGGATAAACTAGCAAAATGGTTGAAAGAGTGGCAACTGGGGTTTAACGCAAAGAAGTGCAAGATCATGCACATAGGGAAGAGAAACCCTGAAGCCACCTATAGGCTGGGAGGGGAGTTGCTGGCAGTCGCAAGGGAAGAAAGAGACTTGGGCATCATCATCACCAATGATCTGAAATCATTCAAGCAGACCACTAAAGCAGTAGGTAAGGCTAGGGGGATGTTGGGATGTATTAGTAGGGGTATCACAAGTCAGAAGAGGGAGGTAATAATCCCTCTTTACAAGACACTGGTTAGGCCCCATCTGGAGTACTGTGTGCAGTACTGGAGGCCACACCTTCACAAGGACATTAACCAAATTGAGGCAGTCCAGAGAAGGCAACCAAAACGTGTAGGGACTGCATCAGAAACATATGAGGACAGATTAACAGAGCTCAATATGTATACCCTAGAGCAAAGGAGGGAGAGAGTGATATGATCAAAACATTCAAACACCTTAAGGGCATTAACAAGGTGAAAGAGTCTAACATGTTTCAATATAAGAAAAATAGCAGGACAAGAGGACACAGCATGAGATTAGAGGAAGGCCGATTAAGGGGTAATGTGAGGAAGTTCTTTTTTACAGAAAGAGTGGTGGATGCATGGAACAGCCTACCTCAGGAAGTGGTGGATATGAATACAGTGCAGTGCTTCAAACAGGCATTGGATAGGCATAAGGGAGCACTTCAGATGAGTATGAATAGATAGGACATTGACAGAGCAAAAGCCGATGGCACATTCATAAGGTAGAGAAAGAAATGGGCAGACTGGATGGGCCTTGCTGTCCTTATCTGCCGTCAACTTCTATGTTTTTATATTTCTAACACTGTATAGTCTCTGTAGTTGGGGTGAATTTACAGGGGGCCCTAAAGAGGAACTCAACTACATGATGATCCAGCCAACAGACTGGATTAACCTTGACCTACATAATGTCAAGTCTGAGTGAGAAGACTAGGTCCAGAATGTGGCCATCTATGTGTGTCTTGGAGATAACCACCTGATTCAGTCCCAGTGAATACATCAACTGAAGGAGCTCTTGCCCAAAATGACAGAATTCATAGTCAATCCAGGCATTAAAGTCCCCTAATACCAGAATCCTAGAGAACTCCAACACCTGCTCGGTGATGTAGTCTGCCAGCTCCTGCAGGAAAAGACTCCCACCTCCCCGGAGGCCGGTAAAAAGGACTATATTCACATAGACCTCCAATGAGCACTTAGCAGCCATAAATTCAAATGACTCCAGTGTTCATAGAAACATAGAATTTTATGGCAGATAAGGACCGCTTGGCCCACCCAGTCTGCCCATTTTCCTACCTAATGGATAAGCTGCAGATCCTAGTTAACCAACAGCCTACTTCTTCCTACCCCAACCCCCTAGAACTGCCTCATGACTGTCCCATGCATTCTTGAATTCCACCTCTGTTTTTGACTCCACAACCTCCTCTGAAAGGCAGTTCCATGCATCCACAACCCTCTCTGTTAAAAAATGCTTCCTTACATTACCTTTGAGCCGCGCCCCCATCTTTAAATTGTGCCCCCTTTTTCTTGCACACCTCTTTTTCTGAAAGATGCTACCCTCTTTGACTTAGTTGATTCCCTTGAGGTACTTGATAGTTTCTATCAAGTCCCCCCTCTCCCTCCTTTCCTTGAGGCTATACATATTAAGCTCCTTAAGTCTCCCTTCATATCTCTTCTGGTGCAGACCCTGCACCTTTTCAGTTGCCCTCCTCTGGACTGCCTCCATCCTGTTTACGTGTTTGTGGAGATTGGGTCTCCAGAACTGCACACAGTACTCCAGCTTGGGTCTCACCAGCTGTCTGTACAGAGGAATAACAACTTCCTGTTTGTCTACTGGTGATGCCTCTCCCTATGCATCCCAGCATCCCCCAGGCCTCCTCTCTGCTTTCTCACATTGCTTGCCCACCTTTAGGTCATCTGATATGACTATCCTCAGGTCCCTTACCATTTGTGTTCTTGTTAGTATCTCACCCTCATTGTGTACTCTTTCCCTGGGTTTTTGCTTCCCAGGTGCATTACCTTGCACTTCTTAGCATTGAATCTAAGTTGCCATACGTTTAAAAATTCCTCCAACCTTGCCAAGTCCCTTTTCATCCTTTCCACCCCACCTTGTGTATCAACTCTATTGCAGATCTTTGTGTCATCTGCAAAGAGACATACTTTTCCTTCCAGTCCTTCTGCAATGTCACTTATAAAGACATTGAAGAGGACCAGTCCTAGTACTGAACCCTGCGGTACCCCCCTAGTAACCCCTCTTTCTTCAACGTGGACTCCGTTTACTATTACTCTCTGTGTTCTGTTCTCCTGCCAATTCTTTACCCAGGCTATCATCTTGGGACCCACTCCCAGGCTGGCTAACTTGCATATTAATCTTTTGTGTGGGACTGTGTCAAATGCCTTGATAAAGTCTAGGTAGGCCATGTCCACAGCCCTTCCCTGGTCTACTACTTTGGTCACCCGGTCAAAGAAAGCTGTTAGATTCATCTGACATGACCTTCCTGCTGTGAATCCATGCTGCCTTGGGTCCTGTGCCCCTCTGACCTCCAGGTACTCAACAATTCTTTCCTTCAGAAGTGATTCCATCATTTTCCCTATCACTGAGGTTAAACTAACAGGTCTGTAGTTTGCTGCTTCTGCCCTGCTCCCACTTTTGTGAAGTGGAATAACACCTGCCCTTCTCCAGTCCTCAGGTACCATCCCATCCTCCCATGATTTGTTAAAGAGGGTAGTCAGTGGTGTCACTAGTTCTAACCTTAGTTCTTTTGGAATTCTGGGATGAATCCCATCAGGCCCCATTGCTTTGTCCACCTTCAGTTTTAAGAGTTCTTTCAGAACCCTTTCTTCTGTGAATGGTCTGGTATCAACTCCTGTATCTATTGTTTGGTTTAGGTACCTCCCCTTCTTCATTTGTGAATACTGAGCAAAGATATTTATTTAGTATCTCTGCCTTTCCACAGTCACCCTCTTCCCACCCCCCTCCCTTTTATTAAGCCTCACTATCCCTCCCTTGGTCTTCCTTGGCTCCCTGATGTACCTATAAAAGGTTTTATCCCCCTTTTTAACTGAGTTGGCTATCTTTTCCTCAGTTTGGGCCTTTGCTGTTCTGATTGCCTTCCCAGCTTCCTTTTGCTTTAACTGATACAATTCTCTGCCCTTCTCCTTCTGCGATTCCTTATACTTTTTCTCTCGAACCTTCCCTGCCACCTCCTTTGAGAACTACAGTGGCTTCTTGCATCATTTTCTTTTGTTTATTTGCTTCACTCAAAGGCTTGTTGCGTCTGTGATGGCAGTTTTTATTATTCCCTTTGTTCTTCCACCCCTCCTTCCTGTCTATTTGCTAATGCATTCCTTAGGCACTCACCCATTTTGGCAAAGTCAGCTCTCCTAAAGTCCAGTACTTTTGCCTTTGTATGGCTTGACTCTACTGCTGTGTTTATCGTGAACCATACTGTTCGATGGTCGCTAGTTCCCAGATGCTCACTAGGGAGAGCAGTAAAACCTAGAGTAGATCTAAAACAGATGGCAACATCGCCCCATCTATGGTCCCTCCTCGAGCAATGCAACACTAAGTAACCATGGGGGAAAGATGCCGCCAGCACAGGGCCAGTGTCATTACCCACTCAAGTCTCGGTAATGCAAACAAGGTCAACCAAGGAATTAACAATGAAAGATTCCATCACCACAGTTTTATTCCTTAGTAACCTTGCATTACAATGAACGGCCTAAATAGAACTAGCTGTGCAGGTCAGATGGACTACCTGCTGCCAATGACATAAGGCAGAGCCCTAGGGAGGGGCACCAGGTATGATGGTCCTCTGTCGTGGGACCTACTCCTCCCTGGGTGTCTTTTGGACCATGTCTCACCAATCCTGCCCCCCTCCCTCATCATCAAACTGAGGGCCCTCAATGCGACATGTGCTCCCCAAATCAGAACTCCCATCTCCTAGCAGTGGCCGAGCACTCCTGTTGATAGAGACAAAGGAAGCCTCGGGAAAGGGCAAAGCAACCACAGGAAGTCCCCCAAGTAGGTAAGCCTTGGAATCTCAAAGCCTCTACACAAAATACAAAAATACAAAACAATAAAAGTAATTTGAACACAGGAGACACACACACACACACACACACACACACAGTAATCACACACAACCTCACACACACACACATACACACACCAGCACATATAAGAATAATTTAAAATACAAAAAAAACACCCTGACCCAACAAAACAGGACAATACTATTAGATAACACATTTTAACTGGAGAATCTAGACAAAAAAACTTAAATGCCCATTGTACAGCTAGAAATGTCCATCAATGCAAAGGTCCATAAATGTAAAACAGTTTTTAAATATGGACAGAAAGAAACTCACACCACAAGCTGAGACGTTTGCTGGGCCACATGGAGCTCTCACCTCCCCAACTTAAGGCAATGTCCAAAAGTTCTAGACCCATGACTGTCTCACTGCACACATAAACTAGATTTACAGTATTATCATTTCTGAAGGTCAACAATCAAACTAGCTTCAGTATTTATGGCACTCTCACTGCCAATAATCTTCAAAGTTTATCCGGTTTAAGAACCGGCTACAAAAGCTGGCACAGGAAGAAGTTCAGCTTCAGAGTAGAGAACAGTTTAGTTGCTACCAAAGATTTTAAAAGTATTTATCCCACCAGATAAACAGTTTTGTCCAAGCAGAGAACCCGCAACTGCTGATGATCAAAACAATATGAGCCAGCAATGAAGAATTGCAGGAATGATGTAAAAACCTTTGTTCAAGTCCCAACACACAACACCACAAACCGACTGGTGGTCTCCCAACAGAAGCACTCCATCTTAATAAACCTGCACAGGTTTAGGGGATTAAGATTGGCTGGGAAGAATATACATTGTCTTTCTACATACAGTAGATGATATTCTTGTTCTTGTGGCACATCTGGCCACAACCATCCCCACTGCGTTGGCTGAGACTGCTGACTTTAGCCAAGTAGCGACTTGTAAACTTAACTTAGGGAAAACTAGTGTCATGCCACTAAATTCAACTATGGGCAAACAAGAAATGGTTGGTGGAGGTGGACGACATTTGAAATAATTCCAAAGTTTTCACAAAGGTGTCAACTGCTCTTTAGTACCCTTCATAAATTTGAAGGTCTTTATCTTGTCCCCTCTCTCCTTCCCTTCTGGTCTCCAATGAGTATGTCCATAGATAAATAGAAAATGGCAGCACAAAAAAGCTTGTTTGCCCATCCAGTTTGTCCACCGTTCCTAATTACTCTTCACTGGCCCTGGTCGCTATCCTTCCCCTTTATTTCTGCCTCCCCTCTAACTAATCCCATAGAAACATATAATTTACAGACCCACCTAGTCTACCCATTATTCCCTGCCTATAGCATCACTGCAGATCCTGCTTGATCTCTGGACCATTCACCTTCCTTCCCTTTCCCTAAGATTTCCTTATGCCTATCCCATGCATTCTTGAATTCCACCACTATTTTCATCCTCACCGCCTCTGCTGGAAGACTGTTCCAGGAAACTACCAGTCTTCTGTAAAGAAGTACTTCCTCACATCCTTTCTGAATCTATCCTCCTTCAGCTTCTTATTGTGCTCCCATGTTCTAGAGCACCTTTTGCTTCTGAAAAATATTTCCCTCCTGTATGTCTGTCCAGTCTCTAATTGAAGCCGTTTACTGATGTACTCTGGCAGCTTGTTCCACTTGTCCACCACTCTTTCTGTGAAACACTGCTTATGGACATCCTTTTTGAACCTACCCCAGTGAGTTTATGTGACTTCCCTTTCATCCCTGCATTTGAGCTCAGAGAGAAAAGTAACTTGGTACCCCCCTTATTTATCCCATGCAGGTACTTGCTTGCCTTGTATGCCTCAATTATGTCGCTCCTTTCCCTCCTTTTCTCAAGGATGTACATATCTAAGTCCTAAAAAGACACAGAGTCCCACGTGCTAAGGTAAGAGATGGCTACAAGCAGGAAGATAAGCAGACAAAAACAAACATGAGTAGTTGCACCCCCGGAGTCATATAGAAGTCAACAAAGACTCATGTTGAGTTGAAGTGCCCGGGTACAACTGCTTCATTTATGATTACTCTTTAAACCTTTTTTGTACTGGCAAGCTCTCCTCAGTTCTTGTTATATTCCTGGGTGTGGCTACCTGTGCTTGTTCATGTTCTGTGGCCTCTCCTCATATTTTTTCCCTAGTCCATGGACCATCTTGGTTGCCCTGCACTGTACAGCATTCTCTTTGTCACAGTCTATCCTCAGGAGTGGACTCCAGTACCTTGTGCAGTATTTATTTATTTAAAATCTTGGTCAATGGGATAGGCACACAGAGCCGAGGCTCGATTCCAGGTGGGACCTGGGGGTACAAGCATAACTGTTAATATTAAGCATGACATATAAGAACACAATACAATTATTGAGGATAGCTAGGCATACATGGTGATTGGATAGGAAGTGAGAATAAGGAAAACTTACAGTACAATAAGACTAAACATACATGTTGATTTAAAGGGAAAAAATAAAAAAATACTTGCAATTTAATAAATAATGAATTCATGGGGTGCCCATGGTATTAGGCTAGTAACTGGATACAAGACAAAATATAGTGGAGGAGTGAGGACAGGTAAGTAGGGTAGGCAGGAATTAACCCTCAGGTTAGTAGGGTGAGACTTACGAGAAAACAGCTGGAAACAGAAGAGGAGGAGGAGGGCAAGGGAACAGAAAACATAAGCATGAGAAGGATGCAGCGCAGGAGCAAGTGGGGATGGTGGTGGCAGATATGTTGCTTGAAAGGAAGAAGGAGGAGTTATTGAATTGAAGAGGGAAAAAGTTCCAGGGAAAGGGGAGCATGTAAAAGAAGGCAGATTGACCTGTAAAAGTACGAGTATGGGGGAGGTATTACAGGTGTGCTCACACCAGTGACCTGTACAATGGGAGGATCACTTCCCACTGTCCTCCAGTCACTAAGGACCACCCTTAGTGGTCTGCAAATAATTACATTTTTCTGCAAGTGACCTGGCTATCACTTTTGCTACCTAAGAATACCTTTTCCCCTTGCTTTACTCCCTTTGCCAGCTGGAGTTCTGTGTCTGCCTTGGCCTCCATCACCTTCCTTCTAGCTACCTCAGTTGCCTCCAGGTACTTACTAACATACTATTTGCCAGCAGATTAGGCCTTATGGTCTATTGAGTCTGCTCGAACCTAGATCCTTAGTTGGGTGCCGAGACCCTCGCATCCCTTGTGCTCCAGAAACCCCTATCATCCATCCCCACCCCCCTGGGACAGGCCATCATCTGATACATCCACTTTCTGTGTCTGTCCCACCCTCTCTTGAAGCCCTCCACTGTGGATCTCTGAACCAGCTCACCAGGCAGTGCATTCCAAGGGTCCACCACCCTCTCAGTGAAAAACCTCCTCCTCTTTTCCCCCCTCACCCTTCCACCTTCCAACTTCAAGCCATGTCCTCTGGTGATACCTCCCTGCTTTAGTCTAAAGATCCCATCCATGTTTACCCTATTTATTCCCTTGAGGTACTTGAAGACCTCAATCATGTCCCCCTGTCTCTCCTCTCCTCCAATGAAAACAGGCAGAGCTCCTCAAGTCTGTCCTCGTAAGTCAAATCCCCTAGCCCTCGTGTCATCTTTGTTTGCCCTCCTCTGTACTCTCTCCAGGGCTGTATGTCCCTCTTCAAGTGTGGTCTCCAGTACTGTACACAGTGCTCAAGGGGTGTGGTCTAACCAGTCCATTGTACAGCGGCAGAATCCTTCCTTGCTCCTAGAGTGATCCCCTTAGCGATGATCCCAACATCCTGTTTGCCTTGCTGCTGCTCTCTGCACTGCTCAGAGTTATTCATACATGTATCCACCATGACCCCTAGGTCTTTTTCCCCTGTTGAGGCTTCCAGCACCTCCCCTCCCAGGGTGTACCTGTGTTTAGGGTTTCTCCGACCAAGATGCAACACCTTGCACTTGGCGATATTGAAATTTAATTTCCATGTGTGAGCCCAGCTTTCCAGGGTGTCCAGGTCCCCTTGCAGGGCCAACCTCCCCTCTTCTCCCTCAACTACTGCTCCCATCTTGGAGTCATCCACGAAGAGACTCATTTCACACCCTATACCATCCCTGATGTTCGATATGTATGCATTAAACAGGATTTGACCCAGGACTGAGCCCTGTGGTACCCCACTACCAACCTCTGTAGGGTTCGAGAGCTCCCCACAGACCACTACTCTCTGAGTGCTTCCAGCTATCCAGTTTTCAATCCATCTGACCATCAAAGGGCCTACTCCTAACCCCATCAGTTTCTCCACCAGACCATTGTGGGGACAGAGTCAAACGCCTTGCTGAAGTCCAAGAATAATACATCCACAGGCTTACCCCTGTCCAGTTCTGATGTTACCCATTTCATAGAACTCCACAAGGTTGGTTTGACATGATCTACCTGGCACAAACCCATGCCCGACTATCCAGACCTCCCACCTCCTCCAAGTAAACCCCAATCGTTCCTTTTGTATACTCTCCATTAATTTTCCCACCACCGAGGTTAAACTGATGGGTCTATAGTTTCCTGGTACTTCCTTGACCCCCTTGTGGATTGGTACCACATGTGCCTCTCGCCAATCCCTAGGTACCCTCCCTGTCTCAAGTGACCTGCTGAAAAGCTCAGCCAGAGTGCAGCCAGTAGTCCGCCAATTCCCATAGTACTCTCGGATGAATGCCATCCGGCCCAGGAGATTTGTCTTTCTTTAGGGCCTTGAGGGCAAACCACACCCTTTTGGCGGGGATGGCATCATCCATCCCCTCCACCTTACTGGTCTTTTTATCCTTATCCAGATGTGACACCCCTGGGGTACCTTTCCCTCCCTTTTGCTCCATTTCTGTTGCTCCCCTGATCCCACACTCTGCCGCTTCTATCCCCTTTGTGCCTTGCTTTGTAGATATCCCATCCCCCTTCCTAGTGAACACAGAGGCAAAGTACTCGTTAAATACTTCTGCCTGGTCCCTCGCCTCTTCCACCCACCCTCCTTCTGATCTCCAATCTGCTGAGATGGCCTAGATTTTTCTCGGCTCCCCAATGTACGGAGAAGCCTTTTCCCCCTCCATGTATCCCCTGTGCCAGCCGTTGCTCTTTACTGGACTTTGCTCCCTCACCATGGTGACTTTTCTAGATGCAAGCTGGTACATTTCCTTATCCTATTCCCTCTCGATTGTTTTATATTTTTGTAAGCCGCCTTCTTTCTCTGACTGCTACCTGGACCTCACTGGACCACCAGCATGGTTTTATGTGACCTTGCTTCCATACCGTTTCAACTTAGCGCAGATCCTGACTGCCTCATGAAGTCCCGTTTTATGACCTCCCATCTCCTTTCCACACTTGTCGTTGAGGTAATCCTTCAAGTGATCCTGAGAATATTTCCCATGCCCATAAAGTCTGCCCCCCTGAAGTCCACTGCCAGTGTCCTAGATCTCACCCCCACTCCCCCAATGCTTATTTGAAACCAAACAGTATTGTGGTCACTCCCAGTCAGGAGGTCCTGTACAACCATGTCCCTTACCTGATCCCCATCTGCCAGAACCACATCCAGGACATGCCCCTTCCTTGTGGGCTCCATCACATGCTGTGTTAAGAACACATCCTGGAAGCCATCCAGCAGCCTCTGCTCCTTGGCCACCTTAGAGGACATGGTTCCCCAGTTTGTACCTGGCATATAAGGTCCCCATCAACACCACTCCTTCCCTTTTGGGCCACACTGGGCAATGATGTTGTCCAGCAAACCATCCTCTAGAACATCACTCATCCCGGGGGCCTATATACTACTCCCAGCTTGACCTTATCTCCTGCTGGGGATCGTGGTGACCCATAAGGCCTCCATTTCCCTCTGCCTCTTCTACCATAGCAATTTCTATGTCATCTCTAATGAACATAGCCACTCCACCCCTCTGCCCTCCTTTCTATCCTTCCTAAGCATAATGTACACACGTGACATTTAGGTCCCAGTCATGGTTTTGTTGTCACGTTTCCGTGACTGCCGCACATCCACCCCCGAACAGCATGGCCTGGAACTTTGGCAACTTGTTTAAGCTCCTGGCATTAACTAACACTAACCCCACCCCTTATCCCTGATCCTCTTTGTTGAACCCCACCCAGATTCCTTATACTTCCATCCTCCCCTGCTCCTCCTGAAACCTCCACCTCCAGTCTGTTTCCCCTCCCCCCCTTGGCTTGAGGCTACCCCTCATCTGGAGGGAGGGCTTCTAGTCAGCCCCTCACTATCCCTCCCCCCTTACAAGTTTAAACCCCACCTTTCTTGTATGTAGTCAGCCATCCCCTGTTTAGGACTTCCTTCCTAACGGGGCAAGATGAAACCTGTCCTTGGCATATAGTCCCTTATCCTCCCAAACTCCATTCCAGTTCCCTAACACCCCAACCCATTCTTTCACCCCACTTCCTGAGCCATTCATTAACCTCTGTGAGCTTCATTTTTCTCCACTGGGGCCTTTGGTACTAGCAATATCTCAGAAAAGAAATGTTGCATCCATTATCCGACAGACTCTGTGGCAATACCTAACCTTGCTTGGATTTCCATAATGCTATTTCCCTCTAGATCATTAGTTCCCAAATGCACCAGGAGATCCGGTTTCCCTCCACAATCCCTAACCATTTCATACACCATGAACTTTGCTCTGTGCACTGTCAGCCCAGAGATACTCACTACCTTCACCTGGCTATGGCATCCACCCCCCTGTCCCTCCCAATGGATACCCTTAATCATCGAGTCTCCCAGTAACAGAACCTTAACACCGCCATCATCCTTATGGTTACCTCCACTATGCCCTCTCAGCCCCCCCTCCCCCACTTTATTCATGATCGCAATTTCATGGGAGTCTTCCTGCCTTATTAGAGACCCCTTGTCACCCTCCCTTTCTGCCTCCTTGCTCTTCTGCCCACTTAACTCAAACCCTCTGAATAGGTGTCCCTTTAACCCTCTCTTTATCTGAACCATTTATCCCGGCCCTGATGGTTTCCTCTCCATGCACCACCATCCCCTTTGTAATAGTGTACCCCTGTCTCCAGAGGCTCTCTGTTGGTCCCTTTAGCTAGGGCCCCATCCTTGGTACTGACCTCCCTGCTGAAGGGGGCTTCTTCCATCTCCTTGTCTCCCAGTTTCTCTCCAATCATGCTCTCCTCCCTCATGTCTGGAATATGTTGCATCTCCCCCATTTGCTTAACATATATGTTTCCCCTTCTCCCTCTGGGACTATGTCTATCCTTTCCATAGCTGGTCTGTGATGCCCTATGGGTATCTGACTCCCTCCCCCCTCTCCCAATCCTCCTCCTGTAGGCTTCCCTTATATGTTTAGGCACTTCAGCCTCTGCTCATATGTATTCCCCTGCTGCACTAAATCATCTGTGTGGCCCCTCTTTGCACTGCCTCTGGCTTGTTTACATCTTTCCTCAGATGTTCTTTCATTTTGACCATTATGCTGCCAACAGAATTAAAATGTATAGGAATTCTGGACCAATAAATCAGTCTGTGGCACAGCAAGGGTTAAACATGTGAGTATATAAGAGGTGCATTGTTTTTACTTTACCCCTTCCCCATGAAAAAGCCTCAGATCAAGGTGAAGCACTGGGGGCATTAGTCCTGTACTTGCTCTGTTACTGGAAAAAATAAGCATTATTGGCTAATGGGAACTTAGCCCTCTTGACATCTTTATGTTCCTGTGGTGTGGTCAGCAACACTAGGTGACCTTCTCATGTGTCACTTTATCAATGTCTTTCAAGGGTATTTCCTGAGTGTATCTGGCTGCGGAGACATGATGGAACTTCCATGAGTAGAACACAGTGTGTTCAGCTTTTCCTTTGTGTGTTGTTTCTGATTTCACCTGGACCCATAGTGTGTTTGTGTTACTACTCCCGAATTCCTCTCTTGTGGCCTTTGTACCCTCCCTAATATACAGGGCCTCCCCTTACTTGTCTTTTCTGCGGCCTGAGAATACCAAGATGGTTAGGTTCCATTTGTGGTTTGGAGATGCTCTGGCTTAACAATTTGTACTCCCCTTTTATTTTCACTTAGTGTACATGAAAAGGGGGTCTCTCAGTTTTCATGTCTGAGCTCAGATGTGAATTCAGTCTCACTCTGCCCACTGTCAATCATACAGTACCTAGGCCTTTACCTTCTGTATGCACTGAGTGTGCTGTCTGACCTGGGTGCTCTTGCACCACCCCACACAATCCTGCTGGCATCATACAGTGCCAGGCAGAGTAACAACAACTGAGTTAGCAAACTATAGCACACATGGATGCTAAGGACCCCCTGACTCACTTAAATGAACACAATAAGCAACAGCAGCAGCCTCACTCTGCCCACTGGCACCATCAAGTATCTGGCACGTTACCTGATGTGTGCCTCTGAGTGTGCAGTCTGGGTTGGGTACTCTTGCAGCAACCCTACACCCATGCTTGCATCATCCAGTTGCAGGAAGAGTAACAACAGCACCCAGGTCACTCAGCAAATTCAGGGGCACACAGAAGCTTAGCCTCACCCTCAGTCAGAGGCGCATAACTAACAGCAGCATGGAGATCTGCCAGCACTTACACCACTAGCAGCCCAGCTCACCCACCCACCCACACAGCTTAAAAAAATAAAAAAAAACAAAATAGTGGCACAGGCTGGTGGTGCTTAACACTGGTAAGTGGGAGATCTGCATTTGTGAGGTGAGCTGATCCAGGCTCCACTGCTCTGGGCTGGTGGGGTTTAGCACGTGATGCAGAGGCACAGTGTGCTGACCGAGGGGCCATATCTCAGGGGGACATGGGGACTGCGGTAATGAATTTGGTGACCACACTGTGTTGTAAGATCCCCCCCCAGGTTGGTTGATCCTCCACAAAGTCACCTAGATCAGCAAACATCCCTTGACCCTCCTAGCTCAGCAAGACTAATGGTTCAACTTCATAGAAACACACATTTAAATAAATGCAATTAAAGAGACTCAACGGAACACCCCCGATTCTCCAAGTGTGCTGATACTAAACTTCTTTTCGGGTTTTAATCATGCAGTGTAAAAATAACTTAGGTACATTCTTTTCTCACCAAGAAAATGTTACTGTCTGAATGGAGAGCAGTTGCATCAGCTGATCAAAGGGTTTGATGCAGAGCTGTTAAATGTTAAACTTGACACTACTGCCCCTGCTACCCAGCCCAATTCCTCAAGTGGGCTGATACTTAGCCAATAGCTTCTTTTTGTTGTTGTTGTTGCTGTTTTAAATCGTGTGAAAAAAAAATGTAGGCATATACTTTTTCTACAGAAAAATGTTACTTTCAGGTTGGTGAGCAGTCACATCAGCTTATTGAATGAAGGGTTATATGCAGGAGCAGTTAAACTTTAAACCTGACTCTCCCATCTCCGCTGCCTAGTCCAATTCCCTGAGTGTGTCAATATGTAGCTTTTTTAATATCATCTGGTGCAATACAAATAAAAAAAGTTTAGGCACAAAGCAGTCCTTAGCTGATTGAAAGGTTGGACAGAAGCATGGGTGGTTAAACTGAAGCACTGGTGGTTGCAACTAAGCAACGTAAGTGGTTTCTTTACTGATTCTATAACAGGCAGAGCACACAAAATGTGCAGCAGAGCAGCATCCATTTTAAGATGTTGAAATCTTCGGGATTCCATGCAGTGACATGTGATGTCTGTGTGGCACCTGTAGAAGAATTCAAATTCCACGAATCAATCAGGATTCCTAGCCAGCTGCAGTCACATAAATGAGCCTACACAGTATGGTACTGGAGTCAGGGGGTGTTTAACACCCCCTCTTTCTCCTTCAACGTTCTAGTCTCCTTTCCCCCATCCCTACCCACACACAGTTCACAGGGATTCCATTTCACTCTGAAAATCCCTCACACTTCTTTTTTCCCTCCTAGCATCATGGTGGCTGCATGCTCTGGCCCATAAAGGAAATGTCAGTCAATACTTTTTAAAAATTGCTTCCCCAACACTGCCTTCTGATGATGCCTGGTATATCAAAAACTTTAGTAGAGTGGTCTTTTTCTATTTATACCCCAAAGCTAATGGGAATGGAGCACTGTTCCTTGATGTTATGTTAGCACTGTCAGTGGCAGCTTTCAAAACCAAAGTCAAAGGGCAACAACTGTCTAGATGCTCTTAGGGCTTGTTAGTTATGTATATTTGTTGCGTGTACACCCCAAGTATTAATTCCCAAATATTGCAGCCTATTCTCTAAGGTACGCATCGTGCGTAGCTGCCATATTCCTGTGGATATGCATGAAATGCACATGAACACCACATGTTGAGCATGTATGACAGGTGTGCAACACTGCAGGCAGGCTCCCCTGATAAACCAGTGCAGCATGGAAGCACTGCACAGGTGTAGGGGCATTCCCATACAGCGGACACCGTGACTCCCAGGCACACACATTCACAATGCCAGTTACGTCATCAATTCACATTTGGAAGCAGGGGTGACGATATGCCTGGCAGAGGCAGCCATAAAGGGTCTGTGCATGGTGCACAGTGACAGACAGGCACAGCAGAATGCTGCAGCACAGTAAAGGTGTGGCATGATGGCCAATGGATGCACAACACCAAAGGCCACGCTACCATTGGGATGCAAGTTCATGCCACCATAGGAGGCTGGGTATGTGTCCTGCATATGCCCGAAAGGACGTCCCAGATCGACACTCCCCATGGGCGGACATGGCAATGGGCCACACCAGTGGACAGCCATGGGTGGCAGGACACCACTGCCAGCAGCAGGCCCAGACCCTGGAGGCACAAACCCATGCCATGATGCTGAATGTGGAAAATTATGCCACACATGGATCGGGATATCTCACACACACACACACACACACACACCATGATGGCCCCATGGCAAAGGGATGGGTAGTATGTCCCAGGAACACACTGCCCCACCAGCCTGCATAAGCTAGCATGTCATACTCTGCATGTGTGGTGGGCCCACACTGACTGTGGAGCACCAGAGGTTGCCACACAGGTGGAAGGGACTGCTGGCACAGGCTGTATAACAACATGGAAAGGCACGCATGTGAAACATATGGCCACCAGCCATGCCGGGTCGGGTAGCAGGGCTGATTCCCCTCACAAAGCCCCCTCTCCATTGACATACACACACACACACACACACACAGACTTAAAGCATGGACAAACACAAAAGAAAGCACAGACACATGGTATGCAGGACAGAACAAAAGATTTTAAGCATACACAAAAGCCCATGTGAGGAATGCAAGAAACTTCACAGCAGAGTCAAGGCTCTCACATTAATACTCTTTAATCGTTCCAAATGAAAGAAAAAAAAAACATAGACAGGAATCCCACCTGACATGTTTCGGACTAGGAAGTCCTTTTTCAAAGGCCTCCTCCTCCTCAGATCTCATGGAGGGGGGCTGTCACTGTAGCCCCCGCTGTACCAGCACCTACCACAAAAGTGGGCCTTTGTACCCTTAGAATGGCAGAAAACACAGAGAGGCACATTAGCGGCATGCAGACATATGACAG
Organism: Neoceratodus forsteri; assembly: GCA_016271365.2. Classification (NCBI taxonomy): domain Eukaryota; kingdom Metazoa; phylum Chordata; order Ceratodontiformes; family Ceratodontidae; genus Neoceratodus; species Neoceratodus forsteri. The sequence goes on from CM028131.1 coordinate 164,836,613, forward strand.
CGGCACTAAACATCATGCAATGCATGGTTTGGTGGTACCACCTTTGAGTGCTGCAGCACCGACCAGAACTCCCTCCAGTTGTACTTGTAGTAGATCTCGGTGCTGCCAACCCGCAGACTAGAAATGGTTGAAGTGGATAAAATTCACTCTGCAAATTAATTCATGAAGTTGGTGAAATCTGCAAAGTGCAAAGTGCCGACTGCAAACTTTTTGCAAGGCGAAGTTGCCCTTTTTCTAGGCAAATTGACTTAAATTTGCCCAGCTTTGCCTAACTTTGCCACCTTTACAGGCAAAGTTAGGTGAAGTTGCCAGCAAAGTGAACTTTGTAACATCTCTACTGCAGACTGAGGAATCCAGGTAACTGCTCCAGCCACTGGCTCCACTTCGCCACCACCTGCCCAGTGATGACTTCTCCCAGGTCACAGAGCTGCAGGACGAACTCCTGCAGACAGCACTTAAAGTCCTGTGGAGATACAAACATAGAGATAACAAAAGTAGGAAGCAAATGGAAGACACACACTCAGTGGTGCACCAATGTGCCCAATACACACCTCAGCTTGCTCTGTGACCTGCCATACAACATCACCTTCCAGCCCTTCCTGGTGATTATTATATTTTTTTAATTGCATTCATTACTAAATTGCCTCTAATATTTATGATTCTGCTTGCATTTCTATATCACTGTATTTGAATTCTTGTATTTTTAGTTATTATATTGTTTAACTATTTCTTTCTCCCCTGTCCCCAAGGACATATCTGGAAACGAGTTGTTATAAGCTCAGTATGTATTTCCTGGTTAAACTTTTCAATCAATAAATCAATCAAGGTTTGTATCAGTTCTGTCGAATCCCCTAGGGTATGGGGATGGCCAACGTATGATGACTTGATATGAAGAATGACTTGTTATGCATACATTGCTGTGCACATCATGCTGATTTAATGGTAACTGGCAGTACAATTGTTTAACTCATGGTTGTGGCAATTTTTCTCCAAAGCACAGTTTGTCTTAGTCTGTTCAGGTGGGGGGTAGGGGTAATGTGGCCTAATAAGACAAAAAAAAAAATACCATAGACACAGTAAGACACTTCAGGGATGTGTAATTATTGCCAGTCTTTCAAACCGTTTGTGTTTCAAGGCACTTTGCTGCACCTTGTACCTAACAGTACACTCAAGGTGTGGAATTATTGATCTGTAGTACAGTATAATTGCACTTTTTGGCTGTGTTGTGTCTTATTGTTTGCAAATAATCAATAAAATATGACAGGGCGTGGATTTATGTTTGTAAACCGCATCCATTTATGACAAAAAGTCATTTTTTGAAGGAAAAAAATTGATGCAAAAGTAATTTGTGCCATTCTTTCTGCAGTTGTTTCTGTTTTTGGATGAAACATGTGGATGCATCTTACAGATGGTTCAACAGTTTGGCGGAATGCTCATTTTGAAAATTGGGGTTGGTGGATCCATGGTAGATCTTTTTGAAATCTCCCCTCTCCTGTCTTGTTCTTTAAAGTAGTCATTCATGTTATCCCTTGTATATAGTTTGTCATGCAATCCTTTTCAGATGTTGATTCCTACTGGTCATGTTTGTTTACCATTCTGATGCTATGTAAGCAGTAAGCCACAACAGGGTATGCATGATAGGATTTTATAATGTGCAAAAAGAACCAAGCATCCAAACTGGCTAAAACAGCAGTACAGGAGTGTAGTTATCTGCCCATAATTACACTCCTGCACTTCTTTAGCCTGAGTATGTCATACTAGTTCAGTTACAATATCACCATGCATTTCACGCTGCAACTGCTGGCTCCTAAACCGCTGTCCCACAAGGGACTTTATTTCCTCCTCCATAGGAAATCACTTTGAAACAGTGCTTTCCAGCTCAAAACCATAAATTCCTTTTTTTTGTTTTCACATTTTTATGTAGGATGCATGTTATAAATGCAATGAAACATGTCAGGGATTTGTAATCATTGTGAATAACTGCACTTTGCTGTCTTGTATTTAAAGGCACTCAGTGCATGTACCTCCTGCCTAACAACACCCTTAAGCCATGCAATTCTTCCCCTATAAATACACACCCTAGCGTGTCTTTTTGCACACTGAATGCATGTCCCAGGGGTGTAAGAAGGCATAAGGCCAAAGGCTGAGTGTCCTTATGCCCCTGGGAAGTGCATTAATATCCTAGGATGCACACCCAAGCAGTTTTTTTTGAGAGGAGAGATTTAATGCATGATTAGGTGACATCTGTCAGACAATGACATTTCTAAATTTTTGCTTGCCATTTTACAAGGTGCCATATTTCATTTTATCCTCCCCTTACCATTCCTCCATGTCATTTTCATCAGACTCCATCATTACTCTCCCACCCCTCCCTCCCTCTACTCCTCTCCCTCCCTTCTCCTCCAGTATCTTATGGTGCATAAGTACCCTGCCTCTCCTTTTGTCTCTTTCTCATCCTGCTTCTATCAGGCAATGCTGAACTAAACCTGACCCTCCCTCCCATCCACCCCCTTCCCACCCAAAGATATCTGTATCTGCCACCTACAGTGAATGCCAGAATCCTACTCCCCAAATTGGACAGTTTAAAAGTCTGGATATCACAACATTCTCCACATATTTTTGTATATTGGTATCTGAGACCTGGCTTTCCTCCAGGATCCCAGACTCCTCCCTAGCTATCCCCAACTTCACTCTCCATCACCAAGATCGAGGTAGGTGGGGTGGTGATATTGCCATGTACTGTACATCTACAATTCCATAGCCTGCTCCACCACCTCCCAATATTCCAGTCCTGATTTACCAGAGTATATGGTAGCCCTCATAACCTTGCCTTCCTCCCTTCTGGTCTATGTAACTGTTATATACGCTGCCCCCAGACTTGCCACTAAATCACTCATAAAGTGCATCTCTGCTATTACCTCCCTTATAAGTGACAGTGAGTTTATCGTAATGGCCAATTTCAACCTGGATTGGCTCTCTGCTTCATCAAATCCATCCATCCAAAAAATAGAATCCCTCAACCTCACACAACTAATCAATGAACTTACTTGATACAAGTCTCAATCCCCTAACCACTCCCTCTTAGACTGGATGCTCTCATCTCACCCACACCGCATTGTTGCTGCTGGTGCTCTTCCTGATGCTCTAAGTGACCTTTGTATAACTTTCTGCATAGGAAAAGTTCACCTTACTCCTTTCCTCCAGTTGGAAAATAATAAAAAGTCTATGCAAAAAAAAAAAGAAAAGTTCATCTCCCCCACTCTGCCCTCAAATATATCAGCATCCAGCCACTCTGAGCACTAAACACTAATGCCCTACTCCACAACCTTGCTTTAGCTGACTGATCACTCATCAATTCCACAAGTGACATAGGCTCTGCCATCAACCACTTCCTGGTCACCCTTCATCAGGTCCGGGACCACCATGCCCTGATGAAAAGGATCCGTGTCAAGCAGTCTCATCACACTTGGATCTCACTTCAACTCATCTCCATGTGCAAATCCTGGGACCAGGCCTGGGCTCAATACAGATCCTCCCAATCTCAATTACATTATTGAGCCTATGGAACCATCAGAACCATGCACGAAGGCCACTTGTCTCGCCAAATCCACTTACTTCAAAAAACATCTACACCTAAACTACAGATCACCATATTCCTTCTGGAAGGCAGTTCACTCCCTCATTGATTCTTACAATTACCCACCCCTCCCCCAACCTCAGGATCGATGGCACTCTCATTTCTGATTCCTCTTCCATGGCAGAGATTTTTCATAAACTCTTCACCACTTGTACCCTCCCTGCTCATCCCCTGCCACTAAGTCCACCCCTACCCCTCCTCAAAGACTGGTTACTCCTTCCCTCCTATCTCTCCACTGGATATCTTCCAAGCCCTAAATTCACTTCATCCCAGCAAGCTGAGCCCAGATGGGCTTCATCTTAAACTACTCCACCTCTCAGCAACAGCCATAACCATGCCTCGTGTGCACCTCCTCAACCTTTCATTCACCTCCTGCACAGTACCCATCCTCTGGAAAACAGCCTGTGTGATGCCCGTCCACAAGGGTGGAGACCCATCGTCCCCCAGAAATTTCCATCCCATCTCTCTTCTCCCCTCACTTGCAGAGATATAGGAATCCCTAGTATACTCAAGATTATTGGACTTCTCACCTCAGCAAACACACTCCCCCATACCAATCAGGGTTTAGAAAGCATCACTCCACAGTCTCACCCTTACAGAAATATAGGTGTGCTGTGTACATGCAGAATGCATCCCACGTGCTTAATTGTGCAATGTTTGCATGCAGTTTGCATACACAAAGTGAACCTATGCGAACCAGGTCTAAAACTGGTTTGGAAAAAAAAGACTTATCCTTAACCAGAAAAAAACAAAGACCCTACTTTTCTGCAGCTCCCACAGCAAATTCAAACGTCATCAGCTCCCTATTAGAACAAAACTAGGTTTCACCCTTGAACAAGTTCATACCTTCAAATACCTTGGCCTCACCCTCGACAGTAATCTCTCCTATGTACCACACATCACCAATGTGGCGAAAGCTGCCAATTCCAGGATGGGCCTCCTTTTCCAACGTAGGAAACACCTAACCCCTGAAGCACTGCTCATCGCTGTCCACAACTCCATTATCAGTATAATTGACTATGGTCTCATCATCTATGGATCTGCCACAACCTCCTCCCTCAAGAGTGTATCAACCTCCCTCAATCAAGCCTGCCGGCTTGTCACTGGCTTGCACCACCTCACCCACACCTGTGACCTCTACTCCAAATCAGGGTGGCTGCAACTGAACAACTGAATCAAATACCAAACTTGCATAATAGCCAAGAAAATCATGATGGGAGAAACCCCGACAGGAGTCAGTGCCCTTCTAAATCTCAAAATCAATAACCGCATCACTAGGAGTTCTAAGCCCCTTATCCTTCAAATCCCCTGCTGCTGCCTTGGTGGATGTTAACATGAATAATTCAGAGCAGTGCAGGAGGGCTGCAGTCAGGGCAAATAGGACGCTGGGATACATCACTAGGGGGATTACTTCAAGAAAGAGGGAAGTGATTTTGCCACTGTACAACAGCCTGATTAGACCATATCTTGAGTACTGTGTGCAGTTCTGGAGGCTGCACCTAAGGAGAGACATCCAACCCCCAGAGAGGGTTTAGAGGAGAGCAACCAGAATGACCTGGGGCCTGGGGACATGACATGACATATGAGGAATGACTAGGGGAGCTCAACCTGTTCTTGCTGAAGAATAGGAGGGACTGGGGGGACATGACTGAGGTCTTCAAGTACCTCAGGGAAGTAAATAAGGTAAGCCAAGATAGGATCTTTCAGCTGAAGGAGGGTGGAATCACCAGAGGACACAGTGGAAAGATTGAGGGTAGTAGGATTGGGGGGGGGAGGAGGAAGAGATACTTCACCAAGAGCGTGATGGAACCGTGGAATGCACTGCCCAAGGAGCTGGCACAGGCAGCTACGGTGGAGGGATTCAAGAGAGGGTAGGACAGGTATAGGTAAGGGGTGATGCAGAGGTTGGTTTTCCTGGTGGGGGGGCGGGACTGATGGATGGAGTAACAGTGGAAGGAGACAGATAGAGGGCTACGGTACCCAATCAGGGTGCTGAAGCATGAGCAGACTTGATAGACCAATAGACCTACTCTGCTGGCATCTAGTATGTTAGTATGTTATGTTAATTAGTCATTAAAATACTTTTTTATTTGAATTCTCATAAAAATTAGGTGAACTCATTAATGCTGACCCTTTTGCAAGTTGTTTAATGGCATTTTAATTTTTTCATTAAATTGACATTAATTAGTAAAGTAGTGTTTGCTTACTGCATTAAATGTCTAGGATATAGCCAGTCAACATCCTCCATTCCAGACGTACGAAGAGGGGCCTCTGTATTGTGAAGCCTATCCTTTTTGTTTCGGACCATGCAGATCCCTTATACAAATTTAGTGCTACAAATGTGTTTCTCCATGATGTTTTATCTCATTTACTTTCCCTTTGTCATTCTGTATTGAGCATATATGCCAAAATGGTGTAGGGACTGCATCAGGAAACTTTGAGGACAGATTAACGGAGCTCAATATGTATAACCTAAAGCAAAGGAGGGAGACAGGTGATATGATCGAAACATTCAAACACCTTAAGGGCATTAACAAATTGAAAGAGTCTAACATATTTCAATATAAGAAAAATAGCAGGACAAGAGGACACAGCATGAGATTAGAGGGAGGCCGATTAAGGGGTAATGTGAGGAAGTTATTTTTCACAGAAAGGGTGGTAGATGCATGGAATGGCCTACCTCAGGAACTGGTGGATATGAATACAGTGCAGGGCTTCAAAGAGGCATGGGATAGGCATAAGGGAGCAATACAGATGAGTATGAATAGATAGGCCATTGACAGAGCAAAGGCCAATGGCACATTTACAAGGTAGAAAAAGAAATGGGCAGACTGGATGGGCCTTGCAGTCCTTATCTGCGGTCAACTTCTATGTTTCTATGTTTCTATATACACTATGGCCATGCTTAGCATTCTTTGTGCTGAGTAGGGACTTGGAAGCATGCACCATTCCTGACATTTTGTCACTGAAATGAGGGACATGGACACTCAAAATGAGGGACAATGAGGGACACTAACCCGCATGATGATCAGGACACATCAAGAAACATGGAGCTATAGTACCTCAGAACACAGTGGAAACCATTGCATTAGCACCTAAGAATGAATTTCTACCTTTAAGCATGGGTGCCATTTAGGTACAGCAGAGGGTGGCAGTTGCCACCCCTCTCCCCCCCCCCCATATTTTTGCCTAGGTTGTTCGTATGGTGTGGTAATAATGGCTTTAAATTTGGATTTAATCTTTTGCACAATGAGTGCCCACCTGGCCTGTGTGTGCTCATGCTGCAGGTACTCTCCAGACTCGACTGTTTCTGTATTATGTTGTCCACTCTCTCCACCTATTAGCGGTGGCACAGTCACATGTGATGTGGATGAGCTCTGGCCAAGAAAGAGCGCATGAGCCTTGCAAGTGTGACACTGTCTTTCCCACTACAGAGTAGACAGACTGCACACTACAGCTTGAAGGAGTCAGTGAGCACTGAACTCTCAATAGCAATGTTGTGGCAGCATATTTTTGTTGTTCTACTCTTAGTTAGTCTCCGTCTTCCCTGGTGACTGAAGGGGTAGAGGGTGAGCTAGAAGCTAACTCAAGACTAGGCTACCTATTTACTCTACTAGGCTTGCCTTGCAAAAAAAACAGCACAGACCCCCATGGCAGCAAGCTAGGCTTAGCAGCAGTGGTGTCAGTGGTGTGGGTGGCCTTCATAGGCCTTGATCAGTGTAGTGCAGCAGCAGCCACAGCAGCAACCAAGCAAGAAGCAAGCGACCCAGGTTGAGTGGGTTCAGATGGCGAGGTGCCTTAGTCGTAGATCACGTTGGGGATCTCGGATAGTCAGTTCTAGAATCCAGCTTCTGGCAAAGAAGAGAGGGGGAGTGGACTGAAAACTGGGTTGGTGGCGCATTATGCCAGGCTGCAGGTTCTGGCCATATGGCCCGGTAAGTAAAAGTAAATATTTATTTTTACAGGGCGATTGGTGAAGGAGGAAGAACTGAAATATTGAAGTGTTTTTCACATTTCTTCACCTTTGGGTGGCTTCATGACTCATAGGGGATGGGTATTGAATGGAATGGAGTCAGGGAGAAAAATCAGGAAGGGGGGGCAGAACTTCAGCCAGGGAAAAAATTGGTTAGTAACTGGGTGAGTTTAAGCCCAAATCTGATGCACTGCTCTAGGGTATATACAGATGAATCTTACACATTTGAAATTTTCCCGATTTGCATATCACATTTCAGTCAACCCAAATAAGTTGTACCTTTTAGAGATGTTATAGACATTCCAGAGCTGTCCCTTGCATTCACAGACAGTTGAACGGTGTGGTATGCACAGACTATTGGAGCCCCTCTATAGTCAGGTTTATGCCCCCCCTCCAGTGAAGCTGACCTCCACATCCCCACACTCAGGCACATTATGACAAAGGGCAAAGTAGACTGCAGGGGTGTGCACCATTGAAATGAATGGGGGTATTTTTAATTACTATTTTATGTATTATGGATGGAGAGTTGGAGAATAATAAAGGCCACCACTTGACTAAAAAGGGCCTTTTAAGTAGAACAGGGGCCTTCATTATTCTCCAACTCACCATCATAATGTATAAGATAGTAATAGAAAATAGCTCCATTCATTTCAAAGGAGAACGCCCCAGCACTCTGACCCTTGGACACCATCTCTTAAAGACTCCTGCCTCTGGCTCCCTAGTACTCAAGTAAAAGACTTTTTACTTATATCAATACTTGGTGGGTGCTCTGAAGCAGCATGGTCATACCCGCTGCAGTGTGTGTGAATCGGGGGGGGACTGGCCATGTGTGTGTGAGTGTGTGTGTGTGTGTGTGTGTGTGTGTGTGTGTGTGTGTGTGTGTGTGGAGTTATTGCTACTTTTGTGTTTGCACCTAAAAGTCTGTTTGTGTGGAAACATTCAAAACTAAGGAGAGAAAATATTAGGAGTACAGGCCAGATAGAAGTAATTAAGTGGTTTTGTGAATGAGTTTGTGTATTGGGGTGGGAAAAATGTGTTTCCATTGGTATGTGTGCTACAGTTCAACTGTAAAAATGAGATGAGGGAGAGAAGAAAACTGAAAAGCATAACAGTAGCTACAAGAATGCCGCATATGTGCAGATGTATTCAGATACAGTATGTATTGAAGTACAAGTGAAACGTATGTGTGCAGACAGTATGGCTTAGTGGTTAAAGGCACTGAACTGCAAGCCAGGCGACTTAGATGCATGAAGACTTGGGTTTGAATCTCATCAGCCCCCACTTGTGTATGGTGTGATCCTGAACAAATCACTCAACTTTTACGTGTGCAGTTATCAGTGACCACTTGCTTTTTTACAGACATGCCACATGCATGCAGTCTTTCCCAGTTTAACATAGACATCATGGTTTCCACACTTGCTTGCTGCACACATGCCATATGCATGCAATTGGTTCCAATTTAACATTTAAATCATACTTGCAGCATGTATATCACTTGGGTAGTTTTATGTGTGCAGCATGAAAACATATCATATAATTATTTCTGTAAGGGCTCTCCTGCTGCGTGTCACTAACACTATCCACTATGCCATGAACAAAGGCCATGTCACCGCTGCCATTTTCATCGACCTTGCTAAAGCCTTTGATTTAGTCTCAGACATGCTTTTATTAAATAAATTCCACTCTGCAGGTCTGGCATCTCCCCCCCCCCCGAATGGTTCTACTCCCATCTCATTGGCAGACAGCAATCAGTTCAACTGGGCAACTCCTCCCCTTCCCCTCTCCCCATTTTGGCAGGAATCCCCAGGGGTCAATCCTTGGCCCTCTACTCAATATTTATAAATGATCTCCCTTACATCTACTCCATCTCTCATATTCATCTGTACGCAGTTGACACCATCATCTTCACATCCGGGCCCTCTACAATTGATGTGCAAGCACCTCTCCAACAGGAATTCAACAGAGTCTTGGCCTGGTTTCAGGCAAACAACCTAAAAGTAAATAACAAAAAAAACAGTCTCTATGCCTTTCAGCTACACTCAAAAGCTAGCCAGACTCTGATCTCAACCTGTATTTCACACTCAGGTCAATTCCCCCTCAGACAATGTGCAAGCCTTCAAATACCTGGGGGTCTCGCTAGACAATTGCCTTATTTTCTCTGCACACAGACACACTAATCTCCAAGCTCTGCCTCAAACTCAGATTTTTATCTAAATAAAGACTCACTCTCTCTTCCCATATAACATGAGCTTGTCACTAAAATGATCCTCCCATCCCTAGCCTGCGCAGACATTGTCTACAGCTCAGCCCCAACTATGTACCTCTCTAAACTGGATATCAAGCTAAACTCCTTCTGCCAATTCATCTCTGATGCCCCTCCACATACATACCACTGCTACTTTTACTCTGCTCTCTCTATCTCACCCCTCTCACATAGCAGGCATTTCCACTTATTATCCTTCATCACCAAGTACTGGTTTGAGTTTGTCCCTCCATACCTCTCCTTCTGCCTTTCCCCCACACCTCCTCCCTTGTACTGTCTATGCTACTGGGATCCCTGCTCCTTCTCAATACCTCACTCCCACTCAGCTGCTGGCCAACGTGCTTTCTCCTACTACCTCCCTCTCTGATGGAATACACTCACCCCTGAACTTCAAAACTGGTCCACCTTCCTCTCCTTTAAAAAAAAACTTTGTTTGTCTCGTTCCAGCTCCACCCTGCACCTGTCCATCCTCCTCTTCTCTGCCACCTCTCCCCTCCCACTCTTCTCCCTCTCCAGTTTCTCACTCCTAATGGCCCAGAGTCACAATTTCAGTCTCCTAAGTAACTGAGACCCATTCTGTTTTTGTTTCCCTTATGCTTGCACAAAATATTGCCTTAACTGTATTTATCTGTTTATCTGTAGTTGTAACACCATATTGCTTTTTGCTAAGTAATTAAATCTATGATTTGCTTTGTTAATTTCCTGACTTGTACCTGATTTTGTATATACCAATTTTTTTTGTACCTTCTTGTTGTGCATTTTTTTTCCTGTGCCATATACCCAAGTCTTACCTGGAAACGAGCTTTGGCTCAGTGTGCCTTTCCTGGGAAAGAAAGAAAGAAAGAAAGAAAGAAAGAAAGAAAGAAAGAAAGAAAGAAAGAAAGAAAGAAAGAAAGAAAGAAAGAAAGGAAATGATGGATTCATTTTTCTTAAACCTTGGCATAATATTCTATGGATTACATTACCTACACAATATTATTATGTAGTTTACCTAGAAATATATTTTCAGATTTTTTTTTAATGCTGCAGAATTCTGAAAGGCATTTCAGAAGTGGAACTGCATGAGCTGGTAACAGCTTGTTTCCAGATGCGTCCTGTGGTAAAATTCTGCACAACTTTACATGTTAGATAGTGGGAATTCAAATACAGCTGAGGATAATGATGATACTCTTGAAGTAGCCATATTTAATGATGCTCTCCATTAATTAGTTTTAATTTCAAAGAAATGCTACAGCATACCCAAGCAGGTGGAAAAAGGCACCTGACAAGACTGTAGACAATGAGTATTCTAAAGTGAAACAAAACGGTATCCCTGTAGGCACAATGGGCTGAATTTGAAAAGCTCATGGCACAAGCGCATTTCCTGAGTTTGGGTGCAGCTGGCTTCCTGTCAAAAGCATCAACATGTTTGCAGGCTATTTTTAAATGTTTTTCACATTTGTGGTAATTTCTGCACTTTAAAACAGAAAAATGACTCATGTCATTTGTTCGGGCTCATGCATCATTTTTCATTGTGCAGCTTGCGGCAGGAACACAAACCACGTTTCTGTGGATTCTGTTCTGTTAGTTGTGCTAACCATGCTATAAATGTGTCATAAGTATCTGAAAATCCAAGCCCAAATGTTTAGTGTAAGAAGGACTGAGCTTTCAAGAGCTCATTTCCTAGTCAAATAAAACAAGGTATCCCAATTTGTGGATTGTATTTTTACATCTTTGACTGCACTAATGTGGAAACTGAATTTGTTTGACCATTTGGAGAAATAAAATGCTACTAATGGGGTTGCAGTTTTGAGAGAACTATTACTCTCCTAAGGTTGACCTAGTTAAATTGCATCACTTCTCAGGTATTTTGTTTTTGTCTCTCTGTAAAACCAAACAATTAATTTGACTTTTAAATTTCTTCTCATTTTCACTGCTGGGCTGTGTTTGCGTTATCACTGCAATTATCAACCACAGCACACTAAATGCAAAGTCAGCAGATCAGTGTGAATGCATATACAAGCTGAGGCTAATTAGAGCCCTGTACCAGAGATGCTAAAATTGCTCATTTACCACCATCTTTTTGGCACAGGAGCCTACAGCGATCCCAATCATGAATATTGCTTAGATCATCTAAACTCTGCTCAAATTGTCCCTGCGTGCTCACAAACCCCACAGAACCATATGGAAGGCAACAGCAATAGCATGTGGTCTATAATTTTCCCTTTCTTTTTTCTTTACACCCAATGAATACTTTACGATGAACGTATGGCTTCACTTAATTAAAGTTTCATAGGCACCTCATTTGCCTTATGTGATAGAGTCCACTGGGACCCTTCTTTCATGTTGTGTTCTAAGGTCACATGTGAAGCTGACAGCAGGAGCAGAAGGAGTAAACAGAATGTAGAAAGTGCCTCTCCATTCATGTACAATTTTTTTTTTCATTTCTTTGGTCATAATGTACCTTTGCCCTTCCTGTTGTCCAGGCATGGAGCTATTGACAAGCTGCTACACAGTTTAAAGTTGTCATTCAAACAGACACTGCATTTATACTACAAATCAATACATTGTTGTTTTTTTATCTGACAATTGTTTATGTTGAATAGACTCACTTGGTTGAAGCATCTAATTTCCAGGAGTGTCCTGTCGATAGGGGCAGAATTTCTATGATAAAACATTATTAGGTGTGCAGTACAATCACACTATACATTGTTTCAATTATTTTTTCCTCCAAGTAGCCTTATAGCTCACCTACCTCCCACTATGGCTCCCTCCTTATGATTTGTTCCATCTCCCCCCAACTCCAGTGGGTCAGCTCACTGACATGCCTGATTAAGTGGTCTGTCAAACCCCTTCATTAAAAGAGCCAAGAGCACAGATGCAAGACACTGTGTCACATAGTAACTGAGGAGTTTCAGGTTTGAAGGGAGTCTAGGTCAATCACATCTGTGTCCCCACTCTGCTTCATAAGCAGGGATGAGCTAAGTATGTTGAGCAAATGCATAGCAAAATATAGGGATTCCCTACCCACTCTGCTGCTGAGGGTACCCCGAGATTGCCTTGATAAGTAGACATTTGTCTAGGCTCACCTTACAGGTCTGTATTGTTTTGATGTCTGCTTTCTTTGCTGGTAAGCTGTTCCATAGGTTTTCCCATTTCAGGCAGAAGAAGTGCCCAATGCTATAATCAAAATCAGCACCCTTGAGCTTTAGGGTGTGCCCATGTGCCATGCTGGGGGAACAGCAGATCAAACACCATTGTCTGTTTAATGTTGTAATATTTCTGAGTATACAGAAACTTTAAATTAATTACCCTCTCAGCCTCCTTTCCTCTAACATGGGCACATTAATGGCAAAAAACATTCTTTGATGCTTTTGTCCCTCATTACACTAAGTATTTTGGTGCCCTAATCTTGCACCCTCTCAAATGCTTCAACATTCCTTTTGTGTTGAGGTGACCAGAATAGCGGAACTCCAGTTGGGCACTTACCAGGGCCTTGTAAAATGGCATGACTACTTCCCCTTCCCTGTTGGCCACCTCCCTTTTTAATGCACCCCAGTATTCTGCTGCACTTTTGACAGCTGTCATACACTGCCTCTCCTGGTTCTGCCCCTTGTCTAATATGACCTCAGGTCCTTCTCCTCCTTGACTGCAGAAATAAGAGCCCCACAGAGTGTATAGGTCCCACATGTGTTTCTCCTCTCCAAGTGTAGAACCTTGCATTTGGCTACCATGAATCTTGTACTCCAGGAGTCAGACCAAGGTCCAAGCTTCTTTCTGTCCTGCAGAAGATATTTCCTTTCCTCAAAGAAATCCAGCACCCTGGCCAGCCTCATTCTTGAACTTAGGCAGCCTGCTGGAGACTCCAGCTTCCAAATCAACAATGAAGATATTAAGTAGAAGTAGTCCCATCCCTGACCCCCTAAGTGATGTTGCTGAGTACGCTGCTTTACTTGAAGTAGTGTCCAACCACTCTCTGCTTATTACATCCAAATCAACTAGCATTCCATCTTGTGTATGTGTTGTGTATACCTGACTGGTTAACTTTGTCCAGAAGCTTGTCATGTACCATGGTATCAAAGGCCTTGCTGAAGTCCAGATAGACTACATTCACAACCCTGCCACATCCACATTCTTGGTATCCCCCTCAGAGATGGTGATCTGGTTAGTTTTGGTATGATTTGTTTGTCATAAAGCTATAAGGACAGGGGACAAGAACCTTGCATTCAACCATGTGCTAATTAATTCTGTCTTTCATAATGGACTCCAGAACCTTGAAACAAATATGTCAGGCTGACTGGCCCATTACTCCAGTCCAGACTTCACCTTCTTGAAGATGGGGACTACTCTGGTCAATTTCCAGCTACCTGGCACCACAACTGTGTGGACAGATTCCAGAAAGACTAATGTAAGTGGCACCACTATTGTTTCTTTTAACTCCACTATGATCTCCACTATAATCCCAGGTTGTAGCTCAGCTGCCCCTTGGGACCTATAGCATTATCATTATCTTTGCTAGGCAGGCAGTTAGCAAGGCAGGCATGACATCCAGTTCCTGTACTGTGGCTATCTCTGATGCTATGGACCCTTCCAGTGAGATTTCTTACCCTACCATGGGCTATCTGGTGAACATTGAAGTATTTATTAAGCATCTCAGCCATCACTTCAAATTCTTGTAAAGGTCCATCCACCCCTGCTTTTAAAAGCCCAGGCTCCTTCTTTACCCCATCTGTTGTTGGAAGTAGGTTCGATCACTTGAGGAATGTCACCCGAATTAAATCTTTGATTGTGCTAGAAGACCTGCCATCACGTGTACATGCGTTTGTGACTTCCAGGCTGGACTATTGTAATGCTCTATACTTCAGGGTCAGCAGAGGGATCCTCCTCAGGCTGCAGCTAGTGCAGAACATGGTGGCCAGATTGCTGACAGGCCTTCCTAGGTCTTGTCATGTGACCTCGGTCCTGAGGGATCTGCACTGGCTGCCAGTCAGGTGGAAGATCATCTTCATGGTGGGCTTGCTCACCTATAAAGCCCTATATGGCATGGGTCCTAGTTATCTGTCTGACCTTCTTACTCCTGCCATCCCAGTATGTTCCCTCCATTCCTCCACCGAGGGCCAGGCTGAAACCCTCAGGGGATCGCTCCTTTCAGGTGGCTGGCATGGCCCTCTGGAACTTGCTGCTGAAATTTTTGAGGGAGGCCCCATCAGTGGAGGCATTTAAAATGGGCCTGAAGACATATCTTTTTAATAAAGTTTTTCTAGATAGTTTTAATTGATTTTAAATAAGTTACTGTATTATTTATTTGTATTGCAATTTAAGCTATCCATAACCTGCTTTACCTGTAATGGCACCCAGAGCCACGGTGATTGGGCGCTAAATACAAATAAATATTTTCTTACTTACTTACTGCTTACTTACTTACTTACTTCTTCCAGTTATATATTGTTAGAAGGCTTTGGTGTGGTCTGCAGCTTTTGCTGTGTAGTGCCCCAAGGAAATTGGGGACACCACAAAAAACAGTGGGATTGGGGGCATCACAGAAAATAGGGGATCCACAGAGACATGAGGGGTCAGACAGTTATGGGAACCCTGGCAGCTTATTGGGAAAGCCTTGAAGATTAGGGGACCCTCTGAAGCTCAGAACAGGCCCCTCTCCAGCAGACAGTCCTAGCAGTTTGAATTCAGAGTTTTAAAAGAAAATCATTTATTTTCTTCTTCCTTTGTTCTCCCTTCCCTCTGCCCAAGACCGACACCTAGTCAGCTAGGGCGAAACCAGTTTGGCCACATTCCTGTCCCAACAGGAGAGAAGGAAGCCAGGCTGAGTCTTCTCAGCCAATCCATGTGGCCAGGGTAGATTCAAATTTGGAGACTTTTTTTTAGGCCACTGACCCAGCCCCACAAGGCTGACCTCTGGACAAAGGAGCCAATCCCCTGGCAGGTAGCCAGGACTGCCTTTGCCTAGAGAAGGCTTAGCATAGGCTGGAGAGAGCAGAAAGAGTTTGACCAAGGAGGGTGAAGGACTGGGAAATGGATGTTGGCTTCTCTGTTAGGAGGTTGAAGCGAATCCCTGTCCCCCTTTGGTGTAACACCCCTCCAGAAGATCTCCAGTAGCAGCCTGGGTCAGTTTTCTGCAGAAATTTTCCATCTAGTCAGGTCCTCCAGTGTGGCAAGTCAGTCTATTTGGCCAGGAAACAGACCTAGTGAATCTTTTATGCAGTAGTCTCCGGCAAAAGATGCCTTGTCATACCTTTGTGGTTGTGCATTTCCCAGTGTACAGAAATCCTTGTTGGACTCCGGGGGTGAGTAGGCTTGTTGGCCAGCATTTCCTTTAATAATTAGTCATAGCTAGAACTGCTCCAGCCAGGGGAAGGATTGTTTGTTTAGCAATTGTATTGATGTATTATGTAATTATTGTTTATAATTGTTAAATTGCTTCCATTGTACCTCCCCCCTGGATGCTTCTGGAAACGAGCTGTTCCTTAGTTCATGCTGTCTTTCCTGGTGAAACATTTTGTAAAATAAAATAAATAGTCCCCAGGCAAGGGTGGAGGAAATCTGCTTACTTGTTCAATTGTAGAGAGAGAGAGAGAACGTGAAAGAATCAAGAAGACAGAAACTAGGATGGTTTAAACCAAATAATTGGACCAAAATTAAAGGTGTCTGTGAGCTCCTCTCTTGGAGGAATATCTGCTAGTCTAACTTATTCTAGGCAGTCTGTGCTCCAAATAGAGAGACTGGGGTACTCCCTCTCAGTCAAGAGTCAAAGAATTGCTAGGTAAAGCCAGGTCAAAGTATTATTAGTGAGAAGGTACGTTTTCATGCTGAATTTCCTATTGTTAGCTGTGAGGGACTGATTCCAGGAGCACAAAGCAGATTATAAGAGAATCCTGCTCTTAGAGTTCCAGGGTAATCTGAGCCATAATAGTTTGAGTTTCCTTTGCTGAGGGGGATGGGGAAAGCTTAGTCCCTTATCATATCTAGTAGATGGGCGGGGCAGCTAATAGCTGGGACAAAGGCACTATATATTCAGAAGACACCCAGAACTGATCCATATTACTAAAGGGGTGGGTCATCAGACTGCCTCAATGCCCATGGAGCAAACTGTATTTTTCTTTATCTGCCTGCCCTACTTTCCTGTTGCTTGGACCCACTGCTTGCTGTGTCTGAAATGCTGTATTTAATCAAACCGTTTTAAGGGGTTGAACTGCTTACTGTGACTGAACTGCTAAATTCAACTGAAGAGTTTTAAGTGACTGAGCTACCTTATTGCTGGTTTATCATGACTGAATTCCCTTATTTGCTCAATTGTCCAGTGTGACTGCACTGCACTGAGAGCACTGATTGCTGCAATTGCCTACTGCTACTTCCTCTGAAGACTTTTTGGGCCAGTCATAGTGTGAGATAGCTGGCAGTAAGAGTCCTCCCTAAGTGAGTCAGTCTAGGGGCCACCCTGGCCCAAGTGGTAGGGCTCTCGGTCGTAAAAGAAGGGGGGGGATTGCCTTTCAGGTTTTTTAATTTTGTTCTCTTCCAGGGTTCCTGCACACACCTCATCTAGATTTCCTCCAGTGCCTCTTCTTCGACCCCAGGAGGGTCCCCGGGAGGCCCAGCATCACCTGCACCCATCTCCAATGACCTCCACCAACCCCAGGTCTTCACCATGATGCCCCAGGTTCAAGTCACTGGTCATAAGTGGCAGCCAGCTGGTAGCTGGGGCCCACCAAAGTGATTCAGGTTAGGGGCTACCCCAGCTCTAGCTTGAAGGACTTCTCCCACATAGACGTTGTCCCAAGGTGGCAACAGTACCAGTGGCTTATGCCAAGGCCTCGCTGAGGATTACCAGTCTCTGTGCCTCATCCCCTGAGGTGGCATAAATACTGGTGGCCCACACAACAGGCCACACCGAGGGTCTCCATGCGCTTGATTGTACCATCCATAGGTGTCTCATGTTTAAGTGGCTCATCAAGAGGTCACACCAAAGAATGCCAGATTCTAAAGCTGCAGGGGTGAGGTGGTAAGGGTTCCAGGGACCTAACCAGAGGTCGTCCAGTGGATTATCGCTCCCAGCATCCTTTCCTCAACTGGATATCACCTGCCCTCCTGCCCAAGGTCACTGTAGCTGACAACTCCAGATAGAGGTTCTCTTCACCTACAACCAGTCTTCAACACCCTTCCTCGACCAGGAGCTTCACCTTCAACTTTGCTTCAGTGACACCAGGAGTCACCTTCTTCCCAGGGTCAGGATGCTTACAGTGCTTTCCTCTGTGTCTGGTTCACTTGGGCACGCCCCATTTTATGGCCTGTATATGAAGCGCTTCCTTGAGTTCACACCCAGTAGTTGGCCAACCAAAATACTAGAAACCCAAGCTCGGTGTATCGGATTGCTACGTCCATAGGACTTGAATCACCTGGACTTTTGTATGACATTAGTGGGGCCAGTTTGTGGTCCCAGTAATCTTGTTCATTCTTTCTCTTGTGTTATAATGACAGTGAATGCTTAGTCTTTTCCTGTGTGCTCCAACTATTGCTAATAAACCCTGCATCTTGTCTCTAGAGTACACCTCCAGCCTCTCCTTCCAGAGTCATCTGGCATCACCCTAAACTATAGGAATACGAACCACCACAGCTCATCCACCACACCTGTTATCCTGGCTTCCAGTCCTTACTAAGCTTTCTTAATTCTAATTTCACATTCTCTTAGTGGTGCTCTGTGCTCCTCTCTTGCCTGGATGAAACCCATCTCTTTCCCGTGGTCATAAACCTTTTTTTATTCAAAATCAGTTGCCTTAGGCCCCTGTTAAGCCGGGAGGGGGCACTTTATAGCTAAACAACAGCAGCGGACTTCCGGTGATGTCCCCGAATTTATGACAGCCTAGTTGAAGCACTCCGGGGGCCACTGAGAAAGTTTTTATAATAAACTCGCTACAATGATTCCAACGTACAGTACCTTCAAATCTTCTTGTTGCTGCACCTGACATGGCGACAAACAAGGGCAAAGGTAAAAACTCGCAATCAGCAAAGCTAAAAACAATGATGGAGACTGATAGGCGTGTGGGCCTAATGTGGGACTCCCGCTTGGCTTTCCCAGTGAGCAGCATACCTGATTCAGATGAAATAATTGAGAGCAATGACCGGCACAAAGTTCTGTCCAAATTAGATGGCATCATTAAGACCTTGCACAGGGCTGAGTCATCAGTGGCAGACTTAAAGGCATATTTAAAGGCTATTGACAAGTGCACCACAGTTGTGGAGAACTCAGTGGGAAATCTGACCAACTCAGCAGGACAGCACAACCGGGCTATCCTTTATTTGCTGGCGAGAGAAAGAGAAATACAATTAAAGTTAGACGACCAAGAAAACCACTCTAGGTGCAACAACTTTCAGGTGTGTGGAGTGCCCGAAGACATGGAAAAATCATTTCCGTCAGTAGAAGAGTTTGTTTTACACATTCTCCTGGAGGTCCTGAAGATATCAGAAAGCACACCTCTCCCAATCGAACAAGCCCACATTTCTCTAATTCCCAGGCTGAAGGAGCATTCGGCCAGACCCAGATCGATAATTGTTCATATGCTCAACTACCAAGACCATCAGTTTGTTTTACAGACCGCATGGAAGCTCAAAGACATCAATACTGATGGCCAAAAAATCTGCTTTGACCAAGATTTCTCTGACTTTCTTAACAGCAAAAGAAGACAAGTAAGAGAGATTATAAAACAGGCCAAAGACAAGAAGATTCGCGTACATCTTTATTACCCTGCCAAACTTCAAATTCATACAGCTAAAGGCCCATTGCTGTTTGACTTGATCAAAGATGAAGCTCCCACTCTGAATCAGCTCGGTCTAACTTGCCCAGACTTGTAAGCCGATATCTTGGAAAGCGAGATCATGCTCTCAGCCTGGCACTGAGCCGGAAAGTCACAGACAGCACACCCCTTGGCAATCTCCTGGCTCTCACATTTAAGTATGGACTTAAAAGACATTTTGAGCAGAGAGAACAAGGGCCCTTTGTTGGAGGAGGAGTGTCTCGGGTCATCATCGGACTGGAGTGCTCCATGATCTGGGACTGAATGTATGTGCTGCATATCTACTGTACTTCCCCATAGAGGGGTAGGTTGTTCTTCTATTCCCTGAGGGACATTAAACAAACTACTAATTCTAAAATACTTAGCTTTCTTTGACTAGAATGCTGTCTCTGGGGTGGTTCGATTTTCTCGGGTTACAGCCGGGAGGAAGGAGGGACACTGCATGGCTCGGCCACTGGCTTTACAGGGTGCAGAGGTCTATGTGGTTTTCTCCCCTAGCCCATCCCAGACTATGTTTAACCAGACTCTCTGTTTCCCCATTTATGGTTTAACATACAGTACTAAGAAAACAAATTCAAAGCCGGGGTAAACAACGGAGCATTTGGCTTACAGATTAAACAGAATACTAGAAGTTAAAATGGTGGTATGCTATCCTGCAAGAAGTGCCTGTTTAGATTTACAGGCTCGGAACATTCAGGTAGTTGGCCTGAACAGGGGGACAGCAAGTATTCCCCCCGCCTCCAGTACTTGATCCAATGGGTTTATTATTGTTTTACTCCTGTTGGAGCAAGGACACAGAGGCAGTCCCCGTAGGAGCAGTTGAGCTGGCTGAAGGACTACTGATGTAGTTTTTTCCTCTGTATTACCACATTAATGGTGATGCCACTCGTACACCTGACTCTTCGGGGTCAGACCTACACTTAGTAGGTGCCTGAGCTGAAGCTCTGGAGCCTGCTACAAGCAGGGCTCCCCTCAACATCTTAATCTAGGAAGTTATGGTCAAGTTTGACCACTTTTTCATTCGTATTATTTCTCTCGGAAAGTTTGTTAATGTTTCTTATAGACATGTTAGTCTATTTATTTTATTACTGTGTTCAATGTTACTGTTGTAAGGTGTACCGTGTACTATTTGATGCAGAAGACATGCTTTGGCTAGTGCAGACTAAAGAAGACATAGAAGAATGGTCCATGGGAGGGTATTTGAGGAGAATTTTAGATCAAGTATGGGAGCAAGTAATCTTTCAGTCATGGAGACACTCACGGTAACCTCCTTGAATGTACAGGGAATCAATTCTCCTATAAAAAGAACCAAAATACTTCAGTAGTTAAAAATTCTAAAATCTTACAAGAAACAAAGTTGACTGATGCCAAACATGCTAAATTGAAGAGGGTGTGGGTCAGCAATGTGACTAGTTCTTCCCACCACACTGGAAAATGGGCAGGTGTTGCTATCCTCATTAGAAGAGATCTACCCTTTGAAATTAGCTCCGTGCGGGTTTTAGAAGAGGGGAGGGGGGCTCCTGGTGACAGTGAAACTGTTTTCCCAGACAACTCACCTAATTAATCTACTGTATATGCCCCCAACAGGGATGATCCCTCCTTTTTCAGGGAACTATTCAGGAAGGTGGCTGATGCAGGGGAGGGCATGGTTCTTTTGGGCAGTGATTTTAATTGTGTAATTAATCCGCAAGTGAACCAGTCCTCAGGGCTCCTCTCAATCAACAAAAGGATGAGCAGAGAAGTGAGATTAGGGATGCATGAATTAGGCCTCATATATGTCTGGAGGGAACAAAACAGAACCCTTAAGGACTACACCTTCTATTCCCACCCAAATGATTCTCATTCAAGAATTGACTACTTTCTATGCAGTAGTGGGGACCTCCACAAGGCCAGAGACACCACGATTCACCCCAGACTAATATCGGACCATTTGGCTGTTACCATCAGGTTACAGCTAGGGGAATGGAACAAGAGAATCCTATGGAGGATGCACTTATCCCTCTTGCAGAGAGAGGAGTTCACGTCCTGAATTAAAGAGATTATCACAGACTATGAGAAACACAACCCCGCTTCAGGCCCAGACTCCAGATGTTTCTGGGATGGTTTGAAAGCAGGGGTGAGAGGGGAAATTATTTCCCATGCATCACTGTTAAAAAATGGCGAATGGAAAGGCAGGTTGTATTGGAGGCTAAGTTAAAGCAGTTGGAGACTACCCTAAAACAAACAAACACCCCTAATAAGAAGCTAATATACGAGATTAAAGAAACCAGAAATGCTTTGCAGGAGTTACTGGACCAGCAGGTCGAAGGAAAACTGAGAATAGTAACCAGAAATACTATGAACACGGGAACAGGGCCAGCCATCTATTAGCCTTCCAACTCAGAAAACAGCAATCGGATAGATATGTTAAAAAAATAAAATCAGCTAAACACAATAACCCAGTCCCCTTAGATACACCGAAAGATATTGCCGGGGCATTTAAAAAATATTATGCTGCACTTTATGAAGAGGGCCCTAATGAAGTTAACACAAATTGAGTCATAGATGCATTCTTGGCCGAGACCTCCCTGCCTAGGCTCACACTGGATGTTAGAACTAAGCTAGACTCCCCAATAACCCACTCAGAAATCTCTCAAACTCTCTGTAACATGAAGGTGGGCAAATCCCCAGGCCCCGACAGTTTTAATGTAGAATTTTATTAAAAATTTAGCAAGCAACTGGTCCCCCTGCTGACCAACATTCTTAATCAAAAGAAGGGAGGGCTCCCTGATTCCTGGAGGGAAGCACTAATTGTGGTTATTCCGAAGGAGGGAAAGCCCCTAGATTCCTGTAGTTCATACAGACCCATCTCTCTACTGAATGTAGATTCCAAAATGTTTACAAAAATCCTCGATGATAGAGTTAATTATTTTCTCCCAAAACTACACCGAGACCGAGTAGGATTCGTGCCTAACAGGCACTTAAAAGACAATATTAGGCATTGTCTTAACATCCTGCACACAGGAAAGAAAGGAGGAGACCAACAGATAGCGATCGCAATAGACGTTGAGAAAGCATATGACAGCTGAAGTTGGAATTTCCTATGGAAAGTACTGACCAAATTCGGTTTTGGGACCCAATTGATAGACTGGATTAACAAGATCTATAGTAACCCCACTGCACAGGTATGGGTAAATGGAACTATTCTGAAATAGGTTGAACATTGGCAGGGGTACTAGACAAGGGTGCCCTCTGTCCCCCATCTTATCTGCCCTAAGAATTGAATCTCTAGTACAGTTGATTAGATCACATGAAGGCTTGGTGAGTGTCAAAATAGGAGGAACCAAGAACAGGATTTCGCTCTATGCAGATGACACACTGCTATATGTGAGTGACCAACTTAAAACCTTCCCCACATTACCTGGAATATTAGAGGACTATGGACAGGTTTCAGGGCTTAAGATAAATATTGACAAGACAGAAGTGATAATGGTAAGTAGGAACCATACACCAGACCTAGAGTACCTCATTCCCTTTCATTGGGTGACATCCCAGTTTAGATACTTGGGCATCCACATCCCCTTGGACCTGCAAAGGTTATACCAAGTTAACTATGGTAGGTTAATCCAAGAGGTGTTCACTGATATAAAGAGATGGACACTGCTCCCCTTATCCCTGTTGGGAAGGGTAGAATCCATTAAAATAAACATTCTCCTCCATTTTCTATTCCTTTTTAGTGCTCTGCACTATGTATACCAACCAAGGAGTGGAAAATTACCAACAGAGCTCTGCACCAATATATATATGGGTGGGGGGGAGCAAGCATTCCTTGGGAGACCCTGCAAAGTGACAGAACAGAAGGGGGATTAGGGTTACTTAATTTAAAAATATATTTTCAAATGGCACAGCTAAGTTCTTGGACAGCCTACCTAAGAAATTACCTGCATAACACATGGGTCTCACAGGAAATCCAAGGTGAACCTGAGTTGTCACCATTGATGGATTTCCAGAAACCCCCAAACACACTACTTAGAAAAGTCTTTACCAACCCCTGGTCGAAACACTCATATCATACCTGGGGACAGATTAAAAAAAACTTTAAAATTAAGGGTTCCATCAATAATAGAACAGAAATTGTATACTGTACACAGTTCACCCCTCCATGCATGGACCATGCAATTGCACTTTGGAGACAGAAAGGCCTGAGGTTTTTTGGTCAGTTTCTCCAACAGAGTAACATTAAATCCTTCCAAGCCTTACAGCCAGACTTTCCACTTCCACCTTCACACTTCTTTAGATATCTTCAGGTATCCTCTTTCCTGAGGTCTTCCACACACATGGCTGAGGTCCACACCCCATGAAGCAGATTTTATGGGACCTAGTGATGGAACCAACAGAAGTGAAAGTAATATCCACATTAATGGCCACTTACAAAATAGCAACAGAACAGCCTCCTTTGCACTGTTAGATTGAATGGGAGAGGAAAACAGGTTCTCAACTCGATGAAGAGGAGTGGAGGAACATATGGGAGGGAGTAGTCAGTACCTCCTCCTCAAACTATTGGAAGGAATTTAGATGGAAAGTGGTGTCCAGATTTTTTAACACACCTACAAAGACAAAACAATTTAAAGAAGGGAGTACAGACCTATGCTGGAGGAACTGTGGGGAGCCACCTGCACATTTTCTGGGGTTGCCCTAAACTGCAGTTCTACTGGAACTCAGTAGCAAAGCACTTTGGAGATATGACGGGGTTCCTGGGGAATCTGGACTTCAGTAGGTTGATCCTGGGCATACTACCTGGAAGCAAAAGATCTAATGGCCAGAAGTCATTTATAGGCATTCTGCTGGCTGCAGCATGTAAGGCCACTACCAAGCATTGGCTCATCCCCATCATCCCTACGGTGATGGATTGGTTGGAGATAGTAAAGAGCATAGCCAGATCAAAGAAAATCACAGCAGAGCTCCACCTGAGAAAGGATAAATTTAATCAAATTTGGCTTCCCTATATGCACTTGAGGGAGGAACGGGAGGGGGTTCCTATCCTATCCCAGCAAGCAGCCCTGGAATAATGAAGTACAATAAGACTTTATGACAGAACAAAAATATAGTGAATAAAGCACAATCATGAGTAACAAGGTTATATATGTATGCAACTGTTATTGTTTGTTTTTGTTTTACAAGAATTATCCCCCCCCCCCATTTAGGGGAGTACATTGTACTTGTATACAAGGTATTATGTGGTTTTGCACCAGACAGTTGATGACAACTCCACAAACAGACCTTAGGAGAGAAGAGAAAGAGAAATTAACTTCGGAAAAGACAGATGGAATGGAAACATAGATAAGCAACATAACTCTGTGTTTTGTCCTATTAATTTTCCTTCTTACAAGATGACTTTTATATTCATATGTAAATAGTCTCAGTAAGAATGATTTGCAATGTATTATGAAATGTTCCCTTTTTCTGGTGCCAATAAACTTGAAGTTTAAAAAAAAAAAATGCTACATTCAGTGCTGTGGTCTTTGCACCCCACATGGAACAGCTAACTACAGCACAACCAAAAATAAAAAGTGACTGTGCTCACTATAGACAGAAAACATAGGCACACAGCATAGATTTACTGCAAAACTATACATTTAATTGTACACACATACCACAGACAGTGCAAATCTCAAAAAGTGGGGAGGCTTCTAACAAACACCTCTGCACTTTGGTCTGCAATACAGCTTTTCAGGGGACAATTCATTGCCCCTCTTCCCTTATTAATTACACAAAGGCAAGCCTCTGCAGCTGCTTTAAGCACCTTCCTCAATGAATAGCAGATGCACTTTGCATTACAAACATGACAAAGTGGTTCCAGACCCTTAGAGATCAGGTCCTTTATCCTGGCGAAGTCAGCCTTTCTAAAGTTTCTGCTCCTGTTGGCATTGGGGAACCAAAGAGGGGATCAGTGGTGTGGCTGGCCCACCTCCTGTCCACAACAGGCTTGGCATGTCTTTTGGAATGCCACTGAGCTATCCATAAGAGAGCAAGCATGTCCCACAGAGGGTCACTGAGCTCTCTGTGATAGGACAGTCATGATCTATGGCATGCCACAGAGCCCTGCATTTCAGTGAGGTGTATACGTCAGACTATGCTACTACCGCATATTGCCCAATGGAGACTCTAGGATTAGGAATCAAACATAGAAACATAGAAAGCTGACCACAGAGAAAGGATTTGTGAATCATCTAATCTGTCCAGTGAGGTTGTACATGAGCCCTAAGGGATAATAACCAATCTTCCCACCTGCACCGTCAGAAGAAAAGGGGGAAAAACTCTTATCTGTCCAGGGGTCAATGCTGGGAGCCTTCTCATGCCACGTATGAACAGTATGGAAGGTCACCCACCAGTTTCATGGTCTTGGGAAACAGAGAGATAAATGATATATACATGAGATAGTCAGTGATGGTGCTTGGGGGTTGCCATCAGAGGAGTGGCAGACTGGAGACTGAAAGTAGGGAAACAAAGAATGAAGAAAGAAAACTGGGGCAATGTGAGAGAGTGGAAGAGGCTGGGATTGACTGGAGTCAGTGAGGGTTGGTGAAGTGGTGTCCCTTACCCCCACTTTTATCCTAAACCCATTACCAAGGACTTGAGTTGCCTTTCGCCGAAGTGTTGAAGCTAAACCAAATTTTCCAATTTTCATATCCACTCATGTTTCATAAGTCAGTCATTCAAAGTAAGACCTATGTTTGGGGTGTGAATACTGTGGATGCATGTTTCCAGGTGGGTGGCACCTGAGGAGAATGATATCTGCTTGGGCTTCCTGTGGCCCTCCAAATATGACTGCCAACAAATTTACCACCCCTTCCCAGTACTTTGATATTTTTGGGCATGCCCATGCCAGATGGTACAAGGATCCACTCTCCACTTCACATTTGGGGCATCTATATGATCAAGTAGTGTCAATTATGTGAGCCAGTGCCACTGCTGGAGTGAAGTATACTCTATGGAGAAAATTATATTGGATCTGTTTCAGGCAGTTACTTTTGAAACAGATATGCACTGATTTAATAGCTGCCCTCCAGTCAAGGGTCAAAGAGGAACATCCCCAGGTCCTCAGCCAAGTGACTTCTGGTTACCCCATTAGGATCCTCCCCACTTTTTACAGGCATGTTATACACTTGCTGTATTTACTTGCTTTTAACACGTAGGTGCATAAAAATTTTCTTTAGGGATGAGCTTTTGGGATTGTTTTGGCAAGAGCCCATAAGATTACCTATCCTGGTGTGCATTTGTAAATAAGCAAAGAAGCCCTGCAGCACTAGACAAAACTCTCTCTCCCTAGGTCCTGAAACAATTTCATGGTTGCTCCCTGATACAACTGAGAGACTGTCTTTAGCCGCTTTATTTCCCACTCAGCTAGTGAGACAGTTGTTGGCTTGGTTAGACACTTCCCTTCTCCCCAGATTGCTCTTTTGATGTCAGCATATAGAGATAAGTGCTTGCTGTGGACAATCATCTTGTGAGCACTCAGACAGATCCTAGCTATTGCTCTGGTGAAGAATTTTACACTGGTGACAGGATTTGCAAGAACAGGAAGCCCTGCATAGCTCCCAAATCCAAGGGGACTCAAGCCAGTCTGATTTGAGTCCCAGTGGTTACATCTTTGAACAAGTCAACTGGGCTGCCAGGCAGTACAGTCTCAGGTTGGGAAGACTTAGGCCCTGGTAGTACAGTCTCAGGTTTTGGAGTCTTAGGCCCCATTCTGCCAAGGATCACTGCAGGAGTGCCTGCTTTAACCTTGCCTGCCCTCTGTTTCCACAAAAAGGATGTACTGTGTCCTTTAGCTGATGCAAAAGTTTTCTGGAGAACCCACTGGGGAGTACTTGAAACATATGCATAAACTTAGGCATGATATTCATTTTAATGGTGTTTATCCTTCCCATGATGGTAAGAGGGAGATTGCTCCATCTCTCAAAGTCGGCTTTGATGGCTTGTAGAATAGGCTTATAGTTGAATGTCAAGAACTCAGAGATTTTTGGGGGGCATTTCAACTGGGCTGTCGGGTTAAGTTGGTAATTAGCTGCAAGAAGTGGGGGTCCCACCCCCCTCTTTTAAGGGAAGCTATTCACACTTGTGCCAGTTAATTTTATAGCCTGACATAGGTCAATACACCTCAGCTATCTTGATCAATTCTTGCAGGGCTTTGGTTGGGTTGGATAGACATAGGAGCATATCGTGCACAGAAAGGGAGATGACATGATGAGCGCCCCCTTCGAATCCCTCTATGCTCTTTTGTTTTGTGAATTCAATTTGTTCACCACACTCATAGTAGGGGATGGCTATCCCCTAATCTACCCTAGTACACAGGGTCTCAACACACCTACTGACCAGCCTGAGGCTCCCCCCAGCGGGCAATGGGAAAAAAGATCAACATCACCCTGGAGCCCCCACCCTGGCCTATGCCGGGTTTTGTTTGGTCAGAGGTGCAGTAGCCTATTGGGGGTGTCATACTCCATGCATGTGTGGAGCTTTTTCCTGTTTGGTGCCCCAGGAGGACGTGCAATGAAGCCTGCATGTCAAGACACATGCTTCCATATGTCCTACGTAAGCCTCCGCCTCCTCCAATCCCTTTCCAAGGTGCTCCAGCTGCAGTAACCGCCAGGCACCACTGAAGCACCAGGAAGCATGGAAACCCATCCCAGGAGAGGAGAACTCGCCAACTGCAGCTCAGTCCTGCACTCCCCCCAAGCTGACCCAGGTGACCCGATTCTGTTACTGAACCTGGGTCATCTATGTGATGCAAGGTGTGGTGTCCAGTGCCTCAACACTCAGTGCCACTGGGCCATACCCTTTATGCACTTGTTTAATCTGACGGCCACTGCTAGGGTTTTTACGGTCATTACATTGAGAAGGGGAGGCAAGGGGCACCCTTGCCTGTTTCCCTGGGAAAGCTGTAAGAAGTCATACAGCCTCCCATTTGTTAGGATCTGTGCTTTAGGGGACATAGAGAGCCATGATCCAGGAGATTAATCTTGGGCCTAATTCAAATTTTTTTAAGAGTGGCAAAAAAGAAGGGACACTGAACCCAGTTGAGGGCCTTCTTTTCATCTAGAGCTAGCAGATCAGATCAAGTGGGCCCACCTCAGTCATGCCTACATCACATTAAGGGACCTTCTGATATTGTTCCTAGCAAGCCTACCCCTAACATATCTTCCTTGGTCTTCATGGATGATGGAGGGCAGCATTCCCTTTGGTCTCCTGGTTAATATCTTAGCCACCACCTTGTAGTCTGTAGTGAGGAGGGATGTAGGCCTGTAGGAAGTGCACAAAGAGGGATCTTGGCCTGATTTAAACAGGACTGTGACAGTGGCCAGATACTGTGTAGGAGGGGACTCCCCTGCATTAAGGGCTTCTGTTAATGTAATCATCATGGGACTTTTTACTGCTCCCAGATGAGTTTGTAAAGCACTCCCAGCATGCCATTAGGTCCTGGAGCTTTATCCCCTTGGAGGGATCTCAGTGCATCTCCCATCACTCTCTGTGATGTCTCTATCCAGTTCAGCACAACCTGATGGGGTGATTCATGGTGGGTCTTAGAATACATCGGGTGGAGGAGTGTCCTCTTCCACCTCTGTGGTGTGTAAGATCTTCTTAAGCATTTGCAGAGGCTTCCTCTATCTCTTCCTGCTTTGTCATCATTTGGCTTCCCTCTCCCAGTATTTTGAAGATGGTTGTCTTTGCTTCTTTCTTTCTAAGTTGCCAGGCCAACCATTTCTCCCTTTAATGCCTTCAAAATATTGCTTAGATTGGAACAGCACTGGACTTCTCCTTGTTTGCTTACTGGTGACTTGGTTGAGTTAGCCCTTTGCTCTTTTCAGTTTCTATTATATCTGTGGAGTTGGGTTGGCCATGTGCTGTTTTTCCAGAATGTCTACTATACCTCTCACAAAGGCGTAGCTTCCCACTTCCCCTCTTTCTTTTTGTGTAAGGCATATGGTATCACTATCCCCCTGATGTATGCCATCATGGCTTACTATCTAGAGCTGTCAGAGGTATCACCCATTTGCTTTGCTTCAAAGAATGTGCAGAGTGCCTTCTCCATCTGCTGCCTAAATGAAGGATCCTCCATTAGGCAGTGGTCCGTCCTCCACTGGGGTGTTACCCTAGGGGCCCCCCTACTCAAGGAAATTACCACAGGTGCACGATCAGATAGCAGTATCAGTTGGTACTGAACCTGCTCTACCTGTTGCAGTAAATGGGTGGTAATAAATATCAGAGTGATTCTAGTATACACCCTGCGTGCATGTGAGTAAAAGGAGTAGTCTGTTTTGGTGGGGTGATGGGCTATCCAAGCATCAGACAGACCACACTCCCTTGCCATAAGTTTGAGGGCATCCAAGCTTTTTGCTGGAGAGTGGGTAGAAGGAGCCGACCTGTCCAGGATTTTGAACCTGCCTCACCTGCCGTTCCATATGATGACCATCATTGCTATCATAACGTACAAGGGATAATACTATAACAGTGTAAACTAATGGTTTACTGATCCACCGACAGTTTTGCTGAATTAGGGCCTATTCAGGAATCTCCTGTTTAGCCAAACATTTACTGGTGAACTATATTTCAAACCCCAGGAAATCTTACTGCATTCTGACTTATGCAGTATGGTCTCACCATAGATCTGCTGTGGAGCTGAAATGGTTAAAAGAACCTATGCTAATATTGGAACATTAGGATCAAGCTCAGTTTCTAAACCACTGTCCCTGGAATACATCCTGCAACCATTAGATTCTTTACTCTGCTTGCCTAGTACAGCCTCCTCAGAGAGCCCTCCTTCATCCTTCTTGAAGATATTTATTTTCTGTTTTTTTTTTAAGTAATATTTATTTCTGTTTGTTTTTAAAGCACTGTCCATGAGTTTACAGGTAGATTAGTCTAGATTTAGTGTTTTTCCTGTAGGTTTTTCAGTTTCTTCTGGATTTGTTTAACCAGGAGGGAACCAAAGTTTTATTTCTAGTTTTCGTAAGTAAAAAAAGAATATTTAAACCTTTTTGGGGACGGTTAAATATTTTCTGTAAGAAACTGGGCTAAATCTCGGTTCTCCTTCGGTCGCTAAACTGACCACACACACACAAAAAAAAAGAGATACTTGTTTTTCTGTGTGGGACTTCTCACAGAAACCCCATAATTAGGGTTTTCTCTTGGTTATGTCACTACCCAAGAAAAGAACTGGCCCAACAGGTTTCCAGCATCCAGAGTGTTGAGAAGCATTTCCTAAAGCAGACCCTCACTTAATTTGTGTTCTCTGCCTGGGGTTTGAACATTTAAAGGCAGACTTAGAAATCTGTAAGAATTTTCCTCAGTCGACGCTTGATAGGTGACTTAACCGACTGAATGAAAAAATGTCAGAGAAAGCTGCTGACCCAGCTTCAGAAAAGCCTTCCCTTTGTCTGAAGGAAATAACTAAAGAACTGAGTGAGCAGCCCTCTGACCAGGGTGATGGTACCTCAACAAACAGGAGAACTGCAGACACTGCCGCTGAACCAGTAAGCTCTGCAAAGAAAAAGGGAAAAGAAAAGCACTCAGCTAAAGAACTGCAACCGACAGCTCCAGCGGTTCCAAATGCAGAGGCTATAGCAAACACTACTAGCATTCTCCAGGAATTGCAAACCGGTGACACGGGGTCATAATGCCGCAAGACATTATGCCGCATGCAAAAATCATTCTGCCAATACAGCGCGATTCCTTACATGCGACATAAGTCTTTTTTAAGCTATTTAAGCTATTAAGCATACGACATATTGACCCGGTACACAAACTAGTACTGCGGTATCGGTTCAGTGCCCCAGTTCACAACCTTCTGTTCTGGATTCAGGTTCATTTCTGGTTCCCAGCTCCTTAGAACAGTTGACCGATGTTTATGCTGAAGAAGATGAGGATGCTGAGGATGAAGATGAGGACTTTGGAGAACCCATTGAACCAGAGATGTCTCTTGATCCTCATAACCCTGACTCTCCTGATAAGGCAGGGGAAGATTATTTAACCCACTTTGTCTTTATGAAACAAGTGGCACAGACCATGGACCTCTCCATTCAAGAGTCCACAGAGGAGGATGAGGAACCTGACTATTTGGAAATGATGGATCTACCAGCAACAAAGAGATTGTTGCTGCCCATCCACAAATCAGTAAAAAGACAGGCTTCTAAAATACTGCAGACCCCAATGTCCATTCCTCCAGTGGACAAGAGAATGGATAGAAAGTATTGGCTGGCCAGGTCAGGAAGAGAATTCCATTTTGGGCATCCTAGCCATGAGGGGGTGGTGCAGGCTGCTGCATGTGATAAAGCAGGCCTCCCCCTGGCATCACATCCTCATGAAAAGGACTTCAGGAAAATGGATTCTATGGTCAAGAAATCCTATCTGGGAGCCTCCTTGGCCATCAGGCAGGCTACCTATAGTATATGGCATATGTATCTAGGTGCCAGAAGAGCCTCTAGAATACAGTTTTAGAAATAGCCAAGTTATGCCCTGGGGCCATGGCATCTGACTTGTCAGAAGCTTCCAAGAAGGGTATTGAAGTCTCTAAGTGTCAATTCTGAATGGAAGTGGATGCCAATGATATTGCAGCCAGGCTAATGGCAACCTCAGTGTCTCTGAGAAGATTTGCTCGGTTGAGAGTAGTGGTGGGCGAAGTGGCCAAAGTTCACTCTGCAAAGTGATTAGCGGAGTAATGTGGAAACCATGAAGTAATCTGCAATGTGAAGTGGAGTACTTCACATAATAATGAGGAACACGAAGTACATTGAAACAAATGACTGCGTTATTTAGCATAACTCCACCTTCCCCAAACCACTTCTACACCAATTGTAAGGCGAAGTACGTTGAAATCAATGTACTTTGCATCACTTTGCCTTGTAATTGAGCTCCAAGGTGAATTTTGCAGTGATTCATGGGATTGCAGGTCACATGGGTGCTAGACTGTTCTGCACAACCTCAGTTCTGCATAGTGTGTGTGTAGTGGTAGCTGGAGACAGTTTGATCTCAGAGCTCCGTGGTTCAAAATCTCTAAAAGCTGTTAAAAAACCCTTTGTGGGTCATTTTCTTCACTCAAAATTTATTACATTGATTGTAGGAAACCCTCCTGTGCTCATATTGACTGTTTATTGTTTGTG
This sequence comes from Neoceratodus forsteri, assembly GCA_016271365.2. Taxonomy (NCBI): domain Eukaryota; kingdom Metazoa; phylum Chordata; order Ceratodontiformes; family Ceratodontidae; genus Neoceratodus; species Neoceratodus forsteri. The sequence continues at coordinate 164,869,404 of CM028131.1, forward strand.
TGTGCATTTTGAATGTTAATTTATAACATTCAGTCTGTACTGACAGACACTTGAAGTGTGCTTTGGGGGAGGAACATATCTCTGTTGTAGGTAGAATGGGAGAAAAAGGTAGTCTTTCTGTTTTGGTTATATTTTTCTTGTATAAATTTGTTAATGTAAACACAGTAATATTTTCAGTAATTCTTGACATTTATTTGCTGATTGTTGTGGTGCAGCAGTGTATAATTTCAGTTTGTTTAAAGATCTGGCTATATTACTGAAGTTTTCAATTTGCAATTTGTAATGCATTACTTGTAGTGTGTGTGCGTGTGTGTGTGTGAGCATGCCATCAAATCAGACACCTTTAATCATGCCACAGAGTAATTGCAGCAGTGTGAACCTACTATCCACTGCACCTGCATGATTTTTTTGTGCTGCGTTGTGGTATCTTTACTGGTAGTGGACTGTAACTGCTATGCACTACCCCCCCCAAACTGGCAAAAGGTATTCTTTTTCAGATTTGTATTTGTGACTTGTGAGCACTGGTTAGGTGTTGTTGTGCCTTTGGGTCTTCATCTCTTGAGTGCACAGCACAATCTTAATCTGTTTGTGCATTTGCATCTCCTTCGGGCCCAATCTCCTTCTGTAACTTAAGTCACAGTTGCTTGTTTGGCTTCCCTTCAGAGTACTGGTGTGCAGTTATACTGTGTTCCTTTCCAGGGTCTGAGGGCTTGCTTCTGCAGTCCTCCCCAGCCCAGTCAAGGACAGTTCGCCACCAGAATTTGCCCCGCAGGGTCTGAGGGCTTACTTCTGCAGCCCTCCCCAGCCCAGCCAAGGACAGTCAGCTGCCAGAATTTGCCCCACAGGTACGGACACAGAGAAGCCCCGAGTGCACTGTGCTCACCAAAACTTTTGAAACTGGCACCTTTTGTAGTGCAGTAGCCAAATTTTGTGGAGCTTAAGTTTCATTGCAATTCAGAGGGAGCAGCTTGTATGAGCTGTGCTCCTTCAAGCTGAAATTTTCAGGACTGCATTGTAATCTGCTTTTAAACTAAATCCTGCAAATTAATTCTCTCAAATTGTTTACTTGTATGGTTGGTGCTTTCTCTACCTAGTTCCAAACTTGGTCTCCCTGCCACTAGAACTATTCCTCCCCTCAACACTTGCTCTGTAGTGCAACTCCTCCTCCTCCCATTCAAGCCCCCTACTCTCTTTTTGTTTCTGTTTAACTTTGATTTTCCTTCCCTATTTAAAAGGTTAACCTCTCTGTCTCCTTTCCTTTCCAGGGTCTGAGGGCTTGCTTATGCAGCCCTCCCCAGCCCAGCTAAGGACAGTTCGCCACCTGAATTTTCCCCACAGGTATGGACACAGAGGAGCCCTGAGTGCACTGTGTGCACTGAAACCTTTGAACTTGGCACCTTTTGTGGTGCAGTAGCCCAATTTTGTGGAGTTTAAATTGCTATTCAGAGGGAGCAGCTTGTGTGAGCTGTGCTCCTTCAAGCTGCAATTTTCAAGACTGCATTGTAATTTGCTTTTTAAACTAAATCCTGCAAATTAATTCTCTCAAATTGTTTAATTGTATGGTTGGTGCTTTCTCTTCCTAGTTCCAAACTCAGTCTCCCTGCCACTAGAACTATTACTCCCCCTCAGAACTTGTGAGTAGTGCAACTGCTCCCCCCTATTCAAGCCCCCTACTCTCTCTTTGTTTCTGTTTAACTTGTGGTGCAGTATCCCAATTACATGGATCTCAAATTTCATTGATATTTAGAGGGTGCAGCTTATGTGAGCTGTACTCCTTCAAGCTGAAATTTTTGCCAACCCCTCCTCCCCCACCTCCTCCATCTATTAAATACTCCTTTACTCCATCCTATGCCCTATCTGACTGGCCTATGGTGATAAAGGGGTGGGGCACATCACTGTGGACAATCCTAGAACCTGCAGTCTACTGTGTTTGCTGTCTCTGTCCTGCTTCTGGAAAATATTAGATTGGATTACATGAGCATGTAGCCCCCACTCTACCTACTAGTCCTACTGACTCCTCTCTGTTGCAGCATTGCCCTGGAATAATTCAGCCCCCTAATAGCTGCCCCTCCAGGATTTTCTGCAGACATGATCGACTTTACCTTCTCCAATCTGCTACCTCTCTCCAAGTGACTCAATAGCCGTATCGAACACTCTTGCCCAAAACTGGTTCTCCGCCTGACTAGGTTTTACAGCATGTCTAAATGCATCTCCCAAGCTAGGACCATCCTTGCCTTTTGATTGCTGCTACCTGGATTATTGTCCTCTCCTTATCTTTGGCAGGAGATGTGGAAACTAACCCTGGCCCCATGGCCACAGGGCTCCCTCACTATTTGGTCATTTCTTCCCCTGTGTCCCATTCCAGAGGACTAAAGATTGCCCACCTTACTATAAGAAGCGTGGTGGCTAATCATGCAGAACTTGTAGCTTGGACCACCACTCAAAAGCCTGATCTCCTTGCAATTTTTGAATCTGGGCTTAAGCCTTCTCTCCCCGATGCTCTTTGTTCCCTCCCTGGATACAACTTGTTCTGGGTTGATTGGCCTGCATCAAAAAGAGGTGGTGGCCTGGCACTATCTTACAAGTCTCATCTAAACCTAACCCTACTACCATGCCCCTCATTTGTGTCCTGTGAGGTACTTCATGCACTGCTTCTGCTGGGTGACTCAGAAAAACTGCGCAATGCTTGCACCTACATGCCTAGAGTTTCCTGCAAACATGGTCTCGAGGAGTTCCTTGCTTTTCTTCCCCGGGCCACCAAAAACAAAGAAGTGATTTGTCTAGGTGACTTCAATCAGAATTGGCTCGACCCAAACCTCCCTGTCCTTGACTCTAATATAAGCAAGGCCAACCTAACCCAGCTTGTCTCGATACCTACGTGACATTCCAGTAATAGTCACACCCTCCTTGACTGGGTACTTACCAACAGGCTGGACAGAATCTCTTCCGTGACTGTGCTACCAGACTCCATTGGTGACCATTCAACTTCATCGCATATCGCTCCCTTCGTAACTCTTATAAGAAAGTGCTACAGACTGCCAAAAGCAATTACTATAGAGGCCTTCTTCACACCACCGCTAGTAACCCAAAAAGGTACTGGGCACAAATAAACCACATAATGGGACGCACCATGTCCCAAACCCCACATAACTTTCTAATGAATAACACCTCCTGTAACAACCCTAATACCATAGCTAATGCTTTCAGCTCACTCTTTACTGCCCTCCCTAGTTTTTATGCTGACGGTCCCCTCCTCATCACACCTCCCCCCTGACCTCCCCCCGTCCCATTCTTCCCTGATTCTCCACCTGGTCTCCAGGCTGGATGTCCTTCGAGCTCTTCACATGATGTCTTCCCATGGCAGTGCAGGCCCTGATGGACTGGAACCCATAATTCTCAAATTAGGCATGTCTCTTCTTGCCACCACCATCGTGTGATTGTTCAACCTCTCCATTAACATGGGTACTGTGCCACTCTCCTGGAAAAATGCCAGGGTTATCCCAGTCTTCAAAAAGGGTGATCCAAAAAACCTGACAAACTACTGTCCTATTGTGCTCCTGCCGACCCTCAGTAGACTCCTGGTGAAGCTTATCCATCGCCAGGTGTCTCTAACTTAATTGCCAACTTTAACCTGCAATCTCCTGCTCAGCACGACTTTAGGCAAAACCACAGCATCATGACGGCCCTAGTGCAATTCACCAGTGACATCAAATCTGCCATGGACCAAGGCCAGCTTACTGGGGCTGTTTTTATTGACATGTCAAAGGTATTTGACTTGGTTAACGACAACCTGCTTCTGTATCAACTTGGCTTTATTGGTGCCTCCCAATCCACACTTGCCTGACTCTCCAGCTATCTGTGGAGCCACTCCCAGTCTGCTTCCTGTCATAAAGTCCTCTCTGCTCCTACCCTGCTTCATTTGGGTGTCCCACAAGGTTTCATACTTGGTCCCTGCTCTTTTCTTTGTTCATCAATAACCTACCTTCTATGCCCTCCCATAGTCTCTCTTTACTCTATGCCAATGACTTGGTTCTCTATGTCTCATCCAGCTCTATTCATGAAATTAACTCCCACCTCTCTTCTGATCTTCATCATATCCAAACTTGGCTTACATCCCACTGCCTGGTGCTAAATGATGCCAAGATCCAGGCTATGCTCTTTGGGTCACAAATGAAATCTGTTGCTTCAACTCCGTCTCTCCAGGTTTCTTGTCTTGATGGCTCCCTTGTGGAAGTAACTCAGTCCTTCAGATACCTAGGGGTCACTCTGGATCCATCTCTTAACTTCCCTCTCCATGTCAAAACTGTCTGCAAATCAGTCAATGCTTAAACTGGACTGGCTTACCGAGTCTGTCAGTTTCTGACCCCTGCAGCCAGGATCTCTGTCACTCAAGGCCTTTCACTCCCTGGACTCTGCTATGCTCTGCCTGTCTGTGCTACGGCACAGGTAAACATCTTGCAAAGGTGGGACATTGCCTACAACAATATCTATAGATTTGCGCTATCTGCTCCTTGTCTTAAGCACCACTGTACTCTCTATGCTGACCTGCACTGGTTGTCTCCTTCCTCGAGTCAGGCTTATTCATTAGGTTGTCTGACTGACTACATTATTTGTTCTTCTATCCCCTCCACATTCACTGCTATGCTCACCCCCATTGACTGCCCTTGTTCCCTACCATTCCATGTCTTTAGCTCTGCTATCTGTCCCAAAATGCTCTACCAGGATGGGTGAACTTGCCTTCTCCTTCTATGCCCCTAAATTTTGGAACTCTCTTCCACTTGATCTTAGGCACTTCAAATCCCACCCCACTTTCAAGAAAGGCCTCTCCAATTACCTCACCTCCCTTGACATTTGCAAATGTCCCTAGCTTCACGAGTCATGCAACTCTACCATAGTCCTGCACTTAAATTTCCCTGTGGGCTCTTGATTCCTCCCATCTCCACGCTTCCTCAGCTGCAGCTACGCACTTTGTTCCCTGTCTCTGCCTGGGAATTGTCTCCTTGCAAACTTACCAACAGCACTGTCATGTTTTCTACATTATTAACTGTAAATTGTGCCTTTTGTCTGTTTTGTTCCTATTATAATGTGTGATATGTACCTGTACTATGTACTATGTAACTTGCACCTCTGTATAACTATTTGGAATCTCCTATTGTACAACACTGTATATGTATTTATTTTTACCTGTTCCTTGATTTGTACTCTCCCGGGTCATGCCTGAAAATAGGCAGTTCTGCCTAGTGCACTTACCTGGTTACCAAAAGCAAATAAATAAATAAACTGCATGTGTGCAGTCAGTGTACTTTCCTGTGTGTGCAGACACTGTCCAGCTTCTTGCTAACATAAATATGCTGACTTGTTGCAGTATTTATGGTATAAAGAATTAAGATAAGAATATATAACATATATTTTATTTGTACCATCAGCAGCTGTGGACAAAATGATATAATATGTTTTCAGAGGTCTTGGGCCAGTGTGCATCTCAGTCACAGTGCACACATGACTTTTAGGAGAGAATAGCACAAAAAACTCCTGTTTTTCAACAAACCATACCCAACAGACATGAAATATTGCTGAAGCACCCAAAATATTTATGAATACATGCCACAAAAAAACATTCGATGATACTGCAACTTTATTGATGTCAAAACAAGGCACACACAAATGACCATTGCGCTTTGCTGCTTTAGCCTTCATTAGGCACACCATTGAAGGCCTAACCAGCAAAACGCAAGACTCATTACTGTGTGCCTTGTTTTTTTGATAAATACAGTTGTAGTAGCAGTAGAACTTTTTTAGTGGTATCTATTCATGTGGAATTATGGCTTTCTGGTTTTGTTAAAGGCGTAGTCAACACAGAATTTGAAAAAAAAACATGTTATGTAGAGCACTTCTGATTTGTATGTAAAGTCCTACTGTGTCCTTCCTTCTCTCTGATATTAGGAATTTTTATTAAATTAGCCTGCTACTTTTATGGTAGTTTTATAAGCCCTGTGGATCTTCTTCACGTGAAATCGGTTTATTGTCCCTTATCGCTCTGACATTGCACCCTGTGTCAAGTGACAGTGATGTAGCATAGCCCATATACTTACCATATGCACAACAGCAGAGCTGTGTAACTGTTCTTATGCAGTGACACCAAATGGCAACTGTTAATGCACCTCAGACCTAGGTGAGTGGGGTTTCTGTATGAAAACTGCTAGTCAGTTACACAGCTCTGCAGTTGTGAACTGTGCATTTGGTAAATCATTGGACTGTGCTACATCGCTGTCACATGACATGGTGCATTGTCAGAGTGATAAAGGCAATAAAGTGATTTAACATGACAACACAATTTGCTAATTTAGTAGAAACTCCTAATAGCAGACAGAGGGAAGGACACACTAGGGGAGGAACTTTACATGCACATCAAAATGCTCTATATAACATATGCTTATTCAAATTTGGGTTAGACTACTCCTTTAAGTTGAAATGATGATGGCAGGGACAAACCATTTTAACTTAAAACAAAGAAAACCAAAACAGCACACACACACACACACTTAACAGAAGGAAGTGGGACAGGATACAAAGTGTCACGCATACAGAAGACAAGAAAAAAAGTGTATAACTAGATACAGGGGTGGTGAGGGAATACATTTTTATGACACAGCAGGGAGGGTGGGGGGCACATGGTGGGAGGAAAAAAAAAAACTAGTGCGGGATCCAATGGTGATCCAGTAGCAGTTGGAGCATGGACATAATCTGCAATTGATGGCCCTCTAGCCATTCCAACTGCTGCTCAACAACACTCACCCTCTCATTCGTCATGTCCACAGCACTCCAGAGAACTGTAATGTCTGCCTGACTTACAGGCAGTTCTCTGGGGTCTGCAAGTGCTGCAGCTGTTGCTGGTGGTGGGGGTAGTGCTGGTGGAGCAACAGGTGCTGCTGTGACACTCTCCTTCTCTTAGGGCCATGCACAGCCACATCTTCTGGCACAGAAGGGCCAGCAGGTGCAAGCCTGGCCCGTTCTGTGGCAGGCTGCCACTCCACCTGGAGGTGGTTGATCATGTGGGTGCACTGGCCCCCAGTCCCCTGGTGAGTCCTCCAGGGGCCACAGCTCATCTCCATCCTACAAATGTGACACCTGACCAGACTGCTGTCCACCCCAACACAATCAAAAAACTCTCAAACCAGGGGGCTGCGGGAAGGACCAGGGACAGGTGGTGGGTTGCCAGATGCATTGGAAGCCTGGTCATGGTGCTGAGGGTGGCTCTACACTTGGGGCCAGGGGTGCAGGCACATCCTGCTCAGGATGAGCTGGAGCTGGTGCTGGTTGTTGTGGTGGTGGTGGCGCCACTACCTGAGGAGGTGGTGGTCCTGCTTCTGGGGGGGGGCACGTGAGATTTTTGTCCTGTCCAACATGAACCAGGCATGCACCCCACATGTGCACACTCCTCCCTTGCCACAACGTGGTCCCAGAACTGCCCCCGCCCCAGACATTGCCTGATCCTGTTCCATCTCTGCTTGACTCACTGGACTCCATCGACTCTGTCGACTGCCATCCCTCGGTCCAAACAATGACACAAAACAGTCACACACAATACACACACAACACAGGCACACACACAGTCAGACACAGACAAACAACAACTTATTCACAGGAAAAAAATTAAGAAAATAAGAGTCTACACAACACACAAACAACTGTAACTTTTAAAAAAGCTGCTGAGTCTCTCTCTCTCTCTCTCTCTCTCTCTCTCTCTCTCTCTCTCTCAATCTCCTAACTGCTCTCACAATTTCACTGCCTTCTCTCCCTCCCTCTGCACAGGAGAAAGTGAAAGTATCTCCTTGCGTGAGTCACATCCTTCATGCCTGGCTAAAGTATGTGACTTACAATACTGTAAGCCATGTGATGTGTGTTGGGCTGCCAATATTGTTGTCACTTTGCCTAACTTTGCGTTAAGGTAGAATGACAATGCAAAGTAATAATCACAAGGCAAAGTGAGCCTTTCATATTGGCCACTTCATGTAGCAAAATGACAAAGCGAAGTGGCCACTTCACGGGCACTTTGCCAGCGAAATTTAAATTTGCTGCTCTCTAGTTAAAAGCAACCAATTTATCTCAAGACACCCAGACTAAAGCAGGTTCCCTCCCCCTTCCTGGAACCACTACCGCTGACTTTCTCCTCTGGGCTGAGGCTCTGGCAACTGGTCAGGTGTACCTCTCCCGACGCCTGCATCACCGGATCTAATTTTTAAAAAGAAGGGACTAAATTCAGAAGCCTTTGTCTGTGCTTGGAGAAAAGCGCCAAATTTGAAAGAGGCACCTGCACCTCAGTGGCCCTGCTGCCAGTGACGCTCAGACGGCATGGACTTAAAGCTGTTCTGAGCCCCACCAGCCACAGCATCTGCCCTGGAATCTGCTTCTGTTTCTCGGGGGTTTGAGGGGAATCTCACTGCCCTTGTGGGTTCCCTCCCCCTTTCTGGAGCCTCTAGCACTGACTTTCTACTCAGGGTCGAGGTGCTGGCAACTGGCCAGGAAGACCTCTCCCCCTCTCCCAATGCCTGCATCACTGGAGCTCATTTTAAAAAAGGAGGGACTAAATTCAAGAGCCTTTGTCTGCACTTAGAGAAAAGTACCAAATTTGAAAGAGGCACCTGCACCTCATTGGCCCTGCTGCCAGTGATGTTGGTGTAACCCCCCTACAAATGGGGGTTTCTAACAGCTGTCTAGGAGCTGTCTAAGTGTCCCCCAACGGTGGTCGGCATTAGGTGCTTAAAGCCGTTTAAATGGCTCTGTGAGTGCTTGTAGAGCCTCCACGTACTGTCTCTTTAAGAGCTGTCTGCTTTCAGACATATTCATTACTTATGAGGGGGCTGTGTGTTCTCCTGCTTGAGTCCCACTTGAGCCACTGACTAATTGCTCCGGTTTCGGCCGTCGCCAAAGGGGCAGAGTGAGCACTTTCCAGAAAGTGTAATTGTTTGCCCCGTACCTTTTAGATGTGTTCGTGGGAATGTAAGCTGTTTAATCTGCCTTTCTTGCAGCTCGACTTTGTATGCTGTGTCCCTCCATTTTGGACCAGGACTGTCTGAAGGGTCCAATAGGGGCAAAGGGGTATCTAAAATGGAGTAACTGGTAACCAACCAGGATTGGGACTCTCAGTGGAGCCTGCTGACCAATGGGAATACAGCTAGAGGTTCTGGGAAGTGAAGTTCTGGACCGTGGTGCCTTTTTGCACCAATGAGGGGCGAACTTAGTGGCTGGCTTCAGCAGCACACCAATGGGATCAGGTGGTGCCCGAACTGAGAGGCTTGCCCCATACTGTCCAGGGGGCAGAGACATTGTGGCTGTGAGCAAGTAAGGAGCGCGGGGGCTCCTGCACTGTTTGAGCGGTCGTGTGGGAAGCGCATGTAAGGCCAGCGTCGGGCATTTGGAAATGCCAGTTATCAAGGACTAAATCCGCTGGGAAGTGGTCAGAGGAGGCTGTGCAGGAGCACGGCTACCTACCAGGCTCAACCTGTAGAAGACTGGAGAATCTGCTTGAATCATGCTCTGTCTGTCAGGAACATGAAGCTGCATCGATTTGGCCCAGTGTATGGTGTGTGGATGATCGAGAAGGACAGCAGCTGCCTGGTATGGTACCCCTGTGCCTTGTGTATAAATGCGTGGAGAAGTGTTGGAAGTATAGGCTCAGTCCTGTGAGAGGTGCAAGAGCGCTCTGTCTGCTGGAGTCGTGAGTACTAAATCAGGGTAGAACCCTGGCCAAGAGTCCTAGTGAGGGCAGGACGGTTTGGGTTCTATACTGGTGACACTATCTGGGCCTGCTGGCTCCACTTAATCTTCATACGAATTAAATGCTCGTTTGTGTCAGGGCCCCAACCAGCTGCATTGAGGAACTAGCCTTTAGGGCTTGGGTACCCATAGACAGTAACTTATAGGTTAGGCTTGTGCACAGAGCCCTAGGTAGATACTCATATATTGTGGTGGTAAGCTAATTAACCTGATTCCCCCAGTCCTTGTTATTTCCTCTTAAATAAATCAGATTGCTTGTTTTGCAAAGGTACACTGGCTAGTTTGTGTGTTAATGGTGAATTACTGCACAGTGAATATTGTTAACTGCAACTTACTTTTCAGGGGGTCCCCGGAGCCAGCTGATTGGTTCAAGCCGGGGGTGGTAAGTGTATATGGTAAGGACACTGTAATTGAATTGTGTGGCGCCACTAGTGGGAAGAAAGGGTGGTTACAGCAACCCAGAGGGCTGTGACCAAGTCATACTCGACCGTTCTAACCCCGACCTCTGGGTGGAGGCACCCGGCAATGAATCTAGGCCCCTCACCCTGTTACAGTTAGAGCAGGCAGGGGTAGTAGACCTTAGGATAGCGCCACCTGGGGGTTACACTTGGAAGGAGTGGACTTAAAGCCATTCCGAGCCCACCAGCCACAGAATTTGCCCTGGCCTCTGCTTCTGTTTCTCGTGGGTTTGGGGGAATTTCACTGCTGCCACGGGTTCCTTCCCCCTTCCTGGAGCTGCTACCACTGACTTTCTCCTCTGGGTCGAGGCGCTGGCAACTGGCCAGGAGGACCTCTCCCGACACCTGCATCACTGGAGTTAATTTTAAACTGAAAATTCTCCTGCCCACCCACCCTTTTCCCTCCTCCCCTTAAATGCTTCTAAACTCCTCCCACCTACAAATATGGACCTATCCTGCAATTATCTGCTGTCAGGAAAAATGTAATTGATGTGTTGTACAATGCTGGTGCCTGATAGATAGCTGCATAAGTGATTCTGGAACCCACTGGTTTACATTGGTGGGGTCTGTTAGTCAGCTGCTTAAGTTATACTATAATTCACTGTGGAAACACTGCTGTTGTCTGATAATCTTAGGTATAAGCTATACTGAAACTCTTGCTCTTACTGTTGGCTCAGGGATTGAATTGTTTTTGAGTTGCACCTGCCACCCTCACTGCTATAGACTTTCCCCTGCTCCTTTGCTATTGCACCTGATGTATCGCTAAACCTGAAGTTGCTGAATCTAATATGTTACAGGACCAGCTCCTCTAGCTACCTCTAGAACAAGGTACTCCTCTACCATTGTACAGGACCAGCCCCTCTAGCTAGCTCTAGAATAAGGTACTCCTCTACCATTGTAAGGGGAAGCTTTTAAACCCATTTATTGACCCGGCTCTATCATGCGAATTTTGGGTCTCATGTCTGCAGCTACCTACATGGCGCTAATACTGCGGACTGACCTGCTCCACTCTTGGGGTTTCAGTCCCTTGGGTCCAGATATTAACCCTGGTCACCACCCCCCAGTTTCCCCAGAAACCCAGGTGGGGGGAACAATGCATTATCACTATCCATGCATGGCCTGACCAGACATGGAAACTGTTACAATCTATTTTATCACCTCTGTTTCAGTGACTTAAGGAGGTTTCTCTCCACTCCCACCAGAATTATTAGATACCTTGCCTGGCTCAAGCTTGTCTTAGTGGGGGACATGGAACCTAACCCTGACCCCTACCCCTACAACTTCATACTCAGTGACCCTACTAGCCCTCACTGGAATGAAGCCAGGGGACACAAAGTGGTGCACATGAACATAGGCAGCCTAAGGCACACAATCCATGCCCTGGAAGCCTGGACTGCACTCTACAAACCCGATATACTAGCAGTGACTGAGACCTGACTCAAACCCCACATCCCTCCTCATGAAATTGATCTAGTTGGCTATAATGCATTGAAGAAGGACCGAGTAGGGAAGAGAGGTGGGGGGTTCTCATCTACACCTGGAGTAGTCTTAATATAATGCAGACCACTCTCCCTCTGTGACTCAGTGAGTGAGATAATTTTTGGGAAAGTGCTCCTCGGAGACACTAAACTCTTATACAGAGGATGTGTTTACCTCCCGCCCCAATAGGCCACATCCTGCCTCAAATCCCCAACCCATACCTTGGCAGAAAACTCCCTGAATGATTCTTCTGGGGGATTTTAACCTAAATTGGCTCTCACCAGAAGTCTCCATCAGTAAGAACCTCATACTCAATACTAATCTGACCCAAGTTATCGACCTGTCCGTAAGGTATAATGCCAGGACCGGTAACCACTCATTACTCGACTGGGCCCTAGTATCAAGCCCAGGTCATATACAGGCTTCTGAGGTCATGGCAGACTCTTTGAGTGATCATTCACTCATCTTCTGTATTTGGTCCAATAAGCTTCCCAAACTGCCTGCCATGGTAATTGAAGCCAGAAATAACAGCAATTTCTTTTCAGGAGCTTTTTGCTCTGACCTATGTGCTGTTAACTGGGATCTTCTAATCTCCCTCCCTACCCTGGATGAAGCGATTGACTTTTTACCAACACTTTCTCATCTGTGGCCAATGTACACACCCCCCATAAGAAACTTAGGGTACAGGGTAAATGTTACAAATGGCTTAACCCTAACCTCAAATGTAGCATGCTGCTTCATGACCAGGCCTGGGGACAGTTCAAATCCTCTGGCCAAAAAAATGACTGGGAAAGGTATAGAGAGCTGAGTAATCAATGCAAGAAATGTTGCAAATTGGCCAAATCTAAATACCTGCAAGATCTCCAATCTAGGCACCTACAGTATCCAAAGAGATTCTGGGGCCAAATAAATCTGCTGTTAAAGGGTGCCACTAGTTCCCAAGAAGGAGCGCTCTTGGTCGGTGATACCCTAACCAATAATCCTATTAGTTGCTGAGGCGTTTAGTGCCACCTTCTCCAATCCCAGTCGAACCAAACCCCCATGCCCTCTGGTGCCCCCCAGCAGCAGAGGTCCTGCCTGGGGACACTGTAGACTCCAGTTTCATTTAAAGCTGGTCAACCCCCCGAGGTACTTTCCCTTCTGCAACATATCAACCAGGACTCCTCTCTGGGACATGACCTGCTTGAACCTAGACTTCTGCGGGCCGCCACCCTGGCTATCTCCCGCCCTGTCACCATGCTCATCAACAGGTCCCTTCTTGAAGGAACGGTCCCAAGTAAATGGAAGGTTGCAACCATTATCCCCATTCACAAAAAAGGGTCCCAGGACACTGGGGAACCACAGGCCAATCTCTATTCTCTGCCCTTTTGCGAAGGTGCAGGAGAGATTGGTCTACAATCAAATATAGGACTACCTTGAAAGGCACCTACTCCTAGCTGACATTCAACACTGCTTTAGGAAAGGCCATGGCACTGACACAGCCCTAATCTGGCTCACATCGAACATCCTAGATGCAATGGATCAGGGCTCCCCGACGGGGGCTCTATTCATTGACCTATCCAAGGCATTTGACTTGGTCAGCCATGAACTTCTCCTATACAAACTTCACCTACTAGGACTGAATGGACTGTCAGTTTCATGGCTCGAGAGCTACAAGTTCAACCGAACCCAAAAAGTCCTATGGAGGGGAACCCAGTCTAGTGCTAAACCTGTAATCCCTGGGGTACCCCAGGGCTAAATCCTGGGGCCCCTGTTATTTACCCTCTTTGTCAATGACATAGAGAGGATTTGCTGGCAGAACAACCTCATCCTCTATGCAGATGACACTGTCGTCTACTGCAATGACCCGCTTCCTAGTGTAATCAATGCCAACCTCTAGACCAGTCTAGTTGCACTGGAAGTCTGGTTCTCTGCCAACTCACTTGTGCTGAATGAAGAAAAAATGAAGGCAGTCATGTTTGGGTCTAGACTCTTTAGAACAGACTGGTACTGCATGCTCCAGCTGCACACAGTCAAAGGGAAGAGTGTCAAGGACAATATCAAGTACCTCAGGATCCTGCTTGATCAGGAGATGACCTACCAACCTCATATTGACTCTGTTGTAAAGGCCACCCACCAGAAGTTAGGACTTCTCTATAGGCTGAAAGAGTCTCTTTCTCTCGAGGCTCATCATACCATGGCCAACTGCACTCTACTCCCCTCCTTTCTTTATGGGGCTCCCCTGCTGCAGTTCCTAAGGGAGGGTGAACAAAGAAAGCTAACCATGCTCTACCATAGGATTGCTCACTTCGCTACCAACTCCCCTCCTAGGAGGCACCACTGTGAGGTCCTTGATGATCTCCACTGGCCTACTATATGACATAAATTGGCCTACTCCTCTGTGAGTCTGACCTTTAAATTTACCACTGTTGGCCCTCCTCCTCAGCTACATGGTCTGCTCAATCCCAAAGTCCAGAAGCAAGACCTGAGATCCTCTACTGGCAGTCCCCTTGACATCCCTCATGTCCGAACAAATTTCAGCAAGTGCTCCTTTTGGTACACTGACACACACCTATGGAACCCTCTCCCTGTGGACCTGGCAAACAGTCACACTATCCATGGATTTATGTCTGGCTTGAAAGTATACCTTCTAGAGCTTAGTCTCTGTGGCTGCAATCACTAGCTCCCTCTTTATGAACCCACGGTGTGATGATATTATCCTGCTCATTTCTGGTATCACCTCTCCCACTAGGCACTTGGTGTTAAAGTTGTCATATGTCTGATGTGATGGCCATAGTAAATTTGTGTATGTAACTGACATGCACTGTAAATGTACTCTATGCCTTATCCAATGAATGATTTATCTGCAGTCTACTCCTGCCTATGTACGTATTCTATGTCTGCCTATGTATGTAAATTGTTGTCTGTAACTAATCCGGGTCACTCCTGAAAAAGGAACCTCTGGTCTCAGTGAGCTTACCTAGTTATCAAAATCTAAATAAATAAATAAGCACTGGATTTTCCATGTGAGTCCACATCTCTCTTTGGTGAGCTAACTGAGGCTTACAGGAAGAAGATGGATGAGTATAAGGTGGCCTATAAGAGTGCTGCTGCTAAGGAGAAAGCAGCAACACTGCAGAAGTACCAGAAAAAAGGGAGTTGGTAGAACCCATTCTAGACCCTTCTTCCAGACACGGGCACTGCCCAACTACCAGCCCAGAGAGGGTACTTTAGAAGCAGAGGCAGATGGGGCAGCTGCAGGTCTGGCCCTAGCACTCAAGCTAGTGCACAGGCAAAGCAAGCCCTCTGAGGGGTCTGCCATGGTCACCTCCCCACTTCCTGTAGGGGGCAGGCTGGCTCACTGCCTCCAGGCCTGGCAATCCATTACCACAGACAAGTGGGTCCTGGAGGTAGTAAGCTAGGGACTTGCCCTCAGTTTTAAGGTTCTGCCCAAACTGAGGTCAAGACTGTTCAGACCTGCCAACCCATCAGAGGCAACTCTGTTAGAGAAGGAAGTAGCAAAGCTCATTCAGGACAACACAGTAGAACCTGTTCCCTTGGCACAAAGTGAAAAGGGTCTCTACTCAAGATACTTTCTCACTCTAAATAAAATAGGGGAGTCGCGACCCATTCTGGATCTCAGACATTTAAACAAACTTTTGACAAAGCCAAAGTTCAAGATGGTCACTCTGGCTGGCATCCTCCCGACACTCAGGCAGGGGGATTGACTGGTATCCCTGGACCTAATGGATGCCTATTTCCACATTCCCATCAGGCAATCACACAGAAAGTACCTCAGGTTTAGATTGCCATCAGGCCACTACCAATTCAGAGCCATGCCCTTCAACCTGACCTCTGCTCCAAGGGTGTTCACCAAGTGTCTGGCAGTGTTGATAGTACAACTAAGGAGGTGAGGGTTCTCAGTCTTCCCATACCTGGATGACTGGCTAGTAATAGATCAGTCTTCCCAACGGGTGGAGGAGGCACTGTCCACCACTCAGGACCCACTGGGGGCACTAGGTTTTCTGGTAAACCAGAAAAAGTCAATGCTAACCCCAGTTCGGCTCCTAGAATTCTTAGGGGTGGATTTGGACACTCAGGCAAAGCCTTCCTCCCTCAGGGAAGGGCAGACAACCTGTTGCAGCTAGCAAACTCTTTTCAGCTACATACTCCCAGATCAGCAAGACACTTTATTCAGCTCTTGGGTTACATGGCTGCATCTACAGCAACATTGTCAGGTGCCATGTTCCTGACAAGGGTCATTCAGTTTCACCTCAGATCCCACTGGTCTCAAAAAGGGATTCACTATCAAAAATGGTATCAGTCACAGGAACCCTTCTCCAAGCACTACAGTGGTGGCAAGTAAAGGACAACCTCAGGGAGGGGGTGCCTTTCTTCCAAAGACCACCATCAGCAGTCCTGACAACAGATGCTTCTCTCTTGGGATGGGGTCCCACCTAGGGGAGCACATGGCACATGGCTCAGACAAGAGTCTCTGCTGAACATATACTTGCTAGAGCTCAGAGCAGTTTACCTGGGCATTCAGTCCTTTGACTCAATGCTGCAGGGCAAAGAGGTTCAAGTCAGAACAGACAATTGAACCACACTGTATTACATAAACAAGCAAAGGGGCACAAAGTCATCACCCCTGTGCCCAGAGGCTATGAAGATGTGGAATCTGGCTTACTCCCTTGGGATCTCCCTCTCAGCAGTTCACTTCCCAGGGAAGGACAATGTCCTTGCAGATGCCCTCAGCAGGATCAATCAGAATCACCATGACTGGTCACTGAACAGGCAGATCCTGCAAGTGGTGTTCAGAAGGTGGGGCACCCCAGAGGTGGACCTCTTTGCAGCCCCAAACAACCACCAGCTGCCACAATTCTGTGCAGACCCCCTGCAGTGGGCACAATATCTTTAGATGCACTGCTGCTGGACTGGACAGGGAGGTTTCTATATGCCTTCCCTCCATTCCTCTTGTTGCACAGAGTACTGAGCAAACTCAGGGAGCAACCAGTGACAATGATTCTCATTGCCCCAGATTAGGCCAGACATCCCTGGTACTACTACTGGCCATGTCCATATCCAAACCAATCTCCCTACCCAGGAGACACAACCTGTTGACAACATCTCAGAGTAGGGTCCTCTACCCCAATCTCTAGTCCCTCAGATTCAAAGCTTGGCTCTTGAGGACTTAGAG
The DNA here is from genome assembly GCA_016271365.2 of Neoceratodus forsteri. Lineage (NCBI taxonomy): Eukaryota > Metazoa > Chordata > Ceratodontiformes > Ceratodontidae > Neoceratodus > Neoceratodus forsteri. The sequence goes on from CM028131.1 coordinate 164,886,294, forward strand.
TATGCAGAGCTGCACCTCTCAGAAGGGGTGCAAGAGGTCCCTGTGATTCTAGAAAATCTTTCACTAGAAAGATCTACATCTCAAAATGGAAGAGGTTTTCCATCTGGTTCCAGCAAAAGCAGATAGACCATCACCAGGCTGGCATAGCAGTTGTTCTTGACTAGTTGGCTTACTTGTACTCTCTTGGCATAGGGCCTTCCACCCTGAAGGTACACCTGGCAGCTGTCTCTGCATACCTCTCAGCTGGGAAGGGAGAATTCCTGGCTGTGAACCAGGTATTCAGAAAGTTTTTCAAGGGTCTATTGCACATGCACCCTCCTCACAGGGAACCCAGTCCTGCACGGGACCTCAATATATGCATTGGACAGCTAATGCAAACACCGTTTGAACCCATGTCGTCAGCAGATCTCAAATATGTGACATGGAAAATGGTGTTCCTGGTAGCCACCACCTCAGCCAGGAGGATCAATAAGCTTCAGGCCTTGTCCACAGTACCAGACTACATATCAGTTCACAGGGACAAGGTAGTCCTTAGGAATAATAGGAAATTCCTTCTCAAAGTGGTTTCGGATTTTCACCTCAACCAATCACCCTACCAGTCTTTTTCACTGGCCACTCCAGTTCAGGGGAACATAGACTGTATAGCCTTGATGTCAAGACAGCTATAAACTACTACTTGGATCACACAAAGGGTCACAGACAGTCTAGGACACAGCTCTTCCTGACCTATGGAGAAGTGGGAAAGGGCAAACCTGCCTCAAAGAGGTCAATCACCTGATGGATTGTTGCCTGCATTCAGTTCTGTTATAAAAAGGTGGGCAAAGAGCTCCCTGTAGGCCTTAGGGCCCACTCTACAAGGGGTACAGCTGCCTCAATAACAGCTGCAAAAGATATTCATTAATTGGAAATTTGTAAAGCAGCTACCTGGAAAGCTTTACACACCTTTACCAAACACGACAGCCTGGATACTCGGGCTAGAAATGATGCCAGGTTTGGCACAGCAGTACTGCAGAGGCTGTTTCCTAAATAGGATATTTACCCTCCTCCAAAGATACTGCTTGGGTAGTCTGCATAAGTCAAAATACAGTAAGATTTCCAGGGGTTTGAAGAAAAAATTACTTACCATCATAATTGTGTTTCTTCCAAGGGAATCTTACTATATTCTGAGCTCCCACCCTATCTCTCCTGCTAGAACCCATGGGCATTGCAGCACAGTTTCCCACGCTGATTGAAACCAGTGGATGTTTTTCATCTGTTGGGCTTAGTGACTTGAGTCTTAGTGTTGCCCACATTTCTAAACAAAGGGGATTATTGGTGGTTGGGTGTTGCTAATTTGTATTCAAGGGACAGTGGTTTGAAAACCAAGCTCGAGCCTAATGTTCCCTTATTAGCATAGATTCTATTAACCATTTTGGCTCTGGAGCAGACCTATGGTGAGACCATACTGCATAAATCAGAATAAAGTAAGATTCCCTTGGAAGAAACAAGATTACTATGGTAAGTAATTTTTTCTTGTGGGTTCTAATGGTTTATACAGACAATTACAATATTAGCAACCTAACATGACATAATAATATAATTTACTCTGTGGTCTGCAGAACCACCTATGTTCCAAAGTCAGTATGCTTATTTAGTAGATAATATGAGAGGTAGTCTATTGTTGTCATAACTAGTTAGTCAGCACATTTCTGAAGCTGCTACAAAAAGTAGCATCCTGGATGCAAGAGTCCCATATAATGTCCAATGGAACACCGAGTTTAGAAACATACTGACGTCTATAAGCTCATTGTTCCAGTAATGGGACGTTCTTATCTGCAGTATATAATCTTAGTACACTGCCAAACCCCCTTGGGATCCCCGGAAGTTTCCACACTTGGTGTATGAGTGTCTCTGTGTTCCAGTTGGTAAGGTTTATCTTATGCTTCTGTCTTTGTACTGTTACTAGGGAGAAATAAAACTGATTTTCTGTATATCTGTGGTGTTTTACCAACAGGACATCTCTTGCAGAATCTTGCAAGTAGCGACCATGATGGCAGGATCTGACTGTGACAGAACAAAAACCACTTCAGTAATTTACAGGTGTGTGTGAATTTTGGGAATGGGGGATAAAGAGGTTTTCAAGGGAAGAAACATTTTCTCAACCAAGAGAGTTCAGGCAGTTTCTTGCTTCTGTTATACTTCAAGGTCTTCCCAGTAGCTGTGAAAAACAGCTCACAGAAATTCCTTGTTTCAAGAGAGCTGGGCTACAGTTCAGGCAGATTTAACAACTCTCTTGCAAGTGTATTTTATGAAGACTTGCAGTTGCTTACTTCTTCTATAAATGCTGAGCCTTTGGTGATTGAGTGTTAAAATCCTTGAGCACTCCTGTTCATTTTTTTGCATGGAACAACTCTAAGGCTTTGTCTGAGGGGCTTCATGACTCCAAAAATGTAACTGTCTAGCAGGGAAAGTACAGGGTGATATGGACCACTCTGGTCTTCTTTGCTTGTACAGAAAGGTGTCAGGACAGTCAAAATGTCAATCAGTGCTGAGCAAAAACTAGATGTCACAAACCTTTTAACCTTCCATGGAGGCTGGGGTGATTTTGCATAAAGTGCAGTACCTGAAGATCACCCAGTACAGTATGTGTGTTCACTGTACTCTGAAACAAAACTAACGATTAAGAAGTATAACCATAAGGGTACAATGGTAGCATTCTTGTACGCTGCTCTCCAGGCAGTGGATGTGAGGGTGTCAGCTCTGGAAATAGAGCTGGAATCAATGCTATGAGAGAAAGGTGAGCAACAGAAGGTTTGAAAAGAGGAGATGGAAAGTCACAGGCATGTGATGGAGACAGAATTGTGTAACACTCTGCTAGGTAAGGACAAAGAGATTGCTGGATTGAAAAAAGGTTTGTGAAAAATATATTATGACAAGAAGCAGGCACTGCAGATGAATAGTATGTTGACTGATGCAAATGATAAATTAAAGAATGCAAATTATAATTTGTTGAGAGAAATGGATAAGTGTCAGATGGATTTGGAGAGGGAGATCAATGATCATCGTGAAGTTACCACTGCCTATAGTTTTACAAAAAGATTTTAGGACAACATGTAGGTGTAAAAGTAAAACATGCAAAGTGCAGGCAGAGGTATGCACAGTTGCATCAGCAGTTTGATATCCTGAAGGGGCACATCAAGGTGTTACCCTTTACTCTACCCATCTACCTGACATCATTACCCAATAATGACAGGGATGATGAGGATAACGATAACACCTAAGATGGCCATCCATGGGACTCCAGAGGGAAGCAGCCTAGCCCACCTCCAATAGCCTTGTTATGACCTTCTGACCAGTGCAAGGTAGAGTGTATGGTTGATGATGCGATTGAAAAGGCCGGTGTACTATCTGTTTTGCAGGCCATGGCGGATCTAGACCCTGATGAGAGAGACCAAAATAGCCTCATCCAAGGCATGGCTCATGCAATGGCTGATGCCAGGGTGAAAACCATCATGGCTAAACTGGAGTGAGCCCCCAACATCCTCCAGTCAGCCCAAGCCATTGCTAATATCGCAAACACAGTAGGCCAAATAGGGCCTAGTGATAATCTGAGTGTTCATTTGGAAAAGGTGAAAAGCCAGTGTTAAACGCTTAGCCTACCAGCCGAGCAGCAAGTACAAGTTTTAAAACAGGTAGTAGAACCTACGCTCAGGGCCAAATTGCCAAGCACATTAAGCAGTTACGCCTCGATGAGGTTTGATGACATTGCAGCAAGCCTAATGCTCTCACACCAGCCCAACCTAGGGGGTGTGTCTATGGCCTACAAAGTCAAACAGTTCGCAAAGGAAACCCCCGACCTGTATGAAAGTCGGCTCTGGTTGTCATATTGTACTGGAAAGGGAGCCATGAATGAGACCTCAGACAGGGAATCACTAGAGTACAAAAACTTGTTTTTGGAAAACATATTACCACCCATCCGGGACAAGACAGAGGCTTCTATCATCACAAGAGTGGACCTTTTTTACTGAGATTATGGAACAAATGAAGCATGCATACCAGCTGTACATATGAGATCAGAACACTGGACAGAAGGCCAGTGTGGCCGTGGTACAGTTTAGTGCCAAGCCATCTATGAAGAATGTAGTAGAAGGTAAATAAAAGGCCCAGACACAAGCCTACCACCCCAAGAGACTGGGTAACCTGAAACAAAAGTGGGATAACCGGAACCACTACCAGGGCCAGAACCAAAAGCAACCAGGCCCTATATACAAGGAAATGCAGGAGGACAACTGGCTCCGAGAGTTCAAAGCGAGGGTAAAATACAAAGTTATGAGCCTTGCCCAAAAGCTGATTGCAGCTCTCGGCCCTGCAAGTGTTCCATCTGTGCCTCCATACCAGGAAGATCCAGAAGAGACCCAAGAGGCCCAAGAGTCTACCTACCTGAATGTATCCAGATGCTTCAGAATTCACAGGCCCTCACTCCATCCAAGAAGGATGATTCTGAATGATGGTGTCAGGCCCTGGTACGCATCATTACTGCTCTAGTGATGGATGTACTGGCCGACAGTGTATAGAAACATTGGTAGCAGGCTGCCAACAGGAACTACTTCAAGACATGGGAGCCACTGTCTCTGTGTTACATCAAGAGAATACAAAGTCATCTCCATTGTCCAATGGAAGGGCAACTTCTGCCCAGACCTTTGAAGGGACCGTGGATACCACCTACCGATCCAAACTTATAACAGTCATCATTGGTACCTAGGCAGTGGAACATCATTTTGACCTCATGGTCTTTAGTCATCACCAAAGTATCTTAGGAATTGATTTCCTGTCACAAAACAGGTGCATTATGGATTTAGCCAACAGGCTATTATTCCAAATACAAGGACAACTCCACATGGTATTCATCTCTGACTCACATGTGGTGGCAGCTGCAGTTCTCAATGACAAAGAGTATGACATCATCATCATACAGCATCATCACAATCTGCTACCTCAGATCCAACCAGGGCTTCAGTTAACTCCAATATGGGAGTATCTGACTTCCAAAAATAAGGCAAAAACTTCCAAAATAAAGAGGCAGGAAATCATTGACTTCCAGATGTAAAACCAAAAATTAGATGACTTTCAAAATTGCAGGCATGGAAGTCAGAAATTCTGAATTGTTCAGAAAGAAATTGCATTTTACCACTAATATATTATATTGACATCCATAAATTTGTCCTTTATAGAATATTAACTTACAAAAGTAGGATTCTGGAAGTATTTTGACTTCCAAAAAAATGGAATGACTACGACAGTTTGACTCCTGAAAGTTTTAGACTTCCACTGAAAATAAATTAACTAAACCCCTGGTTCCAACCAATCCTGGAAAGGCACAAGAGACCTTTGCCAAGAGCAAATATGACCATGCAAGGATGGACACCCTCATCCATATCACTGGGGAGGATCCACCCCACCAAAAGCAATACCCATTCCCAATTGAAGCCTTACCCTCGTTGAGGGCCACCATTGACTCACTTATCCAGCAGGGAGTCATAAGGTCTTTTGTGTCAACAGTCATTTAACCCATCTGGCCTGTGAAGAAACCCATCAATAGTTGGAGACTCACCAATGATTATCACAGACTTAATCAGCTGACCCCAGCTGTCCCCCAACTGTGACAACTGCCCCAATGCACACAAACTTCTCAAACCTGAAAACTAGTGGTTCAGTACATTGAACATCTCCAATGGATTTTGGTCCCTACCCTTGGCCCAAGACAGCCAATACAGATTCACCTTCACCTTTGAAGGACATCAGTACACATGGAACTGCTACCCACAGGGGTTCCATAATAGCTCCTCCCTGTTTCACATCCGCATGAAGGATGCAGTCAGTGACTTTTCCACCTCTAAATGTCTCCAGCAATATGTAGATGACATTCTCATAGCCACAGTGGATGTGTAAAAATACCTGGAAGTCCTAGGTGAGCTCCTCTCACTGCGACAGATAGCAGGCCTCAAATGCAATCCTGCAAAGGTACACTTGTGTCAGTCAGAAGTAATATTTCTGGGCCTGTGCATAACTTGAGAAGGGAGGAGCCTTGCAGCAAACAAAATTCAGTACCTACAGGATTTGCTATTACCCACCAGTGTGGTAACCCTCAGAAGTTTCCTAGGTATGGTCAATTACTCCAGGGATTTTATTTGCAATTTTGCACGGAAGGCCACCCTTCTGTGTGAACTCCTGAAGAAGGACATCCCATGGCAATGGGGTCCTGAGCACACTGATGCTGTCACCTCCCTTGAAATGCCCTGGTCTCTGTTCCAGCATTGGTCAACCCAAACCCAAAACTTCCATTCCATTTGGAAACTTCCACCTCTGAAGAAGGTATGTCAGCAGTGCTTGCTCAAAAGGCCAATGGTATCCTGTGGCCTATTGCCTATGCTTCATAAATGCTCTCCATGGTAGAACTGAAGAATTCCTTGTGTGAAAGGAACCTGTTGGCAACCTTTTGAGCTATCATACACTTTGTGTACATAATAGGGTTTTGTCCCATCATGCTACACATCAACCACTCCCCCACCAACTTCCTATTGACAGATAGGATCAAAGATGGCAATGTGTCTAACACCAGACTTGTACATTGGTCTCTACTACTTCTAGACAGAGACATCACTGTACATTCTGCCAAAATGCCATCCATCTTGGCACATGATCTCCTATACCAAGGAGAACCACATGAATATGTCTGAGAGCCACCAGTTCAACCTGAACCAGGCCCATTTCTCCCAGCAATTGGAAACACATTGCATGACACTACCATGCATCATGTCTGCACAGATGGTTCTTCCTTATATGATGGGGGTTCAAATTGCAGGATTTGGGTCTAGGTCCTGGTACCCAGAGTTGACACCTCTGAGGTGTCAGTAAAGTGCAGTGTTAAGTCATCATAGTATGCAGAACTTGCAGCTGTTGCCTGTGCCTTAGAGATCATGGATGGGAAAGGAGATGAGGATGCCATCATCTTTTCAGACTCATCTTGGGTGTGCAGCTCCTTGACAGAATTCCTTTCCATTCAGAAGGCCCATGATTTTACCTCCTCTGAAGGTACCCCAGTCAAGTGCAATTGCTTGTTCATATACATTGACAGCCTGGCTACACAATGTGTATTCAGACTGTTTATCCACAAAGAGAAGGCCCACTCCAAAGCTAAGCCCTTCCACTACTACAATGACAGAGTGGACTCTTTAGCAAAAGAGGGAGCTTGAGGGAGGAGATATGGCAAATGCCTCCTCCCACTGTGACACCCATGGTAGCTGCAGACAAAAGAACCAAATAAGTCCCTTCTGAATTTCACTGAGCTGCAGCTAACTGATCCAGAGATAAAAGAGGTATATCAATATCTCTCCAAAGACACAGAAAAAGACATGTCTATGAATAATCCATTCAAAAGGCATGCAGACAAACGTTGTCTGTCCCAGGATCACAAATTGATTTTCTATCACTCAGATGATCAGAAATTCTTGGTAATTCTCAAATCATTTCATTCTGAAGTCATCCATCAGGTTCATGAACCACTACAGGTAGACACTAAGGGGTGGACAAGACAGTCCAGAAAGTGAAAACTGTGGGTTGGTGGCCTGGTATAACACCTGATGTCCAGCATTACAGTACATGGACAATTCCCTTACCTTTGCACAAAATAACCCCGTCCCAGCCAAGAAGAACACAAAACTTCTGTCTCAGAGACACTCTGGCCCTTGGAATGATATCTAGATCGATTTCATTGGGCCACTACCTCATACCCCCAGAAAGAACATATTTGCATTCATGATCATTGACCTATTTTCCAAATGGGTTGAAGTCTTCCGGTGCAAAGCTCAAACTGCAAAACCCACTGCCAGAATCTTGGTAGAGCAAGTATTTACCAAGTAGGGCCTACCTCTCAAGGTAGATTCAGACACAGGGTCAACTTTCACAGGTGAACTCAGGAAGATAACTATGAAGTTATTAGAAGTTAGTCAGAAATTTCACATAGCTTTCCATCCTGTCATCAGGACAAGTAGAAAAAGCAAACAGACACATAAAAGCAATATTATATAAATTTGTTACTGATACTGCAAAAACTTGGGATACTTTGTTGCCCGAACTCCTAATGGCAATTAGAGGTACTCCATCAGCATCTACTCAATGTACCTCTTTTGAGGTAATGACTAGTAGACAAATGAGATTACCAGAACATTTGATGATTGACCTCAATGCTCATACTGCAGACAGAGTGTCAGTAGACAACTATTCACCCATCAAAAAGACAACCTCACTAAAATCCACTTGTTTGCTGCACACAACTTGGGCCAAACCCAACTGCAGTTCAAGAAGTACTTTGATAAACACATCAAAGAAGTCGATTGGCAAGTAGGCGACAGAGTCATGATTCTGAAATTTACCTCTCAAGCACATGCAAATAAATGGTCTGGCCCATTTGATATCATCAACAAATTGAGTCCAGCTGTTTACCAAGTCAGAAAGCCACTTGATAAGTGGTACCATGCCAATCTGCTCAAGCTGTACAAAGGTGATTAACCATTTCACAGTCTCCACAGTGAGGGTGTTCCTTCCTCCACCCCCAAGGGAAAGGACATTGTAAACTTAATGGATTCCTTTTGCTTTCTGTTCTTAACTGCTGTAAAAGTCAAGTAATTTGAAGATTGTTGATTCATACCAGATGATCATTGATGAATGGCAGAGAGAAGCTGATGTGAAGACGCTCCTTCCTCTGCCCCCGGAGGAAGGAACACCATTTACTAACAGTACTTTTTTTCACCTACTTCTCTCCTTTTCTTAGCTCCTGTAAACCCAAATTCTAAAGGCATTAGTATTGCAAGATGGGACCATCCAGACTGAGGTTCCTGTCATTCCTGCTGTTCTTAGATTTATGGCAGAGAGACCTGGCATCCATCCACTTGACCCCTCACTATAAGCTTATGCAGAGTGAGGCCTACCACAAGATGCTCCATCAGACAAAGGCATACCAGACCCATATCCATGCCTTTCTTCATGCCATGAACCCCAATGACCCAGCCTACTCCCCTCTTCCTGATTTTACCCCTCCCCCTGGTATAGGCACAATCACTGATTTATCCTCTACTCATATTTCTATTCAAGTAGGTCAAGACGCTTACGTCAGTACTCTTGTTATTGCACCACCATTGGCTACTTTAAAAATTGACTGGAAACTGATAACCTTGATGGACAGCAACTTCCAATTGCCAGCCTTACCAAAGGAACTTTTAAAGGTTGGTCCAATACCAGTATTTGCCCTAATGGAACTTCCTGTAGCCACCAAGTTACACCACAAAATACAGGACTTTACAATCTCTGATTGATAAAGACTTTTGCACATTTTTTCATAATATAACTGTATGAAAGATATGTTTAAACCACACAGTTGCTTTCATTGCTCTTTTCCTTATAGTGGTTCTATGTGAGAATGGCGATGACAGGACGGCGACTGCTTGGATGGCGCCGACCCCACATGGGTGCCGATAGTGGATTTCTACATTTCTTGTGGGGGGCTTCACCCCCCCACAACCTCCCCCACTTAAGGATTCTAACTCTGGGGAAGCACACCTTGGGGATGGGGGGAACTGCCAGCCACTGCACTGTGTCGGTGCTGTAATTCAGTCGCTGTTCTGACCAGTCGCCGTCTTCATGGTATACCCTTATAGTAACTCCAGTTAAAAAAGATACCCCTCTTCAATTCTCTCTCTACATCCTTAGCAAACTACCTAATGATGAACTGCAACTACACCTAGCCTGGTGGGGCCCTGCCTAGCTGTGGTCTCTACCTCCTCCTTCCTCCAGCTGGGCCAGAAATGCCCCCTTTCCTAACCCCTCTTGCAACTCTAGCACTTTCTGTCACCACTCCTGTATCATCCCCTTGCTGAGTACCTTATTACTATACCTCCCGCCAGTCTCTCTCTATGTATCCTAGTCTAGAAATGTTATTAGCTATTGATGGTGGTAATCCTGTACTGTCTGTCTATATGCTATTAAGCTACTTCCTGATGCATGTATCCTGTTGTATTACTTATTGTTCCCACTCCTCTTCCCCCAGGATGTACTGTGAGACGAGCTTTTGTTGCTCAGTGTAACCTTTCTGGTGAAACACTTCAATAAATAAATAAATAAATGTCCCACCTTGGAGCCTGCCCCAGAAATTGCCTGGCAGCAACATCTATACCTGGAACTTTGATTAACTCATTGCCTCCTAGAATACGCCAGTAGGCGGCAGCAAATGTACTGCAGTGTGTCCCAGGATGACTACAGGAATCACCTACAGACTTCCTGTGTGTCCTATTAACATCTGGAGACGTCACTCATATATTTTAATATTACTTGCCAGCCAGAATTGATTAGAATTAACTGCATAGCACCACTAGGAAGCTAATATTTTGTTGAACAACTTTGCCACCGACACTTTGTGTGTATCATGTTCACTTGAGTAGTTATTCACATTTGTTTATGACATGGTATGTATGGCAGACATTTTGTCCATCAAGAACCACCTAAGCACTTTGAAGAAAACATACATTCCGGGTATGTCAGCCAGTATAAAACAAAAACTGAATTGAGCACAGTTGATTGCATTGCACCGTTGGAAAGGCAATTTTGTGTGTAACAACTTTGCCACTGACACGTTGTATGTATCATGTTTACTTTAGGAGTTATATGCATTTGTTTATGGTATAGTGTGTATGGTTCAGATTAGTCTCTCAAACCTCACCAATGCACCTTGATTAAAATGGGGAAAAATTATCTTTAATAGCTACAGAAATAGCTGTTTTTTTACAAACAAATTATTAAAACTTCATCTAATGTCTGGAAGCTTAATTTGGTGTTGATATGTTATATATTTCCCAACAAAAAAAGGCTTATGGTGCAGTTTTTAGTTGAAAAAATATCTTGTTTTGCTGTTTTGACCAGCTTAGAAGAAAAACTAAATTACCTATTATTACTTGCCTACCACCGTTGGAAAGGTAATTTTGTGCTGAACAACTGTGCCACTCATATTTGTGTCTAGCAATTACAGTTTTTATGCTATTAGCATTTGTTTATGGCATACTGATTATGAATCGATTTTGCTTAGAAAGGCACAGGATTCACTGTTAACAGTATATAGGAGATAAGTGCTACAACTTCAGAGAGCTCCTCTGGAGGCAATGAGTTAATAACGTGCAGTACATGCATGTGCCAGTGGTACTTAACCTAACCTAACCCACTGAAACATGGCGGAGCTTGGACAATGTGTTTATACTAAAGTATCTAATTTTCATTCTATGATGTTAATGGATTTAATGGCAGCATATCAAGTTAGGGCTCAAGACCCTGTAGCAGGGCGCCACACAACACAACACAACACCGTAGAGTGTTCTGGCCTCAACGTCGTCATCTATCATTGAGTGCAGTCACCGGAATAGCTGGCACTGTTTCAGATTTGTTTGGCTCAGTAATGTCAATTTGGAACCATGCCAATTTGGCCAAATTCAGAGACATAACAATCTCTTCAATTCTAAATTAGCGGATAATGTGGTAACACCCATCCTACAGGGTATAGAAGGACTCTCACAAGAAGAAAGGTTTACTGTTTATAATATGCATGATATTCCTAAATGGTTTGATGAAACTTGTGATAAAATTAATGAATTAATTGCATTTAATAATAATGAACTTAGGGAGCAACACATAGGCAGGGAGATAATATGTTCAGCCTACGGTAATTTTGCATTCAGCACTATCACTAATCTCTTATGGGATCTGGAATCAGGGCAGATCCCAGATTTGATCCAAGATAAGCATATGGCTAAATGATATTGCCCCCACTGCAATTCCCTTTCCTGTACTGTGAAGTGCATGGATAAGAGAGTATCCTTTTCCCTGGCTACTGCATGAAATTTGGGTTACGTTACACCATACCCAAATCATGGACCTTGCTAAACCATTCATTGCAGCATTAAGGATACCATGTATGTTACATTTACAGTATCTCTTCTAGTTTTTGACAAGGATTCTTCAGTCTTCAACAAGCTTGCTATTATCCACTCCGTGGGCCATCTTGAGGGCAGCATCTACAGAGAACAGATTAATCTACCTCCTCTACTGATGTTTCATCCTTGCCTCAACTCCTGGGTTGCTCTGTGTACAGACTGTTGTGCTAAAAAGGGATAGCATTATCTTTGCAGATGTGATGTGTTTGGTGCACTTGTGCTACTTTGTGGTTACTCCTCTGAGACAATGGACTTGTTATTACAGTTTAATGATGTCCTAAATTAACTTTCTTCAGCTTTTACAACACCTTCTACAGATCAAGACAGACCCTCTTTGAGTGAAGCATAACCCAGCTTCAATGCCTCCAGCACAGCTTTCAGAAATGCATCTCAAGACGACATCCACACCAGCAGCATCATGAATGCTTCCATCACCTGTCCTGTCCAGCTCATGAAGTGGCACCTCCCTCAAGTTCATGTCACCTACAACTCTGATGGACAATATTGTGTTGGGACCAATCATCAGACTTTCTCCTATGGAACTTTAACTTGTGATATGTCCTTTCCAAACTTCTGCTTCATGCCCCAGGAATGCTCTGTCATAGGCCATATGGTTATCACTCCAGTTCGCACTCCTAAACATGATTATATCGATAGTGACCCAGACTATTTGTATGCTCTAGCCAAGTATTTACTGGTATTTAATGTGCATAGTGATCTACTTACTCTGAATCTCAAGTCTCTACTAGAGAGAAAGGATACACATTTAGTTCACATAAATAACAATGTCACCAAGGCAGGGAACTCACTAAATGCTCTTTCATGATCGTGACCTCAGCAGCTCACTATCCAACACATGGTTGGAACTCACATTCAAAGGTTTTGTTGTTATTCAACATTATTTTTCTTATTATTATCCTACTCTGTTTACATAAAACTCTAACACAACATAGAAATCAATTAAAGTTTCTCTATGAATCTCATTCTGTAACAAAATAACCAACCTACCAGGCTAATTAGCATTGCCTTTGTATCCAAGAAACAAGGGGGGGGGATATGTTGGACCTGCCTGAAATGCCATCCCATATGATGACCATCATTGCTATCATAACAGACAAGGGATAATACTATTATACTTTATATTAATGGTTTACTAATGCACTGACAGTTTTGCTGTATTAGGGCCTATTTAGGAATCTTCTATTTACCAAAATATTTACTGTAGAAATATATTTGTGGTTTCTAACGGTTTCTACTGACAATTACAATAATAGCAACCTAACATGGCATAATTATATAATAATATAATATATCCTGTGATCTGCAGTGCCACCTATGTTCTGAAGTCAGCATGCTTATTTAGTAGATTATATGAGAGGTAGTCTACTGTTCTCATAACTAATTAGTCAACACATTGATGAAGCTCCTACAAAAAGTAGCATCCTGGATGCAAGAAGCCCATATATTGTTCAATGGAACACCGAGTACAGAAACACACTGATGTCTATAAGCTCATTGATCTGGTAATGGGACATTCTTATCTGCAGTATATAATCTTAGTACTTGGCCAAACCCCCTTGGGATCCCCAGAAGCACCCAGCTTCCATGCCTGGATTAAGACTATCTCTGTGCTCCGGTTGATAAGAATTACAGTGGAGTCAGCCACAATGAAGCACAGTAACCTGCAATAATAACATCACAAAATCTGGCATGACAAAAAGGCTAAATTGCAATTGACTTAAAATGGCCCCTTCAGTAAACTGCAGCATTCTTTGATATTCTGCAGCATTTCTGCATTGCATCCTGGCTGTCACATCTGCACCTTATGCTTCAATCTTTGTACTATTACTAGGGAGAAATGCTGTAAAACTATTTTTTTATACATCTGTGTTGGTGCTGTTTTACCATCGGGCCATCTCCTGCAGAATCTTACAAGGACATGGTCCTATGTGGTGCAAAAGTCTCCTTCCACTATAAGTGGAATAGGAAAAACTGCAAGGGAGAGGGCTAGTTGATGAAAAAAACCTGGGCTGTCATATGGAGCCCATATAGTGAGACAAAGGTAAACATCCATTGCCAGCTCTGTGGCCACTATAATAAACCTGCACTGTGAGTCGCTGACCTGTTGAGTTATCTGCACTGGCAGTCATGGTTTGAACCAGATTATTTTTATTTATTTATTTAAAAGTTTTACCAAGAAGACACACTGAGCACTAGTGCTCAATTCCAGGTGCGTCCTGGGGAAAGGGGACGGTGATAACAGTACATACATTGGGCAATAGTACAAACAATACTAGCAAGAAAACAGGGGGTAATATTGTACATGAGTTAGCACGATATACAAGTTATACAGACAGCAGTATATATACATAACAGTTTTAACACCATCAAGAGCATCCAGTAGAATGAAGAGAAGTGCATGGCATACAGGAGCAGTGAAAAAATCAAAACAGCAGGCAATACGACCATGCGGTATGGTCAAAAATCACTGCATGGGAGACTATATGCCCTATAGTAGACTCCCTATACCCATTTGTTTAATTTAGTCACAGATTACACACAGGCACATGATGATATGAAATGCAAGTTGATGAGAGAGCTGAAGTGCATATCCTGGGGCATGTGCCTGATGACAGAAGGGAGGGAGTTCCATAGTTTGGGCATCCGGTATCTGAAGGATGCAGGACCACTAGAGGAGGACATCCATGGGATTACCAAGGTGTGCATGTCAGAGTTCCTAAGTGAGTGCACAGGAGGGGTAGGGACAGCTATCACAGAGGAGAGATTTGGTGGCAAGGACTGGGACCAGTATTTGGCAGTGAACTTGGCGCAATGGGTCAATCGGTGGTCATGGAGTGAGGGAAAGGTGAGAGCCAGGTAGGGCACACAGTGATGAGTGGATGAGCTGCCCCCTTGCTTTTGAAGTGAAATTTGTAGTCACCAAGGTGCCTCCCCAACTTTGTCTGCTTCTTCTGATGTCATATAAGTCTTTTGGAATAGCACCATATACCCCTTCATTTTCCTAACCATTGCCTAGACTTTCTGTTTCTAGTGGTGTGGATATGGTTCACTATCCATACTCTTGCAGTTCCACGGGAACAGCCTGATTGGACAGGTGTCTTTAAGCTAAGCTTCTCCCACCACTCGAGTGTTACATTTCCTGATGCCACCTTGTGATGTCATATCCTTCTTTCCACTGGAAGAACAGGTCATCCCCTTCATGGCTTCTACTTAGATTTAGTGTGCAATAGGCAAACGTCATCTTTGGAGTTTATTCAATTAATTACCTTCTTCACTCAGTTCCTTCAGCTCCCCTCATCAAACTATGACTGAGCAATGGATGCCATGGTTAACATTCTGGGTTTACCCATTCAGCAGTAACAAACATGTTGCTGACACCAATTATGGTGCAGGCAATATGCCGCCTGGCATTACAGCACCAGGCAGTTACAGAGCCAAAGTGCCCTCCCAGCAAACAGTCAGCTTTTGCCATAACTCCACTTTTGCTGTACCTCCATAACTCCACTGTGTGGGTGCAAAGGGCTACATGAGTGAGGAGCAATCTTAAATCAAGATCACCCATTTCACTGTCACTCCTTTGCGGCGTCATAATTGCTGCATCCAAAATCAGTCTGCAAGTTGATGGGATATGCAAATTCTGGGTTCAGTGCTGGCAGAAAATGTCAGTCACTGACCTGCATGACACATGTGTGAACTGCCTGGACAGGAAACATGACGTGGCATTTGACAAAAAAAAAATCAACATCCTATGCTATATAAAGTAAAAGGCCCACCATCATAGTGCTTCAAGGAATGGAAATATACAGCTGCCAAAGGATGTTTGCTCTGCAGCCAGAGCCCATGGCCTTGCAAGTTAACTTCAATAATTTTATGTAAAACTAAAGAGAACATTCAAGCAGCAATCCTAACAGCTATAAAGGAAAAACAAACATTGTCCACAGTTTCAGGTCAGCATTAGAGATCACACCACAGTGCAATGGCTGCTTCTGTCACTTGGGTCTTCGGACATTTTTCCAAGTTGGGGATAGCTGCCTAGGCAGATTAAGCCTTTCAATAATTTGAGACAGTGCCATCAAGTTCTCTCATTTTTGTTAGTTTTCCTTTTTTTTCCCTTTATGCTCAGTTGTCCCCTCCCACCCCAGTGCTATGTCTTTACATTAGTTCTGGGAGTAATATGGTTTTTAGCCCACCATATGGGTTATTGATCTCAAGTTTCTAGTCCTTGCTTCCACACTGAAGGCAGGTGGTCGTGCTAGGTTTCGTGTCTTCGAGGGGTTCACTGAGCACCAAGACCAACACTCTGCACACAAATACATAACATTTGAAAGATCAGGTACTAGTCCCCATCCACTGCATTAACACATACTGGTCAAGCTACTGCTGTTAGGGTCCCTTGATTACCCCTCCCTCACTGGTGCTGAGTTTCTATAATGATTGTAGTGACCTGATTCTAAGGCAGTCACAGTGATAGCCCACTGTGCATGCTACACAACTCAGGACTTAGTGATTGTGCTCTGTCATCAAGCTACTGATCATAGTGCAGTCCATGCTTGTGGGGGAGGGAGTTATGTTCAGAGGGAAAAATAATAACCATTCAATAAACAAGTCTGTTTGGCATACACATTTCAGAACTAAGTAATGCTTCTCATCCTCACATCAGGAAGTTCTTTTTTATGGAAAGGGTGGTGGATGCATTCTATAGCCTGCCTCAGGAGGTGGTGGCAGCCCATACAGCATATGGCTTCAAACATGCATGGAACAGAAAACAAAGGCATACTAAAGATAGGAAGAAAAAGCTAAAGCCAATGACCAGATAGGGTCACTGGGCATTTTGTTAGGCTGCTTAAATGGGCAGACTGGATGGGCCTAGCAGTTCTTATCTGCCAACAGAATCTATGTATCCCCTATGGTCTTAAAGGAGTAGTCCAACCAAAACTTGCAAAAAATATATGTTGTGCAGAGTGTTTTAATTTGTATGTGAAGTTCTAGTGTTTCCTTCCCTCTGACTGCTATTAGGAGTGTTTCTTATTTAGCCTGCTAGCTTTATACTAGTTTTACGACACCTGGAGATCTTCATCTGAGACAGCTTAATTGTATTCCTTTTTCCCACAGTCCATCTTGTCTCATGTGACAGTGATGTAGCAGAGACCAAACATTCAGCACACACATGCCTAACAAATTAAATATTTTGGAAGCTTTACAAGCTGCAAAAAATTACTAGCAGCAAGTTCATCAGGACAGTAAGATCTTTGCTAAATGCAATCGTCGCTCATTGGCTAGCACTAATTGTTTCTGTTGCAGACTGCAGTTTATTTGTCTCTGTGACCATGGCATCCTCCCAGTTCAAAGAGAGTCCCAGGACTAGAGACTGACTGAGTGTCAGTGAGCCAAGCAGCCACCTGCTATAGTAGCGAGTGAGCGATTTGCAGCCAGCAGAGCAAGACCACACTTTTGTCAGTCAGTTTCAGCATCTCTCTCTCTCTCTCAGTCTCCTCTGTTTTTTACCGGGGACAACGCACGGCAGTACAAGCTGCAGTCTGAGCTCCAGAATACTTTTGGGTGGAGAAAAGAAGAGAGAGAGACTGCACGTCAGTTCAGTTTAGTGGCCCAGGGAGAACTTTAAAGAGCAGCTCAGCTTAGCAACTGGAGGAAATATTCACGCTCAGTCCAGACAGTCACAAACTGAATCACGGGGCAGTTACTTATATCCCTGAACTTTGAAGTGCAAAACGGCAGTACAAAGCTGCAGCCTGAGCTCCAGAACACTTTTGGGTGGGGAAAAGAAAAGAGAGAGAGAGAGAGTCCGCATGTCAGTTTCAGTGGCCCAGGGAGAACTTTAAAGAGCTCAGCTTAGCAATGGGAAAACATTCATGCTGGCTCAGTACAGAAGCATGAGCACACAATATGCGTGTGTGTGTGTGTGTGAGGAGTGCATGAGCATGCAATATCTTATCGCTGCTCACTGAAGCATAGCTCTCCCTTCGAACTGTACGGCACTGCATTTTTAACTACTGTCATAGACAGCTGCAGCATTCATTAGCGAACTGTGGCTGCACCTGAAACACACTGACTGAATTGGAAGACAGGGTGCCACACCTCTGAAGACTCTGAAGATGGCACTATGTTTCTTGAAAAAATGCAAGCAAACATAAAAATGAAACTCACTGTGATCTTCACATGTATAATTGGTGCTCTGGCCTGTTTTAATTACTGGAAACCATTCTCTTGTGGCCTGATCGACCCTCTGCTGCTGCCTGCTCTCAGTCTAAATAAGATTGTTCTGCTGCTGGGTTGGTAAAGGTGGGGGGTGTTTTCCTTGAGGTTAGGTAATGAGTCTCAGGGGGTATGGGTGAGGGAACTGCCACTGATTTGTTATGGAACTGACGCTTGACTTCATTGAACCCCTGTCTCTTGGTCTGAGCCTGTCTGCTGTAGTTGGGAAGACTCACACCAAGGAGTTTGCCATTTTAACAGTAATCATCTGACTCACAAGCTGGAGTGCTCATTGCCTATCTTGGTACCTCAAAAATTTATTAAGAAAAGCTGGCCCAAGGCTGCTGAAGGCTGAGGCAGTTTGCACCTTACCTTTTACCACACTGGTGACCCTGGCTTGGGAATGAACTCAGGTTGCTGGGGGTTGGCTGGAGGAAAGACAATCAGACATCCAGTGGGCAGTTCTCCTCTTCTGGGGTTGGGAAACATGCCACAGTGGTCCTTGGTCACAATCTGGTGGAGGCCAGGTGGTGGCACTGGAATTACAGGTGGCATTGAAAGGGAGGAACCGCAGTTCTGTAGCATAAGTGTGCTTTTATGGGCAGATATGTACATGCTGCAATGGCTGGGGGAACATAGGAGGAACCAGAAAAAAGGTTGGCACCAGCATAATGAAGCTCTGCCTGTCTACCGCTGTTCCCGCATTTCCACCTAGACCACTGTTAAAACAGAAGTCCACACACACAGCACTCAGAGGCAACAGTTTGAGCAACAATGCAAGATTTATTTGACCTGGGCATTCCACCCAGACCCCAGAGTTTCAGTGTTAGCCTTCGTCAGACCACTGACCCAAGTTCTGGATGAGAGACATTGGGAGGGAGGAGGATGTCCTTCCCTTTCTGAGCCCTGCCATGGGGTCAATCCATGGGGGTAATCCATGGGAGAAACTATGGGCAAGATTAGTCTGGGGAAAGCAGATACCAGGTGGGGGAGGCAAGGACAGGGCTGAGTAGCCTGCCTGAATCAACCACAAGAGAAAAAGCTTATTGGCAAACATAAAAAAAAATGATTAAGAAGTGACCTGGACTTTCTGAAGAATTGGGCTTTTGACCAGGAAAACAATGTGCTCATTAGACTTCAAGCGTGGTGTCTGCCGATAGCCCCAAGATTTATGGAAGCAGTTTGGCTAGGAACTGCAATGGGTCTCTCCCTTCTACCCCCTGCTGAGAGCCCGACCATGTGGACATTATTCCATCTTTTATGGTTCTCATGGTTGTCCACTGTCTCTTCCAGTTCTTCAACTTTTTTATAAGCCTAGCTCAGTTTATTGGCAAGTTATGTGATTCTCTCCTCTGGATCAGTTATGTGCCCTTCCATTTCTTCAAGTTGCTTTGAATGTCCATCAACTGTCATGCCCAGGTCATTGATTTTTTTTGTATGTGGCAGAATTGGGTGGCCAGATTGTCAAATCCACTCTCATCTCTGTCTTCATTTCCTATAACAGCATATAGAGAGATTTGAAAGAGGGGGGCTACTGTCGACTGTTCCAGTGCTGTAGTGGAGGTGGCTCCACAGGTCATTCCTCTTCACCTCCATCTTTTGCATTTTTGAAAGACAGCTGGGACAGCTTTTTCAGAGATTTCATGCATTGAACCATAAGAAATAGTAGAAGGCTGGGCCAGCCCAGTGGAAGAGTGGTAGCACTTTTGCCTCCCACACCAGCGACCCATGTTTGGGAATGGACAAGGGTCACTCATGAGCTGGTTGGGTGAGGGAGGATCAAGTGCCCGATGCAGGTCTCCTTCTTCAGGGAGAGGGGACACCTGGTCCCTCTGCAGAGACTGCCACCTGGGGCACAGCAGGAGTACATGAAGGGCAGGGCTCTAACGTGATGTGCTTGGTACACATGTCCCAATGCTACAGGTCAGAGGGTAAAAATGGAGGAAAAAGATGCCAGGCTGCCCACAGCTGGCACCCCCTTCAGGCTCTGTCATGACTGACACAGGAGGCCACCCATGCTTCAAGGTTCTGAGTGAGTGGATAACCGGTAAGTCCATGGGAAGATTAGTGACGGGGCTTAGGGAGTGCCATTGGACAGACTGGAGGACAGAAAAACTACTGATTAAAAACAATAGAAATAGCGGACAGAGGTGGGTGAAGTGGCCAAAATTTGCTCCACGAAGCAATTCATGGAATAATGCAGAATCCGCGAAGAAATCTACAATGTGAAGCAGAGTACTTTATGTCATAATGAGGACCACGAAGTCCATTGATAACAATGACTTCACGTTACTCCCCTTCCCCCAAGCACTTCTGCACCGATTTTAATGCAAAGTACATAGAAATCAATGTACGTCGCATTACTTCGCCTTGTTATTGAGCTCCAAGGCAAATTTTGCAGTGATTCATGGGATTGCAGGTCACCTGGGCTCTAGATTGTTCTGCACAGTCTCAGATCTGTATAGCGTGTGTGTAGTGGTAGATGAAAACAGTTTTCTCTCAGAGCTCCGTGATTCAAATCTTCTAAAAGCTGTTAAAAAAGCCTTTTTGAGCCATTTTTTTCGCTCAAAATTTAGTACATCGTTTGTAGGAAACCCTCCTATGCACATATCATTGAGTGTTTATTGTTTGTGTGTGGATTTTAAATGTTAATTTAGAACATTCAGTCTGTATACTGACAGACACTTGAAGTGTGCTTTGGGGGTAGGGGTGTATCTGTGGTGGAGGTAGGTTAAAACTGGGAGAAAAAAGCAGTCTTGCTGTTTTGGTTATATTTTTCTTTGTATAACTGTGTTAATGTACACACAGTATTTTTTTCTGTAATTCTTGAAATTTTTTTTGTGATTGTTGTGATGCAGCAGTACATAATTTCAGTTTGCTTAAAAGATTTGGTTATATTACTGAAGTTTTCAATTTGCTACGCATTACTTGTAGTGTGTGTGGGTGTGTGTGCGACGTATGCCATCAAATTGGACACATTTTATTGTGCCACAGAGTAATTGGAGCAGTGTGAACCTGCTATCCACCGCACCTGCGTGATTTTGTACTGCTTTGTGGTATCTTGGATTTGGGTTGTTACTGCAGTGCACTGTACCCCCCCCAACCCCCACAACTGGCAAAAGGTATTCTTTTCCAGATTGGATTGTGACTTGTGAGCACTGGTTAAGGTGTAGTTGTGACTTGCGTCCGCATCTCTTCTTATTGTGCAGTGCAATCTTAATCTGTCTGTGCTTTCTCATCTGTTTAGTGTCCAATCTCTATCTGCAAGCCACAGTTATTGTTTTTTTTTTTGGCTTCATGTCCACCGGTCCAAACTGAAGGTTCAGAAATCTAAATTTGTTTTGAATTTTCTTGGTGATCCACCAAAATGCCTGAATAGAGATGTGCAAGCAAAGCTGTTTCTGGCCATGGCACTGCTGCCAGTGGCAAGATTGTCCATGGAGGTGGTAGTACACAAAAGTGCACAACTGATGTCAGTAAAGGGATTTCTCCAGCAATGTTTTTTACAGCACAATCTGTAGCTTCTTTCGTAGTTGGAGGAGATGATGTTGTCCAAGATGGTGGTGTTAGTGCAGTTTCTGCTGGCATAAGTATTGCTGCCTCAAGTTCCACTTCTGACCAGTTAACCGTTTCAAGAGAAATATAGTTGAGTCTAAAGCTATGACTGACAGTGTAGATGATGTCATACTCCCCACTAACATCCCCATGGTAGCCAAACATGATTCTGATCCTGGCAACGATAACTCACAAAGTCACATTTCTTCCAGCGCTGTTGAGGTCATGCCTTTGCCATTCAATGATTCAAAGTGTGAGGCAAAAATATCAGGTGATGATGATGCTGTGGTTGGAACATGTTCTCCACATGACAGCATCCAAGCAAAAATGTGGATGCAGATGGTGTTGATGAATATGATAATGATGTCAGAGACCCCTGTTGGGAACCAGAGAGAAAAAAAGTCAAGGTGGCTGTGCCTGGGTCTGTTAGCGTTAAACCCCCCCCCCCCCCCGCAAAAAAGTTGCGATTTAGTGGTTCCTGTTGACGATAATGATGGTGACCCAGTAATAATCATAGGTAGTTGTGGTGGTCAGTTGGAGTCCAAGTGTGTCCAGCCTGAAAAATCATGTAGCACACACCCATTTCAGGGGTTAAAAAAACAAAGTCCAATAAGCAGCATCAGGGACATTTTCAAAGTAGGGGATCACAGTCCCTTGTTTGGGATTTTTTGTCCAAGCTGCAAATGATAAGTCAGTTGCAATCTACCAGCTTTGCCATGCGAGTGTGAGTCAAGGTGAAAAAGGGAGTCATCTGGGCATGAGGGGCCAGCATACACATCTTAAGAACAGGCACATGACACTGTGGACCCAGCACCAGATGGCAGCTAATGCCATAGTGGGGTATTCACCCTCATCATCCACCTTACTGAGCATGTTATCCCCTTCCATGAGTGTAAGACCAATAGGAATGTCTGCAGTAGTGATGAAATAACACCAGAGGATTACTACAGGCATGATGAGGGGGAGGATTATGATTTAGAAATCTTGTCAAGTGGTGATCAGGGTACCAGTGGTGGAGGTGGTCAATCTGTATGTCTAGTGCAACTGGTACATCAACCCCTGTATGTAAAATTGGGAACATAACTTCATTTGTGGACTTGTCACCTGTGTATCTCTCTTCATCACACATCCACACCCCACACCCGGACATTCACAGAGCCAAGCCATTTGTCATACCCATGCAAAACATGTAATTCAGCCCATGTTGGAGAGTGCTTTTGCCCGTAACCTCCTGCCTGCCTGCCTGAAGCATGTGACCAACACTGTGTAAGCCATGTGATGTGTGTGGGCTGCCTGTGAATTCTCACGTCACCTTAAAGCGGAATAAGGTGGAGTGCACAACGCAAAGTCATAATTACAATGTGAAGTGGCGAAGTGAGGGTTTAAAATGGGCACTCCGCATAACGGAATACTAACATGAAGTGGCCACTTCGGGACCACTTTGCAGGCAGAATTTTACTTCAATGCATCTCTAATAGAGGATTTATTATTTATTTAGTTGCTTTTGGTAACTGGGTGAGTGCACTAGGCATAGCAATGCCTATTTTCAGGCACGACCCAGGAGAAGACAGTTTAAAACATACAAAATGAAGCATACACGTGATGCAGCACATGATATTGGTGAAACACAGTGAGGATGCAGGCAGCAAAATACAGCTGGAACAATAAATTCAAAGAGTAGGTCACATTTGGAATATTTAGGGGAAGTGTTACAATGGAGGCAAAACTGGAATACACCTAGATAACATACACAACTAGAGTTAAACAGTGAGTGAAACAGGCATTAGCAAGAAAGGTTTATACACAACAAAGTACAGTAGTGCCAAATTGAGGATGAGATGATGAGAGAGAGGGAGAGGAATAGAGAGTGAGGGGTGAGGGGAGAAAGAGGAAGGGAGGGGAGATGGGTAGATAGGGAGGTGAGGAAAGAGGCGTAGAAGAGGAAGGTAGTATAGTGAGAGAGAGGGGGAGATGATGAAGTCTAAGGTGGATCAAAGCAGGTACATTGGCTGATTGTTTATAGATGTTCCCGGTGCCGTGTTTTAAAGCTAGCATGGGTAGGTGTTCCACGAATATTTGGAGGTAACGAGTTCCAGTATTTTGGGGCCGTATGTGCAAAGGCGCATGAGCCCATATTGGTTTTACATCTGGGAATGTGAAAGGGGGCTAGGTCGGCAGATCGGAGCTCATAGGAGAGAGGGTGTGAGTGGAGCAGACAGGCGAGTGAAGATGGAATGCCAGTGCGGACAGTGTAATCTATAAGTGACCCAAGAGATTGGAGCCGATGGCCAGAGGTGCAAGGCCAGTTTAGGTCAGAATAGAGTTGGCAATGGTGTGTGAAACGAGGGGATGCAGAGGCATACCGGCAGATATTGTTATAGGTGGTGTCCCACTTGTGGAGGGAGGATTTAGAGGCAGATAGATACATGACTGATCCATAAGCCAGGGCGGGGAGCAGAAAGCCTTGAGCCACAGCTAGTCTAGCCGAGGGGGTAAGGGCATAGCTGGTCCGGTAGGCACCACCTAATCTTGCATTAACAGATTTACAGGTGTTTGTTATGTGTAAGTCAAAGTTAAGGGATTCATCCAGAGTGATGCCCAGGTATTTGAAGGATTTGGTGCTGTTAAGTGTACAGCCGTCGGCACAGGTGATTTTTAGGGCATCAGGGTTTACTTGAAGTTTGGCGAGTGATCCAAAGAGCATAGAGTGTGTCTTACTAATGTTAAGAACGAGTTTATTCTCTATCAGCCACGACTGAATGGACAAGAAGTCAGAGTTAAGAGGTTGGTCGACGTCAAGTGAGTTCCTAGCACTGTGATAAATTACTAGGTCATCTGCATAGAGGAGGGTTGAGCAGGTTGAAGCAAGCAGCGGGATGTCATTTATGAAAATGGAGAAGAGCAAGGGGCCAAGTATGGAACCGTGGGGCACTCCAACATGGATAGATGAGGGATCAGAAGAGGCGGAATTGAAGACAACGGTCTGCTTTCTACCGGACAAGTAACTGTCAAACCAGGCTACTACATCAGTAGAGAAACCGAGGAAGCAAAGTTTTGAAAGAAGGAGGGAATGGTTTACCAGATCAAAAGCTTTCATTAAATCAATGAAGATAGCACCTGTCAGGAGGCCAGAGTCCATAGCAGAAAAGATATCATTAGTGAGTTTGAGGAGGGCAGTAGACGTACTATGCCCCTTGTGGAAACCATGTTGAGAGCTAGACAAGAGGTTGTGCTTCAACAGGTAATCAAGGGTTTGGGTTGCCACAAGTTTTTCAAGGATTTTGCTAAGGAGGGAGAGGATATCTATAGGACAGTAGTTTGAGATTAGTTTTGGATCACCCTTTTCTGGAATGGGGGTGACTTTGGCTATTTTCCAGATGTTGGGGACTGAGCCATGATGTAGAGATAGATTGAAGATTTTGGTAAGGGGAGAGGCTATAAATGGGGCGGTGATCTTTAGAAGCCAAGGTTCCAGCCCATCAGACCCTGAACTAGTATGGTCTGGGACTGAGAGGAGAAGCCTCAGAACTTCAGATTTTGTAATATTCCGGAACCTGAAAGGGGGATGTGTGAATTGAGGTTTAACGTTGTGGTTGTGCAAAGAGGCGTGAGTATTAGGGAATGAAGCCTGGTATCTGGTGAGGTCCAAGAAATGGTGGTTGAAAGAGTTAGCTATAGTAGTAGGATTATTGCAGTGTATGCCGTTAATCAGCATGTCATTTGTAGATGCTGTTTGATTTGCTCCAAGGAGGGTTTTAATTGTAGCCCAGAATTTTTTTGAGTCCCCTGCTGCTTTGGTTAGCAGATTTTTACAGAAGGAGCTTTTAGCTAATCGAATTTGCCTTTTGCAAATATTTCTCTGGGTTCGGTAATTATTATAATCAGCCAGTAGCCCAGTGGCTTTGAAACGGCACCACGCTTTATCCCTGGACCTAATCAATGCAAGTAGGTCTTTAGAGAGCCATTTCATCTGTGATCCACGGATCCGACGAGTGACAGAGGGAGCATGGGTGTCTTGCAGCAGACGAAATTTAGCAAAGAAATGGTGTAACACCAGTTGAGCATTATTAGAGGTGTGAATGGGGGACCAGTCAAGAAATGTGAGATCATGTAAGAAATTTTCTTGGATAAAGTTAGCCAGGTTTTGGAAAGTGATGAGTTTAGGAGGTGGAGAAGGTTTACTAGTAGCATGACAGGTGCAGAAGATTGGGGAGTGATCACTGATTGAGTCAGCTAGGGTCCCTGCACATGCTATGCTATCCGGGCAGTTTGTGAGGACCCAGTCTATAAGAGTACTAGCCCAAAGGGGGAGCATGATCCTGGTAGGGTCTGTAATAAGTTGATGAAGGTTACGTCCTTGGACAATAGTTTGAGAGAACTGGTTTAATTTACTAGTCCAGTTTAGGTTCAGGTCCCCAAGAATGAGGACTTCATTTCGACCAATAGCCTTATCAACCTGAGATAGAAGTTTCTCCAACCCAGCTGTACCACCAGCTGGAGGGTTATAGACACAGACCAAGTGAAGTTTCTTGGACCCAAGCTTTATGGTAGCATAGATTGCTTCACAGTAAGATAGGGAAGGTTGGGCATTGTGAGATATTAGAATGTGAGGTTTGAAGAAAATGGCAACCCCCCTACCCCGCTTTGTTAATGGTCTATCCTGCCAAATGATGTTGTAGTTGGGCAGTGAGCAGAGATGATCAGGGGTGGAGGGTTTTAGCCAGGTTTCAGATAAACAAAGGATATCTGGGTTGTGCTGAGCAGCCCACACCTCCAGTTCAGCCTTGTTGCGAAGCAGACTCCTAATATTTAGGTGGGCAATTTGGATGCCCTTGGTGTCATGCCAGTTCATAGCCTTACAGGATAGGTTACTTGGAGGTCCAGTATTTTTCTCAGTATCCCTGGCTAACATCAAGGTTAGGTGAGACAGGTGTAAGAGTTTGCGATGGATGTAGGAGATGGATAGGGTTAGGTTAGGTACCTTGGGTTCTTTCAGAGTGTAGGATAAGTGCTAGATGAGTTTATGGTGAATAAGCAGGGGGAAGGTGACAGGAGGCTGTTGTGGTATTTTTCACATATAAGATAACCTGGAGTGGTCAGGGTAGGTGTGGTAATAGTTAAAGGATATAGAGTAGTAGAGTGTAGGGAGTCATATGAGGCAGAGAGCTGTAGAGGCTATTAAAAGAAAGACATATGGAGAGATGGCCATTTTTGGTATAGTTATAAGTGGCATTAGGATTATAGGAAGGTGTGAGAGTGAAAAGTGAAGGTACAGTCTGGGCACTAGTAAAATATAAGATTGATCAAGCACCCTCTAGCAGTCAAAAGGTATAGGCTGCTAATGGAAAAGTGAGGAGATAGTTAATTTTCTCAAGAGGTCATGTTTGAGGGCGGGGTTACACCCTATAAAAGTAAAGCCGGACAAGGGTGGTGGGGAGCGGGTGGGGAGCAGTCGCGAAGCAACTGTGGGGTTTCAGAGAACCGGTCCCAGGTAATCAGCAGTTACTTGCACAGGGCAGGCAGTTCTGTTGAGAGTGCCTAGTGCACTCGTGGTTTAAATCCAGGCTTCACCGGCTTCCTTCCCCAGTTCAACAAGCTGGGTTGTTTTTGCTTAGCAGATTACATCTACGCTTCTCTATCCCCATTGCTACAGCTGAGCATTAGCAATTACAGGCACGCTCTGCAGCTGTGGGGATTATGCAGAAAAAACAGAAAAATATTAGGGGTTCCAAATGCTGAGGCACTTAGGACGCTCCGCAGCTTCTTGGGATTTTGCAGAAAACCGAAGAAATTTTTAGGGGTTCCAAATGCTGAGGCGCTTAGGACGCTCTGCAGCTACGTGGGATTTTGCAGAAAACTGGAGAAATATTAGGGGTTTCAAATGCTGAGGTGCTTAGGATGCTCTGCAGCTTAGGAATGGGGCAGCTATAATTAAATGTGGCTCCACTACCTACAAGCAGTGATCTTTGATTCAATAGGTAGAGCTTTCGGTTGGTATACTTGGTTTAAAAAATGTGCAGAATTGTAAAGGTCTTTGGATCGGTCTCAAGTTCTTGTTTCAAATGCTGGGTGGGCAGTCCTGAAGTAAAGGCGCCACAATTCAAAGTCTCAACAAAGCAAGGACAAGCAAGGAGGCGCTGAAAGCCGGATGAAATTACCTTTGTTGCCTCGGGGACAGTGGTTCCACGGTGGTCAGGGGAGGATGTCCAGGGCAGTTGTGCCCACCAGTAGCCGAGGCTTTGTTGCCTCTGGGACAGTGGTTCCATGGTGGTCAGGGGAGGATGTCCAGGGCAGTTGTGCCCACCAGTAGCCGAGGCTTCGTTGCCTCAGGGAGTGGTTCCACGGTGGTCAGGGGAGGATGCCCAGGGCAGTTGTGCCCACCAGTAGCCGAGGCTTTGTTGCCTCAGGGACAGTGGTTCCACGGTGG
This sequence comes from Neoceratodus forsteri, assembly GCA_016271365.2. Taxonomy (NCBI): domain Eukaryota; kingdom Metazoa; phylum Chordata; order Ceratodontiformes; family Ceratodontidae; genus Neoceratodus; species Neoceratodus forsteri. The sequence continues at coordinate 164,914,521 of CM028131.1, forward strand.
TCAGGGGAGGATGTCCAGGGCAGTTGTGCCCACCAGTAGTGCATTTGTGATCTCGATCATGAGTCTACTTTCAGAATGTTGAAGATTTAGGCTGGATTGGCCTTGGGGCTTCCCTAAAGTGTGACTGTCTTGCTTCACAGCTAGGCCACTCTCTGGCAATAATAACAGGTTGCCTTGGAGACAAAAATGAGTGACTCCTGTGATGTTCAGTAGTAGAAGTGGAAACACATTGGGATCCTCCTTCTTCCCTCTCCTCCATCAGGCCTGCCAGTGTGACTGCAAAGGATGATGATGATGAGCATTTTTCTGCTCTATCTGTGTTTCTGGTCTTGTTTTGTGCCCTACATACAGATGGATATGTGCAGATGGATAAGCCAGGATTTATAGGACTGCTTTTTTTTTCAGTAAATTTGAAAGGCAAAATCTTAATACAATCTTCTGCAATGCAGATTTTATGTTTATAACATGTTCAAATGTAATATTATTCCATTACATTTCTGCTATATTGAGGTTAATAATTAGATTCCCTATAATTGTAAATTGGAATGGATGAATTTCATTGGAGTTGAGTCTTGTCACATTGTTATTCTGCTTTACTACATATCTGTACGTTTACTCAAGTTATTAATTTAATATATCCCAAATTTTGGTAATGTTGCTTATGCTACTAAATCTGGTCCATATTTGATCAAATTTGTTTGAACATTTTGTAAGGACCTAATATACCTTTTCTATCCAGTGGAATGATACCATAATATCATCCATACCTGAAACAGCGGTGGTTGACAATCCTTCCATTTAAGAAGGATAAATTTGAATGCATTAACTATTCCTAATATCACTAAGGTTATTTGGTGTGGAATATAAGATTTATATGCGTGTCCACTACCCAACATAATACATTCAACTGATCTAACCAGTGGTATCTCCATTGCCAGTCTCAATGTTGTTAATATTTTTTCCAAAACATATCAAGTCAGGCATATATATCAGACAGGTTAATAACATATGTTCCAATATCCCTTTAGAATTGATATATTTTGGACATGTGTTGCTAATTTCAGGATTCATTAGATTTAATCAGTGGGGTGTATATTTATGTCCTATGTAGGACATTAAAATATATTTGTTGCAGCTTAGATGAAGTTAACCCCCACCCTGAGTAATCTATAATTATTTGCCATTCCTGGTTAGAGATCCATATGTTAGCCTTTTCTTGCCATTTACATTTTAAAACAGAAAAGGTATGGGTGTATTTAGATGTTATCAATCCGTATATTCTTGACAACATTTTTGGTCTAATACTACTAGCAAAAATCTGTTCTAGCTGGTTTTGTTCTGGGGAATCCTCAGTTAACACATTTTTTGTAATGTAATTTGTAAGTATTTGAAAAATTCCATATTATGGAGAGTGAATATATTTCTTAACATTCGAAAATCACATTACCCATTATGATAAACAAAATTACGAATTTCAGAGAGACCTTTGTTATTCCATATCTTGTAATACTGTTTGGCAGTGAAAGGTCCAAAATAACTGTTGAGATATGTTGGAGAGTTTATGGATATTTTTGTCATTAAGTTCAAGAGCTGTAATATTTTATCTCATGCCCTACAGGATGTTAGGTTTATAGGACCGCTGATCCATACCACATTCTTGTTTTTCAAAGAATGTCTCAAATGTGTCTTTGAACTGAGGGTCTGTGAGAGGGGCCATGATGTAATCTTCAACTGTATGCATTTTTGAAATGCGTGTGTCATTCCACAAATGTGATCTTATCCCTACTACTAGACTGAGAGCAGGGATATGCTCCTTTTCCTCATATTGAGTTTTCATACAAAGAACTCACAGGTTAATGAGGGCAATGAGGGAGAGTATCTGGCTTAGATCAGCCTTATCAGAACTTACTGTCCTTTGGACTTCTCAAAAGGCTTCAGCACAGCACAGAGTGTCTCCATTAGGCACCACTGATTTGGGTTGATGTTTACCCCTCCCTTGCCATTATTGTGCTCAGTGGCATACTGGTTGATAGTATTCTGTCATTCTGACAGTTTTCCATCACGTAAGAAGTGGAATTCCATATTGTTGCCACATCCTGCTTTACATGATGGAGGAGAAGGTGGTTCTGCTGGTAAATATTTCATAACAATTTCTGTGCCATTACAGAATGGCTAAAATGACCACAGATTTTTTGGACAGAACTACACATTTGCACAGTGATCCAAAACATGTAATTCAGCCCACGTTGGAGAATCCCTAAACTACAAGATTTTTACAGTGGACAATTATGTAACATGTGTAATCCCCATCATCAGCTGCCTTTACAATGTCCTTTGCATTATTGAATACTATAAAACCTGGTGTTGAGTGTAGTGTCAGCCACTCATCAAACTTCTGTTGAAGGAAATATAACACGTTTTCTGCACGATAGTCATTGTCAAAAGGCAGCAATACATAAAGCTGCCTGCTTGCAGAGGTTGGGGAGCCCCTGAGTCATGTGGCTACTGCTGCTGCTGGCACTTAATCCAGAGGAGGAGGTGGAGGAAGAGGAGGCATACAAAAGAGGAGAAACTGACCCAATGGGCAGTCACTGATGTGTAATTAGTGGTCTGTCTATTAGTCCACATGTCAATGGTGATATGAATGCCTGGAACAAATGATGTTTTCAGGGAATGTGCCACAGTCTTGTAGACATTCTGATACAAATCAGAAGAGTCACTTTGAAAAAATAGGTATGACTGGGTACTTAATAACTTGGCACTGCAACCTGCATTAGCAACAAACAACCTTTGTTGCTCACAAAGGAGAATGGTAGCAAGTTAGTAGCTAGCATTTCCACAATTGCTCTTGTTAACTTTTTTGCTTCTGATTTGTTGGCTTTACATTTCGGGCTCATTTCTAGGGATTTGACCAGTGACAGCTGAGTGCTTTTTTTCTCTGGACATGATAGTTGGCCCCTATTTTTCTCACCCTGGGGGAGGAAGTGGCTAGGAATTTTCAGCCCCGGGGAGGTAGGGAGTAAATGAGGATAACTGATGAATGGAAGATGTTGGAGTTGTGCATCAGCTAGCACTTGAAAGACTTTCTTCCTCTTACTATCCACCTGATCTCCTAATGTTCTCCTCCCCTGGCCATCAATAGTATCATTATCAGTTTCACTGCCTTGTGGTGCTGCAGCTGATGCCATGCGTTGGTGTGCCTTCTCATACCGAGATCTGAGGGACTTCAGCAAATGCCTCTTCATGGCAGATGTTCCCAGCTGTGTCCGCTCCTCACCCTAACTTTGCCTGTCTTTACATTAAAAACACACTACATGTGTCCATAATTCTTTGTCCACTCGAAAGAAATACCATGCCACCAATGTCACTGATTTAGTCTTTCCTACAGGCACTCTGGGTGATTGCCTAGTGGGTTGGCTACTGTCGGCTGCTTCCACATCATTACCCTCCTCATCTTCTTCCATACGTTATTCAAGGCCATAGACTGATTCTTCTTCTTCTACCCTGTGTCGTGGTCCACCAATTTTGCTTGAGTCATCTGTGGACGCAGTAGAGCACTGTGGTTTAGGGCACTGAGTTGCAAACTTGGAGACCTGGGTTTGAATTCCACAGCACTCACTTGCATACTGTATGATCCTGAGCATGTCACTTAACCTCCTTGTGCTCCTAGATCACACATGGAAACAAGTTTCGACTTAGTGTGCCTTTCCTGGTTTAATTAAACAATTTCATATGAACATACGAGTGTGCCAGCAGAAACAGACCAACCAGTATATCTAAGTCTGCTCCAGTGTGCAGCTAGCACCCCTTGATTGCAGCTGCCCCACCCCACTCCCCTTTGTCATCCCACTGCCACCCCCACCTCCCCCACTATCACTCTCCCCTGTTCCCTGTCCCATACTCATTTAAAGATGTTCACAGATTTACATGATACCATCCATTCTAGTAGTGTGTTCCATTTTGCTACCACCCTCTCCGTGAAATAGTGTCCATACTACTAAGGTTCATATTACTAAGGTAATTAGGTGCAATGGGGGGCAGAAAGACCCATAACTGAACCATAATCAATTATAGTACCCAAAATTAGCTTTATTAAGAATACATTTGTCAAGGCGATTTTTAAAAGTTATTTTGTTATTACTAGTTACAATTTCAGAAGGTAGGTTATTCCAGGAATTAATAATTCTTTGTGTAAAGTAATGTTTCATTAACACATGATAAAATTTAGCTCTGCTTATCTGTAGTGGGTGATCTCTGGTGTTATATATATATTGTTTTTAAACTTGAAACACATTTGAGCAAACAGGTATGGGTCATTTACAATATCAGACATATAAATCTCCTCATTTCCCTCCTAAATCTTCCCCCTTTATTCTTAGCCCATGTCCCCTGGTGTCCCTCCCCCTTCTTAGATTAAAGACCCTATCTGCCCCATCCTTATTGATCCCCCTCAGATATTTGAATGATTCTACCATGTCCCCCCGTCCCTTCTATCCTCCAAGGTGTACATATTCAGATCTTCCAGCCTGCTCTCATAGTCTCTTCCCTCCATTCCACATATCATCTTTGTTGCCCTCCTCTGTACTCCCTCCAGTAGCCTGATATCACGCTTTAGGTATGGCCTCCAAAACTGCACACAATACTCTAAGTGCAGCCTTACCAGCGACCTGTAGACGGGCAAGATCACCTCTCTTCACCTGGATGAAAACCCCCTTGCTTTGCACCCCAGCATTTTGTTCACTTTTACAGCTGCTCTCCTGCACTGGGCAGTGTTGTTCATGATCCCTGTTATCATTACCCCTAGGTCCTTCTCCACCTCAGTGATCCCCAGCTTAACCTCTCCTCAGCCAGTATTCTCTCCTTGGGTTCTTCACTCTGAAGTGCATAACCTTACACTTCTTTGCATTGAACCCCAGCTGACCTCTCTCTGACCACTCTTCTAACATGCTTAGGTCCCCCTACAACTGCTTCCATCCCTCCCCTCCATTCACCACTGCTCTGATTTTGGTGTTGTCAGTGAACAGACTTACCTTGCTCATCACCCCATGTGCAATGTCTGATCTGAAGAGTACAAATAATACTGGCCCCAGCACAGAGCCCTGTGGCACCCCACTTGTCACCGGCCTTCGAGTTGAGAGCTCCCCTCTTACCACCACCCATTGCAGACTTCCACTCAGCCGGCTTGTAATCCAGTTTGTCATTTTTGGCCCTGCCCCTACACCATTTGGCTTCCTGCAAGCTGCCCATGAGACACCGAATTGAAGGCCTTGCTGAAGTCCAAGTAAAAAACATCCACCACATGACCCTTGTCCAGCTCACTTATCACCCAGTCATAATATTGTATCAGGTTGGTTTGACAAGATTCCCCTGAAACCAACCCATGCTGCCTCACATCCTGGAGGCCACTGTCCTCCAGGTACGACACCAGTCTTTTGTTTAGTATCATTTCCATGACTTTGCACACTATGGAGGTGAGACTTACCGGACAATAATTACCAGGTTCATCCCTTGGTCTGCTTTTGTGTAATGGTACTACATTTGCCATCCTGCAGTCCAGTGGCATGCATCCCGACTCCAGTGAGGTGCTGTACAGATCAGCCAGTGGCTCCCCCAACACCTCCGCCATCCGTTTTAGCACCCTGAGGTGGATATTATCTGGCCTAGGTGCCATGTCTACCTTCAATGCCCTCAGTCCACCTAGGGCTCTAGTTGCCTCAATTCTTCCATCTGTCAACTCCTCTCTCCCTCCCCACCCTCCAGCCCATGGTGGCAGTGATCCCCCTTTTTCTTCCAGGAACACTGAGCAAAAGTATCCATTCAGTGCTTCTGCCTGCTTCTCCCCCTTTTCTGTCCACTTCTCAGCCCTTTTTATCCTCACTATTGTCTTCTTGCACTTACTTTTCTCCCTGATGTATCTGAAAAAGTCTTTCTCCCCCCCCCCAATTGATTCCCTGCACTAATCTCAGCTCCCTCTGGGCCTTGGCTTCTCTCAAATTTCTGGTCACCTTCCTGGACCATCTTGCCTACTCTTCCCTGTCCACTTCCTTCCCCGTCCTCCTGTACCTCTGGTGCACCTCTCGTTTTGCCCTCATCACCTCCACTACCATGCTGTTCAACCAGCATAATTTTCATGCTCTGCTCCTCTTACTCTGTGTCTTGGTGCAGACTTCTGTTGCCTCTGTAATCCCGTTTAATAATATCCCATTTCTGTTCCGCATCCATTTCCTGCCTTATGCCCTCCCTTTCAGTACTTCATGCATCCTCCCAAAGTCTACCCCCCTGAAGTTTACCACCCGAGTAACTGATTTCTCTGGTTCCCCAATCATCATGATATTAAACCATACCATTTGGTGATCACTGTCGGCTAGTGGGTCCTCCACCTTTATTTCACTTACTGCCTTCCCATTCGACAACACCAGATCTAAAGTGGTCTTTAGCCTAGTAGGTACACTAACCAACTGTGTCAGAGTTGAGGTAGAAAGTGAGTTTTATTTTCTCAGAAGAAGCCTGAAGGGGAAGGAAACATATTCAATTCAGTGCTTTATAGTAACTGGTAATTGCTATTTTTCTTTTAAACTTAGATTGTGGGCTTTTAGTGACACTATACTTTCTTTGTTGTCTTTACTTAGAATTGTTTTTGGGCTGTTGAAAATTTAAAATGTAGTGGTGGCGTATTTCTTTGCTGTCTTTAATTGCTGCAAATTTTCACCCCCCCTTCCCTTCCCCCAACTCTTAATTATATGCCCTGTTAAATCTGACTGACAGGAGCTAAAACCAGGGTATAGTAAGGGGTGTGGAATAGGAGGGGCATAAGGTGAAGAAGCCCACCCTCAGCACCAGTGTTTTGACTCATTTATTTATTTCTTGGTTTATTTTCTTTTTTGAAAAAGAAAAGTATCTGAGGATCAGTGGCAGGATTTTTAGGACAGTAAATAAATATAAAGGGAACTAGGAGCACTTCAGTAGCAGACAAGTAGTAGAATAGCAGTATAATTGCAGTATAATGTGGGGAGTGGTGCAATGCAGAGGCTGTGGGGCAGCCATATTCAGGCAGCCCTTTTGGACACTGAGGTGCTGCCCTATCTGCATGCATCTCTCTGGACTGTGGGATGAGGTAGCCAGACTCAGAGCCGAAGTAAACTGGGTCGGGAGTACCATCACCCCTATCCAGAGACCACCCAGTCCAATGCAACTGCCTCAAAGGATGCCGAGAACGAGGAGCACTTGGATGACAGTGGGCTCAGGGAAGGTTAAAGTGGTCAGGCAGAGGCACATCCCAGATCCTATTCCACTCAATAACTCATATGCCATACTGGAAAATGGGGACAACCAAATAGAGGTACCCAGAGAAGTGGAAGGAAAGGATGTGGAGGTTAGCCAAGGAGGTGACCTCAGCGGGGAAAGCAGTGGACCCCAGAGAAGGAGGAAGTGAATCCTGCTGGGGGACTCCATCATAAGAGGGATCCAGCTAGGAACACAGGAGGGGGAGGACAGGGAGATGAGGAGCCTACCAGGTGCCACGGCATGGAGGGATGGAAGGAAGATCCTGGGGATCACTGGGAAGGCAAGACGGGAGGGTGAGCTGGATGTCATTATCCACCTAGGTACTGATGACCTGGCAAATGGGGAGCCTAAGGAAGTTCAGGAAGAGTTTAGGAAACTGGGGAGGGGTCTCAAGCAAGTAGCTACTTCTGTCACTTTTTCAAAAATACTACCTGCGAGAGGCAAGGGAGAGCATAGGGGTGCATGCACCAAGAACTTTAACTCATGGTTGAAGAACTGGTGCTGTGAGGAAGGGTTTGGATTCATTGGTGACTGGGGACCCACCTAGAGGGATGGAGGTTTGTTCAAGCCTGACAGCCTGCATCCATCCTGGAGGGGAATCCAAACACTCAATGATAAGTTTAAATGCTACATTGACAAGCATTTAAACTAGCAAAGGGGGATGGCAGGCCAGCAAGAAGGGTACCTACTTGCTCACCCCCCACAGCTAGCAGTGGAACCAGTGAACCAGAGGAGTGGCTATCTCAACAAAGCAGTGTGCAAAAGATGGATAGGCAGAAAAGGGGCAAAATTCAGCAGAAGGGCAGACAGCAAGGAGAACCAGGGATAAAGGACAACCAAGGAAGGGGCTGGAGTAGAACAGCGAAACAGTCTAGGGAGGTCAAATCATGGAAAGCCATGTGTTCAAATGCCAGGAACATTAGCAACATGATGGAAGACCTGGAGGCTGTCATGGTGCAGTCAGACCTGGACATTGTGGCCATCACTGAAACCTGGTGTAATGATAACCACGACTGGGAGATGGCCATACCTGGTTACAACATATTCAGAAGAGACAGGGCAGGCAGGAAGGGAGGAAGAGTGGCACTGTAAGGGAAAAATGACATAAGGGACACAGAGATCCAGAAGGAACAAAATGGGGGAGAGATACTGTGGGTTAAGCTGGAAAGGAAAATGGGGCCAGCCATCCGCACTGGTGTGGTCTATAGACCACCATCCCAGGAGGAAGAAACAGATAGGGAGCTGATGCTAGCCATCTAAAGGATGGCAGATAAGGGTGAGGTAGTACTGGTTGGAGACTTCAATATTCCAGACTTGGACTGAAGCATCCCAGCAGCAGCATCAACTAGGAGCAGATTTATCCTGGATTTCCTTCACGGTGCCTTCCTCAAGCAACTGGTCATGGAACCAACTCGGCAGAAGGCAATACTGGACCTTGTGCTCACAGACAGGGACAGTGTGATGGGGTAACAGTGGGGGAGCACCTGGGGAACAGTGACCACTAGTCATTGTGGTTTGAAATCACAGAAAGAGCAGGACCAAACCACACAAAAACACGTATCTTGGATTTTAGGGGGGCAGACTTTGGGAAAATAGGGAGATACTTGAAAGAGGCATTAAGGGGAATGGGGCAGGAATCAGGAGCTGAGGAACAGTGGGCAGTATTTAAAATGGGGATTACAAGAGCAACAGAATTATGCATTAAGCAGGTTAGCAAGAGGAAAAGGAAGAGGAGACCATTATGGTTTTCCAAAGAGGTAGCAAAGAAAGTGAAAGCCAAAAAGATTGCATTCAGGCAATACAAAAAGACACAGGCAGAAGGGGATAGGGAGAAACACCAGGAGAAGCAAAGGGAGGCAGGGAGGTCAGTAAGGGAAGCCAAAGCTCAGACAGAAGAACACATTGCAAAATAGAAACATAGAAACATAGAAGTTGACGGCAGATAAGGACTGCAAGGCCCATCCAGTCTGCCCATTTCTTTTTCTACCTTATAAATATGCCATCGGCCTTTGCTCTGTCAGTGGCCTATCTATTCATAGTCATTTGTATTGCTCCCTTATGCCTATCCCATGCCTGTTTGAAGCCCTGCACTGTATTCATAGCCACCACTTCTTATGGTAAGCCATTCCATACATCCACCACCCTTTCTGTGAAAAGAATTTCCTCACATTCCCCTTAATCGGCCCCCTCTAATCTCATGCTGTGTCCTCTTGTCCTGCTACTTTTCTTATATTTAAACATGTTAGACTCTTTCACCTTATTAATGCCCTTAAGGTGTTTGAATGCCTCGATCATATCACCTCTCTCCTCCTTTGCTCAAGGGTATACATATTGAGCTCTGTTAATCTGTCCTCATATGTCTTCTGATGCAGTCCCTGCACCATTTTGGTTGCCCTTCTCTGGACTGCCTCAATTTGGTTAATGTCCTTGTGAAGGTGTGGCCTCCAATACTGCAAGCAGTACTCCAGATGGGGCCTAACCAGTGTTTTGTAAAAAGGGATTATTACTTCCCTCTTACGACTTGTGATACCCCTACTAATATACCCTAATACCCCCCTAGCCTTGCCTACTGCTTTAGAGGTCTGCTTGGATGATTTCAGGTCATTGATGATGCCCAAGTCTTTCTTCCTTTGACTGCTAGCAACTCTCCTCCCAGCCTATAGGTGGCTTCAGGGTTTCTCTTCCCTGTGTGCATGATCTTGCACTTCTTTGCATTAAATCCCAGTTGCCACTCTTCTGACCATTTTGCTAGTTTATCCAGATCTCTTCTCATTCTCTCCACCCCATCTGGATCATCTACTCTGTTGCAGATCTTGGTGTCATCTGCAAACAGACAAGCCTTACCCTCTAGTCCATCTGCAAGGTCACTAATGAAGATGTTGAAGAGGACTGGCCCCAGGACTGATCCCTGAGGTACTCCACTTGTGACTTGCATCTCTTCTGACTGTATTCCATTTACCACCACTCTCTGTTTTCTGCCCGTCAACCAGCTTGCCACCCAGTTGACCAACTTCTGACCCACCCCGAGCCTACCAGCTTATTTATCAATCTTCTATGTGGAACAGTGTCAAAAGCTTTGCTGAAGTCAAGGTAGGCGACATCAACTGCTCCTCCTTGGTCCACCACTCTGGTTACCCAGTCAAAGAAATCTATGAGATTAGTTTGACAGAACCTTCCTTTATAAACCCATGCTGTCTTGGATCCTGTGCCCCTATGGATTCCAGGTGTTGCACTATCCTTTCCTTAAGGAGTGCCTCCATAATCTTGCCACTACTGAGGTAAGACTGACTGGTCTGTAGTTCCCCGCCTCCTCCCTGCTACCACTCTTGTGGAGCGGGATCACATGAGCCCTTCTCCAGTCTTCTGGGACCTCTCCTGTGCTCAGAGACTCACTAAACAGTTCTGCTAATGGCTCTGCTAGTTCCACCTTTAGCTCCTTAAGTACCCTGGGATGTATGCCATCAGGTCCCATTGCCTTATCCACCCTGAGCTTAGCAAGCTCTTGTAGGACCCTTTCTTTTGTGAAGGGAGTAGTGCTCACCTCCCTCCCCACTGTGTCCATGATGCTGAGCTGTGGGCCCTGCCCTACCTTCTCTTCAGTAAATACTGAGCAAAAGTATCTATTTAGGATAGATGCCTTTACAGGGTCCTCCTTCTCACATGCTCCCTTTTCTCCATTAAGCTTAGCAATACCCCCTCTGGACTTTCTCCTTTCACTAATGTATCTATAGAAAGTCTTGTCACCTTCTTTTACTGTTCATGCTAGTGTTTCCTTAGTTTGGGACTTTGCCTGCCTTCCCTGCTTCCCTTAGGAAGTTTAGTATGCCTCCTATCTTCATCCCGCTGTGTTCCCTTATATTTCCTGAAGGCCAGCCTTTTGGCTCTGACCTTTTCTGCTACTGTATTTGAGAACCAAAGTGGTTTCCTTCTTCTTTGCACTTCCTTTTCTGTCTAACACAATGGGATGTTGCTTCAAAGTATTGCATCCTTAATGCTTGCCCTTTGCCTGTACCCCTCACCTGTGTTTCTTTTTGCAGGAGCTAGCTTAACTCTGTTGGCCATCTTATCAAAGTCAGCTCCTCTGAAGTCATATATTTTGCCTTGGAATGGGATGATTTAGATGTAGTAGCCAAATTGAACCATACCATGTGATGGTCACTGGCCCCAGGTGACCTTCTACCTGGAGATCTGTGATCCCTTCCTTGTTAGTCAGTACTAGATCTAGGATAGCCCTGTCTCTTGTGGGTTGCTGTACCAGTTGTTTGAGGCCCTCCCCCTGCAGGGAATCCACTATGTGTCTAGTTCTGGCAGATGTTCCTGCTGGTATTGACTAATCTGTATCCGGCATGTTGAAGTCTCCCATTATCAGAACCTCCCCTTTAGCTGTCATGTTTTGTATATCTTCTAACAGTAATGTGTCTATGTCCTCCCCCTGGTCTGGGGGCCTGTGGACAACCCCAGTTCTTATGGCTGTCCCATTTCCTGTTTCCAGGGTGACCCACAGTTCTTCTGGCTCCTTATGTGCATTCTGAATTTCTGTAGCTTTGATATTTTCATTGACATACAGGGCCACTCCTCCCCCCCTTTTTGCACCTCGGTCTCTTCTGACCAATACATAGCCAGGTACTGAAGTCTCCCAAGTGTGGTTATTGGTAAACCACGTCTCACCAATTGCTACTATGTCCAGTTTAGCCTCTGACATTATTGCCTGCAGGTCTGGGATCTTATTTCCCACTCTGTGAGCATTTGTGTACATGATTTTCCATTGGCCAGATTTTGGTGTGTTAGTTGTTGGGTGAGGTTTGGCATTACCCCTGTGCGTCGTATGGGGAGACAAACCTTTTTTCTTACCTGGTGATGCAAATGAACTGCAAACATGCTGAATCCCTGTTTGACCACTAGCTGAGGGGGGAAGGGTGTTCTTTCCATTCGACGTATGGGGTGCTGCACCCCTCTCCCCATTTGCTAGTTTAAATATTCTGCAAAGACGTCAAACTTCTGCCCCAATGCACTGACTCCCTCCTTAGTCAGATGCAGTCCATCAAATTTAAAGAACTTTCACTCCCAGAACTGTTGCCAGTTCCCTACAAATCTGTGTCCTTTTTCCTGGCACCAGCCATTGAGCCACATGTTTAGCTCCCCTATCTCCCCTTCTCTGACCTTCCGTTCATCTGCTCCCCTCTCCCAGACTGGCAGGATCTCAGAGAAGGAGATGCCGGATGAAATAGATGATAGTTTGTCACCCAGCCTGGTCAGGTGTTCCTTGGTCTCCACAACTGACCGGCTGGAGAGATCATTAGTCTCTATGTGTACTAGAACATCAATGGTTTCTCCTGCTTTGTGAACAATTTTAGCAATGCGGTCAGTGTCTCTCCATGCTGATGTACCTGGGAGACATCTGACCATTACTCCTGGCTGGAGATGGGTATCAACTCCCCGAATCATGGAGTCTCCTATGATTCGAAGTTTTTTGGATTTCCTTTTTGCTTTTTTTGTTTTGGTTCCTGATTTGGGTGAGTTTTGTTGTGCTAGCTCCTGTGCTGCAGTGTCCTGCTCTGCAGCATCTTCTGCCTCTTTGTTTGATTTCAGAGATAGAGACAGATACCTGTTTGTAGTATTTATATGGTTTTTGGAGGTAATATGTTGGAGAGCAGAGAGTGATAGGGCACCCGATTTGCCCCTCCTAACCACCTGCCAACCTCCTGGACCAACTACCCTCTGCGGTCGAGGTTTTTCTGTTGGATGCTAGGGAAATGGTGGGTGGTTCTTATAATGTATTTCCTCTTGAATATGAAATTTGAGGCGTGCAATCTCTGCCCATGCTGCCCGGAGCTGAGCCCTAATTTCTCCAAAGGCCCAGCATGTAGGACAGTGTCCTAAATCCTGTAAGACTGTCCTTCTGAAAATTGTTCCACTGTACCTGCAGTTAATGATATCCATTCCAGATAAGTTGCTGGGTTTATAACCTAGTCAAGTAATTAGAAGGAAAAAAAGCAAAAAATGCAAGTAATGGTTTGATTGTGTTTTGTTTAACTTGTTATAACAAGTTAAATTACTAGTGCCCTTGTAAATGAGCTCACCTTGTGGAGCCCACTGATCCACCCCTTCCTGCTCTGCCACAGGAAATGTCACAACTGTGGTACCCTATAAAAGGAGTGTAGTGTGGGGTGGTTGGGGATGGGGGTGGGGGTGGGTGGCTGGGCCCTTCCCCTGCCAAAAAAGAAGAACCACGGATGAAAGAACAAGGAGGAAAGAACAGAAACAGTCAACAACAAATGCAGTAACCCTGAAAGCTTATCCTAATGTTAGATAAAACTGTAAAACCTGTAAAGCACCACCTGTAATAATTTCAGAGAAGATATACCCTGTAAGAAACACTTTGCTACAGAGAAAAATAAAGCAATGAAATGTTAACAACGAACAGTAGCAATCCCTGTGAGTAAAAAAATAAAAACAACACCACACAGTAAATCTGTTTAGCCAAAATAAGTCTTAATCCTTTTCCCTTGCTCTGGTAAGTTTCTCTACTCTGCCTTTCAAGCAGTCTTAGAAGAAAAAAGCTCAGGTGAAACTAGGTGCCTTGGCCAGCAAACCAAGTCTTCTGGATAGAGGGGACAAAACCTTTTACAGGTATATAAGTGAAAAAAGAAAGGCAAAGGGAGGGATATTGAGACTGAAGGGGGAGGATGGGGGCCGTGTGGAGGATGACAACAGTAAAGCTGACATATTGAACAGGTATTTCTACTCGGTCTTTACTGAGGAAGAGGAGGGTAATGGGTCTGAAGGGAGTACAAGGGGTGAGAATGGTGCAGAAATGGACACAAGTCCCTTTACATGAGAAAGGGTCCTGAAGGAACTGGAAGTAATGAGAGTTGATAAACAATGGGGCCAGATGGGGTGCACTCTAGGGTCCTTAAGGAACTAAGAGAGGTGGTGGCTGAACCTCTGGCTATCCTGTTTAGCTGATCACTGGAAACAGGGGAGGTACCCAAAGACTGGAGGACAGCAGATGTAGTCCCCTTATACAAAGTGGGGAACAAAGAGGAGGCGGGACTACAGACCAGTCAGCCTCACCTCGGTAGTGGGGAAGATCATGGAAGCACTACTGAAGGAGAGATTGGTGGAACATCTGGTTGTCAATGGACTACAGGACCCAAGGCAGCATGGTTTCACCAGGGGAAGGTCATGTCAGACCAGCCTAGTTGAATTTTTTGACTGGGTGACTAGGGAGGTGGATCAGGGGAGGGCAGTGGACATGGCCTATCTGGACTTCAGTAAGGCCTTTGACACTGTGCCACTTAGAAGACTATTACACAAACTGGGGAATATGGCTGTGGGCAGGACAGTAGTGTGGTGGGTAGGTAACTGGCTGGGTGGCAGAATACAAAGGGGTAGGTGGTAAATGGCTGTCACTCCACAGAGGGAAGAGTGACCAGTGGGGTACCACAGGGATCAGTGCTGGGACCGGTCCTATTCAACATCTTCATCAGTGACATTGTGCAGGACCTAGAAGGCAGAATTTCACTGTTCGCTGATGACACAAAGCTCTGTAACACAGTAGACACACCAGAGGGTGTAGACAGAATGAGAAGGGACCTGCAGAAACTTGAAGAATGATCAGGGATTTGGCAGTTGAAATTCAATGCAAAGAAGTGCAAGATAATGCATATGGGGCACAAAACCTGGCACAATATATCAGTTGGGGGTGAGGATATAGCATGCACCAAGCAGGAAAGGGATCTTGGGATTATCATCTCTGATGACCTCAAGGTAGAAACAGTGTGACAAGGCAGCAGGTAAAGCAAATAGGATGCTGGGTGGCATAGGCAGGGGCATCACCAGCAGGGAAAGGAGGTCATAATTCCACTATACAAGACACTAGTGAGGCCCCACCTGGAGTACAGTGTACAGTTCTGGAGACCTTACCTACGTAAGGACATAGACAGGGTAGAGAAGGTTCAGAGGAGGGCAACAAAGATGGTGCATGGATTGCATCACAAGTCCTATGAGGACAGGTTGAAAGAACTGAACATGTACTCCCTGGAGGAGAGGTGGGAGAGAGGGGATATGATAGAGACATACAAGTATCTTACAGGGAGGAACAAGGTGCAGGAATACACTATTTTTAAGCGAAAAAGATGTTCCAAAACTAGAGGGCATGGGATGAAGTTGGAAGGAGGATGATTCAGAGGAAATATAAGGAAGACTTTCTTCACAGAACAGGTTGTGTTCAAGTAGAACACCCTGCCAGAGGAAGTGGTGGGTGCTGAAACAATTATGGGATTTAAGAATGCATGGGATAGACATAAAGGAATTCCAGAGGTCAGGGGTAAGGGGCAACAGACTTCTAGGAAAACACAAAATGAACTTACAAGCTCAAATGGGCAGACTGGATGGGCCATAGGCCCTTATCTGCTGACACTATCTATGTATCTATGTCAGAAAAACCCTACTGGATTGCATCCAGGAGCACTTGCTTCCTAGCACTGGAAGTGACTGGAATGCTCCAGTGAACCCCCGACAAGTTGAAATCCCCCACGATGACCACCTTCCCTTTTCTACATACCTTTCTGATTTGTCCCACTAATTCCCTGTCAAGCACCTCAGACTGGGACGGCATCCTGTATACCACCCCAAACTTCAGTCTCCTACCCCTAGAGTCCAGGAGCTACAGCCAGATTACCTCTGTTCTTCATTCTTCCTTCTCATCCCTTGTGCATTTGATCCCGTCCCTCACATAGACTGCCATCCCACCCCCCCTTCCCTCCTTACGGTCCTTCCTGTATAATTTGTATCCTGGGATTGCCAGATCCCAGTCCTGGTGCTCAGTTGCCCATGTTTCTGTGACAGCTTCGATATCCACCCTCCACACTGCTAAATTCAGTAACTGTAGCTCAGCTAATTTGTTGCCTAAGCTACTTGCATTTAGTGAGACCACCCTCCATCCTGCTCCCTTCCCTTCACTGGCCTCCATCTCCTCCCTTCTTCTCCCTCCCTTTTTGGCCACCCTGAGTCCTTCCCTGCTAGTCTGGGGGGGTAGGCTGTAACTCCACTCTATCAGATCCCTGCCTACCTGCTATCCACTTGTCCACTTTCCTCTTTTCCTTTATCTGCCGTCATTTCAGATGGTTGTTGTTGTGTTTCCTCTTTTTATTTGTGGCATTTCTTTTTTTTTAAGACCACTTTTGGTCTGTATTCTTTTCCATATAGGTGTTTCTTGCTCCATCTGTGGGTCGGGGTTGCTGGTCTGCCAGCCTACCGGACTCTGGATTAGTTTGGGAATTCAGGATGCTATATGTGCCCCGGTGGTTCCCCGGAGGGACCCCAGATGCTTCACCCTGTTGCAACCCCCGTCATTTTCCACATTTTCTCCCATTAGCCCAGGGCCCCAGACAGAGATGTGCATGTGCATGGAGGCACGCATGTGCCCTCTTGCTCTGGTGATGTCTCCTTCCTCCCCACCCTATTGGCCTAGTGCCTGGCTCCCTCAGCTTGCACTGCCCCCTGGCCTCCACCGCGAAGCAGCCAAGAGCCAAGGGAAGCCTGAAACTATCCCTGTAGAGGAGAGCTGCCTAGTGGCAGCTCTGTCCTACACCGCTCCCTCCCCCGGACCAACCACTGACAGCCCGTGCTATTTCCTAAACACGGGTAACCTGTGTGGTGAGAGGTAAGGCATCCAGTGCCTCAGCCCTCTGCACCACCTGGCCAGCCCTTACTTTTGGTCTGTTTTGATCTCTTATGTGCAACTTTCCCAAGTCGAACTCCCACCTGTTCCACCTCCTCCTCCTCCTCCTCCCCAGAACTGCCATGGCTATCACTTTTATTGGGTATATAATCACAGTCTGCATTTCTGTCCCCAAGCTTTGCCAACTCACTTTGCTCCTTCTCTGCTGTCTGTGTCACAACCTGTTGTACTCCTTTTTTATTCCTTGTTTATACAATGGTTACTCACGTTGCAGCCTTTGTAGTATCCCGTGAGTGGCTTCTCCAGTGTGTGTGATACATTTATGGACTGTTCGATCACTACTGTCATCTTCCTCTACACTTACAGTTCCCACTGAGACAGAGAGTCTATGACCAGGTCCACACCGCTTTGTGTTTAGGGCTGGAGTGGGCATAGCCCCTCAGGCCTCTTGCTATCAGAAAATGACTCTGTGCATTCCTTCCAACCAAACAACATGTTGGAGTTGCAAGACAATTGCCTACATGCCCATGAAACCCTGCTTGTTGTCCCCAGTGGAAGTTACACTGCACTATTTCCTTTACTTTGTTGGCAGTCACAATGGAACATGGCACGCTCCGCTATGCCGAAGATGGCTGCCAAACTGTATTGCACATGCATGACTACAAGTGCATGTGCAGTAGAGAGTGGTGGCCATCTTGGACATGGCAGAGTGTGCCATGTTCAGCCATAACCACTGATATTTTTTTAAATTATGCATATCCCGCCACCTGACCCTCCCTCTTAGCACCCACCACTCCACCCCACCCCGCCGGAAATATATCAGTGATACTGGGGCTGCTCAATCCCCCAGTGCCACAATTGTGTTCCCCCTGATCTTTTTTTATATATATTTTTTTCTCCCCACTCCGATCCTCCCTCTCAGCACCCACCACCCCCTCTGAGAAATATAACAGTGACACTGAGGTAGCACAATCACCCAGCGTCGAGATCAGGAATCCTTGGTTGTGACTTTTTTTTGTTACACCTGTAAAAAGAAAACCATCCATCAATGTCTTTTACAGCCACTCCTGACCCCCAACCAGCCCTTCCATTCAGCACCCAACAATCCCTCACCCTGTGAAATCCTTACTTACCCAACAGGGGTCCAATGCCGTAATCCTGTATCGACCGCAGACAAGTATTCACTCTCCAAAGCCAGTTGTGAACTGAAGAAACAGGTGTTCGGTTCAATGTATTTCAATTCAGTTTTGGACTTAGTGCCATAACTTGGACATGTTTGCATATTTTTGGATCACATTTTCAACATGCCTTTTTTGGGACCCCACCTTATGAACAATTGCAGTGACATTAGGCAAATGTGTCCCGAGAGGTGATTTCTCTGTCCCTGCACAAAATCACCTTTCAGGCAGTAGCTGAACATCTTCTCTGCCATTGTTCATGAGGTGGGGTCATAAGAAGGCTATGTTGAAAATGTTGTATAAAAATATTAAATAATAAAGTTATAAGCCTATATTGAATTTTGAGAACAAGGCTCCTAACTTTGGTCATTTTCAATATTGTTACCCCAAATGTACAACATAGTCGTATCTATACAGCACCTCATGAATGTGACAGCTGTCATTTTTCAAATCCTGACCAAAATGTGTTTTTACATCCTGAATGCTGATTTCTTGCTCCCTTCATGAAACCACCTTTTGGCCATGAATTGAATATTTTCTCAGCCCCTGTTTATGAGGTGGGGTCATAAGAAGGCTATGTGAAAATCTGGTGTAAAAATATTAAAAAGCAATAAAGTTTAATTTTGAAAATGCAGGCTCATAATTTAGGTAATTTTCAGTATTTTCACCCCAAATTTACAACTTAGCCATGTATTTACAGCACCTCCTGAATGTGACAGCTGTCATTTTGCAAATCCTGGCCAAAATGTTTTTTTTTTTACATCACGAAAGGTGATTTCACAGACCCTGCACAAAATCACCTTTTCGACAGGAGTGGAAAATTTTCCCTGCCCTAATTCATGAGGAGGATAATAGGAAACCTACATTTTAAATTTGGTGTAAATATATATATATTTTTTAAAGTTATGAAGCTATGTTGCATTTTACAAAGGCAGGCTCATAACTTTGATAATATTCAATATTTTTACCCCACATTTTCAACAAAGCCATTTCTTAACAATGCCTCATGAATGTGACAGCTGCCATTTTTCAACTAGTACCCGAAATGTGTTTTCACATCCTGGGCATTGATTTTGCAGTCGCTTTGCAAAATCACCTTTAGGCCAGGAGTAGAACATTTTTCTTTGCCCTTCTTCATTAGGCAGGGTCATAACAAGGCTATGTTGAAAAGTTGTTGTAAAAATATTTAAAAACACATTTTCAATATTTCTACCCCCAAATTCCTCACCTATAGCCCCATCGGCTCTGGCCAGAGTTTATTTCCTTTAATGTGACTGGGCGATCCTATGCCAACATGTATTTGGCTCATCTCTTTCTCCATTTCTTAATGCTTGCTGTAGAACTCAGCCACTTGGGTGATAAATGATGATGAGTAAGCCTGTATTTTATTATTTTTTTTTATTAGACCTTTTTTTATCTATTTTTTATTTTAATTTTCTATTTTTATTTACTTTTTTATTTATTTTTAATTTTAGTTCAAGGCCCATTATGTTTTATTTGAAGTGACTGGATAATCCTATAACACCATCTTCTTGGTCTCTCATTTTCTCCATTTCCTAACACTTGTTACAGGACTCAGCCATTTGGGTGATGAATGAGGAAGAATAAGACTTTTTATTTATTTATTTTTTTTATATATTTATTTACTTATTTTTTTATTTTAGATTTGCTTTAATTTTTTTTATCTTTTATTTTTATTAATGGGATGCCACCAAAGACTACCAGAGGCTAGGCACAGCCTCGTTAACAGGCAGCATACATTTGCTTCCCACAGCCCAAATCACTTTGCAACAGCATAGCTCAGGATGACACAAAAACAGTTTGCTGCAAGAATCAAGAGAAAGTAGAGAACAGAACTTCAGCAACTTACTTGAGGGAATGTGAACAAATATACTGTATAGCAGGTAATATTAGCGCTCCTTTTATTTTAGTGATATTAGCTGAAACAGAAATACTGCTAATATATTCGGATCATTAATATTATCTACTCAGTATGGTATTACTGTATGGTTGAGCAACATTGTATTCTTAGCAGTTGTTCACATGCCCCCTGTTCTCCTGTCAGACACTAGACAATTCATTGGCCAATGAGAGTTCTTACATATTTGACTTCCCATCATGACACAGCA
The DNA here is from genome assembly GCA_016271365.2 of Neoceratodus forsteri. NCBI lineage: Eukaryota > Metazoa > Chordata > Ceratodontiformes > Ceratodontidae > Neoceratodus > Neoceratodus forsteri. The sequence continues at coordinate 164,934,797 of CM028131.1, forward strand.
TTTTATGTGTGATCCCATCCCCCATCCTTCCACGACTTCCCCAAATCTACTTTCAGAAGTATGCTATCACCGCTCAAACCTCCATCCTTACAGCAGCATTCTGATTGGGCTGGCATACCAGCGATCTGCAGTCATGCAGCTCAGTCGGGCAGCATTGGCTCACTCTGAGGACACGCCTGACGGAGTTAAGCCAGCCTCCCTCTCTAACTCCCCTAGTGTGTGTCTATGGATGTCTCACTCTTCCCTCTGAGGAGCTCTGAGCTGCTGCACTACTGTTATGGGTTGCATCACTGCTCAGCATGGCTTCATCCCTGCTGCTTTAAATAGCATGATGTCAGCCCTATGACTAGCAACCCTAGTAAAAACAAATTTTGATGTAAGGTAAGGCAGAGGCTTGTTGCTTTAGAAGGAAGTGAAATAGCCACAGGCTGGGATTGTGGTGCAGGATGCTCACACCTTGGAGAGTAGCTGCTGTGAATGTGTGTGTGTGGGGGGTGGGAGGGGCTACAGTTTTAGTACAGTAGATCTGCTAATATAATCAGGTGCTAATAAATGTCGCATATCAGACGCGTTAAATTTAACAGGCGCTAATATAACCTGCTATACAGTATATATATATTTTTTTACTTTTTTATGGGATGCCACCAAGGTGCCACCTCACATGGCTCAGGCAGCAGCACACTGCCAGATAGTATACACTTCCTGCCCAATGCCCAGATCACACTGCTACAACACAGCTCAGGATAACACACATGCACAAAGGCTGCTCCAGGACTCAGAAGGAAGGAAGCACAACAACTTGGGGGAACATGAAGAGTTTCAATTTGAAAACTGCCACTAAAAGAAAACATTTTTTTTTTGTTTTTTTTTAATTTTTATGGGATGACACCAGGGTGCCAACTACTGGGGTTGGGCACCAGCACACTACCAGCTGGCACACATACAGCAAGCCTGCAACTTGAGCAAATGAAAAGAGTTTGAAACTGCAACCAAAAAAAAAGCTGAGGCCCAGATATTCAAAGGAAATGTGCCCGGCACAACTGAATTTCACCGCTGCATTTCTGACATGTGCATCTGGGCCATATTCAAAATGGGGTGATGCGCCATGCAATTCTAGGTGTGCCACAGTGCAAAGATAATCTATGCGGCACATCTGGAGGGGCATTCCCCTGCATATGGGGCACATCGCCATATTCAGCCAAGATGTGCGGCACAGATGCCCGCACATCTTGGAGATATGCTGCACAAAGTTAGGCATGGAAAAACCATACCTAAGTCATATCCACCCACAGGCAGGCTGCTGTATTGCACAGCGCAACACAGCAGACAAGCCCCTGGGTGGCTACATCCCAAGCTCCGATCATAATATAAATGGGATAACCCAAATCATCTCTGGTAGTCTAGTGTCCCCCCTCCCATCCCCAATCATGCCACAAAATAAAAATATACCCCAATCCCTGGTAGTCTAGCGCCCCCCCGGTCCCCATTCCTGTAATAAAAGAAAATCTTTCCCACAACCCTGTTAGTCCAGTGGTACCCACCTCCCTCCCTTCCCCAAACCCTGTCCATATTGTAAATGTAAGCCAAACACCCTGGTAGTCTAGTGGTACCCCCTTCCTTCCTCAAACCCCATCCATATTGTAAATTCAAACTGAAACACCTGCTCATAGCATAAAACACACAATCCCAAATTGCTCTGGTAGTCCAGTGGACCCTCCACCCACTGAAGCACCCACACCCCACCCTGCTCCCCCTGTCCCAGCATGGCCACTGTAGTCGACAGGCAACAAAACCCACCCGCACATCTCCACAGCTGCCTGCTGACTGAGCTGTCACTGAATGGCAGCTTACAGTAAACACCACAATAACATTGGTTGGCACTGTCAACAAATGGGCTTAAAGTGTGTACTGTAAGCTGTCATTCACAATACTTTGTGAATTAAAGCTTACAGTACACACTGCAAGCCCATTGATTAACAGTGTTGACCAATGTAATTGCGGTGTTTACTGTAAGCTGTCATTCAGTGATAGCTCAGTCGGTGAGCAGCCATGGAGGTGTGCAGGTGGGTTTTGCTGTTCACTGACTACAGTGGCCATGCTGGGACAGCGCGTAGTTTGATGGTGCCTCAATGTGGAGGTCCATTGACTACCGGGGCAATTGGGATTATGTGTTTTATGCTACAAGTGGGTGTTTTGGTTTGAATTTACAATACAGATGGGGTTTGGGGAAGGAAGGTGGGTATCACTAGACTACCAGTGTGTTTCAGTTTACATTTACAACATGGACAGGGTTCAGGAAGGGAAGGGGCAACTAGAAACCCAGGGATTGGGGTATATTTTTATTTTGTGGCATGATCGGGGATAGGGGGCAATTGGTTATCAGGGAGGTGGTGTGCTGTGTTTATGCAACATTTGCAGGACACTTAGCATAGTCTACCAGATGCATCCCTGCCCCAGACATGCAAATGGCCCCATTTGATCCTTGCCTGCATAATGGCTCCATTTCCATGTCGCAGTCTGAATATCTAGAATTTACACCTGGCGCATCCTGCAGATGTGCCGTGCATCCCTATTCCAGGTATTGAGACCACACAGGGGAATGCACTGGTGCATCTTCAGTTGCCCTCATTTGTGCTGCCTGCAACTTTTGCTATATTCAGACAGGATGTCTGATTGCACATCTTGTTTGAATATAGCAATGTTGCACTCTGGCGCAACTCAGTTGTGCAGGCACTTGCCCCCATTCCGGGCAGAGTTTGAAAATCCTGGCTTGAATTTGTGAACATGAATGAGGAAGAATTATTTAACTTTGTGTGGGATGCCACTAAGGTGCCACCTAACAGTGGGCCAGGTACTCTCCTGCTGCCAACTGGCATACATGTGCTGCACAGAAAATTAATAAATAAAAGTAACTACCCCCCCCCCAAAAAAAAAAATCACATCTCAAGCTTCTGCCAGGAGCTTCAGTCAATTTTGTTTGTATTTGTATGCCCTGCCATAATGCTAGTTCTGCAATGAAAAAAATGTGTACTGCATTGTTGAGATTAGGCATCAAGTGGACACTGACAGACTGCCACTTCATACCCCTTCTGCCCACTGCCCAACCCCAAGAACACTCCTCTGGAGTCAATTCTCTCCCTTCTCAGCTCTCTCAGGCAAGCACCTAGTCCTAGAGGTCTGCTGCAGCACTGCTCAACCTCCCTATTCCTTTTTATTTTCTTCTTTGTCCTCCTACATATCCCCCTCTTCAGCAGCTCTGCTGTTGCAGTACTTGTGTAGGTTGACCTTTTGAAGATTTTCTTTTGCTTTTTTGAAGAATTTCCTAGCTAATCTAACTAGAAGTGAATGGCAGCCTTGACCTACCTAACAACCTGATGATGAGCGCGAGAGTGAGCTTTCTTACTGGCTCAAGTTGTCCAGCCGAGTCTAGCTCCAAAACAAGGCTGTGACTCATATTGTGCCCTAGTTAATTGTTTCAGGAGTGAACTGCATTTTGTTCTTCATCTGGTTTGTCTGGTCAACACCATTTGGACAAGGGCAAGCCAGTCAAACTGAAAGTCCACTTATTTCCCCTAAAAGTTCACTACAGTCTGAAAGAATCACACACCTGAATTTTGAGGTGTTTGAGACTTTGTAGAATGGAACTTGCCACCCATATTGAAATCACATAGGAGCCTGAGTGAGGTGCTCTGAAATAACATATTACACATTCACAGCCTGTGGGATCCTGACCGACAGGTAGGGTGTCTGCTGCAGACCACATATCTCACTGAGGCTGGAGGAGTTGGAGAACATCACCAGTGCCTCAGTAAGTCTTAAAGAAATATGGGCCAGGCTAAAAAGGACATAGACCCTCTCCAAGTGTGATGCCAAAGCTTCACAGTCAGTGGATTCCTCTAAAGGTACCAGCCATCTCCTGGCTGGCAGCTGCTTTACCCCTTTACAGTTGACCTCCCCTCCACCAGCACTACACACAGAAGGCACTGAATGAGAGCCACCTGTGCAACAGCACCTTATCACATCTACTGCTACTCCAGGACCTCTGGGACCTTGCTGCAGACACCCACCATTCAGTCCTCTTGGACTGCAATAGCCATGGCAAAGGTACCGGTGATGTCATCCAACTCTTCCAGCCCCAACATCATACAAGCTCATCAGCAATCATCATGTCTAGTTTGATGGCTGCTGTCATCCTCATGCTACTTATCATTGCTCAGTAAAGTTAATCACTCTTCAGTGTGTCACCCACACGTTGCTGAATTTGATACTCCCCTCTTCCCTATGTCAAGACAGGTAGTATGATCAAGTTGCAAGAGCAGATGTTTGGAAAGCAGGCTCAAATCCTATGCCACCTGAAAACTCTATGTGTGACACTGAGCTAGCCAGTTAATTTCTCAGTGTACACAACCGTAGAAGTGATTAAAAGGCAATATGTCAGTGAAAAGGAGAAACAGCTTAGTTGGGCTCTCCTAGGTAAAGTCCATTGCTTTTACCCACCTACCATTTATTTTAGCCCCCAGTTCCCATTTTGACATAGCCCTCTTCTCCTTTTTAGGCTTCTCTACTTCAAGTGCTCAGTTCCATTCCCAAGGGTCCCAGTATCTCATTCAATACCTCCTCTCTAGTTTTCACTTCCTTCCAAAACACAGCTGTAGTCTCCTACCACCTATCCTAATCCAACACTTATTGACGCTTGCATCCTGTAGCATTAGCATATTTTCTCAATGTTTTCCTAGTGGGAACATTTCTCATGTGAGGAATCCATCCCTGTTGTTGGAGCAGATGATATGCACAGTAAAGTCCACTGGGATTTGACTAATGTTAGTGCCTGGCTATCCCCAGGTACCACCAGGTAGTATTTTGCAGCTGTTACTCCTCTGATGCTTCCATCTCTTATTATATCTTATATGTATCTACTTCCTGATGAATTTATCTGTCCTTTGGATACATACAATTGCAAAGCTAAAATAATGTTATCAATATGACCTGAAAGAAAACAAACATTTATTAACAATGTAAAACATCTGTACCCAGTTCTTATCTTTTAAAAATTGTATCAATTTGACTCTGCCATTCAATCCTGGATATTTATTGGCACCCCTTTCATTCATTTAGTTATTTTTCATATTTTACTTTCATAGTTCCAGTAGGATTCTCTTTGTAATACAAGTGTGTCAAAATCCCCTTCCCCTTTTCAGTTTGGTGCTTTTTTAAGCCTGTAAACATCACAGAATGGTTTTTGACATTTTCTGGTCCACACTTATGGATATGGTTAGCCAGGCCATAGTCTATGTTCCCTTGGGCTATTGCCTTAATGTTTTATTCCACCAGACCTTGAATTATTTGATGGTCCTACCTATACAGAACACTCCACAGAAGCATGTAGCCATGCATCTAATGCATTGAGTATTACAATTTATGAAGCTCCTGACCTTATCCATTTTACCTGTTCTTGGCCTTAAAAAAATTGTCAGTCATGCAGAAGGACCTACTGTATTTGCAATGGCCACAGCATCTGTAGCTATTAGGCAGTGGGAGTAATCAGTTCCAAGGGTGATTTCAATATGCCTCAGATAAAAATGCAATGTGTAGACAGATAAAATGTTGTATAAAATATAATAAGAGATGGAAGTTATACAAAATGAACTATGGTGCGTACAAATCATAAGTTATAATCTTTATGAAGGAAGTTATGGGTATTGCAGAATGTCCAGAATGCTACCCATAAACCAATAAAAAATAACTTTTTTTAGGTAAATATGTCATTCATTTTACAGTAATGTTTTAATAGTTTTGACCTGCATGCATTTTTGTTGTTTAATTTTTGTAGCTGTACTATCACAGATGCAGGTATTTAAAAGGAGAGTGCCCATACATCAGAATGGAACACTGACTTTAGGACCCACAGTATTTAATGGACTATGTGGCTAGAAGCTCATACTTGAGAAAAAGATGACATGCAATGTGTTGGGCTTCTGCTTGTTTACTTGGATTCCAAGCTGTTTGCTGAAAGGCCCTTTATCTCAAATTTGCACCCTAATAAAGCTTATTTTTGTCTGGCACTGAAGCTGCAGTGTGGGGATAACACCTAGGAAGACTCTGCCCCTGATTTGCTTTAGGGATTGAGTTGGGGTTTTAAGGTTGGAAACCTTAAAGCCACAATTCCCTACTTTTGCCACTTTAGCCTGAACTGTAAATGTTGCATAAATGCAGTTTTCTTGCAAATAATATATATATATATATATATATATATATATATATATATATATATATAGTTATTAAGTAAAAATAGGAATTAGTATGATTATAGTACATATATATATATATATATAATCTATATAATATGTACAATATATTTATATATATTCTTTGAAAAAACTTTGTTAATGCATCAGTTAGGGTGAATACCACGGAAACAAAAGCAGGGAAATGAGGTGTTAGGGTTTCCAATCCTAATGCCTCACCCCTAGGGTTCCCATCTCTACCATCCCAACCTGTCCCCCCACCCTCACACACCAACTGGTGTTGGGGTGTGCCATGGGGTAATCATGTCCAACTCTCACCTCATTCCATATGTAAACAACCTTACATGCTACCGTATAGGACAATGGGGTGAGAATTAAGCCTGATGAACTCATGGCACACTCCAATGCCTGCTGGTGTGTGGAGAATGAGGAAGTTGGGTGGGGTGGTAAGGGTAGGAAACCTAAGGGTGGGGCATTAGGGTCAGAAACCCTAACCCCTCATTTCCCTAATTTTGTCACTGTGGTATTTCCCTTAAATGATACATTAACAAAGTTTTTTGCAGACAATTTCCATTCCTATTCAGACAGTATAATTGTATCCTCATTTTACTGTGGGAACGCAGGGTCATTCGGACCCTGAGCTCCTGTCCATCCATTGAGATAGTACAACACCATCCATATATCATGGTGGGAGAGCAGGGTCCTTTGGACCCTGCGTTCCCATCCCTCCATCCAGATAGCATAACAGTGTCCATCCCATCCAGATAAAGATAGTACGACAGTGTCCATATGTCACAGTGGGAGGGCAGGGCCCTTAGGACCCTGAACTCTCATCCCTCCATCCAGACAGTACAACACTGTCCATATGTCATGGTGGAAGCATAGAGTCCTTTGGATCCTGCATTCCCATCCCTCCATCCAGATAGCACAACAGTGTTCATATGTCACAGTGGTAGCACAGGGTCCAATCTCTCCATCCAGATAGAACAACAATGTTCATATGTTACAGTGGGAGCCAGGGTCCTTCAGACCCTGTGCTCCCGTTCCTCCATCCAGATAGTACAATAGTGTGAAAAATGGAAAACACGGTCAAAGTTACAAGCGTGCTTAGAAACTGTGCAATGCATGCTCATAACATGCTCATTTTCTGGAACTCTTTCACCAAATTTTCAACATTGGTACTATGGGACCTCCCTTTGTGAACAGTGCAACTGTGATTTTGTTAACCTATCCCAAAAATTGATTTCACACAGCAACCGTGCCATTCTGTGCTACATGTGCAAAATCACATTCTGGGCAGGATGCGCAAAATGAGAGCTGTATTTTTCATAAGGTGGTGTGAAAAAACAGCAATGTTTAAATTTTAAGTAAAATATTAAAAATTGGCAAAGTTACGTGCATGCATAAAAATTGCTCAATGCACGCTAGTAACGCAGTCATTTTTGGGGAAGTTTTTCATCAAATTTGCAACCTGGGCTTTTTGGGATCCCACCTCATGAACAGTGGCACTGTTGTTTTGTGAATCAGTCCTGAAAGGTGATTTCACATAACGACCACAAAAATCACGTTTCAGGACTGAGAAATGAAATGACAGGGCCAGTGTCCATGAGGGGTTTAACGTCAAAATAATGCAACAGAAATAGCACAATCCTATATAGCAGCTACAATATAGCATGTGTCTGCTTTAGCGCTTAAGCATAATAGTGCTGGTTTTAAACACATGATTACTCATGGTTATATTTTTTTCATTTCACTCCTCACTCTCAGTTGTAGACTCACAACGCAGTGGCTGTATAGGAGGTTGCACACCAGTTTCCCAACGGTGTCCCATGCTGTAATATTCCCCCACAGTGATTCTTTAGTTCCTATCTCAACATCCTGCAGTGAACCACAGTTCATATGAAAACATCCAGCAGCAAACCTTGATGTTCACAAAGTTAAAATGCAGACACTGTGAGTGTGCTACATTACCATATTTTTGAGTTGTGGGTCGCTTTCAAGTGTTTCAAGTGTATGTGTTTGTTATTGAGATTGTACTTCTGCTTTGTACTTGTGCTTGTGCAACTTAGTGGGCAAGATTAAAAGTCCAAACTTTATTGATGAAAATTTAAAAATTGGTGCACATTCTGCCACATACGAAAATTCCATTATGCTTGCAGCTGAAAATTGTAGGCAATACCGCCTATGTAATCTGCCTTTGTACGCAGTCTGTACTTGTCAACTATAGCTGCTATTCACTTTGCCGTATCTTTATATTTCTTATGGGTCACACTAACAGAAGTACAAGCTATGAGCTGCTCCATTGTCATAGTGCTGCAGTGCTTCTTTCAGGACATGGATGAATTTCCTTATCGAGGGATGATGTGCACCTATAAAATGATTAAATTTGAGGTGCCATGCCTCAACAGAATTCGTCGTTTGTGGTAGATCTTAATTCACTGCCTCAAAGCAGTTCCATAATGGTATTACGAACATCGGTCATCTTCGGCCACCCCTTGCCAAGAGACGACCTAGCCGGGTATCTTCGAAAAAGTCAACCATATTGTACAGCAAGTCACTATTATCTAGAAAGAATTCAGTGCCCATTAGCTCCTCAAAGGCAAGGATAACATCGTAGACAGGGATATAGGCAAGTGCTGATAGATGTCTCAGATGTAGAGCAAAGTTAGGGTCTGAAACATACTGTGCACACACATCGGGAAGCTCCTGTATCTTTCTCCATATAAACTGACACATGGAAAAAGCATACATAGATTACAGAAGTAGGGAATGCCTGCTTAAATGCTTTTATTGCAGCCAATTCAAAGTCCAGCATTATAGTTTCAGGTTGGAGATCATCGCACAGATTTTTCAGCTCAGTAAACACTTTGGCATATGTGGCAGATGTTCTGTTCACCATCATAACATATACAAGTGGCATAACTGTGTTGTTGCATATCGCATGAATTGAATAAAGCTGCTGAAATATGCTTGGACAACTTTTGAAAGTGCCATCAGCGAACCAATGAGGACTGGTCTTCAAGTGCTGTAAGTCCTGTGAGATAGAAAAAATCAAGACACGGTCATGACATGGTCCAGAATCGAAAAGGAGGAATTTTTCCTTTGTCATCGTTAAGCAGAGATCTTCCATCAGGACTAAAGAGGCAGCATCAGCAGGCTCAGGCTGGGGACAACCAGCAGCCCTGTGGTTATGCCATACAGTGCGTTTCAGCAACGACATGGCAGGGAGTTGTGATGCTACTGAAGGGCACAGTTCAGATACACTACCAGCTACGATCTGGTGAGTAGTTTCTGAAGTAATCATTGCACGTTCCTTCATTCCTGCTACTGCCTCCTTTACTGCACTCAGCGATGGATTGGGGACATGGTTGTGCTCCCCCTATTTTCTTCAGCACTACTGTCCCATTCAAATGTAGTCTGGTAGAGCAAACCTTTATCATACTCAAGACATTTGTAGTATGATTTTGAAGCTGTCTTGCATTCCCTTCAAAAGAGAAATCCATCCAAACAGGTAAGTTCACCTCCTTTCTAGCTTGTAACAAACTTGACTTCCATTGTAGCGATGATTGACATCGCGCATGTCAATGCGCTATTATGTACCTGCAATGAAATGATTCTGCGCGATAGTTTTCAGCCCTATAATATATAAGCAGTTCTTGACTGTGCTATTATGGTTGCCCAGTTTTGTCCACATACCTTCATGAGGAGGGATCCCAAGAACCCCATGTTGAAACTTTGGGGCCAAAATTCCCCAAAATGGCTCAGATATCAATCTAAGTTGAAGCACCCCCATTAACTCCCATTATACAGTGCTTACCTGATTCCTTTAGTTTGCAGTTTGGCTTTGAAGAGTGCAGACATCCCGGTCCACAGAGGATCATGGCTCCGAGCTTCGGAGGGTAAGTATGGGTGAGGGAGGATGCGGGGAGGTGGGTGCACAGAGTGAGGGTGAGGATGGGGGAAGGGAATGGGGTGAAGACAATGAACTGTTTTCTTCATTACAGGTAAAAAAAAATTAAAAAAGACTTTGGGGGACAGTTTTCTTCATTTACAGGACCAAAAAAATCAATAAAATACTTTGAGCACACTGGGGTGGGCTCCCAATGTGCCACATGAGTTTGGGGGCACACATGATGCCGACAGGGGGATTGGGCACCTCCATCGGCAATGAAAGACAGTGGGGGGAGACATTCAACACTGGAAGTGGTCATCCCAGTGTTGGAAAGCAAAAATTAATGTATCTGGGCACACTGGGGTGGGCTCCCAGTGTGCCAGAATAGTGGGGGTGCGGATACAGCAATATGTGCACAGTATGACATGGGGATTGGGCACCCCGTGTCAGAAAGTATTGTGTGGCACATTGGGGTACTTTGATGCAGGATTCTACATTGAAATTATGTAAAATAAAAGATCTCGGGAGAATAGTTTTCCTCTTTTCACATTTTTTTAAATCAAATAATACATTTGGGCACACTGGGGGTGGGCTCCCAGTGTGCCCAGTAACCACACTATGTATTGTGCGCACAAACCAGTTCTTCCTTGACTTTGCAGGTGGCAGCACGAGTTCCAGCTGCAGCTGCAGAAGTCAAGAAAATACCATTCTTCTTACACAGAGAACAGCTTCCAAGACAATCCCTGTATAAGCTGACACCTGAGAAAAAAACGTCTTTAGGTCCAGCTTAAAACACACACACAAAAAAAAAAAGAATTCACCTAAAGGGGTTCTCTTTAGCTGTTTTCTGATATTTTTTTTTTGTCTTTAAAATGTTCGGTACTTCAACATCCTCGCTAAGTGGCAAAACAAGATGAAGGCTGCAACACGGCTCAATTGATCACAGAACTGTGGACTGTGTGAAAAATACCAATATTCTTTGTGAAAAGAAGCTAGCATTTTTTGCACAGTAGTCCTGTTGTTCAAACATAATCTGGTATTTTTCACATGATACTCGTATTTTGCGAAAGATAGTATCTTTCGTGCCTGCCATAAATTTTCCAATAGGAAATAATGGGAACATTTTAAATGTTATAACATTTGAACAGATTAATATTTTTTCACCGAACTTTCAAAAGGCTCATCTGTGACCAAAGGGCTCTTTCTACCCTGAAAAGTTCAGCCCACAACATAAAGCCATTTCTGAGAGCCAGGATGACAAATAAATGTCAAAAAATCCAGATTTTCCAGTTTTTTCAGCACTTTATATCTCAGAAACCACTTAACAGATTCAAAACAAATTTGGCAGGTCAAGAGAACTACCCATCGAGATTATTCATGCCAAATTGCATGCAAATCTGTTGAACCATTCTAAAGCTATTAAACCTCAAAGTTTAAACCTTAATATAGAAGTGCACTTTCACTTTAACTATACTGGCATAACCGTGCCAGTATAACATACCGGTATCTATATATATATATATGCAATAGATAACCCACTCTAAGGTGTGTGGTAGTGCTCTGATATACACATGCCTTGGTGTGCGATGTTACATACGAAGCCACAGGCCGAGTGTGTCAACCACTCAAGGCGCACGTATATCAGAGCATGACCACACATCCTAGAGTGGGTTATCTATCTTATAAAATGGCAAAATTGTTTTGGAAGGGGTCGAAAGAGCAGGTATGCGGTTGCACACTGATATATGCATGGTCATGTGATGTGTTTCAGCCGACCAGCAAAGATAATTTTTCCTACCCACTTTATATATATATATATTATAGTGGCATGGTAGTGCCACTATAGTTAGGGTTGAGTAGCCACTTTAATGCAAAAACTCAAGTTTTGCACCTTAATAACTTTGCCACCAAATGACAAATTTTCCTGTAATTTTACATGCACAGTCTGGTACCATAGATCTCTGTATCTGGCAAGTTTTGTTACGGTCAGATGTACGTTTACGGAAATACAGATCACCAAAAAACACCAAATAAAACAGACGTTTTGTGTGTTTCTTTGCTTCTGCCCACAGCCAGCACGGTTTGTCCGTTTGGTCCAAAAACTTCAGGGAACGTACAATCTTGGACACCAATGTGCCTTTCAAAGATTTGGTGAAAAAATATAAAACTGTTCAAAAGTTATTCAGAAAACAAATTTCCCATTATAGTCAATGGGAAAAGTTAAAAATCACGAAACTTTCGTGAGAGACCATTTCTACTGTCACAAATGACCCTTTTACTTTTCTGAGGAGTCCATTTTTTTTCAGTTACTGTACAGAAAAATGCCTGGTGTTTTAAAACTGGGACCATCTAGGTACACATTGATTGTTGTGTTTACCTAGTCGGGTCCTGAAAGCTAGCCATATCTTTTTGGGGGGGGTTAAACCCCCGAAATCATTTTAATTTTTTGGAAAAATACTTTCGTAAAATACTTTGTGAATGTGAAAGTTTCTTGAGGTTTTCTCATGAGACTTTCATGATTTGCGAAAGTATTTTGCTAAAGTATTGCCAAAATAACTGCAAATCTTTGACAGCGTCCTACAACAAAATGATTTGGTCTTTTTGGCTGAAATCTGCAGGGTGGAAAGCCCTGGTCCCACAAATGTGCCTTTTGGGGGTTAGGTGCCAAAACATTACAGGGGACCAAAGTTACAGCACTCCAAATGTCAGACATTTTCCCTTAGAATAACATTACGGCATCCATGATGCCTTTCAGGGCCGTGTCTCAAAAACAGTTTGAGATACAGACTTTTCATCATAAAAATTGTTAGTCCCTCCTAAAGAAAGACTAAGTGCAGAAGTAGGCTGGAAAGCCATAAATAACATTAAATTTGAATTTTTTTCTACCTTGTATGGTTCCTGAGATATTTAAGATCTACTGTTTCAATTGTTCATTTTCATGTCCGAGGCACAGTATTACGCCCACAGAGTTAGCATTCACAGTGCTTTTTGCTGCCCTTATCTTGGACACAATGCGCAATATGGATTTAGTCGACTTTCTATTGCGAGAACTACTCACTCTCATGATTGCAACCATACTTGAATTTTTTAGTTATGAAGGAGGAGGGGAGGACAGAGGGAAAGGAAATGGAAAGGATAAGGCCAGGTTAGTAGGTCCTCCCAAGGGTGGGGAGAGTTAAGCTAGAAGGGGGGTAGCAAAGAGGCTATAAAAAGGCTGGAGACACGTAACCCAGCCTGTTTGTTTCTTCCTCCATTGGTAATTGTCAGCAGGTGGCAACTGGCAGCAGCTGGCAGCAGCAGCAGAACTAGTGAGAAAGCAAACAGGTTATTAACTGTGGCATGGTAAACAGGGAAGGTGGAGCTGCTGGTCAGGTGAGAGAGGCAGAAGGACTATCAGGATTGATAGATGCCATACTGGAGCCAAAAAGGGGTAGGTGAAGATGGTACCTATCGTCCCCTCTTTAGTAGAGGACTTTAGAAAGAAAAAAGGGAACAGTGGAAAAGAGGAAACTTTCAGGAGGAGAAAGAGCACTTTCAGCACTCAGCAATGGTGCTATGAATTTTGGTCTGTTTACCTCGCTGTAGTCCCTTAAGTGGATCAGTGCTGCATTCCCACTGATTGCTGCCAGAGATCCTCTGAGGCTCCAGTATATGTGAGAGAGCGAAGGAGTGAGGTCTGGTGAAAGGTGTAAGGTGGATAACATGGGGCATTGTTGGGCAGAGAGAGAAGGCTTGGTGCATGGTAGAAGCCCAGGCAGGTATGCTGGGCATATGCATGCTCCAAGCAGGCTCAGACAATATTTGAGATGGAAAGGGAGAAATATAAAAAAGGCTACCTCTCCATGGGGTACTGGATAATGATCATGGTGAATGTCGCTTGGATGAGTTAGCGCTCATGAAGGGCCCAGGCCCATTAGTGGGTCCTGCCTTGTGTGATATGGCTGTCATTCTCCCAGAGCAGAGAAAGAGTGGTACTGGGATGGATCCTGGGTTTGCTTTGCCAGGGACTGATGTTGATCTAGGAGAGAGAAATGGGACTTAGTGAAAGTGCAATGTTGAGGGGGACTGGGAAGAAGTTCCAGTTATGGATGGCTGCTTGGTCAGATTGATGGCTGGTATGTAAAATAAGGCCAACAGTTTGTGAGCAGACATGTCTCTGTGGTGGGTTCCTTTGCATTAATGGTTGCTAGGGGAGATCATAGGCATTTGGTTCCTTTCCAGCAATGATCGTTTGCTTAACTCAGAGCTTTGCAGAATATCCACATGGCTGTAGTGTGCATTTGCATGGAATAGTAGCTTCTTGCCAGTCAATATTGCATGGTACGGACTTAGTCTGGCCACACTGAGCACTTGGGTGTAGTGTACATCTGCACGGGACAGCAGTTTCATACCAGATGATGTTGCACTGGGGTGGGAGCCACACAGAGATATAGTCTGGCAACTCTGAGCAGTGGTTCTGTTACAGCAAAAAGAATACACTCTGGCCAGAGCCGATAGGGCTACCACTGTGGAATTTGGGATAACAATATTGCAAATTACCAAAGTCACAAGCCTACATTTGCAAAATGTAATATAGGTTCATAAATGTGTTGTTTTGTAATAATTTTACAAAAAACTTTCAACATAGCCTTATTATTTCCCTGCCTCATGAAGACAGGCAGAGAAAATGTTCAACTCCTGGCTTAAAGGTGATTTTGCACAGGGACGATGACATTAACTTTTGGGATGCAAAAACACATTTGGGGCAGGAGTTGAAAAATGACAGCTGTCACATTCATAAGGAGCTGTAAAGAAATGCTATGTTGAAAATTTGGGGTAAAAATACTGAAAATTACCAAAGTTATGAGCCCATGTTTGCAAAAGTCAGCATAGGCTCATACCTTGTTTTTTTTTATTATTTGACACCAAATTTTCAACATAGCCTTCTTATGAACCCACCTCATGAACACAGGCAGAGAACATTTTCAACTCCTGCCCCAAAGGAGATTTCCCACAGGGACCACAAAAATCACCTTCAGGGACAGATCTGCCTAATGACAGTTCAATTGTTCATGAGGTGGGGTCCCACAGAAGGCATGTTAAAAGATCTGGGCCAAAAATATGCAAAAATGGCCAAGTTGTGTCTCTAAGTTCCAAACCCTATTGAAATACATTGAATCACATACCTGTTTCTTCAGTTCACGGACCGGCTTTGAAGAGTGAAGACATGTTTGTGTTCCAAAGAGGATTACGGCGTTGGACCCCTGATGGGTAAGTAAGGGCTTGGAGGATGTAGGGTGGTGGGTTCTCAGTAGTAGGGTTGGGTGGGGGGTTAGAAACAGTGCAAAATACATCAATGGACATTTTTCCTTTTACAGGTTAAGAAAAAAATAATTAAAAAAACCCATAAAACAGGACCGAGCATTCTCAATCAGGACACTGGGGGATTGGGCACCCCCAGTGTAACTATTATGTTTCTGGGGGAGTTAGGGAGGTGGGTGCTGAAAGGGATTGTTGGGTGGGGGGAGAAAATATTTTGAAAATAAAAAGGACCGGCATCATTTGGAGAATACTATCGTTACAGGGGTATTGGGCACCCCCTGTGTCTATGCTATGTTTCTGGGGGGAGCGGATGGGGTGGTGGGTGCTGCAAGGGAGGGTTGAGTGGGGGGAATATTTATTATGAAAATATAATTAAAAAAATTAAAATAGGTTGTCATGGCAGAACATGTTATATTCCACCATGAACAAGATGGTTGCCACATGCTACTGCACATGTGTGACTACTAACACATGCCCAGTAGAGTGTGAAGGCCAACTTGGGCATGGCAGAGTGTTCTGTGTTCTGCTGCAACTGCCAACACTGTAAAATAGTTCATTGCTACTTCCAGTACAGACAACATGAGCAGAGGGCTTCACTGACGCGGAGGCGACTGTGGTGCAACTCCAACCTGTTGTTCAGTTGGAAGGAATGCGCTTATTCCTTTTCTCTTAGCAAAAGGTTTGCAGGGCTCCACCCACTGAAGCCCTAAAAACAGGGGATTCAGTCAATAACTACATTGACCCATGTTTTACACGGTAGCAGAAGCAGTGAGGGCAGGAAGAAAGGGGGCCTTACTGGCAAAGGTGGACACTGAGTCAGCATTTCAGCTACTGCCAATGCACGAAGGGTACAGATATTTTCTAGAATCAAGAAAAAAAGATGATTTGATACCTTTTATTGGACCAACATAGATGCTATAAAAGAAAACAGGTGCTTAAGCATTCAGATTACACACAGTCCTTCATCAGAAGCTAATGACAGTTGCTTTGGAAGAATACATCCTATTAAAGTTCAGATTATACATAGAAACAGACAAAAAAGGTTGTAAAGGATCCCATTGGCCTAAAAATTACATTTAAAAGTCAGCTTAAGACCATGTAGAGAACACAGGCTGACTATCAGAGAGAAGCATTCCAAGGTCAAATGTCGCAGAACAGAAAACTCCCTTCTAAGAGGAGCTCATAAAACATATTAGAGGTTCATCAAGGAAAACAGAGTCAGATTTGAAGGAAAACATTACAAGGTCAAAGTTGAAGAATGGATAACTTTTTTTGTGAGAGAAAACATAGATTTACTGGGGATGCAGTTTTAGGGGCAGTACTATATGGACAGATGCACAGCCATGAGGTGTATACTAGTGTGTGCAGTATTCAAGCATTTTAATAAACTTTTGCAGTGAATGGTAATGATCAAGGCAGAGCAAATGGAAGTGGTTCATTATTTGGATGACTTCTTTTTTGTAAGGAAGGCTGACATTGGGGGATGTGGACACTTACTGAATGTTTTAAAGACATGTGCAGATTTTGTGATCCCATTGGCCAAGGCCAAGATGGAAGGCCCATGCACAGTGCAGTCATTTTTGGGAATAATGATGGATACACAGGCCACATTTTTTGACTGACTGTGGGCACGGTGCATGCCTTGTAGGACTTGCTGGTTAAGTTGTCGGGATCATGCAAAATGACACTAAGAGAGTTTCAACAGTGTTGGGGCACCTAGATTTTGTGTGCAAACTAATCTTGGTGGGAGGAACATTCCTGCATAGAATAGTGGAAAAAGGGTCAGGTTGCTGCAAATTCTCATCATGGACTCTGGGTGATGGAGTGTGAAGGAGAATTTAGTGGTATGGATGGCCTTTTTGCACTTCTATAATGGCATGACAATCTGGCTGACTGCTACCATTAGCCAGGAAATGGAGCTCTACATGGATGCATCAGGAGGCTTAGGATTTAGACATATTTTCATGGAGCATGATGCCCTATACAGCAGCTATCCAGGTGGCAAGACACTGGGTTAACAAAGAATGTTACCTTGCTGGGATTCTTCCCAGTTGTGGTGGCACTCTGGGTGTAGAGTGATCAGTTTCAGGATAAAAAGGTGATTTTCAAGTCAGACAACATGGAGGTAGCACACACCATCAATGAGCAGTTGAGGGTAAAAGGGCAGATGGGAGATTTTAGAAGGAGTTTTTGTTGTGAAATGCTTAATGTTAAAAATTCATTTTAAGGCATTACATGTGCCTGGGGTTAATAACATTGCAGATGCTCTTTCTCATTTACAGTGGTGGAGGTTCCGGGAGCTGCTGACTGAAGCGAAGGAGCACCCTAGGGCAGTCCCAGCATTCCTCTTGGAACTGGTGAGCCAGATGCCTGGGAGCTGATCAGGAATGCATTAGCTCTGGGCATGAGAGCTGCATACAGAAGGGGGGTTGCAGGTTTCTTGAAAGCCAGAGAAAGACAGGGGTTGGAAAACAGATGGTCCATACCAGTGGACCAGCTATGCTAGACATTCTGTAGAAGAAGCAAGAAGGGGTCTCACCGGGAGTGGTATGCCAACACCTGGTTAGATAGCATGGTTTTCCAAGGTGGTAGGTTTTGAGGACAACATGAGAGCCTTTTGACTTCATAAGTTGGTAGAAGGGTGGGTGAGAGTGCTGAGCAAGTGAGCTGATCATCGTCAGCTGATTAGCCCCAGCCTACTGTACTTGAGCTGGTTTGAGTGAGCTGGAGGCATTACATTCACCCAGATCAGAAATTATTTGGGTAGTCTTCTTGGCGGCCTTCTGCTGTGCCTTCAAGGTATCAGAGTTGATGCAGCCAAACAAAGTGGTGGAAACAGTTGTGGTCTTGGCATTTGAAGAAATTGCCTTGACAACTGAAGGGGTGTTTTTGCAGATCTGTAAAAGCAAAATGGATTTTTTGGCATTTAGCTGTTGGTGCAGCCTGCAGACACACCTTGTGACCACATGGGTTGCATGGGTAGAACTACAGAAATACATAGACCAGAGACCTGGAGAGGCTATTCTTTCTTCACGAAAACAGAACCCACTTGAAAGTGTTTCAGTTTAGATATGTTCATGGCAGGGCAATGAAAGTGTTGGGCATGAACTCGGTGGAGCTTAATGCACATTCCTTTCGTATTGGGACAGCCATAAATGCAAGGGCAGTAGGGCTGTCAGATACCCAGATAAAGGCTTCGGGACATTGGAAGTTACAGGCCTTTGAAGGATATGTATGTCCTCATCTGCTGTAACTTTCTATCTGTTTATCGACAGGTGGCATACTCCAATGAAGGCAATTGTGGATCTGTGGCCACTCATTTATCCATTGAGTAGCCAGAAGCACAGAGCACATGCTGGGAGGTGTTAACTTCTTCCTGGACCCACAAAGACAATGGGTGCAATGGAGGGGGTACAAAGGAAGCAGTTGGAAAGACTTTGTGCCATGGGCTTATGATGGAGGCCTGGCAGCAAGGCCTTCCTGTGGTAATGGTCATTCACTTGGGTGGTAATGACTTGCGGCTGGTAAAATCACTAAGCCTGATTTACCAGATGAAGGATAACCTTAATTTTCTGTGGTAATGCTGGCTGGGTGTGGTACTGGTTTGATCACATATAGTACAACAGCAGAGGTGGTGGTATGTGAGGGATCGGAACTGGCAGTGACTGGGAAGGCTCGATGGGTGGTTAGCATGTCAATGTGCACCTTTATGGTATCTATAGGTGAGAAGGTACTGCGACATGATGAAATTGTGACCACATTGTCACACCTTTATGCAAGGAATAGGATGCACTTGTCTGTGATAGGCATGGATAGGTTTTTAGCAACTACTTATATTGTAAACAAATTACCTCCTTGGAAATTAGCTCCGAGCTCAATGGAGTACTGCAACATCTTTCCTATTCACAATAATTTTATGAATAAAATTTATTACTAGTACTGCTTCTTTACTATTACATACAGGGTGTTTTGGAGAAATGTTAGTGTGGCTTGCTTTGAGGCAATGACTATAGTTACCTTGTGGTGACATGGTAGTCTCTCAGATAGAGTACAAAGGGGTTAATGGGGGAACCTACCACCAATACAGATGGGATCCTCTTGAGGATGGCAGGAGGCAAGGCCTGGGGAGCCCGGGGTACCAGTCAGGGGATAGCATCTGTGGATTTTGTCCTACATGTGTAGTGCCCTCTGATGGTGAAGGGTGCACAACACTCCGCTCTGGAGCCACCCATCAGGCCTCGGAGGCCATAGCCTCTTGGAAGACAGTGCCCCCTTTTAAGAGGATGGTGTGTCTGCTCGGTAGAAGTCCACTGAGGCTATGTGAATGGACTGGGAAAGGTAGGGCAATCTAAAATAGGCTTATTGACACTACCGAGCTACGCATGTCATGCTATTATCTGTTGTGGTTGTTTGTAATAAACACATGGCTGTGGCTATTTCTTCCAAAACAGTGTGTATGTCTCTTCTGTTCAGGTAGATGGGATACGGCCATAATCAGACAACAGAAAGCAGGTGAAAGAGCCCCTTGAAGCCTGTGTGAATTTGTCTGCAGCCCTGTACCTGTTACCAGGCAGAAGTTAGGGAGGGGGAGTGGAAGGACTGAGAAAAGGTAAAAGGGGAGGGTAAGGCTAGGTTAGTAGGTCCACTCGGGGAGAGTTGAGCTGGAAGAGGAGTAGTAAAGAAGCTATAAAAAGTCTGGCGACATGGGGCCTGATTTTCAAAGAGCTCTTAGAGCGACGCAAGTTGTGTCACTCCAGGGTTGCTACAAACTCCGGGTGTGCCAGGGACCATGCACCTGATTTTATAATAATCAGGGTCCTGGTGCCAAACATCCCAGGTTTGTCACAAGTTGACTGCTGTGCCAAACAGTTGGTATACCTGCAGGAGTTGCCACAGAGTTGCCGGTGTCGCGGGTGCAGTAGTAATGACCACTCAGACAAATAGCACTGTGGTTGGACACACCAAAGGTATGTCTAGATTTATTGTGAATAAAATAATAAAATAAAAAAAAAAAACTCAAGCTTATAATTTTCTTGCAGTACAGTTCTTCAGTTCAGAACATGCAGCGATACAGCAGTTTACATCAGTCCAACAATTCAACTGTTTTTCAGAATACAGTTTCAGCAAATTCTGTAATTCAGCATTTCAGCTCACTTACTTGCCCTAACTAGAAAATAAAATAAAAAGGCACAGCTCAGGGAGTTAAGGGAACTGACTCCCTGACATGGGTCTGTGCTTGATCTCAGACTCAAAGATCCAGTTTCAAGGGAGACCTCACCAGGTTCAATCCCTAACTTGATCTGACTACAAGGTCTCTAGGCAGCTCTTAAATATCGAGCCAGCTCCTCCCTAAGAAGCTAGACACACCTCCAATAATCAAAATATACAAAATACTCTCTATATTCTGATTAAAACATTTGTTGGAATAGCAAATAAAACACCTTAATACAAATAATCAGTTAGTCAGCAACTGTATTATCACAAGGACATGATATTTTATCTAAAAATCTTTAATAAGGTAGAAGGGGGTGTTAAATGAGGTGTAACTCCTCCCTCACAAGAGTGACAGACAGATAGGGATGCTATAAAACAGGCAGCACAGGAGTCGCTGGCTCCCTATAGGACACCCATAGCACCCAGCTAGAAGGCAGCAAATGATTGGTGAGTGCACAGGAAAGGGAGAAAAGAAAAACAGAACTTGCCTAGCTACAGGTTTTTCTGCAGGTTTTTCTATACAAAAATAAGCTTAAAGCAGAGAAATGCATTTGCAGCTTTGTACATGAATGTTTACACATTTAAACATTTTAAACAGTTTAAACACTGAGTAGCAATAAAATACAAGCATACACAGCTTTCTTTTACTGAGGTTTGCTACCTTTTTACCTTCATTTTCATGCCTATAAGTACATCCTCTTTCTTGTCTGCATAAGTCTGGTGGGGGTTGGGGGGTTACACAGAACCACACAGAGTCCTTGCTCTACTTAAACTATCTTCTGGGCTTTTCTTTCACACAGATGAACTTAAACAGGGTCTCTCTTGCAGATATCTGCTTTTTACTTAAATTATGGCAGATTTCAGCACATTATACATTGCTCAACAGAAATGCACAGTGTACTTGACCCAAACCAAATTCAGTTTTTATGTTGGCCTGCTTGCGCAGCCAACGTCTTGCAGTAGTGCAGCTTTGGAGGCACGGCCACTGTTGGGCAAATGCATGGCACACAATAGTAGGGGCGTCCCTCATTCCCCAATCAGCCTGTGTGCCAGCACCACACCATGCATACTTAAGGTGGCCATGAGATCAATCGAAAGGTCCACTGCAATGCAAGCTAAGCTCGTCATACGCAGCGAACCTCCTGATGTGCTTTCACTGGTGGTGAAAAAATGAACATGGCGGCACACCGCCTGCCATACTGCCGACTTCGAGGGTGCCCAATCCCCCTGTCGGCATGCCCTGTCTCAATGTATGTGCTGACGGGGGAGCCCACTCCCCGCTGGCATAATGCACCCCCCCATTTGTTATGTGCTGAGGGGGGTGCCCAGTCCCCCTCGGCTCTTGCCCCCCCACTTTTGTTGTGTGCTGATGGGGGTACCTAATCCCCCGTCGGCTACAGCATCTCCCTCCAACAAAACGCTTAGGTGGCACACTTGGAGACCACCCCAGCGTGCCAAAGCCCCTGCAAAAGAAAAACCATCCCCAAATGTTTTTTTAACCTGCTAAAAGAAAAGGTCCATGCAGGTCTCCCTGCCCCCTCCCATAACCCGTGACCCACCCACTGTGCACCCTGCCTCCCCCCACCCCATACTTACCTCCGGAGTCCAGTGCAACAGTCTTTGGTGGACTGGGAACACGTCTGCACTCTTCAAAGCCGACCGCGAACTGAGGAAATGCCAGTAAGCTGTACTGTATAATGGAATAAATAGGGTTTTTCAACTTTGATGCATATCTCAGGCATGTTTTGGAATTTTGGCACCAAATTTTCAGCATGGAGTTTTTGGGACCCCTCCTCATGAGTTCTGGCACTGCCATGGCGTTAATTGGCCCCGAAAGGTGATTTCACGGTCACTGCATGGAATCACATCCAATTAATGAAATGACAGTGCCACTGCTCATGAGGGGAGCTCTCAAAAAGCCTATGTTGCAAATTTGGTGGGAAAAATCCAAAAAATTGCTGTTTTATGAGTGTGCATTGCGCTGTTTCCACGCACGCTCGTAACTTCATGAATTTGTAATATTTTCACTCCAGATTTTCAAAATTGGCATTTTTCCACACCTCCTGATGAACAGTACAGTTGTCATTTTACATATCTTGGCCAAAATGTGTTTTCGCATGTCCGGCACTGAATAGCGTGGTCGCTGTGTGAAATCACTTTTCGGGACAGTTTTAGGAAATAACGGTGACAATGATCATGAGCAGAGGTCCTAAAATGCCTATGTTGAAAATTTGGTGCCGAAAGTCCATAAAATGACTGTGTTGCAAGCGTGCATTGCGCAGTTTCCACGCACCCTTGTAACTTCGTAAATTCGCAATATTTCCATGCCAGATTTTCAACACTGGCATATTTTTACACCTCCTTATGAACAGTACAGCTGTCATTTTTCACATCCTGCCCAAAATGTGTTTCCGCACCTGTGGCACACAGTGGCATAGTCACTGTGGGAAATCAACTTTTGGGACAAATTAACAGAATCGCAGCGCCACTGTTCATAAGGGGAGGTCCCAAAATGCCTATGTTACAAATGTGGCTAACAAACTCCCAAAAATAATTGGGTTACGGATGTGTGTTGCGCAGTTTGTATGCATACTCATTGCTTTACCAATATTTCATACTGTCACTCCAGATTTTCAACATTGACATTTTTTTACGCCTTCTCATGAACAAAGTTGTCATTCTCCACATCCTGCTCAAAAATGTGTTTTCATCCCTCTGTCACCACATGGCACAGCCGCTGTGCAAAACCACCTTTCAGCTAACAAAGTGATTGTGCCACTTTTCTTGAGGTGGCCTGACAAGCAGCCCATGTTGAAAGTATGGAGTGAAACTACCACCACACGCCTACGGTGTTAGGGTTTCCAACTGTAGCACCCCACTCCGTACAGACTGACAGGTGTCAGGGGTGTGACTTGGGATCATCAGATGTAATGCTCACGCCATTCCACCCCCACCCCTGCCCTGCAGCCACTGACAGGCATCATGGTGTGCCTTGCACTGTTTGGCCACAAAGTTCACTTCATGCTCCTATACTGCACCCACGTCAGCGTATTTACTTATGGAATGGGGTAAGTATAATGCCCAAAGACCCCAAAGCACATCCTGACACTTGTCATGTCTACAGGGTAGAGTGAGGTACAATGGCATGAGCATTATAGCTGATGACCCAAAGGCACACCCCAATGCCTGTCGCTCTCTAGAGGATAGGGGTGGGGCTGGCATCACTTCAATACTTCACTGTAATTCCTATTATGCATCTCTAGCTCCGGCACTGCCAATGCAAATGCCAGTGCAACAACATTCAGCATTGACAAATGCTTGTTTTTTAAAGGTACAGGAGAGTGAGTGCAGCTGAAAGACAGCTTCTCTGTCTTTTCACCATTACAAAATGGCAGTAACACAGGCTCTCTTAAACGGGGACAAGACAATCCACAGTACTTTTATTTAAGACTACCAGGAAGTAAAGTAATTATTTCTTTAGCCTCAGTACAGCATGCACAACTAAGTATGGGTAGGAAAACAGAAGACAGAAAGAAAGAAAGGAAGAGTTTTTTTTTTAACAACATAAGCATAGTGGGTTGCCAACCTGCCATGTCTTGCCAGGGTTAGAGAAATGCTGTTGCGCAACATTCTTTATAGAAACAGAGTCTAGGAAAGAACCCACACTTGTGTACACTACCAGTACTACTGTGGCAAAGAAAAAGAGGCTTTTACCACAGCCGGCTCATAGAAGGAAGGGGAGGAGCAGGATGGTGGGGCACTGCCTGCCAGGGTTAGTGGTGGGGGTTCCACTAGACCACCAGAGAATTTTATATAAATGATTTTGGGGAAGATCAGGGATTGGGGGGGGTCTGCTAGGTCACTAGGGAAGATTTTTCAATATTTATGAGGGACATCGAGGATTGAGGGGTCCACTAGACCACCAGGGAATATATATCAAGGTTTATGGGGCACAACAGGGATTAGGGGGGTCCACTAAACCACCAGGGAAGATAAGTAAACTGTAACTGTTCATATATAATACATTACAATGTGAATGCACTTAGCTGGGTGCCACATCACTCCAACTGATGCCCAGCTGTCCCCCCAACTCCACCATGCCACATCCTGTGTCCGTTCTGCACCTAGCAGCCCAGTGTCAGATCCTGTCCACTGGCGCATGCCATTTAGATCACCTCCTGGCTGGTCTAAGTGGTGGCCCTTGCTGTGTCCATGGTGGGGCTTGAAAAATACCAAAAAAGAGGTGTTGCAGCCCTGACATAGTGTAAACCCCCTTGTGACCTGGCACACCGGGTTGTTTGCTGCAATGTTAGTGCAAGGGCGCTCTGGTGCAGCTGCATCAGGATTTGATGCAGGCTGCATTAGAAAATTGTGAATGACACAAGTTGTGATGCAAGTCACCCCATGTGTCAAAATCTTTTGACAGAAGTCCCCTGCATCATTTTAGCCCCTTTGAAAATTGGACCCATGTAGTTTAGTCTCTTTGTTCCATCTTTCAGTTGAAATTTCCACCCACCCACCCTGAAGACTGGAGTTAGAGGGCTGAGGGTAGGTAGGAAATTTTTATCCCAATAAGATGGGGATCGCGTTTTAGGTCAAGGAGAAATGTTTCTGGGTTTTTGTTTTTTTTTTTCAGTGAGGTTTTCTGGGTTTTCACCTCCTCTGACAAGATAGTGGTAGGGATATAGTGTAGGATGTCATAGTCATGTAAGGAGAGTGGCACATTAGTCTCACAGGTAGAATACAAAGGGGGTAACAAACATAGAAACATAGACTTTGACGGCAGATAAGGACCTCTTGGCCTATCTATAAGATAAGTTGCAGATCCAAGTTAACCAACAGCCTATTTCTTCCTGCCCCCCACAAGAAGTACTTTATGTCTGTCCCATGCATTCTTGAATTCTAACACTGTTTTTGACCCCATGACCTCCTCAGGAAGGACATTCCATGAATCCATCACCCTCTCCATGAAAAAATACTTCCTCACATTGCCCTTGAGCTGCCCCCCCCCTCTATCTTCAAACTATGCCCCATTGTTCTTGCACATCTCTTTTTCTGAAAGATGCTACCCTCTTGGACTTTGTTGATTCCCTTGAGGTACTTAAAAGTTTCTATCATGCCCCCCCCCACCTTCCTCAAGGGTTGCTAAGCTCCTTTATTGTCTCTTTGTATGGCTTCTGTTGCAGACCCTGCACCATTTTAGTTGCCCTCCTCTGAACTACCCCCATCCTTTCTATGTTTTTGTGGTGATAGGGTCTCCAGAACTGCATGCAGTGCTCCAGATGGGGTCTTACCAACTGTCTGTACAGAGGGATAACAACTTCTTGTTTTCTACTGGTGATGCCTCTCCCTATACATCCCAGTATCCCTCCAGCCATCCCTACTGATTTCTCACATTGCTTGCTAACCTTTAAGTAATCTGATATGACTACCCTCACGTCCCATTCCATTTTTGTTGTTGTTACTACCTCCCCCCAATTGTGTACTCTTCCCCTGGGTTTCTGTTTCCCAGGTGTATTATTTTGCACTTCTTTGCATTGACTCTAAGCTGCCATACTTCTGACCATTCCTCCAACCTTGTCAAGTCCCTTCTCTTCCTTTCCACCCCCCTTTGTGAATCAATCATGTTGCAGATCTTTGTGTCATCTGCAAAAAAGCATAGTTTTCCTTCCAGTCCCTCTGCAATGTCACTTATAAAGATATTGGCTCTGGAACTGCCCCTCAGGCTTCGAAGGCAATAGTTCTTCTGGAGGCAGTGCCCCTCTTTTAAAAGGATGGTGGGTCTGCCTAGTGTGGTGCCACTAGAGGTAAATGAATGGACAGGGGAAGGTAGGACCACCTAAAAAGAGGCTTGCTGACACTAACGAGCTGTGCACATCATGCTTTTACCTGTCATGGTTGTATTAAACACAGAGCTGTGGCCATTTCTTCCAAAACACTGTGTATGTCTCTTCTGCTCAGGTAAGGGATAAGGGTGCTACTCAGGTAAAAAAAAAAAAAAAACATTTTTTTTTTCTATCATGGTTTGACCTCTGTAGATTTCACTTGTGGCTCCACCACTCGTGAGGTCAATAGAGGTCAAAACCTGAGACAAAAAAAATGGTTTATTTCTAGGCAGCCCTTGGCATAGCACCTATAATAGCAATGAACATAAAAAAGGAGCTAGACCGGTCCATTGGCGCAGCAGTTGGAGTTCCATCTGCCATGCCGGTGACCCAGGTTTGGGAATGGACTAGGGTCGCTGGAGGGGTGGCCAGGGGAGAAGAAAAGGAGCTTCCCAGCATGGCTCGCCTTCTCCCGGGGGCAGGGCGGGGATGCATCTCAGCACCTGCTGGCCCCTGGCAGAGGCCAGGAGCACAGCACAGCTGTCTCAGCTGAAATAGCTGGGGGAGTGGTGGACATTGGCATATGCCATGATGTCAGTGGTACGCCACTCCCCAGGGAGAAAACCCAAGAAACTACCCTGGTCGACCAGATGATGGTCCCTCTGGTCTCCCGCTGCTGCCAGGCCAAATGGAATAGGGTGCTGGCCACCCCCACTGGTGCCTTCCCTCTTGGAGGAGGGGGACCCATCCAGCGAAGGGATACACCGGATTACCTGGGTGGCCATGATGTGAGGTAAGTGGCTTTCTAGAGGGTGAGTGAGCAGACAGGGAAGACCTTGAGGGACCCGAAGGAGTGGCTGACCAGGGGTGAGGAGGAGGGGATAAACAAATACAAAAAAAAAAAAAGGCGGGCTAAGCAAAAACTGTTAAATGATTATTTATCTATTTTTTCAAATGTTTCATCAGGAAGGCATACTGAGTAGTATAACTCGTTTCAAGATGCATCCTGGGGGGAAGGAGAAGAGAAGTAATGCAAGTACATAGACATGTTAGTCGAGCAGTGTCCTTCATTAATCTGTAAGTGTCCATTCTGATCTTAAAAATGAATGAGAAATCCAGCCCCATTCATTTAAATGGGGCATGCCCCTGCGCTCTCCCTGGTCACATGTCATTATGTGCTTGAGTGTGAGGGAGTGTCAACAGGACGGGGGATCTGAGAATGCATTGGGCAGCCAGTACAAAAAGAAACTTATGAGTGGATTATAAAACATACATACTTAACAAATTTCTTGCGACCTAGCTAGAAAGACTATCATGGAGGGCAGCTACCACACCATGTGAGTGGCAGCTGCCATTGGGTAAGTTGGAAATTAACTTCCATTTTCTCAGAAATACCCAAGGACTTGATTGTGTTATCGATGAAGGCTGTGAGCCCTCTGCTCTTGTATCCTGGCACTGATGTTCCCCAGTCATCCCCAGAATGCCACCATGTTTCTGAAATGAACACCATTTTGATGTCACTATTTAGCAATAACATAGTTTCTAACTCCTCTTTCTCATTTGTAAGACTCTTAGAATTGCTTAAGTAGCATTTTACCTTAACAGTTTTATTTATTTTATTTTGTTTTCTCTTATTAAGAGTTACTTCTCTAGGTAATGACCCCCAACCCGGTGCTAGTTTAAAGCATTAGGTAATTTTTTGTCTATAATAGGGATTGGCAGATAATCGTTCCGATAAATAAATCCAACCGGATAGCTTGATTTTTCATGAAAACCAGTCTGATCAGATTTGTTTTAGATGTCAGCATGGAACAACACTTCTGCATTTCCTACTTACTTTCATTACTTAATGCCCTTAAAGCAAGTTCTGTTTTTGGCCAATTTACACAGATGCTAGGTGTGAATTGCAAGGTGTTTCGAGCAAAGGTTGCTAGGTGCAAAGTGATTATCCAAATAGGCATCCAGTTAACCATTGTTGAGGTATCATTGTTTGATTTATTAATAGGCATTAACCTGTCTCATTAAGCATGTGTGTACCTGTTTGTTTAATCTCATACATTTAAGTTGTAGACCAACAGTGCATGCTGCAGATGTGAGGTTCGAGTTGTGGTGTGCTGTGTTGGAAATGCGATTGAGGTGCCAGTTATCATAAAATGTCACAAAAACATTTTATACAGACATATTTTACATTGGACAGTGACTCTAGCTCAAAGGCTAAGTGCACTCTGTTCCACAATCCCACATTCATAAGCAGGGGGTCTTCAGTCTGTACCTTCTGGACTTCTGGGCTCTTAAATCATTTGCAAAACAAGCACAGGTCCAAATATGCTGGTATGCAAGGTGAAGAAGCTCATAATGAATTAGCAAGGCAAGCTGAATCACTTCAGGAGCCACCGTCTAAAAGGATAAAATGGGAGAGCCAGACTATTGAATCCTGTCTCGCTCATGCTAACCCATTCGGTAGTGAACACCCCTGGGGAATTGAAATCACTAATTCCATTGCAGAGATGATTGCTGCTGATGAGCAGCCTTTTTCTGTGGTTGAGAATGTTGGGTTCAAGCGGCTGTTGTCAGTGTTGGAGCCAAGATATATGTTACCGTCAAGAAGCCACTTTGTCAAGGTAACAATCCCCTCTATGTACAATAAGATATGGCCCAGAAAGCAGGATGAGTTTGCAAATAGGGAGGCAGTATAGTGTAGTGGTTTAAGGCTCTGAGCTGCAAATCTGGTGACATTCAGCAGACCAGACCTGGGGTTTGAATCCCACAGCTTCCACTTGTATACTGTGTGACCCTGAGCAAGTCACTTAACTTCCTTGTGCTCCCAGGTTGCTCCTGTAAAAAAGCTTTCAGCTTAGTGTGCTACTCCTGGTTAAACAACTAAAATAAAATATTGAGCATTTTTCATTCACAACAGATACCTGGACAACAGCCTGCTCAATTGTGTCCTACCTACCAGTGACAGCACACTGGATAGATAAATCCTTTAACAGATGGTATGCATTTTTGTTCTTAAAGCACCTTGCTGACAGACATACAGGGGAAAACCTTTTAAAGGATTTCTTACATATTCTCGACACATGGGGGATAAAGAGCGGTCAAAGGTGTCTAGCTGTAAAGGATAATGGCCCAAACATTGCAAAAGCAATGAAACTCAGTGATGTGCAAAGTGTTGGTTGTTTAGCACACACATTACAGCTCATTATTCATTATTCAGATTTTAAGCAATGTTCAGTTGAGGAGTTACTAGCTACCAGGTGAGCAATTGTGGGACACTTTAAGCACTCTGCCTCTGCATCTGAAAAGATTAAAGAGCTGCAAAAGACCCTACAGTTACCAGAGCACCGTTTGGTGCAGGACATGCCCACAAGATGGAACAGCTCATTTTACATGCTAGAACACTTACTAGAGCAACAGAGAGCGTTGACTGTTTATGCTGCCGAATGTGAGACCAGAACATTTATTAACTCACAGTGGTCTCTTGCAGAGAATGTCTGCACTTTATTAAGGCATACTTGTGATAATATAAAACTGCGTGAGAGGGAGGTTTTGAGAAGTTCGGAGGGAGACTGGCATTTTAGGAGGGACAATATGTAAACGCACCGAGTTGACCTTTAAATTATGAAAAACTATATAATATACATATATGTGTGTGTGAATATATATGTGTGTGTGTGTGTGTGTGTGTGTGTATACTGTATATATGCACATGTATATGTATATATGTACACACACACACACACACACACACATACACACATACATATACATAACGTTTCTCCCACTGATACAGAGTTGCAGTTGCACAAACGAAACCTGTTTCTCATCAACACAGTCAGTGGAAATATCAACATCCACAGTCCCCTCTCCTTAAAGTCTGCTTCCAAAACTAAAATAAAAGCCTAAGCTTATAGCTAATCTGGTACATATATATCTACTAGTTATAACCTGAACTGTGAGCAACAGCTGTACACCGGAGGCAGAGTGTGAGTTATGACATGACCATACATGAATGCTGTTGCCGATTGCCATTTTGGCAGTTTCAGTTTAACAAATAGTGGTCATGGCAAGTGTACCAGGAGAACAGAATACCTACTCAAATCTTTCAAACAAACCTGAGTTGCTCCACAATAGTTCCATCTTGTAGAGCTTACGGTACACTGTAGGATCGAAAGTGAAGAGGCGCGGAACTGCGTGTAGTGGCTGTGTGTCTTACAGATTCACTGATGTCACTCGGTTCTTTGGCCAAAAGATGGCATTCAAATATTAAATCTCTCTAAAGGGATGTGTCCCCTGGTCACTACTTATCAAACAGAGAAAGTACCTGTAAAGTGATTCTTCAGTTGCCAGCCCACCCAAAATTAACTGATTGTTTCAGTTGGGAGATTTGCTTTCCCGGGCTGGGGGGTGGGAGTTTAATTAAAATAATGGGACTCTCCCTGGCAAAACGGGAGACATCATATGTGTGTTAAGGCCATTTGAGATTGAAACCAGATGGTTAAGTTCTGATTGTGCCTGTGTTTCTGACATTATCCCTACTTCCACAGTGCTATTTCACTCAGTTGAGGGAAGAAAAGTACTGGGGTTGCAAGCAATGAAAATTGCAATGCTTGAATCCATTAACAATCAATTAGTGCAATACCAGTCCATAAGGGAGATTGCCCTGGCTACAGTCATAGATGCAAGATGCAAGCTTCACTTTTTCAGAACTGAGTGTGGGAAATCATTTGCTAAAGCTGTCATGAAACAACTTGTTGAAGAGCATTGTGAGATGTCTGATGAGCCACGTAGTACAGTACAAAAGCAACTAAATGAAAAAAAAACATCGAGCAGGAATGTGACACAGATGACCCATGGGATGTCTTCTCACAGACAACTCACTACCCGAAGACAGTAAGTAAAAAAAATATTTACAAATAGCAGACAGCAGCAAATTCTGTGATAATATGAGTTCCATTAAGTGCATAGCAATAGCAGGCTTTTATTTATTTTTCAGCTTCAGTTATTGATGGTGTGTCCAGTCTGAATCAAGACCTTGACATTTACCTTGCAGAAAATCTGATGCCAAAAAAAAATACACCTGATGCTCTTACTTTCTGGAAAATGCAAGGACACAGGTTTCCAGTGCTGAAAAAACTTGCAATGCAGTACCTGTCCGCTCCACGCACCAGTGTGCCCAGTGAGAGAATTTTAGTATTGCTGGTGATATAATAAAAGAGAAGCACTCCCGGCTCACCCCAGAAAATGCAAACATGTTGCTATTCATAAAACAGAATATGGACAATTTTTATAAAAATTAAGTGTCCCTGTATCTTTTATGATTTCTTTACAGTGCTTCATTAAATTGATTATTCTGTCGTTGTGTGAGGTTATGTGTTTTTTGGAGCAAACATTTTATTAGACCACTGTTTCTCTCTATCACTATATCCGACCTAATAAATATCCTGATCTGGTCGGAGATATTGATGGATAAATCCATATCTGATATCCGGGAAAATTATGCTATCCTCCCACCCCTAGTTTATAATGTTTGTTAGCATATTTGTGCCATTTGAGCTTAGGCGTAGGCCATTTTTTGCATACATGTTCCTTTGTTGGAAGAAAACCTCCCAAGATTTTATAATGGCGACATTTTCTTTTTGACATGTTTTCCTGTCTGATGTTTATATGCAGTATCATGTTGTTTCCTTCTGGATTACCTCTTAACACAAGTAATATTGCCTATATCATAGCCTTTCCTCCCTGATTTCTTATTGTTTGTGTCAGATCCAGAAGGTCATCCACAATATATTTTTCATGGTCTCTTCCAACATCGTTAGTGCCCAAGTGAAGTACTACTATTTGACCTTCTTTATTTAGATCCATGACTTTTGGGAGATCGTTTTTTATGTAATTGATTTTAGCCCCTGGTAGACAGTTAACGTCTCTATTGGCTTTGTCTTTGCCACATACAGTCACAGCCAAACACATGGTCAGATATTTCCTGAAATTTATGTGAAATTTCTAGAGAAATCGCCTGCATTCTGCATTTCTACAGAAGGGGCAGCGGAGAGAAACTCTTTAGAAATTGTGCCAAATATCTGGAAATATCTGACCATCAGTCTTTGGCTACTATTGTATTATTGTGTCTGTTCTTCACAAGACTGAGTCTCCTATCACTAGAACTGTTTTATTAGCATCTTCACCTCTGGTTTTGTCATCTGGAACATCTATGTCTACTTCATTCATCTCATGATTGCCCAGTGGTGCACAGCTTTTTGTAAGTAATATCTCATGCCCCATCACCCTTCTTCTTTTGTTACTCTTCTTACCAGTTACTGATGTCCAGTCATTAGATGTCCCCTCCATGAAACTATCAGCTATCTCCTCATTCATCCTGAAAAATGAACTTCCCATAGGATATAATGTGAACTTAAAAACTTAATGACTTTGCAACAGTTTAATATTTTTGCACCAGACTAACAGTGGCGGTTCTTTTACCCAAGTTCTTTCTAGCATAAAAAATTCAAAATGAAATTTCCCACTGTCTGGGTGCAAGGCAATGAGGAAAAAACTGCAAAAAGTGGTGACTTTTCACTTTTTTACACTATCCAGATTTCAGAATCTGCACATCCAACCAGAATGAAACCTGCCACTTCAAGAGATCATCCCCATGATACAATGCATACCAGATTTTGTTAAAATCTGTTGAATAGTTGCAACATAATTAAAGTGCAAAATTTGACATTTAACTAACATTAAACAGGCTTCTCAACCCTAACTATAGGGGCATGACCATACCCCTATAAGTTGCAAAACACTTTATCAGTGCTCCAGTTAGGGTTAAAGTGGCAAGAGGTGGGAAATGAGGCATTAGGGTTTCCAACCCTAACACCCCATCTTCCCAAACCATGCAGGTAAGTAGGTGTGGGGTGTGCCTTGGGCTTCTCAAGCCTAATGCTCACCCCATTCTATATGTAAATAACAGTAGATGTGTAGACTTTATGAGAATTGGGTTAGCGTTAGGCTTGAGAAGGTAAAGGCATTCCCCCATCTGCTCTCCTGACTGAGGGTGGGATATTTGAGTTGGAAACCCTAATGCTCATTTTCCAACTTTTGTCACTTTGACCCAAACTGGAGCATTAACAAAGTTTTTTGCAACTTATTGCTTTTTGAGTTAGTATAATAGCTTCTTATTTTACTGTGGGACCACAGGGTCCATAGGACCCTGCCTTCCCATTCCTCTGTAGATGCATATATGTATGTATGAAGCTTTTGAAGCACAGGGCCCAGAGGGCCCTGTACCTCCATTTATAGCACAACAGTGACCAAATTATTAGCATAACCATTTCATTACCCCACCTCATGTACCGGGTACAGAAAATTTTCAAATTCCTGCCGAAATATAATTCTGCAGAATTGCAATGCCATTCCATACCATAGGTGTGAAAACACATTTTGGCCAGGATCTGAAAAATGGCAGCTGAGGCATACGTGAAGTGGAGTAATAAGAAGGCTATGTTGAAAATCTAGGTTCAAAATTTGTAAAATGTCCAAAGTTATGAGTGTGCGTAGCCAAATTGCAATTAATGGTCATAACTTTGGCATTTTTTTCATATTTTGACCCCAGATTTTTAACATAGTCTTCTTATGTCCCTATCTCATGAACAAGGGCAGACAAAATTCCAAATTCCAAATCCCAGCTGTAAGGTGAATTTAACAAGTGACTGCAAACCACCTTTTGGGCAGGAGTTGCATAATGGCAATTCTATTGTTCATGAGGTGGGGTCCACAAAAAGGCCATGTTGAAAACCTGGGATCAAAATTTCAAAAAATGGCTATGTTATGCATAAAGGTTGAAACCTCCATTGAAATACATTGAACCGTATTTACCTTAGTTTCTGATATTGCAGTTGCTTGTTCCAGTAGCAAGACATGTCTTTGATCAGACAGCGGATGTTGAACCTGGGACCTGTTCAGGTGAGTGAGTGTGTGTGTGTGTGTGTGGGGGTACAGGTGGGTGTGGCATGGTGGGTGCTGAGTGGAAGGTGGGGGTGGGGGCTGATCAGTGAGGGACTGTTTTATTTGTTTAAAGATTTTGAAAATAAAAATTAACAAGGGACAGGTTTTTTTACTTCAGAGTTATGCCTGCAATGGGAGGGTTGGGATACCACTAGACATCACGGGATACAAAAAAATTAATGGGGATAGCAATCGGTGGGTGGGGGTGCCACTAGACACCAAGGAATATACTTTCTTTCATTAGCAGATAAGTAGTAACCTCACCAGTACAGAAAAACACAGACATACCACAAACACAGAGGGCAGGTCAGCACCACACAAGAACAGGGACCCATTGGTCTTAGAAAATTGCAAAGCTTTATTTTCATTTATCACAGTTTAAATTTTCTGAGACCAGTGGGTCTCTGTTAGATGTGTGAGACCCCCATTTTATGACTTTTGTTAACATCACCGGTTTCACCATCTTCTGCCACCTACTTCCTTCTGATCTGGATTGTCCACAAAATAAAAAGTTTGATAACAGTGTGCCTGAGTTGGGTAGTCCTATGGGGAGTCAACCTGCTACTGGAGTTTCTGTTAGCAGCAGGAGTGATGAAGTTCCATAAAAAGTAAAGAGGAGGGGTCCCCAGGGACCTCTCCAATGGAGAGATATTGTGTTTCTTTGGCAGGCAGGGAAGTTTCAGAAGATACAGTTACTCACGGTCACGGGGGTCATGTACTGCACTGTGCATACCTACTTAGATGCATTTCATTTACATTTTTATTGCACCACAAAGGCTACCTTTTTACTGCATGTCTGAAAGCCACTTCAGCAAATAGGTAGCATACCTCAACAATGCTTTTGGTTCTTTATATTTTGCACCTCAGGTCCACCAGGCAAACATAGCAAAATCCTGTATAAAGAACCGTGAACATTGTCTTTTCTACAGTAGCTGTTTTATTTAGGGGGGCAGTGATGGGGGTGAGGGGTGACACTAGACACCAGGCTAAGGACGCTCACAGTTCGCACTGCAACCAGCAGCACAAGTTCAGCTGTGCCTGCAGATGTCAAGAAATTACCGCAGTTCTCATACAGAGAACATGGGGAAAGAGTTCCCCTTGCTAAGCTGGGCACCCAGGACTTTTCAGACAAAGTATTTCTGGCCCTAATTGTGAAAAAAAAAACATCAGAATCTAGCTAAACAGGGCCCGTTAAGCTAGGTTATGGTGTTTGTTTTTTTAAATTACAATGTTTTTATGTATTTTCCATGCTTTTTAGTTCGTGGAATAAAACACAAGATGGTGGCTTACCAGGTCTGAATGTGTAGTACGGTACGGGCTGCACACCCATTGGCTCATGCTGTGGACCAATGGGCATACTGCCCTACCTACGGTGTCATTCGGTGGGCAGAGAGGCAACAGGCAGGTGGGGTGCTGCCACCCTCCACTGACTGGGGGGGATTGGGGTGGTGGGGCTCAGTGGGCAGGTGGGGAGGGGGTACCACTGGAAAACCAGGGATATTTGAACTTCTTTTATTTATACTTAAGCCTGCGATTGGGCTGATAGTGGTCCACTGGACCACCAGGGATATTTGAGCTTCTTTTATTTATACTTAAGCCCGCAATCGGGCTGACTGCAGTCCACTGGACCACCAGGGATATTTGAGCTTCTTTTATTTATACTTAAGCCCACAATCGGGCTGACTGCAGTCCACTGGACCACCAGGGATATTGTATTTATTTCTTTATACCTAAGCCCACGATGAGGCTGACAGCAGTCCACTGGACCACCAGGGATATTGGATTTATTTCTTTATACCTAAGTCCGCGATCAGCCTGACAGTGGTCCACTGGACCACCAGTGAAATGGGTTGTAATTTTATTATACAAATGCCCATGATCGGGCTGAGAGCAGTCCACTGGACCACCAGGGAGATAGGAGGTGATATTTTTGAACAGATGCCCATGATCGGCCATGGGGGGGTACTGCCACGGAGGTGCAGCCGGAGCTCGGGGCCAAAGGTGGCAGCTGCCATGTTGCACCCTGCAATATGGCAGCTCACCTGTGGGTGGCCAGCTGTTGTTCCTTTTTTTATGGGATCAACTTTGTGCGGCACAAGTAGGGGCTGCACATGCATGGACTCAGCACATCCTGGGCTGAATATCGGGATGTACAGAGTATGCATGGGCATGCGCCCCCCACCTGTGCTGCATGCAGTACATTATTGATGTGCTCCGGTGCATCGGGATTTGTGCCAGGCACAATTCTCATTTGAATATCGCACCAGCGTGCATCAGTGGATTGTGCATGGCACAGCACTGTTGCACCATGCGCAACCCTTTTGAATATCTGGGCCAGGGTGTATAACCCAGATTTTTACTTACATATATGATGCTGTAATGTTTTTTATGTGGCAATATAGTACTCCCCTGCAAAAGCAAATACCGCTATAGTGCAATCCCAACTAATACGAACAGGGCACATGGCACCCAACAGCAAACAGCTGTTTCTATGGTAAACTCCACCACAGCACTATCACTTGCATATACTATGCTCTGCTACCCCTCTGCCACCAGTCTGTAAAGGTTTTGGAGTCAGAGTAGGGGAGGAGCCAAAGGAGAAACACTCAAGCAAAGCACCTGTGCTTTGTAAATATAGTACTGTACCATCAGTCATCACACTGGCTATTTTTGCTGCCTCATCACAGGCTGTCTAATTTCCGGTTGGGGTTTGTTTGTACTGATGACTGATTTCAGTTTCATATCTCATCAGTCTCACCAAGATGGCACTGTAAGTCTTGAAATACAGAAACCAAAGTAACTGAATAAATACTGTACAGTGCTAACCGAGATCAAACAGGGCAAGCTGTATCTGAGAGTCATAGGCGGGGGAGGGGAGTAGGTAGCACAACGGAATGCAGCTAAGATGCAGAATCAAAAACAACATACAATACTCTGTAAACTTTGTTGACTTACACTGACACAATAGGTGAAATGAAGAGGGAGATAAGTTAATACATGCTGCTACATATAGTACTGGTGGATACAGCACAGCAACGTAATATAATAAGTGCTCTGCATGTTATTTATTTTTTTAACCAGGAGTGACACACTAAGCTGAAAGTTTGTTTACAGGTGTGACCTGGGAGCATAAGGAAGTTAAGTGACTTATTCAGGGTCACACAGTATGCAAGTGGGAGCTGTGGGATTCAAACCCAGGTTTCTAGCTCAGAGCCTTAAACCACTGCGCTATACAACATCTTTTGCTTAAACAAACAGGGAGCTATAACAAAACATGTCATGACTCCCAGTTTGTTATAGTGAGGGAGTACTGAAATTGTAATGGTTAAAGCTGTTCAATAAAGATTGGTTTTACTGCTACTACTAGTTAACTGCCCTCTTATTTTCCTTTCCATGCCAGTTGTGTATTCTGAAATGTTTTGTCTAATGTTTGATATACAAATAATCTAGCTTTGGGGTGCCCTTAGAGCTACATAGCGTACACACTCTCCTCACCAGCTACTGCTCTTTCTTTTCATATTTCTAAGGCATTCCATGACATCAGTTGCACTATTCCATGCTACGCATCTGAATGGCTTGGACTTACTGATGACATAAAATGTTCATGCAGTATGAACAGAGAAAACTGCAACTGCTGAGGATGAAGGGATTCAGATTAGTTACAAAGGCAATAAAAGACTAGATTAGTAATTCAAGAAAAATGGTCAAAACATATCAGAATATTAGATAGATACTAAAAGGACAGCAGGAGGGCAATTAGAGGTGTAAGTAAATGTTTTCTATCAACTTTAACAGACATACCTTTCACCTCACTGATTTGGTAATGCAATTATAGACCGCAGGAGCATCCACGACCAATCACAGCACTTCCTTCTGTTGCGTGAGAGGTACTTTTATTCCTACAAGAGTACCTCACCCACTGAGCACTGTAATGAGCTTCTCGATGACTGCTATTTGTGCCACAGAAAGTGACCACAAAAAAAGGTATGTTTTTTGAAATCGTGGCACAAACTATAATAAACTGATAGAGGCACTAGGAGTATCACTTATAGATATGTGTGTCACCTTTTGCATCCTTCAGGCACCAGAACTGCTCCCCTTCAGTTTGCTGTTCTGTTGCCCTAAGAATGGACAAGGTAATACTCTCATATCCATAAGAGGCCCTCCTAGTGCCCCTATAAACAGAATAAATGTCTCTGATATCAAACACCTGCATTCACTCTGGATGTGTAGTCACTGTAAAACAGTGAATCATTTGACAGTGTTTGTTCTAACAGCATGTGACCATTCCCAGCAGCTCAACACCTGGAGTCATGGGCTGAGGAATGCATAGGCCGAATAAGCCATGGCTTGCAAGCTGATTTGAGGGGGTAGGCATTCGGTGCCCTGGTTATTGATTTAATTCACTCCCAGTCATGATTCCCACCACTACTGATGTTATTATATGTTTGCTACCCTCGGGATGAATTAAGCGTAAAGCTGAATGTGTAAATCTAAGTACTACTGTTATTGTTTGCTGTCATTGTGCCCTTTCTAAAGCACATCATGGGGTATATAAGAGAGCAGTGCAGCAAATATGACTATGCAAGTTGGGGAGGGCAAAGATGAACTAAAGTGGGCTTTGTCTTAGACAGTTTGTTTTCCTAGCCATGCCACTGCCTGCAGAACCTCTGTGAAAAACAAGAGGACTGGACACAGCTCCTAACAAGCATTTGTCAAAGCCAAATGTGTTTGTTTGCTTGCATGCTGTAGCAAGTTAGAACAACAGTATTCTGAAGCTGCTGGTAAACATTTCACCCTCTAGTAGCCACTGTGCCGTGCTAAGGAGAATATCTAACATTGGCTGATGCCCCAAAGAGCACACTCTCTGCTGGTATCTCTGGTTTCCTCTGGCTGTGCAATCTGTCTTCCAGTATCTTTGCTCCCTCAGGTCACTTTCTTTCTCTAAAACCACAGGGATTCGGGCTCGGCAGACCCCTTTTCTCTTTGTCTTACAGTCTCCAAGCTCCCTGAGACCTGAGTGCTGTTTCTCCGAAGGTATCCCTGCAAATGTAACCCTGCTCTTTCTGACTCTCTTTCATTCAATATTCCAGCTCTCAGGGAGGCCTGTCTTCTTTCTCTCTCTGTTGCTCTTGCTCCATCTGGTCATTCTTTCCCTTGGTATCCCTGACTCCCTCAGGCCATTCTTTCCTTTCTAGTATTAACAGATCCCTCATCAGGTTGTTTTCCCTCTGCTTTCTAGTATATGACTTCCTCCAGCTGCTCTGTCTCTCCTCTGGCCACATTTTTATGCTGAGCTGCCAATATCTCAACTCCCGCAGGCCCTTTCTCATCCCCCCTAGTATCTCAGCTCCTTCAGGGACCAAAAAAGAACAAATGGAAGCACTGATGAGTTGCCGGGAAGCTGCTGAAAGGCAGCCAAGAGAGTATTACACAGTGAAACAATAAAATGCAGCACACAACCAAGGTTCAGATATGTGCGAGATTTATTAAAAGTGAACAAATGGTACCACAATTACTCAAGTGCTTTGAGGCACCCTGCCTCATCCTCAGGGAGTTAGGGGCTGCCAGAAGCTGCTGGAGTTAAATACTGTGCTCAGTTAGTTGAATTTAATTAGAAAAATCAATTAACACAGGTGAAACAAGACAGTGTATTAAGCCAGTAGCGGGTTCCTCTAAACATTCTCATGAGTTATGTGCAAAGTACTAAAAATTAAAGGGACTTTAATAAGCTGGACCCCTTACTGCTAATTGCTACACATTAGATCTGCCAGCTAAGGTGATCAAAATCCAAATGACCTTCAGAGATGGGGTAGGAGAAACCTGTATAACAATACAAGTGAAATTTAAAGTGCACAACAAATTTAAAGACAGCTCCTCTGAAGTCATCCTGGAGGGGGGCTAGGCACAGATTTAGCAAACATTAAGTAGTTTCAAGAATTCACGAAAGATATACAGTATTTGTAAATGCAGTACATTGAAAAGCTGCAAAACTTGAATCAAGACCTGACACCTAGGATCCAAAATATGTGCAGTTTTCAAATGTTCATATCTTCTGTAATAAAAAAATATATTTCTGTACTATATACTCAGACAGGATCTTACAGAATTGGTCCCATTTAACTTCAAAACACAAGGACTCTCACATACCAAATACTCACATAATAAATCCCAACCCCAATTATATAAACTACATTACTCATTTGTCTCTATTCCTGTATCCCTCCACACACACACACACACACACACACACACACACTCACACTCTCTAACACATACACACTCATCACCTATTCATACTTAAATTCACCCTCTAATAATAGCACCTATAGTTAAAACACCCATACCCCATCTGGCCCGCTGGTGACAACCCGGGTTCGGAAGCAAATCTGGCATGTCGAAGGGCCAGCCAGAGGCCAGAGGATCAAGCATCTGCAGGACTGCTTCCCTTGTCTAGTGGGAGGGTGGGCAGTGCCTGATGCTTGCCCGCCCACTGGTGGAAGCTGGGGGAAAGGCAGCCTGGGTCAAGAATGTGGGAGGGGTGGCAGACGTTGGTACATGACATGAGGGAGTGCATAGCATGAACCATTACATCATTCCATGCCACACCTCCTTGGGACAGAAAACAGAAAAAGTCCAGCTGCAGGCTGATGAGGGGCTCCTGCAGACCCCGCACCTGACCTGCTGGGCATGTCGGCCTGAACTGGATCCATTCTCCAGCAAAGCTTGGGGAACCCCGCCAACCCTACCAGGGGGGCAAGCCCTGTGGAAAGATGCCAGGCAGGTAAGTCCCAGCAGATATCAGGGTAAGGGGACTTGGGCGCTCCTCAGAGGGATAGCCAACCAGGAGGAGAGGATTAAAAAAAAAACATACCACATTCTCTCCCCTTCATACACCCTTCATGCATAAATATGGAAAATACTGCAGCACAATTATTGTACTTCTATACAGTGAATACACTGCACTTATACATTCCAAAAGGGATAAAAAATACAGAGCAAACTAGAATTAAATACAAGATCATGCTCAGGGTCCATAAAGTCCAAAATGTCAGGCAGTAGGTCCAGTCCAAACAAGTACATCACATAAAAATTCTAAAATACCCCCCAGAACTGCAGATATATCTCAAGTCTTAAAATATTCCAAAAATGAATGAACTGAACCTGTAAGAAATACCAACACACTATTGGACTATACTTACTACCTGAGAATGCAGGAAACAGGGAGAACCTATCAAGGTTTGTAGATTTTTTTCTTTCTGCAGCCCTTGGTTGGATTGCTGAGGTCCCACAACAGAGATTCTTCTGATTTTCTGTCCAAACTGAGGGACGTTTCTTTGGAAGTACCACCATAATTAATAAGAAACTGACATACCATCTCTATACTTGCATGCCCCATCATCAACAGTAGGTTTGGAAGCACTAGAACAATTTTTGTGGATCTGTACCTGTACCAGTGAACCATCATCCAATTTCCTAGTGGTAGCTGTAACATTTATTTTGAGTCATAATTGTTTTATGTTCGACAATAAATTTTATTTGCAGACAAATGGCACAGATATGGGGGCTTTATCTGGTGCACTGATACAGGTCCATTGATGATCCACTTGATATTAGGGGGCTAATGAGAAACAAGCAGAAGCATTTGTCCAGTATTACAGTAGCACGGTAGCACGACTATACCTCAAATGTTGCACTTTAATTATCTTTGCAAAAATTCAGTGGATTTGCAGAAAATTATGTATGCACGGTCTCAAGGGGTAGATCTCTTGTCTTGCCAAGTGTCTTTCTGGTTGGATGTGAAGATTCCGAGACGTGGATAGCAAAAAAACATTTATTAGTATAAACAAACTCAATTAGCAATTTATGATTGGGATTGGAAAGCAAAACATTTGTTGTTTTGGATTTGCTGAACAAGATAAAATCATAAGTTCCAGAAGCTTTAAAAAATCAACAGCTGGCTGCCATATAAGCTGTCAGTAAGCTTAGCATGAGTACAGTAGAAAGCTTCTATTTTATGTGAGTTCACTGAAGCTGATGTGATGGCCAACCATGGAAGTGAGAGGAGGTAAGAGGAGGGCTGTGAAAGTACCCATATTGAGCTTGGAGCAGTGCTAGCCACTTGGTAAGGAGAGTGTGGGAAAGTGGGATGTAAGCAGGTGGGTTAGGTGGGGGTGGACACTGGACCAGTACTTAGTTGTAATAATGTCCATGGGTGATCACAGGTGGGGGGAACCACTGGAAGGCAGGGTATATTTAGTAATTGGAAATGGGTAATCAGGGGTGGGGAGAGCCACTGGCCACCAGGACATATTACAAACACCTTTACCATACACATCACCACTTGGAGGAGTGATAGGAGGGCGCCACTGTACACCAGGGCATATTACAAACACCTTTACCATATGTATTACTACTTGAAGGAGTGAGTGAGGGGAGCCACTGGACACCAGTGCATATTGCAAATACATTTACCATACACACCACTCAAAGGAGTGATTCGGGGGGGTCACACTAGACCACCAAGGTATGTGAGAATCAGCTCAGTGGAGCAATCTGGGGAGATACATTAGACCACCAGGGTATGTGGGAATCAGCTCAGAGGAAAGATTGGGCGGTAGGGAGATACACTTGACCACAAGGATATCTGGAAATCAGCTCAGAGGAGTAGTCAGGATGGCAGGATGAACTAGACCACCAGAATGTGTGGGAATCAGCTCAGAGGAGTGACTGAGGCTGGGGGGGGACGCACTAGACTACCAGGGTATGTGGGAATCAGTTTATAGGAGCAATAAGGGTTGGGGGGATACACTAGACCACCATTGTATGTGGAAACCAGCTCAGAGGAGCTTTCATGGGTTGAGAGACA
This sequence comes from Neoceratodus forsteri, assembly GCA_016271365.2. Taxonomy (NCBI): domain Eukaryota; kingdom Metazoa; phylum Chordata; order Ceratodontiformes; family Ceratodontidae; genus Neoceratodus; species Neoceratodus forsteri. The sequence continues at coordinate 164,978,144 of CM028131.1, forward strand.
CACTAGACCACTAGAATATGTGGGAATCAGCACAGAGGAACAATTGGGGGGGGGCAGGAGGACAAACTAGATCACCAGGATAAGTGAGACTCAGCTCAGAGGGGAGATTGGGGGAGTGGACCACCAGGGCTTTATTTCCCATGTTGCAGTGACACTCAGGGGCTGCTGCTCCCCATGCAAATGAGCCATGATGGGCATGCACATGGACCCTTAGCACCTTGCACGACCAGTGGGCTCATTTGCATGTTCTGGCTGAATATGGCCCACAAGGTGTCTTGGTGCTATCTTGTTTTGGGCAGCACTATTCCCTGTGGGCTATATACAACCCAGGTCTGTGTTGGGGCAGCACAATTGCACTTAGCACAGTTCCAGCATGATCCAATATTCAGTCAGATAGTGCCACCTGCTATCTGACTGAATATAGCAGGAGCCAGGGCAAGTGCCGCACAAATATTTGTGCTGTGTTTGTGTGAATTTCTGAATAACCAGCCAACAGTCTTTTTGAAATATGCACACAATACAACATCAAGGTGGCCACCTTTCTGAGGAGCACTCAAGTAAGCTATGCATACACATGCCAGTCAACTAAAGTACCTAGATAGGTAATGGTAAAATTCAGGAACCTCTGCTTATATACTGTATGATTGTGAGCAAGTCACTTAAAGGGACGGTGTCAACCCCCGTAAAGCCTCTAACTGTCCCTAGCTTGACAATAATGTTATGACTGCACACATTCTTTAGAGGTTGTTGATCTAGCTGGTAGTTTGATTCTGATTCTTTTTTTCTTTTCAATAGTGAAAAAACAGACTGCCCGCCATACTAGTGTTACCACACAAAATCTTTTGTTTTACATTCTTTGGATGGATTCTTTGCATTGCATCTTTCCTGGACTTGGGAATACCCCTAACCCAATCTAGCAACTTCTGATGCTGTGAGAGGAGAGGAGACCATTACATCATGACTGGCTACACTGTTTGGGGGTGTTCCCAATGTTCAGGATGTATGCAATAGGGGTAGATCTAAGCAATAAACAATGCCAGGGTGTGGGTTATGCTTGGATTTACCATGGCTGGTGTGGTTTGGCCACAAGGCTGCAAGTCAAGTTGTAAAATCCAGGTCAGCCATGCTAAATTCCAGCATAACCTACACCATGGAGTGGTTTATTGTGATTATACAACGTGGTCCTATACTATTTGTAAGAAAAAAATAAAGAAAAGGCAGTTTTGGGGGGCATTTTAAGTGCTTTTTTAAATATATTGTTACACCAGAAAAAAATTGTCCATTTGTCCCACATCCCTTTCCCTGATGTTAGAGTACACATGATTGTGAAGAGTTTATACATTTAGAAGAGATGACACACAACTTTGCTTAAAAAAGGTTTCAGCCTTTGTGAACTGTTTATTTCAGCATTTCTTGCCAGACTTAACAGGTTTCTATACATTGCTCTCTTTCTCGTTTGCCTCTTGCTCTCGTTGGTTTCTCCCTCACCAGACTCACATCGCCGGCTTCAGCAAGGGGTAACTCTTGGGTCTGGGACTTTCCTCTTCATGACCCTGTATCACTCGCTGTCACAGTAGCGCAGTCATGAATGATGGAGATGCGGGCACAGACAAAGAGAGGGAGAGAGACAGAGAACGACACAGAGGGACAGAGGCACACTAACAGACAAGTGCAGCTGCATGAGGCTGTCACTCACCATTACACCTGGTGCAGCGTCAACTCCTCTCTCCCCACATAGGTCACTGTTTCAATCCCTATCGCATGTCCTGCTTCTGTACACATCCCACAATTTAAGGTAGCCAATTTTGTTGTTTCCTTTCTAGTTGCCATGGTGTCCATGAATGGTTTAGAGGGTCAGAGAGCGTGAGCAGTAACTGTCAGAAGTTTGAACTGTGGAGCCGAATGTGGAACGCTGATTCACATTCATGTTGCACTGCTGTGACTGGCTGACTGCCTTACTGGTTCCTACTACGGCAGAGACTGGAGTGTGAAAACATTGGGATGCAGCAGGGGACAAGGAGGTAGAGATAAAACTTTTTTTAACAAACAAACAAAATTAAAGTGAGTTTTGTTCTGCTAATAGGTAGTTTCACTGAGAGGATTTTAATGCTGTTTGGCAAGGTATCAACCTGGTGGCTTTCTCTTTGTGTCTCAGGGCTGGAGTGATTTAAAAAGATGGCGACTAGATGTGGCTTACTGGCACCTTTTGCTTGGGTTATTGTAGAACTTACCACAGTAGAAAGGTCCCAGTTAGCCAGTGAGAATCGAAAATTTATTGACCCCATGGTATAATAAAGATTTGAAGCAAAACAAGGTTGAGAATAATTGCACCATTCCCATGCATTTTAGTTCTACTAAAAAAAATGAAGCAGATCAAACAACCAACCATTTCAATGAATTTTAGAGAAGCTAAGCAATCGTAAAATGGGTTTTCGACTTGAAATAATATGATGTAAAAAGGATTGACAGTGTCCCTTTAACCTCCTCAGTGTTCCTGGGTCACCCTTGAAAACAGGCTCTTGTGCCCAGACAGCCTTACATAGTTACCAAAAAAGCATGAAAAAAAATTCTATTAATAATATTTTAAACTGGAGTGCAAGGTGCAAAACAGCAAAGTGGACAAAAACAGAATCCGTGGCAGATGCAATATATTGTAGTCAAAGATCAAATGAACAGTCAACGCTGAAAACAAGAAACACATACTGCCAAACCATTCATTACCTATCTCATATTCTGTGGGGTACTGCTATGGGGGGGGGGGTTCAAAGGATGAAGTCTGATCTAAAGAAACACAAAAAAGTGCAAAGTTGTGCACTTGGGGAAGGGAATCCCAGAGGAGGAATACTTCATGGGAGGAGTGAGACTGAAGGCCACGAAGCAGGAGAGGGACCTGGGGGTGATTATTATGGATGACCTAAAAAACAAGCAAACAGTGTGAAAAGGCAGCACTTAGGGCAAATCTGGGGGGGAAATAGGATGCTGGGTTACATAAGTAGGGGAATTTCCAGCAGGAAAAGGGAGGTGGTGCTCCAGCTCTACAGATCTCTGGTGAGTCCCCACCTTGAGTATTGTGCACAGTTCTGGTGACCACATCTTAAAAAGGACATAGATACTGTAGATTAGAGAGAGTTCAGCACAGGGCAACTAAAATGATACAAGAGCTGCACGAGACACCATATGAAAATAGATTGAGGGAACTCAACATGCATTTTCTCGAACTGAGGAGGAATGGGGGGACATGACAGAGGCCTTCAAATATCCAAAAAGTATCAACAAAACTCAGGTACAAGACATGTTCCTGGGTAGGAGTTACACAAAAACCAAAGGGCATGATATGAAGATTGAGGGAGGGAAGATACGGGGTAACTCGAGGAAGTTCTTCTTTGAAGAGAGAGTGGTGGATCCATGGAACAGTCTCCCCCAAGAGGTGGTAGGGGTCAGGATAGTAGGATATTTCAAACATGCATGGGATAAATACAAAGGCATCATAGCATTCGGCAGTAAAGGGGGGGGGTTACTCTAAATGGGCAGACTAGATGGATCGTAAGGTCTTCTTCTGCTGTCACTTTTCTATGTTTCTATGTAACCATGCTGTCAATGTATTTTCTAGGCTAGACCAACTAGGTTTCACAGGTTTTAACAGAGCTTTTTAAACACCAAAGTCCAGTGTAGCTCGCTATTGAATTTAAGAATACCCCCAAATATTTTTATCAATGAGGTAAATGTCAAGACGATCCTTGAATTCGTTCATAGTCTTACCTTCAACTGGAAGCTCATTCCAGACCTTAACTACTCTCAGAGTAAACCACAGCTTTCTTTTGTGTGTGTTGAATATTTCCCCGCCTAACTGTAATGTGTGGGCTCTGGTACTGTATACTTGATCCCTTAACACCAAGCCCAGTTGTTCCCACAATTGAACATCAGTAAGGCCCTTATAGATCAGGCACATGACTCCCTGTAGTCTACGGAATTCTAGTGTGTACATTCCTAAGTTTTGTAATCTGTTTTCATAGTCTAGTCCCTGAACTTCCTTTATTTTGTATGTGGCCCTCTTCAGTACCCCTTTGAGGGCTTTTATTTCTCTTTTGCACTCGGGTGCCCAAAACTGGGTGCAATACTCTACATGGGGGCTCACCAGTGAGTTGTAAAGTGGGAGTAAAACCTCCTAGTTCCTGCTTTTGATGTGCTTATTTATGCAATACTGAATACTGCTGGCTTTTTAAATGACCTAATTACAGTGCATCTTAAAGCTGAGGTCATCTTGGTATATCTTGTATTATTATTTGGGGCTGTTAATTATTTTGTTTTTAAATGATTTTATTTCTGAAGATGAATTTACTGTTTGTACAGTGCCCAGACCCTCCAGGATTGGGCATTTTTAAATAAACCTTGCATTGCCTTGCCATTGCTGATTCTAATGCCCAGGTCTCTCTCGTCCTGTACTTCCCTTAGTGCACCCCCCCCCCAACGTGTACTTCAGCTGCATGTTGTTTTTCCCTAGATGCATCACAGTGCATTTCTCGGTGTTAAATGTTAACTTTTGAACTGAGGCCCAAGCTTCTAATTCCCCCAGAACTGTTTGTGGAGTATCAGCATCCATCTGATTATTTACTGAATGCCCGATGCATGCGTCATCGGCAAATTTAGAAAGCCAAACTCCTGTCTTAGTGCTCATTGAAGAGATATAGATGTTAAAAAGACTGGGACCCAGTACGGATCCCTGTGGCACTCCCACTGGTTACCTCTGCCCACCTGGAGTATGTCCCTTTGATGTATACCCTCTGTTTCCTTCCAGACAGCCACGCATCAATCCCATGGGGTATTTTCCCATGTACCCCGTGTTCAATCAAAGCATCAACAAGTTCCCCATGAGGGACCTTGTTGAAAGCCTACAAAAAGTCCAGAAAGATGACATCCACTGAATTTCTGTTGTCAAGTGCTTTACTGGCTTTTCCGTAGAATTCCAAGAGATTGGTTTGGCAGAACCTACCCTTAGTGAACCCATGTTGTGTAGTGTCCACATCCTCGGCCAAGAGTAGGAATTCAGTGATATAATCCTTTACTATGCCTTCTAGGATTTTCCCCAAAACTGATGTCAGACTAATCGGTCTATAATTCCCAACCTCCTGTTTTGTTCCTTTTTTATGGATGGGCACCACCCCTGCCTGTCTCCATATCTCTGGGACCTCACCATCGTTTATTGATTTCTGGAACAGAGATGCAACTGGTCCCGCTAAGACCTCTGCCAACTCCTTTATCACTCTTTGGTGCATACCACCAGAGCTCTGCTCTTTATTCTGATCCAGCTTCTGGAGTCTTACTTTCACATCTGTGATTTCTAATAGAAGGCCAGATACTAATGGGTGGTCTAGATGGTTTTTAGTTGCTAGTGACCCCTGGTTGAAAACCGAGGAAAAATAGCAGTTATACTGCTTGGCCATTTTCTGGTTGTCTGTGATTAGACTCCTGTTGGGACCTTTCAGAGGGCTTATTGTTTTGCTGTCTCCCTTCTTATTGTTGACGTAGGCATAGAAGGATTTATAGTTATCCTGGACTTTGCAGGCTAGACCATACTCATATTTCATTTTGGCCTGCTCTATGCTCTTTTTGGTTGACTTTAGGCCTTTTTTGTATCTGTCCCAGCATGCTTTATTGCCACTCATTTTGGCCTTTTTATAAGCTTTGTTCTTTTTATTTATGGCTTTCCTAACTGGAGGAGTCAACAATGGAGGGAGTTTTTTTTGCCCCATTATATTTATTCGTGGTGAGTGTATATTTTTTACCAAGTTGTTGATCTTTCTATTCAAAAAGTCCCACATGTGTTGGAGTGGTAGATTTTCAAAGTCCATTTCCCAATTCCAATCAGCCAAATCCCTTCTCATGCTGTGAAATGCGGCCTTATTGTAATTATATATTGTTGCACTGCCTGTATCTTTGCCTAATGAACCCATATAGCTGAAGCCCACCATAGAGTGATCACTAGAGCTCAGGGAGCCAAAACTGTACAGTCTTGGATTTTGTTGACCAAATTGCTCAGGACCAGATCCAGTATGTGAGTGCCCTTTGTGTTATTTAACACAAACTGGTCCATGTCTGCCAGGATAAATGCTTCAAAATAGAGTGACTCTGATGAGGTATCAGCTTTCAGTGTTTCCCAATTTATCCCAGGGAGATTAAAATTGCCTAATAATATAACATTATCTGCTGAGGTAAGTTTGTTAATGAAATCTAATAATAGGGAGTCATCCTTGTCTGAAATGGATGGTGGTCTATACACCAACCCTATGTAATTTTGGCTGTATGTGGAAGGGAGGTTTTAATCAATAGTATTTCAGCATCTTCCCAGTGAGTGGTGTCTATGCATTCTGAAATTATGTTATCTGCAATATACAGTGCAACACCCGCTCCCCTGGAATATGTCCTGTCTCTGTAGTATAGATTATAAACTGGAATGTTCTTATCACAGTGGTCCTCATTTTTCCACCAGGTTTTGGTTATGGCACAGATGTGTATGCATGTAAAGTAAAGAGAAGTTCATCAATCTTATTAGTAAGACTTCTAGCATTAATTAAAAGACAATTCCATTTGGGTGGTTTAAACTGCCTGGTGTTTGTACCCTTGGGTAAGGGGCGCCCCGCATCCCTCATTCCATTAAGTTTAAATGGGTATCAACTGTTTGTCGTAGTTTTTGTGCAAAAATGCTCTTCCCCTGTTTATTTAGATGTAGACCGTCCTGCGTAAACAGACGTGGTCCTTGATAATAGTCATATGAACATACGAATGTGCCAGCAGAAATGGACTGCCCAGTCTATCTAAGTCTGCTCGAGTGTGCAGCTAGCACCCCTAGTTTGCAGCTTCCCCACCACCCCTCCCATTTGTCATCCCACTGGCACCTCCACTTCCCCCACCCTCACTCTCCCCTGTTCTCTGTCCCATGCCCTTTTGAAACTGTTCACGGATTTACATGGTATGGCATTCCATTTTGCTACCACCCTCTCTGTGAAATAGTGTCTCCTCATTTCCTTTCTAAATCGTCCACCCTCTATTCTTAGCACATGCCCTGGTGACCTTCCTCCTCCTTAAGTTAAAGACCCCATCAGCCCCATCCTTTTTGATTCCCCTCAGAAACTTGAATGTCTCTATCATTTCCCCCCGTCTCTTCTATCCTACAGGGTGTACATATTCAGGTCTCTCAGCCTGCTATCATATTCTGTCCCTTCCATTCCACATATCATTTTTGTTGCACTCCTCTGTACCCCCTCCAGTAGCCTGATATCACGCTTTAGGTATGGTCTCCAAAACTGCACACAATACTCTAAGTGAGGCCTTACCAGCGACCTGTAGAGGGGCATGATCACTTCTCTTCACCTGGATGAAAAAACCCTCGCTATGCACCCAAGCATTTTGTTCGGTTTTTCAGCCACTCTCCTGCAGTGGGCAGTGTTGTCCATGGTCCCTGTTATCATTACCCCTCGGTCCTTCTCCTCAGTGAGTCCCAGCTTAACCCCTCCTAGCCAGTATTCTCTCCTTGGCTTCTTCACCCCAAAGTGCATAACCTTACACTTCTTTGCATCGAACCCCAGCTGCCACCTCTCTGATCATTCCTCTAGCGTACTAAGGTCGCCCTGCAGCTGCTTCCATCCCTCCTCTCCATTCACCACTGCTCTGATTTTGGTGTCGTCAGAAAACAGACTTATCTTGCTCACCACCCCATGTGCAATGTCTGATATGAAGAGCCCGAACAATACTGGCCCCAACACAGAGCCCTGTGGCACCCCACTCATCACCGACCTTGGAGTTGAGAGCTCCCCTCTCACCACCACCCTTTGCAGCCTCCTACTCAGCCAGCTTGTAATCCAGTTCATCATTTTTGCCTATACCCCTACACCAGTTAGCTTCCCCCAAACTATCCATGAGGCACAGAATCGAAGGCCTTGCTGAAGTCCAAGTAAAGAACATCCACTGCATGACTCTTATCCTGCTCACCTGTCACCCAGTCATAATATTGTATCAGGTTAGTTTGACAAGACTTCCCTGAAACAAACCCATGCTGCCTTACATCCTGGAGCCCATTGTCCTCCAGGTACAACACCAGTCTTTCCTTTAGTATTGCCTCCATGAGTTTGCACACTTTGGAGGTGAGACTTAGTGGGCAATAATTACCTGGTTCATCCATTGGTCTGCTCTTGTGTAATGGTACTACATGTGCCATCCTCCAATCCAGTGGCACACATTCTGACTCTAGTGAGGTGCTGTACAGATCTGTCAGTGGCTCCACCAACACCTCCGCCATCTCCCAGTGGTCCACATGTACATACCCCTCCCTGTAGCACCAATGCTTCAGCCAGCCATTTAGTCTCAGTATGTCCCTGCTCATTATTTGGCTGGCTCAAGGGACTGGTAAAATTCCAGTGATGACCAGGTTGCACCCCCTGGCTGTAAGGGCCATTCCTACCTGTTCAAAGTCTCTCTGAATACTAATGAGGCTTCTCTTTCTAACATAATTTTCCCCTACGTGTATAAATGTGACTGATTTTATCATATTGTCTAACAGGCCCGGTAAGAGCTGTCTGATGTCGCCTATTCCAGCCCCTGGTAATACACTTACTGTAGAGTGGTCATTACGGTTCTTGCACAAGATATGGTCAGTGTACTGGAACATGGTTTCCATTATTACCAGTACATCTCGGGGGGCATTATTATTTGGTGACATTGTTTTAAGCCTGTCATGGTTTGCCATGACGTGTGTTCCCTGTGTTGCTGAATGATTACTACCTGGTGACTTTGACTTCAGACCTGCTTGGGTATTTACTTCTTCCTCACCATTGGGTTTGTGTTGGTTGTTAGGGCATTGAATCTGTTTGGTGTTAGTATGTTAGAGGATCCCTCTATGTTCCTTCTACCCTTTTTTAGAGGTTTTGTGTACCAAGCACCAGTCATCATTTTCCCTTCCCTCCACAATATCTTTTTCTTCAGAGTTAGGTGGTTTAGGTAACTCTAGCAGCAATGGATCAGAGATATTATCAGCCATGATATCAATGAAGTGCTCTAATGTGCTAATTTCCGCCTGCACCTGAACCCTGTGTTGCAGTGTCTTTTTCTCTGCCTGTAACACCTCCAACAAGATACATTTGTTGCACATAAACTCAGGGGTTACCTCCCCATCTGCAGATATGCAGCGCTGGTTGCAGAACCTCATTGTATCACAATACCTTCAGCGGTGATGTAAAATGGTGTTCCCAGTTCCCAGTTGTTCCAGCTGACACAGCTGACACGCGCCTATGCGCACGTCTCTGCGCGCGTCTTCCATGCACAGCAATGCAGGCCCTGCCTGTGCTCACCCTGCTTGCAGCAGAGCCAAGTTATAAGGGTCTGAATGACCCAGAAGTTGCTGTGTGTGTCGCGGGTCCCTCGCAAAGAAAGTTGCTCACTAAAATGTGTTTTTAACTGTGCGTTGGCTACTTATTCATAGCAAAGGCACAGGAGTCTTATTCTCAGTCCAAGTTCAGTAAAAAGCAAAGTTTTAGCAATGCAGCAGTTCTTCTCCTGCACCTTAGAGCTACAGCTATTTTCTTCCAACTTCTTGTCAAGGTAGAAGGTAGGGCTCAAGGCATATTGCACAGTAAAATATAGTAAAACAACAATAAAGGTTCCCACACTATAATGTTTCATTTCAGTGGGGGCCCAGCTTTTTAGATATATTTAGAATGTATAATTAGAGGATCACACAGTTAAGATGCAATATTTTGTTTTCATTCTGGTCCTGATTTTACCAGTTTTTACATTGCTAGAGGAATGGTCCAAGAACTGGAAGTTCAGATTCAAGGGTAAAAAATGCAAAGTCATACACTTGGGTAGAAGGAACCCATGCATGAAGTATATCCTGGAGGGGCAGCAACTAGAAGAAACAAAGCTGGAATGGGGTCTTTGTATCATGATCTCAAAAGATTTAAAGGTAGGAAAGTAATGCGAACAAGTGACACTATAGGCAAGTAGCATCCTTGGATGTATTGGTAGGGGTTTTATCAATAGGAATCGTAATGTAATCCTCCCACTGTACAGGTCCGTGGTGTGACCTCACTTGGATTATTGTGTGCAGTTCTGGAGATCCCATCTTAAAAAGGACATAGACCATCTGGAAACCGTGCAGAAATGTGTCACCAAAATGGTGCAGGGTCTGCACCATGAAAAGTAAGAAGCTAGGCTCAGCCATCTAAATTTATTCTCCCTAAAGCAGGGGAGAAACAGAGGAGACATGATTGAAACATTTAAATTTGTTAAAGGGATCAACACAGTACAAACCAGGAACCTCTTCTGGGAAAACAGGGCTGTACGTACTAGAGGACACAACATGCGCCTGGTGGGAGGTAAATTCAAAACAAATGTTAGGAAGTACTTCTTCATGGAGAGGGTGGTGGATGCTTGAAACAGCCTGCCACCAGAGGTAGCAGCAGCCAAGACAGTGAATTCAAACAGGCATGGGATAGACAGTATAGTCACCGTAGCAAGACAAATTGATAGTGGGGGGTAGAACACCCGGGCAGACTAGATGGACCACACGGGTTCCTTCTGTCTGCAGATTCTTATGTTCTTATTGAGTCTTACTTGTTAACCAGTTTCTACAGTGTATTTATCTACAGTAGCCCAGCTGAAATGCAGGGAAATCACTGGGGGCATAACCAGGACAGACCAGTTAATTTTGCAAGGAAAGGCCAGCTGCCTACCAGGTCAGTTCGCTGAATGTAGAACAGCACACATCAAAACTGTGCAACAGATGGGAATAGCGACAGAGTGCAAAACTGCTAAATGGTCTATGTAGGGTTGTGCACCCTGTCTCTGTTCCTTTGCAGATGATAAGTCTTTTGCTGGGAGGAGGGTCTGTTGAGCAGCTGCCCTGGCTCAATAGGATGAACAACAGGCAGCAATGGAGGTAGTGCGTCTGTAGACCGGGTATCGAATCTTGGTCCCAGATGCATGGAATTTTTCTTTATTTTGCACTTTGTGCAATTTAAGTGTACAACCCCCCCACCCCAGAGTTGATTATTTTAGTTGGAGGGGTTCGGGGGGTGAAGCTCCCCACACCCCCCAAAAAACATAGAGAAATGCTGCTGGCAATATATTGCACTGCTTTGGCAGCGCAGTATATTGCTGCAGCATTGTATCATACAACATTATGACCTTGTGCTGGCCAGCTGACATGCAATACATAATTTCCAATGTAGTCTTGCTTGCTTACCAGTTTGTACGATGTATTTATCCACAATAGCCCACCTGAGATACAATATCTCATTTTCAGTGTGGTCCTGCTTTGCTTTGCCCACCTTTTTAATATATTTACCCAGGACAGGCCAACTGAGATGCAATATTTCATTGTCGCGAGGTGCTGCTTTTACACAGGGTGACAATTTACACAGAATAGCCTAGCTGAGATGCACAATGTAATCTTCAGTGGGGGTCTTGTTTTTACATATTTTTGCAACATGTTTACTCATGATAGCTGAGCTTAGATGCAATATCTTATATTTTGTGGGTACTGTCTTTACCAAAGTTTTTACTGTATTTTCCCAGGACAGGCCAACTAAGATGAGATGCAATACCTCATTTCAGTAGGGGTCCTACTTTTACACATTTTGACATTGCATCTACCCATGACAGCCCAGATGAGAGGCAATATCTCATTTTCAGTGGAGTCCTGATTTTACCCATTTTTACACTGTGTTTTTCCTAGGATGAACCTGCTGAGATGCAATATCTCCTGTTTCAGCGACATCTTGCTTTTACCTATTTTTATAAAGTATGCACCCAGGATTGGATAGCTGAGAAGCAATATCTCATTTTTGATGAGGTCTTGCTTTTACCCATTTTTTCACAAAGTATTTACCTAGGATAGGTGAAATGAGAGGCAATATCTCATTTTCAATGGGGTCCTAGCAAAAAGAAAGCAGGTGGTACAAGAGGATTACTAAACAGCTGGAATGTTGTTGTACCAAAATGATGTTGCATGACCTTTGAATTGTGATACAACAACATTTCTGTTGGGTATGGATTTCTGTGCGGAACATGGGCCAACTACAGTATGCACTATAATGCATCAATTGCATACCAACAATTTTATGCACACCTCAGGTGAGGTGTGGGATGCTACATGAACCCTGGGAGTAAAGTATCTTTAACTCCTAGTCTACCTAACTGCTCTGTCCTGGGGCTGAGCCCCCCACCACCCACTGAAAAGATCACCACAGTGTCAGGAATACTTCTTCCACCATCAAGGTCCCTAGATTCAGTACACTAGCCTGGAGAGACACTCAGTGTCAATCCTGTATGGCAGATACCTTCTTGTTTATTTTTTATGTTTTTAAATGATTCAGTGGAGGAGGGACGTGATGAAGCAGCCAAGTTTTCCTGCAAAAATCCCCTGCTTGTTTCAGTTTTAATATGGAGACATCAACTCAGACCATAAAATTGATATGAGAAGGTGGCAGTGGGGTCAGTACTGGGATGAGTCCTCTTCAATATCTTTATTAGCAACATCACAGAGGGTCTGGAAGGAAAGGTATGCCTGTTTGGAATGACAAAAAATCTGCAACAGAGTGGACACACCGGGGGAGGTGGGGGTGGTGGAGAAAATGAAGGAAGATCTAAAAAACTAGAAGACTGGTCAAGGGTTTGGCAAGTGGGTTTCAATGCCAAAAAATGTAAAATTACACATGGAGCACAGAAACCCAAGGGCAATGTACCATTTTGGGGGGACGTGTTAACAACAACAAAACAGGAAAGGGATCTGGGAGTCATCATATCTAATGACCTGAATGTAATGAAGCAGTGTGATAAGGCAGTACGAAAGGCTAGTAGGATGCTGGGGTGCAGAGGGAGGAGTATCACCAGCAGAAAAATGGAGGCAGAGTTATCCCCATGTTAATCAATGGTGAGGCCACATCTGCAGTACTGTGTCCAGTTCTGGAGGCCACACCTCAGGAAGGACATAGACCGGGTTTAGGTGGCACAAAGAAGGGCAATCAAAATGGTGCATGAACTGCATGAGAAGCCATATGAGGAAAGACTCAGAGAATTAAATATGCACTCACTTGAGGAAAGTAGAGAAAGGGGAGGTATGATAGAAGCAATCAAATACCTAAAGGGTATCAATAAGGTACAGGAGGGTGGCATATTGCACAGAAAGAGACACTCAAGGATTAGGGGGCATGATATGAAGCTGAAAGGGGGGAAGACTTAGAGGAAATGTGAGGAAATATTTATTCACAGAAAGGGTGGTGGATGCCTGGAACAGCCTCCAAACAGAGGTGGTGGGTACTGAAATGGTAACAGGTTTCAAACATGCATGGGATAGACACTGGGGGGCCTTAGTAACCAGAGTTGGGGGGTAAGGCCAGAGATCAATTAGGGTTTGCAGTATTTAGGGCAGACTAAGTAGGCCAAAAGGTCATTTTCTGCTGACAGCTTCTATGTTTCAATGAGAAACCCAGGGAGCTGATTTGCATAAGCAGTCTTTGACCTGTGACAGTATCTTAATATATCATCATGGTTCAAAACTGGTTAGCCAAACACACATTTACATTCATTTTGCATAATTCACAAGCAACAAGTGTTGTTTAAATTGATAACTAACTGCCCAGATCTACAGCACAGCCTTCTACATGTCTCCCAGGACACACACACCAGATCTGAATACAAACACTTACTGGGCTAGAAATTAAGAAAATACTTTGGTGTGGAGGATGGAATAACAGAAACCCAAATTTGGTATCCCAGTTCTTGCTTCAATATTCAGACTATCCAAAAGAGCAGTGCATTGATTAAACACACCTATGGTATGTGGCAATGAAAACTGATATGCAAAATAGGGTAGAATACAATACTTTTCTTTCCTGGACCTATAAACACAAACAAACACTGTATGCAGGCCAGCACCCCACTTCTCTAAATTGTACATATTTTAAAATGAAAACAAAAGAATTTATATAAATGTAACCCTCCTACAAGTGGGGTTTCCCAAAAAGTCTTCCTTGAGCTTGTCAAAATGCTCACTGACGGGTTGGTGTTCTGCTTTTTAGCAGTTTAAATGTATTGCTAGAGGATGCCTGTATAGCCTCTGTGTACTGTCTCTTTAAGAGCTGCCTGGATTTCAGTCATAATTAATCTGAGAGTGAGCTCTGTTAGAAGATGTACTTGTTTGCTGATCATTTGTTAGAGTAGTAATAATATTGCAGTTTGTTCTAACCTGCCTTCTTTGCAACATGGACAGTTCTGTTTGTTTCCATCATCTTGGTCCTGGACTGCAGAATGGGCCAATCAGTACATTTGGGACTGTAAAATAGAGCCTGCCTACAGGGGCTTGGTGGGGCCAAAACTTGTAAGAATTGTAGTTTTGGGCTTTTGGTGCCTAAAATAACCTGGAGGGGGTGCCCTTGTTTTTACTGACAGACAGATCTGCCAATCAAACCTTTGGGATCTTGAGGAAAGACCCACACTGCTTGCAGTTTCAGTTAGATCTGAGTTGGGAAGTGAAGAAGTAACAGCTCGAGATAGTTTGAGCAGCAATCCATAGTGGATTTGCGTGGGAGAACTGTGGAAAGGCCTGAGTTTGGCCTGCATGCCTGCCTGCTGTTCTTGAGAGGGAACTTGTGCTTTTTTCAGACTGAATCTGAATTTAGAGCGAGGATTAAGCCACTGAATCGTGACCAGGCTTTAACCTAAAGAAGACCGAAGATTTGCTGAATGCGATCAGCCTGTCAGGACTTCCAGCTACCTCTGAACTCCTAGGTTATGCAGACTCTGTAATTGCAACTGGAGAGCCATTTGCCTGGTACAGTGGAATTTTCTTACATGTGAATGTGCTGTGTGCTTATAGTGGGTCGTGATTTGGTTCCCCACTGTGTGTCTGAACTGTGTTTTGCTTGCTGGAGGCTGTATCCAGCTCCATGGACTGAATCAGTATCCATTTCCATTTGCCTGGGCCCTGCTACATTGGTCCAGCCAGAATACCTGCTACGCAGAGAAAGTCATCGATGAGAAACTGGCCTGGGGATCAGCCCCCTGCTCAATGCCTTGAACAGGAACGATGCCTCAGTGATTCGTGTGGGCCCTGCTTTCCGGGCACTCCTGCTCAACAGTCTGCAGTCTAAATTTCATCCTGCCTCTGTCCAGTATTGGGTATTGTGAGTAAACATCAGGATAGCTCCCTGCAACAACAGCTAAATCTAAAAGTGTTGTCATCTGATTGCCTTGTTGCCTTTTCTGTAACGAACTGAGCTCTCCGGCTCCAGATTACAAATAGTGTGTGCTGTGCATGTTGATTTCTTCCATCACAGGGCCCCAACCAGCTGCAACATTCCTGGCTAGTCCACCATTTTCCTACTTGGATACCCAGAGTGTGTGACTATGTAGGGACTCTGAACTGCATGCATAACTGTCTGATTAATATAGCTTTTAAGCAAATCTACCTAATTATGCCCCTCCCTTGTTCAAGTTCCCTGAATAAATCAGATTTAACTTTGTTCAGTTCAGCTACCAAGGTGATGATTCTTTTTAATTTCAAGCAAATTGGCGCCATCGTTTCTTCCGATTCTGGATTAGGCATGGCCTGCACCTCGCCAGATGTCTTAGGTGGATTAGAGGTTCCCATCGATTTTCCTCTTTTACCTCCTCCCCTTTCTTTCTTTGGGTTGCCCATCTTAGGGTTTGAAGGGTTCCTCTTTCCAATGCAACCAATATTTTCCTCCAAAAACAACTGGAAGGTATGATAATTTAACAAAAACAGCTAAAACGATCAAAGCTTTGTTCTCCTGCTGCTGTTTAGCTCAGGCTCCACAGCACCCCCAATGTTTTCTTATTCTTAAATTCCACCTGGATTGAAAAAGTTGTTTGGGATGTTTCCTAGAGCTTACCGGATTAACCTTAAATATAATTCCCAACTCCTCGCGCAATGAAGAATCCTTAATAGCTTTATAAAGCATACACATGTCCCCTCTGAATCTACAATATCATAGTGAATATAGGCCCAGAATTTCCATCCTTTCCCTATAGGATCTGGTTCCAAGTCCTGTGATAGCCTTAGTCATTCTTCTTTGAATACCCTCTAGCCTAATAATGTCTTCCCTCTTATATGGTGACCACACCTGAACACAATACTCCAGGTGGGGCCTAACCAAGGGGCTATACAACGGAATCAGTACTTTGGCATCCCTGCTTGAAATATGTCTGAGGATGTTGTTTAAATTTTGATTCACCATTCTTATCTGAATTGAGCAGTGATCACTGAACTTAAAATCAGGAGTAATCATAATAACCAAGTCCCTTTCTTGTGTGGTAACAGTCAGCATATCATTCCCAATTTTATAAACTGCTTTAATGTTTTTATTCCCGAAATGCATAATCTTACATTTTGCAGAGTTCAATTCCAATTTATTTGACTCGGTCTATGTCTCTATGTTACCAATAGCTATTTGTAAGGATAATACATCAGTCGGGTTATTGACAACAGCTCCTAATCTGCAGTCATCTGCAAATTTAGATAACCAAACATTGGGAGTATTTATTTTCAACGTAGATATATAAACATTAAACAAACAGGGTCCCAACACCGATCCCTGGGGAACTCCACTTGTCACTGGGACCCAATCTGAATAAACTCCCTTAACTACCACCCTCTGTCTCCTGTCCCTCAACCAGTCTGTAATCCAACATATTACATTGGTCTCTAATTTAAATTCACTCAGGACAGCAATCAGCTCCTTGTGTGGCAATTTATCAAAAGCTTTTGTGAAGTCCATAAAAACAACATCAACTGAATTGCCTAAGTCTAGTTCTCGATTAACGTTCTCATAGAAGGTCAAAAGATTTGTCTGACAAGATCTAGACCTGGTAAACCCGTGCTGTAATAAATCTGTCAAGTTGTTTTCCTCTAATGAAGCCAGAATCCTATGATTCAATATGCTTTCAAGTACTTTGCCCATAAGTGATGTCAAACTAACTGGCCTAAAATTAGAAGGTATAGTTTTGGACCCATTTTTTAGAATAGAGATGACTGTTGCCTCTTTCCAATCACTAGGAACTTCACCCTTATCCAAAGATGCCTGAAAAATATATGTAAGAGGTGTTACCAAAATATCTGCCAGTTGACGAATAACCCTCGGGTGGACAAGATCAGGACCAGGAGATTTATTGGTATCTGTGTTATTAAGTTTATCCAGAACTTCCCTAGGATCAATTAGTACAGCACCAGTGGTTGGAAGATCAGTACGGCTAGCCTGAAATGGGGTATTAGTATTAAACACAGAGCAAAAATATTTATTCTGAATATCAACCATTTCTTTACCTGTCACAGCCAGCCCCATAACATCCTTGAAAGGACCTATAGTGCTTGAGCTCTTTCTCCCACTATTTATATACAAATAAAAATATTTTTTATTATCCTTAACTCTAGAGGCTAAATCTACCTCAAACTCTGCTTTTGCTTTTCTAATTGCTGTTTTTACACTGGCGGCAATGTTTTTAAAAGCTAGGAGATTGGTCTCTGTTCTATCTCTTTAATATTTTTTAAAGATTTTATTTTTCTTATTAATCAATTTCTTAATATAAGGAGTGAGCCAGTTTGTTTTTTTTATTACCTTTAATATATTTATTGCTAAGCGGTATATATTTTAGCATAAGGTTTTTAAGTTGTTCAAGCAATAAATTCCACATCTTATTAACAGTGCTACCATGGACTGGGCAAAATTGGCTTTACTACAGTCAAGTTTAGTTGTTAAAGCAGATTCGTTAAGAACATGAGGTTTACTAATATTAAACATCACCATACAATGATCACTATTGCCCAAAGGAGGATTAACACAGACATTAGTAATATAGTTCCCCATATTAGTTAAAATGACATCCAAAATGTTGCCTCTGGTGTTTTCATCCACTTTCTGCTCTAGTCCCAGTTGGTCTAAAGCATCCAGAAAGGAGTTGTCTGTCTTGGTAATAACCTGCCATAACCTCCACTCAATATTGTCTCCCAAAATTAGAATATTATCAGCTGGGTAAAGGCAGGTAATCTGTTTAATCAAATCTGAATTGTGGACCTCTGAACTCGAAGGAGGGCAACATACTAACTCCACAACAATTTTGTCACCATCAGGTGGTAGTAGTTTAACCCAAAGGGATTCTAAGTGTGTCTCATCCATTGTTAACTTCTCACTGGTTATAGATTCTTGAATATGAATAGCCACTCCCCAACCCCTTCTTAAATACTCTAGATTTAGAGTATAGGTTATATCCATGTACTGAATATGCCCATGAATCATTTGCATCCCACCAGGTTTCAGTAATCAGTGCAAGTTGTATATTCTGGCCTGGATATTCAGAAGGGTTGCACATGGCGCAATGCGCAATCCACTGATGTGCCCCAGTGAGATATTCAAACGGGGATTGAGCCTGGCACAAACCCGCGCCTCTGAGTACATCAGTATCGTACGCGGCACAGATAGGGTGGGCATGCCATTGCATACACCGCACATCCCGATATTCAGCCCGGGATGTGCTGAGCCAGTGCATGCACAACCCCTACCTGCGCCGCACACTGGTGAGCCAAAAAAAAAAAAAAAGGAGCAACAGCTGGCCACCCACATGTGAGCTGCTGTATTGCAGAGCACAACATGGCAGCTGCCACCTGTGGGTGGCCACCTGAGCTCTGACTGCACCATCGTGGTGGCGCCCCCCCGCCCAGTCATGGGCATACATAGAAAGAGATAAGTCCAATATCCCTGGTGGTCCAGTGGACTGTTTGCAGCCCGATCATGGACATATGTTGAAAAGAAAAGTCCAATATCCCTGGTGGTCCAGTGGACTGTTAGCAGCCCAATCATGGGCATATGTAATAAAAGGAGGCTCCAATATCCCTGGTGGTCAGCGGTACCCCCTCCCACCCGCCCACTGAGCCCACCACCCTCCACCCCGGTCAGCGGCAGGCGGCAGCACCCACCCACCTGCCACCCACCACCCACCGACTGACACTGCTGCGGTGAGGATGTATGCCCACTAGTCCACAGCATGAGCCAATGGGTGTGCAGCCCATACCATACTACACATCCCAGCTATGTGAATGGATCATTCACATATCTTGAGAATGAGTACGGTATGGGCTGCACACCGCTGGCCTGCTATGGACCAATGGGCTTGCAGCCCTACCGTATGGTGTCAGTCGGTGGGTAGCGGGCAGCAGGCAGGTGGTGGCACACCCACCGCTGACCGGGGAGCGGGGCGGTGGGGCTCAGTAGGCAGGTGAGGAGGGGGGGTACCGCTGGACCACCAGGGATATTGGAGCTCTCCTTTTTATTACATATGCCTGAGATCAGGCTGCGGGCAATCCACTGGACCACCAGGGATATTGGACTTTTCTTTTTAACATATGCCCGCAATCGGACTGCGAGCAGTCCACTGGATCACCAGGGATATTGGACGGTTATTTTATTTTACATATGCCCACGATCGGGCAGTGGGGCACATTGCCGCGATCTTCCAAGGGCGTCAGTCCCCGATGGCTGCAGCCTGGCAGGGTGCCAGGCACAAGTCACCAGGGATCAGCACACCTGCATGCAAATGGGGCCATAATGACATGCAAATGGCTCCATTTGTGCCTTGCATGCATTATAACCCCATTTGCATGTGCACTTTTGAATATAATGGTTGTTGTGCCTAGCACAAAGGAACTTGCGCTAGTGCATCCCACTGCTTCATGCAGACTGTGGGTGGACAGGGTGTGATATTCAATGCTGCTGTGCCATGGCTCAGCTCCATTGAATATCACCCTGTCAACGCCCCTGTGCAGCCAGGTTGCACTGCGCCCAGGCTTGTGCCACAGCTTAGCACAGTCTGAATATCCGGGCCTCTGTGTATAAAGTAGAATTTTATATTCCTCAAATTTATTAATAAGGCTTATAGCATTTATGAGGACCCTCTTCCAGTCAGTAGAATTAGCAACCCCAATAGGATGTTCAGTAGCATTGATACAAGCTGTCACCATACCCACCCCATGCCAGTTTAAATGGAACTGAATGACCTCATTCAACCTTTTACTTAGAATTCTAGTACCTGCATAACTTAAATGGAACCCACCCCATTTAAATAGTGGTTTCCTATTAAAATTTGTAGAGTTGTCCATAAAGCCTATTTTGTCATTTACACAGAAATGTCTAAGCCATTTATTGATACCCATTATTTTATTATTTTTATAGGCATGATATGCAAATGTTGGTAGGATTCCTGATATTATAATCTCCCCTTTAATTTCTCTAATCCTTCTGACTATCTCTATTAAACTAGTCTGGAATAGTCTGAAATTAGGTGCAAAGACGTCGTTGGTACCCATATGTAAAACTACCAATGGGGAAGTTGTACCCTCAAGAAGTCCCTCCAACAAACTAGGAATGTCACTCATTTTTGCCCCAGGGAGAGTGCTTACTGTTGTGTTAGCTTTACGTCCATAGCACACTACTGAGTCGACACCCCTAATAATGAAATTACCAATAACCACAATGTCCCTATTCCGTATACCCCTAATATCTTCCTTATTCTGTTTTTCAGTAAACGCAGCCTGCTGCATATCATTCACACAATCATCATCCAGCAAGTGTTCCTGTGTAAGTAGTTCAAATTTATTATGTAGTGATAAGGTGGAACTTATGGGACCATTGTCGCACTGTATTTGAGTACAGTGTTCACTTTCATCACTTATTTTATTCTCCAAATTAAATCAGTGGCCTTGTCTTCAATAATAACTGTTGGTTCTAACACACTCCTAGCTACATTATCAATGTAATCCTCGAGCACGCTTATTTTCTTTTTTGTCTCCAACCTAGATGATAAGTGCCTAATTTTCTCCTGTAGAGACATGACTAACAAACATTTTTCACAAATAAACTCCTTGCTACAAGGCTCCTCAGTGTACATTTTACAGCTGGAACATGATTTTTTGGACCTTCCTTGTTTATTCTTCCCTTGAGACATTCTGTCTTTATTATTATTATTATTATTATTTTTATTAAATGGGTTAGACCATTGAGTAAAACTCATTTAAAAAGGTGACCCTTGGTTAGACAAAAATAAAGTTACAACAATTACAATAAATACAAACAAACAATATATAATACACCAAATACATACAATTCTAGAGTCTTTAAGCAGTAGTAGCAATGAGAAAAAACAAAATAATACCCACTTATGAATCCAACCACTTAATAAACTGTTATCCGCTTAACCACCAATATTCATATAACGTTGTCCAGTGTCCCAGCATCTCCAGCAGATGTTATATGAATATTGGTGAAGTTAAAAAAATTATTCCTGCCACCTGGGAGTGTCACCTCCCCACTGTCCACACCCGTCCCAGCACCTGTTCTTTCACCAACTTCTGTACCTGCCTCTGAGCCAGCAAGTAGACATGGCCCTGACTGCAAGCTCAAGGTATTCTCTGGCATCCACCCTACTCCTAATGGGGAAATCGACCTGGAGACCTGGATAGACTCTGCTACTCTTACGGTACAAGACTGACAATGCTCAAAAGCTAAAAAAGGGCCTGCCTGGGGGAAAGACTCCAAGGACCCACCCTACATACTTTTCGCTCCCTGAGATACTGTGACCCTGACGCCAAAGCCCAACAGTACAAAGTAGCCCTTGAAAATGTGTTTGGGGGCACCAATGGTCTTGAGGCATTGAAATGGAACTTAAAGATATTAGGCAACATCTGGGGGGATTGTTATCTGCCTACATGAATCGATTAGAGGGAATCATACAAGCCCTTTTTCGTAAAGGAGGCTGGGCCTCTATTGAAGTGGAGCGGGTAAGACTAGGTCATATATTCTGCTCTGCCAGGCACTCCATCTGGGTGTTGCTCGAATTGCAACTGCATCAAAGGAAATCTCATCCCTTGCCCTTCCATGTGTTGATGAAGGAGGTGCAGGAAGTTGAGGAGGAGGAAGGTTTTTCAGAGCCCTGCGCAGTTATAGCTGCTGCAACCCCTGCTTCAAGCCTGGGGTCAGTCGCTGATGGCCTGGAATCACCGCAGTCACATGACTGAATCCATGAACTAAATGTCAGCCCTGGAGGGCCCAGCCAGAGAGGGGCAGCTATGGATGCTCCGCCATGGGATGAACTGCTGAGGGAGTTCAGAGAAACAAAAAACAGTCTCTTTATGAAGGCCGCTCCTGTGAGTACAGGCCCCGATCCTTATCTGACTGCATCTGCTATGGGGGTTGGGGTGCACACCCAGGCATCTCCTGCTGACAGCAGCTCAAAAATTGATGTCTTGACTTTGGAAGTGAGAGATTGATGAGATGTCTCCAAATGCTCACCACACCACAGACAGAGGTGGAACCAAGGTTTTCTGTTGGTAGTACCCCCACCTCAGCTCCCAATGTAATGTCTCGGCCACACCAGACCCCAGAAACCATATTTTGCCATAATTGTGGGAAGGATGGGCGCATGAAGAGAGAATTCCAGTCCCCAAAAGACCTAGCTAAAGTTGTATACAGACTTCAAGGGGAGCTTCAGAAAGCGAGACCATGGCCGAGGAGTGCCGGAAATGACCACAGTGCAGGACTGAGAAATCCTAACTCAAATTTCTTTGTGACTAAATCCTCTGTCCAGATCTCTGCTACTGCCTCTCCAGACTGGTCCAGAATAGTGGGCCCTTCAATGGACACTTCTGTGACTGTCAATGGTATCCATGCTCGGGCTGTGCTCAATATCGGGTTGCAAGTGACCATTGTATTCCAGGACTGGTATGACAAACACATATCTGTTGTGCCAATACAGTCTCTGGAAGGTTTGCATGTGTGGGCCCTGAATGACAAGTCTTATCCCCACCTAGAATATGTCCAGCTCTGGTTGTCTTTCCCTGCAACTGTAACTGGTGTAGATGAACAAGTAGAGACACTAGCCCTTGTGCGCCCTCCTACAGGATTGTATGATGGGATTCCCTTGCTCAGTGTAACCAATGCCCACATGTTTGAAAGACTAGCGCAGTTGTGTCATGAAAAACAAAGGAAATGGACTGGGCAGGCACTAAGAATCCAGCCCTGATAAAGAGAGCCTATGATCTGCAAAAACAGACTACCAAAGCCAACGGAGATGAGCCAGTGGGGATAGTGTGGAAGAAAGATCCTGATTCTCTACTACTCCCTCCCAATGCTCTGTTCATCATTTAGGGAGAGGTTCTCATTAGAAAGGAAGTGAAAAATAAAATATTAATGTTAGATGCACCGGGTGATGGAAAGCTGCCAGAGGGATTATTGGTTAAACCCAGCATTTTGCCTGCCCGTGCCCATGCCTATGCATGACGAGTGATGGTCCAGATTCAAAATGTGTCTGATCGGGAGTTCTGGTTGAACCGAGAGTGCACCCTAGCTACAGTACACTGTGCAGACACTGCTGTATTACCCGGCAACAAGTACTCTGGTGAAAAGGAAAGAGTGACCCTGGACTTATTCGACTTTGGTTATTCCCCATTGCCAGCTGAATGGAAGGCTAGAGTTAGCAAGAAACTCTCCAGACAGACCAAGTGTTTTTGTTAAAAGACTGGGACATGAGGTGTGTCCAGGGTGCAGAGCATCACAGTCACCTGCATGATGACTGGCCATTTCAAGAGAGATCCCGACGCCTCACCCCAGAGGACATAGATAATGTTAGGAGGCACCTTCAGGAAATGCTCATTGCTGGCGTTACAAAAAAATCAAGGGGCCCATATTCCTCTCTCATTGTGGTTGTGCGTAAGAAGTATGGGTCTGTAAGGATGTGTGTTGATTATCGAACCCTGAACCGGCGGACCATCACAGATCAGTACACCATGCCCCGTATGCAAGATGCCCTGGTTTGTTTGAATGGGAGCAAATGGTTCTCGGTATTGGATCTTCGCAGCGGATATTACCAGATTCCGATGGTCTCTGAGGACCATGAGAAAACAGCCTTCATCTGTCCTTTGGGGTTCTATGAATTTCTGAGAATGCCACAGGGGATTTCGGGTGCCCAGGCCACCTTTCAGCAACTGATGGAACGTGCGGTGGGAGATATGAACTTGATAATAGGTCTTGTGTACCTAGATGATGTCATTGTATTTGGACACACATTAGAGAAGCATGAGACCAGACTGTTTAAAGTGCTGGACTGATTGGAAGACTTTGGCCTCAAGCAGTCCATTGACAAGTGCCAGTTTTTTCAAACCTCCATGAAGTGTGTGGGGCACTTAGTATCTGCAGAAGGAATAGAGACAGATCCCAGTAAGGTTGAGTCACTGACTACTTGACTCCAGCCCCATAACTTGAAAGAACTGCAATGTTTTCTGGGGTTTTGTGGCTACTACCGCAGATTCATAAAAGACTATACAAAGATGATTCATCCGCTCCTGAATCTTACCCAGGGTTACCCCCCTACCAACCGTAAATACAAGATGGGGATATCAAAGAACTAGAGAAAGTGTACTTCCGAAGAGGTGAACCTTTTAGGCCCTCCTGGACACCAAAATGTGAAGCAGCCTTTGACGAAGTCATATACCAGCTCACCCATGCCCCCATCCTCGTCTATGCTGACCCTACCAAGACCTATGTGCTGCATACAGACACTAGTCTGCAGAGCCTAGGAGCTGTACTGTATCAAGACCATGAAGAAGGTTTGAGACCGGTCGCTTTCGCAAGCAGGAGTTTGACCCGATCGGAGCAAATTTATCCTGTGCACAAGCTGGAGTTCTTTGCCCTAAAATGGGCCATCATTGATCAGTTTCATGAGTACCTCTATAGGGCAAAGATATTGGTGATGACTGACAATAACTCATTGACCTATGTACAGACTTCAGCTAAGTTAGATGCCACTGGGTACTGGTGGCTCTCTGCCTTATCAACCTATGATTATGCTGTTGAATACAGACCGGGACTGAAACATATTGATGATGATGCCCTGTCACGAAGGTCCACTTCCAAGAGTGATTGGGTCAGGCTGTCTGAATCTGACATCCAAGCATTGTGCCAGAAGTTTGACAGAGATGATCAGATGTCTGCAGACACAGTGGACTGTCTAGTAGATTGCTTGGGCCCTCCTGATACCTGAATGCTGGCTGCCTATTGCCATTTCTCTGCTCTAGATATTAGTGCACTACCTCAACTTGATACTGACAGTATTCAATGGGCTTAATCCCAAGATCCTATGATTCAACCCACACTTGATGCCCTGCATGCGGGGAAAGATGTGTCTAAGTTGCATTCCCCTGACTTGCGAACTGCCCTATTGTTTAAAGAAGGCCCCAGATGAAGTTACTCAATCAGTTGTTATACAGAGAGACAGTGGATCATAGTTGTCAAGTAGACAAGCAACAATTTGTCCTACCCATGGCTTTTAAACACTTGGTACTGAGGTCCCTCCACAACTGCATGGGGAACCTTGGTATTGACAGGACTCTTGACCTGGTATGATCTCGATTCTACTGGCCCAAGATGGGGGCCTATGTTGAGCACCATGTAAAGACCTGTAGTCATTGCCTCCAAAGAAAAGCCCTGCCTCAGAGGGCTGCCCCACTTTTCAATATCACTACCAGCACCCCCATGGAACTGGTCTGCATGGATATTTTGTGTTTAGAACCTGATCAATGGAATATTGGCAATGTGTCAGTGGTTACAGATCATTTCACACGGTATGCTCAACCTTTTCCAACTAAAGATCAAAAAGCCTGTACCGTGGCCAAGGTGCTAGTGGAAACATTATTCATCCTCTATGGTGCCCCCCAGCAGATCCACTCTGACCAAGGCAGAGTATTTGAAAGTAGGCTCATCAAAGAAATGCTCTCTGTGGGGGGTGCAGAAGTCAAGAAATACCCCTTATCACCCACAGGGGGACCCTCACACAGAACATTTTAACTGAGCCCTTCTAGACATGCTGGGCACCCTCCATCCAAAAGACAAGCATAAGTGGAGCCAGCAGATTAGCACCTTGGTACATTCATACAATTGCACCAAAAATGATGCTACTGGGTTCTCCCCCTACCACTTCATGTTCGGGAAGGAGGCCCGACTGCCAATTCATGTCTGCTTTGGGGTGTCTCCAGATGGGGTCCGACCCAAAAACTACCTGCAGTATGTACAGAAACTGAAAGCTCAACTGAAGCATGTATATCAACTGGCCCAGACAATGGCCACCAAGAGAAATCTCGCCAACAAAGAGAGGCACGATAAGAAAGTAAAGGCTCAAGAGCTACGGACCGGAGACTGTGTGTTGTTATGCAATTTGGGACTACATGACAAGTGCAAAATTGCTGCTAGGTGGTGCCATCTTCCTCATGTAGTAGTTGGAAAGTTGGATGATCTACCAGTGTACAAGGTACGCCCAGAGAATAACTCCAAAACTGTCAAGACTATGCACTGTAACCACAGGCTTCCTATTGGCCAAGTTATTGTTGAAGCTGAGCTAGCAGTCATTGCCTCCCCTGGGCCGGTGACTCATGTTGCTGCAAAAAAGAGACAGAGTCAATCTACCCCAGTAGTTACAGATTTAAGGTTTCCTCCGCAGCAGGCCCAGAATGATAGTAACTGTCAGTCCACCTCTGATGATAGTGAGTGTGATAACGCCTATTAGCCCTCCTATGAATTGAGTCAGCTGTTTTGAGGTAACTCTATGACTAATTGTGGAGATAAAGCTGGGCCTTCTGAACTGCCTAACTCACCAGCTTTGTCCTTGGAGCTAATGCTCCATGAAAGTGAGGTGCAAAGCATCACATCTGAGGTTGCAGACACTCTGTGTTTTGTGGAACTGTGTGAATTGCCCGAAGAAGGGGCTGATGGTCTGAGTCTCCCTGGTGACACACCAGAACTTGAACAACAATATGAGAGTGCTGATAGCCCCCTTCAGTGCCACAAAGCTTAATTGTGCCAGAACCTTCTCTAAATTAGCCATGTGTTGTGGAAACAGAGCCTACAGAGCAAGGAGCTGACAATGCTCCTAGTTTGGACATTCCCATCCATGCAGAGGCACCCCTCACAAACGGCGAAAGCTCCAAAGTTAGTGCTGAAAATACAGAGACTGTGGCTGTTCCCCCTAGAAAGACTGGCCGTGCTGTCAAGCCAGTATTGTGCTTCAGTTATGATTATCCCAGGAGGCCAGTGGATTTGACTGTCAATGTGGTTCACAAAGGTGTTTATATTTCTCAGAGCTCACTACCCAGACTGAGTTTAATGCCAATTCCAGGTTGATTGTGCTTCCTTCTCAGTATGGCGCCCTGCCCCATCCAGCCCCAAGATAGCTGATAGGGAAGGGCCCCATCCTACATTGTTTAATGTACAGGAAGTTATAACATGAATCAGTATTGTGATGTCACAAGTAATGTTAATCATAGTGGAATCAGTATTACCTGTATGAAACATGCATAAGTATTGTCCTTATGGATATAGTATCACTTTGTGGTACAGACAGTTGGTGAGACCCCATCTGGAGTACTGTGTGCAGTTTTGGAGACCTTTTCTATGCAAGGACATAGACAGGAGGGAAGCAGTCCAGAGGAGGGTAACTAAAATGGTGCAGGGTCTGCATCAGAAACCATATGAAGAGAGACTGAGAGAGCTTAATATGTATACCCTTGATGAAAGGAGGGATGGGGGGACATGAGAGAAATGTTCAAGTACCTTAAGGGAATCAACAAAGTCCAGGAGGGTAGCATCTTTCAGAAAAAGAGATGTGTAAGAACATGGGTGCACAATTTAAAGATAATGGGGGGATGGCTCAGGGGTAATGTGATGATTTTTTTTTTCACGGAGAGAGTGGTGGATGCATGGAACCACCTGCCTGGGGAGGTTGTTGGGTCTAAAACAGTGGGGGAATTCAAACATGCATGGGACAGACATAAGGCAATTGTATTGGGGATGACAGGAAGTAGGCTATTGGTTAACTAGAATCTGCAGCTTATCCAGCAGGTAGGGAAATGAGCAGACTGGGTGGGCCAAGTGGTCCTTATCTGCCGTCAAAGTCTATGTTTGTATGTTTCTATGAAGTGTAGTGAATATGTATAGTAAAGTAATAAGTTTATGTTAACTGTTGCATGATGGCACAGACTTGACGTGGACACCAAGTTTTCTCCAGGCAGGGAAGGGAAGGGTGTAACCCCCCTACAAATGGGGGTTCCCAAAAAGTCTTCCTTGAGCTTGCCTAAATGCTCACTGCCAGGCTGGTGTTCTGCATTTTAGCAGTTTAAATGTATTGCCAGAGAGTGCCCGTATAGCCTCTGTGTACTGTCTCTTTAAGAGCTGCCTGGATTGCAGTCACAATTAATCTGAGAGTGAGCTCTGTTAGAAGATGTACTTGTTTGCTGATCATTTGTTAGAGTAGTAATAATATTGCAGTTCGCTCTAACCTGCCTTCTTTGCAGCATGGACAGTTCTGTTTGTTTCCATCATCTTGGTCCTGGACTGCAGAATGGGCCAATCAGTACATTTGGGACTCCAAAATGGAGCCTGCCTATAGGGGCTTGGTGGGGCCAAAACTTGTAGGAATTGTAGTTGTGGGCTTTTGGTGCCTAAACTAACCTGGAGGGGGAGCCCTTGTTGTGACTGACACACAGATCAGCCAACTGAACTTTTTGGATCTTGGGGAAAGTCCCACACTGCTTGCAGTTTCAGTTAGATCTGAGTTGGAAAGTGAAAAAGTAACAGCTCGAGATAGTTTGAGTAGCAATCCATAGTGGATTCGCATGGAAGAACTGTGGAAAGGCCTGAGTTTGGCCTGCTGCTGTCCCTAAGAGGGAACTTGTGCTTTTTTCGGACTGAATCCGAATTTGGAGAGCGAATTAAGCCACTGAATTGTGACCAGGCTTTAACCTGAAGAAGACCAAAGATTTGCTGAATGCGATCAGCCTATCAGGACTTCCAGCTACCTCTGAACTCCCAGATTGTGCAGAGACTCTGTCATTGCGACCAGAGAGCCATTTGCCTGGTATATTGGAATTTCCTTACATGTGAATGTGCTGTGTGCTTATAGTGGGTCATGATTTGGTTCCCCACTGTGTGTCTGAACTGTGTTTTGCTTGCTGGAGGCTGTATCCAGCTCCACGGACTGAATCCGTATCCATTTCCATTCCCCTGGGCCCTGCTACACTGGCCCAGCCAGAATACCTGCTACGAAGAGAAAGTCATCGATGAAAGACTGGCCTGGGGATCAGCCCGCTGCTCAATCCTTTGAACAGGAATGACGTCTCGGTGATTCGTGTGGGCCCTGCTTCTCCAAGCACTCCAGCTCAACAGCCTGCAGTCTCAATTTCATCCTACCTGTGTCCAGTATTGGGTATCGTGAGTAAACATCAGGATAGCTCCCTGCAACAACAACTAAATCTTAAAGTGTTGTCATCTGATTGTCTTGTTACCTTTTCTGTCATGAACTGAGCTCTCCGGCTCTGGATTACAAATAGTGTATGCTGTGCATGTTGCTTTCTTCCATTACAGTGCCACAACCAGCTGCAACATTTCTGGCTGGCCCACCATTTTCCTACCTGGGTACCCAGAGTGTGTGACTGTGTAGGGACTCTGAACTGCATGCATAACTGTCTGATTAATATAGCTTTTAAACAAATCAACCTGATTACGCCCCTCCCTTGTTAAAGTCTCCTGAATAAATCAGATTTAACTTTGTTTGCATTTAACCTGACTGTGGTTCCAGTCTGTGCCAAAAGTATTGTACTCTTGCTATTTGCTGTGCTTAACTTTGTTTTACAGGGGGTCCCCAGGGTCTAGCTAGAGGAACCAGCCCTGGTGGTAAGTGCAAACAGTGTAGGGAATTGCCTGGTGAATAAGGGTCATTGTGAAAGTAATTATTGTATATTGTTCAGGCCACGAGAAGGGAAAGAGGGGGGGGTTACAGTGTCTTGGAGTGCTGTGCCCTGGTTAGCTTGACCACTAACAACCCTAACCTCCAAGTGGAGGCACCCGTTTCATTACCCAGACCCCTTAACCTGCTACTAGCCCAGCAGGGGTAGTAGCCCTTGGGATAGTACCACCTTGGGGTTACATAAGCCTGCAGTTGAGTCACACCATCCACCTTATTTTTGTTTTGTTTGTTTACCAGGTAAGTCCTACTAGGCACAGGAGCCTGTTTTCAGGGCAACCCGGGAGCACTGGGGAGATTAAGTGACTTGCTCAGGGTCACACAGTATGCAGGTGGAGGTTGTGGGAATCAAATCCTGGTCTGCCTGCTAGGTGTACCAGGCTCATTCACAACTCATTACTCTAACCTCTAGGCTGTACTGCTCCCACTTTCAAGTCATCTGTGTGATATGCCCCAAAACATTTGGTCCAAATTGATTATGATCAATGCAGAGCTCAGTAAAACTAATGATTAAATGTAAATTCTGAACATCACAGTACACTTTTGTAGGACTAACACCAACAAAACCAGTGTGCCCAACAATCTGGTTTGTGTGCCTCAGCAAGAAACACAGAAACTGTTAGCAGGTAAGGACCTACTGGCCCACCTGTTCTGCCCCATTTTCCCTACCTATAGTGACACAGTAGAACCTACTCAGTCTCCAATCTTCTCCCCTCCTTACCTCTAAGATCTCTCAGTGTCTATCCCATGCATTCATGAATCCTGCAACCATATCAGCCCCTACCACCTCTGCTGGGAGACTGTTCCATACGTCCATCACCCTCTCCATGAACTGTTTCCTACCATTTCCTCTGAGTCTCCCAACTTCTGTCATCATATTCTGATCCCCTGTCCTTTAGCATCTTTTTTTTTGGAGTATGCTTCCTTCTTGTACCTTCCTTTAACCTGTGAAGTATGTGAATGTTTCTTTTATATTCCTCCTTCCCTCCAGGGAGTACATATTTAATTCCTTAAGCCTTTCCCCATAGGGCTTTTGATGCAGGCCATGTACCATTCTGATTGCCCTCCTTTGTACTGCCTCCATCCTCTCTATGTTCTTGCGGAGGTGAGGCCTCCAGTACTGTGCACAGTACTCAAAGTGAGGTCTCACCAATGATCTATATAGGGCTATTATTACCTCCCTTGTCCTGCTGGTGATTTCCCTACCAATTCAACCTAGCATCCCTCTAGCCTTCCACACTGCTTCACAACCTTCAGGTTATCAAAAATTATCACCCCAGGTCTCTTTCCTGCTTTGTAACTGTTATACTTCTCCTCCCAGAAGGTATGTTACCCCTGGGTTCTTGTGCCTAATGTTCATTATTTTGCACTTTTTTGCATTAAAACCCAGTTGCCAAGCCCTTGACCATTCTTTCAATTTTTTTTAGATCGTTCCTCATTCTTTTTACTCCTCCCAGTGCATCTACTCTGTTGCAGAGTTCTGTGTTGTCTGTGAACAGGCATATTTTCGCTTCCAGTCCTTCTGTAATGTCACTAATGAAGACATTGAAGAGGATTGGACCTACTACTTATCCTCGTGGCACTCCACTGGTCAATTTACCTACTACAGAGTGGATGTCATTTACCACCACCCTCTCACTCCTATTACCCAGTCAATTTTTCACCCATTTCACTGCTTTAGGACCTACTGCTAGGCTCCCCAGCTTATTTAATAGCCTTCTATGTGGAGCGGTGTAGAGCAGTCATTTTATTTTCCAACAAAGCAAAAAAGGTGGCCCTCCAGGAGACAATTAAATTAATAACTGCACTTTCATTCAGGTTAAGTGAACCAAGTAAAGCAGTTTACAATCTTTGAGATCAGCTAGGAAAAAATGATTCAGGTTGCCAGAAGGAAATATGCCTTGTTTCTCAAAATGATTTACGTTTCATATATTTCCAGATGTTTCTGCCATTAGGCAAGCGTTGAGAAAATCTTGTTTGATATTTATTTTTTATTATGATCTCGGATTAACACCTTTGAGAACAAGTTCATTACATAGGTTCATGTCAGAATTACATTAACAGTGATAAAAAACAAACAAAAAAACATACAGGGATACAACAGAGCTGTGAGTGCAGGCTAATAACAAGTATGAGACTAAGTATTAATATAAACATAAACAAACAGACTAAGTCAGCAGGTTATTATAAGCAGGGACCCTGGTTTTCCATTTTTACCGGTAACACCTGTAACAATCACGGAATCCTGCTTGATTCGTGGATTTTGAATTCTTGTACCAGTGCCTCACGGAAATTGCATGTCACAGGACAGAATCCCTAAGATTTCAGCATCTTTTTAAATGTTTTTATTTTCTCTTTCTATGCCCCCTTCTCACAGCATCAGTCTCCAGTTTTCAGAGATCCCTAGGCTGGGTATCCCCTAGCTTCACCCCAGGTAATGTTCAGGAGCTCCTGTGGGCTCCTCAGTTGTTTGAATGAAAACTAGTCTGAATGAAAGTATGTTCACAAGGAAAAAATGCCTTACTACTTATGAAAAGACTTCACAGTCAGCACGCCATTTAGGTGAATTGGATCATTTGCACCTTTTCTCCCACCTGCTGTTTCAGTCTCTGTGACAACAAAAAGTTTTCTGATAGACTGCTTCAACAAAAAGCAAATGTTAAGTGTTTAAATGTACTTATGTTTGGCCAGTGAATGTTGAAAGCACATTCAATGACACACAGAAGGTAAGACCCCAGGGGCTGTATGATGCTGGTGGGCAGACTGGTGCTCAATTCACATCTGAGCTCAGACATGAAAACTGGGAGACACCCTTTTCATGAACACCAAGTAAAAACAAAAGCATCCACATGTCTGAGAGATGCATGAATCCATTTGAAGGTCCTCTGCTAATCACTTGTGGATTTGTTAGATGAAGACACTTTATTTCAAAGAAGCAAATTCAAGCAGTTTTTTTTTGCTTCTCCTACCCCCTGGCCATCCACTCCTTCAGGCCTACCAAGGCCCCCCTACCACAGCTGAGTCCCGACCACCATCCACTGCCCCTTACTGCTGTGCTACCAGGTGACCCAAAGTAACCCTTCATTGAGTGGGGCCCCTACCCTGTGGGAGGCTACCAGGGGAGGAGAATTTCCCCAAAGAGCTTCCTGTGTATCCTGGGCATGGCAGGGGTCAGAACAGACGCATGTCTGGGGCTTCCAGCTTATGGAGGGACCAGCAACCATCCTTTGGTTGGCCAGCGGGTGTTTTCTCATTTTCTTGGGAGCGTGACAGGCCATATGATGTCAAGGCACAAGCCAACGTCCATTATACTCCCTTCCACAGTGAGGGCCGACGTGTTGTCATGCCTCTGGCCTCCACCAGGGGCCAGCAAATGATGAGCCATGAACTCAACCCTCTGTCCCAGGAGAAGGTGAGTGATCATTGGACACTCAAACCTTCATCCACCAGCTGGCCCTCTAACTCCTAAGTCTGTTCCCTAACCCTGGTCAGCGGTGCCACGGCAGAAATCCAATTCAGGCAGTTAAATTATAGATAGGAAAAAACAAAGGTAGTCCACCTTAGTGGTGATGGTTCAGATTAATTCACATCTGAGTTCTAACAAGCAAAGAGACCAAGTCATTTGTAACTTGTGCATGTGGGGTGTGGGTGTTGAAGATAGGGGATCATAGTGCTGTCACTACTGCCATCACCCCAGAGGGATGTGGACTGCACTATTGCTTCTGCCATCACACCAAAGGGGAAGGGGCTGTAGTGCTTCTGCCATCACCACTGGTGGATGGGGAATGTAGTACTGCTGCCATCACACCTAACAGATGGGGACCACAGTGCTGCTGCTTCTGTCACACCTGAGGGAGGCAGGTTGTAGTGTTGTTGCTGTTGCCATCACACCAAAGGGATGGGAGTCACAGTGCTGTTGGTGTTGCCGTCACACCTGAGGGATGGGGCCATAGTGCTGCTTCCATCACACCTTAGTGCTGCTGCTGCCATCACATCTTGTACCTAAAATAACTTTAAATTGGTACAAGGATGGAAGGATGTGCAATAGTGGAGGTCAAAATTGCTAAAATGCATGTTAGCAGAGTTAAACATTGTTAAATAAAGTACACAGAACCAAATACCAGTAAAACCGGATTTTGGCTTAGCGGACACCGGTGACAATACCGTTGTTTTACAATGTGCAAAATGGAATATGCCCTTTCTCAATCCCAGTAAACCAGTGTCCCTGATTATAAGACCACAAGTTTGTGAGAGGGTTAGGCAGTTTAAGGAATAGAGGACAATTCAGACTGGGGAGTGCCTGCAAGGCAGAGGGAGGTACTGCAGCAGATTGAGTCATCAGGATGGAGGGCTATGTTCAGGGGTAACAGCAGCCCAGGGTGGCCAACACCCACTAAAGAAGTGGGGAAGTATCCACCCTGGAAGGCCTTGTCAAAGCTATTTTTTTTTTTGGGGGAGTTTGGGGCTGAAGACACGTGGGAGAGGATAGTAGGAGAAAAGAGGGTGGTGGGGAATATGGGAGTTTGATGGAGCAAGGAAGGAAGGAGGAAGGAAGGGAGGGAGGAGGGAGGGATAGATTACATTAAGGCATATGATGAAGGGAAGTAACAAGTGCAGGATTTAAGGGCCATGTGGTCATGAGGGATAGCTACTTAGGGACATGGAAAAACAGCATTGAGGGGCTAAGGCAAGCAGTCCAGATTGAGTTAGCATTGAGATGTTTTCAGATGAGATGAGTTTTGTGATCTGAGAGGCACTTTTGCCTCTTTCTTCACTGCAAAGTGTCTGATAACGCTCCAGTCAGACAGGTACCTATTCTAAAAGCCAGACCAAATGAAAGAGTTCATAACCCCCCAAGAAAACAGGGGAGGAGTCAGGGTAGAGACACGGAGGGAGGTGGAACCCCAAGGTAAGACAAAGAAGGAAACAGCATGGAAGGTAGTCACGTTGATTGCAAGGAGCCTAGGCAATAAGCCAGCTGAGTTGTGGACTCTCTTGGCAGTGAGGGGGATGGACATTGTGACCATCACAGAAATGTGGGCTACACAGTACCAGGACTGGGATATGATGATCCTAGGGTACAGAATATTCAGGAAGGATAGGGCTAAAGAGAAAGGGGAGTGTGGCAATCTATGTATGAGAAGGGATAAAGTGTATAAGGGAGGAGGGGGAGGAAGGCAGTACAGAGGCCCTATGGATGCAGTTTCAGGACTCGAGAGGGAGGGCACTGAGGATGGGAGTAGTATGCAGACCCCCAGCACAGTGGGAGGACCTGGACAGAGAGCTAGCTGAGCAAATCAGAAGGGTCTGTAGGAAGGGGGAACACAGTGGTGGTGGGGGACTTCAACCTACCTGCGGTGGATTGTAGCATTCCAGCCACCATGTGCGTGAGGGAGCAGGTCATACAAGAGGCATTTCAGGATAGCTTCCTGGCACAATTGGTACATGAGCCAACTAGATTGGAAAGGACTCTGGACCTGGTACTTTCAAAAGAGGAGGCTATAAGGGAACTGGGGGCGGAGGACACTCTGGCTGGGAGTGACCACCACTCGGTGTGGTTCATGCTCAATATGATTAGGAAAACAGTGGTTACGGGGATCAGGGCAATTGATTTTAAAGGGGAAGACTTTAATAGGATGGGGGAAATTTGGTGTAAGTATCTGGCAAGCATTCATCAAGACATGGATGCTAATCAAAAGTGGGATGTTATTAAAAGAGGGTTGAAGGAGGTCACTGGGATGTGTACAAAGACACAGAGTAAGAAGGGAAGGGAAAAGAAGCCCAGCTGGTTGACTAAGGAAGTTATGGAGGGAGTAAGAGCCAAGAGAAAGGAATTTCAGAAGCTAAAGAAATCGGAGGTGGGGGTTGACAAGGATGAGTATGCGAAGAAGTCCAGGGAGGTTATCAAGATGATCAGAGTGGCCAAGGCCTTAAGAGAACTGGGACTGGCACAGGGTATTAAGGAAGGCGAGAAGGACTTCTTCGGATACATTAAAGAAAGAAGGAAGAACAAAGACTAGATTGTGAGGATTAGGAAGGATAGAGGGTGGGTAGAGAAGGGGGGACAGGCAGAGGCATTAAACAAATACTTCTGTTCTGTGTTCATGGAGGAGAAAGGGGAAGATACCCCAAGGGGGGGGTAGGGAGGTAGTGGGGGGAAGGGATGACTGGCATAGGGATTGCAGAAGACAGGGTTATGGAGGGATTGAGGGCACTAAGGGTGGACAAGGCACTGGGACCAGATGGCATTTACCCTCAGGGTACTCAAGGAGCTAACAGAGATCCTGGCAGGACCACTGACTGACCTGTTCAGTACCTCCCTGGACACAGTATGTGTACCACAGGACTGTAGGATGGCCCATGTGGTGCCCATTCACAAGAGTAGCCCCAGGGATGAACCAGGCAACTGTAGGCCAGTGAGCCTCACATCAATTGTGGGGAAAGTCATTGAGACAATCCTAAAGGAGAGGCTGATGACCTTCTTGGAGGACAATGATCTCCATGATGGTTATCAACATGGGTTTGTTTCTGGCAGATCCTGCCAGGCAAATCTAATCAAGTATTATAGTTGTGTGACCTGGGAACTGGACAGTGGCCATGCGGTGGATGTACTCTATTTGGACTTCAGCAAGACCTTTGATTCTGTGCCACATGGGAGGCTGGGGGAAGCTGAAATACACAGGGGTGGGAACAAAGATGGTGAGATGGATAGTCAACTGGCTGAATGGAAGGAAGAACAGGGTGGTGGTGGTGGGGGAGCTGTCATCACCAATGGAAGTGTCGAGCGGGTTGCCACAGGGATCGATACTGGGACCAGTATTGTTT
The DNA here is from genome assembly GCA_016271365.2 of Neoceratodus forsteri. Taxonomy (NCBI): domain Eukaryota; kingdom Metazoa; phylum Chordata; order Ceratodontiformes; family Ceratodontidae; genus Neoceratodus; species Neoceratodus forsteri. The sequence goes on from CM028131.1 coordinate 165,014,813, forward strand.
GGAATATTCATTGCTGGTATCTCACACAGGGTCTGGAGTAGGATCAGTCTGTTCACTGAGAATACAAAGATGGGAGCGGTGGTAGATGACATCGAAGGGTGGAAGGGGCTGCAGGAGGACCTGACCAAACTACAGGAGTAGTCAGAAACATGGTAGCTGGGGTTCAGCACAAAGAAGTGCAAGGTACTGCATTTCAGAACGGGAAACCAGGGAAGGAGCTATCAGCTGGGAGGGGTGCAGATGGAAAGTATAGAGGAGGAAAAGGATCTGGGGATGGTTATAACAGCCAGCATGAACAACTCTGCTCAGTGTAGGAAGGCGGTAGCAAGGCCAATAGGATGTTATGGTGTATAGCAAGGGAAATTTCCTCCAGGAATATGGAGGTGATCCTTCCCCTATACAGGTCCCTGGTCAGGCCTCATCTGGAGTACTGCATGCAGTACTTGCACCCATTCCTGAAGAAGAATATCAAATTGTTGGAGGGGGTGCAATGTAGGGCGACAGGGATGATCCAAGGATTGGAGGGAAAGTCCTACAAGGATAGATTGGGCAGCTGAACATGTACTCCCTGAAGGAGAGGAGGGATGGGGGGATATGATTGAAACATTTAAATACCTGAAGGGGATAAATAAGGTTAATACAGTAGGGATTCTGCAACTTAGAAGAGGGAGGGATATGAAATGGCATCAGCTGAGGTTGGAGGGGGGAAGATTCATGAAGGAAATCAGGACGCCTTTTTTCACAGAAAGGGTGGTGGACAGGTAGAATACTCTGCCTGAGGAGGTGGTTTCCTGCAGAATAGTGGGTAGCTTTAAGAGGGGTTGGGATGGGGTAAAGGAGGGGTGTTAAGATGAAGACAGGGGAGAAAGGTGGGGAAGCTGCAAGTTGAGGGGCTAGCTGCGCATTCAAGCAGATTTAATAGACCGTATAGGCCTGCTTCTGCTGGCAATTTCATATGTTTGTATGTACGTATAACATTACAAAAAGTGACAAGCATTTGTCAATGCCGAATGTTCACCGCTGGTACTGCCATTGTACTGGGTCTTGCTCATACACATTTTTATTATGTATTTACCGAGGACAGAGCAAATGAGATGCAATGTCTCATTTTCAGTGGTGTTCTACTTTTACACATTGTAAGATTGTATTTACCCAGGATATGGCAGCTGAGAGGCAATATCTTCTTTTAAGTGGGCCCCCATATTTTGACCCCAAATGTCCACAGTCTTTTTATGACCTGGCATTATGATCAAGACAGGAGGAATTTCTAAAATCCCATCTGAAAGGTGATTTCTCTCTGTGACTGTGGAAACAAGTTTCAGAGGGGATTTAAAAAATGACACCGGCCATGTTCAGAAGTTGAGGTAACACAAGGGATATGTTGAACATTAGGGGCAAAAATCTGCAAAAAGTAAAGTTATGAGTAAATGTTGGAACAATTCAACGTTTCCTCATAAGCTAGTTGTGTTTTCACATTTTTACCCCAGATTTTCAACATACTGTAATCTCTTTATGACCACTCCTTCCGAGCATGACAGGTGTCATTTATAAATCAATGGCTGAAACATCATTTTATGCCACAAGTGTGAAGACGCATTATGGGTAGGGTTTGAGAAATGACAATTGTCACATTCATGAGGTGGTGTAAAAAATGACTATGTTAAAAATCTGGGGTCAAAATAATGAAAATGACCACACTCATGAATGTGTGTTGAAAAATGTCAATGTGCATTCATAACTTTGTTGAGTTTTAATACTTTTACCCCAAATTTTCAACATAGCCTTTTTATGACCACACATAGCCTCCTTATGACTGGTTCCATGTGATAAGGATGCCCCACAAAGGGTGACTGGAAGGTGTGCCCAGGAACGATGCCGAATGGCACAGCAGTGCACCGCACAACATGCCAAAAAGCAACCGGACACAGCACAAAACAGGATGCTGGGTGGGTAGGTGAGAGGTGGGAGAGTACATAGCAGAATGGCACACAGGAAGTGTGGGCGACCATCAAATGAGCAAATGGCCAACTTAGAAAAAAAAACATGACCAACACCACCATGGAAAAAAGAACAACCCAGGCAAAGGGTTCACGGGGGTGGGGTGGGAGCACAGTGGGGAGTGTCAACAGATAGACCAGTGGAGCACAGGCAGAGCAGGGGTGCCTGCAAGGGAGGGGTACAGCAGAGCATGAGGGGGCTGTGCAAGGATGCCACACAGGTGGATATCAGGCATGGGGAGCAATGCCCCAGGAGGCAGTGGCATGCAATGGACAGGGTGGACAGAGGCATGCATGGCACCAGTGAAGACGGTGCAGCAGTGGCAGATGGTGCAACAGCAGGCACAGTGCCAACACACAGGAATGGCTGTGATATGGCACAAAGGCACCCGGTAATGGTGCACAGGGTGCAGCAGGGGGCACGGCAGCCAACAGTGGCAGTAGGACAACATCAGCAACTGGAGGGAATGGAACCTGCATGCAAAGAGATGGTACAGTCAGGATGGGCACAAGACAGGGTGGTAGGCACTAGAACAGGCAGGAAGGCAGAGCAGAGGATGTGGGCGACAGCAGTGCAGCAGCCCATGATGGCCGGCTACACCTAGAGTTGGAAGTTGTACACCAGGCCCCTCAGGTAGTCAGTCGGTGTGCACTGGCTGTACCCCTCTACAATGTCCTCTATCCTGCATGTCAGGTCCCAATACTGCCTGTGTGTGGCAGTGGTGCCACACCTGGAGACCACTTGTTCGATGTGGATCTCGGATAGGCACTGTTCCTCATGGAGGCAGTCTATAAAGCGCCAGATGCCTGCATGGATGGCACCGAGTTGGGTGTTAAAGGCCCTGTGCCAGCCCTCCACAACATTGTTAGTATGTTCAAGCCCTGCCCGTGTAGCATCATACATGTTCCATGCCTCCAATGAAAACCTGGGCTTGAGCTGTCCCGTGTGGCCGATGGGATGGCCCAGCCAGGTCTCCTCCACGTAGTCAAGCATGGGTCTCAGGATGTCCTCATTCGCCCGATAAAATGCTGAGTCACACAGGGTAGCATAAGCATCCAGCTTGTCAACAATGGTCACAAAGGCAAGTGTGAGCAACATCTTGACCTGAAGGGCATACTCAATGTCACTGAAATACCGCCGTAGGATTTCGGGTGACCGCTGTACGTGCCGCCACAGGGCCTGGCTGAAGTGGAAGAAGCAGACCCTCAGTGACACACCTGGGAACACTGAAGTGAACCCACACCAGACAGCCCTCTCGAAGTCCATGAGGGCTGTATGGGGTGTGACATCCCCCACCAGCCTGCGCACCTCTGTGAATACACTGTGGTATGCCTGCTCCCGACGGCTGCACATGAGGACATATACCACTGGCACTATAACATCTGTGTGCATGCCATGGACAGTGTACAGTTGCCCAAAGAGGGGTGGTGTGAGTGAAATATTCCATCCAGGAACCAGTCCCCACTGTCACCCGGGAATCACAGTGTGTGCTGCATTGTGAACAGCAGCACCCTGTCCTCTGTTTGGCTGCTGTCATACAGGAAGAAGGGCTCCCCTGCACAGGTGACACAGTATTTGGGGGACGTACAGTTCCTTGACGGTAGCAGGCATGACTGGGAAGCCCCATGCAGTCTGCCGGACATGCTGTACCATTCTCTTTAGCAGAGACAGGGCGGGAAGCATGGCCGCCATTGCATTTGGCACACCAGAGGTGCACTGGACGATCACTTGTCCAGTGCTCTCCATGCTTGTTTGAGCTCTTTCCTGGACCTCGGCCATGACCCTGTGCATCCCCACCTCACCAGCATCAGGGACGTGGTTGTGTCCTAGTCTCTGGTGCACCACATGGTCAGCAACTGTGCGGATGCATGCAGGACATCTGTGGTGGTTGTACTGGGCACACCGCCAGTACACCTTCCCTCCCACCTCCTTGTCTTTCTGAAATACATATCTCGACAGGGATAATAGGGGTCTCCCTTTCTGGCTTATTAGGAATGTAGGGTTCTCTATTCTGTGAGTGCCAACATGCACTGAGACACTCACCTTGTGCAGGTGGATGCCTTATGTTGCTCCATATGGTCACATGACAGGAGATGTGATGGGTGGCAGCTCTATAGGGGCATTCCCACAGCATCCGGGCTTTGTGCATTTAAAAAGGGGCACCTCCCACCAGGCGGGTTTAGTGATGCAAAATGTGTGCTGCTCAACGCAATGGCGGCGTGTGGTCTGCAGTGTGATGCACAACCGTGCCCACATGGATAGGCCCCTGACCATTGAACGTCCAGGTGTCTGCACAGTGCTCCAGATGGGTGAGTGATGTATCAATTCTGCATACCCCTGTTCGGGCTGTATGTCCCACTGTTCACCATGTTGTGTTCCTCCCCCTCCTCGGACTCGATCTGGCAGCCATTGTAGTGCTGCTCTGCCTTCGTGCCTATCAATGTTTGTTGCTAATGCTGTACGCCATGGGGGCTTGACAGCTGCAGCAGCTCTGCGTGTATCTGTCTGCTTCGGGACCACGTCCACAATGTAGGGGCTGGCTGGCTGTGCCCACTGCATGTGGCAGTGTGTCAGGTGGACTGCTGCCTGTGGGGGTGGGGCCATCACATGTGGGGGGGGCAGCATGCCTACATGGCACTGGTGGTGGGCTGGGCCACTGCAGTGTGTTCTCACCATCTGTGCACTGCTTGTCCCACCATCTGCGGGTCTGCCTGCCACAGTGTGCCACCTGCAGTGGGATGGGGCCTGGCACTCCTGTGTGCATAGTTCAACTGTGTGGTACCCTGGCCTGGTGGGGGGGTGTTGTGTGGCATGCCCATGGCATGTGGCTGTGGGGGCACAGATGGGGTCCACTTCACTGTTGCCCAGCAGGTGGGAGGTTTGCTGGGGTGCGAGTGCCGCATGGCATGTTAGAGCATGCCAAGGATGTGGATCCATACCGGCCATGGGCACTGTCTGTGGCAGTTGTGTGGTGAGTGTGTGTGTGTGTGTGTGTGTGTGTGTGTGTGTGTGTGTGTGTGCGCAAAATTTTCAGGCCTCCCATTTTGCAGTCACCCTTTTTGCCATTCACCCTACTGTCATGTGCCCATTTGGACAGTTGCCCTTTTGACATGTGCCCTACATGTGCTGATAGAGTGTGCCTGTCACCCATATGACAGGTGCCCTTCTGCACTGTAGCTGTCCTTTTGCAGTCACCTGTCCTGGTGTGTCTGCATTGTGCTAATCCCTCATGTTGACATGCCCAGTTTGCAGGTGCACATATTCACGGGTTCTTATCACTGGTAACCCTTATGACCCCACCTCATGAACAAGGGTAGAGAAAATGTTCAAATCCTGGCCAAAAGGTGATTTTGCGCATCAAGTACGAAAACACATTTTAGCCAGGATTTGAAGAATCACAGCTGTCACATTCATGAGGTGCTGTGAAGACATGGCTATGTTGAAAATTTTGAGTCCAAATATTGAAAATTATCAAAGTTACTGTCATGTGTTCATAAATTTCAAAATAGGCTCATAACTTTGTTGTTTTAATAATATCTTTCCCAAACTTTTCAACACAGACTTCTTATAGGCCCCCCCCCCCCACACACACACATGAAAAAGGGTGGAGAACATTTTCAAATCCTGCATGAAAGGTGATTTTGTACAGCAACTGTGAAATCACATTGTGGGACAGATTTGCCTAATGTTATTGTCTTTGTTGATAAGCTAGGGTCCCAAAAAAGGCAAGTTGAAAATTTGGAGCAAATTTGGAGGCTGCATTCCCTTAGGGCAAAAGCTATGATAACAAGTTCAAAACCCATTGAAATACTTTGAACTGCATGCCTGATTTCCTCAGTTCACAGTCCAGCATTGAAGAGTGAAGATGTGGCTGCAGTCAGAGAGGACTGGATCCTCAGTAGATAAGTAAGGGCTTGGGGAGGTGGTGGGTGCTGAGTGGGAGGGTCGGGTGGGGGGAAAGTGACAGCAGTGGCGGCAACAGACATTGATGGACATTTTTCTTTTTTACAGGGTATATTGTATAAAAAAAGAACTACGAGGGATGGTTTTCTTTATTTCACTTAACCACACTGAGACTGGGCACCCCAGTGTCAGGGTAGGCCATGGGACTGGATGATATGCACCCCAGAAACCGGAAAGAACTGGGAAGGGAAATGGTGGCACCCCTGGCAGCCCTATTTACTAAATCACTAAAGAGTGGAGAAGTTCCTGAGGACTGGAAGAGGGCATCGGTGGTCCCACTTCATAAATCTGGAAGCAGGGAGGAGGAAGGAAACTATTGCCCAGTGAGTTTCATATGAGTCATGTGAAAATTGATGGAATCCTTACTCCAACAGAGAATACTAACATTCCTGGAATCCAGTGGTCAGCAGGCTCACAAACAACATGGGTTCATCACAGGGAGGTCATGCTAAACACACCTTGTTGAGTTCTTTGATTGGGTTACTAAGGCGGTTGAAAAAGGGGGACCAGTTGATGTGGCCTACCTGGACTTTAGCAAGGCCTTTGACTTTGTACTGCACAGAAAGCTGGTAAAGAAGCTAGGCTGTACAGGGTGGGACAGGAGGTGTTAAACTGGGTGAACAATTGGCTGCACAGTAGAACACAAAGAGTGCAGATAAATGGCACATTATCAAAAGTGATGGAGGTAACCAGCAGGGTGCCCCATGGCTCAGTCTTGGGGCACCTGCTATTCAATGTATTCATAGCCGACATTGCTAATGGCCTCGAGGGGAAAGTGTGTCTGTTCACAGATGACACTAAGATTTGCAGCAGGGTAGACTCCCCAGAGGGAGTAAAGAAAATGGAATCAGACATTCAGAAACTAGAGCAGTGGCCCAGAGCATGGCAACTGAAATTCAATGCCAAAAAGTGCAAAATCATGTACCTAACAAGAAGCAACCCAAAGTGGAATTACTACTTTGGGGAAGAGGGACTAGCAGAAACCAACCAAGAATGAGACCTGGGGATCATGATATCGGATCACATGAACGTAGGTAGACAATGCGAGAAGGTCGCACTAAAGGATAGTATCATGCTTGAATGCATTGGGAGAGGAATCATGAGCAGAAGGATGGAAGTGATATTGTCACTTTAGAAGGCACTTATCTGACTCCACATGGAATACTTTGTCCGGTTTTGGAGACCAAACCTGAGAAAGGACATCAATATGACAGAGACAGTGCAGTGAAGGACAAGAAAAAAGATACAGAGGTTACATCAGATGACATGAAAAAAGGTTGTGGGAATTAAACATGTACTCTCTGGAACAGAGGAGGGAGAGGGGAGACATGATAGAGACCTTTAAGTACATCAAGGGTATAAATAAGGTACAGATGCAGGAACTATTCCATGTCAAGAAAGACAGTAGAACAAGGGGGCATGATCTAAGACTGAAAGAGGGAAAATGTAGGACCACCACTAGGAAGTCCTTCTTCATTGAGAGGGTGGTGGATGCCTGGAACAGCCTACCTCCTGAGGCTGTGGGCACAACAATGGTCAAAGTGTTTAAGAGAGCTTGGGACAGGCACAAAGTTATCATTCACCAGGGGGAACATGGGAGGTAGAAGTATTTACTTGGGCAGACTAGATGGACCTTACGGTCCCCTTCTGCTGTCATCTTCCATGTTTCTATGTTGCATTTGGCAGCAATGGGAATGGTTTCCCCTGTGTCACACAATCAAAATGGGCAGGGCAGGGGGTAACAGCCAGCATGGGGGGTTGGGCAGTCCTGTGCCAGAAAAAAATGGAGGGTTTTCTATATGTTTGGTGGCACTGAGGGTTACCTAAAGGTGGCTAAACAATGCGCAAAAGCTGTGGGGTGAGCCAATGGGGTACTGGGGTGCATAGGGAGAGGTATCACCAGCAGAAAAAAGAGGTGTTGATGCCTCTCTACCAATCGCAATTTAGACCTCATCTGGAGTACTGTATCCATTTTTTGGAGGCTGCATTCCCTTAGGGACATAGATGGGGAAGAGGCAGTTCAGAGAAGGGCAACAAAAATGGTGAAGAGGCTGCACCAAAAGTCATATAAGGAGAGACTGGAGGACTTCAATATGTATGTCCTGGAGGAGAGGAGAGAGAGGGGGATATAATCAAGACCTTCAAATATCTCAAGTGCAAAAATAAGGTTCAGGAGGGTAGCAAATTTCTGAAAAAGAGATGTTCTAGAACAAGGGGTCATGACATGAGGCTTGAAGAAGGTAAACTAAGGGGAATGTGAGGAAGTATTTCTTCACATAAAGAGTGGTGGATGCATGGAACAGCATCCCAATGAAGGTGGTGGGGGAAAATTTGATAGGAAAGTTCTAAAATGCATGGGATAAGCATTGGGGAACCCTAGCAATATGAAAGAGAACAAAGCCGGAGATGAAGTAGGGCCTGTGGTTTTAGTAGCAGGTAGAGAAAATGGAAAGACTGGGTGGGACTAGTGGTCCTTATCTGCCATCAATGTCTATGTTTCTATGTTTCTTCCTGGAATTGCGCAAGAGGGGAGGGGTTTTCCTTATGTTTGGAGGCACCGGGGGTGGGCTCCCTGGTGCCGCACAGTGAAAATGAGCAGGGTGGGGATGGTTGTAGCCAGCACTGAGGATGAAGTTGGTGGGGGAGACCACAGCTGGCTGACCATGACAGATCAATGGTGCTTGCTGGGTGGCACTATGTAGATCAAAGGAAAGAGACGCCCTATGATTGGGCTGGCTCTCCTCTTTGAACTGCATGAAGTTTCTGCCCAGCAAGCCAGAACAGTGTCATGATCAACCTGACTGATGATGCGAGTGACACTGATGAGCCCCTTGCAGATGACTCTTTATTGGACTGACAGTGTCACACCTCTCAGAACCTACTCTCATACCAAAATGTTCACTGTGCATGCAGGTGTTGAACATAAAAAAAGAAGGAAGAACAAGAAGGGAATCAACAAGAAGAAGCGATGGATGACTTCTCTCTTTTAGAGGAATAATGGAGAATAAGGATACATGAACAAATTAAGAGTTCAACTATTGAGACTTGGAAATTTTTTTTCTTGCTTTTATAAAACAATTAAGTGGTGTTGTTAATGATTCTCCTTTTTGAAGGGGAAAACAATAATGTATTGATGTGATGGTGACAAACTTGTGTTAACCTTGATGCGACTTCTGGTTCTCTAGGATTTGCATGTTTTGCAATTATAATTGTTAGGAGTATAGAATAGTTGAAATTCTCATTTTTATTGTTATTAATTTGTAGAAATACTGAGTGTTTGATGATTTTTAATCATACTTCAATATGCATTTATTGTAAATACTGTTTCTCTGTTCTGATGGCAATTTAAGTAATTAGACCAAAACACAGATTAACTACTGATGCTATCCATTCTGTTAAGCAGTAAGACATGATGGGGTGAGCATTGTGGTGTGATAGCTGCACTCCTAGGCATGTAGTTAGGCATGAGGCCAAAATCAGTGAGATTACCCTAAGTGCAGTTATCTTTTTAGTAATACTAACCCGAGTGTCTTATTGTGCTTATAAAATAGCTGAAGTAAAGAAATAACACAACAAAAGATTTTAAATGGTGAATAATTTAAGTTTATTTCATTAATTTAATAGGCATATAAGAAAAATAATCCCACAACTTGTGGACGGGGTGCGCAAAACAATAAATCGGAAATTGGCAACATGTTGCACTTCCATAGTAGCAAAAATAAAAAATCACTTGCGGTAGTTTATGAAGTTGACGCATGCATTAAACACACAATTTGGGAGGTTGAAGGGTCCAAACTGGTTCTGTGTATTGCTTGTAGTCTGTGGGTCTGCATTTGGATTCTCTGCTGCCTCAGTGGTGATGTATGTTGTCTGCCACTGAATTCTATTGAGCGGACAGGATATCACTTCATTTTTTCCAGTCATCTATCCAGTCATCCATACTTGCATTCCAATAGCTTTGCAAGCTGGCTTCATTTTGATGCCCCATCACTGCCATGATTTGATGGCTGCCCAACCCAGCATCTGAGAGAAGCTGCACTACAGTAGCCCTAAGTGAATGATTGGTGTAGTGCTGAGAGAGTCCAGCCTCTTTGCTGATTCTTCCCATAATCATTGACAGGTAGTTTACACCTGGTGGTTCTTTTGTAGACCATATTGGTAAGGTATCCAGGTAGTGCTGTAGCAGGCATCTAGGGTGCATATAAAGGGTCGGTGAGTTAGGATGGAGTGTTCCTATGTATTTTTTAAAACATGCCACAGTACATAGTGGATACCCAGGTCTGGCCCTTATGATACCCTTGCAGTTCTCTTTTCCCTGCTCTGTGAGGTCCCTGTGATTTTTGGTGTCGTCACTGAATGTGTGGGAAATGCACTTCATTCTAGTCTCACCTTGCCGAACCTTAAAGCTAAAAGGCTTTATCAGGGGCAGTCACTGTCATCCTCTTCTGGCCCATGCTTTGCGCAAATGACATGGAGCTGTGTTAGGGGACAGTGCCATAGAATTTCTCATCTTTATTAGATCTGCTTTAGTGAGAGAGTGATGGTGCTCAGCGGTGTCTTTCTGTTGTTTTCTATATTTCTTTAGCACTGATATAAAGACATTATTGCAGATTGTGTATGCTAGGTCAGAAATGATGGTCACTTTTCTGTTTACTGGGGCAGATGTGAAGTATCAGTGCAGCCCTGCACATATGCTGCACAGGCTGTTCACAGTGTATTACCCTCCAGAGCTGTTCCTGATGCGGGCATAAAATTCTATTAGTAAAGCATTCAGGTCAGCATCTGGTGTTATGGTGAAGTCTGGATGTAGCCCTTTCGCTGTGCACCAGTGGGTCAGTACACTGACAGCCCAAGAGGTGGTTTTGAAGGTGTTTCTTTCATAATGCTCCTCTTTTATGCACTCTGCTTCCTGCTGACTAAGGAAAAGGTGCCTACTTACTGTGGCTGTGGTCGCGCTGCTCATACTCAGCTACTGCGACTCTGGTGGTCAGACATCAGTTCCGTTTTCTTTACTTTTTTGGTGCTCTGAGGCTGGTTATGCTTGTTGGGATCTTCATGCTGCTGTAGAATAAAGTCTTCAACCTCTTGTGTTAGCAGGAGGTCAAAATTCACTATCATTGCTACCATCGATTTTCAAATATTGCTCTGATAACCATGATGGGAAAAAATGGTGCCTCTTGAAATAGCCAATGTTTGATTAGGCCTAGTGATACCTTGTTAGCATAAAGATTCTAAAATAAGGCTGATGAGCTGGTAGTTTTTTTTATATAGTGCATTACTGTATGTAAGCAATAAGACATGATGGAGTGTGCATTATGGTGTGATAACCATACTCCTAAGGTGTAGCCAGTCGCCCCTAGGAGTGCAGTTATCACACTGTAATGCACAACCATGGGTTGTCTTATAGCACTTATAAAATGGCACTATATTTTTAAAGTAATTTTTTTTTTAAGTGTGCTTTTAATAGCAAGTCAAACCTAAAATTAGAATGTGTTTTTTACATAAAATAGTCTCTCAGTTTACTGGGACTAATCTTAATTCAGTACTTTGCTTTAGGTCTTTTGACCTAATGTGGATCCAGTCATTGTAGTTGTTCACCTGCTTACACCCCAGCCATTATAGTTTTCCGGTTGTTCTCCCAACTGTAGCCCCCAGATTGTATGCAGATAATGGATGCAGGCAGTTTGATGTGCTGTATAATCCACCTTCTACCCATGAGATTGCGGAGTGATGCTGCAGGCAGAAAATATAAAATCCTGCTCCTCTATGTCTGACACTGGCTCCGACGGATGAAGTGCGGTTTTCAAACTAAACAGTTTTAAAAATGAGGGCACTCACTCATCGGTCAGGATTGCAGTAGGTGTATTGTATTTAAGGTATTGTATGATAAATAAGAAGCTGCTGCAGTGTGTAAAAACTTTTCTTTTTTAATTTTGAATAAGAGGCGTTCTACTTCCAGGTTCAGGCGGCTGACAATGGGTGCATACTGTGAATGGCAGACAGCAGATTCTGTTTCTGTGACCCAGTTATCGTAAGCACAGAATCATGAAATGGGAGCGTAACGACTGTATTGGGAAGTCTTTATTTTTTTTTTTTTTTGAGGCTTTGCTCAGTGAGACTGGGAATGAAGATGATTGTGGCTGTGCGAGGAAACAGATGGTGGTGTCGCTAAGAAGCCACTCAGCTTGATTGGCATGAGAGATCCTGTCAATTGTAATTAGGAATGTAAAGGCAACTGGGGGAAATTATAAATGTTTCAACAATGTTATAAGAATTGATTATGCTAATTTTTCCACAATAGAGAAAGGGATGGTGGGGGTTGGTGAATAGAATGGCATAGAACAATGGAAAGTGATGGAGTGTGAAGTTTAGTGGGCTAAAAAACTGGTGACTTAAAAATACTGTTGGATTCTAACTAGAATGCTTAAAAAAATGAATCACAGAGTCATCATATTCTTAACTCTGGCTTTTTTACGGGGGCTGGTTATTTATAGTGCATTATAGTTCTATATTGCACTATAAATAACCAATCAGATTAATCCATTGTTCTCTTCCATTTTATAATTTCTCATATTGCACTATAAATAACCAATCAGAGCTCTTGATTTCTCCTGGCTATTTTATAAATTGTTTTAAGAACTTACTTATTTTATTTATTTATTAAACTCTAGGATTACAATTACCTTTGAGCAGAAACTGCTCGTTTACAAAGGTTCCACGTCATAGGATGGGGTTAACATGCAACAATGGTAAACATGGTAACAGTCACAACATACAGAATAACAAGTACATGAAATAGTTCAGTCAATCTGTTGACAGTATACTTGGTAGGAAAAGTCAGTAGGAAGCCGGCCGATAGGTGCCGCTGTCAGACAAGGATGAAAAGAGTGAGAGGGACAGGGGCCAGTGGCCATACCAGTGAGTGAGTGAGTCCAAGAAGAAGGGATGGGAGGGTGAGAGGGGGAGAAAGGGTGAGAGGAATAAGGCTGGTGCCAAGAAAGTGAGGCTTGTGTATCCGGTTATAGCTACAGCTAGGGTAGAGAGCGGAGACCATTTCTTAGGGGTGGCAGCCACAAATAATTGTTTATAGTTGACTAATGTAAAAGTATCGCTTGGTTCCACCTCATACTAGAGGACTTCAATTGTATTAAGTTAATTTTTCTTTTTATTATTTACTGTGGAGTGGAAGTGAACTTTCATACTGACAGTATTTACCTCAGCAAAACAAATGTAAGAAAACTGAACAACAAAAAGTTTTAAAAAGATGGAGCCTCGAAGAATAATTCACTCTTGGCATCGATCACCACAGCACTGACCAATATTTCCAAGTAATGGGGAGTCATGAGATACAAGCAGAAAGCACAGAAGAGAGCATACCTACACCCCAGTCGGTCAGTGAAGGAGTAAAGGACAGACCCTCCTCTCAGTCAAGGCCACTGAAGGAGGAAAGGATAGCCCTCCCCAACAATCTGAGTCAGTGCAGGAGGCCAGGACAGCAACCATTCCAGTCACTGGAGATGGAAGTGGACTGGATTTCCCCATCAGGATTATGGAAGACAGCACAGTCACCCCACACACACCCAGGGTCAGAGGAAGTGAAATGGGCAGCCCCTATTCAAGGTCAGTGGATGAGGACAGGACAGTCACCATCTCCACCCTTCAAAGTCAGTCATGAACAGGACAGGACAGTCTCCCTATCCTCACCCTATCCTATCGGGATCAGTGGAGAACAGGATAAGACAGTACCACCCCCTCTCAGGGACTCTGTGGATAACAGGATAAGACAGTGCCCCCCCCTCCCCAAAGTTCATGGTCAGAACAGTAAGTGGCATTGTCCTGATCTGCTCTCCACTAATCTGAAAGAGGGAGTACTGTGTTTAGATTTAGATTCAGATTTATTACCTTTAAGCCATGGGCTCATTTACAAAGGTTCCAAGTCAGATAACAAAATACAGGGACATAGTTTAAATCAGTGAACAATATACAGAGAGAAAAAAGGGGCACATATAGACACAATAAACAGAAAATTAACAGTTGGTGGCAAAAAAAAACAATATGAAAGGTTAAATAAGTGCAATCAGAAAGTGCAAGGGATAGCAACAACAACAACACTGCAATAGTGTGGAATTACAGTTATGCAAATTTGGGGTTGGGACAGATCCCAGGCTAGGACTTTATAGTAGAGGGAGTAGGAATCAGGGAGGCATTGTCCAGTAGAGCATACAGGAGGTAAGTAAGGGTGGGGGATGGGGGTGGTAAGACAGGATACTGAGGGGAGCTGTGAAGGTGAAAGTGTTGCCCTCACCAATGAAGAATAGGACAGTATCCTCCCATTGAGGGTCAGTGGAGAACAGGACAGCCCCCCTCCCAAGAAGTGGTGAATGAAGCAGTACAGGATAGCCTGCTGACAGTCAGTGTCCATAAAGGAGGACAGAACAGTTCCTCTCCCTCACATTCTGTGGGGGTGGACTGGGCAGTTCCTACATTCAGGAGCAGTGGATGAGGACAGGACAATCCCACCCCCAGTCAGTGGAGAACAAGACAGGACCACACCCTCCCTACAGTGTCAGTGGACAACAGGACATCATCCCTGCCCCATTTCAGGAGCAGTGGAGAATAGGGCAGTACAATCCCAGAATCAAGGGGAACAAACAACTAAAAAGGGGATCCCGTCTGGAGGCAAAATGCAAAACTATGTAAGACAAGCAAAAATCACAACTCATATGGACACTAGGCACTGCAAAAGACTAGGTTGTGGGCATAAGAAAATATCTCAAAAAATATTTATTAAATACAATTAGTTGAGTAGCACAACTCAAGCCCGCCAAACATTTTGGCAGTCACAAGAACTTTGCCAAGGCCTTTGGTCACAGTCTTCATCACTGCCTTATGTAAGTACAACTCCTTAAAATTACATTGTGCATATTTTGTGCAAAATTGCAAGTGCATAGTAAATCTAAAGTGCATAGAAAATAAAGCAAGTAACTAGAAGGCAAACCTGACATATTTTGGATCTAAAAATTGATAAAACCAGTCTAGGAACAAACAAGAAAACAAACAGGAATTGGGCGGGGGGTACAAGGAAGAAAAAGAGGGGAATACAAACCAGGAGAACAATGAATCAGGGGGAAAGATGGTGGGGTCAATGATTAGGTAAACAAAGGGGAGGGATGGAAAAAGGAATAATTTGCAAAGGGCCCCATATTCAAAAGTGTCTGGGTGTGCTGCACAAGTGAATGCACCACACAGTGCCTTGTGGCAGCACAAAAGAATGGGCTATTCAGAAAGTGCCCCAGGAAATGCGATCACACACACTCACACTTCTGAATATCCTGGGTATGCGCGATCGCACAGTGGGAGATGTGCGTCGCAACAGGTGATCTGAGACCAGCACAGAGCATATGGAACTGTACAATGCGAAGCCAATTGCATGGCATTCAGCTGCAGTATTCATCCAGGATATGCAAATAGCCACATTGCACAGTTGCCACCCAAACAGCACATTTGCATCACATTTCTGGAATGTATTCAGGCCATTTGCATACCATTGGCATGCGCAGTTCAAGTTTTGCAGGGCAGCATCACCACTCCACAAAGGTGAACAGGAGGTACTGCAGCCTAGCAGGCAGGTGAGTAGTCATGTCTGTGTGTGTGTGGGTGGACTGCACTGGCTTGACTATAGTGCTACTACCTATGGCCATGTATGTGCCCATGGTGGCTGCACACATAATGCCAAAAAGGGTCTAGTGTCCTTGAGACCTGCCCATGCCGCCTCCAGGCCATAGGTGATGCCTCCCCTGCCTCACGCTGCCCACAGTTGTGCAATGTCCATCACCAGAACACCACAGTGACCCACTGCAGGGGCACTGTGGCATTGTCATAATGCATGGATGGCACCGGTGACATGTATGTGGTTCCTGGTGGTGTGGGCCGAGTACAGGAATGCTGTGTGAACCTATGGTGTACCACAGTGGGTGTGTGCCACTGGGCAGTCCCTGACCCATGCCATGCTGCCACCATTACCACCATGTACAGTAGTAGCCACAGACATGGTCAGATAGTTCCAGATATTTTGTGAAATTTCTAGAGTTTCTGTCTGCTGCCCCTACTGTGGAAATGCAGAAAGCAGAAAATTTCTCTAGACATACCACAGACATTTCAGGAAATATCTGACCATGTCTTTGGCTGTGACTGTATCCTGATCACCATTGTCCCAGACATCACCATGGGTACATGCCATCACCGTCTGGCACTCTGGCCACACAGGTGCAGGCCTTGGCACCTTGTACATGTGCTGTATTGAAGCTGTCTGTTCCACTGGTGTGCTTGGGGGGGGGCACCTGACCACAGTAGCATGTGGCTGACTAGGTGGTGCTGGTGGTGTTACTCACTGGTACCCAGCAGGTGCCTGGTGAGCTGGCACAGTGCAGCTTTGGATAAAGGTATTACTGTCCTGGCATGACTGCTGTATGTGAGTGCCTGGAGCACATCCTGGAGCACCTCCAAGGGCTGTCTCAGGATCGCCTGTCTGCAGGGTGGCTGGCTTATTTAGGGCAGCCCTTTGCTTGCCTAACTTTGCACGGCACAAATGTGGGATGTACGGCATTTGTGCCATGCAGTTTGACTGAATATACATGTGGTGGCGTATGCAGGTATCCGTCCCCTTTTTCTTCATGGCATACATTATATGTGCCCGATCGTGCGTTCCAACTTGTGTGACACATTTCACCCTTTCGAATATGGTGGCACTCCACATTTTCCAAGATGTACCACGCATTTCCATTTTGTGCCGCTCAACTCGTTTGAATATGTGGGCCAAATACTTTTCCTGTAAAGATAATAACACAAAATTACTAATGCATACACAGTATTGATAAGAGCTCTTGAATCCTATAATCAAATGCACAGACTACATAAGCATACTGCCTACTTCAAACTAACTCCAGCCAGAGCCAATAGGGCTGCAGCTGAGGAATTTGGGGTAAAAATATTAAAAATTACCAAAGTTACAAGCCTGCATTGGCCAAATGTAATGTAGGTTCATAAATTTGTTGTTTTGTAATATTTGCACACCATATTTTAAACATAGCTTTGTTATGACCCTGCCTCATGAAGAAGGGCAGAGCAAATGTTCAACTGCTGCCTGACAGGTGATTTCACACAGGGACTGTGAAATCAGCTTTCAAGATGCAAAAACACATTTTGGCCAGGATGTGACAAATGACAGCTGTCTCATTCATGAAGTGCTGTAGAAATATGGCAATGTTGCAAATTTGGGGTAAAACTACTGAAAATTACCAAAGTTATGTGCCTGCGTTCTCAATATTCAATGTAGGCTCATAACTTTGTTGATTTACTTTAATATTTTTGCACCAAATTTAGAATATAGACTTCATATGACCCCACCTGATGAACGATGGCAGAGAAAATTTTCAACTCATGCCCAAAAGGTGATTTCACACAGGAACTGCAAAATTACTTTCGGGATGTAAAAAAACATTTTGGCCAGGATTTAAAAAATGACAGTTCTCCCATTCATGAGGTGCTATAAGATATGGCTATGTTGTAAATTTGGGGAAAAATATTGAAAATTATTAAAGTTACAAGCCTGCGTTCACAAAATTCAATGTAGGCTCATAACTTTGTTTTTTTTATATTTGTGCACCAAATTTTCAACATAGCCATCTTATAATCCCACCTGATGCACAATGGTGGAGAAAATGTTCAACTTCTACCCCAAAGGTGATTTCACACAGCAACCAATAAGTCACCTTTTAGGACAGAATTACCTGAAGTCTCTTGCATTGTTATTGAGGTGGTTTCTCAAAAATGGTGGGTTGAAAATTTGGAGCAAAAATATGGAAAAAATGTTAACCACCCTAAAACCTCTCTACTACTTGATGAGCTTAGGGCTATTAACTGGCAGGGCCTTTATGCTCTTAAGGATGCATCCCTTGTGGTCACTCATTTCACAGACATTCTCCAGGGTGTTCAGGACCGCCACTTCCCTGTTACTACTTGAAGAGTTAGAGGTGGCTGGACCCATTGGGTCACCAAAGAGCTCCTCACTCTTATGACAGAAAGGGACTGAAAGTGGTCTGCCCACAAATTGACCCCTTCCCCTACCCCCATGGAATAAATGTTGCTATCTCCGAAACTGATGTAAGATTATGACCAGAACCCTGAAAAGGAATTATTACACCAACCAGCAGAGAGAAAGTTTTGGTAATCCCAGCAAATTCTGGGCCTCCATCAATTCTCTTCTTACTCTCCATGCTGGTTGCACCAATATTCAACTGATTTTCACTTCTGGCCATTTGACAGACCCAGCTGAGATCACCATGGCATTCAACAACAAATTATCTGACCTGTCAGCCTTTCTCAGCAAACTCCCCTCTAGCAGTCCCCCTAGCTAGTGGTCATGTGCTTCCTCCCACCCTCCACCCAGTCAGTCCCCTGGGCCTTGTCCCACTCCCCCATCCTCCACCTCCCTCCAGTCAGCTACCCTGTTTCTCCCCCCTTTCTACTTCAAGACCATCTCCCCCAAGGACACCTTTAAACTCCTTAAGGGTCTACCTAATTGAGGCACTCAGGGCTCTGATGGCCTCACCCCAGTTTTTGTCAAATGTGTTTCCTCCACAATCTCCAGTCCTCTTTCCTTTATCTTCAACCTTGCCCTGGCTACTTTTTGTATGCCACTCCCATGGAAGTCTGCAAAGGTGGTTCCTATTTTCAAATCTGGTGATCCCCTCCTATCCGATAACTACTGCCCTATCTCCATTCTCCCTCACCTTAGTAAGCTCTTCGAATGGGTTGTTCACCAGCAACTCAGAAAGAACTGGAAGGGGACAGGATCAGTTGTGTTCCAGGACAGTAGCTGCTGCTGTTGTTTTCACAGGGTTCTTGTGGATTTTACTTGGTAGGTTAGTTCTTTTCTTTCGTACTTCTAAGGGGCTAGCAGGGTATTGTTTTTGGTGCTGCTGGATGTTTGTAAACTGATTTGGTGGCTGTAAGTGGGGCTCATTTTGTGGGTGTTTCACTGTGTAACAGACTGCACTGGTAGAGGCCTATTTCTTCTGATTTAAAACCTATTTGGTGGGATTTGCTTGGAGATGGTTATTTGAATTGGAGACCTATATCTGTTAATTTCAAGCCTATTTTGATGTGTTGTTAGTGAAGCTGATTAAATTGGAGTCCTGTTTCCTTTGGCAGCAAACATATTTTGGGGGCTTTGACTTGAATTTTGATTCCTTGTGCTGACTCCATTAGCTGTAAAGGTTACTGCATAGTGGGGGAGGGGTGTTAATGGTCTGGCCAGGTCTCACTCAGCCAATTGACTGGAGGCAGAGCTGAATCAGATTGAGGTGTTAGCTGCTTTGTCTTCTCAGAAAGAACTGGAAGGGGACAGGATCAGTTGTGTTCCAGGACAGTAGCTGCTGCTGTTGTTTTCACAGGGTTCTTGTGGATTTTACTTGGTAGGTTAGTTCTTTTCTTTCTTACTTCTAAGGGGCTAGCAGGGTATTGTTTTTGGTGCTGCTGGATGTTTGTAAACTGATTTGGTGGCTGTAAGTGGGGCTCATTTTGTGGGTGTTTCACTGTGTAACAGACTGCGCTGGTAGAGGCCTATTTCTTCTGATTTAAAACCTATTTGGTGGGATTCGCTTGGGCCTGGTTCTTTGGCTGCTGGGCTTGGAGGGGAGACACAGGGCTGATACACTCTCTCTCTCGAGGTCAGGTATCTGCCCAAGACCCCCTCCCCACCCCTCCCTCCCCAGAAGTCTGCGAATTTATGGGGAACACCTGCTCCGCAATTGGAGGAAAAGGCTGCAGGTGCAGCTCATGTAGTTCTAGCCACTCGGGGTAGGATTTAAAGGCTGGGAGAGGAGCTTTGGGAGTTGTTCATTTCCTTATCAGTTTAATGTGTTGTACTGCACCTAGTAACAGGGTTACTGGTGTACAGTGGGACTGTCTGTAAGATTAGTGGGTGACCTGATGAGGCAGTAGGGTATCTTGGACAGGGGAACCTGGTGGCTCACCCAAGGAAACCTATTTGGAAGGGATGGAACCACACATCATTAGGGCTGGCATCTTTGGGAGGGTGGTGGGGTGCACAGGGTGTGGAGCAGCCATGATACTGGACTGGGCTTGGAAGTTCGGTGGTTGCCCAGTGTGCTACCAGCTAGCACAGCTTAGGGAGGAGGTTCAGGGGATTAGGAGAAAGCTGGGGAAGGGGGTGGTATGGTTGGGGAGGGGCTGGGAATCTCCCTCCGGTTGCACCAAGCACTGGGGGTGGGGGCATAGGGAAAGGAGTGCAGGAGAATACTCAGGGGTCACATAGGGAACCTGGCAGAGGGGGTCCAAAAGGACACTACCAAGGAAGCAGGCAGGAAACTGGGGGCCCTCACAAAGGGAGGACGGAGGGACAACATTCTCAGGGAAGTAG
This sequence comes from Neoceratodus forsteri, assembly GCA_016271365.2. Lineage (NCBI taxonomy): Eukaryota > Metazoa > Chordata > Ceratodontiformes > Ceratodontidae > Neoceratodus > Neoceratodus forsteri. The sequence goes on from CM028131.1 coordinate 165,035,217, forward strand.
GCAGATGGCCAGGGCTGGACAGAAGGAAGCAAGGCAGGGAGGTGGATCAGACCTTACACTCAGTAACCGCTTCAATTCTCTTCTTCTGCTCAAGGATGAGGGAGGTGATGTAGCCATGACAGGGGTAGTTAGAGATGGAAAGGGAGTGGGAGGCAGGAGGCAGGGGCCAGATAGCAGGAAGAACAGGGGGACCTGGAATGCAGGAGAATGGGGGGAGCAGTGAATCAGAGCATGAGGGGCAGGGGGAAGAGGGAGGAAAGCGCAAGGAGAAGGACCAGTTGGGAGGAAAGGTAAAGGAGAAGGACCAGAAGTACAAGGAGGATTCAGTAAAGGATGCTGAAGGTTTAGGCCAGGGGAGCATGACTACCAAGGAGGAACTAAATGGAGACAGGAAGGAAGGGAGGATGAGCCAGGCTAGTTTAGCAGATGGGGGAGAAAGACCAGTTGCAAGCAGTGAGGGGGGAATTAGTAAGGAACAGAAGGATACTCAGGAGGAGGAGAGGCATAGGATTGGAGGGGAAGGGGTGGCCATGGTAAATAAGGAGGGGGTGGCATGTGGCACCCAGAAAGGGGGAGGAACACGGAGCCAGCTGGGTGGAGGGGCCTGTAGAAAGGATGAGGGACATGGAAGGGGGAATGGAGGAAAAGGAGTGGTCAGAGTGCTCCTGCTGGGGGATTCTATGATCAGGGGTATCAAATGGGATAGGGAGGGAGAAGCCTGGCCAGTTAGAACAAGATGCTTCCCTGGACTAATGGTGCACAGGGCTAAGCATGAGGTATATCAGCTGGCAAAGGATTGTGGGGGTTCTCCAGACATACTGGTCCACCTGGGTACAAATGACATTGAGGGAAATAGTGAGCTAGAGATACAGGCAAGATTCAGGAGCTCGCCAGGGTCTGTCATGACATAGGATGCACAGTTTCCTTCTCAGAAATCCTGCCAGTGCCAAGGGCCAGTGGGGACACAAAGGAAAATTGGAGATAAACCAGTGGCTCAGGGAGTGGTGTGAGGCCAGAGGGTATGGGTTGATGGGGGATTGAGGGAGACCTGGGAGGATAAGGAGCTGTATGCTGAGATAGACTACATCTCCAATTTGGAGGAGGGGATCCTAAGTTGAAAATAGAGGGGTTCATTGGTGAAAAGTGAGTTTAAAACTTGTGAAGGGGGTGGGATGGGAGAAAAAGGCTGTCAGGGGTGCCGATAAAGGAGGACTCTGTCTCCACCCCTGGGACCAGGAGGATTGCAGGAAAAGGCCAACTGGCAAAGTGCAGACCAGGGAAAACAGAATCCCCATGGGAACACGAGCAGGAAATGGAACTATAGGGAAAGGGTGGAAGGTAGTCCTGCTAAATGCCAGGAGCTTGGGCAATAAAATGCCTGAGCTCCAGGTGATGCTAACTGAGGAGCAGTGGATGTGGCAGTGGTCACTGAGACCTGGGCCACTGCAAGACATGACTGGGACCTGAACCTGGAGGGTTACACTATGTTCAGGAAGGACGGGGGGAGGGAAGGGGAGGAGGGTTAGCAATGATAGTCAAAAACTGCATTGGCATAGGGGGAGTAGAGGAGGCGGAGGGAACCATGGAGGCAATTTGGGTCACCTTGATAACAAGGGGGGGCAAGAGAGTAAAAATAGGAGTGGTGTATAGACCCCCTGCCCTGGCGGAGGAGCTGGAGGACAGTCTGGTGGCAGATGTTAGGAGACACTGCAGACTGGGCAGAGGAACGGTGGTGGTGTTGGGGGACTTAAACATGCCAGGAACAGACTGGGAGACTATGACATCCTCTGTGACCAGGGAACAGAGGTTGTTGGATGTCTTTCAAGACGCGTTCCTAACTCAGCAGGTGAGGGGAACCGACCAGGAGGGCCGGGTACTGGATGTGGTCCTGGCAGACAGTGACCAGATTGGGGGCCTGGAGGTAAGGGACCCATTGGCGGGGAGTGACCATGCCACGGTCTGGCTCTGCCTGGACCTGGGAGGGGTAGAAGGCTGCACAAAGATGGAAGTAACCGACTTCAGGGGGGTGGATTTTAAGGAAATGGGAAGGATCCTTAAGGAGCATTTGGATGGGATTGGGTCAGACATGGACGCTGATAGTAGGTGGGAAATCATCAGGAGAGAGGTGCAGGATGCTACCAGCACCTGTGCAAGAGTAAGACGCAAAATGCGGTGGGGCCCAAAACCTTGTTGGTGGACCAGGGAGGTCCAGGAGGTGGTGCGGAAAGAAAGTAGCCTATAAGCAATTCAAGTGCTCAAGGAGTGAAAGGGATCGAGGGGAGTACGAGCTGATGGCTAGAAGGGCCACTAGAGTGGTGAGGGCGGCTAAGGCAAGGAAGGAGCAGAACCTGGCCTGGGAAATTAGGAGAGGGAACAAGGGGTTCTTTAGATACATTGGGGAAAAACAAAGGGTGAAGGGGCAGATTAGCAGGATTAAATCAGGGGAGAGATGGGCACAAGACCGGGGAGCAGGCTGAGGTACTAAATGAGTACTTCACCTCAGTTTTACCAGGGAAAATGGGGTGCTGCATCATACATGGGAGGAGACAGATACTGAGGAGGGGGACCCTTACCGATCGGCAGGTCTGGGGAGAGGGGAGGCATCACTGGCAGGTGGGGGAGGGCTAAGCAGGAGAAGGGTACCAGAAGTGGAAATCACAGAAGAGAGAGTAAGGAAGCCCTCAGCTCCCTTAAGACGGAGAAAGCACCGGGGCCAGATAAATTACATCCCAGAGTGTTGAAGGAACTTGCAGATGTCCTGGAAAAACCCCTGGCAGAGCTTTTCACCATCTCTCTGAGGACAGGGTGGGTGCCCCAAGACTGGAAGGTGGCGCATATAGTGCCTATCCATAAGGGGGGATCAAGGGAGGTGGCAGGAACTACAGGCCTGTCAGCCTGACCTCAGTGGTGGACAAGGTGATGGAGGGCATTGTCAAGGAGAGGCTAGGGGACCTGGATAAGTCAGGGTGCCTGGACAATAGACAGCATGGATTCATCCCAGGGAAATCATGTCAGACAAACCTGGTGGAGTTCTATGACTGGGTGACAAGTGCCTTGGACCTGGGTAGACCAGTGGATGTCCTCTTTCTAGACTTCAGCAAGGCATTTGACTCTGTTCCTCACGTGGTCCTGTTGGATAAGCTGGGAGAAATGGGGGTGGGGAACCAGATGATCAGATGGATAGGCAATTGGCTCCAGGACCGGACCCAGAGGGTTGTAGTTGGTGGGATAGTCTCATCCCCAAGGAGAGTCATTAGTGGGGTCCCACAGGGATCAGTCCTTGGGCCCCTTCTGTTCAACGCCTACGTATCTGACATAAGGACAGGAATCAGGAGTGAGATGAGTCTCTTTGCAGATCACTCGAAACTGGGGGCGGTGGTGGATGGGGAGGAGGGGAGGGTGGCCCTACAGGGGGACCTGGAGGCTCTGGAAAGATGGTCTAGAAAGTGGAAGCTGAGGTTCAATGCAGGAAATGCAAGGTACTCCACCTGGAGGCCAGAAACCCAGGTCAAGTGTACACCCTGGGGGATGCCCAAGTCTCGATGGCTGAGAGGACCTGGGGTGGTGGTGGATGTCAAGATGAACAACTCTGAGACTTGTAGGAGGGCAGCAGCCAAGGCCAACAGGATGCTGGGATGCATCGCTAGGGGATCACCTCCAGAAGGAGGGAAGTGATACTCCTCTGTATAACTGCTTGTGAGGCCGCACCTGGAGTACTGCATGCAGTTTGGAGGCCACACTTAAAGCGGACATTAACCTCCTGGAGAGGGTCCAGAGGAGGGCAACCAAAATGATTTGGGCCTTGGGGACAGGACCTATGAGGAGAGGCTCGAAGAGCTAAATATGTACACTTTGGAAGAGAAGGGACCGGGGACATGATAGAGTGCTTTAGGTACATGAAGAGGGTAAATAGGGAGGAACAGTCCGGTGCTTCGAAGGAAAGAGGAAGGGCCACTAGGGCATGGGTGGAAGCTGGAGGGAAGATTCAGGGAGAAAGGAGGAGGTGCTACTTCACTGAGAGGTGGTGGAGCCATGGAATGCACTGCCTAGGGGGCTGGTGGAGGCAGAGACAGTGGGGGGGTTCAAGATGGGGTGGGACAGGTACAGAGGAAGGGTTCTGGAAGCAAAATCCAATGCAGCAAGAATATCCAGAACTGGGAAGGGAGAAGCCAGAGAAGGTGAGGGGGACAGCAAGGTCAGCACCCAGGTTGGGGACTGACCAAACGAGCAGACACGAAAGACCATTAGGCCTATTCTGCTGGCATTTTAGTATGTTAGTATGTAACTATCTGAATACCTTCATAACCATAATATCCTTTGCAACCAGCAGCATGGCTTACATAGGCTCCATTGTACTACCACTGCCCTGGCTTTATTGATCAACCACATCCTCATGAATATAAACCAAGGGCATGCCACTGGTGCTGTTTTTGGGACCTATCGAAAGCCTTAGATCTTGCAAATCATCCACTCCTCCTCTCCAAGCTACATGCTATTGGCTGCTCTGCTGTAACCACTGACTGGTTTCTGAGCTACCTCTCCAACCATTCCCAATCTGTGTGCATCAGCTCTGTCACATCTTCTGCCCTGCCAGTTTCCTCCAGCGTACTCCAAGGCTCCATTTTGGGCCCCCGGCTCTTTATTATATTTGTTAATGCCCTCTCCTCTGACTGCCTCTCCTGCAAATCCCTCCTCTATGCAGGCAATCTTGTCATCTTCTACAGTAACCAGGAGTGGCAGACCTATATGTCCGTTATGTCTTGAGGGAGACTTTTTATACAGAGCTATGCTTGCCACCGGTCCTGTGCGGTAGTGTGGAAAACATGGACAATGCAAGAGCTGGCATTTGAGTGAGTCACTTCACGCTGCTCGGCTGAGGAGTAGCTGAGAAAAACAGGGAATCATACAACGCTTTTACCTGGTCAATAACAGGTATGCCACCATTGCCTTAGACCAGAGTGTGTGACCCTTTCCAGTAAAGCTTGTACGGCTGTTTTAATTCAGTTTTTAGTTTCTACAACCACTGCACCCCTTCCAAGGATTCTAGGTGCACAGTCGGGTGTGTAGCTGTAGTGATAGTATAATATGTTGATTATTGTGACTCCATTTTGTATTATGTGACTCCATTTTGTATTGTGTGACTCCATTTTACATGCTGCTTCATTTAATTGGTGTTTTGCTCTTTAGATAGCCTCATTATTATGTTTTGCTTCAGACAGTGTATTTTGCTGACTTGAAGGTCGCATACAAGATGTTGTGAGAATCTCTGGCATTGTTTGGCTCATGATGTTCTGGACACCTGGCCAGTGCTTAGGGCATGATGATCTAATGAATGCCAACTATTTATTATGAGAATAAGTGGTGTTTGTCATGCTGAACTCGTGATGTTCTTGGCACCTGGCCAGTGCTTAGGACATGATGGTTTAGCATTTCTAAATAACAGATAAAACATATAAAATGGGACTTTCCAGATGCCTGGTTTGAAGACTCTCCTGCAGGGTGGATGCATCGCTGTGGGGCCAGTTCCTGGTTCGAGAGAGACTCCTAGCCAGGCTGACAAGGGGGCTTCCCGAGCCATTGGAAGAGGGCTTGGATGATGCTTTATTGAATCGGTGATGTATCATGTTTTGCTTAATTGAAGTATATATTAATGCTGATAGTAATATTGCTAATGAATGAATGCTAAAGTGTAATCATTAATGCTGATAGTGACGTTGCTGTTACATGAAGTGTAATTATCTTTTGCTTGCAATAAATTGTGCTGATGTGTGAATGCCAAGTGTGATTATTCCTTTGTGACTCTTCGATTAGTCAAGACAATTTTGGCGTAGTCAGCAGGATTCGAAAATAAAATGTCTATTTTTAGGAAAAAGGATGAGTTCTTTTTTTTAAAGGTGTATTAAGGCTCAAACAAGCAAGGGCAACTGCCCTTTGTACTTATAATTTATGCTTGCTGCAAGTATATACTGTTAGAGCCAATGATGGCTTTCAGAAGTTCAGGCTGCTTTTAGGAGAAAAGCAGTGGCTGATTATGAAGTTAGATAAGCAACATCTAGAGAAAGAAAAATAAACTACTGTGGATGTACGCACAGTAGGTGACTACAGATGGGATGATTTGAAAATCCCCTCCCCCATGTTGCCTATCTGTGTAGTTTCAAGTTTTTCTGTAAACATTTGATCCTAAACCCAAGTACTGGGGACCTCTACCAGATGGGTCTCAACCTAGTACTGCTAGAGATTTTTGTTTGTTTTGTTTTTAAACTGCAAACCAGAGCTCTGGAAAAAGACTTGGTTTGGCAGGTTACTAAAATGGCCAAAAGAAAACCTTTCAAGGGTTAAAACCTTTGAAAGAGTTAATAGCTGCAGCGTTTGGAAATTATCACGAAGGTCCTGCAGTCAGTTTTCTTACTTAGACTAGTGTATCGGAAAAGAAGAAGAAAAATACCTTGGCACTGGGTAAGTCTGATTTTTTTTTTATTCAAAGTTGTTTTATATCTGTGTTCTGTAATTATGTTCTGTTGTCAAGGTTGCGAGATAGGATTGACTGCCTTCAGTTCACAACAGGTTACAGAAAAAAAAAGAAAGAAGTTTCTTTGCCTCATAGCTGACTGTTTTAATTGGCTTTATTTTTAAGGAACATTTGTGCTGCCTAGATAGGGTCAGTGAAGAACTTTTGTTTGCTTAGAGCAGGTAGTGTTGATGGTGAAGAATTATGACGTCATATAGATTGTAATGTGCAGAAAGAGTTGTAGTTTGCAAGCAACGTGCCAAGCCATTGCTAGGTGAAAATGTAATGTGTTAACAGCTATAAATGGCTTTATCATACTTCTAGTTAAAACCAGAAACTTTTTGCAAAATGGCAGAGTGCCATATTTTAGTTATGTGCCAAAAGGTGTAATCATGTTATACGAGATGTGTTCACTTACAGATGATGTGTTTAAACAGTGTTTTGTTCTGGAAAGATTTGGCATGGCAATATGTATAAATGTGTTGGTTTAAAATTATCAGTGTTACAAGACAGGCAGGAGGTAGCACATATATCTAAACCACGTACAGTTTTCTAATGGAACTATGGACATTACCTCAAGCAAATTGGTGTGAAACAATGTCAGTCTTATTTTGTGTTAAGTATTTCTTTTGTGTATGTGTATGTGTCTACTGTCTTGGCCAGTAGTTTCATCGTACTCTATTGTTATTTAAAGATATTTTAATATTGGTGGTGTTCAAGGACACTACAGGAATGGCTGGGTTTGAACGACCCTTGCATGCACACTGTGACCTTTTGCACGTTATTTGACCTTCTTGTGTTTCAACATTTTATGTTACTACCAGTTCAAACTTGATGTGTATTCCATGCCTAAAGCACAACTTTTCACACAAAATGTATGTTTTCATGAAAGCACACCAAGAGTGAACCATGTAATTTGACTTTTTATTGCAAAACTAGTATTCTAAGTGAAGAGGAACAAACTTTTACAATTTTGAAAAAAGGACTATTACAGCTGTTTTTGAGAGTTTACCATCTACAGAGATACGTACATACGGTATTACCATCAATCTGGACATTTTGTCATGCTTAGGATAAGGGAACCCAGAGAGGCAGCTCTTTTATCCTATGGAAATAATCTTGTTTTATTTTTAAACTGATGTGTGTTTATTTTTGTTGTTTGTCTGTGTTCACAGCTAACCTTTTATTGCTACAGTATTCGAGCTGTCTCTTGCACCTCGAGCTGTGTCTTCCACCAGTAGGAGCTTGGAGGAGGGTAAGCTACCCTTCCTTCCAGTGTAATACCCACAAGGTTGCAAGGTACATGTCATATTTATACTGATTCATGGTCTGTAGCCAATGGTTTAACAACCTGGCTGCCCACTCTGGGCTAAGGATGAGTGGAAAATTTATTCAAAGAAATATGGGAAAAGAACTGTGGCAGGAAATATGGACTGTGGTGCAAAATACTCAGACCACTGTATTTCATGTTGATGCTCATTGTGCTCAGATACACTAGAACGATGGTATAATTCTATTGCAGATGAAAAAGCTAAGATTCTTCCAGTGGATATTGAAGAAACTCAAAGTCAGCAGTTATCAGGGCTGGCAAAATGGGCACATCAAAAATGTGGACATTTGGGAGAGAAAGCCACTTACAGGTGGGCATATAGTAGGGTGTGCACTTAACATTGGATTTGGTTAAACTGTTATTGCTCAGTGTCCTATATGCCAACATGGGCAACAAAGACCAATCCCTCATATTGTGAAAGGACAATTGAGGGGGAGCCTACAAAATGGAAAGAGAATTTGCATGAAGCATTACAGATTTTAAATAATAGACCAATTGGAGAATCTGAGACCCCCTTAATGCGAATGATAACTCCTAATTTGCAAGTGCAGGCTTACTCAACTACAGAAACAGTGTTATATTGGAAATTACACCAGGAGCTCTGTCTCCTTGCAGGGCAACCCCAGAAGCTGCTGGACTTGATTTACATGCCCTTCAAGAATACAGAATAAACAGCAGAAACATTCAAGTGATAGAAACTGGTATTGGAATACAAATTCCACCGAGACATTTTGGTTGGATAGCACCTAAATCAGAACTACCCTCAAGGGAATACAAATTTTGGGAGGGTGATTGATTGTGATTACCAAGGAGAAGTGAAAGTAATTTTGTTGAATAGTAGAGAACAAAATCTGTTAATTCAACAGTATGACAGAGTGGCTCAATTGTTAATTATTCCAGTTAACAAAATGACCCCTATAAAGGGACAAGCCCCCAAACTCTTAACAGCAAGGGGGGATAAAGGTTTTAGATCTACAGGAGATTTTAACAATGGTGCCAAAATATGGGTTACAAACCCAAATGGCCCTCCTGAACCAGCTGAGGTGATAGCCACCGGACGAGGCAACACTGTGCTAGTCATCAGATCAGGGAAAGAAAAATGGGAATACATGCCTGCACATAAATGTTATCTTCGAGAATAATGAAATTTGTGTCTTCTAGGTCCAGCAATGGATTTTAAAAGGAATGCTGGTGTGTCTTATGGTCCATTTGGCAGAGCTAGTTACCCCTGGAGGAAGGATTCAAAGGGTTAACTGTAATGACACTGGTTGTAAAGGAACCTGGAGTTGGAAAAATGATACCAAAGATAGAACCCAGGAACTTTAGCTGCCCATCCGGACAAGGTGTGTGGTACTGAACATGACATTTTCACCAGGGGTCAATCTCTGGATGACAACTGGTGGCTCAGGACAATATGCCTACGAAACAGATGAAATCTCTTTGCAGAATAAGACTGCTATTAAATGCTGCAACTTACCGAATAGTTGCTTGGTGACTGTACAACATAGACTTGATTGCTGCATGAATCAAACAGACATTTCAATGCAAGTATTACTTTGATTGACATAGACACATTATTCTGCATGAATGCTACTGCAATAACTAATAGAACTACTTGGGCAGATCACATTACAGTGTTGAAAAACCATCCTGTAATTAGCAATGATAGTATAGTAAAGGTTCCATCCACATGTACATCAGTAGCGCAGTGGTATCAGAAAAATGTAATCCATTTTAACATAATGTTTATGTTTAGTAGAAAATGCAAATATAAAAGAGCTTGGTATGATACGCTATTAGGTGGAGCAGAGGCAGGCATGGGAATTTTAAATAGTGTTGATATAGAAACACTGACTAACAGGCTTCAGGCAGTAGGAATTGATGTATTTAGCTTAATTAACTTACAAGCTCAATGGATGCCAACTGTTTTCTTACCCCAAAGATTAACTTTGAATTATGATTTTGAGTTCTTGCAGTTATTTAATGCTTCACAGGTATGGGGAATGGGAGTAGCAGAAAATATTTTGCGATTTATTGATTGGACAGAATGCACAATGCGACATATGTATTCTATAATGCAAAGAAATAAGGCCCAGAGTGATTTAATGAATAATAATGAATATGTGTGGAGGACCGTGTTCAAATCATGGATTCCTAGTAATCACTGGATTGTAATGTCATCCACCACAGTAAAATGCACAGGTCCCTGATAATGAGCAGAAGCTTATTTTGTATTGGCAGCCCAATATTTTAGATCAATCAAGATTAAGTATCTCATTAAATAAAATTAAACAGATAATTCAGGAAACAGATGTAATGCAGGCTCATTTGGCAATAAGAAATAAATCATTAGTGCAAAGTCAGGTGCAAACTCGATAGTTAAAATAAAATGATTGATTTAAGTTCCAAGATTCAACAAGAGACTACTCATTATTGGTGGGATATTTTTACAGGATGGTCTCCATCAGCTACAAAAGTGTTAAATATTCTGATACATCCTATCATAATCATTGCTGTAGTGACAATTATCTTGCTTATTTGGACTTGTTACTTATCATGTTATATTCGTAGTAATTTTGTTATGGTACTAATATCATACAAATCGTATTCACAATAATCAAAGGACCGAATGTAGTGATAGTATAATATGTTGATTATTGTGACTCCATTTTGTATTATGTGACTCCATTTTGTATTGTGTGACTCCATTTTACATGCTGCTTCATTTAATTGGTGTTTTGCTCTTTAGATAGCCTCATTATTATGTTTTGCTTCAGACAGTGTATTTTGCTGACTTGAAGGTCGCATACAAGATGTTGTGAGAATCTCTGGCATTGTTTGGCTCATGATGTTCTGGACACCTGGCCAGTGCTTAGGGCATGATGATCTAACGAATGCCAACTATTTATTATGAGAATAAGTGGTGTTTGTCATGCTGAACTCGTGATGTTCTGGGCACCTGGCCAGTGCTTAGGACATGATGGTTTAGCATTTCTAAATACCAGATAAAACATATAAAATGGGACTTTCCAGATGCCTGGTTTGAAGACTCTCCTGTAGGGTGGACGCATCGCTGTGGGGCCAGTTCCTGGTTCGAGAGACTCCTAGCCAGGCTGACAAGGGGGCTTCCCAGCCATTGGAAGAGGGCTTGGATGATGCTTTATTGAATCGGTGATGTATCATGTTTTGCTTTAATTGAAGTATATATTAATGCTGATAGTAATATTGCTAATGAATGAATGCTAAAGTGTAATCATTAATGCTGATAGTGACATTGCTGTTACATGAAGTGTAATTATCTTTTGCTTGCAATAAATTGTGCTGATGTGTGAATGCCAAGTGTGATTATTCCTTTGTGACTCTTCGATTAGGCAAGACAGTAGCCCACCCCTCCCAGACCCAGGGCAGACAGCCTCACGGAAGCTATCAGTTGTGGCACCCTGCTGTGGAGAGAATTGAATTTGGAACTAAAAATACTGTCTACTGTTGAAACATTTTTTATTCACTCTACACTATAAACTCTTAGTTTACTGTACTTGCAGCTGTCCCCTGACAAATGTTGAAAGTTTTCTGGGAGTTTCTGAATGTACTAACTGCATACATTTTTTACTCTCATTTATGAAATATTTTAACAAAAAAGTGAAGCCTTTTTAAGTGATTTAGACCAATTATTTCACAACTTTTATGAGTCATGGCTACAGTTTGAATTATAGAATTTAAACAAGGGTTGTGTAACTCTCTCTTTAGGAAGAAGTCTCAGGAGAGATTTAAAGGAGGCTCTTCTGTTTTATGGGACTAATATCTGAACTTTAATTTCTTTAACATTTATTTCTTTCTCTTTTTTAGTCAGCACACCATTTAAATGTTTATATAGACATTTCCAGTTTTGTCAAGTACTTTATTAAAATGTATATTTTTAAGATATCTATGGTCTAGCCACATAGCCAGGGAGTTATTTGATCAAAGTTTCACAAACTGATTAGCTACAGATCCAGTGGTAATCATCTTAATTTGCCTGGTGTTTGCCCTATTAGCATTGGCACTATCAGTAGCTTACAACAGTTCCTAATGATCCCCATAGTCTATGGTCAACTATCGCTATTTATCAACCATTTTCCCTCAAACTGTTAATTATTTTATTACTTAAAAGGCATCAGACTCAGCAGTGTGTTAACAGGTGTAAGTAGTAGGTGGGCCAAGTGGTCCTTATCTGCCGTCAAAGTCTATGTTTCCCTGCATACCTTGCTGACCCATGCCATCTCGTGCCAATTTAGAATAACTAGAGGACCACTGGATTTAAATTATTAAACTTGCCTAGCACTAGTAATAACTAGCGTCAGCCTTTTTGATAGGAGATTAAAAGGAGGGTTCTTCTGCAGGAATGCCAGATACTAGCTAAACCCTGAGGAGAAATAACAGCCCTGAGACATGGATCACGATCGCAAAGAACCGACCAAGAACTATTTATGAGCTACTGCAGTTCGAGACGTCTGTATGAATTAAACATTAGGGTCAGTGTCACATTACAAAAATTCTTTAAGTTAAAATTTAGCAGGATTTAGAGTCGCTGGAGAGTCATGGGGCAGCTGAACACTAGCGGTGTTAGCGTTGACTGAATGTGGTCCTGCCTGTCTGTCTGAAGTACTTTAGCAGAGTAACGCTGCTTTAGGAGCATATAACACTGAACCATGAGTAAGTATTACCCTTTATGCAATTCATGCTTAAAACATATTTTAACATATAAAAAATTTCCTGTGATTTTAGATAAGCATTTGGAGTGTTCTTAACAAAGTTTATCTTTATAATGTGCTATACAATTCTGATTTGTTTGTTTTTTTGGTTTATAACTTGCATTCCATGCAATTAACATTCTAAATTCATACTTGAATTTTAAAAAGAAGTGCAGTTTACAAGTAGACTTATATTGTCTAGTTTTTGACAACATCCATATACTACCCCCACTATTATCCAGATTTATAATTTATTTATACTGGCCAATTACTGTTGGAGAGAAGCTGTGGAGCAAAGCTCTGTTACTTGGATGCAGAGAGGACTGTGGAAACCATTTGTGACCATTGCAGGAACTGTGATAAATAAAGCTTTTAAGCACCAAGAAGTTCTTGACCTGACAGCCTCCAGAAAATCACAATGGAACTTAGTCTGGATTACATCATAAAAACTGAAAGTGAATATTTCTGCAAAGGAATTTGAAAACTGAAGAGAACTTTTTCTAACCAAGTGGACTTATTAGGTTAATGGTGATATCTATGTGACTTTTTTCTTTTATATGTAAATTAGTAGGACATTCTGAATTGTAGCAGAAAATAACCCATTGCGAAATTTTTAGCAAAGCATTTCTGACTCTTCACTTGACAGATTTTATAGTAATACTTTTTCGATTGTGTGCTCATTCAGAATATAGAACCCATTACAGATTTATTTTTATTAAGTTTTATACATTTTGTTTTTGGCTCAACTTTCATTCTGGACTAATACTGTCAACTGCTTGAAACTCTAACAGAAAATATTTCTGACTTTACAATTCATGGTTGAAATATTGAGTCTGCAGGATGGTAAATACCAGAAGTGGCAGTCTTATGTCTCCTATTAAGGAAAAAGAGTGTGGTAGGCCAGGAGGAATACGTCACTGAAAGTAAACCAAAATTACCAAAAAAAAAAGAAGAAAAACTTTTGCAACCTCTGCCAGAAACCGAAGGGTATATTGACAGAAGTGGTAGTTATTCAGAAAATAGTAAACAAACTAAGATTGCCATTTTTTTTTCAATAGTCTCATTAAGGACTAATTAGCACCACAATTAGCATTTCAAATTTGCACAATGGCAATGAGCCCCTGGACTTGTGTTCCCCCAGGCATACTTTTCCAAATAATGCATGGGGAATATCATAAGAAAAGATGTTTGAAATAGTCTGTAACAGTAGGGAACAGCAGGAGGATTCTTTTTTATTTAGATTATATATATATATATATATATATATATATATATATGTATAATCATTATGATGAGTCTCAGAATGATAACATGAGTTTAGAGAATTAATTAAATGTACAACTATAAATTAGAAAGATCTAGAAATTAGAAAATGAACAGATCAGTCAAACCTATCCAGTCCCCAAATTCAAACCATCAGAAAGGAAATCATAGTAATAGAGCCACAAATGGAAAAACAAAGGATAACTTGGGTTCAGTTATTCAAGTTCTGGATTATACAAAAGATGGGCAGAGGATTTTAAAAATACAACTTTTACCAATAGACAAGCCATGAATAACACATAATCCTTAAAGTTTCCCTCTAAGAAAACTTTATCTAATGGAACTGCAACTTACAATAGGAAAAATAATTATGCATCTGAAATAGTTTATAATAAAGAGCATTATGCTAATAAAGGGGACTTAATAATAATAACAATATTTTTTATTTATATTGTGCCTTTTAAATGTCAAGGCGCATTCTAATAAAATGAGATACAGTACAAAATACAAAACGACGATACAGAAAATATTATAAAAGCACACACAACAAATTATTAAGCAGTCACACCATAAGCCCTTTCCCATAAAAAAAGATTTGAGAGCCTGTTTAAAACTCCCCACGGTCGTATACTCCCTTATCTGACAGGGTAGAGAATTCCAAAGGGAGGGGGCCACAAACATAAAAGCCCGGGCCCAGCTGATTTTAATATTACCCTTGGAATCTCTAGCAACCCCTTGTTGGCTGAGTGGAGCAATCTCACAGGGTGGTAAGGGATCAGGAGTTCTTTCAAGTAATCAGGGCCCAGATCATGCAGGGCTTTAAAAGTCAGTAATCCAACTCTGAAGGTGATCCACCACTGAACTGGCAGCCAGTGCATTTCCCACAGCACCAGAGTAATATGGGAAGATATAGAAGTACCCATCAGTACTTGGGCTGTGGAATTCTACACTAGCTGCAGGTGGCGGATATCAACCCCCAGAAGCCCAAGGTAAAGCGAGTTGCAGTAGTCCAGGAGTGAGGTCACAAAGGCATGCATCAAAGTTGCAGATCACCGGACAGAATGAGGTGTTTGATTCTGGCAATGTTTCTTAGAGGATAAAAGGATGATTTTACCACCACTGACACCTGGGATTGAAGAGTCAGCTCTGCATCCAATATCACCCACAGATCACGCACCCGTTCAGTGACCCATAGCTCAACATCCCCACAAAACACCCCAGATGGGATGCTGGCCATAGGTCCCCCTATCTGGCGATCTGGATCCAGTACCAACACCTCCGTCTTCCCAGAATTCAACTTCAACCAACTGGACCTCATCCAATCCTGGATTTCATTTAGGCAGCTGTTAAATACCGAGATAGCTCCTTCCTGGTCGGGTGCAAAGGACAGGTATAGCTGGGTATCATCTGCATAACAGTGAAACCCTAGCCCATACCATCTCACAATGTCTCCGAGGGGAAGCATGTACACTGCAAACAACATGGGTGACAATATAGAGCCCTGAGGAACCCCACAAAATAGAGAGATGGGATCAGAGGAAAAGACCCCGGACACCACCCTCTGAGTTCTTCCAGTGAGGTATGAAGTGAACCATCTGAGAATAATTCCAGAGAGTCCACAAGTACATCGCAGGTGCTCAAGTAGTACCCCATGGTCAATGGTGTCAAATGCTGATGACAGATCTAATAGTACCACAGTGGACTGTTTTCTCTGGTCTCTCACCATCAGAAGATCATTGAGCACCTGAACCACTGCAGTCTCAGTACTGTGCCTCTTTCAAAAACCTGATTGAAGAGGTTCGTAGATGCTACGGATGGTCATATGGTTCTCCAACTGGGCTGCCACCACCTTCTCAATTATTTTCCCTACAAAGGGAAGGTTCAAGATGGGTCTGTAGTTAGCAAGATAGTCTGGGTCCAGCGATGCTTTCTTCAACAGGGGTGTCACCACTGCCTCTTTCAAGGAACAGGGATATTCACCCATGTCAAAGGAACACCAGACTATCTGTGAGAGAACCAGTAGAATGGGCACCCCACACCCTAAAATTAGGGAAGTAGGGCCTGGATCTAAACTACAACAGATAGGATGCAGCCCCTTAACTTCAAGTTCAGCATTGCACAAGCAGATTCTTTAGATAATCAAGAACCCATGCCATGCAAACATGGTTATTCTAGAAGATTTTTGGTCAATAAACGAAAACATAGAAAATTTAAGAACCAAAGTATTTCAAAATATAACACTCAAAGAACAGCTATCTTGGAAAATACCCGAGACTCAAGACTCCATGATAATATTAACAGAAACAGAAAAAGCAAACAAAGCAATTCAAGTAAATCTTCCCCTCCCCCCATGATATGAGATATCTTTACAAGAGGAACAGAGAGTGCAGGAAATAGAATCAAAAAGAAAAAATCAGAACAACAATGGAAAAGAGATAAAATCAAAAACTATCAAGAATGTTCAAGTTGAAGCAAACAATAAGAAAAACAAAAACACAAAAAGAAAAAGGGGTTAACAGATCACCCTGAAAAAATAACCTGAACAGGGAAGTAACAACAAGGCTATAAATGAGACAGTGGTAAATAACAATAAAGACATGCAGCAAGATATGTAAGGGTTTCCAAACACTATAAATGGACAGGGGGGCACTGCAAATTGCACTCAAGAACTTTACAGCTCCCTATCCCTTTAAGCAAAAAAGATTAACCAAAAACAGTGCAGGAAGCTGGATAATCAATATTAGAAGGTAGGAACAAAACAAAATAAATGAGAACACTGACAATTTGTGGGCAAATAATATAACATAAGAGACAGTATACAGAAGATTGCATGGATAGAGGAAAACAAATGGAATATCTAATTGAAATACAAGGAGTTAGACCCCTATTCAAAGAAACACAAGAAAAATTAATGACCTGGGTGTTAAAACTTTTGGGTATACAACAGAATTTAGATAAATTAGGGAGGCAGTATAGCACAGTGGTTTAAGGCTCTGAGCTGTAAATCTGGTGACATCTAACAGACCAGACCTGGATTTGAATCCCACAGTTTCCACTTGCATACTGTGTGACCCTGAGCAAGTCACTTAACTTCCCTGTGCTCCCAGGTTGCTCCTGTAAAAAAAGCTTTCAGCTTAGTGTGCTACTCCTGATTAAACAACTAAATAAAAAAAAAAGATTATATACTGTATAATCAGACCACCAAAAACCAGATAATGACTGTGTACTGATATACAATTCCACCATGGATTCAGCAGAATCAATCTGGAAAAAAGAGGCAGAGTTGAGTTATAGAAGGATATACATGTTATCACCACAAAGTATACCAGTCATAAATGAAAATAAGAATTATATGGAAGACAGGAATGAAAGAAGTAATAATCCAGTACAGCCTAAAACTATTTATGAACAACAACAGATAAACCCTTGGGAAAACAAATCATTAACTATATTTGGTTGGAACGTTTCCAGACAGGATGCCATTAGGAAAATCAAAAGTGACATAGCAGTATTTTTTTTCAAAAATATTACAAACTCAGTTAGGAATTAACGCAATATAATGGATAAAAATTAACAGATCAGACATGCTGCAATCCCTGATAGATGTAACCTTTAGACATACACATCTTGCTAGATTAGTTCTTGAAAAAGCCCCAGTCCTAGATAAATTAGGAAAACATGTCTTAGAGGTTACAGCACTAAGAACTCATAAGCACACAAAAGAAACAATTTCAATGGTCATTGAGAACCAAAACACATATCCACCATTAAATAATGAACAAGAAGTCTGACAGGTGGCAAAGGCCCCAAGTGAAACAATCAGGGGCCTTTGTATCCTCTCATGGAATATTGAAGGCTTACAAACTAAATTAGTTTACTTGGAAGGGAAGACATTTTTGATGTCACAAGACATACTATGCATACAGGAAACCTGGTATGCTGGTTCAGATCCAATTTTTATTCCAGGGTTTTCTACCTACTCAATACCTGCAGTGAAAAGCAGAAAATATGGCAGGCCTAAAGCTGGATTAGCAACTTGTACTAAGACAACACTCAATTGTGAGGTAACACAACTTTCATGCAAATTTAATAACATTCTTCCATTGCCTTTGTATTCAGAAAGATTTAAAATAATTTTAATAAATATGTATATACCTCCCTTGACTAAAAATAATAAGACTTTTGATTGATCTGGATACACTAACGTCATAGATGGAATAATGGATATGTATTATTTGGTCCCAGTTCTCCTTATTGAAGACTTTAATGCCAGGACAAGTTAAGAGAATTTAATTTTCAACAACAACAAATATAGAGATAAGCTATGGATTGTCCTTTTTGAATTCCAACATTAGGACATGAAGAAGTAACAGAGATAACATTTTGAATACACAAGGAAAACATTTATTAAAAGCTATGGAAAATATAGACTACTAAATTCTGAATGGTAGAATCAATGGTAATACTGAGAGATCCTATACCTTTAATGGACCAAATGGTTTCTCCACTATTGATCTTGTATGGGCCAATCCTATAGCCATAGAGAATATTGTCAGTTTACAAATTTTACATAGGGCAGAATCAGACCATTCACCTTTGCACATAATAACAAATACACAAGTATTTAAAGATCAAACACATGCATACGATACAGAGAATCCTGCCATGGAAATCATAAACTTACAAAGTATTCGCTTAAATATGTACAACAAGGAAATCCTTAAAGAAACATTAATTGGTGGGGACATAGTAAATATTTGAAATTCAATAACCAATCCAGAAAACATCTCATTGGCAAATCTGAACTGGTATAAACTAATCAGCTACTGTATATTGGCCAATGTGCCAAAAACCAAAAAAAATTTACAAAATAGCGTACATTTGGTTCAACCATATATGTAGAGGGGAAAAAAAGAAATTAAACAGCTTAGTGCGGAAAGTGAAACAGCATCCTAATTTGATTAACCAACATACCGCAAACCTTGCCAGGAAGAAATATAACACAATATTAGAAAAAGAAAAAAGAAATATCAGACTGAAATATGGGACAAATTAAGGAGAGCATGTCCTTAAGGAATTAAGGAAAGCAGTTAAATGATGTCAAGAAATTCTGGACCATGGTTAGCATGGGGTATAATCAATATAATAAATGTATTAAAGTCACAATTACACAGAATGGAGTGCAGAATTATTCTGAAAACCTTTATTATTCACTGCAGGAAGAACACAGAGCAATTAGAGTACACATTGATTTGGAACATTCACCAAAATCGATATATCTCAGTAAAAATTAAATATATGAAGCAATTCACTCTATTAAGAATAACGAGGCCCCTGGCCTGGATAAAATAATAAGAGAAGTTTATAAACAATTTGTAGAATGGTGGGTGCCATTCCTACACGTAATCTATAATGGCCTATTGCAAGGCCATGAAATACCTCACTCCTTGCAGGGAAGTATAATGTATCTCATTTACAAAAAGAAAGGGAACCCAATGGATCCAACCATGCACAGGCCAATAAGCTTAATCGACAGTTCACAGAATATTTTTTGTAGGATCATTCTTTCAAGACTTCAAGAATGGTTAGAATCAAACAATATATTGTCAGAGTACCAAAATGGATTTAGACAAGGTTGCTCTACCATACAACACTGTTTTGTTCTAAACCATTGCATCTGTAAGTATGTTAAAATTAAAAAAGGGAAATTATACTGTTGCTTTGTAGATTATGTCAGTTATTGACTGAATTAGTAGAAAATTACTATGGGAAAAACTGTCAGCCTATAATATTGATCAAAACTTACCAGACATTTTAATAAGATTGCATGAGGACACATGGCTGCAGGTGAAATGCAATCAAACTGGTGACCTGAATGACAGGATAAAAACTAACCTAGGCTTAAGGCAGGGGTATTTACTTGCACCAACCCTATTTAATGTTTATATAAATTCAATATTAACCCAGTAAGAGGCCCCAGAATACCACTCTTCCTCTGTTGGTGGAAAAAAGTTATCTTTGCTGGCTTATGCAGACGATATTTCTCTGTTTTCACCTTCACTGCAGGGCCTACAAAGTAAAATTATTCACTTTCATATGTTGTGTTAGTATAACTATTTAGTTATTAATAAGAAGAAAACTAATCTGATGGTTTTTGGACAGAGTCACTAAAAACTTTGAACATTTGCATAGATAAAGTAAAAATTCAAACAGTCACAAATTATTATCTATGGGTTACCTTCTTAAATTGCACATAGACAGAACATTTAAAAATAATTAAACATAGGGCAGTAACCTCATTTAATGCCTTCAAAAGGTTTTCAAATAAAGTGGACGGTGGCTCAGTAAAGGGCCAACTAAAAACTATTGAGGGAAAAATCAAATCAAGTTTACTGTAAGCAGCTGAAATCTGGGCAATTAAACCTTTACAACAAATTAAGATATTACTAAACAAGATATGCAGGTACATACTAAGAGTCCCTCAATCAACCCCTGCCCCAATCATAAGAGCTGAGTTTGGACAGCTACCATTGACAGCTGATGTCATGGAGTGAAATAATCATGTGCTAAAACTGTTTTTATTTCCCAAATGCAGATTGCCTAGATGCTGTATCAAAGAAGAATTAAACTATAACATTTGAGGATTTTCTCCTCCAACACTTGATATTATTAAGAAGTATATTTTTAGCAACAGAATGACTGATATTCTTTATCAGATATACAATAGACCTTACAAACAAATTCAAATTCAAATCAAAAACAGAATTAGGGATATATACTATTCATATGACATGGAACAAATAAAGAAATATAAGAACTTTTTCTGGTATAAACAAATTATGGAGGTTCAAAACTACCAGTCTTGCTTATCAACATTTAATGATATTAATCAAAGAAGAATCATGAAACATTTTAGACTAGAACAGTTTAGGAGTAATTACATCTTATCCAAACAGAATTGTAATAGCAATGCAAGTGAATTCTGTAGATGCAATATGAATATGCACCATGATCTTAAACATGTATTGTTGGTCTGACCATTGCTTACAAAACAGAAAAAATGGCTGGATCACATTTTGGGAAAAATGTGTGTATCACCTGAACAAATGTTGTCAACCTTGTTGAAATCAAAAGATTGTTCACTGCAGAGAGCTTTAGTAGGGTTTATGAACTCTTGTAAATTGTAACAATTCAATTAATGCAATGTTTCATAACCATTTTGTAAATGTTAATCATGTTATCAGATACATAATATATCCCTGATCTGTATAAGAATAGAAATATGTGGTTGCTGTGCAATAATGTTTTTATGATTTAATTTTTTATAACTGTTGTCCTAATCTGCACCATGCTACCATGCAAATTGCGTGGTAGCAGTATACATGTAATTAAATGGGTACCGCAATTGTCTACCACTCAGCATACCACTTTACTGTAGCAGCCACTGTAACTTTAATTAAGCAAAAGCTGAACAATAAAAAAATTGATTGATTGAATCACTTCTCTATGCGGACAATCTTGTCATCTTCTACAGTGACCAGTCCCTTTCACTCATATCCTCTGTCCTCACCCAGAACTATTATGCCACCCAAAACTGGTTCTTCTCCAACCTAATGTTGGTCAATGCCAAAAAAAACAAGGCTATGCTGTTTGGGTCCAAACCTTACCTAGCCAGAACCCTTAAATCAAACTCATCTCTTCTTATCCTCTCTCCTGATGGCCCTGCCCTCAAAGTCATCCCATCCTTCAAATACCTGGGGATTACATTCGATCCCACCCTCTCCTTCACTGACCATATAAATCTCATAGTCCAGAAGATAAATCAGAAACTAGGTGCTGCCTACCATGTTAAATGCTACTTGACTGCTGAGGCTCATCTGGCATTATCTAGTTGCAACCAACTCCCAATACTGGACTACTGCTCCCCTATTTACACTCGTGTCTCCACCTCCTTCTGGGCCAGACTCCTGTCTGCTTACAACAGTGTCTGCCATTTTGCCCTATCTGCACCCTACTCCAGTCACCACTGCATAATATACAGCTCCCTCAGATGGCTCTCCTTGCAGGGCTGATTTGACTTCACCCTTGGATGCCTTACAGGCTCCATCATTCGCAGTTGCCCTGCTTCCCCCCTTTTTTCCCCTCTGTGTGTACCATGTGACATTTCACCAATCTGATTTATATTATTTGTGTCATATTTGTGATATAAATATATGTTTCTTTGAATTTCTGCTTGGAAAACATGGCAGTCAGCACAAGGTATTATGGGACCTGGGATTTTAAATGGAGAGATTGCACTCTCAATGACCCAGTGTCTAATCTAATAAAATCTTAAGAGCTTCCTTTGGAAACCAGTTTGTATAGGTTGTAAATCAGTCACTTGTATAAAGTACTGCATTTTATGACTTATTAGGAGAAAAGCAACTTCTGACAGATACCTGTTACATTTCTCACCACTAGGAGAAATAGCTGCCAGGACGTTCCCCTGTAGATCAAAGGGGTAATTCTGACCTGCCATAAAGCAGGCTCACAAATTAAAAAAAAAAAATACATATTTGTTTTTCTGGGATGATTAACAATATGCAGATGCCTGAGACTAATTTGGTAGGCAGAAAGAGAGTGACCTCACAGCCAGCATCACCACTGAGCTGTGACCTCACAAGCTGGGTGGGACCTTTTTCTTCCCCTCATTGATATTGTCAATGCTCAGGAAAAATTTTGCTTTGTACCTCTGGACTCCTGAAAGGACACACTTTCAAGAGCACTTCTACTACATTAGGTAATTCAACCTCCACTATTTGCCAACTGAAACTAGGGTAGGATTAGATACTCAGTAATAAGGTGGTTTTGTTAAACTGTCCATTTAATTTGTATGACTGTACCCTAAATGTCATATGCTCTGCATTTTGTATTTCATTTACTATTTCTTATTTTAGTAAACTTTGTTTTTCTTGAAATCCTGCCTGAGCTTTTTTTCATTCTGAATGCAAATGCTGGGACAGTGTTGATAATCCTGACAGAACTGTTAAGCACTTATAGAGTGTTATCATATGCACCAAGGTAAGAAAAGCGCTTATGTTTCAATTGAGTCAAAAGGGGTATTGTGAACCAGGTTGTGTGCCCACTGGGTTAAGTATTACACTGCATTTCCCCAAAGAGGGTATGATATTTGAACCTCTTAACTGGATATGCTAGCAAAAAAAAGGGTTCATATTTGACCCCAGGACTCGAGACTGGTGGTTGTTCAGACCCAAAACAGACAGGAGGGTTACCCTGTTTGTCTCCTATTCGTATATTGCACTTTGAGGTTGGGCCCTGTGGGAGCAGAGGGCCTGACTTGCGGAGTGTGTTTGTGACAGATCTGGTTGGTAGTGGTGTAATCTAAAAGATTTTGTTTGCAGTGCTGCAGTCAAAAAGATTTGTTTGCAAACTGTGAAATTGTTTGGTAACGTAAGCATTAACATTCTAGTGTGTCAGACTGATAAACTGTAACAGTTGACACACAAATTAAGGCAGTGATTTAGGAAAAAAAAGAAGAAATATATCATTTTTGTTACAGCCTAAGTTCCCTATCTGTTTTATTTTTTTTCGGGTGCAAGCCAGTGTAGCAGTAGATTAGGGAAGAAGATGACTTCCACCTACAGTGAGTATACTGCAGAATACCAGAAGCAGTTGTGCCAGGAGAGAGGAGTCTGTTGCAATGGGTGGAACAAATAGCACCTCATGGAGGCTCTTGTGGCAGCTGATGCCCAAGACCTCAAGTCACAGTTGGTGACTGAAAAGGACCAGACCTCGGGCATGGAGGAGCCAGGGTCTATCACAGTGTCCAGACCCAGGGAGGAGGACAGCGGGACCAGTGTGAACTGAGAGCCACCTCTGCAGGGGAGGATCACCACCATCCTGGAACCAGAAGGGATCAGGCTACAGACAGAGTTGTGGAGAATGGAACTGGAATTCAAGCAAAAAAAGTTCAAAACCCCAGCAACAAATGGAGCTTGAACAGAGGAAGATGGAGATGGAGTGAGAGGAGAATTGACAACAGCAAAAGGCTGAGCGAGAGGAAAGAGAGCAACAGCTTCAGAGAGAGGCCGAGTGAGAGGAGTTAGAGTATCAGAGGAAATCTGAACTGGAGAAGCTAGAACTCCAAAGACCCAGTGCCAGAGCAGGTAAGTGGCAGGGATGAACCTGGGACTCCAGGACTGGGTTGCAAATTTAATTCTAAACTGGGAACTGAATTTAAAGTGAGGGAAGATATGAATGCATTTTTAAACTCATTTGAAAAGGTATGCATTCAGGTGAAAATTCCCAGAGAGTCCTGGAGCTTCCAGCTATCCCCACTGCTTACCTGGAAAGCTCATGATGCATTGGGTCAAATGGACAATCAGGACAGTAATGAGTATAGCAAACTTAAAGCTGCACTGTTAAAAAAGTATGACTTGACAGCTGAAGCATACAAAGTTAAGTTCTGTAAGCTCAGGAGAAGCCCTGATGTGAGCTATGAGGATCTAGCTACCAAACAACCTCAGTTTTTAAAACATTGGTGGGAAGGGATACAAGCAGACTGCAGAGAAAATTGAGAATGTTGTACTTTTGGAGCAGCTCCTTTGGGGTTACCCAGCAGAGCTTAAAACCTGGCTAGAGGACCGAGATCCAAAAACAGTGCAGGAGGCTGCCGAGCTCTTGGACCACTATGCCAGGAGCAGACCTGCTCTGAGAGGGAGTGGGGTGGGTGTGGCAGTGCAGAAAGGGAAAAACACACCTTCGGGGAAGCTTAAACCCTCACTGCCTCCACCAAAAGTGGGCAGCCCCAGGTTACAAAGAAAGGATTTTCCTGATAAAAGAAATGAATGTTGGTTTTGCAAACAACCTGGGCATCTTGCAAGACAGTGTCCTAAAAAGGCAGATAGTGCACAAAGTGCTGCTGAGAAAGAAGTGGATTTTTAGTGTATCCCTGAAAGCATGCCAGTAAACATGAGGGAGCACATACACCCAGTTACTGTGAATGGGGTGAAAATCCTTGGGTTAAGGGACACTGGGGCATCCCTTACTTTGGTAAAAGGGGATATGGTTGCGCCTGAACAGCTTATACCCAGTTTGTTACAGTACAGAGATTAACTGAGGAGGGGGGGGAGAAAACTTTGCCACTTGCTAGTGTTCTCCTGGACTGGGGTGAGACAGGAGAGACTGTGCAAAAAGTTGCAGTGGCAGAAAATCTTGCCCTGGATGTGATTATAGGGAACAATTTCCAAAAGGGGATGGTGTGTGCAGTTGCTCACAGTCAAGCAGCAAAGGAAAATTGTGGTTCCCTGGACCCCATAGAAGCCCCTGTGGAAAACACTGGGAGGCTGGTTCCCCTACTTGTGTGTCCTGATATGGAGAATAGTAAAAAGGGGGTAGAAGTTCCCCAGGTAGCAGTTAACAGAACAGCTACAGAAGGTTACTCTGAGGAGAGAAGGGTAGCCAATTGTCAGAGAACTAGGGACCCTAGTTTAGAAACTGGAGACTTGTTCCGTGCCTGGGGAATGTGTAAAGATTTTGCAGCTGCTCAGAAAAATGACCTCAGTTTAGAGAGGCTGAGGGCTTGGGCAGACTTTGATGGAGCACTGAGAGGTGATGGGAAACATAGAGTTTACTGGGACAAGAGACTGCTGTGTACGCAGGGTGTAAGGACAAAGGGAGGAGTGATGGGCAGGCAGTTTGTCATTCCCCAGGGGTACCGTGAGTGGTTGCTCAAGACTGCTCATGATATCCCCATGTCTGGACATGTGGGAATCATGTGCACTATGCAGCAATTGGTCCAGAATTTCTATTGGTCCAACTTTACCCAGTAGGTGAAGGAATATTGCAAGTCTTGTCACTGGTGCTAAGAAATAGGGAAGGCAGGAAATAAAACCAAAGCCATCTTAATTCCCTTTCCCATAGTGGAGAAGCCATTCCAGATGGTAGGAATGGATATTGTGGGGCCTTTGAATATCCCTAGCTCCTCCAGGAAGAGGTTTATCCTAATAGTGGTGAATTATGCCACCCAGTACCCAGAGGCAGTCGCCCTATCCTCACTGAGGACAGACAAAGTGGCAGATGCCTTGCTAGGGATTTTCTCCCTTGTCAGGTTCCTGCAGGAGGTTATCACCGATCAAGTGGGTTCTTTCATGAAGGACCTGATGAAGTGTTTGTGGGAGAAGTGTGGGGCAGTGCAGAGAAGCATGACACCTTAACACCCAAAGCCAATGGGCTTGTGGAAAGGTTTAATGGTACACTTAAATTGATGCTCCAAGCGTTTGCTGAACAGCATGGGAGGGAACGGGAGAAATACCTTCCCCATCTGTTGTTCGCATACAGGGAAGTGCTTGCAGTTGACAGGGTTCTTCCCCTTCAAGCTCTTATATGGACTTAGGGAGCATGGACCCTTAGAGTTGATCTGAGAGGACTGGGAAGGCAAGCACATTGCCCAGGGAGCTCCCATAGTGGATTATGTCCTTAAGTTTAGGGAAAAGCTGAAGGAGCTTATGGGAACAGCCCAGAGCAACCTGGCAGCTTCCCAGCAAAAGCAAAAGGTATGGTATGGTATGACCGCACAGCCAGATCTCACTTGTACACTGTGGGTCAGGAGGTCATGGTCCTAATCCCAGTCCATAAAGATAAGCTACATGCCGAGTGGGCAGGACCGCACAAAGTAGTCAGACAGGTGAATGATGTAAATTACATTATAAAACTGCTTGACAGGAGACATACCCAAAGAATGTACCATGTCAACATGATGAAGGCATATGCAAATAGGGCTGACATGTTCTTTGCAGTGTGTAGTCCTGGGGAGGGGACAGAAGAAAAAGACCCTCTTCTGGACTTTCTGGAAGAAAGCAAGCAGGAGTCCTCTGTGGAGGCAATTAAAATGTCACCCCAGTTGACCCCGGACCAAATTCAGGAAGTAAGAGAGGTTTTAACAGACTTTGCCCCATTGTTTAACGCCAAGCCTGGACTAACCCCCCTTAGCAACGCACAATGTAGATACAGGGATGCAAGTGCCCATATGGCGGACAGAATATCAGGTGTCAGAGGCCATCCAAAAGGATATTAGGAGGGAGGTGGAGGAAATGCTGGATTTAGGGGTAATCCATAAATCCCATAGCCCTTGGGCCTTACCTGTAGTCCTTTCTCCCAAGTTGGATGGCTCTACTCATTTTTGCGTGGACTATCATGGATTCAAGGCAGTCACAAAGTCAGACATCCACCCAATGCCACTGATGGATGAACTATTGGACAAGTTGGGAGGGACAACATACCTTACCACTATTGACCTGATGAAAGGGTATTGGTAGGTGGAGTTAACTGCCAGAGCTAGGGAGAGGTCGGCCTTCATTACTCTGACAGGGTTATTTGAGATTAAAGTAATGCCTTTTGGAATGAAGAATGCCCCTGCCACCTTCCAAAGGTTGGTGAACCAGGTGTTAAATGGTGCTGAAAAGTACGCCGTGGCGTAACTGGACAATTTTGCCATCTTCAGTGCCAGCAGGGAGGAACACCTGTCCCACCTTAGACAAGGGCTGGGCAGGATACAGAGGGCCATGCTAACTGTAAAAGCTGAAAAGTGCCAGGTGGTTATGGCAGAGGTGGCATACCTCAGACATGTAGATGACTAGGGACAACTACATTGTAATCAAGCAAAAAGTGAGGCAATCAAGGCATGGCCTGGACCTGAAACACAAAAGCAGGTTCTGAGTTTTCTAGGGAATGCAGAGTACTATAGAAAATTGGTATCAAACTACAGTGCCCCGACAGCTCCCCTTTCTGGCCTGTTAAAGAAAGGAATGCCTAAAAAGGTCAACTGGGGACCAGCCTGTGAACAAGCCTTTACAAGGCTAAAGGAGGCACTGAGAGGTGCTCCTGTATTAGCCAGTCCAGACTATACTAAACTCTTTGTAGTCCAGACAGATGCCTCAGATGTGGGTATTGAGGCAATACTTAGCCAGACTTCTAACCATGGGAAACATTACCCAATAGTGTACCTCAGTAAGAAGTTACTTCCCAGGGAGCAGGCTTATTCTACAGTGGAGAAAGAATACCTTGCAATGGTGTGGGCACTAAAGAAATTAGAGCCTTACCTATACAGGTGGCATTTCGAGGTACAAACAGATCATAACCCTGTGATTTGGCTGGCACAACTGAGTAAAATAAATGGTAGGCTTTTAAGATGGATCCTTGTTTTGCAGGGGTATGACATGACTGTCACTCACAGGGCAGGGGCAGCAAATGCAAACACAGATGGGCTATCACATCAGTTACATAGAAACGTAGAACATAGAAGTTGACGGCAGATAAGGACCGCAAGGCCCATCCAGTCTGCCCAGTTAGAGCAGTGAACTGAATTTAGGAAACTCATCCCATGCCTAGGAATAGATTCCCCCAAAATTCAGTCTAGGAGGGAAGACTGTGACACTTCGCCAATCTGCTTGTTATTATTTGTATCATATTTGTGATTATAAATATAAGTTTCTTTGAATTTCTGCTTGGAAAATATGGCAGTCAGCACAAGGCATTATGGGACCCGGGATTTTAAAAGTGTGGTAAGGAGAGATTGCACTCTCAATGATCCAGTGGAAAATCTAATTAAGAGCTTCCTTTAGAAACCAGTTTGTATAGGTTGCAAATCAGCCACTTGTATAAAGTATTGCATTTTATGACCTATTAGAAGGAAAACAACTTCTGACAGATACCTGTTATATTTCTCACCACTAGGGGAAATAGCTGTCAAGAAGTTACCCTGTAGATCAAAGGGGCAATTCTGACCTGCCATAAAGCAGACTCATCAATTAAAAAAATATGTGGTATTTTTTTGTGTGGGATGCTTAGCAATATATAGATGCCTGAGACTAATCTGGTAGGCAGGAAGAGAGTGACCCCACAGCCAGAATCACCACTGAGCTGAGACCTCACAAGCTGGGTGGGACCTTTTTCTCACCCTCATTGGTACTGTCAAAGCTCAGGGAAAATTTTGCTTTTTATCTCTGGAATCCTGAAAGGACACGCTCTCAAGAGCACTTCTACTACATTAGGTAATTCAACCTCCTCTATTTACCAACTGAAACTAGAGTAGGATTAGATACTCAGTAATAAGGTGGTTTTGTTTAAATTGTCCATTTAATTTGTATGACTGCACCCTTAATGTTATATGTTCTGTGTTTTGTATTTCATTTACTATCTTTAATTTTAGTAATCTTCGTTTTTCTTGAAATCCTGCCTGAGCCTTTTCCTCATTTTGAATGTGAATGCTGGAATAGTGTTGATAATTCTGACAGAACTGTTAAGTGCTTACAGAGTGTTATCATATGCACCAAGGTAAGAAAAGTACCTAGAACTCAACAGAGTCAAAAGGGGGATTGTGAACCAAGTTGTGTGCCAGCTGGGTTAAGTATTGCACTGCATTTCCCCAAATAGGGTGTGATATTTGACCCTGTTAACTGGGCGTGCTAGCAAAAAAGGGTTCATATTTGACTCCAGGACTTGAAACTGGTAGTTGTTCAGACCCAAATCAGACAGGACGGTTATCCTGTTTGACTCCTGTTCACATATTGCACTCTGAGGTTGGGCACTGTCGGAGCAGAGGGCCTGACCCATGGAGTACATTTCTGACATACTGCACCACCCCGAAGACTCTCTGATCCTCTGCTGTCCCTCCCCTGGTGATTCCGAGAACCTCTACTAAAATGGGTGTTAATTCCCTATCAGCTGTGAACCCCTCTCTGTGGAATATGCTCCCTGCCCCCCTCAGCTCATCTAACACACCTCACCTTTAAGCATAATCTTAAATCCTGGCTCTTTGTCAGAGACTCCTGCAAGTGCTTGCCTGGGTAGCACCTCTTCCTCTTGCTCCTTTTGTCATTTTCCCTCTAAATCTGTCTGTCTATCTCCCTTCTCTCCTTTCTGTTTCTAAAGGGATATTTGGGTCGGTTTGGCTGTACATAATACTTGTGTAAGGGGGGGTCAGCGGGTACCTAGTGACTTGGGTGTGTTTATATGACTCATTCAAGACAGCACTCTCCTCTTACCTAAGGACACATGGTGTCTGCAAATGCTCCTAACCATCTTTTGTTGTTTGTCCTGTCTGATATTTCTATGTCAAATCTCCTACACATTGTTATGTTTTGCTTCTATCTCTACTTATCTGAATGTAATCCACACTGTCACACCTTCCTGGGTTGGGTCCAATATAGGTGTAACTTGATTTTGTTTTCATTTGTTTCACTCCTGCATGGGTGACCTATGTTAACAATGTTGATTTGTTTTTTGTTTTTTTGACCTTCCCGTGTGAGGTCTTGCCTTGGGATACTTTACCATTTTCTACTGTTTACTTTGTATCTCTGTATTCTGTGCTCTCCCAGGTCGTGCTTGAAAATAGGCTGGTTAAATTGCCTAACACACTCACCAGGTCACCAAAAGCTAATAAATAAATAAATAAATCCGTGCTTGGTTGCTTGTTGTAACTGCTCCATTATATAATTATTTCTTTATTACACTTGCTTTATTTAACACTGTTACCTGTTGTAATGGCTATTCTTTTTTATATATTTCATTTTTTTCTTTATTTTTTGTACTTAGCTATTATGTATTTTTATGTTTTGCCTCCAATTTTTGACTTCTGAGTTGTTCACCGTTTGATGTTTTGTACCAGTGTAACTTTCTGTTTGCCATTTCACTTTGTACTGCTGTCTTATATGTGTCTTTCAGCTGGGGTTGTGCCTGAAAATGGTCCCTTGGACCAGTGCACTTACCCAGTTAACAATGTCATAAATAAATAAATAAAAAGGCAAAGTTATGCTGCAAAGTTCAAAATCCTGTTGAAATACATTCAACCACATACCTGATTTCCTCAGTTTGTGGACCTACATTGAAGAGTGAGGAGATGTCTGTGGTCCAGAAAGGATTATGGCATTGGACCCCTGAGGAGAAAGTAAGGGCTTGGGGGTGTGGGGTGGTGGGTGCTGAGTGGGAGGGTTGGGGGGCAGGAAGGATCACAAAAGACATTGATGAGCCGTTTTATTTTTACAGAGTTTAAGGAAAAACAAAACCAAAAAAAACACAAGGCTCCAGATCATGACACTGGGGGATTGGGCACCCCCCAGTGTCACTCTTATGTTTCTGGGGAGGGTTATGAAGTGTTCAGCATTGAGAGGGAGGGTCAGGAGGAGGAATATTAAAACACAAAAAACAGAGGGTCTGGATCATGACACTGGGGGATTGAGCACCATCAGTGTCACTCTTATGTTTCAGGGGGAAGGGGGGTGAGCACTAAGAGGGAGGGTTGGCTGGGGGAATATTAAAACAAAAAATCACAGCAGCTCCTGATTGCAACACTGGTGGATTAGGCACCCCCCAGTGCCACTCTTAATTTTTCTGGAGTGGTGGTGGGTGCTGAGATGGAGGGTCAGATGGGGGACATATCTATAATTTAAAAGAAAACAAAAATCAGTGGTCATGGCACACTCTGCCATTTCCAAGATGGCCACCACAGGCTACTGCACATGCACTACTAGTTGAGCATGCCCAGAAGACTGTGGTGGCCATCTTGAAAATAGTGAATTGCCTGACTGCTGATTCTTGTTCTTTTAATTATACATATCCCCACCCGACCATCTCTCAACACCCACCCTACCTCCCAGTAACATAAGAGTGACACTGGGGTGCCTTACCCCAGTGTCGCAGTCAGAATGCCGCTGTGTATTACAAAAATGGTGCAGTGCCCTTGTGTCAGTGAAGAAAAGGAGTAGAGTGTTACAGGGATGCCACTGATGCATAGGTGACTGTGCTCCATGTCCAATATGTTGTTTAGTCACAAGGAATGCACTGAGTCCTTTTTCTGTAACAAGAGATCTGCAGGGCTATGCTCACTGCAGTCCTAAAAAAGGCTGCACTGAAAAGTGTCATGCAGTTCTGGTAGGAGTCTAGCCTGCAACATATACTGTCAGAATTTCTCACATTTTCAGAGTTTATTGTCCAGATCACCTCCAAGTAAGTTAAGTGCAGCTCCCTACAGTTTAATAAATTGGAACTCATGTCATATATTGTTATTTTAAAGTATCAAGAACTAAAGCATTTTCTCTTTCTTCTCAATGCATTTAAGGTGCTCACTTTTGCATTTTTTGAAAGGGTGCAAAGTCTTGCTCATGTAGAACGACTGGCATGAGCACACTACAACATGTATTATGGACTGTGTACCACAACTGATAAAATCAAGTACCTTTATTTTTAATGCTGTGACTGGATGGACAAAATATTTGGTTGTTAATAGCTGGTTACAGAATGTATAGTTCCCTCATTTATGGGTGCTTGCTGATAATGGGGTCTTTTCAGGATGTGTGATGAGGGTTCCAAAAGGCTGTGCACTAAGTTGTCCCTTATATTAGTGCTTGTTCTATACACCATATGAGCAGGGACTGCTGTGTACTCATTCAGTCTTTTTTACGGCTGTGTGGGTGGAGCTCCACAGATGTTATGCCATCATAGGAGTTTAGTATAGCACTGTGGAAGCACGTGACCAGACCGCTGTCCAGTTTGCTTCCACAGTGCTGTGGTGAAATTCCACTACTGCAGTTTAGGCGACCCATCCCCTCCATGGACCATATAAACACACCCCCTTTGCTGGTGCTCTACTTTTTGTGCTATTATTCCAGAACTGAAGGCGCCGTATCCACAATGGTCACAAATGCCAACTGCGCATGCGCCAGTGTTGTGAATGAACAGTTCTGTTACACCGGCCATCTTCCATACAGCTGATCTGGTGTTTCAAGAGCTCCGGTTAATATTTCACTGGAGCTTTCACTGCTTTATCTCCCTGCAATGTTTCTTTTTTGACACTCGTAACAGCTCTGCACAGCTGTATTGGCTCTGACCAGAATTTGTTCTGTCTGCAGGACACACAAGTCTGCTATCAGTTATATTTAGAGGTCTATTTAAAATAAGCATTTGTATGTAGATAATATATTTTTTAGGCATTTTGTACACAGAATGGCTTTCTTACCTGCTCCCCATTTTGCTATAACAGCCAGCTTCATTTCTTGAGAGTTGAACATCTGATTAGACTTGCTATTTATTGCCTTCCCCAAATCCACTGAAACATAGAACATAGAAACATAGACTTTGATGGCAGTTAAGGACCGCTTGGCCCACCTTGTCTGCCCATTTCCCTACCTAGAGGATAGGCCACAGATCCTAGTTAACCAACAGCCTATTTCTTCCTACCCCTCACAAGAATTGCCTTATGTCTGTCCCATGCATGCATGAATTCTCCCACAGTTTTAGACCCCACAACCTCCTCAGAAAGGCTGTTCCACGCATCCACTACCCTCTCTGTCAAAAAATACTTCCTCACATTCCCTGAACGCCCCCCATCTTTAAATTGTGTCCCTTGTTCTTTACAAGTCTCTTTTTCTGAAAGATGCTACCCTCTTGGACTTTGTTGATTCCACTGAGGTACTTAAAAGTTTCTATCATGTCCCCCCTCTCCCTTCTTTCCTCAAGGGTATACATATTAAGCTCCTTTAGTCTCTCCTCTTACGGCTTCTCTTGCAGACCCTGCACTATTTTGGTTGCCCTCCTCTGGACTGCCTCTATGCTGTCTATGTCCTTGCGGAGATGGGGTCTCCAGAACTGGACACAGTACTCCAGATGGGGTCTCACCAACTGTCTGTACAGAGGGATAACAACTTCCTGTTTTCTGCTA
Organism: Neoceratodus forsteri; assembly: GCA_016271365.2. Lineage (NCBI taxonomy): Eukaryota > Metazoa > Chordata > Ceratodontiformes > Ceratodontidae > Neoceratodus > Neoceratodus forsteri. The sequence continues at coordinate 165,068,762 of CM028131.1, forward strand.
GTGATGCCTCTCCCTATGCATCCCAGTATACCCCCAGCCCTCCCTATTGCCTTCTCACATTGCTTGCTAACCTTAAGGTCATCTGATATAATTACCCCCAGGTCCCTTTCCTTTTCTGCTGTTGTTACTACCCCCCCCATTGTGTAATCTTCTGCTAGGTTCTTTACACAATGGTGGGGGAGGTAGTAACAACAACAGAAAAGGAAAAGATCAGTAATCATCTGTAACATACACATTTGCCAGCAGAGAAAGGCCTAGAGGTCTATTAAGTCTGCTTGAATGTGCAGCTAGCACATCCCCCTATCAGATGAGATTTAGGCAATCCCCCTTACACACCATTGTGGCCAGTATCGAGTCACTTATGGAACCTCTAGCACAATTTGTGGATGGATATATAAAGCGAGTTGGGATGCTAGCATTTTCATAAATTTGGGATGCTACCCATGTCCTGGAAGTATTACACAACATATATGTAGGGGAGGAGTGGGTTTTAGTCACATCTGACATTTAGTCTTGCTATACAAATATCCCTCATGCTGATGAAATACTAGCTGTTACAGAAACCTTGTATGACAAAACACATCTCTCTACCCCATGACTGAATGTTTGGGTACCCTAACTGAAATTATGTTAACCAGTTATATTTTTGTGTTTAAGGAGGCATTTTGTTTGCAGATCAAAGGTATCACCTTGAGTGCAGCATTTGCACCAAATTAGGTGACCATCTACCTGAATTGCTGGGAGGAGAGATTGATCTGTCTGAGACAAATAATCATTTTCTTAGCTGGATCAACCTCTGTAGAAGGCACATTGCTGACTTGCTTCTTGTTTGGAAAGGTACTAAAGAGGAACTAATGGAATTTGTATCATACTTGGAAACAACAAATCAGAATCTCAAGTTTTCGGTATGCTGTGACCTACTAAAGGTAATTTTTTAAGATTTGGATATCCAAACAGTTGGTGCAGGTGGGGTTAAGATGAAGTTCCAAAAGAATAACTATGAACCGTGGTGCAGAGATAAACAAGCAGCCAGTCTAGTGCTTAAGACCAAATCCAAAAGGAAATCCACACTCACAGAGGATATCCACACATGTCTTTGCTGTTGCCAAAAATAAAGCTTTCATTAGCCAAACTCGAACTGTTGGTGCAGACAAAGCTGCCAGCCCAAACTGCCCCAGCACTTCAGATCTGCAGTCTTTATGGAGGCGTGGCTAGAGTAATTACACATCACATTAAATAGTTAAGAAAACATTCATATTCATGATATTCAAAGTAGAAAACAAATGACAAATTCAGACAGACTTGACACAGTGCATCATTTTATTACATTAAAAGGAGCTTCATTGTTTCTGTGCTCACTACAGTATGCATATACACTAATGTAATTATAAGAGATGTCGATGGAAAAGTGTGGAAGCCAACTGTGATCAAGGACAGCTCCAAAATGTTTTATTTTGTTTGTTATATTTAAATATAGGAGCAACATTCAACAACACATACAACAGAAAATGTAAAAGATATTACTTCAGCTTTTTTAATTCATTACTTCCAATAGCGTCATATCAAATCCAAACTGTCCGTTGCGTAACCTGACACAAAATGGCCACCAGAAGATTAACATGCTTTTTTAAACATGCAGCTGTTGGACATACTTTACTTAATTTGCTTATTTTTTGTTTTCTAGTTGCTGCCACCTCCCTTTCTACTTTACTGCTCTTGATGAGTCGTGGCATACAGCATATCAGATTTTATGTCTGTCACCCCCCCAACCCTCTGTTGTTTTGTACTGGAAATAGATTGCTTTCTAACCCTTACCTAGCCAACTAACCCCCCTTCTTCCACCCTTACTACCCCTCACTCCCCTTCCCCACCTATCCTTCCCTCCCAACCTACTTCAATTACACTTGACAAAGACACCTGCCGTCTGCTTCACCCCTTTTCCTTTCCCCCTCTCTCTTGTCCCCTTTCACTTAGCCTTACCCTCCACTCTGTCATCTCCCTATCCTGCCTCTCCCGTGACTACCCACTGTATTATAACCCTTCCCACCCCACACTGTACCAAGTATTACGAGCATGTTTTCCTGTACATATGTAATCTGAATATTTGTGCACATGTGTCACCTTGACAATTGTATATCCGCCAACCTTGTACTGTAAACATATTTGTGTATGTACTGTTGTCTGTATTTGTATCTGATGCAGAACCTTTGTAAAAGAGCCTCTGGTTCAAAGGTACTTGAATCCTAGTAATAAATAAATAAATAAATACATGTTTGTAGGTGTTGTTGAATGTTGTTCCTACAATTAAATATAATCAATAAAATAAAACTTTTTGGAGCTGTTCTTGATCATAGTTGCCTTCCTAACTTTTCTATCCACATCTCTTATTATTGCATTAGTGTATATGCATACTGTAGTGAACGCAGAAACAATGTTGCTCCTGATACTGTAGTAGAATGATGCATTGTGTCAAGTCTGTGAGAATTTTTCATGTTTTCTACTTTGACTATCATGAGTAAGTATGTCTTCTTTACTATTTAATGTGATGAGTAATTGCTCTGGCCATGCCCCCAATGAAGACTACCAACTATATGCACCAGAGCAGTTGTGGCTGGCAGCTTTGCCTGCACCAACATTTTGACTTTGGCTAATAAAGCTTTATTTCTAGCAACAGCAAAGAAACGTGTGAACATTCTTCATGAGTGTGGATTTCCTTTTGGGTTTGGGGGTTAAGATGAACCTTTTCCATAAGCCCACAGACTGAAATTCTCTACTACACTGTAATAGTTGTCATCCACATCACTTAGTAGAGAATATTGTGGTCGGGCAGTTTATGAAGCTAAATCAAAACTGCAGCGAAGATACTGATTATGTGAAGGGTGCAGAAATTTTGACAGATCATTTCAAAGATGGGGTGTACAGTGGTCATTGTATCTAAAAAGCTAAAACAGGAGTGGATGGGATTCATAGACAAAGTTTTTTTAGAAAACATAATGCCAGTGATAATGTAAAGGGTCCATTACTGAATTTTATTATGTTTAATCCACAGGTGAACAAATTGAAAGAAATTCTAAAAAAAATAGGCACATCCTCCAGACAGAAAAAAGAGTGGCTGAGTACACAGCAGCCCCTCCTAGTATGGTATCTAGTACAGGCATTAATATAAGGCATAGCATAGTACAAAGCCTTTTTAAGCCCTTGTCACATGTGCAGGACAGACCTTCATTATGGCAGGCATCCATAAATGTGGAAACTGTAAGTTCTGTAACCAGCTATTGACCACTAAATATTTTGCCCATCTGCTCATGGAAGTAAAAATATACAGGTACATGACTATCAGCTGTGGTACCCAGTCCATAATACAGTGGCATCCCCCAGGATGAAACACAATTCTGCATCATTTTGCAGCACTCTGCAGAATGATGCAGAAGACCTACTGAATAAAGCAACGTAATTTCAATGGTAATTAGTCCCATTTGTCATTCAGGAAAATGTGACACTGCCAGGATGAAGTGAATGCCACAGTTTCCTGCTTGACAAAAGGGACTAATTGCCATTGAAATTACATTGCTTTATTCAGTAGGTCTGCTGCAGCATATTGCAGAGTGCGTTAAAAGTGTGTTTCATCCTGGGGATGCCACTGTATATGCTGCTGTTGCTCATGGCATGCATTCTGCACGGGCATAACTTTACACCCTTCCAAAAATGCAAAAGTGAGCACCTTATATGCACTGAGAAGAAAGACAGAGAAAATGCTTTGGCACTGTTACTTGCAATGAGTTTCCCTTAACATACCTGTACATGGAGGTGATCTGAACAACAATCTCTTACATGAGGCATTCTGGTGGTACAGGTTATAGGCTAGATTCCCACCAGGACTGAATGTCACTTTTCAACTTAACCCTTTTTTGAAACAGGCAGTGTGCTTATGTAGTCTGTGCAATTGATTATAGGATTCAGGAGCTCTTAGCAATATTGTATCTGTATTAGTAATTTTGTGTATTTATCTTTACAGGAAATGTATTTGTAAATTATTCCTTTCCCCATCCCTCCCCTTTGTTTACCTAGTCATTACATCTTATCTTTCCCCCGGTTCATTTTGCCAATGGTTTATCTTCCCCTCTTTTTTTTTTCCTTGTCCCCCCCCCCTCACAATCTCTTGTTTGTTTCCTTGTTTGTTCTTAGCCTGGCTGTACCACTTTTTAAATCCAAAATATGTCAGGTTTGCCTTTTTATCACTTGCATTTTTCAATGCACCTTAGATTTGCTATGCATATGAGTTCATAGGAGTTATACGAGTCAAGTGCAAGAATGCCATTTGGACTCACCGACATTAGATGTTAGAGTAGTAACCAAAATGTTTGTCTATAGAGAATTTAAATATATTCATCAAGTCACTATCCACAATATTCTGCGGTAGATAATTCCAAACTGAAACCACTCTTTGGCTAAACCATTTGCCCCTCTTAGTGGTGGTGTACTGTAATTGTCTCCCTTTAACTGTTTGGTCTCCTGAGATTTGTACCGGATACTTTGTATTCTAGACCTAGTCATTAGAAAATATCTGGTTTAGTTGTGGCTTTATAGACCATACGGTACATATAGGTTTCCCCGGCATCTTCTGTATTCCAAGGGATACAGATTCAGTTCTATTAACCTTTGATCATACATAAGCAGGTCCATATTTACGATCTTTTTAGTAGCTTTTCTTTGTTTTTTGGTTTTTAAATCCAACAATCTTTATTGGCTTTAGCATAGAACAAAAGGAGACAAGGCCTATACACCATATCAGGAAATAGTACTTGATACTCAACAACAACAACAACAACAAAAAAAAACATTTACTTAAAACTCTATACCCCAACCCCCCACCTTCCCTCCCCTCCCCTTCCCCTGGAGTGTGCCTAGATAGCTATAGAGTTAAGATACCACTACTATGGTTATAAACATGGAGGCCTATTGAACTAAAGTGGGATGTAACATTAGTGTAAATATAAAGCATATAGTTTGCCCCACTTTCTGTCAAAAGATAACAGATTATTAAGAGAACTAACAATTAAATGTTCAGTTCTAAAATTAACAGATAAATCATTCAGCCACTCAGAATATGTTATGACCAGCTGATCCATCCAGTGTTTGAGCACAAGTTTTTTGACCACTATTGAGATAATTGCCATATGGAATCTACGTTCTTTAACCACAATGTTGGAAAACATACCTAGAATACATATTTCAGTTGTGAAAAGGTCTTCTGACCCCAGTAGTGGGTCTAATTTAGATTGTATTGTTTGCCAGAGGGGAGCCACCTTCTCACACTGCCAGAATATATGCACCAAATTTCTTTCTGTTTTACCACATCTGGTGCAAGTGGAATTAGGGAGCTTGCCCAATTTGGCAAGTATAACCAGGGTGTAGTACATATTATTGATGATATGATATTGAGTGTGTCTAAGTCTGTCCTGGGTGTGATATTTATACAAGTCTTTCCAGATTTGAGCCCAGTTGGGGGAGACATCCGGTAGCAAGGATTTCCATATTTTGGATCCTTTGAGAGGTTCGGGGAAGGTATAGGATAGAAGGAAGTTGTAGATTGTTGAGACACAGTGGGGTTTAGTTGTGTAATCTTGGAGCCTGACTAGAATGGGTCTAGCTTGGGACAGTTTAGAAACATAACCAAAGAAGTGCCAAGTAGATGTCTTAACTGGAGGATCTTAAAAATGGAACTCTGAGGGATATTGAATGTAGCCAGAATTTCCAGAGAGGAGAAAAGTGAATCTTGAGAGTAGAGATTCTCTACTAATACCCCCTGTAGTTGAGGAAGCCAGTTGGGTGGTAGACACGCTCTGCTTATTTTAATGTTTGGATTATGAAAGAGGGATTGTCAAGATTCTTATTTGAAGGAAATCTTGAGATAGGCCTAGCACTGAGACAGGACTCTAAGAGAAGTACTGATAATGGAGTTATGCAGTGGGGCTGGAAGTGTTGATTTTGATAAATAGAAGATGGTAGAGGGGTGCAAGTCAAAAGACCTCAGAAGTCGGTCCTCAAGTTGAAGCCAGATGGGGGCTTGTGTATAATCTATGATGGAGAACTATCTGCCCATTTTGGAGAGATGACTAGCCCAAAAGTACAATAGGAAGTTAGGAAGACGAAGACCACCCAAGTCTTTGGGAGGCTAAGTTTAATAAACGATCTCCTGGGGTGTTTACCCAGCCAGATGACATTAGAGATAACCGAGTGTATGTGATGAAAGAAAGATAGCGGAAGCCATATGTTCAGCATATTTAAGGAATAGAAGAGTCAAGGAAAACATTCATTTTTATGATCTTTATACAACCCCATAAAGAAAGGGGGAGGGTGACCCATCTTTGAAGGTCCTGTTGAATTGTAGCCACCAAGTCATCAAGGTTCAGCTTTTTAAATAACATAGGGTTGTTGTTTAGGAATATACCCTGGTATTTAATTGAGTGGGATGACCATTTCATTCCAAAGTGACTAAACACTGCTTTATGGGTGAGGTCGTTTAAAGGGAAGATTTCTGTTTTTGAGAAGTTAAGTTTGTAGTTAGATAAATGGCCAAACTCTGTGATAATACTGACAGCGTGTTTAAGGGATGACACCAGTTGGTCCAAATGGAGCAAGATGTAAGCTGGTGAGACCCCATCTGGAGTACTGTGTGCAGTTCTGGAGACCCAATCTCCGAAAAGACATAGACAGGATGGAAGCTGTCCAGAGGAGGGCAACTAAAATGGTGCAGGGTCTGCACCGGAAGACATATGAAGAGAGACTTAAGGAGCTTAATATGCATAGCCTCGAGGAAAGAAGGGAGAGGGGGGACATGATAGAAACTTTCAAGTACCTCAAGGGAATCAACAAAGTCCAAGAGGGTAGCATCTTTCCAAAAAAGAGGTGTGCAAGAACAAGAGGGCACAATTTGAAGATAGAGGGGGGATGCTCAGAGGTAATTTAAGGAAGTATTTTTTCACAGAGAGGGTTGTGGATGCATGGAACGGCCTTCCGGAGGAGGTTGTGGAGTCAAAATCAGTGGTGGAATTCAAGCATGCATGAGATAGTCATAAGGCAATTCTGGGGGGTGGGGGTAGGAAGAAGTAGGCTGCTGGTTAACTAGGATCTGCAGCTTATCCAGTAGGTAGGGAAATGGGCAGACTGGGTGGGCCAAGCGGTCCTTATCTGCACGTCAAATTCTATGTTTCTATGTTTCTATGAAATCAGCATAAACTGAGAGTGTTAGGGGTTGATGAAGAATTGGAATACGTTTGACTTGGGATGAATTTTTGAGGTGATGAAGGAGAGGTTCCAGTTAGAGGTTGAAAAGGAAAGGTAAAAGAGGACAACCTTGCCTAGTACCAGTGTGGAGAGAGATTCTGGAGGAGAAGACACCATTACAGAAGATTTTAGCTGAAGGTGAAGAGCAGACAGTTTGAATTCACTGTATAAAATCGGAAGGGAACCCCATCTTTCTTAGTGTAGTCCAGAGAAATATCCAGTCTACTCTGTCGAAGGCCTTTTTGGCATCTAATGAGATTAGATCCATAGGGGACTGAGCTGATTGCGCTACCTGAAAAATATGGGAGAGTGTTCTGAGATGATCCACTGCAGAGTGGCCTTGCACAAAACAGACTTGCTCTGCACTTAACAAGTAAGACCAGATGTTCTTAAGCCGAAGTGAGAGGATTTTTGTCAATATTTTAATATCACAATTTAAAAGCAATATTGGCCAATAACTGGCTGGATCCATATGGGGTTTGTCAGGTTTCAATAGGAGAATTATTGTAGCTTCCAGTAATGTTGGATCTAGAGTGTCCGCTTTAAACATATAGTTGTATAGATTAAGGAGAAAAGGAGCAAGTTCCTCAGAAAAGGTTCTATAAAAATTGGAGGGAAATCCATCAGATCCTGGTGCCTTGTCCAGGGACAAACTATTAATTGCCTTCTCTATTTCCCTGAGCATGATTGGAGCTGACAGGATGGTCTGATGTTGTGTCAAAAGACAGGGAAGATTCAGGGAGTCTAGATAAGCTTCTATCATTTGAGGTGAAGTTGAAGAGGGGCCTTTACTATAAAGTGAGCAATAGAAAGACTCAAAGACCTGAGTTATATTCCGGGGTTTAGTTTTGGTGGAACTATCCACAGCAAGTATGGAAGGGATTAATCTAGAACGTTCTATTTTGTGTAATCGGAGGGCCAATAGTCTCCCTGCTTTTTCTCCTTGTTCTGCATATCTGGATTTTGTTTTAAGAATAGTGAATTTGGCTTTTTCTCTTAATAAATCAGCATATTTATTTCTTAATGATAGTAATTTCTCCAGAGTGGCCGAGGGGGTGGTAGCTGATAAAGCATTCTCAGCTTCTCTAATTTGAGATAGAAGAGATATAGCCTTAGTCTCCCTTTGTTGTTTTCTTCTAGATGCTAACTTAATAAATTCACAACAGATATAGCACTTAAGAGTGCACCATATCAAATCTTCCCTTTGTGTGGAATTCTTATTGAGCTCCATGAAGGTGGGAATAACTGTTTTTATATGGGAGGTAATATTACTTTATTTAAGCAGCTGTGTATTCAGTCTCCAGGATATGTCTTTTTCAGATCTGGAGATAACACCAGCCACCCCACTGCATGATCAGAAATCACTATAGGTTCAATACCAGCCTAGCAGAGGCCGTGCAAAAGAGGAAGACTGATCAGTATGTAGTCTGTTCTAGACCAGGACTGATGCACATTGGAGAAGAAAGAAAAGAGGCGATGAGAGGAATTGAGGAGCCGCCGAGGAACACATCATCCGAGAAGGTCAGAGAAGTCAGCTAAAGCTTTTTGGGATGGGGAAGGGGGCTTTAATGGTAAATACGATCGATCCAGGTCCTGAGTCGGTGGTGTGTTCCAGTCACCTCCCAGAATCAGGGGGGAAGGCAGGAGGGTAGCCACTTTATTGGCTAAGTCCATACAAAATTTTGGGTCTCCTCCCACTGAGCCATATATGGATCCTAGAACTACTTTAGTGTTATTAAGAACCCCTTTGATAGCATGAACCTTCTGTTAGGATCTATGATCTTTGTTTCTGCTTGGAATGACAGGTGTCTTTTAATTAAAATAGCCACCCCCCCTATTTGAGGCTGACTCCTCTGCTGCAAATATTTAAGAAATACCTTTTCGCTGCAGCCAGATTGCTTCACTTGCTAACAAGTGTGTTTCCTGAAGCAGAATTATGTCAGCATTGAGCAGATCACAATGTTTGGGAACCTGATATCTCTTCGTTATTTCCCTAGCCCCCCTAATAGTCCACGTAACAATTTTTAGTGGTGTATTAGCCATTGTCATCATAACAGAGGAATAACCATACAAAACTAATCTTAAAACAATCACCTCCCAGTTGGCACACTCCAGTTCTCCCCCCCAAAATATTCGAGATAGTAACCAAAGGAGCTCTCACTCGAAAAATACCTATAGCAATGCTTGGACCAAAAAGTATTCTTGTTAACTGCATCAGCATATAACCAATTGTAAAGCTTAACAATAGAAATGTATACCACTGTTTCAGAAGTTTCCCCTTCCTCCCTCCTTCCCTTTTCATCCCCAACAACTATATACAGCAGGCTCCTGCTCAATTTGGATTAGTAAATTGAACAATGTACTGAACAACACAGGAGACCAATCCCCACTGACTAGACTTCGATCAATGAAATAATCAAATAAGTGAAACATGGTACTTGCTGAAGTACTGCATCTTAAGCCTAGCAGTTGTGTTAACTGGTACCATATCTCCCCCAGAATCATAAGGAGTATAAACGCAAAGTCACCCCCCCCATGAACTAGTACGCTATACAGACCTACCATAAGCCAGCGTAGTCTAGGATCCCCCCCCATACAGCACCAACCACTATAATATGCACTGACAAGTAAAACAAATAGGTAGGCTGAGGCCATGATCCTATAGGGAGTTGAGTGGTTGGGTATTTTTAATGGCAAGAAGTGAAACTATTGGAATAGCTGTAGGGCAAATCTATCCACGCATTGCCCCACCACTATCTTGGTCATTCTCTGTAAATGAGCATCGGGTTAAAGTAACAAGGCCTCAGAGAGTAAGAAGTAATATCAAAGTGTGGGACTCACCCCTGGATATCACTGGAATACAGCCTTGTATCCACTTTCATCTTCTGTGCCAGAAGTCCTCCCGAGTTAACCAACAAAAACAGGTTGATTCTTGCCACTATTATCTATTTAATTATCTTAGGGGAATACATTTAGAGCAGCTGCTTTCTGATGGTATCATGAAGCAGGGGAAGTACTAGGGGGAGGAAAATAACGGCTGGACTGGAAGGTGTCCTACCATAAATGTGTAGCACTAAAACTGATGTGGAAACTATGGTTCCTACCCCTATTGCCCAAGAGGACTCGAGACAAGTAGGAAAGCTGGCCTACTCATAGCTAAAGTGGCCTACCTAAGGAACCCCAGCACTAACATGGAAGATCAAAAAGAAGACCTCTAAAAATGTAAGATATACAAGAAATACAATTTGTTACGTTACAGCCAAGAGATGAAACTCCCCAAACTTTTAATAACCAGTATTTATTTTTCAGATAGTCAACCAATTTTGAAAAGGTTAGGCAGTTTGGTGGTAAGATCGGTTGTTGCTTGAGCTGGAGTGTTGAAGGATACCCAGGATCCTGTGAAGGAAACTTATAATTTTGCTAGGTACAGCATTTGGAAGGGAATACCTGCTGCTATCAGCTTGCTGACTATCGGATGGAAGGCTGATCTTTTTTGTCAGGTCTCAAAAGGTAAATCTTGTGTAATTTGGAGTTTAGAGTTGCCCCAGGTGATTGATTGTAGTTCTTTAACCTTGGCAAGGACGTGCTGTTTTTCCACAAAACATAGGAACTTCATGATGATTGGCCTGGGGGGAGTTCCTGGCTGATGTCACGGTTTGAGTGATCTATGGGCTCGTTCTATCTGGTAGGCTGAGCCAAGTAGAGATGGGCCCACAATTTTCTGGAGGAACTTCTGTAGGAAGGTGGTAATGTCGGAACTCTCCTCCACCTCCGGTAAGCCAATAATTAGTAAGTTATTCCTCCTGCTTCTCCCCTCGAGGTCTTTGGTTTTGAGTTGTAGTTTACTAATTTGTTGGCATAGTTGTGCGATTTCAGGCTCCATTTTCCCCCTCCAGGTCTCTAAAGATGCTAAAAGGGCCTCAGTGTCTCCTTCTCTTCTGGTGAGTGTAGTTAGGTCCTCTTTGATGGTTTTCAGCTCTGAGAATATGTCCATCAGCATCTCTCTAAAGGATGTAATCTCCTGGAGAAATCGATCCTCTGTCAGAGGAATCACAGCCGAAGTAGAGGGATTTGGTTTAGCAGTCGGCAATACCTGATCCCTTTGCTTCTTAGGTAGTTTTTCTGTAGTAGTGGGCGGTGTGTGTCTGATTGGGGCCTGCCTCATTTCAGCATCCATCGCGGCTAGGGAGCCAAATGCGATGCAAATTTAGACCAGTAGATGATCATTAAAGGCAGAAAGGCTTAACAGTTCAGATTTTAAGAATTAATTTCCCCGAAGAGTCCGTTTGAAATCCTTAACAAAGGGTGGAAGGCGGGAGCTCCAGACCAGTGCTGCTACTAAATGCTCTGCATCACATGATCCCAGTAGCTTTTCTTTGTATCGTTTCCAGGACAGTTATATCCCTAACAGTGTATGGTGACCCAAAATTGTACACAGTACTCCAGCTATGGCCTGACTAAAGCTCCATACAGTGGTAAGATTATATTCTTATCTCTGCTTGTAATATGTTTAAAAATGGAACCCAAAATCCTATTGCCCCTTGAGGCCATATGTCTAATATGTTCAGAGAATGTTAAGTCATTAGTTAAAATGATATCCAAATCTTTTTCCTTTTTGCTTTCATCTAGAAGAGTGTCATTGTGACAGTATTTCCACAGGAGATTTTTTTTTTACCAAAAAGCATCATATGCACATGCTGTTTTACATAAGACATACTCACTGTCACTTTAATGAGTTGCTCTATATAAGGCAATGATGATGACAGTGACATAACGCCTTGACAAAGCACTTGTGAGCATGAAAACATTTGGAGAGCTAGCTATGGTAAGTGCTACTCAACTAACTGCATTTTATAAAGCTTTATTTGGATATTATCTTACGCCCATTGTCTGTCCTTGTCAGTGTCCAGTGTATGTGTGAGCTGTGATTTTTGTCTGTCTTGCAGGACAAACCCAACCCACAGTCAGGTACATTTCTTACCAGGTAAACAAAAGCTAAATAAATAAATATATATGTTCCATTTTTTTCTAATTTTTCAAACAAATAAACTGGTTTTCAATAATCTGAAATGTGCTTACTACTGTATGTTTCCCCTAGTGTCAAATTATGTATTTCCCACATGTTTGTTTACTGTGACAAAAAACTGTACTCTCTTTGCCATGTCTCCTTGACTGTTGTTCCTCATGTTGTACTGTCCCGGGCCGTTCCTGAAAATAGGCATAATACTTGTCTAGTGTACTTATCCGGTAAACAAAAGCTAAATAAATAAAATAAATAAAGACAGAACAGCCACCTTTGCCAGTCAGGGTCAGTAAGAAAGCATCCCTCCAACATCCAGATGGAAGTATTTGCACAGTTATCTATCTCCCCATTTCCCAATACCTATGTATGTGGCCTCAGCTGGTCCTGGCAATGCCTGTCAACTCCCAACGGATCCACTCACCTCCTCGACAACTCCATATCACTAAAGAGTGACCTGTGCTTCATGTCATGTTTCATTTCCTCACCAACATTGACATTCGGATTGCTGCCTTTCATCATGGCAAAGGGTCCTAAGCATAGAAATAATATTTCTATAGTCCTGGGGCCACAGTATGGGCCAAAAAGTATTGTAAGAAGCAGCCATGAGCTGACAGGTCCAGAAACAGCACCAGACCCATATGAACAAAATAACTGTGATAGTCAGGAGCTGGTGGGTCTAGGAATGATACCAGATCTGCATAAAAGAACAACTGACAGCTGAAAGCTAGCAGATCTGAGAACAGCACCAGGCCTGCATATATAAAAAATTAGCAGCTAAGAGTTAGCAGGACTGGGAACTGCACCTAACCCACATAAGCAAAATTACTGTGACTGTTGGGAGTTCGCAAGTCTTGGAACATTATTGGACCCGCATAATGTTAAGAGATTGGAGGGTGTGCAGAGGAGGGCGACCAGATTGGTGTCAAACATAAAGAATTTAAGTTATGAGGATAGACTCAGATAATTGGGTATGTACTCACTGCATTACAGGACAGTTAGGGAGGATCAATGCTTAGCATGCATGGCACACAGGAACATGGGTTTATGGGAATGTTTGGGTCTAGAATCTAAGGAAAGAGATGGGGACATTAGGGGACACGACTTACAACTAAAGGGAAAAAATAAAAAATATAAAAAAATGCAAGGTGCCTATTGTTTAACCAGTGAGTGGTCTCAGTATGGAACAGCTTACCTAACCACATTGTCCATAGTACAAATATGTCACAATTCAAGGGATCACTGGACAGGGTCATGAAAGAAAAGGAAGTGGGGGAGATATAATGAATGAATAAAACAAGTCTATAGGGCTAACACTACTGGACTTGAACCTTCCTATGATGAACTGTGGCAGCTGGCGTGTTCAGGAACCATACCAGGCCCCATTAACAAAAAAAATAGTAGTGGGTCTGGGAACAGTAGTGGACCAACTCAAGCAAAATAACTGGCAGCCAGGAGCTGGTGAGTGCGCAAACAGCATTGGACCTGTTCAGACATAAAGACAGTGGGGGTGGAGGTTGTGGGTCTAGGAACAGAACTGGCACCACTTAAACAGAAAGACAGTGGGGGCAGGCGCTGGTGGGTCTGGGAGCAGCACCAGATGATATAAACAAATAGACAGCAGTGGGCAGGAGCTGGCGGGTCCAGGAATAGCATTGGATCTTACTCTACTTGTTGTTTGTTTTCACTCTGATATGGAACCTTTGTAAATGAGCTTTTAGCTCAAATGTTGTAATCTGAAACAGTAATAAATAAATGAACAAACAAACAAACAAAGCAGTGGTGACTAGGAGCTGATTGGTCCAGGAACTGCACCAGACCTGCATAAACAAAAAGACATTAGCAAGAGGGAGCTGGCAGGTCAGGGAACTACACCAGGCTTGTATAAACAAAACAATATTAGTGGCCTGGAGCTAATGGGTCCAGGATGAGTAACAAGCACAACAGATGATCATGCCTAGTTGGCATGCTAATGGGCAAAAACTTCTTGATTGGCATGGCATCCTCCTTTTATAACTAAGAAGTTTCCACCCATCATCAAGCATACTAGCATCATCACCAGCCCTCTGTTCATACACTGCTCACAGCCCAGCCTTCACAATGCTGATTTGTATTGGCCCCAACACGGTCACACCTGCAAAAGCACTGCACTCCTGGCATGCTTCCAATATGTTTGCTGCACATGCATGCAAGCAAACATAAAAATGGATTGTTATCTCCAAAGTTAGATAGACAACAAGCCTACTGCCTCCACAGTTTCTCAGTGCATCACAGCCTTGTAACCATTCTCCACAGACTGGATGGTCATGTATAAATCTCAACTACTTTTCACTAACTGCATGACGCACGTAAAAATAGTCAGCAGTAATGACCCACAGATTGATTGCTTTGTTAGAGTGGAGCCTCAAACCACTGAGTGACAACAAAATGATTGTTAACTACTAGTACTAGGTGATTCACCTTAATTGCTCAGGAAATTCAAATGAAGGGGGCATGCAGACAGTAAAAATCAAGCATTAGAACATGTAGTCACCAGACCCTGGAGGCCTGGAGATGGAAGTACCACTTTCAGTGTATGGGATTTAGTGTTTTACACACTTTCGATACTAATTTCAAAAGAAAACATAAAGTATGAGAGTCTTTTGCGAATAGGGCACTATGTGTGCAAGTCAGATAGAAGGAATGATGTGGAAGGTAGTGTAGCATAGTAATCAGTAATCACCCGGGTTGCATCTGGAAATGAGCCTCGGCTCAGCGTGCCTTTCCCGGTCAACAATTTTAAATAAATAAATAAATAAAATAAAATAATCAGAGTACATAATCTATAAACCAGGATACCCAAATTCAGAGTCCACCATCATACTCTTTGTGTGACATTGAACAAATGACCTAAGCTCCTGGAGCTTGCATTTGTCTTACTTTTTCTTTTGTTCTCCTAAACTGTCCTTAATCTTTCTCAGTCTCACTGAACACCTCCATGCATTCCTAATGGCTAGTGGCAAGTGCAGCGTTTTATAGATTGTAAAGTAGTTTAACACAGAAACATAGACTTTGATGGCAGATAACGGCCGACCACTTGGCCCACCCAGTCTGCCCATTTCCCCTACCTATTGGATTAGCTGCAGATCCTAGTTAACCAACAGCCTACTTCTTCCTACCCCCACTAGAATTGCCTTATGTCTATCCAATGCATTCTTAAACTCCCCCACTGTTTTTGACCCCATGACCTCTTCAGGAAGGCCATTCCATGTGTCCACCATCCTCTCCGTGAAAAAATATTTCCTCATGTTGCCCTTGAGCAGCTTGCATACTGTGTGACCCTGAGCAAGTCACTTAACCAGTTTGTGACACAATGTGTATACAAGATGCCATACAATACCAGATGCCTTGTCTCTCCTCTCTGGAATACACAGGAGTTTGGGGGAGGGAGGTAAAAATAGCATTACAACTTAAGTATCTATTGTTGGAATTTTGTTTCTAATGTTACCCCATTCTCACCACTTGTCCTCTCTTCTCTCACCAAGGCATCCTCCCAACTATTCCCCATGGTCCTTCAGCTACATAGGGAGGCAGTATTGCAAAGAGATTAAGGGTATTGAGCTGCAAACCTGGAGACCTAGATTTGAATCCCATTAGCCCCCATTTGCATACTGTGTGACCCTGAGCAAGTCACTTAGTGTCCTTGAGCTCCCAGGTCCCACCTGAAAAGAAGCTCCAGCTTAAAGTGCCTTTCCTGGTAAAACAAAAATTCCCCCCATGTCCCTCACCACTAGCACCATGCTGGAGTGAGGAAACTGTGAGATCAAGACCACAGCCAATCATCAGTGGCAGGAGACAGCCCACCCAAGACATCTTCATATAATGTAAGCTCAGGACTCCATGACATTTGTTTTCACTTCCATTGCTAGACTCCTCCAGGAGGCAGTGTGGTTTTGTGGTGAAAGCATCATCTTGGGAACCAGGAGATCACAGACTCAAACCCCTCTAGAGCCAAATACTCCCTGAGTGACCTTGGGCAAGTCACATAACCTGTCAGTGTCCCAGCCCACCCAACCAGGGACATGGGTAGAGGCAGGATACAAAACAAGACTCTCAAAGAACACTCTCACAAGCTGCTAGGTGCAACAGTGATCTACAATATCTTGTAGAAACACAACTCAAGATACACAATGGCATACTTGGAATCACTGCACTGAACAGAGCACTGAAGTCTTAAAGGGACAACTTTAAACCAAGAGGGGGTTTGGTTGAAATCCTCTCCCAGACCTTGCTAAAACGTGTGCTTCTGTAGGGTTGTGATAGGGTTGAAAAGTGTAGGGGGCATTATGGACATATTCTTTACTCTGTTATAACCTGCTTTAGCATGTTTGTAAGATCTGAAACAATTAAAGGTGAGCATCATTAAATATGGCTGCTACAAGGTGTTTTATCAATGTTCTCAGCTGTAATTGTGTACCCTTGGCTGGCATCCTGGAAATAAGATGGCAGCTAAGTAGCAGCAGCTTGTTCAGTTCTATGTGGAGCTGCTTTTGCTATTTCCATGTTTAAAAATGAACAAGTGCTCTTCACCACTGAAAACAAGATTGTGGTTAAAGCTTCTAGAAGAATAGGAGAGAACACTTGTGCAAGACATTTCTTTCATTTTTCTGCCATAGTTTCTGGGACAATTTACCAAACATGGAGATCCAAGCTTAGAAAGCAGTGAAAACAGGGCCTTTATTTGTGCAAAGTGCAATTGTGATTTGCATCATCAAGTACTTTGAATTTCTACTTGAAAGGTGGCAGGAAATTATTTCTAATATGCTGTGCTTTGTAGTGCTCCTATATTCAGAAAACCTATTCATATCCTCCAAATGATTCATATGCAACTGTACCTGGATAAAAACTGATGGGACAATCTGTGTTTCTATTGCTTTCTTTTTATTACAATGTTCTGTACAGCTCTCTTCATGGAACCAGATATTTGGAGTTTTGCCTAAGTCATGCTGAACAGATTCAGAACTCTGAGCACTGGTCTAATACAGCTGGTCAACGGCTTGTGATTAGAGTTCTAAATCCATACTGTGACAGTTGAAGTGCTGAATTCTTTGTTCGATAGAAAGAAAATAATGTGAAGCACTATTTGTAGGTTTTAGTTTTTGTCCGGTAGTTAAATATGCATTATTTGAGAGCATGATTACAATTTCTGGAAACACGAACAGTACAAACAGCTGGCAACATAGCCTACAGGTTAGAGAAACAATCTGTGAATGAGCTTGGTACATACAACAGACCTGTGTTTGATTCCTACAACCTTCTCTTGCACACTATGTTACCCTGAGCAAGTCACTTAACCTCCCCAGTGCTCCTGGGTTGCCCTGAAAACAGGTGTTGGGCCTAGTGGGCCTTATCTGCTTAGCAAAGAGTAATAATAATGAAAAGAAATTCATACAAAATTCTTGTCTCTTTAAAAATGTAAGCTTGCATCTTCTCTATGTGTTAGGTTTGCCACCTGTCAGGTTTTTTACCTGGTGATCAGGTTTTCAAGGTCCCTATCAGGTAATCCGGTTTTGCTCTGTGCTGGTCAGGTTTTTGAGCCATTTTGAGTGCTTACATACTTTCTTAACAAATGTTGTGATATTATTCATTGTTTCAGCTGCTTGTCCAGCTTACAAACTAGTTCTGTTGTCAATATAGCCCTTTGTTTGTGAAAGTAGTCAGCCTGGGAGGTGTAAAGTATGGCCATTAACACCATTAGCACTTACTTAACCTAATCTTTTCCACTGCATCTTAAAGTGGCATAGCAGCACAGCTGCCCCCACCTTTTGTAACAGTAACAAAGCCAGTTGTCTTCCACTTTCATTTGCTGGTATACATTTTCATCTCTAATTTTTCCTTAAGAAAAAGGTATGGTCACTTCGTTGGCTTTGAAATAGTACTGTGGACATGAACAGGGAATGGAGCCAGAAAAGGATATAAAGTACACATTACATGAAACAATTTCTTAAGTATTATTATATACCATGTATCCTGTTGTATGCTATTTACAGTATTCCCCTTGTCCCCCGATCATATCTGTAAGTGATATTTCTTTTATCTCTGTATGTTTATTTGGTAAACCAATGTCAATAAATAAATAAATACATAAGTAAATGGATGACTAGGAAGAACCTAGGAAAGTGACTTTAACAGGTACAGTACAGTATCTTAACATTTTTGTTGAACTGTTGCTTGAAGTGTTGTCTTTTATTGATATAACAAATGGCCTTCTAGGAGAAACAATGCATGATGAGTCATGAAAAGGGGTGGGGCTAGGGGCGGAGCTTAGGATCCAGTTTTTGCCCCATCCAAAGGTGGCAACCCTACTATGTGTGCACCTCCTTCTCCATTTGTGATGGATGGGGCACAAAGCATTTCAGAGGGATGTAATTAGGGATATTCTTCATAATGTGGGACAGCACAGAGGCATGTGCCATACTCTATTGAAATCAATAAATGGGTGATACACTGAGGCAGTGTAACCTAGTGGCTCGAGTACAGCCCTAGGAACCAAAAGATGTGCATTCCAGTTCCACCAAATCCATTTATTGCACATGATGTGGGAATATTGTTCAAGCCACTTAACCTCCTAGTGCTTCAGGCAACCCAGTTGTATAAACAGGAAACCCAGAACCCACTCAAAATAAAATATTTCATCACTACTGGGCTATCATGGGTAATTTCTGTAAAGAGATAAAATGTATACTTTGTCACCTTTCAATACCTTTGCTACTTTTGATTACTTCTGTCTTGGCTGTTTTTTTTTTTTTGTATTATTTGGGCGTATGAGCACTGTGTATATTTTTACACTGTAGCCTTCGAGATATAATATAATTCTTGGATTATTGTTACTGTATTGTTGGTGGCAAGGCTGGGCTTCTACGAGGTGGCACTTAAATGTCAACATTATTACTGTTAAGTAACTGATTACTTTCCTGCTCAGGGAAAGGGATTAAGCATTATATACAGTTGAAAAAGCATTGCTATATATATATTGCTGTGCTACTTAGCATCTCAACAGGAGAGTGCATAATCACTTTTGCACATGAGGTGTAGTGGGAACACTTTACCTTAGTGTGATGGATTGCCTCTCAGTTGGGTGTATTTTTATATCTTTGTGTATATAATTCTACTAATACTTACACTGCCAAAAATGTATAACTGACTGTTCTAATTATGATATGTATAGACTGATTTATGGAGGAGGTTGGTGGTGCTGTGTTAGTTTCAGGAAAATCTAGTATACATTATTTTGTAGTAATACCTTTTTTCAGTCTAACATTAGAGTTTTTACACAAGCCTCTGAGACACTGATGAAGGAACTTTGGATGTCTCAAAAGTTTGTGTAAAAATTAATCAGTTAGTCTAATAAAAGGTATTACCACAATATATATATATATTAGTCTGATTTATCATTTTCCCTGATTCAAAGTCTGATTGTTTTAGTTTTGTTTATTTATCTTACCAGGAAAAAGGCTCCATTACGCAAGTTCTTTTTCTAGGAGATCCTGGGTAGGACAGCATACAGTAACAAGCATTTGTCAATGCCGAATGTTTGCTTACTGGCATTGGCAGTGGTAGTGTAGAAGTTACAGAGCTGCATAATAGGAATGGCAGTGAAGTATTGAACTGAAGCCAACCCCACCACCACCCTGCAGAGAGTGACAGGCATTGGGGTGTGCATTTGGGTCATCAGGCATAACGGCCACGCCATTTCACCACACCCCACTCTGCAGAGACTGACAAGTGTCACATGTTCCTTGGGGTCTTTGGCCCTTATGCGCACCCCATTTCATTAGGAAATACGGTGAGATGGGTGCAATATAGGAGAATGGGGTGAAGTTTGGGGTCAAGAGTCCAAGGCATACCTCGATGCCTCTCAGTGACTGCAGGGTGTGGAATGGTATGAGCATCACAGGCAAGAATCCCAAGTCACACCCCTGATTCCTGTCATTCTCTATAGGGTTGGGCGATTTAGTTGAAAAGCCTAATACCTCAGGCATCCGTTGGTATTTTAACTCCAAATTTTCAACATGTTTGTTTTGTGACCCCACCTCATGAACAGGGGGAATATCAGTTTGGTAGCCGAAAGCTGCTTATGCACAGTGACTACGGGATTTAGCACCACAGGTGCAAAAATATTCCGAACAGGCTGTAAAAAATGACAGCTGTACTCTGTCATGGGGAGGTGTAAAAATGGCTATGTTGCAAATGTGTAGTAAAAATATTTAAAAAAATGGTGAAGTCACGAGAATACATAGAAACTGTGCAACGCACACCCGTTATATAAGTAGGTTGGGGATATTTTATAGCAGATTGTCAACTCAGGCATTTTGGTGCCTCCGATCATGAACAGTGTCACTGTGATTTTCTTTATCTGTGCCGAACAATGATTTCCGACAGCGACCACGCATCTCTGCACTGAAAGTGTGAAAACACACTTCGGCCGTGTTGTGAAAAATGGCAGCTGTACTGTTCATAAGGAAGAGTTGAAAAATGCCACTAGTGAAAATCTGGACTGAAAATATTACAAAGTCATGAACTAACGAGGATGCGTGAAACTGCACAATGCTCACTCGAACACAGTCATTTTATGGACTTTTGTCACCAAATTTTCAACATAGCCATTTAAGACCTCTGCTCATGAACAGTGTAACTGTGATTTTCTTAATCTGTCCTAAACATTGCTTTACAGCACACCAACAGCACCATTATGCGCTACATGTGCGATAACACATTTTGGGTGACATATGAAAAATTGCAGCTGTACTGTTCATAAGGAAGTTTAATAAAATGGACATGTTGAAAATCTAGAGTGAAAATATTAAATTTGCAAACTTACGAGCATGCATAGGAACTGTGCAACGCACGCTCGTAAAAGTCATTTCTAGGCATTTTTCCACCAAGTTTTCAACATAGCCATTTTAAGACCTCTGCTCATGAACAGTGTCACTGTGGTTTTGTTAATGTGTCCCATACATTGAGCTTGCACACCGACTGTGCCATTGTGCGCTACATGGGCGGAAACACGTTCTGGGCAGGATGTGAAAAAATGACAGCTGTACTGCTCATAAGGATGTGTGGAAAAATGGCAATGTTGGAAATCTGGAGTGGAAATATTGAAAATTCGCAAACCTACGAGCATGCGTGGGAACTGTGCAACGCACACTCATAAAACAGTCATTTTTAGGAATTCTGTCACCAAATTTTCAACATTGCCATTTTAAGATCTCTGCTCATGAACAGTGATACTGTGATTTCCTTAATGTGTCCCATACACTGAGTTCGCATGACTGCGCCATTGTGCGCTACATGGGCAGAAACACGTTTTGGGTGAGATGTGAAAAAATGACAGCTGTACTACTCATAAGAAGGTGTGGATAAATGGCAATGTTGAAAATCTGGAGTGGAAATATTGAAAATTCGCAAACCTATAAGCGTGCGTAGGAACTGCGCAACACAAGCTCGTAAAACAGTCATTTTTAGGATTTTTTTCACCAAATTTTCAACATAGCCATTTCAAGACTTCTGCTCATGAACAGTGTCACTGTGATTTTCTTAATTTGTCCCATACATTGATTTTGCACACCGACTGCGCCATTGTGCGCTACATGGGCAGAAACACATTTGGGCGAGATGTGAAAAATGACAGCTGTACTACTCATAAGACAGTGTGGTGAAATGGCAATGTTGAAAATCTGGAGTGAAAATATTGAAATTTCGCGAACTTACGAGCCTGCGTGGAACTCATAGCGCACACTCGTCAGTCATTTTTTGGAATTATGGCACCAAATTTTCAACATGGGGGTTTTGGGCCCCCTTCTCATGAATGATGTCACTGTCATGGTGGTATTCGGTCCCAAAGGGTGATTTCACAGTCACTGCGCAGTCACTGCGCGAAATCACCCTTCGAGCCTGAATACCGCCATGACAGTGACATCATTCATGAGAAGGGGTCCCAAAAACCCCATGTTGAAAATTTGGTGCAAAAATTCCCAAAAATGCCTGAGATATGCAATAAAGTTGAACCCTTCCTATCTAGCCCATTATACAGCTTACCGGCATTTCCTCAGTTCGCGGTCGCCTTTGAAGAGTGCAGACGTGTTCCCGGTCCACCGAAGATCGTCGCGCCGGAGTCTGGAGGTAAGTATGGGGTAAGGGGGGGTGTGGGGAGGCTGGGTGCGCAGTGGGTGGGTGCGGGATGTGGGAGGGGGGCTCGGGAGAAGCGCCGTGGGACAGTTTTTGTTTTACAGGAAAAAAAAGACATCGAGGGACCGCTAAGGCTGGGGGCCCATGTGGCACAAGGACCTTGGGTGTTCAGCCGATGGGGATTGGGCACCCTGTGGCAAAATCTTTGATTGCCACGCTGGGGTGGGCTCCCAGCATGGCACCAGCACACTGGGAAAGGGGAGGAGCGTTGCAGCACAGCCGGCGGGGATTGGGCACCCGTGCTGGCTATACGCTGCATGCGGGGGTGCGTCACGCCTGTTGCTGGGGGGGAGCTGCGCGAGAGCAGCTTCTTATCGCTGCTCACTCAAGCGTAGCTCCCCCTTTCAACTGTATGCCACTGCATTTTGGAGCGTGTCATAGACAGCTCCAAAATGCATTGGCTTACAGGGGCCGCTCCTGCCAGCTCGCTGCCTGAATTGGAGGAGGAGGTGACACACCTCCGAAATCTCCGATGATGGCACTATGTTTCTTGCACATGCGTCCAAGCAAACATAAAAATGAATTACAATAGCTAGGGAGATACATACACTATACAATGGATTGATAAATACATTGAAAGTACAGTGAGTAAAACAGAATATAGAACAGTAGTTGTAAAATACAGCATATAGAACAAACAGTAGGTTGTAAAATTTAAACGGAAGGAATGTTAAGTGCCCTTCTAATATAATTTGTGTGGAGCCTACAGTAAATGTACCTAAGGATAGCTTGTGGCATTAGTCAGTACAAGTCAGGTTATTCTTACTCTGAGCTAGTGAGGTCCAGTGGTGGACATATGTTAAAGCTAATTACAGGTACAGGATTCAGTACAATGCTTACAGTACTGCACCTATACATGTTTTGAACATACTAGGGCTGAGTATGCTGGTACGTTTGAATGATTTTTCAGGTTGTTCCACATCATAGGGATGACATTACTAATTGCTGTTTTCCCAAATTGGGTAGTGTATTTTGGAGGTATTAAGGAGGATATAATTGATTTTTCTTAATGTATTACTACTGTATGACAGGATAGCAAAGTCTGAAATATATTGTGGTACCTTTTTGGTGATTGTTTTGTTGGCCCACAAATAAAGATTTTTGAGCCTCCTTGTGGCTCATGATGACCACCATACCATAGCATAAAGTTGGCAGTGGTGAGTTCTAGGAGCATGGTTAGTGGTGAAGCATAGGGCCCTGTGATATCCCACATGCAATGTGTTAAGAAAGACATCTGAACAATGGTTATACATCAGATCTGCATAATTCAGGAGGAGGAGGAATGACACCTGCACTAGCCTCTTCCTGACGTCCATCAAGAAGTAGTTTTTATTTCTATAAAAGAAGCCTGGTGTGATTCTTAGTTTTTTGTATAGGTCTTCAATGTGTGTATTGAAAGATATGTGCCTATTGAGCCATAGGCCAAGGTATTTTAATTTAGAAAATGGGCTTGAAAATTAAAGCATCCTGATTGGCTGCAAGCAATTGTCAGGCATGCATTTATTTTTCAACAGAGCCCAGTGAAAATCAAGTGCAAGTATGGGGTGCCCCATTACTTAGGGTATCATTGGGCACCCCAAATTTTTGAACTGACCAGCCACCATTTTTTGCTCTTGCTTAGTGGGCAAGTTAGCGGCTGGCCAAGCCCTCCACCCCACACACTCCATATACAGATGGCACACACCATTCCACTTTAGTTATACTTCTCCCACATGAATAAAAAAAACAGTATTTCTTTTTAAATTACTACTGCTAGCATGTTACATGCTCAGTGCTTCTCATGCACAGCTTTTCCCCAAACTGTCTGCCTCACTGACCAATGGTCTCCCTTGTGCCAGTCAGAGCTTGAATCCTCCCTTGCACTGCAAAGCTCCACCCTCCGGCTGGCCTGGCAGTGTGAATTACACCTCCTGATGCCAAGAAGGCATCAAAACTAGTAACCCTCCTTTTTGGCAAGGGGGTTACAAACAGAATTATAAGTCTCCATAAAAATGAAGGTCACACCGTGGTCTCAGGAAGGATACACAAAAAGCAAAAAAAAAATAAAAAATCTAAAAAACAAGAATGTAACAGAGCTGGTGGGGGGTGGGGGGGGCGAATCACTGACAAGAGCCAAAGAGGGACATGCTCAATGTTACACAAACAACACTGTAAAAACAACTTAAAAATGCTGCAATGTCTTCTACTGGTACGCATAGGTAAATATACCAGTAGAGGGACTACTGTACTAGCAAAGCACCTTTTAAGATATTTTTAGTGATTTTATTTGTATTTTTTCATTTCTTAAAACATTGCACACATGGCCCAGTGGTTCTGAGGGTTGAACCACTGGATGCCACACCTTGCACTACACTGGTGAACCAGGCTTGGGATCGAGCTTGGGCTGCTGGGGGTCAGTCGGGGAACAGAGGATAGAGCATCTGGAGGACAGCTCTCCTCTCCTAGGGAGGGAGATTCTGTGTCCTGGCATCAGCAACTTCCAGTGGATACTGCGGTGCTACAGCTAGAGAGCCATCAAGGTAGAGTTGAAGTATGTGCACGCTCATGGAAGACATGGGGAGCATGCCCACTCACTGGACATCATTGCACATCCGCACCCCTGGGGTTACGATCACACAGAAAAGAAAAATGCCCTGGCACCTGAAAGGATGAAGATGAGTCTCGCAGCCCGATGCCAACTGTCGGATCCCACCAGCCAAGTCCTTGATATCCTCCAACCTCACTCTGCCTGCAGATTGAATTTCAAGGCGACCCAAGGTAGGTGGTTGGCAGCCCTTCCTCGGGGGGGGGTACAAGATGGGGGGTCAAGCAGATTTAGAGTGAAGGCTGGAGCTCCAGGTGGGTGCCTTGGTCTGGGGATCTCTGGCAGGTAGGACAAGCTGCAGGAGGCTACGTCCTAGGGAGCCCCCAAGGGCTGTTGACTGGAGGAAAGAGAGTCTATAAAAAAAGATTTACATATAAAAACCTCCAACTATAGTCAATTTTCTAAGTGCAATAAAACCCTCCAGTGTGGGTGGTATGGGCAATACTTGACCTTCCAGGGGCAATAAGCCCTCTGCCTGTAGGGCCAGGCCTCATTACACCCCTGGGCAGTCCAGTATTGCCCAATACCACGCACGCTGTTGGGTATTATTGCTTACTTGTCCATCACTTCACGTGAGTCTCCTAAAAGTGTTGTTATAGTAGAGTCAGGGAGAGTGAAGGATGCCATATTAGCAGCCGAGAAAAAACATTATTTTGTTTTTTTTATCATTTAGCAGCAGCTTTTACTGGACTAAATTCAATTGCAATTAATTAAATTCAAATTTGAGGTAATTACATACGCCAGATAGGGAGGGCCTGGAGATATATACACAGTGCCAGCACAACAGGGGGACAACGTGGACCGGAGGAGCCCTAAAGGCCCTGGGACTCTATCCCCAACACACGAAGACACCAACACAGCAGGGGGACAGCGTGGACTGGAGGAGCCCTAGGCAACTACTAAGCCTCCCCTGCTCAGCTGCTTGTTGTGGGGTGTTAGCTCATTGATGCTGCATGTCAACTGCCCCACCCAAGGGCGTCCCTTAATTTAAGGACCTCCCTCAGTCACATGACTCTCCTGGTTTATCTCTAAGTGTCTATATCTCCCTTTGCAGGTTATCCCAGACCACCACCAGATGGTTGTATCGTGTTCAACCTCTGACCATCCTTGACCTGCCTACTGCCTCACTGCCACTACTTTCCTCTCTTCTGCTTCCCCACCCTCCTCCACTCTCTTCCCATCCCTGTCTACCTCCCTGAGCAAATGAGCTCATACACTTCTGTCCCCTCCCACCATAGGCTACACCTAGCACTTCTCAGAATGATATCACTCCTCCTGATATCAGGGTTTGCCTTGCCACTATGAACATATGTAGCCTTCTAGAAAAGTTTGACAGACTCCAAGGCTGCATAGTCCAGCATCAACCTGATGTCCTGGAGATCATTGAGACATGGCTTTCAAAGACCACCCCAGACTCCTTCATTGCTCTTCCCAGATTCATCCTTTTCAGGGAAAATAAAGTTGGGAAGCATGGCGGTGGCTGTGCCATTTACTTCCATGAGTCACTTCAAGGGCACACCACCCCCCAACTGGAGCATGGCATGCAAGCCCTCTCCCACAAAGTCATCCCTGGCCCCTCCAGGGCCCCGTTGATTATCACCAGTGTCTACATTTCCCCACACCACCAGAAACTTGTCCTCCAATCCTTACTCAATCATCTCTCCCATTTCCCACCTAAAGCTGAGCAAATAACACTAGGTGACCTTAACATCAATTGACTCTCCTGCTCTGCCACTCAGTCCAAAGACGCAATCACTGCCCTTGACCTCACTCAACTGGTCACCCACCCTACCCTGATGAACCCCTCTAATGGCTCTGCCACCCTACTGGATAGTGTCCTATCCAACTGACCCCAGAAAATTACTGACACCACTGTGCTACCTAATGCCTTAAGTGATCACTCCCCAGTAATCTTCTCCTGGTCTTGCAAGGTACAGAAACTGCCCTGCAGAACTACCTTCCTTGCGATGCCTCCCACCCAGCATGCTGGGTCTGCTAAAAGACCACCTTACTTGCTGGGACTGGTCCCCAATTAACCTAATCCATGACATTGACACAGCCTTCAATTACTTTATCCACTCCTTCAATTCAGCCTCTGACATATTTGCTCCCCTTTCCAAACATGTTATCAAAGATCCTGACACCCCCTGGGCCACACAATCCTTACTCAACCAAATGCGCTGCAGAGACAACCTCTGGCATAGAGCCCTTGGCTCGGGCAAGCCCTCTGATAGGCAGGCCTACTGGGCCGCTCGAAATAGATGTACCTGAGCCATCTGCAAAGCAAAAGCTAACTATTACAGGTCCACCCTTGCCTCCTCCTGGGGCTCTGCCAGCAAATTCTGGGACAAAATAAAGGAACTCAATGGGAAACCTCTATCCCCCCTCCATCACAGCTCAACATCAATGGCTCCATTACCACTGATCCGCAATGCATTACTGACACCCTCAACTCCACTTTCACAGATCTCAGCTCAGTACTCCCTTCTAACTTTTTTGATCCTGTTCCTACCTCCCCACCTCCTCCCTCCCTTACTCACTTTTCTACTTCCGTACCCTCTTGATGCAGGGAGCCAAGCCCTGTCTTTTCAAAGTCCAAAATGGTCCCAACCACAGTAATGATTTGTTGGACCTCAGGCTGTTTCACTTGGTTCAGGATGTGGTACTCTCCCCTCTCACTAACCTCTATAACTGCTCCCTCTGCATCAGCCAGTTACCTTCCATCTGGAAAACTACAATCATTACCCCCATTCAAAAGAGTGGTGATCATACCTCCCCTGGGAACTATCAAACTATCGACTCCATCCTCCCCCCCTCTCGAAAGCCTTAGAAAAAATAGTCTCAGACCAGCTTTCTGACTACCTTACCACATACAATCTCCTATGCAAGAAGCAGCATGGGTTCCACCAAGGCCACAGCACTACCACTACTCTCCTTGAATTCACTAGCCTCATACACTCTGCTCTCGACAATGGGCACCTGGCCAGTGTGATCTACTTAGATCTATCGAATGCTTTCAACACTATCAACCACCCCCTCCTTCTGGCCACCCTCTCCCAACTAGGTTTCTCCTGGGGTGTCAATGCCTGGTTTGCCAACTACCTTTCATCTCACTTCCAGTGTGTCAAGACAAATTGCACCCTCTCTGGCTGCCTCCCAATTCTCTCTGGTGTACCCCAGGGCTCAATCTTGGGGCCTATACTCTTTAGTCTATACCTTAACACACTTCCAAAAGTCTGCCCAGAGAGTGTCCTCCTTTATCCTGATGACGCGGTCCTATTCACTGCCCACCCTGACCTTAACTCCCTTCAGGTTGCCCTCCAGAACTCCTTTAGCCAGGCTGAAACCTGGTTCATTGACCACAGGCTAGTGCTCAATCACAAAAAGACTAAGATCATGCTCTTCTCTCACAACCAGAGCAGGTACATAGGTACCACTCTTCAAGTCCTGACCAATAGACTCTTCCCCCTTGAACAGGTAAATACCGTCAAGTATCTTGGTATAACTTTTGAACATGCTCTCTCCTTCCATGAGCATATCCATATCCTTAGCTCTGCTGTTAACACTAGAACTGGCCTACTCTAGTGCCACAGGGACTGCCTCCCCCTGAATCCCTTAGGCTTGCTATTACATCCTCAGTCCTATTCCTCATTGAGCATGGGCTTCTGGTCTATGGGGCTGCGGACAACACTGCCCTCCATAGAATCAAAATGTCCCTTAACAAAGCCTGCTGCCTTGTCACAGGTAGTTCCAGGCTTACTCATACCTGCACCCTCCACACTCTAGCAAACCTGCTCAATTTTGGGGAGAGACTATTGTACCAGACCTGCCGCTTTGCTAAGAAAATGATGTCTGGTCTGGCCCCCCCAGGCCTTTCCATACTAATCCAACCTGCTCCCCTCACTCTCTCCACCTGCAGCTCCTCCAAACCCTCTCTCCACATACCCAGAGTCAGGACCACCCTTGCCCAGAGGTCCTTCCTCTATAGAGCCCTCACTTGGCTTAACTCCCTCCTTGCCTCCATCTCCTCTGAAGGCAGGATTTGGATCTTCAAGTCAACACTCCAGAGCCATCTCCTTACCTCCCACATCTGTAAATGCCCCTAATTACTACCCACCACCCTCTTCCTCAGGCCATCGTCTACTGGTGTAACTGGCATCCACCCCTCAACAAGGGACATCTGTCCTGCCTGCATTGCCTTAGTATGTTTTACCTCATTACCACTGCTTGTATATAATTGCACTATTCCTTGTTTGTATTGTAGTGACTACTTTTAGCTATTATCTTGTGTAGAAAATTCTAATTCTCACTGTATGTCTGTTCTTCAGTTGTATCTCATTCACTTGTGTTCTTATTCTGATGTGGACCCTTTGTAAAAGAGTCTCTGACTCAAAGGTTTGTAATTCTGATGCCATTAATAAATAATAAACAAATACAAAAAAAATATAGAACTGTGTCGTCAGCATAGAAATGCAGATTAGCAGTAGTGATGTTTCTATCTAAATCAGTAATGTACATCATGAACAGAAGGGGTCCCAGGATTGAACCTTGTGGTACTCCTCTAGGTAGAGTTGTGAAGGATGAGATTGCATCTTCCACTTTAATTTGTTGTCAGCCAGTTAGATAATTTAAGAACCATGACTTTGAAGTTGAGTCAATACTTATATCCTGCAGCTTGCACAGCATTATATTATGATCGACTGTATCTAAGGCTTTAAGAAGATCAAGGAATATGACTCCTGTGAACTGCCTTTGATGTACAGCTAATAACCAGTCATTGGTGACTCTAGTAAAGGCCATTATAGTGCTGTGTTTTGGCCTGAAATTTGATTGCATGGGATTTATATGGTTTGTGATCTCTAGATATCCCCTTCGTAGTGTAGTAAATTATTTTTTGAGTAGTTTTGCCAGGATAGGTAGTATCTACTGTATATTGGTCTGTAATTACTTATGTTACATGCATCACCTGATTTGAATAAAGGTATGATATGAGCCATCTAAATTGTAGGGAGTTCTGTGTTGGAAAGTGAAAGATTAAAAAGATGTGTTATTGGAGCAGCAAGGGTGTGGTATCTTATTTTTAGAAATAAGGGGTCTAAGCCATCAGCTCATGCACTTTTATTAATATCAAGGCTTAATAGTACACCTTCCACCAGTTTATGTGTGATAGGTCAGAATGTGAAACGGGTTGTCGAGTTCGTATGACTAGTACTATGTTCCTTGTGGAGGGTGGAGTAATGTGCTGTTGGAGAATTATTAAAGGCCAGTTTAACAGTGGCAAAATGTAGGTTTAATTCCATCAGAATTATCTGTTTATCTGTTATTACTTTACGTTGCAACTGAATTTTGTTAGGAAGGGAGGGGGTAGATTTCTGACCTTCCATATTTTTAACAACTTTCCAGAATGTGGCGGCATGTGGCGGCATTGTCTTTCAAGTTATCCAATGCATTCAGGTAATAGTAAGCTTTTGTATCCCTTATAAGTTTGTACATACATGTCTTGTTTATTAAAAGATGATCCATGCGGCTTCAAATTTTTTATGCCTGGCAATAGTCCATAGTTATATCCCTTTTTCTTAAAGCTCTTCTTAGTTCAACATTGAACCAAGGGCACAATTTATTTTTGACTCTCTGTTTTATCAGGGGGCATGCTTGTTTATGATCCCTGACAATACGGTAAGTGTCCAATCGCATCATGGATGTTAGGGGCAAGATAGAACTGCTGCCAATTTATTGTATTCAGATCAGCTAGATATTGAGTTGTGTTGAATTTTGTGACTCTTCTCTTAACTATAAATGTTGTATGAGGTTCTTGTTTAATTGGGCCTCTGACACAAGTTAGAATAGTGTGGTCACTGAGGTCATTATGGAAAACAGCTACATGGGTACATGGGTAAACCTATAGGGCTTATTGGTCAGTATAAGGTCTAGTGTGGAATCATTGGTAGGATTTTTGATGTTTGGTCTTGTGGGTTGAGTAATTAGTTATGTTAGTCCAAAATCATCGCAAATATTTTTTTAAAACTGTTTGATTTTTGTGAGTTCCAATCTATGTCTAAGTCTCCCAGTATTATAGTTTTGTTAGGGTGTGTAGATAGAATGTAGTGAATATGCTTTAGAAGTTCTAAATCACCTTTCCGTGGTCTTTAGCAGCCTATAGCATTAATAGTTTCAGCAGCTGATAATGAAAATTTGAGTTCTGCCTCCCCTAGTAGGTCTGTCCAAATGGAAAAGGTTGCATGAGGGTAGGGTAATTTCATGGTGAGATCCCATTCCTTTAAGCCATGTTTCTGTAAGGATAAGAATATATGGGTTTGTGTGTGACACCAAGGCTTTTGTCTCACCCAATTTTTTAAGCAGGTTTCATACATAGACTCAGATATATTTCAATCCCTTAAGGGGTGGTAAGTCAGCAGGGTATACCACTGAAGAGAGTGGACCAGGATTATCTTCTACTTTACCCGAGCATATCAGAAGTAATAGAATTAATCTTTTAATCAAATGATATGTCCTATGATGCATGCATGCTCACTGTTCTGAATTATCTTTGGCTCCTAAAGTAGAGTTACAGGTGCTGACAGGGGGATACTTGATACACGAGTCCTTAATAAGTATCAACGAGTGCACTGTCATTATCCGTATAGTGGTCAAATCAATTGAAATTTTTATGGTGTCTATGATCCACTGAGGGACTGGCCCCATAGATACTGATTGCTTATCGATTTGCAGGGGAGGGAAGGGATGATCTTGAGTAAAAGGATTTTCTAAATAACACAATAGTAGTAAAATCCCAATAAGCACTTCCTCCATATGTCAGAGCTAGTAAGAACTTATGAGTTTCCAGCAGATTTAAGTAAAATTTTAGGTACTTAGAGCCTTACCTTTGCAGTGCAGTCCTACCCTATCTTGGTTTGTCAGCAGACTTCAGTCATTTCTTAGACTCTTAAAGCTTTGACTTTGCAGTGCAGTTCTACCTTACATTGGGATTTCAGCAGCTTTAGTGATTTATTGGGCACCTAGAGCTTTGACTTTGCGATGCAGTCCTACCACAAATTGGGTTTTAGCAGTCTAAAGTATCTTAGACACTTAGAGCTTTGTCTTTGCAATACAGCCCTGAGCGATACAAGCTTTCAGTGGTCTTAATTAAATTCTTAGACAATTAGTGCTATAACTTTGCAATATAGTCATACCCTATAACAGAATTTTTTGTTACACTTTAGCAATAAATGCCCAACCTTGCACTTGTATTATAAAATACTCAGGCTAAGCAGCACTCTTGGATTGTAAAAATAAAGGTATACTTCTTTTCCTATCTAGACATTATTCACTTCAGATTCATACATTTGAATGGAGACTAAAAATCAATCAAAATCTTTATTTAGTGAAAATAAATGCCCGTTTGACCAGTGTATGTAACAGTATCATTGCAGTTCAGTCTGGTGTGTTTATATAGCACAGTCCCTTTTATTTATTCAGATTGCAGACATCTAGCTGTCAAGGTTGAGTGCAGTCTGAAGTGATCCGGGTTACACTTACGGCAGAGTTGATCGCTGACAGTGTACCCCATAGCTGACTCACACAGTGTGACACTCTTGTCACTCCAGCCCTTCGTGCTCTGGATCACTAGTACGAAGGACTGCTAAGGAGAAAGCCATTTAAGTGGAGGAGTATGTTGCTGACTAGGCCTTGGGTGGGAAGGGGTGAGGCTACCCGCCATAAATCTGCTGCTCTTGGTGTTCAATCAATCAATCTCAATCTTTATTTATTTATTTAAGGCGCCTTTCTAAAAACCAAGGCGCCTGCACAACACTAGATAAAAACAATTACAAATACAATAAACAACAATATTAAAAATCATTATATGCTTTCCTAAAAAGGTGAGTCTTTAAAGATTCTTTAAAACTAGTGTTAGTGGGTCTGACAGGCAATTGTTAACAGCGATTGCTGTCGGAAGAGTCTCTGAAAGAAAGGGGATGACTCTCTCCAACCTCTCAGCTTCTGGCACAAGTCCCAGTGTGCTGGCAAGTAGGACTTGTTTGTGTTGTTTAAGCAGATCAGTCTTTTGTAGATTTACTGTACATTTGAAAAATGCATGCCTTTTCTGGCATAGCAGCTATTGTGTCCTGGGTGGGAGGGAGCGGGACCACCTGCCATACAGTTGCTGCTCCTGGTGCTGGTGGGTCCAACAGGCCATTGCTAGCAGCAGCCACTGGGGGAAGAGTCTGTGGTAGCAAAGGGGAATGACTCTGTCTGACCCCTCAGTCTGTGGTTCAAGTCCTGGTGGGGGTTTTGGATATTATTTTGCTTCTCTGTAAGTTTGCATTTCTTCTAAACATAGACTTCTATAATTTATTGTTGTACTGTAGATAAGAAAAACTCAATAAGAATGATAAAAAAAAGTATTTGAATATCCTTAGTTTTAGCACAATTTAGCCTGTTTCTATGATGAAGTAGCATTCAACAAACTACTGCCTATCCTTATGGAGCACTGGGGGATATCAGCGTTAACTCCAAGCCCCAAAATATAAGCTCCACAGATATATTGCTAGCATTTTTTTTAGAATTACTGTAGAAGCATGTGACTGGATCACTCCCCAGTGTGCTTCCACAGTGCTGTGATACAGATCCAGTCCATCACAGACGTATTGTTAGCATTCTAGCATTCGGGTCATATGGTCTTTTGTTATTTTTATAAAAAGGAAAATGCATAAGTGGAGTTATGCAGAGCAAACAAGTCATAAAGAAGAGAAAAACAAGCAAGTGAGCATGGGGGGTCAGTAGGAATTGGGTTGAGCTCATGGTAGTGACACTAAAGAAACAAGTTTCGGTCAGAGCCAGAATGGCTGCTCAGAGTGGGGGACAGAGTAAAAGAATACTTGGAGCTCTCACCACACCAGAGTCTGCCATGGCCAGGATGGTGGCCATGACAGAACGGCATGTGTGATATTCACGCATGTGCAGTTTGATTTGGCAGCCATCTTGGGCATGGTGGCCGTCACTTCCGCAGTTGTGGAAGAAAAAGTAGTGCCCCAAGAAGGGGCTGTGTTTAAGCAGCCTGCAGAGGTGAAGGGCTGCTAAAACACAACAAACTGGAACTGTGCCACAGCACTGTGGAAGCATGCTGGATAGTGATCAGGTCACATGCTTCCACAGTGCTCCTAAAAAGAATGCTAGCAACATGTCTGCAGAGCTCCGCCCATGCTGCTGTAAAAAGTCAAAAAAGAAAATAGCTGACTAAGGCATGTAAAATGGAAGAAAAGCTGTACATTTAGTATGTTCTCTGCGGCCTTCAGTTAAAAGCAGTGTGGTGAACATATTTGCAATTGGAGATGAGGGAAAATTGTGGTGTGATGCCAGGGCAGCCTTGTTGTTTGTGAGCTTAGTGTTGGGAAGAGGGGCAGAATGATTCAGTACCAAGCAAAATAATAAGTTGGCAGTTTTTTTCTTTGTGACTGGAACTTTAATCACTTTTAGTATATCAGTGGTTTTATAATGGCTGTCAGGCAATCACATTTCTTAATTCTTGAATGGTGTTCTGTTTTAAAAAATAATACTCCAGTCCTTCCCAGTGGCAAAGGCTAGTCATATGGCCACCCATTTCCCCTTCCCATTCACTTTCCCCCCAGCCATTTTGTAATAAAAAAAATCTGGTTTCTTACTCTGTGCAACTGCTGCTGACTTAATTTTTGTAATTTTTAAAGTGACTGGAGTAACAGCGGATGGTAAACAAGGTAGGTTTGACTGACTGGAAGTGCCTGGCTGAAGTGTCAAAGCAAACCAAAGACAAGGGGTCCAAACTGAAGCCGAATTGAAGTTGCCAATTTTCACATTTGCTCACCCCTACAGTTGGTCTGGGTAATCTGGGAAATTAGTCTGTTAAGAACATTAAAGTTAACTGGGTTTGGGAAGGAGTTACATACATTGCTTGGTATAAAATTCATCACCAGTCTCAAAAGACAGACGTGAACTTAACACTTGTCCTTAAAATGGAAAAATCTGCTTCTAGCCCTATGGAGAAAAACTCAGCACTATTAAAATAGCACCCAAATTGTTTTATCTGCCCAATAATCTTTCACCATTAATGAAAACAAATTGTGTAATAAAATAGACTCAAATGTAAATTCATTTATTTGGGTAGGAAACATGTACAGCCTACAGTAGGTCTGAATAAACTAGATAGTTTTTGGAGAAATGAAAGATCTGGACTGCCAAGCTGGCAAAACTAACACTGGACATATCTTATGCTTGTTTAACTCACCCTCTGAAGCTCACTATCTTATTTGGCTAGCAGTTACATTTCAGTTAGCTAAACCATATAAACTTGCTGATCTTTTCCTTACTTCACCAAAACACCTACAAGATCTGCGATGCATGACTTATGACTGATGTCTCACTATGGTGAGTATAAGAGAGTAATCACTTAGGAAACAGCAATGTTTTTATCTAAAACGATTGCTGCTAGGAGGAACTGACTGGCCCAGCTCTTTTGGACTGTGGATAGGCTATTCATCTACATAGAAACATAGAATTTGACAGCAGATAAGGACCGCTTGGCCCACCCAGTCTGCCCATTTCCCTACCTACTGGAATAGCTGCAGATCCTAGTTAACCAGCAGCCTACTTCTTCCTACCCCCACCCAGAATTGCCTTATGACTTTCCCATGCATGCTTGAATTTCACCACTGTTTTTGACTCCACAACCTCCTCCAGAAGGCCGTTCCATGTATCCACAACCCTCTCTGTGAAAAATACTTCCTTAAATTACCTCTGAGCCGCCCCCCATCTTCAAATTGTGCCCCTTGTTCTTGCACACCTCTTTTTTTGAAAGATGCTGCTCACTTGGACTTTGTTGATTCCCTTGAGGTACTTGAAAGTTTCTATCATGTCCGCCCTCTCCCTCCTTTCCTCGAGGCTATACATATTAAGCTCCTTAAGTCTCTCTTCATACATCTTCCGGTGCAGACCCTGCACCATTTTAGCTGCCCTCCTCTGGACAGCTTCCATCCTGTCTATGTCTTTGCAGAGATTGGGTCTCCAGAACTGCACCCAGTACTCCAGATGGGGTCTCACCAGCTGTCTGTACAGAGGGATAATAACTTCCTGTTTTCTACTGGTGATGCCTCTCCCTATGCATCCCAGTATCCCCCCAGCCCTCCTTGCTACCCTCTCACATTGCTTGCCCACCTTTAGGTCATCTGATATGACTACCCCCAGGTCCCTTTCCATTTTTGTTGTTGTTAGTATCTCACCCCCCATTGTGTACTCTTCCCCTGGGTTTTTGTTTCCCAGGTGCATTACCTTGCACTTCTTAGCATTGAATCTAAGTTGCCATACATTTGACCATTCCTCTAACCTTGCCAAGTCCCTTCTCATCCTTTCCACCCCGCCTTGTGCATCAACTCTGTTGCAGATCTTTGTGTCATCTGCAAAGAGACATACTTTTCCTTCCAGTCCTTCTGCAATGTCGCTTATAAAGACATTGAAGAGGACTGGCCCTAATACTGAACCCTGCAGTACTCCACTAGTAACCCCCCTTTCTTCAGAGTGGACTCCATTTACTATTACTCTCTGTGTCCTATTCTCCAGCAAATTCTTTACCCAGGCTGTCATCTTGGGACCCACTCCCAGGCTGGCTAACTTGTATATTAATCTTTTGTGTGGGACTGTGTCAGATGCCTTGCTGAAGTCTAGGTAGGCCATGTCCACAGCTCCTCCCTGATCTACTATATTGGTCACCCAGTCAAAGAAATCTATCAGATTCATCTGGCATGACCTTCCCGCTGTGAATCCATGCTGCCTTGGGTCCTGTGCCCCTCTGGCCTCTAGATACTCGACAATTCTTTCCTTCAGAAGTGATTCCATCATTTTCCCTATCACTGAGGTTAAACTAACAGGTCTGTAGTTTCCTGCTTCTGCTTTGCTCCCACTTTTGTGAAGGGGAATCACATCTGCCCTCCTCCAGTCCTTAGGTACCACCTCATCCTCCTATGATTTGTTAAAGAGGGTAGTCAGTGGAGTCACTAGTTCTACCCTTAGTTATTTTAGAATTCTGGGATGAATCCCATCAGGCCCCATTGCTTTGTCCACCTTCAGTTTTAAGAGTTCTTTCAGAACCCTTTCTTCTGTAAATGGGCTGGTATCAACTTCTGTATCCAGAGTGTTTCTACTGTTTGTTTTAGGTATCTCTTCCTCTTCATTTGTAAATACTGAGCAAAAATATTTGTTTAGTATCTCTGCCTTTTCACAGTCACCCTCTGCCCACCCTCCTCCCCTTTATTAAGCCTCACTATCCCTCCCTTGGTCTTCCTTTGCACCCTGATGTACCTATAAAAAGGTTTTATCCCCCTTCTTAACTGAGTTGGCTATCTTTCCCTCAGTTTGGGTCTTTGCTGTTCTGACTGCCTTCCCAGCTTCCTTTTGCTTTAACTGATACAGTTCTCTGTCCTGCTCCTTCTGTTATTCCTTGTACTTCCTAAATGCTTTCTTTTTCTCTTGAACCTTCACTGCCACTTCCTTTGAGAACCATAATGGTTTCTTACATTGTTTTGTTTTGTTTATTTGCTTCACATAAAGGCTTGTTACCTCTGTGATGGCAGTTTTTATTATTCCCCATTGTTCTTCCACCCCTTCTTCCTGCCTATTTGCTAGTGCATTCCTTAGGCACTCACCCATTTTGGCAAAGTCATCCCTCCTAAAGTCCAGTACTTTTGCCTTTGTATGGCTTGACTCTATTGCTGTGTTTATTGAGAACCATACTGTTCGATGGTCGCTAGTTCCCAGATGGCTATCCACTTCTACATCTGCGATCCTCTCTTCATCTCCATTTGAGTGAACCAGGTCTAAGATTGCTCCATCTTGAGTGGGCTCCAATACTAGTTGTCTAAGGCATGCCCCCTGTAGGGCATCTAGAATTATCCCACTCTTTGAAGCAGCTGCTGCAACTGCACTCCAGTTAACATCTGGTGTATTCAGATCACCCATCAGCAATATCTCCCCTTTTTCTGCCATTCTAAGTATACTTTCTATCATTTCCTTGTCCATTTCCTCCCCTTATAAGAGGGTCTGTATACAACCCCTGTGCGGATTGTGGTGCCATTGCCTGTCTCCAAATTTACCCACAGTGCTTCTTCTCCTCCCTGTTTACCCTTTTGTTTTGTTGCTTTGATTCCTTCCCTTATGTAAAGAGCTACTCCTCCTCCTCTTTTACCCTCCCTGTTCCTCCTGTAGATTGTGTATCCTGGTATGTTTACATCCCAGTCATGGTTTTGTGTGTACCATGTTTCTGTGACTGCCATGATACCCAGATGTTCCTCCTCCATCAAAGCCACTAATTCAGGAAGCTTGTTACCCAGACTATGGGCATTGGTACTCATTGCTCTCCATTTTTTGATGGCTTTACCTTCAGTTGCAGCATCCCCCACTGACCTTTCTACCTCAGACTTTTTCCTCATGTAGTACCCTGTTTTATTTTTGTTTTGTTTTTTTAGTTATTTAACCAGGTGAGACACACTAAGCTGAAAGCTTTTTTACAAGTGCAACCTGGGAGCACAGGGAAGTTAAGTGACTTGCTCAGGGTCACACAGTATACAAGTGGAAGCTGTGGGATTCAAACCCAGGTCTGGTCTGCTGGATGTCACCAGATTTGCAGTTCAGGGCCTTAAACCACTGCGCTATACTGCCTCCCTTTTTGTAGGGAGAGGCTGGGATTTTCCTGCTGCTTATCAGTGCCTTCCCCCTTGACTAGTTTAAAAGCTTGCCAATGAAGCATTTAAACTGATTGCTCAAAAGACTTGTTCCCTTCCTGGACAGATCCAGACCATCCTGCCAGTATAGGCTGGTGTCCCTCCTAGTGGAACCTGAGTCCCCAATGAAGCCAAACCCCTGTGCTCCACACCATTTTTTCAGCCATTCATTAAACTGCATGGTGCAAAGTACCCTCACCTCCCCCATGCCATTGACAGGCAGCAACTCTGAGAAGGATGCTGTGTGTGCTACTTGTCTTAGGCCCCTCCCAAACTCTGGCCTGCTAGGACCCTGTGAGAGCATTTTCACTTGAAATATGCAAGGAATTCATTAAGTTCTTCTCAGATAGGGTGTCTTCTTTAGGGCCAGGATTACTTCAAGTAGGCCATCACAGCCCAGCAGGGTTGAACCTATGAGTCTGGGATGCATTCAGTGGACTTGGGGAGAGTTTTGACCAGTGATGATGGAAAAGGGGAGTGAAGGGCTCTCTGAGCTGTGGCAAACATCCTATAACCTGGATCCAGGTCTGACACATTTACTTGTGAGCTACGGTAGACAAATGGGCACAATATTCACTGAGATTGCCCAGTGCTCCCTGTCAGAGGGGTGTTCCCAGTGGTGCTGAAAACTACATTGGTGAAACCTTTCCTGAAAATGTCATCTTTGGACCTGAACATCCTGAAAAAATTGCAAATCTGTCTCTAATATTCCCTTTTTGGGAAAGGTTATTTAGAAGATAGTTGTGCTTCAGCTTGAGGCAGACGTCACTGCATTTGACATCTAATCGCCTCTCTCCAGTCTGCTTTTAGGTTCAGGCATAGCACAGAGATTGCACTAGTTAGGGTCCACAAAGATCTGCTCAGGGTGAGAGATAGAGGAGAATGATCAGTTCTCATCCTCATTGATGTCTCTTCAGCGTGTGGCACTTTGGACCATATAATGTTATTGGATTGGCTCAGGGTGCATATAAGGCTTGCTGGCAAGGTCCTCCACTGGTCTGAGTCCTACCTCAGTGATAGGACCCAGAGGGAATTGTTACAAAGGTTTTCCTCACTCCCAAAAGTTTTGTCCTGTCGCGTACTGCAGGGTTCTGTTCCTTCACCCATTTTGTTCACAGTATATATGCTGCCCCTGGGTAGGATCATTAGGCAGTATGGGCTTGGATTTCACTGCTATTCTGATTATACCCATCTCTACATGTCCTTTGTGCCAGGGACACTGGGTGTGGTTGATGTGATTAATAGGTGTCTGGCTGAGATGCAAGACAGGATGTCATTGAGCTGCTTGAGTCCAAACCCAGAGAAAACAGAAGTACTGGTGGTTGAACCACATATGGTGGGGGGGTGGCAGCTACCGAGAGGGAGACAGGGCTTTGACTCAGCCCCACTAGACTCTTGACTGCTACAAAGATGAAAAATCTGGGAACCATTTTGGATGATGGGGTGGCACTTGAGGCTCAGGTGTTGAAAATAATCTGGAATGGCTTTTACCATCTCGGGAACACTGGCCATATTAAATCCCTTATCTCACCTGGTGATCTGGCCACACTGGTGCATGTGTTCATGACTTTGAGGCTTGACTACCACATTGCTCAATACCTTGCAGTCAATAGGAGTATGCTGCAATGCCTGCAGTTGTTGCAGAATGCAGCTGCTTGGTTGATGACTGGCCTATTGAGTTCATGTCATGTCTCCCCAGTGCTGCATGATTTTTACTGGCTGCTGGTCACGTAGCATATTTCCTTAAAGTTGGACTACTAACTTAAAAGGCCTTGCATGGGCTGAGCCTGGGCTATCTGGCTGAGCTCTTGCATCCTCATGTACCCTCATGATCTTTCTGTTCTGCTGAGTAGGGCCTCCTGGTAGTAACAAGGACAATGTTAAAGACATCAGGGGACCTGGCCTTGAAGTAGCAGGTACGGTCCTGTGGAATTCTTTGGCAAGAACTCTGAGAGGAGGCCTTTAAGTGGGATCTGAAAACCTTTCTATTTATTCAAACATTTGGGGCTTAACCTTCCCCACAGTTGTGTCATCATAGTTTTAAGTATTAATTTATTTATGAATTTATTTATTGGGAATGCAATATTGTTTTAAAAAAAATGTATTTCTTGGGGATTTTTTAATGTCTTTTGAGATGTTTTGTTTAATTTGCTGCTACTGTTTGATATTGCAATAATGCCCTGCACCTCCGGGGAAGGGCACCACGTAAAATAAAGACTTCTACTACTGATAGATGAAATCTGCATAAAATAATCACAACATCCCTTAACTAGCAATACCTTCCTTTACAGGTGATGACCTTATTGGGTAATCCATTGACTGCTCACAATAATGAACCTCTGGAAAATGTGGAGTGGAGAGGGAGGAATTTGAACAGTAGTGGACTTTATTTACCATGAAACTAATAATCTTATCTCTTTTGAACACATTCATGCTAAATTCAACAATAAATAAGTTTCAGGGCAGGATTTTCAAAGCATGGAACAG
The DNA here is from genome assembly GCA_016271365.2 of Neoceratodus forsteri. Taxonomy (NCBI): domain Eukaryota; kingdom Metazoa; phylum Chordata; order Ceratodontiformes; family Ceratodontidae; genus Neoceratodus; species Neoceratodus forsteri. The sequence goes on from CM028131.1 coordinate 165,110,109, forward strand.
GGCTTCCATCAGGCCCTGCACCACAATACTTAGGTTCCAGTGGTGCACCAAACCCTTCGCCGCAACTGCTCCCAATTTTATAATCTCGGTGCAGTTGCTACAGTTTCCACTAATAATGGCAGCTTGTGCCAAATATCTGGCACAAGCTCCATAAAAACAGCCCCCTGGATTGTTGCAAGTTAGACCTGAAAAAGTTGGCCAAACTATGGTCATTTGCTGCATAGAAAATCCCGTTAGATGGCAGCAAGCCCCATGCACTGTATCGTCAGTGTGCCAGAACTTGTGGTGATCTAAGGCTTTTGAAAATCCTGCCATCAGTTTTGTAAACATCTTCAAATTAGAGAATCTATCGAATGCATCGTACTTCAACTATTCCCTTCAAAACGCAACAGAATCAGAACAACTGCTCAAATTGACAACTATCAGAAAAGGTGCAAGTAATGTGCACAAGTTTTTAACTGAGGTAAACCCTGAATTATCAACTAAGGTCAATTATAGGTCTAATTTAACATTCATGAGCCTTGTGAAGCTCCTGATTGACTACTGGATTGGTCATTAATGTCTTGGAAATGTTTTATTCCCCTGCCAGCTGATGTAGTGTGGCATGCAATATCTCAAATGTAACACATACTCATTAGAGGTGTGCAAGGGATGAATAGTATTTCCCAAATACCACGAATGATGTACTATTCATTATTTGGATCATAATAATGAGTAGTAGCACTATCCTTGCCTTATGGTATTCAGGAAAGAGCAACAAAAACAAAACAAACATTTGTCAATGCCACATGTTGTCTCACTGGCATTAGCATTGTTAGTGCCGGAGTTAAAGATGCATAATAGGAATGGCAGTGAAGCACTGAAGTGACACCAACCCCACCCCCACCCTGTAGAGACCGACAGGCATTGGGATGTGCCTTTGGGTCATCAGCTATAACGCTCATGTCATTGTACCTCACCCTATCCTGTAGACAGTGACAAGTGTTGTGGTGTGCTTTGGGGTCTTTGGGCATTATACTTACCCCATTCCACAAGGAAATATGCTGAGGTGGGTGCAGTATAGGAGAATGGGTGAACTTTGTAGCCGAACAGTACAAGGCACACCACGATGCCTGTCACTGGCTGCAGGGTGGGGGTGAGTGTGGAATGGCGTGAGCATTACAGCCGATGATCCCAAGTCATACCCCTGACGCCTGTCAATCTCTACAGGGTGGGGTGCTACAGTTGGAAACCATTACACCGTAGGTGTGTGTTGCTATTTTCACTCCAAATTTTCAACATAGGCTTTTTGTGAGCCCAACTCATGAAAAGCGGCACAATCAGTTTGTTAACTGAAAGGTGGTTTTGCACAGCGGCTATGTCATTTGGCGACACAGGGACAAAAACACATTTTGGGCAGGATGTGGAAAATGACAACTGTATTGTTCATGAGAAGGCATAAAAAAATGGCAACACAGAAATTCTGGAGTGAAAATATGAAAAATTGGTGAAGTCATGAGCATGCATAGAAACTGCGCAACACATGTCCATAACCCAATTATTTTTGGGAGTTTGTTAGCCACATTTTTAACATAGGTATTTTGGGACCTCCCTTCATGAACAGTGGTGCTGTGATTTTGTTAATCTGTCTCAAAAGTTAATTTCCCACAGCGACCACGTCATTGTGCGCCACAGATGCGGAAACACATTTTGTACAGGATGTGAAAAATGACAGCTATACTATTCATAAGGAGGTGTGAAAAAATGCCAGTGTTGAACATCTGGCATGGAAATATTGCAAATTTGAGAAGTTACATGGGTGCACGGAAACTGCACAATGCACACTTGTAACACAGTCATTTTATGGACTTTCGGCACCAAATTTTCAACATAGGCATTTTAGGACCTCGGCTCATGAACGGTGTCACCGTCATTTCCTCAAACTGTCCCAAAAACTGATTTGGCACAGTGACCGTGCTAATGAGTAGTAGCACTATTCATGCTTTATGGTATTCAGGAAAGAGCAACAACAACAACAAAAAAAGGTATAAACTGCCCCCTCACACTTCTTCCCAGTTGAATTGTTTAAAGTACTATCCCCCTTCCCCATCCTCTGCAACAGTCCAATTTTATACCTTCCCCAGCACCCATAGCCTAATGGTTTAAAAATTAAGTCCCAGAATGGGTGATCAGCACAACCCACGGTCCTCCACGGCTGACTACTGTCTCCTGTAGCACATTTGATTTAGAAAGAAAAATCATACCACCACCCTGGCATCAGCACAGTACCACCCAACTCCCACCCTCCCCAAAAGCACCCATATTTATTTAATAGATGTATGGAGAGGGCAACCAGCACAGCCCACTCTGCTCCATGGCCAGCCAACTTCTTGTGATTGGAAGTGCCCTGATGCTTGCTAGCATAATAAAACCACTGGTCAACTTGATTACCTTCAGATAGCATTCCTCTATGCAACATTCACACTTTCCACAGAAAAAACATTGTGAAGTTCTATAATTTACCACTTCGTGACTATTCTGAAGTGGCAAACTTGTGATGTAAACTTCATGCAAGTGCAACAAAACACAAAGTGGCCCATTCGCAAGCACTCTGCAAAGTGCACAGTGGCCCACTTCACAGCAACAGTTCGCACAGACCTAGTTTATTCTCCTCAAACTGGGAACTGGTCCAGTTCTGCACATCAACCTGTAAGACTGGTGTCTCTTGTTAGAATTATCCTTGAAGGAGACAACAGGAGAGAATCCCTTAACAGATTATAAGGAGTCCTTCACCACTCCAGGGAATGGCAAACCATTTTTCATAACCAGAGTGGCTTTAGTTACTGATCTGATGTGTGGGAACAGTGAAATAAGAAACAATCTTGAAGAGATTTCATGTGAAGCCTGACCCTGGGAACAATCTACTGTAGCCATCACATCTGTGGGCTGACAACCTTCTGTGTCCTGATCTGGTGGTTCTGGATTTGGAGATCCTGTATTCGCACTAAGAACACATTAGCTAGATCTACATGGGAACTCACCTCCAAGTGTTCTAGAAACTGTTAGGGCTGAAGGGAGCTCTTCTCCATGTTCACTATCTATGTTCCAACTTCACTAATGGTGTGTTGATCGATAGATCATCCAGATAGGGATACACATGGTGGGCTCTATCCTCAAAGTACTTAGATTACTGCAAGCCCCGGGTGCGTCCAACGTACGGGGCATGGGGCTTGCAGCAATCCCTGAGTTGCAATCGGGATTCTCAAACCCCCAATCCTCCGTGCACCAAACGTGGTAAGTTAGACCAGCTTTTCATGGTCTAACATCCTAGCCTTTTTATGGGGCTTGCACTAGGTACTTGGTGCAAGTCACTGTAAAGACGGTGTAGTGTCACAAAATCGCACGACCTACGAGAATCGAGTGCACTGAAGCATTCAGGGAAACTGCACCATCAGTGCAGGGCAAGTGTACACCCTGTGCCATCCTTGGAGAATAGTGCCTGGTGTCACTTCCTTCAAAGAAGGACCACTACGACTGTCAAAATCTTTTTCAACACTCACAGAGCTGATGCTAGCTTGAAGGAGAGAGCCTGGTATTGAAAATATTGACTTTGAATTGCAAATTAATTTTTTATTTATTTGTAATTCTTATTAGTTTTTGTATAGCACAATACCACATGAATACTGGTAACAGAATTACAATATCAAATCTGGTACATAATATACAATATTAGTCCCCTCAATCACCACCCTGCTACCTCAGTAAATAAAAGCAGGCCAATGACACTACCCAACTGATTGTAAGCCATGGTATATCAACTGTAATCAGCTATCCGTATAGGTGAAATAGATCAACAATTGCAGGTACTATTGCCCTAAAAATGTTTAGTGCAATCAAAGAGTCAGTACATGCAGAAACATGCCTGAGAGGTCTACAGACAGCAAAACATTCCCCAGCAGTACTTCCTCTATCACTGACTATAGAGAGTACATTTGGAATCTGACTGGTCTCACAAATTAGTTCATGGCTTTAGGTCCAGAATTGTTTATAATCTTTTTGACATTTTAGGGACTATGAAGTTAGTGAAATAGAACCACCCACTCTATTGCTTCTATGTGACATAGGTGAACCGAGGTCTGGTCTACTGCTTGTTGTTTCCTGGATTTTTTTTCAAACTGCACTGAGGAGATGTCTGTTGCATAACCCTGCAAAATGATTTCCAGTACCCAAGCTTCAGATGTGGTCTGGGCCCATCTGTAAAGAAACACACTAAAGCGAATCACTCTGGGGCTGTAGACAAGAATGGGCCTGTGCTTCCTCAGACAGAATAACAAAATGTTTATGAGTAAAGGAGTCTCTCCCTTGATGGGTCCTAAAGCCAAAGAATGTACCAGTTTCACTAGTTTTCAAAACCTCAAATGGAACCCAAAAATTGTCACAGAAAGAATAAGTATGTCCAAAACCTTTGCTTCTGGCAGCATTACTAGTGTTTTGCCAACCTTTGGAACTTGACAGTAAAATGTTCTTATTCTCTGTATCTTTTGAGGGTTTAATTTAACTGAGGGCAAAAAAACATATAACCCCTGAAAGGCAAGTCTAGAAAATGGGAATTGGAAGCCTGATTTTGCAGACCAGTGTCTCAGGCACATACAGTAGAATACTTGGCTGCCACTGTAGCTGTCAAGCTTCCAGCAGTAATTTGAAGTAAGTCCATCTGGAAATGATCCAAGAATAAAGCTGCCATGTGTACTAATGGAACAAGATGATGTATGGGTGAGTTCTTGGAAACCTCATCAGCTATCACCATCCTCTATTCACGTAAGGCCTATGACAATAATGGAGAAGCTTAGATCACTGATAGGCAGGTGTCCATGGATGAGTAGGCACATTTACAAGCTGATGGTAAATACTTATCTACTTTTGACTGGCTAGCTGCTCCCTTCATATGGATTGTATTCTGTCTGACTACCGAGATTGCTGCTGCTCAGCAACAGGTGAGGGAACGGGGTGAGGGGATCGGCACCTGAGCTGCACGAGGGGTAGTGTTTGCAGCAGTGCTAGCATTGAACAGTAGGAGTGACTTGTGAACAGGGAAGTTCAGGGTGAAGGGGGTCCAGCTGTTACTGAGAGAGGACTGGGAGGAGCAAAAAAGGGACACCCGGAGGGAAGTGTGTCTTTTCTCTTTTTTCCTTGTCTTTGTTTTTAGTAGTATATAACCAAAAAAAAGCTTGCATTACCGGCTATGTTCCTTTTGTCTCTGCCAGCAGGAAATGATTCAGTGGCTTGCAGAACTGCTGCCATGCTGGGAAATATGTTGGTGAGTGGAACAGAGGGAGTGCTGGAAGGGCTAGGGAGCACAGTGGGAGCAAATCGTGACTGACTGACTCGAGAGAGAGGGACTCAGAGGGGGGGAGAGAGAGAGAGAGAGAGAGAGAGAGAGAGACACACACAATCGGTGATAGGGAAAAACCCACAAAGGTCAGACAAAGGGAGAGGGGCCTACAAAAATCTGAGGTCCAGACCCTTGCAGGACAGACCAAGTGGAGCAACAGGTGAGGGAAGGGGGTGAGGGGACTGGCACCTGAGCTGCACAAGGGGTAGCGTTTGCAGCAGTGCTAGCATCAGACAGTAGGAGTGGCTAGTGGACAAGGAAGTTCAGGGTGAAGAGGTCCAGCTGTTAATGAGAGAAGACTGGCAGGAGTGAAGAAGGGATGCCCAGAGCGAAGTGTGCCTTTTTTCCTTTTTCCTTGTTTTTGTTTTTAGCAGTACATAACCAAAAAAGAGCTTGTGTTACCAGCACTGTTCCTTTTGCCTCTGCCAGCAGGAAGCAAATGAATCAGGGGCTTGTACAACTGCTGCCATGCTGAGATATTTGTTGGTGTGTGGAATGGATGGAGCACTGGAAGGGCTGGGGAGCACAGCAGGAGAAAATCGTGACTGACTGACTCTCAAGATAGGAACTCGGAGAGATGGTAACATTGAATGCTAGGAATCTAAGGAACAAAGTAGTAGAATTATAGGCTCTCATGGCAGATGGGGAAGTGGATATGGTGGCCATAACAGAGACATGGGTCACCCACTACCATGGCCTGGCTGTACTGGAATATAAGTTATTTCAGAGGGACAGGGTAAAAGGGGAAGAGGGGGTGGTGCTGTATGTGAGGGAAGGTCTGAGGTGTGTCAGGGAAGAGGGGGAGGAAGGCAACACAGAGGCATTATGGGTGCATTTCCAGGACTTTAAACATAGAACCCTCAGGATGGGAGTGGTGTACAGGCCACCCTCTCAGACTGAGGAGTTATATAGGGAACTAGCAGGGCAGATCAGGAGGATCTGCAGAAGGGGCAGTACAGTGATTGTAGGTGACTTCAACTTGCCGGGGGTTGGATTGGGGTACCCCAGCTACCACAAATAGGAGGGAGCAGGTACTTCTGGATGCTTTCCAGGACAGCATCCTATTGCAGATAGTCAATGAGCTGAGCAGGTTAGAAAACACCGTTTACCTCATCCTGACAAATGGTGAGTTCATGAGGGAGCTAAGCGTGGAAGAACCACTGGCAGGGAGTGACCACCACTCAGTGTGGTTTAGGATAAGCATGGGGAAAGAGGAAGTAGGTTCAGGTACAAGGGTATTAGACTTCAGAAGGGCCGAATTTGTGAAGATGAGGGAGATAGTGCAGGGCTTTCTGGCAGGGGTCAATCCAGATACAGACACTAATCAGAGGTGGGAGCTCTATAAAAAAAGATTATAGAGGAGGCAGCTGCAACATGTACACAGGTACAGAGTAAGAGGGCAAGTGCCAAAAAGCCTAGTTGGGTGAGCAGGGGGGGTCATGGAGAAAGTAAGAAGAAAAAGTTGCCTTTAGAAGTACAAGAGAACAGGGAAGGGGAGGACAGACAGAAATACCTGAAGGAGTCAAAAGAAGTGACAAGGGTAGTTAGGGCAGCTGATGCACCCCAGGAACGTAGGCTAGCACAGTGCATTAAAGATGGGGATAAGGACTTCTTTAGGTACATCAGGGAGAAAAGGAGCTGCAGAGACCAAATTGTGAGGATTAAAAAGGGGGGGGATGGGCGGACACTAGGGCAGAACAAGCAGAAGCATTAAATGAGTACTTCTACTCTGTACTTACAAAAAGAGAAAGAGGGTGCGGTACCCAGGGGGATTGGGGGGTGGTCATGGGGGGATGAGGAGACCGACAGGGAAATCACAGTGGTCAGGGTACTGGAGGGCTTGAGGGCACCAAGGGTGGACAAGGCACCGGGTCTGGATGGCATGCACACCAGGGTGCTAAGGGAGCTTGCAGTTGTCCTGGCTGAACCACTTGCAGACTTGTTCAATGCCTCTCTGGACTTGTGGTGTGTACTGCAGGACTGTAGGATGGCACATGTGGTGCCTCCCCCACGAGATTGGCCCCAAGGATGAGCTTGGGAACTACAGACCAGTAAGCCTCACATCCATTGTGGGAAAGCTGATGGAGACAATCTTGAAGGAGAAGCTGATTTCCCCTCCTGGAGGCTAATGGGCTGCAGGACAGCAGGCAGCATGGGTTTGTCTTGGGCAGATCCTGTCAGACTAACCTGGTGGAATACTATGATTGGGCAACCAGGCAACTGGACAAGAGCCATGCAGTGGATGTTCTGTACATGAGCTTCAGCAAGGCATTTGATTCTGTGCTGATTGGGAGGCTTGGTAGTATGCTGGAGGGCACAAGAGCCAGGGCAAAGTTGGTGGGATGGGTAGTGAACTGGCTGCAACAGAGACAGCAGAGGGTGGTGGTGGGAGGGAAGCTCTCACTGCCCAGGGCAGGGACAAGTGGGGAGCCACAGGGATCTGTGCTGGGGCCGGTGTTATTTGGAATCTTCATAACAGACGTTTTGATAGACATCAAGAGCAAGATCAGTCTGTTTGCAGATGACACCAAGATGGGAGCGGTAGTGGATGACCTAGAGGGGTGGCAGGGGTTGCAAGATTGGAGACCTGAACAGTCAATTGGCAACTGGGGTTCAATGCTAAGAAGTGCAAGGTGCTACATTCCAGAGCAAGAACCCAAGGAGGAGCTACCAGATAGGGGGTATTCAGCTTGCCAAGATGGAGGAGGATCTAGGGGTAATCATAACAGGAGCAATGAACAACTCCATGCAGTGTAGAAGGGCAGCTGCCAAGGCAAACAAGATGATGGGTTGTATTGCCAGAGGCATATCCTCTGGGAGGGGGGAGGTGATCCTGCCACTGTACAGGTCACTGGTCAGACCACACCTGGAGTACTGTGTGCAGTTCTGGCTGCCATACCTGAGGAAAGACATTGGGTTACTGGAGGCTGTGCAGTGCAGGGCAACAAAAATGATCCAATGGTTAGAGGCCTTACCTATGAGAGTAGACTGAGGGAGCTGAATATGTACTACCTGGAGGAGAGGAGGGACATGATTGAAACCTTTAAATACATGAAGGGGATAAATAGGATGGACACGGGAGGGCTTTTCCAGTTAAGGACTGGGAGGGACATCCGAGGGTACAATCTGAGAATGGAGCGGGGTAGGTTCAGGAGGGAAATTAACAGACACTTTTTCTTGGAAAGGGTGGCAGTGGGTTGGAATGCATTGCCAGGGGAAGTAGTATCTTGTAACACAATGAGCAGCTTTCAAAGGGAATGGGACAGGGTAAGGGGGATGGTCACGGAGGGTGAGGGGTGGAGGCAGCTGCAGTATAGGGTTGCAGACTCGAAAGACCGTAGGGCCTTTATCTGTTGGCAGGTTCTTATGTTCATATATGCATATGTTCATATTTGTGACTGGACAAGCCATTCATTGTTACTTACTGCTATACTGTACTTTCTTAATTTCTTGCCAAAGTGTTTATTTAAGCCTGTCAAAATGCCTTGGCTTTGTAATAATTGTAAATTGTTTCCTAGTACTCTTTGTACTCTGATATTTCTAGTTGCTGTCTATATCTTATTATCATGTACTGTTACCTGAATTTATAAACGATTGCTGAATGTAATTAATTCCAGGTTGTCACTGAAAAAGGGACTTTTAGTCTCAGTGAGCCTGCCTGGTTAACAAAATTCAAATAAATAAATGTCTTAAGTAAAAATTCCAAGAAAGGATAATGTTTTGCCCATGTCTTTGACAACTGATTTTTCTTATCTACTGCTTTCAATTCTTTATTAACTATTTTTACCAGAAGTTCAAATTCTGGAAAGTACTTAGGAGCGTTAAATTGACAGAATCCAATTTACTTTCAATGGAACAGAGGACTAGGTGTCTGATACCTGCAAAATCCTACAAGTTTCATCAAATCTCTTTAAGCAGGAATGCATACTGACAATCAAACAGTGGGGCGACTGGGGAAGTGTGAGATTCCTCTACTCATTTTTCTTTTTCATCTTTAACTTCATAATCTGCAGGGTCACCTAGATTCTGAGGATTTTTAGGATTTGTAGTGCCTTGGAAGCTTTCCAGATTGTTTGACTGGGGTGTATTACCTTGTCCTGATGTAACAAGTATGAGATTACATCAGGAAGGACATGTTTGCCACCCATGTACTGTGAAGGATGTCTTCTTACATTTGGACATGTCTGACCAGACCTCCAGAGGCAAATATCTTTTATGATTCTGTTTTTTTTTTTCTGGGAATCCCTTCTTGGTCCCAGATGACTGACCACCAGGGCTGTAATTTTTTCACGGTGAAAAGAGGAAAATTTCACAGCACCATCACAGGAAAAAATCTGTTATTTCACGGCACATTGTAAAACCTTGACTTTTAAAAAAACATATTTTTATTTCATATTCAAATCTTGCCTGCTTGTATTTGTGTTTTATTTTAAATCCTCTGCTGTCTCCAGGAGCTCCACTGCAGCCTTTACTGCCATCTACCCTGTAAAAATGGAGGAGAAAGAGAGCTGCAGAAATTGACAAAAGTGCAGTCTCTCTCTCTCTCTCTCTCTCTCTCTCTCTCTTTCTTTCTTGAAAGTGTTCCTGAGCTGTCTCCCAGAACTCACGCTGCAGCTTGTACTGCTGTTTACCTAGTAAAATAGCAGAGGGGAGAGAGAGCCACTGAAACTGACAAAAGTGCAGTCTCTCTCTCTCTTTCTCTCTCTCTCTCTCTTTCTTTCTCCCTGCCCGATAGTGTTCCTGATCTATCTTTGGAGCTCATGTCGCAGCTTGTACTGCTGTTTACCCAAAAGTGTTCCTGTGCTATACGTTAAATAAACAAGTAACACTCCCAGAAGGAAAAAGGAACACTATTTTTGGGGTTGTGGAGTGGCGAGGAGATAGTTGCTGTGTATAAAATAGCAAACCCCAGTTTCATGGCATGGGTGGAATTTCACAGAATTTGTGAATTCCATGATGACTGTAATTATAATACAGCCCTAATGATCACCCCTGTGGAATAGCTCATTGAGATACAGTAGAAAATAAGGGATCTGTATAACTCTTGGCTGCCACTGCCAAAAGTGAAATCAGTTGTACCATCCTTTGTGCCACCAAATGTCTGGGGATTAAGAGCCATAAATCTTGCATTTTTTTTAAGTGCATCTTTTTCTTTGTGGTCCCCACCAGTCAGCATGCCTTCTCAGCCATCCTTCTGGCCCCACACCCGAGATCATGACATTGTCCCCGACATCCCCCATGGCTTCCTCTCCATGGCAGGGTGGTGAGAAGCCCCCAACTCTACTCACCTTGAATAAGATTCAGATTGTCAGGGGAGCACAATTCGAGTCAGGGCCTGCAGAGAGTGGCTGTTCATCCGGTGTGACCTGGCACCTTTTTTCTGTTTCTTCTGCGGGTATGCAATGAAGCCAGTGGAGGGGGTGCACATGCATCCACATGCACTTGTCCTGGCATCTGCCCCACTTAGTTCCTTCTTGCAGTGTTAATGCTCTGGCCCCAGGCCACCTCCAGGAGTCAGAAGCACCCCAACCACTGAAATCCCCCCTCCACAGAGAGGGAGAGCAATCCTTCAGATGCTCAATCCCTCTCCACCCCTGCCAACCCTCGATAGCCCAAGCTCATTCCCGAACATGGGCCGCCGGCATGGCATGAGGTAAGGCAACCAACTCCTCAGCATGCACTGCCAACAGGCTGGCTATCTTGCATTGGCTTTGACAGTGCAGAATAGCTAGAACTTATCATAGGAAGATTCATGCATTTATGACACCTTTACATTTCTAATTGAAAGAAATGATCCTGCAAAACACCATTGTGTAATTGTCTCTCAGTAAGTCAAATAGTGTCTGCATCAGCTATAGCAGCTGACATCTGAATTTTTGCACAGTTGCATTAGGTTGTGTCCACATTAGCATCATGTACACTTTGCATCAATTTTGTACACTTCGCATTGATTTGTGTACTTTTTTCCATACACTTGCTTCAAAATTCACATCTGCCAAATTGTGCAATTCCTGCACATGTTTCCCACAGTTGCATCAAAACTATCACCATGGGCCCTATGCAAATAGGGGCAGGGAAGTACATGCCAGAGGCATGTATCCCGTCCATGAAGGGCTGCACCTGAGGACAGGTGCGCACCCGTGGGTATGCATTGCTGGTGTGCACCTGTTCATGGCCCCATCCCCCTGGTGCATTGGAGTGCAGAAGACAGATATGCAGACTGGGTGGACATCCAAGTGGTCCCTTGCACTTTCAGGTGCAGAGAAATGGCTGCCACCACTCTGTGCACGGCAACCAAACTGGGCTGGTGCCCATTTGGCCATCCACAGACCACCAGTCATTATCCATGGTCTGTGGTGGCATGATGTGGGGGAAGGTTTACCCCACCTGACATTTGGTGAGCAGGGAGCAGCATCCCGGGGGGCACACAGATCTTAAGGCAGAGATTCCCCCAATACTGTGGACATCCCACACCTGCACTCTGTGACTCTGTGAATGTTGCAGAGTGTGGGCATGCCCCTGCCCACCCTGACCGCATTCCCCTCTGCATGGTCTGGTGGAGGAGGCTATGTGCCACATAGCTGAATAATGTGGCCAGCCATGTGAAGGGGGCACGATAGCCTAGGTGATATCTTTAAATGCTTCATTGGCAAGCATTTAAACTAGCCAAAGGGGGAGGTACTGAAAAGAAGAAGGGAAATCCTAGCCCCCCCAAAAAAATCAGGGTAGCTAGTAAGGTAAACATCAAGATAGAGCAGTCAATAGGGAGAAGGGCAGGGGTAAATGGAGAAAAAGACAAAGGCAATAAGGACAGGGATGGGGCAAAAAGGAATAAGGCCATCAAAAAAATGGAGGGTAATGAGTACCAATGCCCCTAGTCTAGGTGACAAGCTCCCTGAATAGGTGGCCTTGATGGAAGAGGGATGCCTGGGTATTGTGGCAGTCACAGAAACATGGCACACAGAGAACCATGGCTAGGATGTCAATATACTAGGGTACACAATCTACGTAAGGGACAGGGAGGGTAGAAAAGGAGGAGGAGTAGCTCTCTATGCAAGGGAAGGGATCAAAGCAATGGAATTAAAGGGTAAACAGGGAGGAGAGGAGGCACTGTGGGTCACCCTGGAGACTGGAAATGGCACCACAATCTGCACAGTGGTTGTATTATGAACTTACTGGTACTTCTATACAGAGAACATGGTTTATATACAGTTGCATGGTTCAATGGCGGACCTGCCCCCTTGTATTTGAATCCTCTTCTGTTATGGCTTGCCTTGCCTACCTTTTATCATTTGGCTCCCCTATTACTGCACCACTGTGTTTGTGTTTATATACTTATTTACATGTGTTTTATATGTTTTTATGATGGATGTTACCTGACCCTGTTCTAAGCATGTCCATCTTGTAAAAGAGCTCTGCTCAATGATGTTCGCCTGGATAAATAAAGATTTTGATCGATTGATTGATTCAGATCCCCATCTCAGGGGGAGGAAATGGACAAGGAAATGATAGAAGGCATCCTTAGGATGGCAGAGAAAGGGGAGATATTGTTGATGGGGGACCTAAATATGCCAGATGTTAACTGGAGCTCCTTTACTGCAGCCACATCCAAGAACAGGGCCATTCTTGATGCCCTACAGGGGGCATGCCTCAGACAGCTAGTTTTGGAACCCACTCAAGAGGGAGCAATCTTAGAACTAGTACTCTCAAATGGGGATGGAGATAGGATCTCTAATCTAGAAGTAGGTAGCCATCTGGGAACAAGTGACAACCAAACAGTGTGGTTCATTATAAACATAGCTGTAGAGTCAAGCCATACAAAAGTGAAGGTACTGGACTTCAGGAGGGCTCATTTTGTCAAAATGGGAGAGTGCCTCAGAAAAGCACTAGAATACAGGCAAGAAGGTGGGGTGGAGAAACAATGGGGAAACATCAAAACTGACATCACAGAGGCAAAAAGCCTTTGTGTGAAACAAATAAACAAATCAAAATGAAATTAAAAAATACAACGGTTCTCAATAGAAGTGGCAGTCCAAGGATAGGGAGAAAAAGATAGCATTCAGGAAGTATAAGGAAACAAAGAAGGAGCAGGACAGAGAACTGTACCAGTTAACACAGAAGGAAGCAGGGAAGGCTGTCAGAATAGCAAAGGCCCAAACTGAGGAAAAGATAGCCAACTCAGTTAAGAAGGAAGATAAAACCTTTTATATGTACTGTACATTAGGGAGCAAATAAAGACTAAGATAGGGATACTGAGGCTGAATAAAGAGGAGGGTGGGTGGGCATAGAGGGACAGTGAAAAAGCAGGGATACTGAATAAATACTTCTGCTCAGTATTCACAAAGGAAGAGGAGGGCACGGTACCTAATCCAGTCAATAGAACCACTCTGGATAGAGGGGTTGATATCAATCCTGTCAAAGAAGAAATGGTTCTGAAAGAACTCCTAAAACTGAACATGGAAAAAGCAATGGGGCCTGATGGGATTCACCCCAGAATTCTAAAAGAACTAAGGGGAGAACTAGTAACACCACTAACTATACTTTTTAGCAAATCATGGAAGGATGGTGTGGTACCTGAGGACTTGAGGAGGGTGGATGTGATTCCCCTTCACAAAAGTGGGAGAAAGACAGAGGCAGGAAACTACAGACCTGTCAGTTTGACCTCAGTGGTAGTGAAAATAATGGAATCACTTCTGAAGGAAAGAATTGTTGAATACCTAGAGGCCAAGGGGGGCACAGGAACCAAGGCAGCATGGATTCACAACAAGAAGGTCCTGTCAGATGAATCTAATCAATTTCTTTGACTGGGTGACCAAAGTAGTAGACCAGGGAGGGGCTGTGGATATGGCCTACCTAGACTTTAGCAAGGCATTTGATACATTCCCACACAAAAGATTAATAAAGAAATTAGCCAGCCTTGGAGCGGGTCCCAGGGTGGTAGCTTAGATAAAACATTGGCTGACAACAGGACACAGAGGGTAATAGTAAACAGAGTCCACAGTAAAGAAAGGGGGGTTACTAGTGGGGTACCGCAGGGTTCAGTACTGGGTCTGGTCCTTTTTAATGCCTTTATAAGTGACATAGCAGAGGGACTGGATGGGAAAGTATGTCTCTCTGCAGACAACACAAAGATCTGCAACAGGGTTGATATACAAGGTGGAGTGTAAAGTATGAGAAGGGACTTGGCAAGGTTGGAGGAATGGTCAAATATATGGCAGCTTAGACTCAATGCAACGAAGTGCAAAGTAATGCACCTGGGAAACAAAAACCCAGGGGACAAGTACACAATGGGGAGCGAGATACTGACAACAGCAAAAATGGAAAGGGACCTGGGGGTTGTTATATCAGATGGCTTAAAGGTGGGAAAGCAATGTGAAAAGGCAGTAAGGAGGGCTGGGGCGATACTGGGATGCATAGGGAGAGGCATCACCAGTAGAAAACAGGAAGTTATTATCTCTCTGTACAGACAGTTAGTAAGACCACATCTGGAGTACTGCATGTAGTTCTGGAGATCCCATCTCTGCAGACACATAGACAGAGTGGAGGCTGTCCAGAGGAGGGCAACCAAAATGGTGCAGGGTCTGCACCAGAAGACATATGAAGAAAGACTAAAGGAGCTTAATATGTATAGCCTCAAGGAAAGGAGGGAGAGGGGGGACATGATAGAAACTTTCAAGTACCTCAAGGGAATCAACAAAGTCCAAGACAGTAATATCTTTCAGAAGAAGATGTGTAAGAACAAGGGGAACAATTTGAAGATGGGGGATGGCTCAGAGGTAATATGAGGAAGTATTTCTTCATGTAGAGGTTGTAGATGCATGGAACAACCTTTCTGAGGAGGTTGTGGAGTCACAAATAGTGGGAAATTCAAGAATGCATGGGACAGACATAAGGTAATTCTGGGGGAGGTAGGAGGAAGTAGGCTGTTGATTAACTAGGATCTGCAGCTTATCCATTAGGTAGGGAAATGGGCAGACTAGGTGGGCCAAGCGGTCATTATCTGCCATCAAATTCTAAGTTTCTATGTTTCTATGTTACGCACCATAGATACGCGGTGCATAGCCACTCAGCACCATAATGGGTGCTATGCACCAATGGGCAGATAATACGGACCGCAGGCATGTTACCTATCCACGGAGCTTGGCACCTGTGGACAGGTGTGCACTGGTTGCATTCATGACCATCTGCCACCTGTCCATGGCCCCAACCCTCTGCATGCAGAACTCTGCAGTGCAGCAGGGGGTGGGGTTGCAGGTCCAGTTGGGCATCCAATTGGATGCCCAGATTGGGTGGCTCACTGGATCTCTTCAGCGGTGGGGCAAAGCTGCCAGCCCTCTGATGCAGCACCAAAATGGTGAACAGGGATGGGGAGGGGGTCTGTAGGCAGTGCGGGGGGCCTTACTCCACATCCTGCTACCACCTGAAGCAAAGGAGACCAGTGACATGGGTGGCCCAGTGGTGCCCTTGGGTTGGGGGGCAGCATCCTTAGTCCGGTGCCCCTGTGTGGGTGTGTGTGGGGTGGGGGAAGCCGGTAGGGGCCCTGCACAAATGTGTACAGGAGCAGGTGGCAGCAGTCTGGGTGGGTGAGCTATCCACCCTGTCTCTCTTTGGAGTCCCAGTGGTTGTGGGGGTGCATAGGGGGCTTACGGCAGAATTCTCCCAGGCTTAATCTGTACACCTCCATGGCCAGCACTATATACCTTGGTGCATGTCACATAGTGCTGGCACACCCCTCACCCACACCCAGTGCATTGCTCTTCACATGGCAATGGGATCGAGCATGTAGGTGCTGCACATCCCCCTTGGTGCGTCCTGCATGGCAGGTTTGTAGGGTGCAGGGTGACTGCACATCCCAGACACGTGCGCATAGCTACTCAACTCCAACAGTGCATAGGGCCAAATATACAGTATGTAAATAGCACAATTACATCAATGTTTTCCTACAACTGGGTCAGTTTTACATACTCTGTACCAACTTACACAAAAATACACAACAATTTACACAAATATAGGAGAACATGCAATTTCTGCCTAAATGCAACCACAACCGTCAAAATAAAAAGATTTCTAAAACAGTACTAGGTCACAAGAGTGCCTGTAATAACAGGGTAGTCCAGAACCGTGCAGTACAAATGGTGCCCTCAAGAACAGTGACAGGAATGAATGCCAGAGCACACAATAGCGCCAATGGTAGCAGTCCAAACACAAACAGAGGACTGCTACCTTTGGTGAAAACTAATCATATAACCTTTTTTTTTTTTCAGTGGGCTCCACCCCCCCCCCCCACACACCCTATTTATGATTCTCTACTCTGAGGGGGTGTGGATCACTGGGCAAAGGAGAAAATTGTGCAGCCATGGAATTACTGTTTCATGGCTCTTTATTAAAAAAAGGAAATTTTGACTGTGAGGAAAAATGTTGGGAGACCAGGTACAAGAACCCTGATCTCCTGACCGAGCTATTGTTTCACTAACCCTCTGCCATGAGGGCAGCTCAGCCAGCACCAGAACTTTTCTTCTATTTCTCCTCTCTGTGTAGCTGGCTGAATAGCTACAGGGGTAGCAGTAGCTGCTAAACACTATTCTACCCCTGTCGCTATTCCTTCCTTGCATGATCCTGACCTCGCGGTTTAAACTACTTGATTTAGGTCATGCTATTTTAACCAGTTACCTCTAAAAACAGTTGTAATCACAAAAAAGGTGACCAACCTGTATGGAAACCTCCAATAAAGATGATGAGAATTCTTCTGAAAACCAACCTACACAGGAGGAGAAAAACAAAGCAGAAGATGCGGTAAGTGAGGAAATTGTCCCGAAGAGAGAAAAAAAGTTTAAAAACTCACCTGAGACACCAGGCTAGCAGTCAGACAGAGCATAGAAAAATGAAAATAATTTTCTGACAGCCTTATACCTTTAAAGGTTAAATTGGAAGAACACTCAGATGCCCAACATGAGTTGGGGTGTAAAGCAGGAGACAATTTAATAAAAGGGGCATGATTTAAATTTTAAATACTGTTTGTTAGACTCAAACAAGAGTCTCTATCAACATTTACCACAGAATAACAGAAAAGTGTTATGAAGTACAGTTCAAGTACAGTAGATGAGTCCCTGGCTTTGCAATTGCTGTGTATCCCTTCAGCACATTAAATAACCTAGGGTTCTAAACTAACTGTCACTTAGAGGGAAGAGTCAAGAACCCATGAGGATGTCACAGCTTTTTAGTGGGGTATTTCCCAATAGGGATACGTGATGGACCCAACAGTAAATACTAGCCCAGTGACAATGTGGATTGCCACAGAAGTCCCCAATGAAACAAATTCAGCATCAACCCGCCTGCTGCATTGACTTCTGCTCTGTGTTGCATTCCACAACTGCATTTTTTAAGTAGAAGTCTTTTACATGTACTTTAGTAGGTGGAGTTCCACCTTGTAGGCACAACCTTTGTAAAAGTAGCAATATTATCAAGTGTTTGTTTTCTGGAGATTGGCTAAGATATGGCAAGGCTTTTATTAAGTCACACACAGAATTGTGCTGCAAGCTGCAGAATGTGAGTGATGATTTAGTGGCCCCTAAATATCAAGCATAGTAAAACAAAAAATGGTGCCCTCAGATCACAGAAGATGAGTTAGAACTCCAGAACGTTAGTGAACAGTGCATCATGCAGCCCATGTTTATTCTGAAGGAAACACAAAATACAGCACCTGGTGCACAGCTGCAGCCAGAAAAAAATGCTAAAAATCCCAACTCTTCCACCGGAAGAGTCATTAACAGGGGGTTGGGATTGGCTATACAGAGGTGCCTCTTATACTGCATGCATTAATTGTGGTATGGTTTCACTTATAGGACCACTTGTCTCAGCAGGATATTGGATGCCAAATTGGAGCCCCAGGGAAAGATTAGGAGGAGAGACACAGGTAATGTGGGAGGTTGGGAAAGGTCAAATTGAAGGGGGGGGGATGGATACAAGTACAGGGCTACAAACCTTGGTTAAGTAAATATCTCCGTACCAGGTGATATATATTTTTTTGTGTTTTCTGCAAATTAAATCTGGGATGCAATGTGCAGTTTCCGCTACAGGTCTGGAGTTCTAACTCATGTTTTTCTATTTGAGTGCATCGTGCATTTACTAAGTGTCTGAAATGGCCACACATTTTTAGGGCTGCAGGTAGGTGGGGCCTGCAGCTCTCTTGCCTTAGCTCTTAAAATGAGCTACCAGATTGAGACCATGGAACACTTCCTTTGGAGATGTTCAAATGATCCTTCCATGTCTTTGCAGCCCTTCAATTTAACCCTTGCAGGGCTGCAGACTGAACATCTGTCCGGAGCTCAATCACATGGAACACTTCCTTTGGAGTTCATCTTTGCAGTCCTTCAATTTAACCCTTGCAGTGTGGCAGACTGAACATCTGTCCAGAGCTCAATCAAATAGATTCATTCTAGTTCTTTCAGCAGCCTAAGGGTTAAGTAACAAATGCTCTGGACAATCAGCTCAGGCAGTATAGCGCAGTGGTCTAAGGCTCTGAGCTGCACATCTGGTGACATCTAGCAGACCAGACCTGGGTTTGAATCCCACAGCTTCCACTTGCATACTGTGTGACCCTGAGCAAGACACTTAACTTCCCTGTGCTCTCAGGTTACACCTGGAAACAAGCTCTGGCTTAGTGTGCCTTTCCTGGTTAAACAATTTCCCTTTTCCCTTCCC
Source organism: Neoceratodus forsteri (assembly GCA_016271365.2). Classification (NCBI taxonomy): domain Eukaryota; kingdom Metazoa; phylum Chordata; order Ceratodontiformes; family Ceratodontidae; genus Neoceratodus; species Neoceratodus forsteri. The sequence continues at coordinate 165,129,181 of CM028131.1, forward strand.
CATGTTGTAGTGCTTTAGAGAATACAAAAAAATACATGTTTTCTTTTGACTCCAACTTGGGAAACAGCATTCACACAGTCACTTACTCTGAGGTATTTTAGTGAACAGCAGTAAACTGCAACAGAACATGAAGGTCTTCACAATAACCATATTGCTGCTGAATAGTTCCTTGAAGTTTAAAATCTGCTTTGCTATGTCACAGCTAATCTGCATAGCTCGAGAATTCCATACTGTGCAAATGAACTTTTATTGCAATTTGTGCAAAATATGAGTTTATACAAGTAGATGGAGTCTCTAATATATCAGCAACGAGCTGTAACAACACCAAAGATTCAAATGCATGGAGAACATATGCAACAACTATATTTTGAAGCTTCTCTGTTCTATGGCTGACTATTTCTAAAATGCTCCACAATTTCAGAAATAACATGAGAGAGATGTGAGTTTGGAGCAGAGTTTAGTTCAGTGTTTTACTTATTAGGTACTGAAGACTGTGTTCTGCATGTCCCGAGTGCATTGCCATATGAGAACAGGGGCTGGCAATTATAAGAGAGAGACAGGCTTTCAATGCTGATTTTCTGCTGCAGTTTGAATGCCACAGCTCTTTTGCATACCTTGAGTAGTTCACATTGACAGAATTTCCATTGGTTATCTGTGCAAATGCTACATTTTTAGGAACAAATTGAATTTTTCTGCAGTAAGCAAATCATAATTGTAAGCCCCCTTTCTCATAAGCATTGCCAACTTAAATTATCATATGGCACTGCACACCAGACCTACTGAACTCAATCTGGCCCATTGGAGCAGTGGTTGGATTTCTGTCTGCGACACTGGTGAGCCAGGTTCGGGAATGGACTCGGGTCGCTGGAGGGCCAGCAGGGGGGAGAAGGATGGAGCATCTGGGGACAGCTCTCCTTCTCTGGGGAGGATGGTGGGGATGTGCACCAGTGCACGCTGACTCCTGGAGGAGGCTGGGAGAACAGCAGTGATGGCCGGGCTCGGTGTTCAAGGGGGGGTGACAGACGTCGACGTATGCCTTGATGTCAGGACGTCACTCCCCACAGAAAACCAGGAAATGCTTGCTGGCTGGATGATGGTCTCTCTGTCCTCTGCTGCCACCGATTCCATCACTGATACACCTCAGTGGTACCCAGGGCCAATAAAGTAGCACACTGGCCTCCCCCACTGGTGCCTTCCCCCTTTGAGGAGGGAGACCCATCTGACGAAGGGATATGTCGAGTTACCCATGGGGACTGCCATATGAGGTTGGTAGCTGGTGTGGGAGTCAGGGCAGGCAGTCAGGAGGGGCAATGGAGACCTGAAGGAGTGGGCAGCCAGGAAGAAGGGGAGGTGCAAAAAAAAAAAAACTCAATCTACAGTTGGTGTATACACACCACAGTAAAATTAAACTGTGCCTTTTTTATATATAAAAGCAACAGGTTTTACTAATAAGGTACCAGTCTATACCTATAAGTTGACTGTAAGCAGGCTCCCAAAAGTAAAGCTACACAATTGTGTGAAAGCATTGATAAGCTGTGCTAACCAGGTGCAAATCACCACATGGATTGAACCAACCTGACAGTGTAGCACGAGTGGAAAGACAATGTTTGAATACAAAGAATGGTTATTTCATGGAAATAAGACATTCAGTAGCCTGATTTTTATACATTGCTACACAAAGGACCTACACCAGTAACCCACGCTGCATCATAAAATAGTATGCATTTAATCAATCAAGTGAAACACAACAGAAGCATGGGTAAAACCTGAAGGGCAAGAGAAGCTGTATCGGAGGTTCTGATTGCCACATAAATATTACAAACTTTTTTTTTTTTGTACACATGCAGGCATCTGCTAGGTTTGAAGTAAAAGTAGAATCAACTGCCTCTGCAAGAAATCAGGATAATGAAATTGCAACCAAAATACAAACAGATACTGCATTTATTTCCACAGACTGGTGGCCATGGAAAATGCCATGGGTTTTCTTTGTTGAACTTTAATTCAGATAACATAAAGCCTGAAGTTGTTCCATGTGAGCTGCTAGTCCTTTACAACTATGCAAAGAATGAGCTGCTGGATGCAGTTTGGGAACACTCTTCCCCCTCTCTCTCCCCCCTCCCATATATATTGTAATGCTGCTGCCTTGACAGAGGTGCAAGGTACATGAGTGTTCTTTTTAGTTCAGTGTTCCAAAGAATTAAAGAATGAGAGTGGTTTTATGTCAGCATCATTATTCATACATGTATTTCAATAAAATGCCATGTAACCCCAGGATACAGTTTATTTATTTATTTAATATATTTGGAAAATGTTTCACCAGGAAAGACAACATAAGCTGTAAACAGCTCATTTCCAGAAGCGTCCTGGGTGGGGGTTGGGGTACAAGAATTGGGAGAACAGGCTAACACAGAGCAATAACAGAGCAATACAAGTACAATTACTAACGCAAAACAATGTAGTACAATTACAGAGCAGAAATAACGCAGACCAACTGTCCAGGGTAAACAAAACCATGTTCAGATATAACGTACATTGCAACAACCCAAGAGCTGGTGATGCAGTAGGATAAAGGTTAGAGGATGGATAGCACATTTGAAGTGCTAGAAGTAGCAGGCTGAGCACACGATTTGAAGTGCTGCTGTATACCCAAGGGAGGGATTTCATAAGACAAGTGGGGAAGTGGACAGGCGAGGAGTGGAAGGTGGGAGATGGAAGATGGAGAGAGAGGGATAACCAAGATTTAACCCCTTCAGGATGCTGAGAACCCTGCAAGGGGGACATGGCCAACCAGAAATGAAGGGAAGGCGAAGAGAAAGAGAGCAGGGAGGCAGAGAAGAGAGGGGCAGAGGAACAGTGGGGGAGGAAAGGGATAGAGAAGTAGGGAGGTGGGCAGGCGATGGATTTGAAAGTTTTATTTGTCCTTTTATTGTAGAGAGGGGCAAATATTCAGAGGAGTTGTACAATGCACAACTGAGTTACACATGCGCAACTACAGAAATGCACCCTGGAGCCATATTCAACCAGCATGAATGTGCAGTGCAATATCCATTGCGCAGATGCACAACAGTAATGTATGCGGCACAAGTACATGGGGGGGCGTGCCCATGAATAAGCTGCGCAATGGCATATTGAGCCAAAAACACGGGCAAATGAGGAACGAGTCACAGAATGCACCAGACAGAATTGAGCATATAAAAGGAGGCTCAACACACACACCAGATGCACAAGCCATAGCAAGACGCAGCCATGGATGCAGGGCCGTTCTTGATGGAGCAGGTAATGAGGGGTGTGAGGAGGAGGGAGGAACACCAATGTGGCCGAAGAAGGGCCCATCGGTGGTATGCCCATCACAGTCTGTACTGTGCCTGCCTCACCTTTGAGGACTATGGGAATACAGAGATTGTGGGCTGGTACAGTCTGAACAGGGCAATTCTGAGGCAGCTCTGTGAGCTGTGCCATGATGAGTTGCAGGCACCCAGTAGAAGGAATTATGCTATGACGATGGAGACAAAGGTGATAGCAGCAATGTCCCTGCTTGCCACAGGCACCTTCGAGAACTCTGGGGGCAACCACTAGTATATCAGTTGGCCATGTCCCACCTCCTCACACAGTTCCTCAATGCCCTGCTGCCACATGCTGCAGAGTACATAAGATTCCCAAGCACATGGCAGAGCATAAGGCAAACATGCAGCACTTCCACAGGGTGGCATGCATGCTTGGCATGATTGGGGCAATTGACTGCACCCATGTGGCTATACGCACACCATCTGGCCCAGAGTGGGCCACCTACATGAACAGAAAGGGCTATTCCCTCCATCAACTAGCAGATTGTGTGCAGTGCTACTGGGCGTATCATCAATGTGTGCACCACACACCCTGGGAGTATACATGATACATTCATCTGGCACAGCTGCATCCTGTGCCAGAGGTTTGAGCATGGGGAGATCCCCATGGGTCACCTGATAGGTGAGCATGGCATGTGATGGGGTGATAGAGCAGCCGTGAAGGGGTAGACAGGCTCAAGGCACACATGGAGGAGGATGAGTGGGTGGCTGTAGGCAGCATAGGGGGAGGACAAGGGAACAAGCAATGCCATGTGCTAACCAGTATGTGTTACCCCCACAGGTGATGGTGCCTACCCCCTGCACCCCTGGCTACTCACCCCCATCCAGCACCCATCCAATGCTGTGGAGAAGTAATACAATGAGGCACACATCACAACAAGCAACATCATTGAGCGAGTCTTTGGCATGCTCAAGATATGATTCTGTTGCCTAGACAGGTCTGGTGGTGCCTACAGTACAGCCCTGGGAAAACCTGTGGCCTATTCCTGGCCTGCTGCATGCTGCACAATATGGCGATTGACCATGGGATAGCTGTCCAGATGGATGAGGACAACAGCAGTGATGAGGATGGGGAAGGCGATCTGTATGGGGATGCGTAGCCACCCATGCAGAAGAGGGAACCCAGGATGGGTGCCCATGCAGGGAGGCACCGTGACACGATCATACAGGAGCACTTAGGCAACTGCAGATGAGTATCAGACACAACAGTTGTGCATGCACAGAACACCACACACACAGATAGAGGCACACAGCCACACAGGAATGTGTGCAGGGACACAGGCACACACACAGCATGCACAGGAAACACAGCCACACAGCCACATGTCCACAACACAGTGGACAGGCATGGGTGCATGCACACACACACAGGCTCTGCGCTGGACACAGAGAAGTCCATACCCTGACCTGCACATGCACCACAATCACCATCACACATTGCACAGCTTGGCACAGTGGGGCATGTGGGTGGCTCAGTCAGGAGCGGTGGGTGATGTGGCAACACATACACTGGTGTAGCAGGATGTGGCATGGATTGAATGCACCAGCACACAGGCAAGGCCAGCACAGTGCTGCCCTCATCACACCCATGCCACAAGGCCCAGCAGCACTGCATGCACACATGTAAGATGTGCTACATGCCACACATACGTGATAGCACATGCACGTGGGCGTGCTCAACCAAGTGCACACCAGCCAACAGCAGTGGGTAGCAGGATGGGACTACACACCCAGCAAGCCTACTGTGTGGTTCCACGGCTGCCATAGCCACATGGGCCGCCATACCCGGGCTGTGTGGCAGCCACCGACTGCGCAATAGCCACAGGATGTTTAACCAACATATTCTTGGGGGTAGAGGACTGAGACTGTGACCGGATCCTCGCAGGTGTGAATAGTCCAGTGAAGAGAGTACTGCTGGGTGTGTCAGAGATCGGCACATCACAGCACGACTTCAGCCATGCTGGGGTCACCAGTTGCCATGACTGTGGTGTTGATTTGCATCATGGGAGTCCGTCATGCCCTGCCATGCCCAGTGGACACCAGAGATGCGAATACAGCAACGATGGTACAGACAATGCGGTCCAGCAATGCAGTTGTGGCCTCCCGTCGCTGCCTGAGCTCACCTATCAGCTGGGCACATCCAATGTCCCTTCACTCAGCCAGTTGATGTAACTCCACCCACAGTGCATGGATCTCAGTTCCAAGCATTGCCTGGTTGTCCACAACAGCCTGGCGTGCTCATCCAGCATTTCAGCGCCTTCTGCATCCTGGGGCTGATGCTGACCTGCTGGGGGTGTGGTGGCATGTTGTGCAACATCCCTCACCTGGGGAAGCTGCACAGTGGACCACGCAGGTGGTGGGGATTGTGCAGGTGTACTGGTAGCAGCCCCTGTGGTGTGCTGCATGGTGGCCATTGTATCCTGCTGCCTTAGCCCATTTGCCTGCTGGGCCAGCCCCGCAGCCCCGGTGACCACGCCAGCACCCCCTCCATGGCTGGCAACAGTGGCGAAGCCACATGTCACTGTGTGGCCATGGTCAGGTGTTGCCTGCGTGAGTGCCATACTGCCAGTGCTGGCAACCACTTCCTGTGTATGGCACTGTGCCTTGGAAGGCATGTCCAGGCCTGTGCCACCCAGGCTTAGTGCAATGTCATCATCAGCACCCTTCTGTGTCCCTGGTAGAAGTACTGGTATGGCATCCATTAGCAAAAGGCGTGCAAGGGGGTCACAGTCATCCAGGCCTAGGAATTCAAGCAGCTTCACACTGCCCCATCACCGATGGTCAGTGTCCTGGATGCCTGTGGATGTTGATGGTACTGCTTTGTCTGGTTCAACATCATCAGTGGCATCCTGCAACTCACCCCTGAGGTGTGATGGTGCTGTAAAACAGAAAAGCATTATCAGTGGTGACAGTGGCACTCTGCATGCAGTGCTGTGGCCAGTGTGAATGGGGCATGTGCGCTAACACCATGCCTGCCCGCAGTTGGGTATACCTGTGCAACACCACACTTCAGGGCAGTCATACCACAGGCAGTGCACTAGGCAGGCCAGCCATTGTGACTTGATGCAGCACATTGTGTTGACCCCCCCACAGCTGGCATGCATGGCCTCCACACCCCACAAGCCACGACACCAGTGGTGTGCTGCGCAGCTGCCTGTGCCTCTGTGGACCATGCAGTGCCACTGGCATGCACTGTGCAGGCAGCACTGAGGGGCAGCCATGCAACAATGCACACCCTGGAACATGACTCACGGCCACAGTACAGTGCCCATGCTGCAGTCCCACTGCACACAGGTGGTCAATGCCATGCTTGCTGGTCACATGCATGGCATATGCCAGTGCATGCCACACCAGCCATGGGCATGCATCACTGCTGCAGACACATTAGCACGCTGCTGGCATGCACACACTCCCACCCCCACAACCACTGACAATAGACTCATAATGCTGTGATGGGCTGCCACCCATCTGGAATCCACCTCCTGGGACACCATCAATGGTGTCACGGTTGATGGTTGCTGCCACCTTCTCCTCACCCGCTGTCATTATGGGTGCGGTGGTCGGTTCCCCACCCATCCTACTTCGTGACGCCCTGAAGGAGGCCACCTTCTCCTTAATGCACCTGCAGTCTCCACATCTTTTTCTTGCACTCCTGTGCACTCCTGTTATGTCTGCCATGGGCATTCATGTAAGTCGCCACCTCCTCCCACCCGGTGGCATGGTCCTGTGGGGTACCAGTAGCCCCACTCAGCAGTGGCTTCCTGTTAAGGTAGGCCTCACACAAGGCCTGCTGTTCATCTTTCATAAAGTTGGGTCTGCCCTTCAATGCAGGCCACTGCTCCTCAGCTCCCTCCATCACAGTCATGTTACTACTCATGGACAGTCAGACATTGGCCTGATAAGCAGCATGGCAGCACAACATGGAACAGAGCAGCACTGACAACATGCACAGCAATATCATTACACAACACAGTGTGATGGTCCTTACCTCAATGGCTGCAATACCTGTCAGTGACCTGTGCTGTGTTGTGGTGCTTTTATGGCTCAACTCATGCAAATGAGCAACAGCGCAATTGTAATGATATGCTAATGTACGTGACTGTGCCTGGCATTGGAACATGAGGCTATTTGTATACGCTGGCTGAATATTGCAGAATTGAGTTTTCCGCAATACAAGTGCACTGGAACAATTCACTGACACATTTTCTGTGCATGTGTGGTGCACAGCTGCGCACCTGCTATGCACACCATAGGTGGCACACTGTCATGAGTGGCCTATCGTGCACCTGTGTGCACTGTGCGATGTTCCCCTATTGTGCATGCAGACATGTGCACATGCCACACATGCGGACCTGATGCACTGTGTGTCCTCATTGTGCAAGTGTACCAGATTTGTCATGCCACTGACCACGCATTGCCAGATGATACACGATTGGCACGCACACAACATTGTGCAGTGCCATGCAGTGCACATATATGTGGGTCACGGTGGTGACGCTGTACCTCCTTTTTAATGTGCTGTGTTGCACATGTGTGGTACTGTGTAATAGGCCTCTGTTGAGCATGTCTATCACACATTTTCATGTTGTGCAGCCATAGTCCGTAGTTCCTATTGCGCATTATGCACTGTGCAGTTCCATGTGCATGCTTTACAGGCCACAGTACATGCGGTCGGGAACAGTGTGGTGGACAGCAGTTATGGCATGATCCAGATCTCATATGCATTGGGCTCTGAACTGGAGTGACATAGAGATGGACAACCTGGTGGCCCTGGTGGAACCTGTGGTGGAGCAGCTCTTTGGTGTGGCCGATCTCCAGGAGCCACAGTCCCAGGTCTGGGACAGGGTGGCAGTAGGCCTGGAGTGGGGTGCCGCATACTGGGGAGCAGTGCCGTAAATGGTACGGGAACCTCCGAAGGTGGGATCCAGCACAGCTCTGCAGGCTGCAGGACAGTGCATCGGGGGTCAGTGCCGCAGCCAGGTAGGTGTCCCCTTGCACTGTGCAGGCTCCCATTGTCCAATTCCTGTGCTGTAACGTGCACTGCCGGTGCGGCTGCAGGGGGGGCAGCACTGGTGGGTGGTGCATGTCCTATGTTGAGGCACTGTGTACCTGTGCGGTGCACAGTGATGTTGGCCCAGGCACCATACCCCATACGTGGGCCAGTGTCCCTGCCCATGCTGTGTCAGTGCTGTGCACTGTGTCAGTGCTAGGGGGTCTGTTCATGGCATGCCGCTCATGTCCATTTTTCTCTTTCTGTTCCATCCACAGGACCAGAAGACCACAGGAGGGCTAGAAAGGCCACCAGATGGGGCAGGTGGTTCAGTGATGGGGGTGCTGCTGCTGCTGCTGCACTGGCAACTGGACAGGCAGGTGAGTGTGTGCGGCATGGTGTATGGGGCATGGCTGGGACTGGGATGGATGGTGTGGTACAGCAAAGGGCATTGCCGCCATGAGTGGCCACTGCTTGGGGTGGTTCCTGGCTCTACTGCCTGTTACGCTGTGTGTGGCTGGTCCATGTACGTGGCCTCTGTGTGGTGGCATCCCGTTGCTGTCCCTGGTGGGGTGGGGGGGTGTGAGTGTCCCATGGTGTCTGACTGCTGCTGGGGGACTACCATCCTGCCTGAGGGGCCTTTGCACTGTGGAGTACACTCTACAGGTGTGGGTGCATGTCGCTTATGAGAAGCCATGCAGTCTGGCTGTGGGGCGCTGCTGGGTTTGCTGTTGCTGTTGACTGTGCGCGTGCTATTGCTGGTTACATCCACCGGTGAGTGCATCAGCTGTCCTGTGCACACACATGGGGAGGCGCGAGCTCTTTGTGGACCGTCACGTATTGCCTGTTCTGTGTCCCCTCTCATTGGTCAGGCTGGGCCACCAGCTCAAAGACGACAGCCAGGGTTGATTGGAGGGGAATGCTGCACCTGCTCTGGCTCATCCAGTGCCACATTGCACAGACAAATGTGCAAATTAGGATTGGCCGGCGTCGTCTAGAAACCACTCTGGACCTTGTGAGGGAGGTTCACCGGCTGCAGATGTTGCTGCGGCATCAGTGACACTAACTTTTCCTCCCTCCATACTGTGTCTTGGACTTCCCCAGCTCTCCTCAGCTTTGTTTGATTTTCCTTTATTTCACCTGCATGTTTGCTCCCGGACCCATTCTCCATGTTGCCCACATTGTCCCTCCTTGCGTTTCCCCTTCTCTGTTAAGTGTTGTGTGCCCTGTTGACAACCCTCTGTTCCAGTTCACCTGTTATTTAGTAAAGGATTTATATTTTTGCACATCTGAGTCTGTGCCTCCTTTGCATGCAGGCTGCTGCTCTTTGCTGACATTGTTCTGTGGTGTTCTTGGGTGTGTCCCCTTCAGTCCCAGTGCTGTGCCCTTTGTTTTGTGCTGTTGTGTGCACAGGATCCTGTGTGCCGTGTCGCTCTGTATCACGGGCCCTTGGGCTTTATCTGTACACCTGCCCTGTGTGTGGTCCACTACCTTGTGTCCCTGTTTGCCTGTGCTGGCCTACCCTCCACCTGCCATGTTGCTCTTGCCAGTGCTGGTGTGCTGTGCGGTGCTGGTCCCTGTGTCCCTGCATGATGGCATGGATTGTGCCCCTTGTTACCCAGTGCATGTGTGTCTCTTTTACATCAGATCACTGTATGTGCCTGGTGCCCTCACATCATGGCTGTGGCATTGTCCCATACGGTGTTTCCTGTCAGGGTTGTGGTGATGTGGTGTGATGGGTCTGCCGGCATCCATTCCATCAGGGTGGGTGGCTTGGTGTGTTTGGTGACCTGTGTTTGTGTTGTGCAACTTGCATTCTCTGTTGCCCCATGGCCATGTGCCTCTGCTATGCCTCCTGGGCACTGTCCCCTTGTGCTTTGGATCTGCCATGGCTGGCTTGGCACTCTGCTCTTGTGCTGCCCTGCCTGTGTTACCCTTTGCCTGTTGAGCTTGCTCAGTCTGCTGGTTGCTGCATATTGTCATGCTCCTGTGCAATCATGGTTGTTCCAGTGCATATCTGGTTGCACAGTGGTGCATCCTTGCTATATTCAGTGTGGTTTGCACCTGCGCATGTCATTGGCGCATCTTTTGAATATGGCACCAGTTTCCTATGGTGCAACAGCATTGCACTGCGCATTCCATTGCACACATTCTGGGCGCACTTTTGAATACCCAGGCCACTATTAGTAAACAATCTGTTGTCTTTAGAACATATCACCTCAGAGAGCTGTTGAATAATTATGTGGGAAAATACACAATATCGTCAAGAAAGCCACTAAAGACAGCTAATAAGGCTTTTCGAGTCTTTAGAGGATACGTTTATTTACACTGATGATCCAACATCCAGTGATTAGGAAACAGATATTGAGATATTGTGCCAGCTCTCAGTAATATAAAAATGCAGGACACAGAGAACAGAATGACAGGAAAAAATGGTTTGGTGGTGGAGTCAGTACCAAATGATCAGGGGCGCAGTGACAAGCTGGCCTATGGCAGATGCAGAGGCAAGACGCTGGGTTTAAAGTTCACAGAACAAAATGTACTTTTATTGCTTCAAATGTAAGTTGTTGCTCCAGAAAAGCATAATCAGTCAGTTCAATTTCTCCAGCCTGGTCAGGTAACATAAAGATTAACACAAAACAGTTCTTTCAGACTGACTTGACAAAGGAATCTTTGAACCACATATGTGGGCCAGCAGTTTGTTCAATATACAGTCTCAAACAAAACATACGGTTTGTGGGCCAGCAGTTTTGAATGCACAGTCTGAAATAAAATACAGACAGTTTTTCCTTTTTGCCTTATTAGTAGGCTGTTATCAGCAGTACATTGTACTCACCTTGGCTTTCTGCTCTGGTTCCTGTCTCACATTTCACCCGCCATCTTGCAGGGTTCTCTGCCTAGAAGACTCTGCTCCCTGTAGCAGATTCCACCTCCTAACTATCTCCTTGCTAGATTCTCTCTGCCTTTCAGCAATCCCTCTAAATAGCAACACTTGAGGAGGCACTCCCCCTTGCCTGTTCATGTTGCATTCCCTGCATTTCCTCAGCCTCAAACAAGAGGTTAACCTCTTGTTTCCCAGTGTAGGGTTTACAGTGTCACAGGTGCCATTTCAGATTTCAACGGGGGGGCAACAACCATCAGTCAGAGGGGCTGTGGGGGCAGGGCCAGGGACTGATTGGGACATGTAGGCCATGGCCACCGTAAGTTAAGTTATACTTATGCTGAAAATTCTTCCTTGGAACTATCCCACGCTATAGTAAGCCTCTTCGCATGAAGCTGGACCCTGAAGCCCCTTGTGCAACCACCTTGAGGTGGACCCCCATTCATGGTCCTCATCTCCAAGTCTGGAAATTCACGTGACCCCAACTCTCATTCTGGCAGGAGACCCAGACTGGACCCTCCTTCAAGGAACAGGACTTGCTCCTGACTACTGTGGGACTAGCAACCCCAGGGTCCCACAAGTAGCAGTACCAACAAGGGGTAACCAGATCATTTGGCGCCCGTGACTAAGCCTTGCCTCAGCACCAAGTCATCCCCACCCATTTGCACAGTTACAGCTGTGGGCACTGTTTGAAATCAGGACCTGAACTCTAGGGTCAGCACTAGGCCAGCAGAGGAGTCTCTCTTTCAAAGAGATGAGCCTGATACCCTTCACAGTGACACCCCAGGCATTGGGTACCCTTAGCTCCTCCTCCACCTGGTGCTTAAAACTCTAGCCTTCCTCCCGATGGTATCAAGTGTAGCAAGTAGCAAGTTTCTGGAACCCAGTTCTAAATCAGGTAAAAGGGAAACAGTGTGCTGATCCTGATGGCACAGAGTATACAGTACTACAGATAGGGAATAAGACTTACTAAAAACAGTACAGTACAATTTAAATAAAAAGAGCTGGTGTTGGGCAGAATAAACTGGCAGTATTCCCCTCCCTAACATTTGAACTCAACAATGTGCATGATCATCCATTAATATAAGACCACTAAGATGTTTAATTGCTGTCTAGTCAGTGCTCTCAGTCACTCACTCACCACCAGTTGTCTTGAATTTTTTTTTTGCTCTCCTCCATTCTGCCTACCATCCTGCTGCTGTGACTGGTCAACTGCAAATTCAGCAGTACTGTCTGTGCAGTGCAGACTGCCACCACGCACACTGGGCCTGGGGTTGGTTTTACCGGTCAGTCACGCAGTCTGGTCCTCACACGGTTGGGATGGGAGTCTACTTGAGTCTGCTGGCGACATCACAGGGTGGGTGACCAGCCAGTGACTACAGTGACAAAGAGATCAGACTGCAGAGTAAGGAGTAGAGTCAACGGTAGTTACTCGCTCGCACTCTGAGCACTTTTTCAGCTCATTGAGACAGACAACCGAACATGGCAGTTGGCAGACTTCTTCCGCTTAGACTGGTAATGTCCATGATGGTCTGTTGCCTCCTGCCTCTGACATCCGTCCGTTAGCCAATAGCTGGGTCATGCTCAGCGCTCTTATACATGTGCAGTGCTAGCTCCAACCCCAATGGTGCTAGGGAGACTGCTGGGAGTGAGAGTTTGAGTTTTATTTGCTGGGTGGCAGCAGTCTGAGTCCAGTGCCAGAGAGAAAGATTTAAAAAAAGGCCAGGCATCCTCCAGGATGACTCCGACCATCCCCTGCCACACGGGGAAAATAAAATTGCGGATCATCCATCCTCCAAGACCCAGAAAAAAAAACAGGCATCATGTAGGTGGTTTTGTTGGGGGTGCGCAGCATCACTTTATAAGAAACAAAACAGCCTGGTAGTGGTGGTGGGGGCACTGCCCCTCGCCCGATGGTGCCCCTGCAGATGAAGAACCTGTAATTATTTCAAAGTACACATCCATTGGTGAGTCAAATAAAGTCACTGCAGAATTACACAGTAAAAATGACAAGTGTAAATTGAGGCACATATCAGTAGAGGAATGCAAATATCAAGTAAGGAAATCTTTCAACAAACTGCAATTTGAGTCAGCAGTGGATAAAAGAATATGTGTTTCTGATGTGACAAGTATAGAAATTTGCCCTCCCCAAAAACACCTTTGTTATCTGTGTCTACATCATAGTGCAGCAGTAATGTAATCACATACAGACAAAATGGAAATCATACTAGGGCAAGTGGTCATCTTAAGAAAATTGATGAAACACAACCCAGTGTCACAAATCAGGAAAATCCGGGAAAAAAACAATGTCAACCGCTCAATGCAAAATAAGAAGCAAAAATGCCAGGCTCGTACTCAATTTTAAGCAGCATATGATAAAGAAGAGTGTAGTCAGAGTGACAAAGTCTATTTTCCAACTGCAAAATGAAGGAAGCATGTGGTCTCAAAAGGGCACAGTAACAGAAAGTCCACAGAAGTGCAAACTGCAAATGTTGTCAGTAACCCACATGAAACTGAATGGTCATGCACAGTGACAGATACATGTATCAAGCCATTCTGTTTTCCAGTAGGTGTGTGTCACTGCTTTCCAGGTGAAGTTTCTGAATCTTGGGGGAAGGGACAGAGCTTGGTTTCCACACTGTCTGCATTTAGTCCTAGTGAATGGTGAGGGGCTGCCAGAACTGGGGACTAAAGCCTTTTGTTTATCTACAGTGACAGGTACAGTGTGTGACTGGTGAACAGTAAGGGACTGGCACCACTGGAGACTGAAGCCCTCTATAAATCCACAGGGGGAGATGCAGAGTAGAACAGACAGTCCAGGCATTCCACACTGTGATAGATATAGTGCTGATGAAAGGTGGCAGACTGACAGCACTAGAGGCTGAAGCCCTCTGTTTTTTTTTAATTTTTTTTAAATTTTCATATTTATTCCTCCTCTCCTCTCCTCTCCTCTCCTCACCTCTGACCTCCTCAGGAGCACCAAGGAGTCATCCTTCTGCGGTCCGCCCTACCTGGACAGTCCTCCGTCACCCATGTAGCCTCAGATTACCCCCCCCGGGCGGGGACGAGGTGGGTCCCAACACCCCGAGCAGCCAGCAGAATCAGTCAGGAGGGTGCCAGGCGGGCAGCCACAGATTGAGAGCAAGCTCCAGTGCTCATGGAACCAACGTCTGCCCCTCCTCCACCCCTTCTCTACATCTTCAATGCTTGCTGCATCTCCAGCCTCTGCCAGAGGGCAGCTAAGCACTGACCAGGGACCCCTTTCCCTCCCTGGAGAGGAGAGCTGTCCTCCGGTTGTTCAATCCTCTCCCTCCCCAGCCGACCCCCAGCAGCCCTGGCTCGTTCCTGAACCTGGGTCACCAGCATGGCGTGAGGTGTGGCATCCAGTGCCTCAAACCTCAGCACCACCGGGCTGGCCTGAAGCCCTCTGTTTATACACATAGGTAGATACAACATGGGTAGGGATAGTGCAAGGTTCTCATATTGATGGTTTCAGTGCTGTCAAAAGCTATGGGATGGGCAACACTGGGGCCACTCTACTGTCTTCATGTCCACAGTCTCTATTGTCATGTCATTTTAACAGGCCACTACCTTCTGGGACAAAATATGCTTCCCAATGTTACCCATAAACTTGCCTTCTGTGACCTTCAGAGCATATCCTTGTGTCCTGCTGGAGAACATATCCATATGTTCAATCCTGTCAATACCTCTGAGAATGGGTAGACTGAGATCATGTCCCATCTCAGCCTGCTGTTCCACAGGGACAAGCAAAAGGATGAGGAGCACCCACATATGCAGAAAGCACCAGGACCACAAAAATATTATTCAAAGTTCTTTATTTAACTAAAGTGCATAATGCACCCACACATAGTGAGCATATAAAAGTGGCAGCTGAAACTCTCTGAACCTAACATTTCTCCTAGCCCCTGCCTGGCATTATGAGATTGATTCCCTTTGATGATGCCTGGCAGAGGCTGGGAGAAACATTACTTTCAGAGCTGCTCAGCCACCACTTTTTTATGTTCACTCTGTGTGGGTGCACTATGCACGTTATTGAAATAAAGAACTTAGAATAATATTTTTGTAGTCCTGGTGCTTTCTGCATATGTTGGGTACACCTCATCATTTTGCTTGTTTCAGTTTTTTCATTGCTGAGCGCCATATTACTTGTCCTGCTGCTCCAAATCCATTTTGCTTTGTTCCACAGGGAGAAGATGGTAACAACTACTAGTAAACATAAATGTGGGTAGTATCTGTTAGATCCTTCCAGGCGTTCCTGTTTTGAGAATGCAGCTTCCCCTTCACAGTGATAATTAAACAGAATGCCCACCAGCAAATTTCTTTTTAATTTTAGTAATGAACACATTCTCTTTACTGCTGCAGTAATGTAAACACTGGAGGAAATATGAAGAAACTGATCGAAGGTAGCTTACAAAAGATGTCAGTGGTCATTTTATGTGACTGCATAAATATGCAGAACTAAATTCACTGCCACTAGCAAGTGGCAGATGGGGGGTGGGGTTTGTCAACACAAAAAGTGATCTTGGTTTGCACTCAGGAGTGAGAAGATTAGTTTTCCTATATGGGACAGTGAACCACATGGTGTAAAAAGCTGGTGTTATGGAAAATATGATGGCTCATAATGATCTACATGGCCCATTTTCTTAAAGCAGCAGTTTGGTTATCAAAGAAGAAAAAAGGTGGGTCGGAATTGACAACCATCTGACATTTTTCACAATCCCCCATGCAAAAATGAATACCGACACAATTTATCTTGCTGCAGTATAAGACTGCACCAAAGAATTCAGCATCTATGCCAAGCTGGTGTTTCTCTGCTTAGCATATGTCTTGCATTCTTTCAGCAGGGTCTTTATAGAGTACAATACCACAATACATTGTCTTGACCTTATCCTCACTTCCATCTGAATGCACCCTAACCCTCTTCTGCCCTGATATCATGAGGTATACCACTTACTTCTCAATTTTGTGTGACTCCCACTCTACCCTAGAGCACATGCCCTCGTTCCAGTACCTAGGGATTACAATCAACGAGTCCCTCTCCTTCAATGAACATATACAAAATATTACCATGGCTTCCAAAAGGAGGTTAGGGGCCCTATATAGGCTTCAGTTCTACCTCCAGGCAGTAAGAGGTTCTACCCATCCAGGACTATAGTAATGTGGTATATGGCGCAGCCTCTGAAACCAGCCTGTACAGAGTCCATACTACCCTCAACAAAGCATGCCACTTTATTTTAGGTGCAGATCACCTTACTCACACATGCAAAATTTATATTGAAACACAATGGCTTCCTCTCATGGACCAAATCAAGCTCCACTCCTGCCATCTAGGAAAGAAGGCCCTGCTAGGTCTTGCACCCCCCTCTCTACAAACCTTATTCCATCCAGTCCTGGCTGAGCACTCCATGAGAAGTGTTACAAGAAATGCCCTAGCAGTACCTTTCAGAAGAACTGCCTTGGGGAGGTGAGCCTTTGCTGTAAGGGCCCCCAACTGGCTAAATGAGCTCCCCCAGGCCACTACTAGCCTTACTCACCTTGGCCAGTTCAAATATGAAATTCGGAAGTCCATCTCCCCTCCAGTACAATGTTGCTGTAAAGAATACCCTAGCCATTTTCTAGCCCTCCCAGCACCCACTGACTCGATGTGGCTTGGTTGCAGTGACCGGTGGCTCCTAGGAATCTCCCACTAATCCCCACCTATGCACCACTTGGTTTCCCTGATCCACTTAGCCCTCCTGACCCTCCATACCCCCCACCTCCACACCCGCTTAGCCCCCCTGACCCTTAAGCTATCACCCACCATTCTGCTCTCCCCCTCACCCATCTAGCCTGTAGCCTACTCTCCCTTAATGGCTGTACTTGTCGGTGGTCACAGTACTTGTTTCCTCTTGGAACCTATCTAAGCTCTTTGGCTGCATTCTAGGAATTCTCATACTTTGTACATAGTTGGAATGTGCACTTTATTCACCTAATCTGTTATGGGACTATTTTCCTCTGAATTACATTATGTAATTAAGTGATGTCTTTTGCAATGTATTTTGTCTCTCTCCATCCTTCTATTTGTAATGCTGTTTAGCCTTTTTAATGATGTGTAGCTGACAATGCCATCTAGCTGCTTCTGTTTTTCTCCACTGTCCATGTACTTGATGTTCTCCCACCCTCTGTTCAATGAGGATCCTTTGTAAATGAGCTTTTAGCTCAAAGGTTGTAATTCCGATTTTATAATAAATAAATAAAAATAAATAAAATATTTAGTGCTTGATTAAGTAAAGCTGTATCCACATTTCCTCCCCATAGACCAAGTTAACTTTTTCAATGCCAAAAAAAAAGGAAAAAGACTAGCAATGCATTCCCTTACCCTGAATAAATGTAATATGGGGTGGTATTATACTTTTACATTCTTGTGTTCTATGATTCTAATATGTTCACCTATTAAGTTATGAGGCTATGTCGAAGTTTGCAAATGCGGGCTCATAACCTTGGTAATATTCAATATTTTTACCACAAATTTTCAACAAAGCCATTTTGCTACAGTGACTCATGAATGTGACAATTGTCACTTTTCAACTCCTGCCCAAAATGTGTGCTTGCAGCCCAAAAGTTGATTTTGCAGTCACTACATGACATCACCGTTAGGCCAGGAGTTGAATGTTTTCTCTGCTCTTCTTTATGAGGCAGGGTCATCACAAGGCTGTGTTGAATGTTTAGTGTGAAAATATTTTAAAACAAATAATAATAATTTTCAATATTTTTAGCCCAGATTCCGCTCCTGCAGCCTTATTGGCTCTGGCCAGAGTTTGTTGTATCTGCTCTTACTTTTATAGTATTGTTGTTACTGGAAAAGAAAGCTCTGACAAGATTTTAAGAACATAAAAATGGAATACTCTAAAAGCCTTCCTTCAATGTGTGGACATGGTTGGCACCATTGTTAGAAACAAGCAAACAGAGTCCAGAGCACAAGGCCCCCCAGTGGTAAATCTGAGAAGTTAAACATTTTCTGCTACCTAATTTGGCTATTTTCTTACTTGTATCCCCATGGAAAAGGGGGATCTCTTAGTCTTCATATTGGAATTTCAACATGAACAAGCCAAATCACCAGATGCCTATGTGGAAACCCACAGTTTGGTCCTTACTATGAAATACCTATAGTGGCCACTCTTTTTTTTCCCCATCCCCAGATGCCCTCCTTCAGAGGAGTGCTCCATCCCCATCACCCTGATGTCTGCCAGGACTCACCTTGTCCAGCTGTCTTCCCCCAAGGCTTACCCCCCAGCAGGGTCAGTGGGGTCTCACAAACCCCACCGAGGCACAGATCCAGTTTGGACCAATGCACCCAGCTGGCCAGGTGTGGGGCCTGTGGGCACTCCTGTTCATCCTGCTGCCAAGAATGTTTTTCCATTTTCTGCCTGTGGGGATGTGGCGTGCTTTGACGTCAAGGTACTCATGCTGACATCTGCCATGTTCCCCTGCCTTCTCTTGGCTCAGGCTGCTTTTCCCCTGGCTTCCACCGGGGGCCAGTCAAGCACCAAGCTCTTCCATGCCCCCAGAGGAGATGAGAAGCCCATGGATGTTCAATCCTCCTGCCCCCACAGCCACCCCTCCAGCACCTCAGGCTCACTCTGAACTAGGGTCATCAGGGCAGCAAGCAGTAGCACTACTGCTGCACTAGTAGGCTCGCTGCAGTGGCTACTCTTATATACAGTGCATGGCCTAAATTGGCTCATTTCGGTTCTGTCCACACTAGTGTTTTTTATCGTTACAGGCAGCCTGTAACATCACAAAAACTGCAGACATGTTTCGCATCCACACTACAGCACGGTTTTAACGTGCTCTGAACCATGCTTGAAACCTGATTGGAACAGTTTTCAAGCACAGTTTCAGCCCAGCATGATTGCCTTAAACCATTTTAACAGTAGTGTGGAAACAAACTGTACTGTAAAATGGTTTAAGGCAACCTCTGTGGACTTTCTGAGATAGATTTGTGCTACCTAAAAGAAAAGGGAATAATTTTACTTACATCCCCTACCTCACCATCAGAACCTGAATTGATTGGTGCTTTTTTACTCTGATCAGTTGACATGCCTGTACTTGAGTATCCCAGCATGCATTGGGGCACCCACAATGCTTTCCGGTATTGCCACAAGCATGCATGGGAACTCCAGTGGGTAGCCTCAGTGTCAGATGCTAGTGTGGACGCACTGACAACTGTTCTGAAAACCATTACACAAAACATTTTTCAAAACATTTTGAAAAAGTGCTGGTAATGTGGACAGGGCCTTAAAGTAAGGGACTCCCACCTAGGTAAATCACAGTTGACCATAGGGAGCATGCTTAAAAGAGTACCACAAAGCACCCAAACATATTTTAAGACTAGCATGCTGTGGTCTGTGTGTTCTGCCTCTCTGCCCTTAAAAGTATATGGCTGTCAGCTTGAAAAAAAACCTTTTTCCTAATGGTTGTAAGTGGAAGCAAACTGTGATAACAATTCCAGCATTATCCTGTTAAACATAACTTTGTATTTGGACACCAAATTATTTAGGGCATTATTATTTTGATTAAATACCCACTTAGCACTGCACATAACCATGGGTTTTACTAGAAAGCAAGCTTTGGTGGCTGGGTCAAAGACAATGAGTTCCCCAGAGGAGGTGACATCCCCTATGTCTACCCAACACCTTGCTACAGCCCCTGCTACTGGGATTACTGGTAGATGAACTGGTGAAACAACAGCCCCTACTGGGTTTCATTTGACTCCCAACCCTACAGAGGATATGGGAAATAAGTATAATAAAGGGAAAAGAGGTGATAAGGTTACTCCAAAAGAGCCTAGGACAAATGCTGCTAAAGTTAAGACTTCTACCAAGAAACATAGGAAATCTGAAAAGCAGTATGTTACATCAAGGCAGTTTAAAATAAGTGAACACTTACTGAGCCTATTGCCATTTCCCCCTCCTGTAGTATTGGGAGTTCCATTAGTGTTACAATGTGAACACGATTTCACTTACTCCTAAGGCTAATGACACTAACACACACATTAGCTTGCCAAATACCAGTACACCCTCTCTTAAGATGGAAGATGGTAATTCTAAGGAGAATTTGCAAGGCAACTCCATCTCTGTGGTTGCCTCTCTTAGTATAACTTGTGACCCCTCTTCTAAATCCCTCAAGTCTCTTGAAAATTCCCCTGAATACTTTAGTGAATCCAACCCAAGGCCAATTTAGCTCTATGATTTAAAATGTATTGCAAGTGAGCTTCAAGAGGCTATAAATTGTCTAAAGAGAAAGGAAAGAAAACATTGTTTAACCAGGAGTAGCACACTAAGTCAAAGCTCGTTTCCAGATGCGACCTGGGAGCACAAGGAAGTTAAGTGACTTGCTCAGGATCACACAGCAATGTAATGACCCAGGAATGGCCTCAGTATCAAACATCTCACATCAAAAAAAGTCGCCTCTTTAAAGCAACCATTTTCTTAGTCAGTTGCTAACTATCCAACTTGTCTTAGCGAGGAGCTAAAAAACTTAATTCAAAACCCCTATGCTGCTCATCTTATTACAATAGACCACCTGATTATTTTTAAATTTGAATTTGATATTCTAAAAGAAAATATAGCCATAAATGGCTGTAGACTTGATGATATCATTTAGAAATTAGAAAAATTAATTTCACAGGAGGGATTTCTGTTGATTGTTGAGGAAGCTCCACCCTTAATTTGCCCTGATTTTCCATCCATCATTACTCCAGATACACCTGCTCCAGAGGGTAAAAAATAAAAGAAAAAAACATTGCATAAAGGGGACTAGCAAGAACAAAAAAGTAAGCATTAATAAAACTGAAGAGGGTCTAACCCCTGATGTTTTGATTTTACAGCAGGCTAGTGAAGCTAATGGTGCTTCTGCAAGTCCTCCTCAAATTGTACTCTCGGTGATGCTATCACTATTCCCTTGTCATATACCCCAGCTGCTCCACTGGAGACATGTACTCAATCAATGGCTCCCTTTATGGAAATTTTAGCAACTCAATTGAGTAAATTTGAACTTGAGCTAAACACTTTTAGGAATGAGTGGAGCAACTGGAGTAATAAAGATACACCTGTCCCCAGGGTGGACAGTAGCGTGTGTCCACTAAGAGATGCCCATTTTCAACCATCTACAGTATTTCTGGCAAAGGCAAACTCAACCGCAGTGATTGTCAAAATAGAAACAATTCAAAACAGATATTACTAGCTGCACCATTTTGTGTCTATATGGTTTCAGTTGTACAGAAGAACTATCCTATAACATAATGAAGGGCAAGATTGTGCACCTCTTGAGGGCAGCTACCAGAGCTGATATCACATCTGCTGATATTGATCAGATATGGAAAGATAGGGACATGGATGAGGTGAAATGCATTTTTATTTTCTGTTCTGCACCTCGCATAGCTAATCAAATATGGCTTAGCAATGAGTATCTGAAAAATTGGGTTATATAGTGGACTACATTAACAGGAAGGCTTTAAATATTTTTAATAAAGCTTATTCAAATCAACCTAAACAACTAAGTGTAACCCCCGGACCCCTGACTTTTAGCAAAATGACAGGTGGCATGCTGTTGAAGCTGACAGCAGTATCTGGCGGGGACTGGGTTCAGGGAGGATAAGGTTACCCGGCACAGGGGGCCTAGGTTTGGCTACTCTGCACAGGAGCACCCAAGTAAATCCGAACACAGGAAGCAATAACTGTAATGTCCAGAACCAGGAATGGGATTCTACAGTGTGGCTTTTATTCACATCTGAACACAAGCTGAACAAACAAAGCATAGACGGACCCCCACAGGGCTACATTCCAGGTAATGCAGATTAGAGACAACAGAACACTTCTTCATTATTTCCAGCCCTCAGGCTCTAGACAGCAGGCACACACGCCAACTTGCAGCTTTGGGTTCACAGCCTACTTGCCACTCGTGGGTTTTCCCCACAGGCCCAGCTCCCCAGCTGGCCACTTGATCCATGGTCCATTTTAGGAAATGAACCAGTTTTCCAATTGGTGGCTCCCCAAACCACCTTAGAGCCTTCGACTCCTAGAGGGAATTTTCCTTCCAATCCCGCATCTGGGTACTTCCCTCATCACTGGCCAAGTGCATGAGGCAAAGTAGAAATCCACAGAGCAAATTCATAGAGGTGGACCTGATCACTAAAGATAGGGGGTCTCCCACCTTCAGCTCCCACAATCCATAACCGGCCATTTCTCTGGAAACTAAACTCTTTTACTGAAAGCTTGGCAATGTAGATTACTGGGTAGACGTATGTCACATCTCCTCTACATGTCTTGACTTCTCATATGTGCTGGACTTGAACGTACTTTTACTTTTGGCTAAGCCTATTACTCTAGGCCTCCCACTACTTCAGTAGTCCAATCCCCACTATCACACAAGTCCCAGGGTGAAAACATGGGTCCTTTAGAAAGAGCAGAAACTCACCCTCAGGTTACAGGTGCCCCACAGGCGAATCACAAAATCTTCTTGTTTCCCAAAAACTCGTGGATCAAATGAGGCAGCTTCTCCACTAGCAGAAGACCAGGGGGTTACCCCTGGAATATGCAGAAAACCCCTCCTGCCCCGTCCCCTGAGGGATAGGGCACTGAGACCCGAATCAGTAGTCTCCACCACTTTAAAACTATCTTCTGTGTCTCTCTCTCTTTAGGTGGAAACAGACACCTTTTTCCTGAATGTAGCTCTATGTCAGGGCTGAGGCTCCAAGAGCCTAACACAGAGCTGCTGTGCTCCTCTCTCAGCAAGCTCCAAACTCCAACTGACCTACAGACTACTGTTCAAACCTCCCAACATTCTATTCCAACTTCCTGCTGCAGATTCCATTGCGGCTCATGCAGCTGTGACAGTTCTATGGTGATGTCATCCCTCAGTCTCAGCTGAGACTGAGAAACATAGAAACATAACATAGACTTTGATGGCAGATAAGGACCGCTAGGCCCATCTAGTCTGCCCATTTCCCTACCTACAGGATAGGCCGCAGATCCTAGTTAACCAACAGCCTATATCTTCCTGCCCCCCACAAGAATTGCCTTATGTCTGTCCCATGCATTCTTGAATTCTCCCACAGTTTTAGACCCCACAACTTCCTCAGGAATGCTGTTCCATGCATCCACTACCCTCTTTGTGAAATAATACTTCCTCACATGCCCTGAACCGCCCTCTCTATCTTTAAATTGTGTCCCTTGTTCTTGCAAGTCTCTTTTTCTGAAAGATGCTACCCTCTTGGACTTTGTTGATTCCTTGAGGTACTTGAAAGTTTCTATCATGTCCCCCTCTCCTTTCTTTCCTCAGGGTATACATATTAAGCTCCTTTAGTCTCTCCTCATACGGCTTCTCTTGCAGACCCTGCACCATTTTAGTTGCCCTCCTCTGGACTGCCTCTATCCTGTCTATGTCCTTGCCGGAGATGGGGTCTCCAGGTGGACACAGTATTCCAGATGGGGTCTCACCAACTGTCTGTACAGAGGATAACAACTTCCTGTTTTCTGCTGCTGATGCCTCTCCTATACATCCCAGTATACCCCCAGCCCTCCCTACTGCCTTCTCACATTGCTTGCTAACCTTAAGGTCATCTGATATGACTACCCCCAGGTCCCTTTCCTGTTTTGTTGTTGTTACTACCTCCCTACCCATTGTGTATTCTTCCTCTGGGTTCTTGTTTCCCAGGTGCATTATTTTGCACTTTTTTGCATTGAATCCTAGCTGCCATACGTCTGACCATTCCTCCAACCTTGCCAAGTCCCTTTTCATCCTTTCCACACCTCCTTGTGTATCAACCCTGAAGCAGATCTTTGTGTCATCTGCAAAAAGGCATACTTTCCCTTCCAGTCCCTCTGCAATGTCACTGATGAAGACATTAAAAAGGACTGGACCCAATACTGACCCTCTGTGGTACCTAGTAAACCGCCCTTTCTTCAGAGTGGACTCCATTTACAATTACCTTCTGTGTCCTGTTGTCCAGCCAATGTTTTACCCAGGCTACCACCCTGGGACCCCTCCCAGGCTGGTTAATTTGACTATCAATCTTTTGTGGGACTGTGTCAAATGCCTTGCTAAAGTCTAGGTAGGCCATGTCCACAGCCCTCCCTGGTTTACTACTTTGGTCACCCAGTCAAGAAATCTATTAGATTCATCTGACATGACCTTCCGCTGTGAACCCATGCTGCCTTGGATCCTGTGCTCCACTGACCTCTAGGTACTCAACTATTCTTTCCTTCAGAGTGACTCATCACTTTCCCTACCACAGAGGCCAGACTGACAGGTCTGTAGTTTCCTGCCTCTGTCTTGGTCCCACTTTTGTGAGAGGGAATCACATCCGCCTTCCTCAGTCCTCGGGTACTACACCATCCTCCATGATTTATTAAAAAGAGTAGCCAGTGGTTTCACTAGTTCCTTCCTTAATTCTTTTAGAATTCTGGGGTGAATTCCATCAGGACCCATTGCTTTGTCCACCTTCAGTTTTAGGAGTTCTTGTAGAACCCTTTCTTCTGTGAAAGGACTGGGATCGACCCCCCTATCAGGAGTGCTTCTGTTAATTGGATTAGGCACCTCCACCTCCTCTTTTGTGAATACTGAGCAGAAATATTTGTTCAGTATTCCTGCTTTCACTGTCCCCTCTGCCCACCCACCGTTCATTCTATTCAACCTCACTATCCCTCCTTTGTCTTTCTCGCTCACTGATGTGCCTATAAAGGTTTTATCCCCCTTCTTAACTGGGTTGGCTATCTTTTCCTCAGTTTGGGCCTTTGCTATTCTGACTTCCCTCCCTGCTTCTTTCTGCCTTAACTGGTACAGCTCTCTGTCCTGCTCCTTCTGTGTTTCCTTATACTTCCGGAATGCTATCTTTTCTTCCTGACTTTCACAGCCACCTCTCTTGAGAACCATAGTGGCTTTTTCTTTCGTTTTTTGTTTATTTTGCTTCACACAAAGGCTTGTTGCCTCTGTGATGGCAGTTTGATAATTCCCATTGTTGCTCCACACCTCCATCTAGCCTGTTTGCTAGTGCTTTTCTGAGGCACTCTCCCATCTTGCCAAAGTCAGCCCTCCTAAAGTCCAGTACCCTCATTTTTGTGTAGCTTGACTCTGTAGCTGGTTTAACGTGAACCACACTGTTTGATGGTCACTTGTCCCCAGATGGCAACCTACTTCTAGATCTGAGATCCTCTCACTGCCCCGTTTGAGAGTGAGGTCTAAGATTGCTCCCTCACAAGTGGGTTCCAAAACTAGCTGTCTAATGCCTGCCACCTGTAGGGCATCAAGAATGGCCCTGCTGTTGGATGTGGCTGCAGCAAATGTGCTCCAGTTAACATCTGGCATATTCAGGTCTCCCATCAACAGTATCTCCCCTTTCTCTGCCATTCTAAGAATGCCTTACATCATATCATTGTCCATTCCTTCCCCTTGACATGGGGGTCTGTACACAACCCCTGTGTGGACTGTGGTGCCCTTTCCAGTCTCCAAGGTGACCCACAGTGCCTCCTCTCCTCCCTGTTTACTCTTTTGTTCAGTTGCTTTTATCCCTTCCTTTACATAGAGAGCTACTCCTCCCCCTCTTCTCCCCTGCCTGTCTCTCCTGTAGGTTATGTGCCTGGTATGTTAACATCCCAGTCATGGTTCTCTGTGTACCATGTTTCTGTGACTGCTCGATGATATCCAGGCATCCTTCTTCCATTAAGGCCACCAGCTCAGGGAGCTTGTTGCCCAGACTACGGGCATTGGTACTCATTACCCTCCATTTCCTGATGGCCTTACCCCCTTTTGCCCCATCCCTGTCCTTCTTGCCTTTGTCACTTTCTCGATTTACCCTTGCCCATCTCCCTATCGACACCTCCATGTTGGTGTTTGCCACACTTACTACCGTGATTGTTGGGGGGCTAGGATTTTCCTGCTCCTTTCCAGTGCCTCCCCCCTTGGCTAGTTTAAAAGCTTGCCAATGAAGCATTTAAACCTATCACCTAGGATCCTGGTTCCCCTCCCGGACAGATGCAGCCCATCATGCCAGTATAGGCTTGCATCACTCCAGGTAGACCCCCAGTCCCCAATGAAGCCAAATCCCTGAGCTCCGCACCAGTTTTTCAACCACTGATTGAATCCCATGGTACGGAACACCCTAGCCTCTCCTATGCCATAGATGGGTAGCACCTCCGAGAAGGTTACCGTGCGTGCTACTTGACTAAGGCCCCTCCCCAATTCCACAAACTCTTCCTGCACTTCTCTAATCCCTTTCTTGGCCAGGTCATTTTTCCCTAGGTGGACAATGACATCCAGCTCCCTCCCCTGTGCAGCTGCTCTGGCAATCCTGAGGATTCGCTCCCTGTCCCTCCAAGCCATGGCGCCAGGCAGGCACCTTACCTCCCTCTCCCCTTCCTTGCCCAGTTCTACCTTCCTAACAATGGAGTCCCCACCAGGAGTTGTTCCTTCCCTGAAGAGTCCTCTGCCACCTCCTGTGGGTCTCCTTTGTGGAGGTTCCCAGCATCCTCCTTGGTCTCCACTGTAGGTGCCTCCATAGAGGAACCACACTTTGCCAGAATGGCATAGGAATTGTGGAGAGGTACAACTGGAAGGATGTGCCTCTGTTCCACCACCCTCACCCTCCCTGAGCCCACTGTGGTTCAACCGCTCCTCTTTCTTGGCAACCTCTGAGGCAACGGCAGTGGCACTGGTGGTCCCTGGATGGAAGAGGAGGTCCCACAAATCCTGGCCAACTCAGCCTGGAGATGAGCAACCTCCTCCCTCAGCCCAGAGAGATGCCTGCAGATGGGACAACACTCATCCTCCAGAATATCTCCCGGAAAACTGCTGCTCCACAGCCACTGCACTGCACCACTCCAATCATGTCTTATTTCTGACCCCTTAACTGTTTGCAATCCTTACTCTTTCATCTGTTTTTTTTCTCTCTCTCCTTACTTTCTGCCTGTGTGCCCTTTAAGCTCCTGATTGTCCTGTTCTGAGACAAGAATATCCTATATTTCTCAGTAGACCACTTACTTGCTCAGAGGCAGACCTCCAGCCAACTAGAGGGGGCCGGAGAGCTTCTCGTGCCCTTCTAGGATGGTGGGTCCTTGGTGGTTCTGTGATCACTCACTTCCTGCCCCTAAACAGGAAGTTCCTGTTGACAGTCAAATCCTGTGCCTATAAAAATAGAACTAGCTTTGGGTGAGGGGAGGGAAGGAGGGCAATATAGTCCCAGTAGAGAAGTTCAGTCACACAGCAGTCCTTTCTCTTGATGTCTTCTGCCAAGCTATTAGCAGAATCTTTCTAAGGCAGTCTTTAAATGTAGCTTCCTTCTAGCTAAGCCACTCCTCCTACTTACCAGATCTTTCTACAAGTAATTTAAACCTCACAGCAGTTAAGTCCTTTCAGTCACCTGAGATTTACACCTAGATGACTTTTCAGTTACCCATTCAGTTCAGTTAACCCAAACACACACTTTTTTTTTTGTTTTGTATGTTAGTTTTTTTACCCTAAATTAAAGGTCCAAATACAAAAGTTCTTCTACTTTAGTCCCAGCAGAGAAGTTCAGTCACACAGCAGTCCTTTCTCTTGGTGTCTTCCGCCAAGCTATTACAACAAAGGTAACAGGCTGCCTCATTAACCTGTGCAAACACCCTGCAGGGTGTTTACCCATTGACACTTTGTGTCGACTCCTCGCCCGCCCCAACCACCCTCCCACCCATGGTCATCCCTAAATTTATACGTCATTGAAGTCACATGACCTCCTGCACTGCTTTGACAATCAGCCTGAATTCCCACCTGCAGGTTATAAAGACTGACCACTAGGGGTCAGTGTTGCACTCTCCCTTTTCGCCTCTCTTCAGCTGCAATGGGCCCTGTTTTTCCATCACTTCCCTCTCTGAGCTCTCATTCTGGGTGTCCTCCTCTCACCATTTTCTGATGCTACCCTAGCTGGGTTCAAACCCTGTACCCTCTACAACAGAAGCAGATACCTTTCCCCTGCACCACCGGGTCTGTCATAATAGAACACAGTGAGACAGTGTGAAATCCATTTAACTGGAGTTTCACAACCTGCCTACCATTAGGTCTTACTGGGAGACTAGTAACCCTGGGTAACAAGAGGGTTACACTTGCCCTTGACCAGGAAAATGACTTTCTGCAGTCATTGTTTACCTGGCTTTAGGTCATCCCACCCTATGTGCTACCTGCGGAGGGTGGCTGTTCAGGCCCCCTCCTACCATGTGCGAGCACAGGCAGGCAACACTAGGGGCCTAGAGGCCTTTAGCTGACATATCAGCCTCTGCTCTACCCACTTACTATGGATGCCTAGTGGCTTTGGTAGAACTTTCCAGAGCATAGCCCTAATAGCTCAGCACTGAAATCCCTACGGTCATTCAAGACTACAGTCTGTCTATCCCCCCCCAGCCCTCTAGGGAAATCTGTTTGTCTCTAACTTTATACCCAAAACAAAAACAACCCAGGGACCTCCCCGACCTTGGGCAACCCGCAACCACACACCAAGAAACTAATACCATATTATTATATCACTTTACTGCCTCCTCCCTGCCCCCACAACTACACCTGTGGAAGGAAAAGGGTTAATACAAGAACAACAACAATAACAACACCACAGTACTTTAAATCTCTACACACTAAAGTACTAATGAAGAACTCCGATGAACCCTTCCTCCTCTTTTGTCTTCTCTTCTATCTTCTCCAGGAACACCTGCAAGAAAAAGAAAGACAACACACTCCTAATCTGCATATACACTCTACCTAAACCGCTACCATCAAAACACTGAAGAATCCCAAAAATATTTTTTAGAAAAGGTAAAAAACAGTATATACATTAGAAAACAGTGACATTATTTACAATACACATTTGGGGGGATGGAGTGCCCTAAAAGTCCCAACTAGTGACCACAGTGCCTGAAGGCTAGTCCATTGAAGAGTCTCTCCTGGGCCGGAGCCCGGTGAAGCACAGTTCTAACAGGCCAAAGTCCCAAAAGGGAGAGTCTTTGAGGACAGTTCACACATTTTGGAGTCTGCTAGTGTAGGGTGTGTACTGCAATGTCTTAAAGATAGAAAAGTTTGGACTTACCAGCCCCTTGTAGTATGAAAAATCTGAACCAACCTGCACCTCTGCCGAAGACTCTCTCTGGCAACATTTCTTCCGATACAGATGGGCGGACATCTTCCGGGAACCACAGGAGGGAACATCTGGGAACTGCTTGGCTGATATCATCTCTGGAGATGGAACCTTAGAACAGGAACAAAAAGAAAGCAGCTGGTCCAACGTCATCCGATTACCAGGCGATGGCTCAGGATACAGCTGGGCTGGTGTCCTCTCTGGATCTGAAGTCATCTGGTGGCCCAGTCGATGGATTCTGGAAAGGCCAGTACACTGTAGAACTGATGAATGTGGGGCACCTGAGTCCTGGATGTCCATACTGGCAGATCAATAAAGGCACGTCACAGGCTGGTGTGGCAGTATTGACTACCACTGCTTGGCTTTCCATTTTGTAGGCACGGACACATTTGCTGGGAGGTCCTTGCACTGAGGCCAATAGTACCAGGGGTCAGGAGCTTGAATTATTACCCCATCTGGGTGCACATAATTCACACAGTGGGAGATTTCACATCCCTCTCTGTCCACTATTCGCACTCTGTCCATAAACAGTGTCCTGCCTCTCTTCCACTGGGTATATTTCTCATGAAACAGTATGTTCTTTACATGCTTGTTTGCCCCAGGGTGCACACCTTTCATTGCTTCTGCCCAGATCCAGGATTTCCTGCTGTTCTCAATCTCCTCCCAGATTCTCCGAGGACAGGTAGGAAAGGTCATCCCATAGATCTCCTTCGCTTTCCTATGAACCAGTCTCTCCTCTCTACTAGCTTTGATCAACCTGAGACCGCTGGCCTGGCTTGGGGGTGGCCAGCCCTGGTTCTGCCAGCTACGCATCTTTAACGAGATTAAAAATGGATCCTTGACTTCTTCTTCTTGCATAGCCAGGGCAGTGGCATCACCACTCTCTTCCATGCATTCCTCCGAGGCAAGATCTTGAGGCTGTGTACCGGTTCCTTTTTCACAAGGCCAAATAGGGTCCCCTCATCTTCCTCTTCACTGAGGATCTGAGCCCAGGAGTGAGCAGTCGTCCTTGCTCCTGAGACTATCCACTCATCACTAGGCATGGAGGTCGACACCTCCTACTCAAAGGCCTCCCGCATCTCATCTTCTCCTATGAGACTTGGGCTAGGCCCCCCCCGGGGTCTACTGATGCTTTATCCAAACTTTCCTTCTGGGATCCAACATCCAAAACTTCAACTTCTGGTTCTGTCTCTAACTCTGCACCCTCTAGCTTTGTGCTACACTCCCCCGAGGGGCCTTCTTCCACAGGCTCCACCTGGTGCTGTATGTTGCCAACTGCAGATTCCTGAACCTTTGTCCATGTGGGAGCCAAACAAATTTGAGGCATTTTATACAAGCCATATTTTTCTAGGCATCCAGCACAGTGAGGTATCATGAAGACGGCCCTTCCAGCTCTCAAGCATATTTGACACACATGCACTGGAAAACCAGGAATCACCACATGAGGAGGCAGTTGTCCTCCAAAGCACCACTTTTCAATATCCCTCAGTCTATTTACTGCTGCTGTTACTGCAACCCAGGCATGATCTGGATAATGAGCTGGTTCTGAGGCCATAGCTGCAGAAAAACAAACAAAACTCACTGTAACTGAAAGTCCCACTTTACTGCACACCTTCTTTACTTTTTAAAATGGCTCCTCTGCTGCTGTGTTTACTTTACTACCCCACCCTGTAATGGCGGCGGCAGCACTCCTGTGCATCAACATTCAGAAATTGGGTCAAGCCATTGCACATCCGATTTACACACTCTACTGATAACTTTTGCTCAAACTGCACAAACTTGCACTGTTCTTGTTCTAAACACATTTACATGATTTTCCACAGGCTTTTCACATGCTGGAAACATTTCTTTGACTCACAGTCCCTTAAAGCTTCAGGTTTTTAAGAACAGGATTGCCTGTAAAACTAGTGCTGCACATTTGGCTACAACTCACAGTCTCTGTCTGGCTTTAAACTTTAAACTTTAAACTGATGCTGAAGTCATTACTATGCACACAGTCAATGGCTTATAAGACTTGCATTTGCTGGTAGGACGTGACACTATCGTTACTTGCAAAGCGACTACGCTGCTGCACACATATTTTGCTGACATTGGGCAGAAAATCACTGTCTGAGCAATTTCACTGTTAATACTTACTGTTAACAGTAGCAGTTTGCTGCGATGGGGAAAAAACAGCCTACAGGCAGTCTTGGAGGCCTGAGGACAGAAACAGGTGGGCAGTCCTGCCGATCGTCTCCTCGACCGTCACACTTGCTATGCAGACGATCGATTAGCGGGTTGAGCCCAATTTAAACAAGCAAGTCTATTTTTAGAAGGTTTACAGCATTTTTAACACTCCGCAATGCTTGTCCACAAGCCAGTACACGCACTCCACTCACACTTCCTCTCGAATGCTGGGGCAGTCACTGTACTGCTGGCTGAGGGGTGGGACTGATTGCAGCCTCACCAATCACACGACACCATGCAAATGAGCCTCTTCTTCCTCGTGAGTGCTCTTCCCCTCACGGCGATTGTCGAGCAGGCAAATTTAAACTGCAGAATGCATTTTTTTTTCTCAACTGACTCCATGGCGGGAGCCCATTTCAGCCATTTAACATAGCCATTCACACTGCAAGTCTCTCAGTTCATTTAAAAGCATTTCCAACATCCAGAGCACAATTTTCCTGTTGCTACCCCTAGTCTTCCACACTTTTCTTTACCACAGTTCTTTTTAAAGGCTGGCAAAATGCTGTAAACAATTGATGCAGGACAAAGGCACACTTTTTTAGCTTTACTGCTCCTTGGTAAACAGTTGGCATTTTAAACAGCAGCATAAGATCCACAGCACACAGTGACACAGTAGTTAGATTGCTTCAGCTTTTGGGCTACCCACTGCCAGATAGCCAAAACGCTAGCCCCCTGCCCAAGCACCTTCCTTCCCAGGATTAAATCCAAAGTGGTGCCTCCATTTTTGCAACCCCCGGACCCCTGCCTTTTTGCAAAATGACAGGTGGCATGCTGTTGAAGCTGACAGCAGTACCTAGTGGGGACTGGGTTCGGGGAGGATGAGGTTACTCGGCACAGGGGGCCTAGGTTTGGCTACTCTGCACAGGGGCACCCAATTAAATCTGAACACAGGAAGCAATAACTGTAATGTCCAGAACCAGGAATGGGATTCTACAGTGTGGCTTTTATTCACATCCAAGCTGAACAAACAAAGCACAGATGGACCCCCACAGGGCTACATTCCTGGTAATGCAGATTAGAGACAACAGAACACTTCTTCACTATTTCCAGCCCTCAAGCTCTGAACCCAGCAGGCACACAGCCCAGACTTGCATGCAGCTTTGGGTACACAGCCTGACTTGTACACTACATGGGTTTTCCCCATGGGCCCAGCTCCCCCGCCGGCCTCTTGATCCATGGTCCATTTTGGGAAATGAACCAGTTTTCCAATTGGTGGCTCCCCAAACCACCTTAGAGCCTTCGACTCCTAGAGGGAATTTTCCTTCCAATCCCACGTCTGGGTACTTCCCTCATCACTGGCCAAGTGCATGAGGCAAAGTAGAAATCCACAGAGCAAATCCATAGAGGTGGACCTGGTCACTAAAGATAGGGGGTCTCCCACCTCCAGCTCCCACAATCCATACCCAGCCATTTCTCTGGAAACTAAACAACTCTTTTATTGAAAGCTTGGCAATGTAGATTACTGGGTAGATGTATGTCACATCTCCTCTACATGTCTTGACTTCCCATATGTGCTGGACTTGAACATACTTTTACTTTTGGCTAAGCCTATTACTCTAGGCCTCCCACTACTTCAGTAGTCCAATCCCCACTATCACACAAGTCCCAGGGTGAAAACATGGGCCCTTTATAAAGAACAGAAACTCACCCTCAAGTTGCAGGTGCCCCACAGGCGAATCACGAAATCTTCGTTTCCCAAAAACTCTTGGACCAAATAAGACAGCTTCTCCACTAGCATAAGACCGGCGGTTGCCCCTGGAATATGCGGAAAACTCCTCCTGCCCCATCCCCTGAGGGATGGGGCACTGAGACCCAAATCAGCGGTCTCCACCACTTTAAAACTATCTTCTGTCTCTCTCTTTAGGTGGAAACACACATCTTCTTCCTGAATGTAGCTCTATATAAGGGCTGAGGCTCCAAGAGCCTAACACAGAGCTGCTGTGCTCCTCTCTCAGCAAGCTCCAAACTCCAACTGACCTACAGACTACTGTTCAAACCTCCTAACATTCTATTCCAACTCCCTGCTGCAGATTCCATTGTGGCTCATGCAGCTGCGACAGTTCTATGGTAGTGTCATCCCTCAGTTTCAGCTGAGACTGAGAACAGAGTGAAACAGTGTGAAATCCATTTAACTGGAGTTTCACAATCTGCCTTCCCTGCCTAGCACTAGGTCTTACTGAGATTCTAGTAACCCTGGGTAACAAGGGGGTTACATAAGCATTTATGGTTTAAAAATGATCACAAATGAAAATCATAGTAAATTAAAACATGTTGTACAGAACCTGTTTACACATGTTTTAAAAATTTCAGCTAAAGACGCTGGGATTCTTCATGTGTTTTGATGGAATAATCCCTTCAAAACTGGACAGGTCAATATGATTGAGAAACAGGAAGTGGCAAATTAAATTTTGAGTAAGGCCTCAATACTTGATAGGGCTGGTGTCTACATTTTGGATAGTGAGATTCTATCAAGTTCTCCCAATCAGCGACTACCAACCAATAAGACTACTTCAATAGAAGACAGGTCTCTTGGTGTTTTTTTACTGTATGACTTAGGGTGTAATAAAAATGAGAATAATCACAAACGCAAAAATACTATTTTAGACCTTCTGGAACAACTTTTAAATATATCCATTGATGACAAAAATGCAATACAGATCACCAGACATGGTTTGGACCCAGATTGTGACTTAGTTTATATTAAAACTGAGTGCTTGAGTTTTTATAACAAAATCCTGGATAATGCCTCTCTTTTAGATGCATTAGATCTGTATGTTATCCCCTTCAGACCCCAAGATCAACATCCCTGCCTCTGTTGTTGTGAATGCTGGGGGCAAGGAGAACCTTACTTCAGATGTAGGAACTAATAGTACCTTAGCTTTTAATCTTTCCTCTTCCAACAGTTTTGAAATCTTGATCAATCAGGATGAATGACTATATGGAATGCAATTAAAAAACCCATAGACAATAATTCAAAAAACTATTGATTTATTCTCATGAAATATTGCAGGTCTTGTTAATGAACTTGCTGATAGTGAATGGCTTAACTTTATGAGCAAGTTTTATATAATATATTTTCAAGAAACCTGGCACACTAAGGATCAAAATATTTCTCTAAATGGTTATAGTGTGTTTCACGTACCAGGGGAAAAACCTGCTAAAATGGGAAGAACTGCTGGTGGTCTCCTCACCTGGATTACGTTGGATAGGGTTATAGAAGTCGATATAATTCTATCAATTACTAATATACAAGCCTTCAGGTTACAGTTTTATAATAAGACTTTCTGCTTAATTAATACTTACATATCATCAAACAATTCAAAGTTTTATTCATTAGGAATTTGGGAGGCATTGTCCCAAATTTCCCCATCCCAAAGGAGACACAACAATTGATATTGTGGGTGCCCAGATCAGCAATTCATTTAATTATTGCATTATTTCCATACAACCAACAATATTTCTTTACATTCTTAATATCCATTCCATTTCTTAATCACCCTGTTTCTTGATCCTATTTACACAATTTACATCTGTTGGGGGAAATTTACATCTGTTGGAGGAAAATAATTAAGAATAACAACAGCTACAATAAGACGTCTCCCCTGCTGCTTTTCCCTCAGGATCAGTAATAACTGTACCCACTTCATGCCCCTGATCCCTGTCCAGGAGAGTCTACAATGTCTGGGGCCCTGGTAGGTTATTTTTCCCCCCATCTTCTGCGATGCACTCCATTCTGCCCAATAATACACATTATTTTCATTTCTCTTTCTTGTACATAGATACATACATAGATACATAGACAGTGTCTGCAGATAAGGGCCTATGGCCCACCCAGTCTGCCCATTTGAGCTTGTAAGTTCAGTTTGTTTTCCTAGAAGTCTGTTGCACCTTACCCCTGACTTCCAGAATTCCTTTATGTCTATCCCATGCATTCTTAAATCCCGTGATTGTTTCAGCCCCCACCACTTCCTCTGGCAGGGTGTTCCACTTGTCCACCACCCGTTCTGTGAAGAAATTCTTTCTCATGTTTCCTCTGAATCATCCTCCCTCCAACTTCATCCCATGCCCCTAGTCCTGGAACATCTTTTCACTTAAAAATAGTGTTTTCCTGCACCCTGTTCCTCCTGTAAGATACTTGTATGTCTCTATCATATCCCCTCTCCCCCTCTCTCTCCCTCCTCCCTACAGGGAGTACATGTTCAGTTCCTTCAACCTGTCTTCATAGGACTTGTGATGCAATCCATGCACCATCTTTGTTGCCCTCCTCTGAACCTTCTCTACCCTGTCTATGTCCTTACGTAGGTATGGCCTCCAGAACTGTACACTGTACTCCAGGTGGGGCCTCACTAGTGTCTTGAATAGCGGAATTATGACCTCCCTTTTCCTGCTGGTAATGCCCCTGCCTATACATCCCAGCATCCTATTTGCTTTACCTGCTGCCTTGTTACACTGTTTCCCTACCTTGAGGTCATCAAAGATGATAACCCCAAGATCCCTTTCCGCTTGGTGCATGCTATATCCTCACCCCCCAACTGATATATTGTGCCAGGGTTTTTGTGCCCCATATGCATTATCTTGCACTTCTTTGCATTGAATTTCAACTGCCAAACCCCTGACCATTCTTCAAGTTTCTGCAGGTCACTTCTCATTCTGTCTACACCCTCTGGTGTGTCTATTCTGTTACAGAGCTTTGTGTCATCAGCGAACAGTGAAATTCTGCCTTCTAGGTCCTGCGCCATGTCACTGATGAAGATGTTGAATAGGACCGGTCCCAGCACTGATCCCTGTGGTACCCCACTGGTCACTCTTCCCTCTGTGGAGTGACAGCCATTTATACCACCCTCTGTGTCCTGCCACCCAGCCAGTTACCTACCCACCACACTACTGTCCTGCCCACACCCATATTCCCCAGTTTGTGTAATAGTCTTCTATGTGGCACAGTGTCAAAGGCCTTGCTGAAGTCCAGATAGGCCATGTCCACTGCCCTCCCCTGATCCACCTCCCTAGTCACCCAGTCAAAAAATTCAATGAGGTTGGTCTGACATGACCTCCCCCTGGTGAAACCATGCTGCCTTGGGTCCTGTAGTCCATTGACAACCAGATGTTCCACCAATCTCTCCTTCAGTAGTGCTTCCATGATCTTCCCCACTACCGAGGTGAGGCTGACTGGTCTGAAGTTCCCTGCTTCCTCTTTGTTCCCACTTTTGTATAAGGGGACTACATCTGCTGTCCTCCAGTCTTTGGGTACCTCCCCTGTTTCCAGTGATCGGCTAAACAGGATAGCCAGAGGTTCAGCCACCACCATTCTTCTTCCAGGGAGTCCACTTCGTCTCTTCTCTCTGGAGGTAAAGGTGTAAACCGAGGCCGTTTTTCTCCTCTTATTGTGGCTGTTATTCTTAATTCTTTTCCCCCAACTCCCCCCCACCCTTTATGTCCCGCCTACTTTATTTTCAACAGCCTGACTCCAGCTTGCGTTGGAAGTCAGGCCTTCCCCTCCTTACAAATTTTTTACCTGTCTGAGCCATTCCTCAATAGCTCCTACCATACCTGTGATGTACAAGGTGATGCCTAGCTCTGACAGATGTACTTCATCTGATCTGTAAAAGCATCAATGGCCACCTTTATGCCCCATCTAATCACCCCCCCATAGAGATGAGCAGCGAGCCCACCCACCTATTCATCTTCCTTCTTGCTCTGTCTATGGCCACATGTTTCATCTATCCCCGCCATACTCTCCGGGGTACCATATCTAACCATACCACTGTCACGTGTGGCCACCATTGTTTTATCACTTCAATGTCCCACTTGATCTGTAAAAATATATCTAACCAGGACATGAACTCTTTGTCATTGACCCCCAAATGGATGATTAACAAGTACAGAGCCGGTCTCCCCTGCTGCTTTTCCCTCAGGATTGGTAATAATTGTGCCTGCTTCATGCCCCTGATCCCTGTCCAGGACAGTCTACAATGTCTGGTGTCCTGGTAGTGTTGTTTTCCCCCCATCTTCTGCGATGCACTCCTTTCTGCCCAATAAATGTACGAGTGCCCGCATATCCATACCACAGCTCGGTGGTGTCCAGGTCCTGAATAAATGAAAATAAAACAATCCATGAGTACGCTGCCTTCTGCTGTCTTCACTCCTTACCTTTCCCCTACCTTTTTTCCCTCTCTCTCACCCCCTTATGCCTACAAAATAAACAGAAAACAGTTAGCATGTGTTGCCGGTCAAAGGCCTTATGTATCTCTTTTAACATTCTGATTTCCATCTGCCTTTCTCTTGTATTTGCCCCCCTGTGCCTCCTGAGGCTGCTAATTGTGATACTGCTCCAATCCTAAAGGAATGCGATGAGAAACCCGTTGGGTCCTCTCCTAAAAATCTCATAACCTTCTTTAGCACTGCTATGATCTGATAGCTGGTTACCAGCTTCCTGTCACCATGGGTAAACAATCTTTGTCCATTTCTATTCTTTCGTAAGGTGGCGTAAGCCCACAGTGCCTGTATTGGATATATTACATGAGTCTCTTGTTTTTCTAGCTTGATACTGCAACCTTTACCCATTTGGTCTGTTTTGGAAGATTGTAAATAGATCGTTACCCCTTCCGATGTCCAGGTCACATCGTCTCACCTATCCTCCTCAAGCCCCCAGATCCCCCTTGTGCCACAGCCTCGCTCACCCATAAGGCACTATGATACAGTACATGAACATGAATACAGCCCAAAATAAAGTCACCTCCTCCCCTGATTTGCGTATCCATGGGAGTGTTTCACCTAATCTTGTTAACAACTGTTCTGACACTGGCTTCCTAGCGTCTGAATCTGTGGATCTTAACCTCCCCCACCCTTGCATCATTCTCCTAATGAACATGATCTTTGTGAGATCCCTCCACCCTTTCAGATTGCACACAATACTGATAGCTGCTAATTGTATTCCCATAGTGGAGTGTGCTGACCCTTTCTCCCATTGCTGGACTATGTATTTTCCAACTTGGTCATCTGTGACTGACCCACTTACTTGCATGTGGTGTGTTATTCTAAATGCTTGGAAAGTTCACCATGCCCACTCATATGCCCTCAGGGTTCGAGGTGACCAGGAGTTCTGAAACAGGAACTTGGTTCCTTCCAGCCAATCTCCCATACATGCTTCGGTATAGGTGTTTTGTGTTCTTCCACCTTTGGTGCAATGGCTCAGAACCTGTCCAACTGCAGACAGGAGTGTTCTGTAACCCTTCTATGTGTTTAGCCCTAAAATACATGTTTAACTTCAAGCCCTGCAGTACTAGCTGTCTCAAAACTCTCAATACTGTGTCAGAAGATGCCCTCCTTTTGTTCAGCGCATCCACCACCGATCTGTTGTCACACCACAACGTCACCTTTTGATATCTCAGCTCTTCCCCCCAAATTAGTGTGCTCACCCATATCGGTAGCATCTCTAGCAACATGATATTGTTCATCAGCCCTTTATGGCCCCATTCTGCTGGTCATGCTTCCAAGAACCACTGACCCCTAAAGTAGCCCCCCATGCCTAATCCCCCTGCCGTATCTGTGTATAACTCAATGTCTGTGTTGTAAACCCATTCTTCCTGCCATAGGGATACTCTTGTTAAAACAACTAATGAACTCTTCCCAAATCCCTAGATCTGCCTGTGCACCCCTGTCTAGATCCACCCAGTGATGTGGCCAGGTGGTACCATGTGTGGCAAAAACTAACCTTCTTGTGAAAGCTCTGCCTGGCCCAATTGCTCGTCAGGTGAAGTTGAGGTAGCTGATTAACTGTTATACGTGCCTCAACTGCACCCACCCCTTCCCCCTCCTCTCCATTAGCAGTTCTTTTAGTTTCTGCACTTTTTTTATCTGCTAAGCAGAAAACTTCCTGACATGTGTCTATCTCAATGTCCAGGAATTCAATAACCCTACTAGGCCCTTCGGGTTTGTCCAGTGCCAGTGGTTCCCCTTGGTCCTGGCATAATCACTGGAAATCCACCAGCATCTTTTCATCTCATCTTGTCCATTGCCTATCAAGAAGAAGTTATCCAAGTAATGTATGATTGCCCTGTGGTCGGTTTTCTGTTGGAAAACCCATTGAAGGCAGGTACTGAACAGCTCAAAGGTGGCACAGGCCATTGAGCACCCCATCGGCATAGTTTTAAAAAAAGTAATACTGGTCATCCATCTTAAAACCCAACAGGTCCCAATCAACCAGGCTGACTGGCAATAATCTGAATGCGGATTCGATGTCCGTTTTTGCCATCCATGCCTCTGGGGTTGCTCTGATGATCTGTACCACCTCCTCAAAATTGGCATAATGCACCTTGCTGTCCCCCTCTGAAATATAATCATTCACTGACACTCCGTCCAGATAGGACAGGTGGTGAATAACCCTGTACTCCCCTGGTTGCTTTTTTGGTACTAAACCCAAGGGGAAACCCTTAAATTGTGTAATGGTGGGACCCTGAAAGGGCCTGCCACCCTTCCTGCAGCCATCTCTTTCTGAGTTTTCCCAAAGTTCTTTGCTTCTCTGGTCACCCTAGGACCCTGAAATTGTAAACTGAAACCTTGTCTAAAATCCTTCACTAATCTATCCCTTGCTCTTTTATCTGAGTATGACTGCAACAAGTGCATAAAAATTTCAGTCCTTATAGGGGTCCTTGCCAGCCCCTCGCTCCCATACCCCAGGAAGCTCTTCCCCTCTCCCCCCTCAAAAGGTCTGACCCCCTCTCCCATTAAACCCCCTTCCCCTGAATCCCCTTTTCCATGCCTGTCCCCCGAGATTCATCTGGCTCCCTCAAAAATTCTGTCCTGCAAATCCTTGGCTCCCTCCTGCCTGTCCCCAGTTTGTCCAAGTGGTCCGACATTTCGCAGTTGGCTGAGAACCCCCACATTTGGAACATGCATGCTGAAATCTGCATTGCGGCCATGTACAAAAGGCTCTGTTGTATGCCCAGCAGCATTTTTGTATTAGGGTAGGTTTCCTTCCCCTTCCCAATCTGGAGAAGATTGGTCCATAACATAATGTGTCCAGAGATCTAATTGCTTTGTATCCCACTGCATATCCCCATATGTCGCCATCCGTTGCCTAAAGAACTCATCATAATATAACCACCCAAAGCCCCCTTTGTCCTTTGCCCTGTGGATGATCAGGGAATAGGTAATTAGTGGTATCCCTAACTCTGGCTTTCTTTCCATTGCTATTGCCGAATATGTGGCAAAACCAACAAACCAACCACCCCATGTCTTACCTTTACGGAATTTGTCCTCCTCTTTTTTTCTAATAGCATTACTGCCTCTGCCATCTCACTCTTTCCTATACTCTCTTTCTCATCATATTTCATGACTGCTTCCCTGCTCACCAGGGCAAATATATCCACATATTACCCTTTCCAAATTTTTTGCTTTGTAGCTAGTGGAACATGCTTCCCTATCCTCATTCCTGGGGACCCTATTTCTCTTGTCCCCACTTCCTCTGCAACGGTGGTGTCTTTCTGTACTTCTTCCCCCTGCTCCCCTTTTCCTGCTTTTATTTCACTTAATGCCTTCTTGAACTAGCCCAATCCCTCTCATCCTATAGCCACAATCATTTGTTCAATGTATTTTTTTATGCTGCCCCCTCCATTTACCTCATTTTTACCTGTTTGAGGGTCCGGCTCAGGGTCTGAAGCTGGTCCTGGCACAGGCACATCTGGCATGCAGGGTGTCAGGTAGATGGGTGTTACTGGGCTTGGCAGGGACAATGGCAACAGAGCTGGAGGCACCTCAGGTGTTGGAGCTGGGACCAGGAGGGGTTCTGACTGCAGATTGAGTGCTGAGAATAATGGAACAGGATCTGCCCTGATAGGGTTGGCTGGCCTGGCAGATCACCTGGGTGTCTGGGCCGTGTTGGCAGTCTTTTTCCCACCTTTCCTTTCCCCTGCTCATCTGCCTTCCATGTTTCCCTTAGTCTGTCGGGCTCCAAACCCTCCACCAGCTCCCATATCTTGTTTGCTTTCGCCACCAAATCCAGTATGGCATGATAGGCCTCTTCCTTAGATGGTCTGCTTTTCTCGGGTGCCATGGTGGTTATAATAATAATAATAATAATAACATCTTTGTTTCTTTGACATCTTTCAAAAAACCAAAGCACCTTACATATTTTTAAAAACATTATCAAATAATTAAAATAGCTTGCTACATTCAGAAAATTAAAATAAGTCACCGAAAGCCTGAATATATAAATACATTTTCAGGGCCTTTTAAATCCCTCCATGGTCGCGCACTCCCGTAACTGATGGGTTAGAGAATTCCAGAGGGTAGGGGCTGCATGTATAAATGCACGGGCCCCAGAAGATTTCAGACACACACACTTGGAATCTCTAGCAACCCCTGCTGAGTGGAGCGATCGCCCAGGGCAGCAAGGAACCAGGAGCTCATTCAGGTAGTCCGTACCAAGTCCATGTAGGGCTTTACAAGTCAGAAGACTGACTTTAAAGGTGATCCACCAATGAACTGGCAGCCAGTGTAGTCTGTGCAGAACCGGCGAATTATGACTGGACTGAGAGGTACCAGTCAAAAGCTGGGCCGCTGAGTTCTGTACCAGCTGCAGGTGGCTGATTTCTAACCCAGGAAGCCCTAGGTAAAGGGAGTTGCAATAGTCCTAGTGTGAGGACACAAAAGCGTGGACCAGGGTAGAAAGATTGCTGACCGGTCGGAACAAGATGCTTAATCCTGGAGATATTCCTCAAATAGTAAAATGAGGACTTGACAACGGCCGACACCTGCAAATGCAGAGTCAGCCTTTCATCAAAAATTAGCCCCAGGTTATGCATCTGTTCAGAGGTCAGGAGTGGAGCACCCCCAAGAAAAAGCACGGAGGGTGAACCATCTCCCAGCCCTCCTATCCAACGCATCGGATCCACAACCAGCACCTCTGTCTTTTCTGAGTTCAACTTCAGCCAACTTGAATCCATCCACTCCTACAGTAGATTTTTTTGAGGCAGTTATTAAAGACCGAGACAGCTACATCCTGGTTGTGCGCAAAAGAAAGGTAGAGCTGGGTATCATCAGCATAGCAGTGAAACCTCAGCCCATACCTTCTTACAATGTCTCCAAGGGG
The DNA here is from genome assembly GCA_016271365.2 of Neoceratodus forsteri. Classification (NCBI taxonomy): domain Eukaryota; kingdom Metazoa; phylum Chordata; order Ceratodontiformes; family Ceratodontidae; genus Neoceratodus; species Neoceratodus forsteri. Next base: position 165,171,865 of record CM028131.1, read on the forward strand.
CAGCATATACACTGCAAATAACATGGGGGACAACGCCGAGCCCTGAGGAACCCTACAAAACAGGGAAATTGAGTCAGAGGAATAAACCCTGGAAACCACTATCTGCATTCTTCCAGTGAGGTAGGATGTAAACCACCTGAGGACTATACCTGAAAGGCCACAGATGAACCTCAAGTGTTCAAGTGGAACCCCATGGTCCACAGTGTCAAAAGCTAACAAGAAATCTAGAAGGACCAATATGGAATGGTTCTTTCAGTCCCTAGCCATCAGGAGATCATTGAGCACCTGAACCAGCACTGTCTCAGTATTATGCCTCTTTCGAAAAACTGGACTGGAAGGGTTCATAGATATCATGGATGGTCAAATGGTTCTCTAGTTGTATGGCCACTACCTTCTCAATCACCTTCCCTAAAAAGGGGAGGTTAGAGATTGGTCTGTAGTTTGCATGGCAGTTGGGGTACAAAGAAGATTTCTTCAAGAGGGGTGTTACCACCACCTCCTTCAAGGAGCTAGGAAACTCACCTGTTTCCAAGGAGCACCAGACTATCCGTGCAAGGATCGGACTGATGGCAGCAATACAACCCAATGTCAGGAAAATAGGTCCAGGATCCAAACTACAGCATGTAGGATGCGCACCCTGGACAATCTGCATGATATCCATGAACTCCAGTTGGTCAGAGGTACTCCAGGAAAACTGAGGTGCAGTGGCCATGTGCTGGCCCAGAGCAACACCTTTAGAGTGTGCTGGTTGGAGTGCCGCCCTAATGGCGGCCACCTTAGTTGCAAAGAATCAAGCAAGTTCATCGTACTCTATTTGTGAAAAAGCTTTTCCAACCTGTAGGCTGGCTGGGTTGCACAGTCTGTCCACAGTGCAAAAGAGCAGAGCTGGTCGATTCTGTGCAGCAGCAATGTCCCAGGACAGGAACTCTGCCTTCTTATGGGTGATTGCAGATTAATAGGCTTGATAATGCTCCATCAATCTAAGGTGGTTGGCATCAAGGGAGGAACTCTGCCAGTGCCACTCTAACCTTTGTCGTTGTCGCCGCATCTCACTCAAGGTCCCATCAAACCACGGGGACCAAGGGTGAAGGGAGAGAGGGTGAACATGGACAGGAGCAACAACACCCAAGGCCACTGAGATAGCCATATTATAGGCTACCACGAGGGCTTCTGGGTCATTGTTTGCCACTGGAAGGGACGATAGGTCAAGTACCACCACCAGGCCTTCAGAGCTAACCTCCCTTAAAGGGCAAAATCTGACCATCTCCACAGAGGTAGGCCTACAAAGGGGGGCACTAAAACTAAACCCCACAGTGTAGTGATTGGACCATCCAACTGGTTCTACCTCCAAATCAGAGGCCTCAGTCCCCAGGAGAAAGACTAAGTCAAGGGAGTAACCATATTTATGGGTAGCAGTGGTAACTATCTGTGTTAGGCCCAGAGATGACATCAGCTGGAGGAAGTGTTGTCCAAACTGTGAGAATTCGTCTTCGACCCAGGCATTGAAGTCACCCAGAACCATGAGTCTGGGTGACTCAAATGCCATGTTGACAATGAAGTCCGCCACTTCCGGAAGGAACTGCTTCTCATCTCTGGGTGGATGGTAGATGAGGGCGATCCTACAGCCTACACCTGCTATCACAGTACACTCAAATGACGCAGCCTCCTCTACTGGTACACTCGTAAGGTTAAGTTTGGTCTTGAAACAGACCACAACCCCCACCCCAGCAATCCAGTCTTGGACAGTGAATCACCGAGTACCCGGCTGGAGTTAGAGCCTCCAATATGAGGCCAGAATTCTCATCTAGCCAGGTCTCAGTGATGCAAGCCACAGCCACCATTTCTACAAGATCTGTAATAATTGCAGTCTTGTTTTTAATGGACCTGGCACTGCATAACACAGCTCGAGTTGGATGAACCTCCAGGGCCACCTGCCCACTACTATGGTGCCCTTGGGTATGGAAACCAGGCATGACACACCACGTTCTAGATTCCATTTCTCCCCAGGGTGTCTCCTGGATCTCACTACCCCAATGTGGTGGCCCTGCTCATTGACCCTCCACTGTTCACTACTCCCCGCCCCCTCCTCCCCTTACAGGCAATACCCAGTGTGCTACAATGCTGGTAGGTTGTAAACTGCAATGGGGGAGGAATAAAGGCATGGAGAGAGTGGAGAGCAGAGAGTGAATAGCGCACGACCATGGGGGTAGGCCTCCAACACATACCAACAATCAAATTATCAGGCAACTCTCACTTAACTTAACCCATACACTAATAAAACACAAACAAAATAACATAAAACCCACTAAACTTATTTAAACAACTGAATAACCTAAAAACTCCTAAATCCTACCATAAAATTAATAACCCTCCATTAACCCACCCAAATGGAAATACAAAATTCTAAAATATAACCCCAAACAAAAGACCCAGAACAAAATAATCTATGGCTACAGCGTAGTGAGTCTCTAAATTACAATCCAGTATATGATGTTGAACAGTCAATATCTTCTTTGAGTAATATTAATTGTACAAATCCATCCAAAGAGTTTTGAAGTGGGGGGGGGGGTAGCTCTCACCATAACACCTCTTCAATTAGTCCAAAAACGTGGCCTTCTCACTGCCACAGTCAGAGTCTTTATCAGAAGATTGTTTGAAAAAATGAGGCACTCTCACTGCCTTTTTATATAAAATAAGTTTGCAGTACCTTGCTGGAGTTAAGATAGGAGAAGCAGAAAACTTAATTCAGGAGCTCTCAGCTTAAAAGTCCTCACCACTTGGGTAGATAGAAGAGCTGTTATCGAAGTAAATATAGCCAGGCCCAACTACTGCCTCAGGACAGGCACCCGAGCCAGGACAGCTCCCCACATAGCCCACTGGTGCAACCCAGACAAGCTGGGAGGCCACGGTAAACACAGGGAGAAAAGTCCCCTGCCCCGGTTGGTGTCCTGAACTCCCACGGGCAGCCCCCAAGCCAGATACCTACCCCAAAGTCAAGTTGTCCCAGTCTACAGATACCACACTTCATCCTGAGAAGGACACCAACAAACTCCCTAATCCTGCAGGGAAAAAAACAATCCAATGAAATAGATAATTAAATCCAGGAAGCCAACACCTCCAGCAATAATCCCACCACTCTAGTAGGATAGCTGCCTCCGTGAGATAGATCTTCCAATTAATCCATGTGAGATGAATACTCCTAATGTTCACTGGTCACATTAGAACTCAAGTTGCACTCCTCCATACAAACTCCCCAGCAGGACACAAGTTAAAAGGATAAGTCACAGACTTCGATAGGAACAATCGTATCCATCCAATCCGTAGAAAACAGCAAATTCCACAAAGTCTAAGAAGAGTGTCCTACTCAGCAGCCAGCAAAATCAAATGACTGCTCGACTTCAACAAATGCTGTAGCCACACAGATCCAAATAAAAACATTAATAAACATTAATAAACACAACAGAACAAATGGCGAAAAGAAACAGGCACCAAAAAGAAACAAATGCAAAAAGAAATAAATAATATAAAACCTCAAACAAAAACTCCTCTGTGAGCTATAGTGACAGCTGACCCAGGGCAGTCACCATCTTCTTCAGCCATCTTCCTCAGTTATTTGTCATGAAACAAAATTGTGCTGTGAAAACATAAATAACATGGTTAGCTTTCCGCAGTCCTTCTTGCTTCTTTCTGTTCCACTCTTCCCGTCTTCGAATCCTTGGAGCTACATGCTTCTGCCCCCCCATTTTATTTTTGTGCTATCCCCCCTACTCCCTCTCCTCCATTATTCCTCTTTGTGATCCATTTCGGGTAACAGTCCCTGCGTCTCCCCCCTTTTCATTTATTGCCCCTTCCTATAATGTACTAAGGGCCTGCCCCCCCACTAGCCTTTACCCAGCTGCTGACCTTCGGCTGCCTGATCCACATTTGCCCATGCTGCACATGCTGTTACTGTATGTCCAGGTCTCTGAACTTTGCTCACATCCCCCCCCCCAGTGGGCCTCTTGCTCCTGGGCTGTCAGAAAATGATACAAAATGCCTGTCGTGCTACTGTCCCATACTTGGCATTGTTTCCTCCTCATGGTGGATGAGACTGCCTTTTTTATCTCTGTACCCACAACATTTTGCTTTCTTGCTCCCCCCTTTCCCCAGCTTATCCCTGTGTGGCTTGTGTTATGTTCTTTCCCATGCTGGGGCCCTTTATGCCCTGATCTCACCTTCCGGTATGCCCAGGCAGTCAGTTCAAGGCCCTGGGCTCCATACTCCATCCCGCCTCCCTTCTTGCACTCCACGATCAACCACTATGCCTCGGCATTTTTTATTTTTTTGTTGAAAACAGAGAATTTACCTTTTCTGGGCTGTCTTACAAAGTCCCAGTGTGTCATTTCATGTGTTATGGGGCTACCCCATGACACCATCTGCTCTGCAAAACCTCACGCCTGCTCTCTCTCTTTCTCTTTCTCTTTCTCTTTCTCTTTCTCTTTCTCTTTCTCTCTCCCCCACATGGGTTGGGCCTAGCTTAGGCCTGAGCACTCACCCGGGCTATCCAATCGCCTCTCTTCATTTTTTACTACTCCTCCCCTTCCACATTATTTTTCCTGTGGCTAGCTGCTCGAAAAACAGGGGCATGCTATCATATAAGCCTTCCTGAAAACTCACTCCTGCCCCAGCTTCTCGTAGGCCATGACTGAAAGCCATGTCGGGCCACCCCACCCCTTGCAGGATTTCATCTCTGTTTATTTTAATATTTTAGTTATTTTCCTTAGCCACATCACTCACTCTGTTTTGCCTGAGAAAACCCTTGAACTGATTGACCTACAAGCATGCTTTCGGCTCCCGGTGACTCCAGCACGCCCAAATGGCTCATTGCCAGAAATCCTCTCCAGCGCAAAAAAATCTCCCCCTTCACCTGGAGAAGCTGGAGAACCACCTTAAAAGGCCCCTGTCAGAGTTTCCAGCCTTCTCTGCTGTGCTTCCCATCTCAGGCCACCCTTCTGTCGCACTACTGGCAGCTGCACGCTATATGTCGAACCAATGGACCTTGGGGCACCACACTGCAAGGCCCCTCTCAGTGTTCTCACCCTTCCTGGCCTACTCCCCAAACTCTACCACAACTGGTGTGCTTCCTCGGTATTCTTAACCCCTGCCACTTCCCGTAGCATTCCACCCAGGCCCAATGGTCAAATGATGTTGTACCGGAACAAAAACTCTCCCCCAACAATCATGCATGTAGCAAGCTGAAACATAGAAACATAAACTTTGACAGCAGATAAGGACCACTTGGCCCACCTAGTCTGTCCATTTCCCTACCTACAGGATAAGCTGCAGATCCTAGTTAACCAACAGCCTATTTCTTCCTCTTCAGCCACATGACTGCGGCCTCTCTGCCCGTGCCCCCTCCCCCATACTCAGTTTTCTTGCTGAAACACGGCTCAGTCTCTGACAATCTCACTCGCCTCTCAACCAACATGGATACAAGTGTAGCAGCTTTAAAATATCAGTTTTCTTGCCAAACACAGCTCAGTCTCTGACAATCTCACTCACCTCTCAACCAACATGGATACAGAAGCAGCAGCTATAAATCAAACTTTGGGCCAGATGGCTATCTTAGCTCACCTAGTACTCTGCTCCTCTGTCTCCACAAGGTCCAGGCCTTCCAAATTGCATCTCCTTTGTTAGTGAACTATATACTCTTTTTTTTTTGCTGTTTCTAATTTAAAAATGATGTATAAATGTTCTAAATGTTACAAAATCAACTACAGAATAAAAAATCCTGATCTGAAGTGCTGCTTACAGCCGTGAAAGATTCAAAACTTTAAGTAGCAGTAAAAAGAGGTCAAGCCCATCTGTGTAGCTCCTTAAGTACCCCTATTTGGGGCCCTCCCCTTTTTCCTCTCAACCAGTCATTCTTTCCCCTCTCTCCTTGTAGCCCCACCCATCTTGTGATGTCATAACCCTATTGTCTGTCTGAGCCCTGCCCCAACCTATCTGTCTTCCCAGACACTTCCCTCTCTTCCTTTCATCCCCCCCCGAGAAAAGGGGACTAGAAAAAGGTAAGGATAAACTAGGACAACTGTGTCTGCCTTTTTAACAAGGCAAACCTCATTAGAGGAGGCTAGTCATCAGAGTTGGGCTATTACTGAATGTGAGGCAATTTTGCTTTGTGGTGACTACAACTCTAGGTTAGGCAACTTTGATGGTTATGTAGACAGCAATTTTCACAACTGGTGTCATTTTGAAGAATACAACTACCCAAGACAATCAAGGGATCTTAAAATCAATAAATCATGCCTCCAATTATTAGATTTACTTATAACCCACTATTTAGCACCAACTAATAGTCGAATTGAGGGAGATAAACAGGGCATTTACACTCACTACTGTTCTAGAGGCAATTCTACCATAGATTACCTATATTGGAATGGTGATATGACTTTATGGGAGTCTTGCAAAGTTCTTACATAAGCAGAAAGTGATAATTTTCCCTTGACTATAAGATCTAGTATTTTAAACAAGATTCCCTTGGCTACTATCTCCCTTCCAGCTCTGGAAATTCAAAATCAAACTAAGATTAAATGGCAAAACTCAAAGGAAGCAGAAATTGGATCTTTATTACAGAACATTTTTATCTCTGCAACTGATTATGAAAGGTGATTACATTAGTATCTGCAGACTTTTGGACTTAATATTTTGAACAGATTAATTCTTTACTGACCCAGGCCTGCTCTCAAGTCTATACCGATATAGTCAAACAAACATAGTTTGATACAGATTGTTGTAGGGCAAAAAGACAATTAAATCATTTGATTAGGAAATGCAAAACAAAGCCCAACAGAGTGACTATGGACTAATAAACAAGGCAAGGGACAAGCATAAGCAGTTTTTAAAGCTAAAATAAACTCAATTTCAGCAAAAACAATGGAACAATATGCTTAATATTACAGACAGGAATGATTACCAGTCCTATTGGCTCTTGGTAGCCAAAGGGACTAATAATCTAAAATTTGAAATTGATTCACACATCCCTTTGGATACTTGGGTTAGTTTTTATACTAGTAAGTTTTTTGTTTCAGAGCCTATGGCAGTCCAGCTCTCGATGGATACATATATGTCTCATTTCCCTCCTTTTAACAGCCCTGAGGTTTATTTTACTATTGCAACCCTAAAATGCAGTAAGACTTCTGGCCCAGATCTAATTCCGGCTGAAGTATTTCTTAACAATCCTTACATTGTGCTTCCATATTGGTATTGTATTTCAACCCTTGTTGTAGCAGGCTTGAATTCCCTAACTCACGGAGAGGTGCACTTCTTATTTCATCTATGAAAAGGGGGACAAATCTGATCCTTCAAAGTACAGGCCAATGTCACTTTCGGGCAACTTAGGCAAAATTTTTGCAAAACTAGTCCTCCAAAGACTTATTCAACACTAATATCACTTGGTGGATTATCAGAACTTCAAGCAGGGTTTCACCCGGGATATAGTACAACTGACAATTGCTTTATTATTTTGCATCTTTTTAAAAAGTATGTTAAGCTGAGGAAACAAAAACGTTATGCAGCATTTATTGATTTGAAACCATCCATAAAAAACTTCTCCCAAGGCTTGGCGCTCATTACCATCGTCACAGATGTCTCCCACAACATGCCAGACGAGAAATCATCCAAAAGATAGTTCTTCCTGTGTTTGACTTCAGATGCAGTTTATAGCTCCACCCTGAAAACCACCCTAGCCAGACTGGACACTTTCTTCAACTCCTTCTGCCAATACATTCTTGGTTGCTCCCCTCGTGCTCACCACTGTGACCTTTACTCTTCACTCTGCTTTCCCTCCCTCCATGACAGATGCCTCTCACACATCGCAAATCTAGTTGGCAAGTTCTGGCTTGGTTCTCTACCTCCTTACCTCTCCTCCTTCCTATCAACCCCCCTTCTATCCTGCTATTCCCTCCGCACCTCCACCCATAGGACTCTCACTCCCATCTGGTCGTGCTGCTTTCTCATATAAATCCACTGCAATCTGGAACTCCGTCCCTCTAGAAATCTGCTCTGCCCAGTCCCAACACTCTCTCTCTCTCTCTCTCTCTCTCTCCTACCTCCTCTGCAAGCACTCTGTTCATTCCTGCATCTGCACCTAACACCTCTCTCTCCCAAATAACCCCCTCTGCCATGGACACCTACTCTTCTCCTCTCTCCTCCACACTGTCTCCCCTGCTACCACTAAATGGTGCCTCCTTGACCCTATCTTCCACTCCTTCTGCTCCCCACCTCTCATCTCCCCCACTACCCCCTCCTACCCTCCAGGTCCTGTCCCCTTGCAGGGTTCCCAACATCGTGAAGGGGATTCAGTTCCTGGGGCTCATACTCTCCTCCTCCCATCTCCACCTACTGCCCCCCACTGCCTCCCTGACTACCTTTTACTTGCTGCATTTATATGTGCCTACCTTTTGGTGTCCCAGGATCGAAGACTGTGGACCCAATTGCAAATCTTTACAGTACACATGACTGCAGAGTTGGGTCCGCAAGCACCATCTTGGTTTATATGAGAGTTTCCGATTGATATCAGAAGTCTGAGCAGGCGCAATTCTCACATGCGTCATGTTGGTGTTTTCTGTTGCTAGGCAGCAGTGTGATAACAGTGAGTGATGTTCCCCTCAGGAATTTCTGCAAATTTTTGTGCCCTACTGTTAGCTGCAGTGATTGAAGATAATAATGAGTATGATCTACAGCTCATTATACAGTTTCTGAGAAGTCAAAGGGAGTTATTAGAGATGCAATTACTTGAAGTCAGCAATGCCGAGATAGAGGCATATTATGAGAGGCAGTTGTGGCAATTATATTTTTCCAGCTCTTTGAGAGAAATTAAACATACATCCCGGACTAAACAGAGGTGTGAAGATTGGTGAAGTATTATTGTAGAACATTATTTTACTGACAATGACTGGTTAGAGAATTTCAGGATGTCATGTCAATCATTTGAAGAGCTGTGTACAGATGTTAGTACTTTTATGAGCCCTGAGTCTACATGCGTAAGACAGCCGGTCCCTTTATAAAAACATGTGACAATAGTCATATATAAGTTAACCAGCTGTGCTGAATACATAGTTGTTGCTAATCAGTTTGGCGTGCATAAAAGTACAGTGTGCAAGTTTGTTCGCATGTCCTGTTATGGGGTTGTAAAATACATCGCCCCTCATCTTATTCAAATGTCTTCTGAAGAGGAAGCTATAGATATTGCAGAGAGGTTCAGGATTTCTTGTGGACTACCACAGGTCACGGGGTCAATAGACGGTACTCATGTCCCAATAGTTGCTCCCAAGGATGGATACGAGATGCATACGAGAGGAGGTTGAGGGAGTTGAACATGTACTCACTGGAGGACAGGAGGGACAGGGGGGACATCATTGAAACCTTTAAATACATGAAAGGAATAAACAAGACAGGTACAGAGGGGCTGTTCAAAATAAGGGAGGGGAGGGACACTAGGGGCCATGATATGAGACTGGAGGGAGGGAGGAAGGTTCAGGAGGGAGATGAGGAGACACTTTTTTACAGAGAGGGTGGTGGCTGGGTGGAATGCATTACCTGCAGAAGTGGCATCCAGTAGAACAGTGGACTGCTTCAAAAGGGGATGGGCCAGGACAAGGGGGAGGGTTAATGAAGGGGAAGGGTGGAAGGGAGGGGCAGCTGCAGAATAAGGGGTGCTAGCTGCACATTCGAGCACACTTGATAGACCTCTAGGCCTTTATCTGCTGGCAAATTTCGTATGTTCGTATGATATTGGGACTTCATAAACAGAAAGGGATGGGCCTCATATGTACTCCAGGCCATTGTTGATGATCAATATTGGTGAGTTTTAAATACAAATGTATTAGTACCTGAACTGATGTAAATAAATTGGTGTATCTGGGAGTATGCCTTATGGTGGTAAATTGGATTGGAAACTGGCTAAAGGACAAGACAATAGCCAAATAGGAGGTGTTGCAGATTTAACACTGGGATGCCAGGCTGCCCAGGTAAGGTGGACATATTCGACAAGGATTGCAAAGGCTGGCATTATGTAGGGTACAGACAGTTGAGCTGGCCCAGACAGGAGCAACTTTTGTGGGGGGGGGGACACCAGGGGCAAAAAAAGAGGCTGGATTGAACCTTGATACCAGATTCAAACCTCTGCTTCTGATGAAGGGTGGGGAGGATGTTGTAAAATGGAGCAGTGGTAGAAAATGGGGTCAGTGATGGGCTGGGTATGGGTGACTGCCAGGACAACAGGAGAAACAGGGGTGGGTCATTGCATAGGCCCGCTCTGGAGGCTGGAGTTATGGTCAGCCTAGGCAGAAGTGGGAAAGGGGGGCGAGTGGGGTGGGGGTGGTCATGGTAAATGACCTGGCAAGCAAGGGAAGCCGTGATGAGTTTTTGCATAGGAACACGCACGGATCAGGATGAACTGATAGTCTGGTTGTCAGGAAGTGTGGGGGTGTAATGGTGCAGAGGTACACAGTGGGGGTAGGGGGTGCCTCATAGTAACCCATACCATTTTCTTCCCATATCCCTCCACCTCCACCAGTGACCAGATCAACCCCCTACCCTTCTGTTTGCCTCTGAATATAGTCAGATGATGGCCATGGAGTGGAATGCTAAGCTTGCGGCCCACTTATGTATGGTTTGTGGGGGAGTGGGGTTTGGGACACTATCTGACAGGGTGCTAGGATGGGAGTCCAGTAGACACCAGGGATAGGGAGAAAAAAAAATATATATATATTTTTTTATGGTCTCATGGTTGTGCAGGTGTGGAAATACCTGACATTGTGTGGTTGGTGGGGTTTGGGGAACAACAAGATATATAGAATGGGCAAATAAATACATGTGTCCTGATTGGTTGACACTTGGTTCTATCCAGTGCAGAAAGAGAGTACAACCACTGGCTAGAACAAGTCCCTGCCAACCATGGCAACTCTCAGAATTCATAATCCACCTATTTCCTAGTTTCCATCACAATCATGCCTGCAACCTTTACTCATATATTAAAAAAAATTCAACTAGGCCCTAAAAATAAAAGTCCATTAAATTAAATAAAGTGATTAGGTAAATAATGTAATATTTTTTGCAATCATGAGCCCCCCCCACCCCCCATTACACACATACACAAATTTTAAAAAGCAAGTACTTTTCAGAGTTACGATTGTTGGTGTTTCATTGCTGACCATGTAAAATCCTCCACTTATCCCTATCACTTTGTCTTTTATCTCCCTGCTCCTTAACAGACAACAGATGAAGCTGAGGTTCTGACTCCACTTTAGGCCTCTTGTGTCTGTTTATATGCCAGTTGTTTGTACGCAAGTTGAGCTGTGAAGAATGTTGAATTCATGTATTCCATGTTGCCATTCTGTGGGGGGGGGGAGCATTCTAATGCTGGAATAATGCAGAGCTTTGAAATCTACTATTCCATGGTACAAAATCACACAATGCATTGAGTGTGAAGAAAAACAGATAACTGACAGGTGAAAAACATATGTGGAAGTACTATATAAGCAATACTACATGGTTGGGTGATGGTAGTACTGAGATACCTGCACATTCAGAGTCTGAAGGCATTTGAACTGAGGTCTTGTGCCTAACTACTGTACACCTGTGGGTGTATGGGTATCTCAGTATTACCAACAACCAGCCATGTCTTATTGCTTACACCATGGATTTTAAATTGGGCTGACGTGGTGGAGGAGGAGGATGTGAATTCTCCTTGCTTAGATTACTTTCTTATGTTTGCTTGCGCGCATGCACAAGAAACATTATGTGACAGCTTAGGAGAGAAGCGGGTTAGGGAAGCGCGGCAGTGTAGCAGCCAAGGGAGGCACAGCATTTTGAGGCTTGGCCATGGTGCACCAATGGAGGCACAGTGTGCTGATGACACTGGTTTCCAGAAGTTGCACCAAGTTGTAACGTTTGCCACAGCAATCATGGGCACCTCGTCATTTGCAGCATCAGTGATTTGCTGCAATGAGGAGCGCCCGTCATTGCTGGGTGGAATGTTGTTACAGGTATTGTTTAGAACATATGCGCGTTGCCTCCCTGTTCATAAACAATATTAATGTGGCCTCAGTACCGAGGGGGTGCCTAATCCTCTTGACAGCATGTGCCCTTCCTCACACAGCTTGTTTTGCTGACGGGCCCCAACCCCATCGGCTTGCATCCCGGATGATTTCAGTTGAAGGAAGGGAGCCCACTCCTCGGCATTATGTCCCCTCCCAGGTTGATGTGCCGCACAAGGGAGTCCACTCCCCACTGGTATAAGCCCCCCGCAAAGAGTAGCAATAGTAAGTATTGCCAATGGGGTGCCCAATCCCCCATCAGCTACAAGTGCCCCCCAACAGTCAGTTGGCATGCTAGGAGCCCACCCCAGCGTGACAAATACCCCTGTTTAAAAAAAAAAGTCCTGCGATGTCTTTTTTTGGTTTTTTCACCTGTAAACAAAGGAAATGGTCCCTCGAGGTCTCCCTGCCCACCCCCCACAACCTGCACCCACCCACTGCGCACCCTGTGTCCCCACACCCCCCTCACCCCATACTTACCTCCAGACAACGCGACAATCTTCGGTGGACCGGGAACACGTCTGCACTCTTCAAAGGAGACCGCAAACTGAGGAAATGCCGGTAAGCTGTATAATGGAATAAATAGTTTTTTTTCAACTTTGATGCATATCTCAGGCGTATTTTTTGGAATTTTGGCACCAGATTTTCAACATGGGGTTTTTGGGACCACTCTTCATGAATTCTGTCACTGTCATGGCGTTAATCGGCCTCGAAAGGTGATTTCATGGTCACTGTGCAGAATCACCTTTCGGGACTGATTAACAAAATGAGAGTGCCAATGTTCATGAGATGGTCTCCCAAAAAGCCTATGTTGCAAATTTGGTGGAAAAAATCCAAAAAATGATTGTTTTACGGGCGTCGTTGCACAGCTATTCGCATGCTTCTAACTGCGGATTTGTAATATTTTCATGCCAGATTTTCAACATTGGCATTTTTTTACACCTTCTTGTGAACAGTACAGCTGTCATTTTTCACATCCTGGCCAAAATGTGTTTTCGCACTTCTGGCGCAGAATAGCGTGGTAGAAGTGGGAAATCCATGTTCAGGACACATAATGAAAATGACAGTGATACTGTTCATTAGCAGAGGTTGTAGAATGCCTATGTTGAAAATTTGGTGCCAAAAGTCCATAAAATGACTGTGTTACACGGGTGTGTTGCGCCGTTTCCACGCACACTCGTAACTTCACACAGTTGCAATAGTTTCACTCCAGATTTTCAACATTGACATTTTTTCGCACCTCCTTATGAATGGAATAGCTGTCATTTTTTTACATCCTGGCCAAAATGTGTTTTCGTACTTCCGGCGCAGAATAACGCGGTCGAAGTGGGAAATCCATGTTCAGGACACATTACGACAATCACAGTGACACTGTTGATTAGCAGAGGTGCTAAAATGCTTATGTTGACAATTTGGTGAGAAAAGTCCATGACATGACTGTGTTACGAACATGCGTTGCACAGTTTCCACGCACGCTCGTAACTTCACACATTTGCAATATTTTCATTTCACATTGTCAACATTGCCATTTTTCCACACCTCCTTATCAACAGTACAGCTGTCATGTTTCACATCCTGGCTGAAATGTGTTTTTGCACTACCAGTGCAGAACAGTGCAGTCACTGTGGGAAATCCATGTTCGGGACACATTACTAAAATCACAGTGACATTGTTCATTAGCAGAGGTGCTAAAATGCCTAAGTTGAAAATTTGGTGACAAAAGTCCATAAAATGACTGTGTTACGAGCATGCCTTGCACAGTTTCCACGTACGCTCATAACTTCGCACATTTGCAATATTTTCACTCCATTTTTTCAACATTGCCATTTTTCCACACCTCCTTATGAACAGTAAAGCTGTCATATTTCACATCCTGGCCAAAATGTGTTTTTGCACTTCCTGCGCACAATACCATGGTTGCTGTGGGAAATCAGTGTTCAGGACACATTAACACAATCACAGTGACACTCTTCATGAGCACAGGTCGTAAAATGCCTATGTTGAAAATCTGGTGACGACAGTCCATAAAATGACTGTGCTACGTGCATGCGTTGTGCACTATCCATGTACGCTCGGAAGTGCGCACATTTTTAATATTCCCACTACAGATTTTCAACATTGCCATCCCTTTACAGCTCCCTATAGATGGCACAGCTGCCATTCTTCACATTCTGCCCAATCTGTCTTTTTGTACATGTGGCACAGAATGGCACTGTCACTGTTAGAAGTCAATGTTTGGGACACACTGACAAAATCACACTGCCACTCTTCATGAGAAGAGGTCCCAAATGCTTTCATGAGGTGGGGTCACAAAAAGGCCATGTTGAACATTTGTACTGTACATAACAACAGACCCCTGAGGCGTTACGGTTTCTAACCATCACGTCCTACCTTGTATAGACAGACAGGGATCAGGTTGTGCCTTTGGATTGCCAACTCTCCTATGCATGCCATCCCACCCCCACCCCCCAACCACTGACAGCCATCAAGGTGTACCTTGGACTCTTCGGCCCCACACTTCACCTCATTCTCCTATGCTGTGCCCTTTTCAGCATATGTCGGTGTGGAATGGGGTCACTGTACAGCCAAATACCCTAAGGCACAACTCAACACGTGTCACTGTCTGCAGAATAAGGTGAGATGACATGGCATGACCGTCATGGGCGACCACCCACACAATTATGCCAATGCCTCTCCATCTCTACAAGATGGAGGTGGGGTTGAAGTGAACTTCCATACTTCACTGCCATTCCTAGTCTGCATCGGTCTAACTCCTGCATTTCATAGAAACATAGAAACATAGACTTTGATGGCAGATAAGGACCGCTTGGCCCATCTAGTCTGCCCATTTCCCTTCCTACAGGATAGGCCACAGATCCTAGTTAACCAACAGCCTATTTCTTCCTACCCCCCACAAGAATTGCCTTATGTCTGTCCCATGCATTCTTGAATTCTTCCACAGTTTTAGACCCACAACCTCCTCGGAAGGCTGTTCCATGCATCCACTACCCTCTCTGTGAAATAATACTTCCTCACATTGCCCCTGAACCGCCCTCCTTCTATCTTTAAATTGTGTACCCTTGTTCTTGCACATCTCTTTTTCTGAAAGATGCTACTCTCTTGGACTTTGTTGATTCCACTGAGGTACTTAAATGTTTCTATCATGTCCCCCCTTTTCCCTTCTTTCCTCAAGGGTATACATATTAAGCTCCTTTAGTCTCTCCTCATACGGCTTCTCTAGTTGCCCTCCTCTGGACTACCTCTGTCCTGTCTATGTCCTTGCAGAGATGGGGTCTCCAGAACTGGACACAGTACTCCAGATGGCGTCTCACCAACTGTCTGTACAGAGGGATAACAGCTTCCTGTTTTCTGCTGCTGATGCCTCTCCCTATACATCCCAGTATACCCCAGCCCTCCCTACTGCCTTCTCACATTGCTTGCTACCCTTAAGGTCATCTAACTATGATACCCCAGGTCCCTTTCCATTTTTGTTGTTGTTACTACCTCCCACCCATTGTGTATTCTTTCCTGGGTTCTTGTTTCCCAGGTGCATTATTACACTTCTTTGCATTGAATCCTAAGCTGCCATACTTCTGACCATTCCCTCCAACCTTGCCAAGTCCCTTTTCATCCTTTCCGCCTCCTTGTGTATCAACCTTGTTGCAGATCTTTGTGTCATCTGAAAAAGGCATCCTTTTCCTTCAGTTCCTCTGCAATGTCACTGATGAAGACAATAAAAGGACCTGTCCTATTCAACATCTTCATCAGTGACATTGCCGAAACTAGAAGGCAGAATTTCACTGTTCGCTGATGACACAAAGCTCTGTAACAGGTAGGCACACCAGGGGTAGACAGAATGAGAGGACCTGCAAAACTTGAAGAATGGTCGGGGGTTTAGCAGTTGAAATTCAATGCAAAGAAGTGCAAGATAATGCATATGGGGTACAAAAACCTCTGGGTAATAATATATCAGTTGGAGGGTGAGGATATAGCATGCACCAAGGCAGAAAGGGATCTTGGGTTATCATCTCTGATGACCTCAAGGTAGGAAACAGTGTGAAAAGGCAGCAGGTAAAGCAAATAGGATGCTGGGATGTTAGGCAGGGGCATCACCAGCAGGAAAAGGAGGTCATAATTCCGCTTATACAAGACACTAGTGAGGCCCCACCTGAGTACAGTACAGTTCTGGAGACCATACCCAATGCATAAGGACATAGACAGGGTAGAGAAGACCAGAGGAGGGCAACAAAGATGGTGCATGGATTGCATCACAAGTCCTATAAAGACAGGTTGAAGGAACTGAACATGTACTCCCTGGAGGAGAGGAGGGAGAGACGGGATATGATAGAGACATGCAAGTATCTCACAGGGAGGAACAAGGTGCAGGAATACACTATTTTTAAGCAAAAAAGATGTTCCAGGACTAGAGGGCATGGGATGAAGTTGGAGGGAGGACGATTCATAGGAAACATGAGGAAGAATTTCTTCACAGAACGGGTGGTGGACAAGTGGAACACCCTGCCAGAGGAAGTGGTGGGGGCTGAAACAATCACGGGATTTAAGAATGCATGGGATAGACATAAAGAAATTCTGGAGGTCAGGGGTTAGGGGCAACAGACTTCTAGGAAAACATAAAACTGAACTTACAAGCTCAAATGGCCAGACTGGGTGGGCCATAGGCCCTTATCTGCCGACACTGTCTATGTATCTATGTATCTATGACTGGACCCAATATTGAACCCTGCGGTACCCCACTAGTAACCCCTCTTTCTTCAGAGTGGACTCCATTTACAATTACCCTCTGTGTCTTGTTGTGCAGCCAATGTTTTACCCAGGCTTCCACCCTGGGACCCACTCCCGGGCTGGTTAATTTGACTATTGATCTTTTGTGGGACTGTGTCAAATGCCTTGCTAAACTCTAGGCAGGCCATGTCCACAGCCCCTCCCTGGTCTACTATTTTGGTCACCCAGTCAAAGAAATCTATTAGATTTGTCTGACATGACCTTCCCGCTGTGAACCCATGCTGCCTTGGGTCCTTTGCCCCACTGGCCTCTAGGTACGCAACTATTCTTTCCTTCAGAAGTGACTCCATCACTTTCCCTACCACAGAGGTCAGACTGACAGATCTGTAGTTTCCTGCCTCTGTCTTGGTCCCACTTTGTGAAGGGAATCCATGCCTTCCTCCAGTCCTCAGTACCACACCATTCTCCCATGATTTATTAAAAGAGTAGCCAGTGGTTTCACTAGTTCCTCCTTAATAATTTTAGAATTCTGGGTGAATTCCATCAGGACCCATTGCTTTGTCCATCTTCAGTTTTAGGAGTTCTTGCAGAACCCTTTCTTCTGTGAAAAGACTGGGATCGACCCCCTATCAAGAGTGCATCTGTTAATTGGATTAGGCACTTCCCCTCCTCTTCCTTTGTGAATACTGAGCAGAAATATTAGTTCAGTATCCCTGCTTTTCACTGTCCCCTCTGCCCACCCACTGTTCATTCTATTCAGCCTCACTATCCCTCCCTTTGTCTTTCTCGCTCGCTGATGTACCTATAAAGGTTTTATCCCCCTTCTTAACTGAGTTGGCTATCTTTTCCTCAGTTTGGGCCTTTGCTCTTCTGACTTCCCTCCCTGCTTCCTTCTGCCTTAACTGGTACAGCTCTCTGTCCTGCTCCTTCTGTGTTTCCTTATACTTCCGGAATGCTATCTTTTCCTTCCTGACATTCACAGACAGCTCTTTGAGAACCATAGTGGCTTTTTCTTTCATTTTGATTTGTTTATTTGCTTCACACAAAGGCTTGTTGCCTCTGTGATGGCAGTTTTGATGATTCCCCATTGTTGCTCCACTACTCCTTCTAGCCTGTTTGCTAGTGCTTTTCTGAGGCACTCTTCCATCTTGCCAAAGTCAGCCCTCCTAAAGTCCAGTACCCTCACTTTTGTATGGCTTGGCTCTGTAGCTGAGTTTAACGTGAACCACACTGTTTGATGGTCACTTGTCCCCAGATGGCAACCCACTTCTAGATCTGAGATCCTCTCACTGCCCCGTTTGACAGTATGAGGTCTAAGATTACTCCCTCACAGTGGGTTCCTGACTAGCTGTCTGGGCCTGCCACCTGTGAGCATCAAGAATGGCCCTGCTCTTGGATGTGGCTGCAGCAAATGTGCTCCAGTTAACATCTGGCATATTCAGGTCTCCCATCAACAGTATCTCCCTTTCTCTGCCATTCTAAGAATGCCTTCTATCATATCCTTGTCCATTCCCTCCCCTGACATGGGAGTCTGTACACAACCCTGTGCGGATTGTGGTGCCCTTTCAGTCTCAAGGTGACCCACAGTTCCTCCTCTCCTCCCTGTTTACTCTTTTGTTCAGTTGCTTTTATCCCTTTCTTTACATAGAGAGCTACTCCTCCTCCTCCTCTTCTCCTCTGCCTGTCTCTCCTGTAGGTTATGTACCCTGGTATGTTAACATCCCAGTCATGGTTCTCTGTGTACCATGTTTCTGTGACTGCTACTATATCCAGGCATCCCTCTTCCATCAAGGCCACCAGCTCAGGGAGCTTGTTGCCCAGACTACAGAGCATTGGTACTCATTACCCTCCATTTCCTGATGGCCTTACTCCCTTTTGCCCCATCCCTGTCCTTCTTGCCTTTGTCACTTTCTCCATTTACCCTGCCCTTCTCCCCATCAGACACCTCTATGTTGGCGTTTTCTGCTACCTACGGTGATTATTTGGGAGGCTAAGATTCCCCTGCTCCTTTCAGTGCCTCCCCTCTTGGCTAGTTTAAATGCTTGCTAATGAAGCATTTAAACCTATCACCTAGGATCCTGGTTCCCCCTCCGGACAGATGCAGCCCATCATGCCAGTATAGGCTTGCATCACTCCAGGTGGACCCTCAGTCCCCAATGAAGCCAAATCCCTGAGCTCCACACCAGTTTTTCAACCACTTATTGAATCTCATGGTGCGGAACACCCTAGCCTCTCCTATGGCATAGATGGGCAGCACCTCTGAGAAGGTTACCGTGCGTGCTGCTTGACTAAGGCCCCTCCCCAATTCCACAAACTCTTCCTGCACTTCTCGAATCCCTTTCTTAGCCAGGTCATTTGTCCCTAGGTGGACAATGACATCCAGCTCCCTCCCCTGTGCAGCTGCTCCGGCAATCCTGAGGATTCGCTCCCTGTCCCTTCAAGCCTTGGCACCAGGCAGGCACCTTACCTCCCTCTCTCCTTCCTCCCCCAGTTCTACCTTCCTAACAATGGATTCCCCCATCAGGAGTTGTTTCCTTCTCCTGCAGGGTCCCCTGCCACCCTCCTGTGGGTCTCCTTTGTGGAGGTTCCCAGCATCCTCCTTGCTCTCCACTGCAGGTGCCTCCATAGAGGAACCACACTTTGCCAGAATGGCATAGGAATCATGGAGAGGTACAACTGGAGGGATGCGCCTCCGTTCCACCAACCTCACCCTCCCTGAGCCCACTGTGGTCCAACCGCTCCTCTTTCTTGGCAACCTCGGAGGCAATGGCAGTGGCACTGGTGGTCCCTGGATGGAAGAGGAGGTCCCACAAATCCTGGCCAACTCAGCCTGGAGATGAGCAACCTCCTCTCTCAGCCCAGAGAGGTGCCTGCAGGTGAGACAACACCGCATCCTCCAGAATGTCTCCCGGAAGACTGCTGATCCACAGCCACTGCACTGCACCACTCCAATCATGTCTTATTTCTGGCCCCTTAACTGTTTGCAATCCTTACTCTTTCCTCTGTTTTTCTCTTTCCTTACTTTCTGCCTGTGTGTCCTTTAAGCTCCTGATTGTCCTGTTCTGAGAGAAGAATATCCTATATTTCTCAGTAGACCCCTTACTTGCTCAGAGGCAGACCTCCAGCAGCTAGAGGGGGCCGGAGAGCTACTCTTACCCTTCTAGGATGGTGGGTCTTTGGTGGCTCTGTGATCACTCACTTCCTGCTACCAAACAGGAAGTTACTGTTGTCGGTCAAATCCTGTGCCTATAAAAATAGAACTAGCTTTGGGTGGTGGAGGGTAGGGAAGCAGGGCAATATAGTCCCAGTAGAGAAGTACAGTCACACAGCAGTCCTTTCTCCTGGTGTCTTCTGTCTTTCAAATGCTAATACCAGCAAGCAAACATTCGGCATTGAGAATTTTTTTTTTTAACATATTTTTATTGTTTTGTAAGCATACTCACAAAGCAAAGTTTTACATAGAAGGATGACACTCCAAGTTAGCAAACAGCAGTTTACGGAAGTACACAGAATGAAAAGCATCCTCCCCATATGGTACAGCAAGGGGAAATACATCATTAAACATATTTTGACATGAAAAAGTAATTCCAAAGCCTATAGCTTAAATGAAAGAGTCAACAAGCACCACCTCGTCAGACTATTTCCAAAGCCCGATGGTGCTCTTAATGTCCATCATAGATTTATAACCAGAGCTCCAAAAGATATAGTAATGACCCCAGAAGGAATATCAACAGATAAAATATGCCCCTCACATCCCAACTCAGCAGAATAACCCCATTATGTACTCTCTAGGGCTGTGAAAACACGGAATAGTATTTTCCGAATACCACAAATAATGGGCTATTCGAATAGTCGGAACCGAATACCAAATAGTCAACTATTCGGCCGGTATTCGGTATTCAGTGGTGCACAATGAAAAAAAACATTTTGACACCCTCCTGGCCAGCATTAAATACATATTTTAGCCCTGGTGTCTAGTTGTCCCACCCCTCCATCCAATTGCTGGTCTAAAATGAAGAATCCCACCCCCCAGACCCTCAGCAATACCCCCGTTCCAAAATGTATAAAATAAAAAAAAAATCACTAATTTCCCTGGTCTCTAGTGGTCCCAGCCCCCCATCCAATTGCCAGTCCAAAATGAAGAATCCCCCCAACCAGATCCTCAGCAATACTCCTGGTCCCCCATTCCCAAATGTATTAAATAAAAAAAAAAATCCCTCATTTCCCTGGTGTCTAGTTGTCCCATTCCCCGGCCAATCGCCGGTTCAGAATAAAGTATCCCCCCACCAGACCCTCAGCAATACCCCCGTTCCTCCATTGCTAAATGTATAAAATAAAAAACTAATTCCTCATGTCCCTGGTGTCTAGTGGACCCCCCATCAGGTAGTGCCTCTACCCATGACCCCAGCAGGCCACCAGCACAGCCCTCCACTCACCGCCATGGCCAGCAGCCTGACTGAGTTTTCAGTGAATGAGCACGTGCTTGTACAAGCATGCACTCATTCACTGAAAACTCAATCGGGCTTACCGGCTGTGGAGGCGGTGAAACTGTGCGCAGTAACTCGCTGGAAGTCGCGGAAGTGAGGGGCACTACCTGGTCCACTAGACACCAGACCTCAGCTGTTCATTTTTATACATTTAAGGTAGGGATGGGGTACTGCTTCTGATAGTCTGGAGTGGGGGAGATGCTGACAGGTGATCAGGCGGGAGTGGACCACTAGAAACCAGGGATAAAATATTTGTTTACTGCTGACCATGAGGAGGGTGTTCTTTTATTTTTAAATAAACCCCCCCTCCCAGTCACCCGAATAACAAATGCTGAATATTTCGGCACCCATTAATGAATATTCAGCTGAATATTCAAAAAAAGGAATTCGCACAGCCCTAGTACTCTCCTTCAAATATACATTTAGCAGGACTGAGACAGACACTACAACCTACAGATCTACAAAATATATGAAAATAAAAAGAGGTATGACATTAGTCCCGATCAATGTAAACAAAAATACAATCAGGATCCTCTTCTGTTACATTATACTTCAGGGGTTAGACCCAATAAATAGGCACATAATTTCATTGTATAAACAAATCGCAAGTAAGAGATAAGCATTCAAACAGTCAATATAAAGGTTTCAGTAGTCCATACAGTCCAATATTTTAACTTTAATGTAGAAGTGGCCCAGGCCCCTACAACCCAGTACTTACTGCACCTCTAAAGCCCCAGCCAAAACTCATTCTCCCTCGGAAGAAATGTCCTCCTCTTCAGCAGCTTGCTCGGACTCTTGTTCCGACAGTTGAATAAACTTATCAACATCCCCAGGCTCATTAAATTGATAAGACTTAGCTTTCCGCTGCAGTCTCAAATGCACAGGAAATAACATCTGGTGTGCAATGTTAAGCGACAAAGCCGGCCACGGATTCCATCATAGTCTTTCCTTCGATGTCTGGTGGCATAGGACAAATCTGGAAAGATGTTCAGGGTGTCAGTCCCATATTTTAGGCATCTCCGACATCGGGCAATACTGAGGACTCTGTTATGGTCCCCAACAGATTGGCACACCACTAAGATGGTTCTTAGGGGCTCAGGTGCTGTCAGTGCCCTGCCAGAAGAGATCCGGTAGGTGCACTCTATGGCAATCGGTGGATTTTCCTCACCACAACCCAAACAGAGGGCAGGAGAGATTGGATAAAAATTAGGCATTCCTCCCCCTCTGCCTGCTCTGACAGTCCAAGTATACAGAGATTTCTCTCACGGGCCTGATTTCCAATGGCCTCCAAGTACCTGCAGAGTTGCCCATTCTCTGCAATCAGCTTTGTTATCCCATCGCAGGCCTTCAGTATTGAGCCCTCACTCCTTTGAACAGTGTGCTTGCATGCATCCATTCTCGTCTCAAGTGCAGAGACCCATGGCGTTAGGGAATCAAGTTTCTTGTCAGTATCTTGTACCGAGTTGACCAACTGGTTTAATGTTGCCTGTATGGTGAGAAGGGAGGCCCCCTTTCACTGTTCAGCACTCAATGGTCCTGCTTCTTCATTTCCACCAGGCCGCTCCCCTCGTGGTTGTCCGGTCTTTTTAGGAGAGAAAAACTCCATTGCTGCGGAGGCATTCCCATGAGTTTCACCCATTTTTCCAATCCTGAGTGCCTATCATTAGAGAAAATGTACTTGTGGAGCAATTAGCAAAGTCGAAAGGGGTAGAAAATAAAATTTTTAAACAAATTATGAGGAGCTCCGTGAACGTGCTGCCTCCCGTTAGCTGCTCAACAGCGCCCCCCCTGCTTAGATGACTTTTTGCTGTGCAATTTGCATTTAAAATCACCCCCAAAATAAGACAAAGTGAAGTCATTATGACGAATTCCAGATAATTTCAGAAAATGACACAAAGTTCTGTCTTTGTCCCAAATTCGCTTGCAAAGAAAATCTTTGATGCATCTCTAGTGTCCAGATCTGGATATCATATCTCTGGTAGGACATCTGAACATCTGATTTTTTGATCAACTCAGTATGCAGCCTCTCTCTTTAAACAGATGTTGATGGCAGAACAAGACCATTGTTCTGTCTAATCTGCCTATAATACTCTATCCTACCCCTGAGACCAACTGTCTATATAGAGTTCCCTACTATGCTGCTACCCATTGGGAGATTACTAAACCCTTAAATCAGTCCTAATTGTTTCTGAAGCCAATAATGATCTTGGCAATGACCATGTCAGCTGGCAGGTGTTTCATGGCTCAGTCATGCTCTCCATAGAAAAATAAATTACACACATCTGTCCTGAATTCCATCCCATCAAAAATACAGTCTGATCTAGGAAGGGCAACATAAATGGTGCAAGGACAGCATCAAAAGTCACATGAGGAAAGATTAGCTGACCTTAATGTCTATTCGCTAGAGAAAATTTAGAAATGGGAGATATGATGGCAGCTTTCAAGTACCATAGGAAATAAATGATACAGGTTGAAACCATGTGCCAAAAGTAAGTCTGCACAATAACAAGGTGGCATTATACGAGGTTAACAGGTTGAAGTCTCAGGAGAAATGTAAGGAAGTACTTTTGAATTGAGTGGGTGGTGATGCAGTGTAACATACTTTGTGGTGTTACAGTTGGTCATTTGATCCACACAGTGTATTAGATTGCTGTATTTATTTATTTTTTATCTACTATGCTTTTCTCCCCATTGTCATCCATCCGGTACCTCAGCCCGGTCACGGATCTCTGCTTCCACCTCCGCAATGACCATATCCTCCGATACCCACTGGCTTGTCCCACAAGGTGGGGATTGTGGCACTGATCCTTGGGGTGAGGATGTGCAATGATGTACAGCATGCACCCTACCCCATGAGAGCATTCTACTGCCAGCCACTGTGGTACCCCCAGCCTCCATCAGGGGTCAGTTAAGCACCAGACATTCACCCCACCCCACCCCCCTCCCTGGAGAACGAGAGCAGTCATAGGGATGATCCATCCTTCTCCCCTTGGCCACCCCTTCGACAACGTGGGTCTGTTCATGATCTATGTCTCCAGTGTGGCAAGCAGAAATACAAGTGCTTCGCTGATGGGCAGAGATTGCTGTATTTATAGCATGGGTCATGTATAAGCAATTGGGAAAAGACAGAGACTGCAATGAGTATTATGGCCCAGATATTCAAAAGAGTTGCGCCATGCACAATAGGGTTGCACCAGCGCAAGTCCAAAAATGCGCCATTCTGGGATATTCAGCGGGAGACAGTTGCCCCCTTAAATCACACTGAGCAACAGCGCAATAATAATGAATGTATGCGCAACTGAAGGGGGAGGAACCATGCATAAATGGTGCAGTGCGATATTCAACAACATGCACCATGTGCAATAGGGGAGCAAGCGGAAGTTGCGCCATAGCGGAAATAAGCCAAAACTAAAAAGGAGCAAGGGAGAGGTGCAAGAACGCTACAGGGAAGCCACAAGTTGCTGAACTATAGCCAGCCACACAGGCAACACACACACACAGGGCAGGACAGTGGAAGGGCACCTGGAACCCACAGGCTCAGGGGAAGGTGTGGGAAGCCACAGTGTAGAAGGGGGAAGTGCCACACAGCAGTGAGGCCAGCACAGTCAGGTGTTCCCAGTGCAGGGGAAGTAGCAGCCAGGACAGCAGGGGGAACACAGAAACAGCTGCCAGGGGGGGTGAACACAAGCCAGGGACATGGCCAGTGCCACCATCCAGATGGAGGAAGTAATGAGGGGGGTGAGAAGGTGGGCAGCAGGGGGGGCGCAGCCGTGGAAGGGCCTGTCAGCGGTATGCCCCCAACAGGCAGTACCGAGTCCGCACCAGCTTTGAGCTGTATAGTGATACAGAGATCATGGGCCGGTACCACCTGAATCGGGCAATTCTGAGGTGGCTCTGTGAGCTGTGCAGTGATGTGATGCAGGCACCAACATGATGGAGCCATGCTCTGTCAGTGGAGACTAAAGTGACAGCTTGCATAGGATTGCTCACCACGGGTACCTTCCAGAGATCAACAGGGGACACCACAAGCATAACCCAGTCGGTCGCATCATGCCACCTCACCCAATTCCTCAGTGCCCTGCTGCCTCATTCTGCGGAGTACAACCATTTCCCCAGCACACCAGCGTAGCGCACAGCAAACATACAGGAGTTCCACAGGGTAGCACGTATTCCTGGTGTGCTAGGGGCAATAGACTGCACCCATGTGGCCATCCACACACCACCTGGTCCTGAGGGGACTGCATACATGAATCGCAAGGGCTATGCTCGAATCAGGTGCCAGGTGGCGTGCGATGCCAGGGGGCGCATTATCAATGTCTGTGCCATGCACCCTGAGGGAGCACACGATGCCTTCATCTGGCACCAGTAAGCACTGTGCCACAGATTCAAGAGTGGGGACATCCCCACTGGCCACCTCGTGGGTGAGTATGTAAACCACACAGACAAGCATAGGGCTTGGGAGGGGCATGGTCAGAGGTGACATGGGTAGTGGCCTACATGGCCCAGGGCAGGGTGATGCTGATCACCAAACTAACCTCCACCCTCTACACACAGGTGACAGTGTATACCCACTCCGTACCTGGCTGCTCATACCATACTGGTGGCCCGCGACCCCATCACAGCAATGCTACAATGAGGCACACGCCACCACACATAATGTCATCGAGTGGGTGTTCGGGATGCTGAAGGCACGTTTCCATTGCCTGGACACCTCCAGCGGTGCCCTACAGTACAGCCTCTAAAAGGCCTGCGGGCTATTCCTGGCCTGTAGCATCCTGCACAACATGGCCAATGAATGTGGGATAGCCGTACAGGTCGAAGAGGGGGACAGCAATGGGGACAATGAGGATGCCGGTGACAATGGTGATGGGCAGTCCCCCCTTGGGCAACGGGACCCCCGACTGCTCCAGCTGGCACAGCTGCACCACGACACCATCATGGAGGAGCACTTCAGCCAACCCAGGTAAGTCATGGGGTCATGTGCAACCACCAGTGGCTAAGGCACAACCACGCATGGACACACACAGGGGTGCATGCCATCAAGGGAAGTGGCCGAGCATGGAACCACACACACCACCAGGGATGGGTGAGGTCTAACTCGGCACACAGACACACACACACACACACACACACACACACACACACACACATATACACACAATGCACCAGACATGCACAAAGGGTAGGAGGCACACCGACTCAGAATGCCACCCCTAGTCACACAGATGTCCACAGACCACCACACCCACTGCCTGTCATTGTGTGTGTGTCAGATGCTGGGCACTATTGCACATTGGTGTACAGCACAATGCAGGCAACATCATGCACACAACTGCAGACAGCAGCCAGGAGGGTGTGCAGATGGACTGTGTGTCTGCGTGCAGGGCCGGGTACCCACCTGTGCATTGCCTGCTGAATGACACAATGCACACAGGACAGCATCAGACAGTAGTCGCGTTGGGAGACAGGTCAGTCACATGCCACAGTGCCCTGGCCACCACGGATGCGTGGGCGGCCCCACCAAGACCCACCAGCACTGACAGGCTGACCACTGGCCTCATGGTGTGGTACCGATGGTCCCCCAAGGGTTCCACTGTGTGAATGTGACCGTGCTCACACAGGGGTCTGCAGCACACTGAACATGCCTGCACCAGGCGTGCTCGGGATGCCCACAGCTGAACCCGGTGTCGACAAGGAGGGTGTCACACAACACCAGGAATGGGGGGTGGACATTGCACTGCACGGTGTCTGCGCCACATGGGCAAATAACTGTGTGCCACCTGTGGCCATGGCAGCTGTGATTGTATGTGTCAGCCTGTCAATGGCAGTGGTCACATCCTCCCGCATCTGGTCCATCCCTGCCAGGAGCAGAGCGGTTTCTCCGCTGCAATGCTCCTCTGCCCACTCCAGAGCCACACTCAGTGCATCCACCGCCATTGCAAGCCGCATCTGCTGATTGACTGATGCTTGCAGTATGCGGGTGTACTCATCCAAGAGGTCATCTGCCTGATCGGCATTCTGTCCCTCAGGGTGTGCGCAGCCCTGATGCTCAGCACCCCTCGAGGGTGGGTGCTGCACACCAGGACCAGGCCTGGACATGTCCACAGGTGGTGCACTGATGCCGCCTCCTACCCACAAATTCATTGGCCGAGTGCCGATGCTGCCCCTTCGGCTGCCGCTACGCAGAGCTCACTGGTGCTGCCGCAGTGGCTGCAACAGTCCCACTGTCCTGTACACACACCAGTGCTGCCCCACTGGTGCTGACAGGCACAGGCTAGGACTGTGATGACACGCAGGCCCCCACGGCAGCACCACCCACAGCCATGGCCACAATGTTACCTGCTGTGTGGCCATCCTGTGTCACTGCCCATGACATTATCGACATCATCATCGGTGACGGACCCAGCAGCAGCCCAAGTCACAGCATGCTGGCATACGGGCAGGGCCTCCTCTGCACCTGTTCCAACAACATCAGTCTGGACATCCAGGCAGGCCCACTGTTGCACTGAGCCGCGTATTCCTGTGGAGGTGGATGGGCCCTCCTCCATCTCCATCTGACTAGCCTCAGTGGAGAGGCCCACCACCGCTGACCCATGCAGATGCTCAGGAGCTGTAAGGGAAAACAAAGTCGCGTTAATGCATGTGACCTACCCTGTCCCCCCCAATAGACAGACCATGGCCTACCATGCCGTGATGGTCTACCACTCGTCTGGAATCCACACCCGGAACAGTCTCAATGGCATAACGCTGCATGCTGCCAGCAACCCTATCCTCCTGTGGGGTTAGGCATAGCACTTCCGGCTGTCTCCCACCTGTCGCAGATCGTGCTGCCCTGATGGCAGCCACCTTCTCCTTAATCCTCCTCCTATCTGTGCCCATCATCTTCTTGCACTCCTGCACGGAGCGCTGGTGGCTGCCATGCAGGTTCACAGCACACACCACTTCATCCCATGCAGCAGCATGGGCCTGTGGTGTTCCCTGGCATCTGCTGAGAAGCGGCTCCTGGTCCAGGTAGGTCTCGAACAGGGCATCCGTCTCAGCCTTTGTGAAATTTGGCCTCCTCCTCCTTCCACAACTCTGTTCCTCTTCCTCCACAACTCGCTCAGTCATGATTCAGCCTGTGAGAATGTCAGGTGTTACCTGTGACTGTGCAGTCCCATGCATGTCCCAAAATCCACAGTCCACACTCCCAAACAGCATGCAACTCACCAATAGACTGTAATAACCAACTATGGCCAGTGCAGCCCAATGTCACACTTTTATAGCGCAACCCATGCAAATGTAGGGGCCAAGAGCATATTTTAAGTGGATGCAAGGTACAGTGCTGCGCCATTGAATGGCTGTTTAGCTGATTTGCATATGGCGCTGAATATCGCGCGTTTGTGCTGCGCGGTTGTGTTGAACGTGCTGAGCCAAGGGCGCAGTTCTGTGACATGCGAGGTACACACCTAACTGCGCATGCCCGGGTTGATGACACAGGTGCCTGCTGCGCTGCTGACGTGCTGTGCACAGGAGGCAATGCAGGGCATGGCCACCATTGTGCCAGTGGCACTACAGTGATGTTCAACTATATGGCGCTGTGGCACTGGGGCGTCGTAGGCGCACTTAGGCAACAGCGTGGTAGGCCGCTACTGGAGGTGGCACACAGGCACCCAATCACGCTACACGCATTTGGTTCCAATTGCGCTGTGGCTGTCTGTGTGCCAGAGACCCCTGGCCCTGTGCCCGACCTTTACCCCCTAGGCGCCATGCATCAGGTATGGGTGCACCACTATCACACTGTTCGGTGACAGCACAATAGGGAATGGCAGCACTGTACCACGCAGCATCTGCACATGGCAGAACCATGCTGCAGAGCACCATTTTGACCCTACCGAGCAAGAGAGATGGCGCGGAGGAGAGATGCCCAGTGGAGCCAGATAGAAATGGCAAACTTGGTTGCCATTGTGGAGCCACTTGCTGGCCCACTGTTTGGTGAGGCACCCCTGGACAGGTCTAGGAGTCAGGTGTGGCAGGAGGTGGCCGACGCCCTGGAGGAGGCCACAGGAATGGGGCGGACAGTGGAGCAGTGCTGCCACAGATATTGTGACCTGAGGTGGAGGGACCCGGACCTGCTTGCCTGCCTGCGGGCATGTGCCAGGAGGGACACAGTGCCACGGCCAGGTAGGTGTAACGTCCATACACTTTAATGTTCCATATGGGTATCATGGTTGCATGTGTCCGGAACATGGGGGGGACCATTCGGTGTTGGCTGTGGTGGTGTTATCAGGGTGTGGGGTGGGTGGATCTGGCTGTGTGGGATTGCACACACATGGGGCAGGGGGACTTTGCTACAGGATTGTACTGATGTTCCTCTCTCCATGTTTGCATCTTAGGCCCAGACAAGTGATGGCTGGTGAGGGAGAGGAGGCACCAGCTGGAAGACCGTCACTCCAGGAGGAGCGAAGGTCCACAGAGACAGAGGGACCAGCCTGATGATGGTGAGTGCCTCACATCCATGATTACTATTGCATGCTGTGTAACAGGGCGGGCAGTGGGGCATGGCCACCATCCATTGACACCACTGCCATGCAAGTGACTTGTTACAGTCAGCACTGTCCAGTGGCACTGCATGTCAGGGAGTGCGTCAATGGTGGTCCATGCATGCACCAGGTACATGGCTGTGCCACTACCTTCACACCACATAGCCATGTCACTAAACAGCTATGGTGGTGCTGTGCAGGACTTAGCTGGTGAGTGTGTGCAGTGGTCCACATCACTGTGTGCGCCTGGGTAGGCAGGTCTTGTGGACATGATCACTGTGGGAGGTCATACACCATCACAGAAAAATGTCCCACGGCCGTATGCCATGCACAGTGGGTGGGCTGTATGGGTCTGTGCATTCACACCTATTGACTCTGCTCCCTTGTCCTAGGTGGACTGCAGCTGCAGGTGATCAGGGAGGCACTGCAGGAGATACTTCATGTTGCCAGGCATCGCTGGAAATCCTGCAAAGGATCGACAGGCTGGGTGTCAGGCGGCGTCATGACAGGAGGAGCAGCCGGAGTGGGGAGCGGGGCTCCCGCTGAGCTTAACAATGCCACTGATTTCCCCTACCCCCCTGGATCCACCCTCACACCCCTCCTTCCCTCTACCATTTGTTCACCACTGCCCCTTACCCACCTCCACCTTGTTTGTGGCCCTCCCCCCAAACTTTTGTAAATATTTGTACATAGTTTTATTTGATGTTTTTAAATATATTTCTTTTGATATAACTACTGTGGTGGTCTCTGATTTGCAGCAGGCTATAGGTGCTCAGCTGCAGTGGTGTGCATGGCGTCAGGGGTGGTGCAGTCATAGGCATGTGTGTGTGGCCATGGGGAAGTGACTATGGTGTGGGAGTAGCTATCAGTCACTGTCTGTGGTGTGTGTGTTGTTCCCTGTGCACTGGATGACTGTGTGTAGTGGTCCATGGTGCATGCTCTGTGTCCATGGTGCACCTGTCAGCCCGTCCATGGCCTGTGCAGCTGACACCTTTGCATGTCTGTGACCTGCACGGTCCACTGGCATGTCAGTGGTGGCTGTCCATGCAGGACAGCCACTGTACCCGTCACAATGCTGGGTTGCCTCCTGTCACTGGTGTGGTGCATGTCTGCCTCAGGTGACACTGTGGCCTCCACTGTTGTTGCCCCACCTCCATGCTGTGGCTTGTGTGTGTTGCAGGGGATGTGTACCACTGTCTGTGACTTGTGCTCTGGGCAAATGCTAGTGGCGTACAGCTCCACAGTGCCTGCGCAGGGTGGCTGGCACTCCTGTGCCATGTAGGAGTGCTGGCCATGTGTACATGGTTTCCATGGCCACATGCTGGGGGCTTGGTTGCCCTGCTACTGCATCCCTGTGTTGGTGTGCCCTTGGGTATGGGTGAGTGTTTGTTCATGCACTGTGTTGCATCCGGTGTGGTGCATGCTTCCATGCACCACTGTGGGTGTCTTCGCTGACTGTTGTGGCCAGGGCTGGGTTGGGGTGTGTCCTTGGGAGGGTGTGGAGGGTGCTGTACCACTAGTGGTGGGGTCCGGGGCATGCTCTGTCATGTGTGGGGTACCTTGTGTGCCGACGCATGGTCAGTCTCTCAGCTGTTCCTTGGGGGGCTATGCGTGGTGGCACTGTGTATGCAGTCGTTGCATTGCTGTGTGCAGCCACCCACTGATGGGTGCCTGTGGTGGGGCTTCCTTTCATGGTTCTGTGGTGCACAGGGTTGCATTGTCACAGTGGGGGTGGTGGCATGCATGGGGTATCCTGCACTGGTGGACACTGCTCTTGGGCAGGGTGTCTAGGGGTCACAGTGCAGGGTGTGCTCTGCATTGGTGGGATAGTGTGGCATGGGGTGGTCGGCCCTCCTTGTGTGCCGGTCACAGCTTGCCAGGGGGTGTGATGGGGCACCATGGCCCAGCTGTGGGATGGTTGCTGGTCTCCATGGGCCAGTGGTTATTCTAGCTCTCCCCCAGTTGTGCAATGCATGGGGTGTGGGGGGATGATGTCTGTTCTGCTGTGTGTTCCTCTGCCCATCTGTGGCATGGGTGGTGGGCCCCCTGCATCCCTGGTTGTGTTGTTGCATTGCTGCCCTGCTGCTGGGGAGTGTCCCTGGTTGCGCTATGGCGCATCTGGACTGCTCAGCTGAACATCCCTTGTTGTGCTATGGTGCATCAGATATGCTCAGCTTCACCTCCCTAGTTGCGTTATGGTGCAGGTGGTGCGATATTCAGTCATCGGCTGTAGTCGCATCTTGGCCAGTGCAGTTTTTGAATTTCGTGCCTCTTGCGCATGGGCGCAATGGACTTGCTCTTGCTCCTGCTGTTGCGCACTTTTTGGGCACAGTTTGAATATCTGGGCCCATGTCTCTAAGTCCATGAGCACTAACCAGGCGTTTGTTCTGTCTTTATTACAGTTTCAAGAATGTTAACTGTTACATGCCTGGCAGTGCTCATGATGCAACTTTACTTCACAACTCTTCAGTTTTCAAGGATGCACAAAACCTTCCCAAACATCCTGTGTTGATCGGTAACAGAACAATACCATTGTTCATCATAGGTGACCTAGCTTATCCCTTACTGCCTTGGTTGATTAAGGGTTACACTGGTGTGGGTAGTCTAACACCAGAGAAAGAGTCATTCAATGTCTACCATAGTACTTGCAGAATAACAGTGGAGAATGCATTTGGAAGGCTGAAAGGCAGTTGGCGGACTGTGTTGAAGAGGTCAGACTTTGACCACACTTTTGCCCTCTATGTGATAGTCACCTGTTGTGCTTTACTGTAACTTTTGTAAAATACAAGAAGGAGGCAGTTCATACAAGGTGGATGAAGACAGTTGGCCATAATGAACGAGAATTTCCTCAGCCTACCTCTCCAGCATCTCAACACTCAATCACCGATGCAGCTGCCATTAGGGATCACCTAACACATTACATGGCAACCAAATACCCGTTGAGGAGATCTTCAATGACAGAGTAGAAAAATAAAAGGAAAACTCTACATATACACAGATCAAGTTTAATTAGTAATTTATTAGCACAGAATGTTATTTCTTTAATGTACAGGTATATAGCTTAGAACAGTCATTGTTTGCTTACACATACTTTTTTAACTAGTTATTATTAGTTATTAACTAGTTATTATATCCTGTTTATTTCTAGATATCAAATCTAATCATTACCACTGCATTACAGTTTCAAATAAAATGTTTATTTATCAGCTTGTGAGCTTACGATAAAACTTTTAATACACACAACAATTATTTTTTAGCGAGTCTTTTTTTTTTGTAATTTTAAAAACTAGTAATTGAAACATTATGGATGAGAAGTCATGGATTAAATAGTTTGTTAATAACTTGTACTAGAATGCAAACAATATACCACATTGCACAGAATGAACAACAGTTAAAATGCAGATTTGTTACATACAACTACATATTATTTAAACTCCACTCTGCATATGAAATTTGTCCTGTACAACATGATGGTCTCACATTCACTCTCTATTCCGGCTGAGTAGGATCTTAATTGTAATGCACAGGTTGCATTGTTGCATAAGTCTTTGCAGACTTAACAGACAGATTAAATGACTGTGAATTTGAATGTGTGGAGCTGTTAGTGTTTGTTATCATGGTCGATAAATCTTTTACAGCTTTTTCAAAGTTTTTACCGCTTTCCTTCACAAAGAATGTCAGCAACTTCTCTTCCTATTCCTGTCCCTCCAAGCTGTGGCGCCAGGCAGGCACCTTACCTCCATCTCCCCTTCCTTACCCACTTCTACCCCCTAATGATTGAGTCACCCACCAGGAGTTGTTTCCTTCCCCTGTGGGGTCCCATGCCACCCTACTGTGGGTCTCCTTTGTGAAGGTTCCCAGCATCCTCCTTGGTCTCCACTGCAGGTGCCTCCATAGAGGAACCACTCTCCACCAGAACAGCGTATGAATTGTGGAGAGGTACAGCTGGAGGTATGCAACTCTGTTCCACCACCCTCTCCCTCCCTGAGCCCACCCTGGTCCAGCTGCTCCTCTTTCTTGGCAACCTCTGAGGTAGTGGCATTGGGCCTGGTGGTCCCTGGGTGGGGGAGGAGGTTTCACGAATCCTAGCCAGGTCAGCCTGGAGACAGGCAACCTCCTCCCTCTGACCAGAGAGGTGCCTGCAAATAGGGCATCATCGCAGCCTCCAGAATGTCTCCTGGAACACTGCCACCCCACAGCCATTGCACTGCACCACTCCTATCATGTCTTATTTTGTGTCCCCTCTCCTGTTTCTCTGTATGCTTACTCTCTCCTCTCCATACAACCCTCACCCTTCCTGTTCTGGGATAGCAACTTCCTATATTCTTCAGTAGCCTCCTTCTTCCTTGCTCAGTGTCAGTCCACCAGCAGCTAGGGGGGTGAGCGAGCTACTTTTTTCCTCTAGGGTTGACAAAACTAATGTTTCTCTATGATCCTTCCCTTCCTACTGCCAAACAGAAAGTGCCTGTTGTCAGTCAAATCCAGTGGCTATAAAAGTAGAACTGGCTTAGGGTGGGAGGGTGCCACGTTGTCTATGCCTTAATCTGGCACTGTCACAGAGTCCTGGTATATTGCTTGACTATTTATTGCTGAAACAAAAAGGAATACCTGCTTCCTCATTGATTCCATCTGCTCACACACTTGTGATGTCATCTGTTTGAGACGCAGATGCAACATCATTGTCTTCATCTGGCAAATTATGACCTTTTACAACAAACAATACACATTTACATTTCACTGGTTAAACTATGCATTCAAATTATATCTGTTATACTATCATATTACATTGTTCAAAGATTCTGATGAATTTTATTTTATTAATGCAAAAAATGGGAAATTACTTGACTTCATTTTATAAATTATTAACAACATTTAGATATCAAAACTGCTGGTTGATAAGTACCCATATGCATATACATTCTTCATTGTAAGTCACACATTTCATTAGGCATTCTGTCTCAACCCTGGCAATGGCATTTCAGAAATGTTTCTATACTGTATCAGGCATGCTGGAAACCCTCAACTATACTAATTATCACCACTGATTGCAGATGCCTATATTTGTTTTCCTTTTTTTTATTCAACTTTTTATCCTTCCATAGAGCACTGTCAAGTGGTTTCCAGTAACATACGAAACTGTTAGCAAAAACCGACCAAATAGTCTTTCAAAGTTTGCCCAAGTGTGCAGCTAGCATCCTAGATCACAGCTGCCCCTACCCTCTCCCCCACTTTCCTCCAATAACTATCACAAACCCCACCACCCAGACCCACACCCTTGCTTTGTCCAACTCCTTCTTAAAACTTCTCACTGTCATACAATACCACCCCTATGACAGTGCATTCCATTTAGACACCACTCTCTTGGTGAAGTAGTGTCTCCTCATCTCCCTCCTAAATCTCCCACCCTCCACTTATAACTTATGCCCACTCTTTTCCCTACCTTGCCTCAGTTTAAATGCCACTTTGATGCTAAGTTTATTTACACGTTTCAAATATTTGAATGTTTCAATCACATCCACCATATCCCTCCTCTCCTCCAGTGTGTGCATAGTTAGCTCCTGCAGCATGTCTTCATAGGCCTTTCTTTTCATCCCCTGTAACATTTTGTTGCCCTCTTTTTTACCCCCTCCAGTACATTT
This sequence comes from Neoceratodus forsteri, assembly GCA_016271365.2. Classification (NCBI taxonomy): domain Eukaryota; kingdom Metazoa; phylum Chordata; order Ceratodontiformes; family Ceratodontidae; genus Neoceratodus; species Neoceratodus forsteri. The sequence goes on from CM028131.1 coordinate 165,207,336, forward strand.
ATATCCCTCTTCAGATATGGCTGCCAGTATTGCACACAGTACTCCACATGTGTCCTGACCAAGGATCTGTAGAGGGGCAGGATCCCCTCCCTATGCCTTGACTAGAAACACCTTGTGATACACTCTAGCATCCTGTTTGCCTTAGCCACTGTTTTCCTACATAGGGCCAAATTGCTCATGCACCCTGTTACCAACACCCAAAGTTCTTCTCATCCTCAATTCCCCAGCCTCACCCCACCAAACCAGTACTAATCTGTTTGCTCTGGAATTCATGTCACAACATCATTATGACATGTCTGAATACTTCTGCTGCATGCAAGCTACATACACTTTGTGGATGGGGGAATTGGGACAGGTGAAGAGTATATCAAAGGACAGTACTTTAGGTGTTTATCTAGACGACTAGCATAGTATAAAGACAACACACACAAACACAAACATATATCCACATGCACACACACAAGCCCACAGACACTCACACACAGTAACATGTACACATACCAAGAAACACACACACACCCGTGCCAATAACTACTGTGAGGACTTGAACCTCATTCTGACATAGGACAGAAGTGCCAACCACCAATGTGTTTGTTATGGTATGGAATCATTGCACACAGCATACAACACAGATCTCAAACACACACACACACACACACACACACACACTCACTAACATGGATACACACAAAACAACATAACACAAAGGAACAAAAAAATACAGTATATCTTTTTTTTGGGGGGGGCACATTACACAAATGCAGTATACCATGAGAGAGTATGGGTGATGGTAGGATTTCCACATGCCTGGTATGGTTGCAAATCCTGTCATGACCCACGCCCTCTCATGGTGTATTGTTTAAGTACAAAATATTAAATATTAACTATTAATAACTTACAGCTACCGACACTAGGGACAGTATTTTGCTGGTCGACTACACTTGCATCATCAGGACATGCATCTGGAATCAGCGTCTGCATCCCTATATCTAGACCACCACTTGGCAAGTCAGGTAGTGGTCAATTTCCTAAAATTTCATTCAGCATATCGTAATATGGGAATGAATTGCTTGCACCTGCCCCACTTTTGTTCATTGCTCTTTTCGCTTTATAAAATGCACTTCTTAGAGCCTTCCATTTCCATCTAAGTTGAACCTCACTTCTTACAAATCCTGCCTCATTAAGCTTCTTAACTGCTGATCTGTACAGGTCTGAATACCTCCTCTTTCTCCAGTCTAATTCAATCATGACATTGAGATCTTTTAATGTTCTAATAAAACATATTGTCTCCGGTTCACGCTATGTTCTGCCATTGTTTTCTTCCATGGTCAACTTACAAACTAACTATCATTCCTGTCAGAAACAACAGAGCTGTCAAAAATCCTGTCACTCATACTTGTTCAGTTATGGGTGCCTAAAAGTGAGGGACCATAGATATGCGCACTCCAGCAGTGCACTATCGCGCTTGCGCACAGTACAGAGTTCAGTTGGGTCCACTGTTTACATTGCGCTAATAATCTGACTCTATGGAATCGATCCTTTTGAACCGCATGCCAATGATTGAAGCTTGTTCCGACTGGATTTAAACTCTGTCGTGGTTTACATGGGCCATGCAACCTATTACAAAGGAATCGATTGCAAGTCTAGAGGAGTTCCAACCTGCTTACAGACTTCATGTAAATGAGGTAACTGGTGCCTTCGTACCCTCTCCCTCTCCTCTCTGACCCCATCTCACATCGCCCTCTCCCCACCCCCCTCCTCCCCTAACTTCGTTGAGCACTTAGTTACTCTTAAATTCTGGCTTTTCAGCTCTGGATCTGCACTCACTCACCACCCATTCCGCTACCCTGTATCTGCACCTAACACCCCTCTCTCCCCCTAACAATCCTCCCTTAATCCACTCCCACCATACTCTCCCACCATCCTTGGCCCCTTACCTACCCCAGATCAATGGGGATCAGTACCATTGCCCAACTTTAAATTTCCCGCCATTAATTTCACTGACACTGACTTGCCGACATGATTAAATTCCCAGCAAAAAACAGACAGTAATCATCCCATCATGCTTTAATTGCTATCAAACTCCCTGATCCCCCTGTAGATGGCAAGCTAGAACCCTGATAGTCTTGTCATTGTTAATTTTCTGAGTTTAAATACCGATGTGTTTTTTTAAAGCTGGTTACCATCTCGTGGTATCTATTTATAGCAGCATGCTATGTATATGCCGCTATTCCTGATCAGGAGCTGGTTGTCATCTCGTGGTATCTGTTTATAGCAGCATGCTATGTATATGCCGATATTCCCGATCAGGAGCTGGTTAGCATTTCGTGGTATCTGTTTATAACAGCAAGCTATGTATATGCCGATATTCCTGATCAGGAGCTGGTTACCATCTCGTGGTATCTGTTTATAGCAGCATGCTATGTATATGCCGATATTCCTGATCAGGAGCTGGTTAGCATTTCGTGGTATCTGTTTATAGCAGCAAGCTATGTATATGCTGATATTCCTGATCAGGAGCTGGTTACCATCTTGTGGTATCTGTTTATAGCAGCATGCTATCTATATGCCGATATTCCCGATCAGGAACTGGCGCAGCCTAAGGTAAAGATAGCAGGAAAGATTATTTGAAGAAAGAGGCAAGGGGATGGTGAAGCAAGAGGAGGGAGGGATTCGGAATGAGGGAAATTCTCAGCTTACTGCGGGGCAGGGGTGGTGGTGGGGGAGCAGAGGGAGAGGGGACAGAGAACAAACCAGGCACAAGAACTGAGCTAAAATGTTCAATTAAGCACAGATTAGGTGGCGGAAATTGAAGATGCTGGGAGGTGGAAAGAGCAATCAGGAACAAGCACAGCTAGTTGCTAAAATCAAATAAAAAGCATTTCTAGCATTACCAATTGAAAATGGAGATAAACAGTACAATCAAAAGAAAATAGCATTGCAGTGAAGCAGTGGAAATAGTATAGAAATGCAGAACTGGAAACAGTTTAAACAATATTAAATTAGCAGTAGCAGTAAAAGCAATATGTGTACAGAGAAAATTAGTCTGAGTTGCTGATGAAGATGTGCAGTAAACAGCAGAAGTGAGAGCCTAAGCATGTGCTTCTGAAGAAATGGCACCAAGATTTGGAATTCTTTTGCTTGGAGTGCAGTCATTATCTTAGTTACAGCTACCAGCTGCACCTTAATTTAATTAATCTCAGCATTTGCTTAGTTTTGGAGTGCTGCTGTGTTTGCTGTTTGCTACTTTGTCGGGAGAATCAGTGTCGGTAAAAAATAAACAGCGGGAAGATTTGAAACAGGAAGTAAAATACGGGCTATTTTTAGTTGGGAAGAACGATGTCGGGAGATCATACTAGACCCGATCAATGCTACTACTATGACTGCATAATGCTACCTGTGCCATCTATAATACAACCATGACTGCAAAATGTTTACCCGTGCTATCTTCTCATTGTCCTTTCCCACCCCTATGACTACATTTTCTTCTCTCCCCCTATGTCTTGGCCTCACTTGGCTATATAACACTCCCTGGTTACATTTACTTCTGTTGTCTTGTACTGATTAGTATTGCATTGTATTATCTCAACACTGTATGTATCTGAATAGCACTTATGTAGTTGATTGATTGTTATTTGTAGTTCCTTAGTACTTGTACAACACTGTATGTATTGTTTTGCTCTGTGTGTACTTGATTGTTGACTTTGCTTGATCCTCCAATTTATGTAGCCCCTCCTCAAAGGACGCTTCTGGAAATGAGCTGTTTACAGCTCATGTTATCTTTCCTAATGAAACCTTTTCAAATAAATAAATTTCAGATCAGCATTCGATACAATAGAGAGAGGTCTTCTGTGGACTTTTATGAAGGAAAAAGGTTTTTCTCATGCGTTAATTGCCATTATTAGAGAAGTATACACTAACACCTGGTCTCAAGTGAGATTAGGCAAAAATTGTCATTTATCCTCTATTTTTTCAATAAATACCTGTGGCCGGCCCATCAGCACAGTGGTTGGATTTCCATCTGCAATGCCGGAGACCCGGGTTCGGGAATGAACTCGGGTCACTGGAGGGCTGGCCGGGGGGGAGAAGGACGAAGCATCTGGGGTTAGCTCTCCTTCTCTGGGGGGAGGGTGAGGATGTGCACCGGCACCTGCTGACCCCTGACAGATGCTGGGGACACAGCTGAATGTCGGGCTCAGTGCACAAGGGGAGTGGCAGACATTGACGTCAGCCTTGATGTCAGGACATCACTCCCCCAAGAAAACCAGAGAAAAATGCTCCCTGTCTGGCCACATGATGGTCTCCAGCCCTCCGTTGCCACCGATCCCGTGACCAGCATACCTCAGTGACACCCTGGGCCAAGTATAGAGTGTGCTGGCCGGCCCCACCAGAGCCTTCCCCCTTGGAGGAGGGGGACCCGTCCTGTGAAGGGATACGCCAGGTTATCCGGGGAATCCACAATATGAGGTAAGTGGCTCATGTGGGGACAGGCAGGCATTCTGGAATGGCCTGGGGACTTGATGGAGTGGGCAGCCAGGGAGGAGGGGAGGAGTATAAAAAAAATAAATAAATAAATGCTTGTGTCAGGCAGGGTTGCGTACTTGCACCTGTACTGTTCTGTATCTATATTGATAAACTATTAGTATAGTTACAATGCTCACAAACTGATTCCCCAAAAATAACAAATAAACATGTCACTGATTTAGCTTATGCTGACGATTTGGTTTTGCAATCACTTATTCAATCTGGCTTACAGTTGAAACTAAATATACTGGAAAATTATGCAAATACGTATAATTTAAAGATTAATGAGGGTAAAAGCCAGGTGCTAACTTTTGGCACAAATTCTGTTAAAAAGCTTTGGAAGGCTGGGCCTAATAAACTAAACACTGTAAAAACAATATACCTATCTGGGTCTGGTACTTTCCTGGGATGGCAGATGGACAAAACATATTAATGCCTGAAAAATAAGGCTTAAGCAAAGTGCAATCTCTCTTAATGTTTTCAACAGAAAATATGGTGGAAACTCAATTAGACCCCTATTAACTACCATCAAAGATAAATACAATGCCCAAGCCCTCTACAACAGTACAATATGGGATGTACAGACCAGTAATTCCCTAGAGATTCCCCTAAATGGGCTTTTAAGTTCCAGCATGGGCCTGAGTAACTCAGTCCATGCTGCCCTGATCAGGGCAGAGTTGGGACTTCCTAGCCTTCAGGCTCTTTTTGCTGCTAGGAAAGTTAACTTCTTGATCAAACTTTTACAACATGATCATGAGAAATTGATTTATTTAAGCCTAATGGAAAACTATGGATCCACGACAGGTGTTCGACAAAATATTTGTTGAACGCCCCGACAGCTAAACCGGCAGGTCGACCGCATTTTGCAGTAGGCTGCTGGTTTCCAGTGGTTGTATGTGTTTTCTCCGGGGGGCTTTGCCCCCTGAACCCCCCGCACCCCCCCAGTTTAGGATTATCAGCACTGAGTAGGAGCTGATTTGTGGGGGTGCAGGACTCCCAACAGACATTGCCAGGTGCTGTAGTCACTGTAGGGGACCTCACTGTCTCTGTCGGGTGGGTAACCGGGTATTTCACAGGTGATCAAAGGGACCATGCTAAAAGGAATACAGTACCACAAAACTCCAAAATTCTACCGACATTCCAAGACCAGCACACTATACCATTGCTTTATTTACACAAGCAGTTGAGCCACACAGTGCTAGAAAGGAATAAGGATGCTCACCACAGTTTCAGTGTGATAATGTGCCAAAGTTATTAATCTGTGCAAACAGAAACAACAAAGTGACAGATGCAGTCTTCCGTAAACCAGGAAGACATTTTCATACCAATTATATGTGCTTTTTCAAAGGCTCATCTCATAGGTAGGCAGCAGATATACACATATTATTTAAAGAGACAGCGTTCTCATGTTATTTATGGGAATGCAAGTAAGGTAATTTAATAGCCAAACAACTAAAATGAAAGTACACTAAGAGTTCTGTATGACTGTGCAGCGACAAAAAGAGACAGTGTTAAAATCTCACATGCTATATGTACTAAAATATATCAAAAAAGCAATTATGTTGATAAAGTGTAAGTGCGATTTATTATGTTAAAAAGGAGGTCAAGTTGCATCTTTTGTAAATATGTACACTTTTTTTGCATATGCTGTTCCGTTTGGTAGGTTGTACTTTTTCAGTTCAGTTTAGTTTATTGATTGGCCATTTGACTATTACAAAAGATTTAAAACACAGACATACAGATATACATCAATAACTGGATACAGTAGATTATTAGTAAAGTTCATATACAAGTAAATACACACATCAACATAATTCTTCAGTAGCAATATGAATTCAGTACCGAAAACAAGGGGCCAAAACAGGATAAACGTGAAATTGAAATGATAAACAAATTAATTCCAAAATTATATACCCGTGATAAAATACAGCTTCAACATGTTTTCAGATGAGATATATAGAAGCTCACAACATTAAATGGAATTATTGAGCTTAATAAGGAGTCTGAAAATGGACCCAAGATATTTACCAACCGCCTGAATGACGGTAACATCATTTGTTGTGAAAAGTGATTTTAACAGTAAAACCTGGTCTTTAGTCTGTATAGGGTCACGTATCAGGACCAATCACCTATTTCTGGATTTAGTATACCAAGGACAGTCAAAAATTACATGGTGCGGGTCTTCCAAGAACTGGCAAGAGCAGGAGCAAAACCTTTCCTGGACCACAGAACTCTATGTATATCTGGCAGTAAGAATGTTACTGGGTAACATTTCCAGTCTGTATTTAGTGTATAAGATCCTTTGTTTATGATCTGTAAGGATGTCTAAATAATGTTGGCAGTAATGGAAGATATAATTTTGTCTTAACCACAGAGAGATATAAAATGAAATAATAAGTTCTGTGTCATAGGATTTGTACTGGCAAACAACCCTTCTGGTAACATATGCTTGATATTTTAGGCTAATCTTAATGCCCCTAGTCTGATAGTTTCTTAAGCAATCCAAGGCAGCCTCATGTAGTATATGAAAAATTTTAGAGAGCCAATTAGATTGAAGGTGGCCCAAAGTGAGCCAAGTATTTTTTTCTGGTTACCCATCTGACAGCAACAGTTCAACAGTGAGGTCCCCTACAGCGTCTACAGTGCCATGCCACTGTAGGGAACCTGCTGGAACCTGGAGCTGTCTGTCAGGGGTCCACCCCCAAAATCAGCTCTGACTCAGAGTTGATAATCCTAAGGTGGGTGTGGGTTCAGGGTGAAGACCCCAAAGAACACATACAGCCACTGGAAACCAGCAGCTGACTGCAAAATGTGGCCAACCTGCCTGTTTCACTGTCATGGCGTTCAACAAATATTTTGTCAAACACCCATCATGGATCCTGAAATACCTAGGTGGAAGAACTTTGCTTTAAATGAACCAATTTAGTCAATGTTATCTGCATACCCATTACAGGCATTTCATAGTTAGGACAAGACCATGCTGTTCCACTTGGACATCAGTTGTTTAGCTTTTTCACATTGGAATTCTAAACTGAAAACTAAAAGATCCAATTTTTATGGCTGCATGGGAGGAGCCCTGCAGATGTTTTGCATGTAGAAAAGGGCTGACATCATGTTTTCCGTCCATGGAACTGTTTTTCCTCCGCCTGACTCTCCCCAAAGAAGCAATCCTCCCATGTTGTCCCTATGGACTGCAGCACTGCATTATATCACAGTGGGCATTTTTTTTATGGGCATTTTTTTTTTATTTCTGCATCGCTGCCATTTCTGTCCCCACCCCTTAACAGCAAGGGCGTAACTACCGATACGTCTGGCATGCTATGGCATGCAGCACACCAGCGCGTGGGGGGGTAGCAGCCCATAGCTCAACCCAGTAATTCCTGTTTTTGAGTTGCTCCAGCGAGCCACCCACTGATAGAAGAAGTGTGACTGAAGATACGGCTGTGGGTAAAGGGATCAGAAAGGGTGTGAAAAAATGAATAATCTTTTACACAGAGAGTAAGGATATATTGGAATGGCGAGTAAGTGCTGTTCTTTGAAGATGTAAAAGGAGCCATAGATGTAACTTCTATCTGTAATTCCTGATGTATTATTTCCAGTTAGGAGCAAGTAGGGACAACTGTAGTCTTTGCATAGAAAAGCCAGTACAGAGCAAAGCACAGTAGGAGATGTTGTATGTTTCAATTAAGCTTTGTTTCATTGACAAAAAATATTTTCCCCATATTAGATCCAGTAAGGCCACGTTACTCATCATATAAAATAGCTACCGGAGTCCTGAGGATGTTTTGAATAGCAAAGCTGTAGCCGCCCTCCCTGTTCTGCCCTATCCCCACCCCCTGGAGGCATCTGAAGAAGTACAGCAAGCATGGCTAGCTATGGAATTTTGGCAACCAGTCAACAGCTCCCTCACCCTGTCATTTTCATCACGCTGACACAGTGAATTTACACTTTCATAAAATTAAAAAAAGCTGTCTCCTCTGTTTTTTAGTATTTTAGGACTACAATATGCAGTACCTTAGTCTTTCGTGTATTTTTTACTCTAAACAAAACAACAGTATAGCATTCAAGGAGCCTCTGGCTTCATTCATAAAAAATGCAGTCGCCTTGATTTCTTTTGTATGAGTGTTACATAGGTATTCCATTTTTCTTTTCCTCCATGTTTAAAAATTAGTGGTATTCACACCCAATGTGCTGTACATTGCCACCTACCATCTGCCTCGTACTTTTAAGCATTCACTACCCCCGTTTTGTTGATTCTCATAAATGCTGCGATGTTTTTTTATGAAAATGTGGAAAATGTGCTATTATAAAGGTGTAAAAATATTTTATTTACCACTGTGCAGAGTAATATTTGATAAATGAAGACTTCAGAGCCTTCATCTTTGTTGATTATTGGGAGGGGGGTTACAGTGACGAGCTGATTGTGGTGAGGGCAACGGGTGAGAGAACAGGTAATCATCTGGTGGGACAAAGAATTTTGTTTTGGGAAAAGAAAGCTTGTGGAGGATTTAATTCATTAAGGTTGTCCTACAAGTGAAAGTAAATGGTTTAAATCCCCAGTGTTTAATGCAGATTGCAGTCCTAGAAAAATGCTTTGTTTTGCACAGATTAGCCCACAAAGAAACAGAGGAGACTGCATTTTTATGCATGAAGCCAGAGGCTCATTGAGCACTATTGTTTTTACTTTTTTTTTTAATTAAATAATACCGGAATGACCAAATGATACTGCAGATTGTAGCCCTAGAGAAAGAGTAACAAAATGAGGAGATTTAAGTCAGAGACTCCTTCAGCGGTTTTGTTGTTTTTATTAGGGTAAAAATATAGGAAAGATCAAACAACATAAAAGTATGGCACTTTAGGTTCAAGATAGTGAAATAATGCCTGTTGGTATTGTGGTCTCAGTTTCTGTAATTAAAACATTTTATATTGGGGGAAGTATTAGGGAAATAAAGACATCAGGACAAACCCAAGAATAAGATTTGCTTTTACAACGTCTTTCTTTTTTTCACCTTGCAGTGATGAATGCAATTATGCAAACAGAGGTTGACACCCAATAAATAAAAAACACACTGATAAGATTCTTTTTTTATGAAAGAAGCCAGGGGCTCCGTCTGCCACAGTTGTGTTGCTTTTGGTTGGAATATAAATATAAAAGACCCTGCTATGTATTCTAGGGATGGGCACTCATGAACAATGGGCAACAAAAGTTATTTAAGTTTGAGTTCTATGGTCACAAGGAAAGTAATGTTGTGCAGCTGGTTAGATCAAAACACCCCATCATTACTTCAGTGTAATAGCGAAAAATTTGCAAATCTTATGTATTATGAAAATGTTGTTTACTATTCATAATGCTTTTTCACTATATACAAAAATGTGGGGCCCTTCAGAAGCATGAGGGTCCACCCTTTTATTATAAAAGTCTATTTCTAACAATACGACATGTTTTTATGCTTAGGCTAGTGCCCATATATTATATATTTATATTTCCTAGTGGATCATTTTTTTTTCTTCAGTAGAAGGGATAGGGTTGGTGTACAGGGGAGAGGGGATTTTGTAAAAACACAATGAAATCTTTGTACATTACTGATAGCTTTGCATTGTTGTTATTGACATTGGGTGTATGCATATATACATTTACATTTATGTATCTCTATAGAACTTCTTTAATAAAGTATAAGGGAATCATCCATGTGCTCTAAACAGCGTCAGTGTAAGTATTTTAGGCATACTATGCATATCACAAGTTTGACCATTAAGAAAATGAAATAAATACCTTACATTTTGTCATTGTGTCTCTGACTGTGTCTCCTCCATGTTGTGGATGCCCCCCTCCCCCCAATGAAGCACTAGAAGTGACATGTCAGGCAGGGAACTAAGAAAGCCATCAGCTGTGGGGCACACACACACACACACACACACACACACACTCACACTCGTAAAGTGCTTCAGAGTATGGTCCCAGAGGTAAAGGTCTCCCCCACCACCAAAAAAATTGCTGTGAACTAAACTATATAATTATTTCTGTCATACACTAGTAATCTGCATTCCGCAGTCCTGACTGCAACAGTAGGCGATCGCGATGGGACTTACAGTGAAAGGTCTTGATTTTTGTAATTTTATGATATCCTGCATTTTTCACTGCAATAGGTGTAAATGATGAAAATAACAAACAATTCCACAAAGGGACACACAAGAATTGGATCCCAGCAATTTAGCTTGACACCGTGCAGTGACAGTCATTTGGCTGTGTATAGTGGGATTTCCGATGAGTCGCGGTTGTCAGTGTTGTCTGTCAGAATGAAGTGTTGGTCTCTAATTTTTGTGTGTCACTTTCAGATATTTCTGTACTCTAGCAGTCTGCTGTCAGGAATCCAGAGCGGTACTGAATGCCCCATGCAATGCTAGTGTTTTGTACATGCCAGGAGTAATGGAGGGACCGTGCTAGGATGACATAAAAACAAACAGAAGGCTGCTTCTGGATCAGCTGTGGAAGTAATGGTTCACCTGGGAACCTTTATTTCTGGCAATTATATGAGCTGATGTGTAGTAGCCCATCTCCGTAGCTAGTCAGTATGGGTTACAAGTGTCTGCATTGCCCAGCCATGGTACCCCCCCACAATACACTTTACATCCTGTCCCAATAATTGAGCCAAAGTACTCATCATGAAGACTGTGTTACAAAATATTTCAAGGCCACCCATGCTGTTTCACAAAGTACCTCACAGACCACACTGAACTGTGTCTTGTCAGTAAAAAAACATTTTTAGTCAATTACAAGCACACATTTTATAAAAGATACATATGAATTTGAAGAGGCAGTATGGCACAGTGGTTTAAGGCTCTGATCTGCAAATCTGGAGACCTGGGTTTAAATCCCACAGCCCCCAGTTGCATACTGTGTGACCCTGAGCAAGTGACTTAACTTTCCTGTTCTCCCAGGTTGCAACTGCAAACAAGCTATCAGCTTATTGTCTCTCTCCTGGTTAAACTATTAAAAAGAGAATGAAGTACCACCCGAGATAAAATGCTCAAAGGTGTTTCACTCTTTACTCACCCTTTCCCTTTTTGTTGCTACTCGCTGCACAGTAATACAGAACTCTTAGTGTCCTTTCATTTCAGATGTTTGGCTATTAAATTACCGTAGTTGCATTCCCATAAAACACCTAATGACACTGTCATACTTGTATTTACTGACTGCCAGTTCAGGGCTCATACGTTGTTGTCGTAGTTGGTCTACTAAATCATTTGTACTGGTGGGTTTTAACAACCCCCCTTCACCACATACACACACACATACTTTTCACCAGATTAATTAATTGAGGAAAAGGAAAGTTCAAGATAACTATAAATAAAATAAGAATTGCTTTTGTAGGGTACATATGAGGTGTATGACAACAGCATCTGCAGGGAAGCCACACTGACCTATCATATAGATGGTATCAAGAGAAGATGAGCAGACTGTTACTTGTAAACCATGGATCACACTGTAACCACACAAAAAACACATATAGTGTGAATCTACATGAATTGCAATTTTGGATGTGCACATCAGTAAAATAGGAAATATGAACTTGCTAGAAAGATCAAACAGTGGCAACAAACCATCTAATTCATCACAGGCATTGCAGTGGGAAATTTAGGCCATGTGATGTGAAGTGCGGGGCATACAATTGATTAAATGCAGAAAGAAATTGGATTACAATGCATAAAACATTAAATTACCACAGGAATTTCATTGTCATCAACAGTTGACTCACTTTCCAATTTACTGCTGTTACTTTCTTGTGTTGCAGCATCAGTGACACCACCACTATCTAGGTTTGTAGGAGTACGGCTATATCGGCGCTCCAAAAACCACAGAATCAGTCTCCTCGTATTCATCACAGGATGACATGTTCACAGACCATTCAATAAGAGTTCCTAAAACTAAATAAAATGAATTGTCACTGTATAAATTAATAAATGACTGCATATGCACACATATAAATAAGGGCGCATAATGACAGCTGCAGTATACTTCAAATTTCCTGCTCCAAAATTATGTCACCATGAATTCCGCAGACAAGGGTTGCCAATGATCTTAAAATCTAAAAAAAAATTAAAAATTGGTTAAACTGACAAGTACATGAAGGCATTGCTCTTTGGGCTCCAGATAGAGAATTCAATTCACAATTGGTATTGCAGTCCCGGTATTTGCAATTAAAACCTTTTGTGTAAGTAGACACAACAGCAGGTTAACTTCCAGGGTCCTGAAGTTGAACTTGTGGTGTATTTTGCAAGCTGGCTGAGTGCACTGCAGCAAGGAGGTTATTCCAGAATCTTGGAGGTCTATATAGGAGAGCACCTGGGCAGTCAATGGCAAAATGACAGAAAGAGTAGAGCAATTATCCATTCTGGAAAGGGAGGTTTTCAGAGTAGCAGGGTAGACCCAGTCACCATAGCTAAACTCATTAGGGAGTATTTCAAACTGCATCCATTTTATTATTACTTTGTATGTGCAAGGATTTCTTCTAACTTGTTTTTCATTAGGTGGTGTGGGTATCAGTGAGAATTTATTTTCTAGCAGGGCATGGTCCGTGGTTACACACTTCAGGAGCAGTCCATCATTCCTCTGGCTCTGAGGAGTTTTCTACTGCTAGCAAATACACCGTCCCTTGTTGTTCATTTCTGAAAAGTCACTCCACGGCTGTACAGAACTGAATATTGTTCTCTCACCTATACCCTTGTGTCTTTGTACTTTTCACCTACTACTTTCAAACATCAAATGACAGCTAACTGTTACTTTTAACCCATAACTCCTGTAGCTCTTTTCTTTCCCTAGGGTAGTAGATTACTAAGATATCCTCACACTTGCTTTTTGTAAATATTATTTTGTGGTCTGTATAAAAACAGCAGCAACAGGGTGTAACAGTGCAACCTGCACCTTACTATAATTTTTTGTTTTAACCGCATAACTCTTGCATTGCTCTTTTCTTTCCGTAGGATACTACAGTATATTACTACGATACCCTCACATCTGCTTTTTTTAAAATATTATTTCTTATTGTCCCCCTGATAAAACTTGAGCTGTTCCAATGGGGGAAATGTGTGGGGGGGTGGCTGTTTCAGTAGGGTGAACCTGGATTACTTGGAGAACGGGAGAGCTAGTCAAATGGAAGAGATAGGGAACTGTCAATTCTTGGTGGTAGAACTCTCCCATAATTGGTTCTCACTATGTAAAAGCCTGCTCCAGTACCATCCACTGAGTCTGTGAACCACAATTCATTTACACTGCAGGACTAAAACAGTGGCCATCACAGAACATGCACATCAATACTGTTATTAAGGCTACATGGAACTCAGTTGTGATTTAAAAGACTAATTACAGATCTCCATAATAAAATAGAAACTTCACTGGCAACTGACGTACACCACTATGATCAGTGAAAACAACTACAGTTTCTGCCATTGTAAAATGTTTTTCATCATGCCACGTGATTTCCAAAATTCTATTCAAAACTAGTAAGAAATTGCTGTCTGTTTGACATAACGGGAAGAAGAGTATTGGGGGGAGGTCAGTGTTTATGCATTTTGACCATCAAATGAAGTAAGAATGTTTTTTATGACTGAATGGAATTTATTGAGTCATATTACTTGATTAACGCTGCCGTGTTGAATATTTTCCCCTCTAATTGAGTACTGTATTGCTGACTGACTGAGAGACAATGTAAGCAGAAAAGGTAGCCTTGGATCAGTGTGCTTCTCCTTCCTCTCACTTACCCCCCAAATAACGAATATAATGAACATAATGTAAATTTGCAACAGATAAAGGCCTAGAGGTCTATCAAGTCTGCTCGAATGTGCAGCTAGCACCCCTATTCTGCAGCTGCCCCTTCCACCCTTCCCTCCATTAACCTCCCTTGTCCTGTCCCATCCCTTTGAAGCAGTCCACTGCTCTACTGGATACCACTTGCAGGTAACACATTCCACCCAGTCACCACCCTCTCTGTAAAAAGTGTCTCCTCATCTCCCTCCTGAACCTTCCTCCCTCCAGTCTCATATCATGGCCCCTGGTGTCCCTCCCCTCCCTTACTTTGAACAGCCCCTCTGTACCTGTCTTGTTTATTCCTTTCATGTACTTAAAGGTTTCAATCATGTCCCCCCTGTCCCTCCTCTCCTCCAGTGAGTACATGTTCAACTCCCTCAGCCTCCTCTCGTATAATCGGTAGTAGTGACGGGCGGTGTGTACAAAGGGCAGGGACTTAATCAACGTGAGCTTATGACCCACACTTACTGGGAATTCCTCGTTCATGGGGAATAATTGCAATCCCCAGGTCCCTATCATGAATGGGGTTCAAATTAGGACCGAACATTGGAGAAAATTAGCCTTTTCTGTCCCCCCAATATGGTATCTTAAGTGTGGACTGGACTGGATTCAGTATCTGGAAATGCTCATTCAATGAGCCTTGTTGCTCCACCCCCCCACCCCCAACCCGGGGAAAAAAAAGGAAGCCTAGTTCATAACCTGCATTTTAAGGAAACACAAATGATCAACACACATTTTAGACACAGCCTTTCAAATTAAGTTTATTGAAATGCAAGCTTAAATAACAACGCCATCACATCTGAAGCACTGCCCTTCTATCAGCAAATGCAGCAATATGAACTGATTCAAAAGTTCATATTAAATGTGTTAAATAGATAGTCTTTATTCACAATGTATTTCAGAACTGGTTCATATTGTTTAATGATTGTAGTAGAATCCCGAGTGACCTTACAGTTAGATTTCGTCAGACTGCTACTTATGCCCAGAACTGACGCATTATGGGCTTTACATTCAGAACAAAAAGAGAATAATTCACTGAAAGTATACTTATCAAGTCAGAATCATTACGCAAGCTTCTCACCAGCGCAGCTCTGGCTGCTTCATTTATGCTGTCTTCTGCCATGGATGGACACCTCTACATGAGGCAGCTGCCACCAGTCAACAGCAGCCTGCCTCTTCTGAGTACTGAAGCCAGTGGTGTAGAAGGAGGGGGTGAGAGGGGGGCTGGAGCCCCTCCAGTTTTTTTGGGTGGAAAGAGATTGACCCTGTCATGTATTTCTGTGCTGCAGATAATCAGGTCAGTCTGTGACAGTTCAGTGCCTTGCCCATTTTATTCTGCTGCCACGGCCCACCTGCCCCTCCACACTAAAACAAAAGATTAAAGAAAAGGTGTTTGCCTCCCAGTCCCAGCAAAGTTGTAAAGCAGAGTCATTATTTTAAATGACTGCAAATCTGGTTGATAACGGCACAACTTTACAACTCCAGAACTTCAGCTCCGGTCTCAGCGGTCTCCCTGTTGATTTAAGTATCACCTCTGCCTGTAACACTTCTTTGTTTCTGGGGATCACTGACATCGGGACTTAACACCTAGCTTGTCCTGCTTGAACTGCTGGTGCCTCTAGGTCTGCTCTCTAGCAACACAACTGGAATTTGATGTTGCCATTTGGCTAATTCATTTTTTTTTATATATAAATCAATGCCCACACACCCGCAGAAATTCTGACTCATGACTGAGAGCTAGAAGCCAGCCAGACTGGCAAGGAAGGTATAAAGGCAGCCACCCCCCCAACCCCCATCAGATGCACATCCCTCTTCTCTTAGACCTGACTGATTCCTTACTTGCTAACCTGGTTTAATACTTTGCTGAGATTGGCAGCTTGGCTCAGTATGAACAGATTGATTGCTGAAATTGCTGCTGCAAGTGCCGTGACTCTCTACCATCTGACCACACTGGATGATTTTATTTTTAAACACATTTTTTTTGTTTTATTTTAATTGTGGTTTTAAAATTGTTTTATCATTTGTTAAAATATTTATTTCCCCAGTTCCTGGCTGGACCCTGCCCTGTTTGTGAGGAGGAGTGCTGGGAATGCATGAGACAGACATACTTCTTTAATCCTGAACCCAGATGATCCTGTCCCCTCTGGTAGAAGTTATAACTAATAACTGTAAGCCACCACCAACCTGCATGCCAGCCACTCTCTCACTGCTTGCCAGCCTGGTCTAAAGAGTCCAGCAACAGAGCAGCCCATGACCTTGTGTGCCTGTGTCCTGTGTATAAGGGTCTATGGGAGGAGAGGACTCCACTACCCAGGTCTTATAGGTGCTCTGAGGTGAGGTCGGACCCACCTTAGCCTCTCTGTCTCTCTCTTTCCACATTGCTGAGTCAGTCATACTGGGTAGCCATGGTTGGCAGACTGTGGTCAGGGGTGGGAGTTGGATTTGGGAGGGACCAGGATGGAAGAGAAGACAGTCAAGAAGAACACTGAAGACCAAGGGATTCCACATACCAGCAAATCTGCTCTGCTATTGACTATAGCGACCACGTAAATTACTAGATTTTAATGCCTATGCCTTAATGTAATGTTTAATGAGATCAAGCATATTCAGGGAGTAAAGTTAGTCATTTGTGTATTTAATACTTTGGTCATGTACGGGGGCTGCCATTATAGGGGTTTGTTGACCGTCACATTTTTTTTTCTAGGCAGCAGGACAAGGTAAAATTACATTTGCCCACAGTAGCTTGCACTAGTTGCAGAGTCATGTCCAACTCAGGGATTTCAGTGACAGCCAGTAAATACAGATGCTGCATAGACTCTACCCCAGGTGCCGATGAACTAAGTTGTTTACTTGTTTATCGTTTGTTCCCAATATTGCCCCCTCCGTTTCCTTCCTCCCATCCACTGCCCTGTGCCCTGACATTTTTCTTTTATTTGGACTGCATGGTGACCTGCACAGCCGATGCATCATGCCACACCTTTGGTTCACTGTTTGGGGGGGGTTCAACTGTATAATAACATGAGCCCTCCCTTTCCAGAAACTGAGCTCCTCACCTCTTCTAGAAACTCCAGTTGTGCTCCACTCCTAATGTTATCATTTATGATGTGCACTTTTGTTTTCTGTTGTTGATCCAAATAATGTGGTCCCAACACTAATTATAGGTATTGGGAGGTAGTCTGGGGCTGGCTGAAGTCCTGTGAGTGTCTGTCATTTGGCTGAGTTGGTTCTGAGAAATTCTTGCCTTCTCTGCAGGTTTATCTTTAATATTTTTTAAATTACTGTCTGTTATTCAGTTAGGCAGCACTTTATTTCCTTGAGGATTTTCTCAGCCCCGAAGGGTTAGTTGTCAGGGATTTAAACTATTATAATGAGGGGAAAGGAGGCAGCAGGCCAGTAGCAGCACTTTTTTGACTTTGTCAGACAATGTTTTATTCTGTAAAATCAAGAACTGATCCTAACTGCAACATCAAATGTATCTATCCTGTGCTGCCATTCCTTCAGTCAGAAAATTTAAACTGTTGATATTTTTATAGGCTGTTTTAATTAAACACACACACACACACACACACACACTGTACATATATATATATATATATATATATATATATATATATGTATATATATATTTTATATTGTTTCATTCACTTGTGCTAAATATTTGTTTTTACTTCAGTACAAAAATAAATATTAGAGAATGTGGGCTATACCCTGCCCCCAAAACACACATGTTACTGTTCAATTAGTAATTATGTCTTCCTTCTCTTCAATGATTAAATTTACTTAGCAAAAAAAAAAAAAAACTGGTGAAACTCCATGATGTCCATGTTAACAAATTATTGGTTACCTTGCATCATCTATACAAAAAGGAAACTTTATTATTTTGTATAGTCTATGGATTTGAGACATATTCCTTTTGTAGCCTTAGGACTCTGTCCTACACACATATATCTAAGTTCAAAAAATGTGATGGATAAAAGTTCTGATATGCCTCATCTTTGCTCTCCTCTCTTTAGTGGTTATTTATTTCTTTTATTTATTTAGTTTTTGTTTACCGGGTTGGTGCACTAGCCATAGCAATGACTATTTTCAGGCACAACCTGGAAGGATACAAAACAACAAATACAGGGATGACATTCCAAATACAAGTACAACAAAAAATCATTACAACAGTTTACAAGCAGGTTGCAATAAATTATCTAAAAACATGGAGGTTATGGTAACAGTGCAGAAAAATAGAAACATGGAGCTGTACAGTAACTAAATTTCAGCACAGTTTACTTCGAAAAAAAAAACATGACATACATGCTCAGCTGCTTACTCAGTTGGAAACAGTACACACTTTCTCTTCAGTGTAGTATTTTTCATCAGGCAGTAAGGAACAGGAGGACTCTACTATCTAATATTTGCTCCTAGAGTGACATCTTACAACGAGCTGAGCTCTATTGTAAAATGGCAGGGTAAAATCATGTAATTTGATTGACTCTTATTTATGTGTAAAATATGGTTTACACATGGTTAAAAAAAGGACTGCTGAGCAGTAAAGAATCTGCAACACAGATCAATGGGCATTTGGAACATGGACATTTCAGTAAGCCCTCTACAGCCAGAACTGATCTTCCACCACAAACATGGCTGGTACCTTTACAATGTAAAAAAAACACTTCAACTGGACCCTGAAAATTAAACTACCTTAAATAAAAAATAAAACAAATTAATGAAATGCTGTGTCCCTGATTATCACACTGTCCTTACATACATAAACAAATTAGAAACAATAAGTATTGTTTATAGTTTTCACTACAATTGTTTCTTTGCTGACAGTGAAAAATTCCCCTTCTATCTTTACCTGCTTATCAGGGAACTCTCTTCTTCTTGCCCTGACGGTGAGATAGCTGAGTCTATAGCAAAATCAAATGCCTTTATAGTGTATGGTGGAACATCATTCTCCACTGAAATCCATCGTTGTCGAAACCTTGTAGTCACACACTAGTCAATCAATCAATCAATCAATCAATCAAATCTTTATTTATCCAGGCGATCACTGTTGAGCAAGCTCATTTACAAGGTGGACCTGCAGTTAGTCAAGGATGGATATACATACATAGAATACATACAAAATGTAGTAGTAGGAATACAGAATTACATTTGAACGATACAGTATAAACATTCCATTGCACTAGTGGGGAACAGGTAAACAACAACACATGACATTAATTGTGGAATGTACATTCTTTCTTATACATGTATGAAGGTGTTAGTTTATACTGGACTCAGCCGAGGGAATGCAGATCATAACCATTTCATCCCTCAGGAACTAAATTTAGCTTAGGCGGTGGTCATTGGCTTGGAAATTGGCCATGGCTTAGAGAGACCTAAAAGTTCCAAATTCCAACAGTACAACTAATTAAAAGTGGCATGTAGGTTTAGTTAAGGGAAGGTGCCAAAGGCTCCGAAGGCCAAACAAGGCAGCTGGTTACTTAACATGTTTAAGGAGGGATTAACAGGGTAGGATTCGAGTGAGAGAGGTAGATTTAGAGATGAGGCCACTAATAGAACCCTAGAAGCTATGGTAACATTTACAAATTTCAGTAAATGTTTTGTCGTGAAGATCTTGAACATAGCAATACTGACAGGAGTGCTGAGTTTCAAAGAGCTTTGGATCCTTCTCCATAATGAGGGCAATGCATGACTTATGGCTGCCCTACCAAAGTGGTTGGTAATCCTGGGAATTTTTAGGGAAATTAGTGAGTGACTTCTTATGCCGTAGCTACTAGGTGGACTTGGAGGAAGGCAGGCAGCAATGTAGTCCGGGAGTTTGTTGGAGAGAGCTTGAAGTGTCCAAATGGCTGCATTTCTATGCCTTCTGAATTGAAGCGAAGGCCACCCTGCTGCAGTATATAGCTCGCAGTGGTGCGTGGAGGATGGAAGGCCAGTTATAAATCTTAGGGCTCTGTGGTACAATACGTCCAATTTAGCAAGTTGCGAGACAGGACATTGGCCATATATAATGTCAGCATAATCAATTAATGATAGGAACAATTTTTTTCTACTGCACTGCGAATGTCACACACTGTGTCCTCAAGCAGCATTTGACAGGTAGGGCTCACTCCATAGACAGGACACATAGCAAAAGCAGCAATGTCGGTGGCAGTATTAATGTTTAGCGTTAAAACCTTCAAAATGTAAAGTTCTTAAAAAGTTAAAATGTCAAGCGTGTAAACGTTCAAAATGTAAAGTTCTTTATAAAGAAAAGTGCAGGGGGAACAGTTGACAACAGGGCATCTTTCACCTCGTTGGCACTATGACGATGGATTACCTCTCAAGCTGCACTCTTGAGGTAATCTGTCGTCATAGTGCCAACTCGGTGAAAGAATAGCCCTGTTGTCAACTGTTCCCCATGCACTATCCTATATGTTGTTTGTGTGTACAGTGTGTTGGGATAGAAACATTTTGCCAGTGGAACTGAGCAGAATTTTGAATCCATGTATTCCATGTTAAACATTCCATAATAAGCATTCCATTTCTTGAATGTGGAGAACAACAGAGAAAAAAAAACAGGAAGAAGAAAGTAGGCAATAATACAATGACATCACTTGCAGTGGATGGAAGGACTTTTTATCACAAATGCACACAAGTAAATCTATTTTTCCTATATATAAACATGCTTTTCCTAATAGTCAAAAGTAATAAAAAGAAGCCATTTGTATAAATGCAATAAGGCATTCAGGGCTGTGTGTAAACCGTATTTTACAGTACGGCCAGCAGCTGAAGCTACTCAGCCTTCAGCCTTGTGCCTTACTATGCCCTTGGCCATGCTGTAAAATATGGTTTATACACACCCCTTCATGCCTTATTGCTTACATAAACAGTAGTCAATTTCTGCCTACAGTGAATAGAAGATTGTCCAATACCCCAGTCCCTCTCCATTAATGTCCATGCAATGCCATTTTTGGTAACATAAGAGCAAAGCAAAGGCCTGCATACTCCTTTTCATAGTGAACCTGTCCTTTCTGTGTTCCATAAGTACAAGCACAATATTGGCGTTTCATTTTGGAAGCTTTGACACAGAACTTTTATGAGCACATACAGTATTTTTGAGTACATGTCCGCTATAACAACAAACTTCAACCTAATATATTTTAAATATGATTCATAAAAATCATGGTTGTGTCTGAACAGATTATTGGAAATCGAGCAGGAATGGTATCTGTGTCAATGGACATAACATCCATATACACCAACATACCACATAAAGGGGGTTTGGAAGCCTTGGACTATTGGTTCTCTTTAAATGCTAATGTTAGTGAACAGAAAAAGCAGTTTTTTCTAACATGTACTGAGCATGCATTGACCAAAAATAGCTTCATGTTTCAGGTTGAGCATTACCATCAACTCACAGGGACAACTATGGGTGTTACTTTTGCACCCATCTATGCCAACCTCTATCTGGAACTATGGTAAACAGCAATTGTCTATGACCCTGAGAACAATCCTTTTTTTCAATAGGACTGATATCTGATGTCATTTTATTGATGACATATTCTTGGTATGGAGTGGCACTCTGGAGGAATTAAGGGAATTTGTACAGTATTTAGAAAACAGCAATGAAAACCTCATATTCTCCACACAAAGCAACTTAAAATCTGTTTCATTTCTTGCTCTGTTGATCACCAAAAAACAATATGGAACACTGTATATGAGTTTGTTTAAGAAGGAAACAGATTGTAATTCATTACTGAATTCCTCCAGTTGCTATCCAAGACATATGGTAGAGACTATACCCAAGGCCCAGATGTTAAGAACAAGAAGGAATTGCTTCACGGATGCAGATTACTTGGCCAAGGGAATGATATGCGTACATGTTTTGTCAACAGGAGTTACAACAGTAATCTAGTGAAGGGGGCATTTGAGGAAGTACTGAGTACACCTAGGGAGAGTTTGTTTCAGAAAAGACCCCCTAGAGAATCAGAAAACAGGATCCATTTTGTCACCAACTATACCAGACAATCTAGCAGGGTTCATAACATCATATATCATAATTGGAACATCCTGGAGAATGAACCCCTTTTGGCTAAGTACACTGCAAACAAACCCCAGATGGTTTACCATAGGGGTAGGAACCTAAGGGACAGATCAGTCCACAGTTATCACCCCAAATTGCTACAGAACCCACAAAATTTGGACCTTGGTTGCCACCCCTTCTACATGGACCAAAATCTTGACCTAAAGCTGCACATCCAGGAAACTTGTAAATCTGTCAATTGTAAGCTAGGGGCTGCTTACAGGACTAACTACCTGCTTACCCCTGCCGCTAAACTGGCAATTGCTAGAGGAATCCTGTTACCAACCCTCACCTACGGTGCTCCCATCCTAACCATGGCCAGCAAAACTGCTCTGCACCAATGGGACACCACCTTCAACAATGTTTGCAGGTATGCGGCTAAAGCACCCCGCGTCTGGAAGCACCATTGTCAGCTATGCAAAGACCTGGAGCTGGCTGTCTCCCCCCTCCTCCACCAGGCAATATTACCTCTGCAACCTTTCGGACACCATCATCAGAGCATCAAAGCCAGCTGAGCTCTCAAAACCTCCAACCGGTTATACCTTCACGGGACCTTAGATCCTCTGACAAGTCCTTATTGAAAATTCCTCTCTGTCGCGACAAAAAGGCTCGGGAGCCTTCAATTTGCTGCCCTCACTTTTTGGAACTTGCTGCCCAGGGACTAAGAAATGCTCCTTCTCACGATGCATTTAAGCACAATCTCAGAGCTTTCCTTACCTCGATGGACAAATGTGTTTGTTTTGATCCCTCTTGAATCCCATGCTCCTAACCTGTTCTCCTCCTCCTATTATGTATTATAGGCACTTGCGCTTTTTTATTCTTGGTTGTTTTGCTTTTATGTTTCATGTTTGTTGATACTGTATAACATTGTTGTTCTGATGCCAATTGTAAAGCTCTAATTACTGCCCTAGTCACTTAGCTTGCCCTCGCTCCTGAGCTGTTTTCCCCACCTTCATTCCTTATCCCTCCCTCTGTTCCTGTAACACTTACTTTCCCAGCCCGCTCTCTTCCCTTCCCACTTAGTTTCTCCAGTACCCCTGTCATTACCTCCTCCCTTTTCCTGCCCCCCCTCTCCTGCTCTTTTTCGCCTCACTCCCCCTCTAACCGCCCCTCCTCCCCTCTCTCTGCGTCTTTCGGTTCCACCGGCGGTAACAGGTTGCTACCTTGGACCGCTAATGCCGTAACTTGCCGCCACCCTTCCTACCTTTCTTTCACCTTTCTGCCCTCTCCCTGCCAGCTTTCCCTCCTTCTTTATTCTTCCTCTTCTCCCTATGCTCAGTCCTCACCCCTCCCTCTCCTATTTTATCCGCCTCCACCAGTTTGCGTGACTCCCCTCTCTCCTGCCGTCTCGTAGTTCCACGACTCGGCGCGGGTTACTACTCTACCCGCCAATGCCGTTTCACCGCCTCGCCTGTCCTCCTCCTTCTTCTGTCCATCGCCTCTTACTAGGTGCACTCTATCTCTCTCCCCACTCATTTCCCTATCTGTTCCATGCCCTTCATCCTTTTCCCCTATACCCTGCCCTTCCCACCCTACCCCTCCCTCCCCATTCCTTTAGTTCAAATCCTCCTCACCCTTGCACCTAGTCCCCCTCCGCCTCCCCTGCACATCACCTCTCTCCCTCTCTATTTTTGCACCCATAGCTTCACTGTCCTGTTCCCGACCTCTCGCCTCTTCTTGCCGACCCCGTTCCACCGCCCGCCACAGGTGGTAACCTTCTCTGCTAATGCCGCACTTGGCGCCTTAACCTCCCTCCTGTCCTCCTTTTTACTATTCGCCTTACCACCCCCTGTCTCCGTCTCTCCTGCCCTACCCTTACACCTGTCCCTACCACCTTCCCCTAGTTCTCAACAACTGAATACATGTAATTTTATCCTTATTGCTATGCTTGACTACACTGTGTGACTTTGTCCTTTGCAAATGTATCCTGCTCTGTGTAATTTCTTATGTATCCTGCAAATGTATCCTGCTTTATGTAATCTCTTATGTATCACTGTGTTCTGTAACTGTATCTCCCGGGTCGTGCCTGAAAATAGTCACTTGTTGGCTAGCGCACTTACCCGGTCAACAAAAACTAAATAAATAAAAATGGACATTTTCCATGTAGCATTTGCAAGTTTTGCCCAGATTTATTGAGAGCAGACACATTCAGTGCATGTAACAGCACCAAGATGTACAAGATGCATGTTTTTTTAATTGCACTACAGAAAGTGTGATTTATCTAACAACATGTGAATGTGGGACTTTTTATGTAGGCCAAACTTCAACACCCTTCAAAACCTGAATCGGAAAACATTTAAGAGCTATAACAGGAGGGGATTCAAAGAACGCACTTGCAAACCATGTGAAAAGCAGTTGATGGAGTATGCACAGATTTAAGTTTTGTGCAATAGAAAACGTGAAACTGGGACCTAGACGGGGTGACTTGAAAAACAAGCTGGCATATAAAGAATCTTTTTGGATCTTTATCCTGGGAGCAATTGTGCCCCCAGGCCTTAATGATAAAATCAAACTCATGGCCTATATCAAGTGGATATTGGTTGGTTGTCTGCATAAACATAGCCCTGAAACATATAATGCAGTACAGGGGGGTATTTTATCAGCTGTGATGTCTTAGTGTGATTAGTTTGGTATTTTGCAACCCCAGTAATAGACTTCTTTTGTATTCTTCATTTTTACAGGTAGTGCTTTTTTTATGCCACGGTACTTTAAGCACCTGGATGGATAGCAGGATATGAGTAACAGGGACCCAAGAGAACTGACACACTCAGCTTGTTGGGTTTGCCATTTTCTCTTTTCTTTAATTATAGCTAGTTGGATATTAATTCATCAGAACTGTAATGACTATATGCTATTTGCTGTTTTGTTTCCCCTGCACACTGTATTAGCCTAGGATCAACTTACATGAACCTGCTTTTTAGTTTTGATCAAGTCACATCAGCAATGTGATACAGTTAAAGTGAGCTGCTGCAACAATGCTGTAATATGAAAAAAGTCTGAGTGGTGACATGTATGGGATAATTTGCATTTGCTTATAGTTTTATTGCAATCAATGAGATGTTTTTATAAATGTTTATGATGTTTTTGGCATGTTATCATTGGCACATATGTTTTAAATACTGCACTTTATATATTGCACTTTACACTTTAAAGTGGGGATATGTTAGTACACCTTTAATAAGTTTGTATTTATGACCTGTGTTTCTATTGGCTCAACACCTCCTGATGATGCACCAGTATGTGCGAAACCAGTAGAGGGTTAGCTGGTTGGTGGCTGTTTGCTGGCATCCTGCTGATTTTTTTACAATAAGTTGTGCTGATACTTGCTTTTCACTCTATATTCTTTTGCTTCGTGCACACTCCTGTTGGCTTGAGCTGTTATTTGCTTTCCAGTCCATTTAATTAGAACTCTTATTACATAGAAACGTAGAATTTGACGTCAGATAAGGACCGCTTGGCCCACCTAGTCTGCCCATTTCCTTACCTACTGGATAAGCTGCAGATCCTAGTTAACCAGCAGCCTACTTCTTCCTACCCCCAACCCCTAGAATGGCCTTATGACTGTCCCATGCATGCTTGAATTCCACCACTGATTTTGACTCCACAACCTCTCTCCGGAAGGCCGTTCCATGCATCCACAACCCTCTCTGTGAAAAATACTTCCTAAATTACCTCTGAGCCGCTTCCATCTTCAAATTGTGCCTCTTGTTCTTGCACACCCTTTTTGAAAGATGCTACCTCTGGACTTTGTTGATTCCCTTGAGGTACTTGAACATTTCTATCATGTCCCCCCTCTCCCTCCTTTCCTCGAGGCTATACATATTAAGCTCCTTTCATCTCTCTTCATATGTCTTCCGGTGCAGACCCTGCACCATTTTAGTTGCCCTCCTCTGGACAGCTTCCATCCTGTCTATGTCTTTGCGGAGATTGGGTCTCCAGAACTGCACACAGTACTCCAGATGGGGTCTCACCAGCTGTCTGTACAGAAGGATAATAACTTCCTGTTTTCTACTGGTGATGCCTCTCCTGTGCAACCAGTATCCCCCAGCCCTCCTTGCTGCCCTCTCACATTGCTTGCCCACCTTTAGGTCATCTTATGACTACCCAAGGTCCCTTACCATTTTTGTTGTTGTTAGTATCTCACCCCCATTGTGTACTCTTCCCCTGGGTTTTGTTTCCCAGGTGCATTACCTTACACTTCTTAGAATTGAATCTAAGCTGCCATACATTTGACCATTCCTCTAACCTTGCCAGTCCCTCTCATCCTTTCCACCCC
The DNA here is from genome assembly GCA_016271365.2 of Neoceratodus forsteri. NCBI lineage: Eukaryota > Metazoa > Chordata > Ceratodontiformes > Ceratodontidae > Neoceratodus > Neoceratodus forsteri. The sequence goes on from CM028131.1 coordinate 165,234,003, forward strand.
ACCCTGTGCATCAACTCTGTTGCAGATCTTTGTGTCATCTGCAAAGAGACATACTTTCCTTCCAGTCCTCTGCATTGTTGCTTATAAAGACATTGAAGAGGACCGGTCCTAATACTGAACCCTGCGGTACCCCACTAGTAAACCTCCTTTCTTCTGAGTGGACTCATTTACTATTACTCTCTGTGTCCTATTCTCAAGCCAATTCTTTACCCAGCATGTCATCTTGGGACCCACTCCCAGGCTGGCTAACTTGTATATTAATCTTTTGTGTGGGACTGTGTCAAATGCCTTGCTAAAGTCTAGTTAGGCCATGTCCATAGCCCCTCCCTGATCTACTACTTTGGTCACCCAGTCAAAGAAATCTATCAGATTCGTCTGGCATGACCTTCCCGCTGTGAATCCATGCTGCCTAGGGTCCTGTGCCGCTCTGGCCTCTAGATACTGGACAATTCTTTCCTTCAGAAGTGATTCCATCATTTTCCCTATCACTGAGGTTAAACTAACAGGTCTGTAGTTTCCTGCTTCTGCCTTGCTCCCACTTTTGTGAAGGGGAATCACATCTGCCCTCCTCCAGTCCTCGGATACCACCCCATCCTCCCATGATTTGTTAAAAAGTGTAGTCAGAGGTCTCACTATTTCTACCCTTAGTTCTTTTAGAATTCTGGGATGAATCCCATCAGGCCCCATTGCTTTGTCCACCTTCAGTTTTAAGAGTTTTCAGAACCCTTTCTTCTGTAAATGGGCTGGTATCAACTTCTGTATCCAGAGTGTTTCTACTGTTTGTTTAGGTACCTCCCCTCTTCATTTGTAAATACTGAGCAAAATATTTGTTTAGTATCTCTGCCTTTTCACAGTCTCCTCTTCCACCCTCTCTCCCCTTTATTAAACCTCACTATCCCTCCCTTGGTCTTCCTACGCTCCCTGATGTACCTATATAAAGTTTTATCCCCCTTCTTAACTGAGTTGGCTATCTTTTCCTTGGTTTGGGCCTTTGCTGTTCTCACTGCCTTCCCTGCCTCCTTTTGCTTTAACTGATACAGTTCTCTGTCCTGCTCCTTCTGCGATTCCTTGTACTTCCTGAATGCTTTCTTTTCTCTTGAACCTTCACTGCCACTTCCTTTGAGAACCATAGTGGTTTCTTACATCGTTTTGTTTTGTTTATTTGCTTCACACAAAGGCTCGTTACCTCTGTGATGGCAGTTTTTATTATTCCCCATTGTTCTTCCACCCCTTCTTCCTGCCCATTTGCTAGTGCATTCCTTAGGCACTAACCCATTTAAAAGTCAGCCCTCTACCTTTACTATGATCCATAGTAGCCCTATTTGTGTCTAGAACTTGGTTATTTTCTCTAATTTGGCAGTGTCTGTGGCTCAGCTTGTTGCCCACTTGCCTCTGAAACTAGAAGATCAGAAGGTTGTGGGTTCTATCCCCACTCCAGACACCTGGATTAAATCCCAATCCTAACACTGTAGCACAGTATGTGTTGGGTGGATGACAGCTGCTGTCATTCACTGACCTACTATTTATAGTATGAGCTCATAGCAGAGCTTAGTCGGTGGCTAACCACAATAGTGAGAGGTGAGCTGTGCCATTCACCAGCTGGGTATGGGTTGGGGGGAGTGAGGTGGTCTGGTTCTAGTCACAAGCTTTCACAACGTCTGCTCCCTTTTCCATCTACCTCTTAGTGTCTTCTGCAATACATGGATGATTTACTCTTAGCGACCACCATTAAGGAGGAGCACTTTGACCTCCTGGACAAACTACTTACTCTCTTACAGTGAGCCAGCCTCAAGTGCAGCCCTTTCAAAGGCACAACTGTGCCAGAAAGAGGTTATCATTCTTGATCTGCACATTACTTAACAAGGCAGGAGCCCAGCCTGGAACAAGATCCAAAGTCTACAAGATTTGTCACTACCCACAAGTGTGGCCACACTCAGTCGTTTCCTGGGAATGGTTAACTATTCTAGGGATTTCATCTATGACTTTGCACAAAAAGCCATCCTTCTGTATGAGCTCCTCAAGAAGGACATTCCATGGACATGGGGTCCTGTTCACACCAATGAAGTGATCCTACTGAAACAATCTTTGGCCTCTGCTCCAGCTTTGGTCAATCCAAACCCAGCACTGCCTTTCCATCTAGAAACTGCTACCTCTGACATTGCCATGTCTGCAGTGTTGGCCTAAAAGGTAAATGAGACTCTTAGACCCATTGCGTATGCTCCCAAGATGTTCTCACCAGTAGAACTAAAATACAATACCTGGGAAGAAAACATTCTGGCTACCTACTAGGCTGGGAAGCATTTCCTGTATATTATAGGGTACTCGCCCATTGTGTTACACACAAATCACACACCCTCCAACATTTTGCTATCAGACAGAGTCAAGGATGTTTCTGTATCCAATATCAGACTAACACATTGGTCACTTCTTTTACAGGATCGTGACCTAAAGGTGCACACTGTGAATATGCCTTCAGTCCTGGCCCATGGTCACCTGTATACAGGGACCCCACATGACCGTGGACTTCAGCCTCCTTAACTGCCTGATCCAGGCCCCTTTCTTCCTGCTACCCCAAAACCCCTGACTGACACTTCACTGTGTCACATTTGTACTACCTCACAGCACCAAGGGGAACAGGTAGCTGGATTTAGAGTGCTGATCCTCTATCCTAATGGTAACACTGTCCATATGTTGCAGTGTTACATCCTCTCAATATGCAGAATTGGCAGCTGTAGCCTGTGCTCTCGAACTTGTACACCATGGTACAGCAGATACTATCATTTTTATAAACTCTATCTGGGTCTGTTGCTCTTTGACAGAATTTTTACCTTTCTGGCAGAGAAACCCCTTTACCTCTTCTGATGGCACCACTGTCAAATGCAAATATCTCTTTGTATACTGTACAGTCACACACTTGTTTAACAGTTTAAACACAAACTGTACCTTCACAAGGCAAAGGCTCATTCAAAGTCAGACCCATATCATGTCTTTTATGACCAAGCTGACACCTTTGCCAAGGATGGTGTAGAGAGGGACATATGGGACATGGCTCATCCAGTTTTTCTCGCAGCAATACACATAGCAGCTGCAAGAAGAAGAAGACTGAAACCTTTGTGCCATTGGATCTATCCACAGCACAAAAAGCTGATCCACAGCTAAGAGAAGTATTCAGATTCCTAGACAAAGGGACTGAACAAAATTGCTGACCAACAACCCCTACAAGAGTCATGCATAAAAACTGCATTTATCACATGATAGCAAACTGGTATGGTACCAGCCTGATGACCTAAACTACAGCTTGTGGGTGGTCCCTACATCACTGCTACCTGAGTTTATTCATCAGGTTCACGGCAGCCCAACTGTTGGACATCAGGGGGGTGGACAACACAGTCAAAAGACTGAAAGCTGCGGGTTGGTGGCCCGGTCTTACTAAAGATGTTAAGCACTACATTAACAATTGTCTGATCTGTGCACAAAACAATCCAATCCCAACTAAAAGAAATGCTAAATTACTTCCCCAGAGAAAATCTGACCCTTGGCATGCAATTCAAATTGATCTCATTGGACCATTGACTAATACCAACAAAAACAACAAATATGTCCTTGTGGTCACCGATCTATTCTCTAAATATGGTGAGGCTTTTCCCACCTCCAAAAGCACAGCAAAGGCAACCACAAAAATCTGGTAGAACAATTGTTTTCCAGGTGGGGCCCTACCTCTCAAAGTAGACTCTGATCAAAGAACCAGCTTTATAGGTGACTTGATGCAAGAAACACTCTAACTTCTAGGGGCACACCAGCACTTTCACATCCCCTACCACCCTCCATGTTCAGGTCAGGAAGAAAGAGCCAAGAGATGGATAAAACTCATGTTATCCAAATTCACTGAGGACAATCCCAAGGATTGGGATTCCCTTTTGCCTTTACTCCTTATGGCAATTAGGAGTACTTCTGCTGCCACCACCCAGTGTACACCCTTTGAGGTTATGACTGGTAGAACCATGAGATTACCTGAACATCTACTGATTGATCTGAACACACCCACTGCAGATAGAGTGTCTGTAGACAGTTATGTTGCTAAACTCAGAAGTGACATTGCCAAGACCCACTTGTATGCAGCACAACAAGTGGGTAAAGCTGAACAACATTCACTTTGACAAACACACACAAGAAGTGGACTGGCAAGTTGGAGACCAGGTAATGGTACTCAAAACTATGCACCCTACACATTCCTTCACCAATAAATAGGAAGGACCCTACCCCATTATCAACAAACTCAGTCCAGTCGTTTACCAAGTTAGACTTACCCATATGAAGAAACCTACTAATAAATGGCTACATGCTAATCAGCTTAAGCTCTACAAAGGTGAATAATTTATTTTTCTAACCCAGTTTGGTGGAATAGTACTTTCTGACCTTTTCTTTCTTCCTTACAGGTACACCTGCAAGATGGCTATCTTGCTCTTGTTCCTCCTTGCAAGAATACTTCTGGTTGTCCATTCCAAAGATATGACTACAATGTCTGATACCAACAAATGCCTAAGATGACTCTTTCCACTTCTCCAGCCTGCAGAAGAATGATACCTCACCCCACACGGCACACCTACCACCATCCCAGAAGGAGACAGTATAGATGTTCCCAGCAAACTAATCACAGTTCAGGAAGGCACAGACGCCTACCTGAATGCCATGGTTGTGGCACCAGACAAATCATCACTCCAAATTGAATGGCAGACTGACAGTAATGGACAACAAATCCCCATGGCCTGCCTCTCCAAAGGCACATTCCAAGACTGGCCCAATACCAGAATTGCCCTTAATGGCACACTGTCCATCAGTCAGGCTAATTACAAACACAGGCCTAGATATTCAAAAGGGTTTCCCATGGTGCAACAGTGTAGCGCCATGCACAACCCACTGATGTGCCCCGGCATGATATTCAAAAGGGAAAAGTGCGCCGCACAAATCCAAGATCCAACTTTCATAGAGTGCATAATAGGCTATAGTAGCCTGAAAGAATAAACTTATATAACTGGGTAAAAATCAAATTTATCAAGCCTGCAGTGTAAATAAAAAGAAGAGTTTAATAAATGGAATTTGTTAAAAATAAATACTGCAGGCTGGTACTAATTTGAAAAGTAAAACAAAATAAAATGAGAGCAAAACAACAAAAGTGGCATAAGAGTCTGCTGAAAAGGATATAATGTAATAGAATAACTCCATCAGTTCCATGAAAATTGTGATGTTTAAAATAATTGATTTGCACAGGATTCAACACGAGCTGTTTGATTAAGTACACAGATTGATTAAGACTTTATTGGGTGATAGGCTGGAGAGCAACATGTGATTTGAACCAGTTTGTTATAAAATAAGCACTTGTTTCATGTTTCAATTTACTCTGAAGAAACCTGGCAGCACGTCTGGAGAAACGTCAGTCTGTTTGCTAGCCACTTTGGCCAGGGTTTTATCTGCAGATTTTTTACATAAAGGATTCAATAAATTGATCCATGGAGTCCTAGTCTTCTGCCTGGAGTGTGGTGCTTATCTATTTTCTAACCTGTAAACATGTATACAGAATAGCACCACACTAGTTTACCAGGTGCTCACATAAGTTTCTTTGAGTTACTCTCCACATTGTAGATCTTTTTTATGTATTACATTATGCATGTCTAGGTCTGTTTCAATCCCATTATCGACTGCTAGAAATCTAGGCTATGTCACATGTCATCCCAATCAGAGACCCTGTTATTCCACTCATCAATGTACTATTCATGACACCATGTTTGTAACATTCACTGTGTCACTGCTACGTTATGATCCACAAACTTCCATCTTCCACAAGCTGGCCTCCATCCACTCCATTGGACATCTCAACGATGACATCTTCAGGGAGAGAATCAACCTCCCACTTCTACTGGTCATTCATCCCACCCTGGAAGTGTGGGTGGCACCTCATACTGACTGTGGTGCCAAAAAGGGTTACCACGATCTTTGTCACTGTGACGTGTTCAACGTCATCAAGCCTGTTTGCGGCTACTCACCAGAAAGCATTTATTGGTTCTTTACTTTGGATTCTGACCTTTCTTTGAATGAAACTCTTAACCATAGGGCAACAACATCTCCTTCTTCATCAGTTGGCAATACTGGACATCTCTACAAGGACTACACAGAGGAAGTTCATCACTTCACTACAAGGCTGATGAATCAGTCTTTCACCTGTCCAATTTGTCTGCATAAATGGTGGATCCCAACAGTGAGAGTGTCATATAATTCTGACGGCCAATACTGTGTCGTTACTAATCACAAATCTTTCTCTTATGGTTCAAAAACTTGCAACATTGTACAACCTAACTTTTGTTTTATTTATCATCAAACAGCTGTTATGGTCATACCATTACTACTCCTGTTCCCATCCCGGAACCAAGTATCATTAGTGCTGACCCTGTATATTTGCTTATACTGTTTCAGTATTTAACCATATTTAACGTTCACGTAGACCCTTTGAACTTGGCACTTAAGACACCTTCAGATAGAAAGGATACCCATATCATCTACATTAGCAATAATATCTCCAAAGCTGGAGATGCTCTCAATACCCTTATCCATAACAAGACACATTTCAAAAGTGGAGCCAAAATCCGATGCATGCACAATACCAGCCTGAAGCAGAGATCACGTAGCACAAGAGCATGCCACTTTTGCGTATGTAATGATTTTGGCTCGCATTTCAAATGTGCCTCATAGCACTATTAGTGTAGTTTTGTTAAAAGAGTCAAAATCATTCCCTGATTTCTGTTTTGTAACTTTCCACCCTCCAGGTGAGATTCATACAAGAAAAACAAATTGTCTAGCCTGCAACACATATTGCAGGCCTTAGCTCAGAATTTCATTAAACACTCATTCAGTCTCCAGTAGCCTCAACCTTTTGCTGCTTCTTTAAAATTAGAGCTTGAAACCCATAAAATCCCGTGGTCTGAAGATGCCACCAGGACAACCACACGTTCCTGAACTATTAAAGAAGGGAATAAAAACCAAAAGTCTATTCTAGTAGACAAGGCACTTTTAAAGACGGTATAGTGAACTTTAGGAACTTTAGTTTCGAAAACATCATGTCTGTAGGATAACCTGATTTAGGCAAGAAGCATCACAGAAACTTTTTGTGTTTTCAAGACTCTATTGGATATAGAATGGCTGAAATTGAAGGCCCCCCGCCAGCAGAATGTGCTTAGAGGTACACAGATATAGCTTTAACAGTTTCATTAAATCTGTTCTTTGCACCCTAGTTTGGGCATCATAGATATTAATCGGGCGAAATTCAACAGACTGAAAATCCACATCCAACAGTAAAGCCCTTCCCAGGCAAATATCTACTAAGCGAGCAGTTTAAAGGAGCTGTTATTAAGGCACATTCCTACTCCACTGCATAATTCAACCCCTATTGAATAATAAGACCTCCCCACCTCCAAGCATCACTGACACTTCTATGTCCTGTGAAGAATGAAGTCTGGTTCCTGCAAAAACACAATGTTATAAAATGTTTCCTGGAAAAGAAAAAATATAGCCAATCTTTTCTTTTCTGACAAGATGCTATTTACATTTAGGAGGCTAAGGCCTGATTGTACAATGGGTTACTCATGAATCAAGGAAAATAATTAAATGCTGGTTTATTTGCAGGCCCTGGATTCCATCATACATCTCTTGGGCTTCCTGTATTAGGATGTTTTCTTTAACAATCAAGGGAGGATTTTCTGAATCAGAGATCATATACTTCTGTGATGAGGATAGGGGCCTGATATCAGAGCCTTTCTCAACCTCCATATCATCCTGCTGTAAACATGTGAATTTGTTCTGTAAGGGTATTTTCTCCTGCTAAGAGTCTTCCTTTTTGCTGAACAGGAGCTTCCCCTTTTTTCTTTACTGTGTGTAAGACTTCACTGTCTTGCGTAGGTGGGGGGAGGCATGTCCCCATGAACCTGGACCAAGTAACAGGTGCAGGACGTTCCTCATTGGAACTGTTTGTTGCAGTTGGAGTGGATGTCGGGGTGGATATGCATTGCTGCATTGAGGGGGTTGCCTCCTGTAGTGGGGGTCTGTAGGATTTCAATCATCTTGCAGATTTGTTAATGTAATAATCCTGCACCTTGTAATCAGTGTTTTCAGTGTTATGTGAGGCCCAGGGACATTCAGAGAATGTATGTCCTTTCTCCTCACAAAGGTTGTGCCTCAACATTGTTCTACAAAAGAAACTAGAATGGCCAGTCTCCCCACATTGACTTCATTTCAAAACCTCGCATTGATTACTGGGGTGTCTTGGAGAGCCACACTTGTAACAATTACATGGCTGGGCTGGGTAAAATATGAACCCCTTGTCCCATCCAAGAAAAAAGCAGTTGAGCAGATGAACAAGACCATTGTCTGTTTGTTCCAATGAGATCTTTATGCACCACACCCAATTCCAGAAACCCTCAGCATCGATAATAGGATCTGGGTTTCCCAGAATTTTACATTTTTTCTCCAGCCAGTATAAAATGCCTGTTATGTTCACCCGCTCTTACAAAATAAGACAGTGATGATTTTCATAGGACTTTTAGTCAAGAGTATCACCTGGAATGGCACCCAAAGGATTTGTTTTGAGAACAGCATATTTGGACCAGAACCTGTCCAGCAATTCGGGGATCAGCTCTCATTGAAGAAGCTTTCCCGGTGCATGGATAAATGCATAGATGTAGGCTGGAGTAAAGCCTGGGATCTTTTGATTAATTCCCTACCCACATAAAATCTGTCTGGCATGACCTCCAACCCCCTTCCCCCAGGTATCTCAGGCATACTGCAGTTCATCTTCTGGCTAGTACCACTGGCTTGTGGAACAAACTGGCATATGTTGGAGTAGTGTCAGAGTTAGTTTCAGGAGCAGGAGGATCAGTACTCTCAGGGTGCCCTTCTGCATTAGCGGCCTCCCTGTGTCACCTGTTATGCCCCTTATTAGTGTTTGCTGGGGTATCTGTGGGAATCCTCATTGATGCATCATAGAAAACCTCTGGTTGAGACATAGAGGGGCGCTCTGAAGTAGAGGTGGTGGTATCTCCAACCCTCGGTCCTGATTTACTGGAGCAGTCTTGTATGGATGGGGTGTTGCCAGACAACTCTGGCATACTTACTGTGGCCTTTGAGGTGGTTCCTGGAATTGGGATTGAGGGGTCAGGCACCCATACATCCTCATTTAGCTGTGTCCAGCCAATTGCATGTAACGCTTTCTCTGGTGACCATTATTTCACTGATTCCAATGTTTTTCCTTGTTGCTGCCATTCTGCCTCCTCCAGTGACCATTGCCCTGCTTTAAACACAAACATTTTCACTGGAATAGAGAAAACCACTTCCGATGAACTTCCTGCTGCATGCTTGCATTTCTTATTCTCTTCAAGCTTCCTCCAAGCCTCCTGATATGATGATTTTGCTTCTTGAAGCTGTGCCTGAATTCCTCAGTGTTTCTCCTCAAGAGCTTTCTGCAGGTTAACATCAACTACTTGAAATTCTAACTCCAAACTAGAATCTTCCATAACAACGTCTGTGGAGTGACTCTCCAACAGATTTTTGGTGAATATAGCACCTTTCAAAGTTGCTGCTCCAGCAGTTGTCCCACCTTCTTCCTCCTCACCACCCACTGCAGCACTGTGTTCCTCCATGGAAACGGGTCATAGCACCTCCTACAAAGAGTAGGGGAAATTTTTATTGCAAAAAACAGACATACTGTATATACATCACAAAGAAATAAGCAGTATAAATAATATAACAACATCCAAAGTATACAGTGTGAAACCCATGAAAGAAATAAACTCCAGGCTATTCCTGGACCAAAAAGAAAAAAGAAAATAATATATACAAAGAAATATTGCAGATACATTCTCTGTTGTAATACATTTCCATAGCTCTTATATTCCACCCTCCCAAACCCTACATGTACTATAGAAAATTTAGACCGAGGAATTAATATTATCTATTATTCATTCATATGCTGAATTTAGACCAGTAGCTTATTTGACAATTATGTAACAGATATCTGTCACGCAAGGTAGATTTTTCCAGGCAGTTTGTAATTGCATCTGTTTCATCCTCCAAGTCTCAGTGTAGTATATTTATTTTATTTCATAATTTATTTGTTGTATCAGTTCAGTATGCAACATGACTTTCTACTGTAGTGTGAAGAGGCTTCTAGTATTCCTTATATACCATTTTATCACTAATATCAGGATATGCATCATGGGTTTATCCAATTTATTTTCTATTCCTTGATAATATCCAAACATTAATGCTTCATAGGATATTGTCTGAAACCAAGGGTCTCCCCATGTGTCTGCTAGTTGTTTCCATATACCTTTTATATAAAAGCAAAAAAAGAATAAATGTTCCTTTGTTTCCAAAATTTGAGTATACATACTCCTCCTTGGTTCAGCCCAGAACTAAAAGGGCCTTGTGATATAGAAACACCCTATGGAAAAGGGCTAGAGTCTGAGTCGGCTTCAGACTGGCTCTATTTCCAGGTAGCCAGGAATGCCTGTACCAAACTGGTCAGGTTGGAAAATCACGGTTCTTCCAGACCACCCTGGAGGTAACAAAACTGCTCTGCCAAATTCTGCAGATCCAGAGAGGTCGAGGGAAATTCTTCTGTCATCCCTATCCCAGCCAAAACCGTGGCAAATAACACCTCCTACACAGACAGGTCTAAGATTCTTGACCTGCTCAATAACCATTTCACCACTGCAGGCCTTGCATTTGATGCATCACCTGTTTGTAAACTTAGTAACTCAAGTTCAAACAACCTTCCTTCCCCTGTTTGACTACGCCAACTTTCTATACAGTCATTACCCCCAGTATGCACTCCAAAAGCTTGATACACTCTATCACCATGCTTTGAGATTTGTTCTGGGCTTACCATCGAAGACTCACCATTGCTTGTTGAATCAAGCATTAGACTGGCCGTCCCTCTCCTTAAGGAGGCAAAAAAATGATCTTATATGGCTCTACCAAGCTATGACTAACAAACTACCTCCCTATATTGGTGACCTGTTTGAACCTTCAAATGTGCCTACGGATTAAGGAACTCCTCCTTCTCCTTCTCAAGGTTCCATGGACAGGACGTGTCTCGGCTCTTCTGCCATTAGCTGCTTCCTACCAGTGCTTTGGATAACTTGCAAAAGTTCTTAAACTTTCCTTTCTGCCCAGCCCCTACATATTCAGACAACTGTTTAACAGATGTCTGAAAACAGCATGTGACTGCTTCAGATAAGCACTTCCCCCTGTCTGGGTAGTGCCCTAATCTTCTGGATCCTTGGCCTTCTTATTCCACCTGTTGGCCAGCAACCTTCTACCGTAACCCCCTTTTTTTTTTTTTTTCCTTCCTCCTTCCCTTTGGTAACTTCCTTGGGGGGCTTTGCCAAGTAGCTTGCCCCCCCTCTTCCCCTATATATGTCTGTCACCCCTCCTCACTTTGCCCACCTCCCTGTCCCTCCTTCCTCTACCCCTTTGTACTCTACAAATTTCTACTAGTATAGGCCACACTCTAAATGCTAAGTTTTTGTGCTTGCCACACACGTATTATCATAATTTGTGCTGAATGTGTATCCTGTTACTTCTTGTATTATTATATGCTGTATTATGTACTGTTGTGTATTGTAAACAAGTTTGTACTTTATGTCCAGGACCATCTTGAAAATGAGCTTGCTCAATGATGTTGTGCCTGGTTAAATAAAGTTTGTGATTGATTGATTGATTGACACTCTGGTTTACTGCATTCTCTCTTCCTGCTGCTTATGTGATGATTAGCCTTAATATTTAATGTATTTTGTTATGACAGCTGAACCAGTAGAGGTCCCAAAATTTACAGGGAATTCTGGATTCTTTTGATAACTGTATTAATGATTCTTTATACTGAATAGGGCAGGTTGGGTATATGTCAGGTTCTGTGAAGGATTGCATTAAGATCTCATCATACAGTTCTTTCCTATGTTTAGTTATAATCATCTGGTCAGTGATCTGCCATGTTTTGATTTTTAGAAAACATTTTCTAATGTAACTGGGGGCATTTACTGCACACCTAAGCCGACCCAGATTACCGTTCTGCTACTGTAGAAGCCACATTTCACACAATGTGGCTAAAAGAGATGCCAAACTTTGTTATGTGAATACAAGAATTGGTTTGAGATTTGCCTGGAAAAAATACTATAAAAAAACACAAAAGGATTTATTATCCCTAAACCTCCTTGTTTGACGGGAAGATAAGCAATATTACGCTTTATGGGATTTAATCTACTTCCCCTGACAGCCTGAACAAACACACTGAGTATAGAAGTTTCCAAAGACCTAGCAAAGGGAAATACATAGCTGACATAAAGAAAACGTGGAAGAAGATCTGGTTTAATAAGTGACTTCTCTTGAGTTTTCTTAGTTGCCCATTATTCCATTCTGCTACTGTTACTTTTCCCTGCTGGATTTTGGGTTCCCAGTTGAGCTTATCAGTCTCTACTGAGCATATGTTATTCCCAATATAAGAATTTGTTCAGAGGTTATGTTAACACCAGATATTTCAGTAACTGGTACATCTTCTGTTTGTCCCAATTAACAGTATGACATTTCCTAAATTTGGGAGTATCCGCCTGTGTTCCATATACGTTGAAAAGCTGTATAGCTTCTTCTGCTGAATGTTGATCTGCTACCAATATACATAAGTTATCTGCATAAGCAATAACCTTATGAGGATGGGTGTACCTTTTTATTAATAATTTTATTTATTAGATTTTATATCACATACTCCAAAAGAAAGGAATGCATGTGGATGGCCTCCAGTCCAATATATTGTGAAACAACATGAACTATAAATGAGAAAATTATTAAATGAAAACATTTTTAAGCATGCACTTGCATCTAATTGTGTTTCAAGCCTTATTTCCATTCATCCAAACATTATAATACTCCTCCCACTTATTCCTTAAGAAAATGAAAATGACATGCAATAACCACACAGGAGGAATAACCACTGTTTTGTGTTTACCCCAAATATTGCTTCTTAGACCCAACCTTTTATTAATTTATTAACTTTACAAATCAATGTAAGATCCAGAAGCAAATGATTTGATACCTTTTAATGGACCAACATAGATGTAACAAAGAACAAAGTGCTCTAGCTTCGGACCAACCAGTCCTTCTTCAGAAGCTCATGGCAGTTGTTTGGAAAATACAATACTTATAACAGCTAGATAATGCAGAGAAAACAGAAAAAATCCCCATTGGTTTAAAATACTCATTAAAAAAAAAAAAAACAGATGATGTCAGAGAAGTTTAACAGTACAATACTGCCTCAGTCCGAATGAACCTTGGGTTCAGATGTTCCTGGTGCAAGACACATATAAGAATCCTACTGCACATAAATTTAATTGACATAAGATAACACTGCTGAAGCAGATAACTCCCAAATCAAGCCATGAGTGTCACAGTCAGTATAAGGATGTGATTACTGAAAGGCAACCCCACCCAGCTTAAAGACAAACTAAGATAGTTATAGGGCTCATGAAATTACAATGTATGCATTAAAGACAAGAATTACCAGTAAAGTTGTCTAAAAACATCAGTGCTCACTGTGTGATGTGTAAAACCTAGCTGGACTATGCCACCCAGCTGTATTCTCAAGCTAAATAAAAGGCCCAAGAGATTACAAAAACCTCAGGACTATATACATGATAATTAAAATATAAATAGATAATATTAGTGTTAAGCAAAAAACTCTAGTCGAGGAACCTCAAGGAATTCAGACCATGCAGCCTGATATGTACTGATGTCAATATATACTGAGAATGTAGCAACTTCATGTACCACAAGTGTCTAGGGAATCTGAAAAAGAGATAAAAATGTAATTTATCTCCTCCTGTTCATACAAACAATACAACCTAACCCACCCCACATCACAATAATGTGGGTGGGGGAGATACATAGCTTAAACGAGATGTTGTCTCTCTCTCTCTCCCCCCCTCCTTCTCTCTCTCTCTCTCTCTCCCACAGACAGACACACACACACACACACACACACACACACACACACACTCTCAATCTCTCTCCTAGTGAACCTATATTAACTTCAGTCACTGTAATTGTTCCCCAAAGGAATACAACTTGTCATGAAATCCTGAGTAAATTACTACAATATTAGCCTAATGTAAAAGATATGTGCAGGACCCCCAAGCAAATGAGATCACACATCCCAATATGTACAGAGTTACAAAAATTATATATAACAGTATAAGATAACACTCCTGTATGTACACTAGCAGGCTGGGTAATCTGAATATGGTGCAATGGAATCAATCCCCCACAGGCAAAGATAAAAAGTAAGAAGAAATTCTTTATGTGTGTGAAATAAAAATAGTAACACATTATAACTCCATATAGCTAAATAGAGACTTACCTCAATGTGACAGCAAGCCCCACATCTGTTATATCACATACTCACAGCACATACCCACACACATACATACATACACGCATCCACATCTCACATATGCTGAAGTCCTATAATATGTCAGTTTGAAGAAGAAAAGGTCTGTGGATGTTAGTTTCTGTAGTGTCCCATAAAGCCAATATCCAAGTTCATCCCATCTGCTACCATATTGAGATGTAAAATAAGTTTAATCTCAAAAGCTCGTCTCTGTTGTGTGTTTTGAGATTTCCTTTTAAGACCATTACTGACATATCTGAGACTGAGTGGTCAGGCTGGGAGAAGTGATGCCCCACTGGTTTGTCAGTCTTCCTTGCTGTAATAGTATGTCTGTGTGAGTTCATCCTAGTTGCGGAGCTGTTGGCGTGTCTCTCCTACATAACCTGTTTGTGGACATCTCTTGCACTGAATGAAATAAACAACATGTCGTGACATGCATGTATAACTCCCATGCACCTGGAATTGTCTGTTTTGTGATGTAACCACACAGTCTGAGGTAGAAATGAGCCCACAGGTCTTGCAGGGGCGTTGATTGCAGGGTCGTGTGCCATTGTGTGACATGGTATTCTGTTCCGGTGAAAGTTTGCTTCTAATAATTTGGCTGGATAAATTTGGTGGTTGTTTAAAAGATAGTAGTGGGAGTTCCTTAAAAATACAATTAAGGGTGTCATCCTCACTAAATATTGGGTGGAGATCTTTAATAATCTTCATGAGCGTTCAAGGTCTGGATGATATGTGACTACCAGGGTATTCTTTCTGTAGCTGTCTTTTCTTTATATTGAAGTAGTTGTTGTCTTGGTACTTGCGTTGCCCGTTCTGTTATCCTGTCAATTTCCCTGGAAGAGTGTCCCTGCTCCATAAAGGTGTTTTCAACATAGCCAAATGTGTATCTCTGTCATCCTCATTTGAACAAATACGTTGACAACGAAGGGCTTGACTGTATATGACAGATTTTTTGTATGGTTAGGGTGATTACTTTTCCTGTGCAGGTATCTCTGTCTGTCTGTTGGCTTCCTGTAAATACATGTATGTAAGGTTCCATCCTTAATGATGACTGTGGTGTCCAGAAAGTTAACCTTGGTGGTAGAGTACTCCAAGGTAAGCTTTATAGTAGGGTGGAGATTATTAAGTTTGTGATGAAAATCTTTGAGTGCATCTGTGCCTTCCGTCCAGATGATAAACAAATCATCAATGTAACGGAAATAAGCCAGTGGTTTGTGGGGATACTGCCTTAAAAAATCCTCCTCCAAGTCAGCCATAAAGAGGTTAGCATACTGTGGAGCCATTTTGGTGCCCATTGCTGTTCCCATAGTTTGAACATAATGTTTACCATTGAAGTTGAAGTTGTTATGTGTCAAAATGAATTCCATAAGTTCCCCACCACTCCAGGGTTGATGTTTTGGTCAGGTCCTTTCTCATGTATGTATTTAAGGCATGCTGCAATGCCATCTGTGTGTGGAATATTAGTGTAGAGGGATGTTACATCCATTGTCACTAAAATGGTATCAGGTGGTAAATCCTTATAACCAGAAAGTACACGCAACAAGTGTGTAGTGTCCTGGATATAACTGTCTCTTTCCATAACCAGCGGTTTCAAAATGGTCTCTACAAACCCTGAGATCCCCTCAGTCAAGGTACCATTACCAGAGACTATGGGTCTCCCTGGATTGCCAGGTTTATGTATTTTAGGCAGCATGTAGAATGTCCCTGGCTTTGGTTCAGCAGGAATGAGGTGAACTAGTTTATTTTGGACATGGTCAGGAAAAGTTTTAATTAAGTCACATAGTTCATCTTTATATCTTGTAGTGGGGTCACTCTCCAGTTCTCTGTAGTATGTAAGATCTGTTAGCTGTCTATTAGCTTCAGTAATATAATCCTCTCTGTTTAAAATCACCACTGCAGAACCTTTATCAGCTTTTTTGATGACAATGTTGTGGTTTGATTTCAGTGTCCCTATAGCTCTCTGTTCCAGTGGAGAGAGGTTATAATGGGTTTGTTTTTGCCTGGTAAGGATCTGACCACTGACTTGTTGGCGGAAACAATTAATATAATTGTCTAGTTTTTTGTTACGCCCACTTGAGGGGGTAAAATCAGATTCCTTTTTCTTATCCATTACATTATTGCTGTTTGCACTGTCTTCACTACCAGTGATTTCTTCCCTGCCATGAAAGAATTCTTTAAGTCTCAATCTATGGAAGTACTCCTCTAGTTCACCACAAAACAGTATGTTATCCAGTGGTTTTGTTGGGCAGAAAGTGAGGCCCTTTGAAAGTACATTCAGTTCTCCAGTAGTCAGTGTGTGGTTGGACAAATTAACAACTGAAAGGTGCCCATCAGTATTGTGTTGTTGTTCAGTGACTCCATTATGTGCTTCATGGTTGTTAGGAAGTATGGTATGTTGAAGGGCATCTAATTTCCTATTTTTCACAAGCATGGCTTTTCTTAAGGTCCTTTGGTAGTTAATGTGTATCTCTCGCAAGATGTCTTGAATAGGTTCCCCAGACACCCTTTCCAGAGTGGTTACAATTTCAGCAAACTCTTTGTTAAGAACAACTTTTTGAGCATATGACATGTGAATCCTGTGATTTCTCAGTTTCTCAGAGGTCCTATGACAAAGTTGTTCTGCATAATAAATGTTTGTATTTCTTAATGGATTCCAAATAGTAAGACCTTTAGGGATAATGTTTCTCCTCTTGCACTGGGTTAGAAAATAGATGTCACTGTCTAGCTGCCAATTTCTTCTTGATGTTATGTAACTGCCATATTCTCCGGTGAATTCGTATCTTCCATGTTGAAATCTAGATTTAGTAGTTGCCGTATTGGTCCTTGCAAGAATAGATCCAGAAGCAAATGATTTGATACCTTTAATGGACCAACATAGATGTAACAAAGAACAAAGTGCTCTAGCTTTCGGACCAACCAGTCCTTCTTCAGAAGCTCATGGCAGTTGTTTAGAAAATACAATACTTATAACAGCTAGATAATGCAGAGAAAACAGAAAAAAATCCCCATTGGTTTAAAATACTCATTAAAAAAAACAGAAGATGATGTCAGACAAGTTTAACAGTACAATACTGCCCTCAGTCCGAATGAACCTTGGGTTCAGATGTTCCTTGTGCAAGACACATATAAGGAATCCTACTGCACATAAATTTAATTGACATAAGATAACACTGCGAAGCAGATAACTCCCAAATCAAGCCATGAGTGTCACAGTCAGTATAAGGATGTGATTACTGAAAGGCAACCCCACCCAGCTTAAAGACAGACTAAGATAGTTATAGGGCTCATGAAATTACAATGTATGCATTAAAGACAAGAATTACCAGTAAAGTTGTCTAAAAACATCAGTGCACACTGTGTGATGTGGAAAACCTAGCTGGACTTGCCACCCAGCTGTATTCTCAAGCTAAATAAAAGGCCCAAGAGATTACAAAAACCTCAGGACTATATACATGATAATTAAATATAAATAGATAATATTAGTGTTAAGCAAAAACTCTAGTCGAGGAACCTCAAGGAATTCAGACCATGCAGCCTGATATGTACTGATGTCAATATATACTGAGAATGTAGCAACTTCATGTACCACAAGTGTCTAGGGAATCTGAAAAGAGATAAAAATGTAATTTATCTCCTCCTGTTCATACAAACAATACAACCTAACCCACCCACATCACAATAATGTGGGTGGGGAGATATCATAGCTTAAACGAGATGTTGTCTCTCTCTCTCTTCCACCCTCCTTTTCTCTCTCTCTCTCTTCTCCCACAGACAGACACACAACACACACACACACACACACACTCAATCCCTCTCCTAGTGAACCTATATTAACTTCAGTCCTGTAATTGTTCCCCAAAGGAATGACAACTTGTCATGAAATCCTGAGTAAAGTACTATAATATTAGCCTAATGTAAAAAGATATGTGCAGGACCCCAAGCAAATGAGATCACACATCCCAATATGTACAGAGTTACAAAATTATATATAACAGTATAAGATAACACTCCTGTATGTACACTAGCAGGCTGGGTAATCTGAATATGGTGCAATGGAATCAATCCTCCCCCACAGGCAAAGATAAAAAGTAAGAAGAAATTCTTTTGTGTGTGAAATAAAAATAGTAACACATTATAACTCCATATAGCTAAATAGAGACTTACCTCAATGTGACAGCAAGCCCCACATCTGTTATATCACATACTCACAGCACATACCCACACACATACATACATACAGCATCCACATCTCACACATGCTGAAGTCCTATAATATGTCAGTTTGAAGAAGAAAAGGTCTGTGGATGTTAGTTTCTGTAGTGTCCCATAAAGCCAATATCCAAGTTCATCCCATCTGCTACCATATTGAGATGTAAAATAAGTTTAATCTCAAAAGCTCGTCTCTGTTGTGTGTTTTGAGATTTCCTTTTAAGACCAATACATGCAACTGCCATGAGCTTCTGAAGAAGGACTGGTTGGTCCAAACTAGAGCACTTTGTTTCTTATTACATCTATGTTGGTCCATTAAAAGGTATCAAATCATTTGCTTCTGGATCTATTCTTGCAAGGGACCAATACGACAACTACTAAATCTACAGTTCAACATGGAAGATACGGAATTCACCGTAGAATATGGCAGTTACATAACATCAAGAAGAAATTGGCGCGGCTAGACAGTGACACATCTAATATCTAACCCAGTGCAAGAGGAGAAACATTATCCCTAAAAGGTCTTACTATTTGGAATCCATTAGAAATACAAACAATTCTATTTATGCAGAACAACTTTGTCATAGGACCTCTGAGAAACTGAGAAATCACAGGATTCACATGTCATATGCTCAAAAAGTTGTTCTTAACAAAGTTGCTGGAAATTGTAACCACTCTGAAAGGGTGTCTGGGGAACCTATTCAAGACATCTTGCAGAGAGATACACATTAACTACCAAAGGACCTTAAGAAAAGCCATGCTTGTGAAAAAATAGGAAGTGAGATGCTTGTCAACATGCCATACTTTCCTAACAACCATGGAAGCACACAATGGGTCACTGAACAACTACACAATACTGATGGGCACCTTTCAGTTGTTAATTTGTCCAACCACACACTGACTACTGGAGAACTGAATGTACTTTCAAAGACCTCACTTTCTGCCCAACAAAACCACTGGATAACACTACTTTTTGTGGTGAACTAGAGAAGTCTTCCGTGATTGAGACTTACAAAATTCTTTCATGGCAGGGAAGAAATCACTGGTAGTGAACAGTGCAAACAGCAATAATGTAATGGATAAGAAAAAGGAATCTGATTTTACCCCCTCAAGTGGGCGTAACAAAAAACTGAACAATTATATGAATTGTTTCGCCTAACAAGTCAGTGGTCAGTCCTTACAGGCAAAACAAACCCATTATAACCTCTCCACTGGAACAGCGAGCTATAGGACACTGAAATCAAACCACAACAGTGTCATCAAAAAGCTGATAAAGGTTCTGCAGTGGTGATTTTAAACAGAGAGAATTATATTATGAAGCTAATAGACAGCTAACAGATCTTACATACTACAGAGAACTGGAGAGTGACCCCACTACAAGATATAAGATGAACTATGTGACTTAATTAAAACTTTCTGACCATGTCAAAATAAACTGGTTCACCTCATTCCTGCTAGACAAAAGCCAGGGACATTCTACATGCTGCCTAAAATACATAAACCTGGCAATCCAGGGAGACCCATAGTCTCTGGTAATGGTACCCTGACTGGGGATCTCAGGGTTTGTAGAGACCATTTGAAACCGCTGGTTATGGAAAGAGACAGTTATATCCAGGACACTACACACTTGTTGCATATACTTTCTGGTTATAAGGATTTACCACCTGATGCCATTTTAGTGACAATGGATGTAACATCCTCTACACTAATATTCCACACACAGATGGCATCTGCATGCCTTAAGACATACATGAGAAATGACCTGACCAAAACATCAACCCTGGAGTGGTGGAGAACTAGATTCATTTTGACATAACAACTTCAACTTCAATGGTAAACATTATGTTCAAACTATGGGAACAGCAATAGACACCAAATGGCTCCACAGTATGCTAACCTCTTTATGGCTGACTTGGAGGAGGAGATTTTAAGGCAGTATCCCCACAAACCACTGGCTTATTTCGTTACATTGATGATTTGTTTGTCATCTGGACGGAAGGCACAGATGCACTCAAAGATTTTCATCACAAACTTAATAATCTCACCCTACTATAAAAGCTTACCTTGGGTACTCTACCACCAAGGTTAACTTTCTGGACACTACAGTCATCATAAGGATGGAACCTTACATACATGTATTTACAGGAAGCCAACAGACAGACAGAGATACCTGCACAGGAAAAGTAATCACCCTAACCATACAAAAAATCTGTCATATACAGTCAAAGCCCTTACGTTGTCAACGTGTTTGTTCAAATGAGGATGACAGAGATACACATTTGGCTATGTTGAAAAACACCTTTATAGAGCAGGGACACTCTTCCGGGGAAATTGACAGGATAACAGAACGCAGACGCTAAGTACCAAGACAACAACTACTTCAATATAAAGAAAAGACAGCTACAGAAAGAATACCCTTGGTAGTCACATATCATCCAGACCTTGAACGCTCATGTAAGATTATTAAAGATTCCACCAATATTTAGTGAGGATGACACCATAATTGTATTTTCAGGAACTCCCCACTACTATCTTTTAAACAACCGCCAAATTTATCCAGCCCTAATTATTAAGACAAACTTTCACCGGAACAGAATATCATGTCACACTGGCACACGACCCTGCAATCAACGCGCCCTGCAAGACCTGTGGGCTCATTTCTACCTCAGACTGTGTGGTTACATCACAAAACAGACAATTCAGGTGCATGGAGTTATACATGCAAGTCACGATATGTTGTTTATTTCATTCAGTGCAAGAGATGTCACAAACAGGTTATGTAGGAGAGACCGCAAACAGCTCCGCACTAGGATGAACTCTACTGAACATACTATTACAGCAAGGAAGACTGACAAACCAGTGGGGCATCACTTCTCCCAGCCTGACCACTCAGTCTCAGATATATCAGTAATGGTCTTAAAGGAAATCTCAAAACACACAACAGAGGCAGGCTTTTGAGATTAAGCTTATCTTACATCTCAATATATGGTAGCAGATGGGATGAACTTGGATATTGGCTTTATGGGACACTACAGAAACTAACATTCTACAGACCTTTCTTCTTCAAACTGACATATTATAGGACTTCAGCATATGAGATGTGGATGCATGTATGTATGCATTGTGTGGGTATGCACTGTGAAGTATGTGATATAACAGATGTGGGGCTTGCTGTCACATTGAGGTAAGTCTCATTTAGCTATATGGAGTTATAATGTGTTACTATTTTTATTTCACACACATAAAATTTCTTCTTACTTTTTATCTTTGTACCTGTGGGGGGGATTGATTCCATTACATATTCAGGTGCCCAAGCTGCTAGTGTACGCATACAGGAGTGTTATATATACTGTTATATATAATTTTGTAACTCTGTACATATTGGGATGTGTGATCTCATTTGCTTAGGGGTCCTGCCATATCTTTTACATTAGGCTTATATTATAGTACTTTACTCAGGATTTCATGACAAGTTGCATTCCTTTGAGAACAATTACAGCGACTGAAGTTAATATAGTTTCACTAGGAGAGGGATTGAGGGATGTGTGTGTGTGTGTGTGTGTGTGTGTGTGGGTCTGTCTGTGGGAGAGAGAGAGAGAGAAAAAGGAGAGTTGGGGATAGAGAGAGAGACTACATCTCGTTTAAGCTACATCTCCTCACCCACATTATGTGATGTGGGTGGGTTAGGTTATTGTTTCAGTGAACAGGAGGAGATAAATTACATTTTATCTCTTTTTCTCAGATTCCCTAGACACTTGTGGTACATAAGTTGCTACATTCTCAGTATATATTGACATCAGTACATATCAGGCTGCATGGTCTGAACTCCGTGAGGTTCTCGACTAAGGTTTTTCTATCACTAATATTATCTATTTATATTTTTAATTATCATGTATATAGTCCTGAGGTTTTGTGATCTCTTGGGCCTTTTATTTAGCTTGAGAATACAGCTGGGTGGCAAGTCCAGCTAGGTTTTACTACATCACACAGTGAGCACTGATGTTTTAGACAACTTTACTGGTAATTCTTGTCTTTAATGCATACATTGTAATTTCATGAGCCTATAACTATCTCAGTCTGTCTTTAAGCTGGGTGGGGTTGCCTTTCAGTAATCACATCCTTATACTGACTGCAGCACTCATGAAGCTTGATTTGGGAGTTATCTGCTTCTGCAGTGTTATCTTATGTCAATTAAATTTATGTGCAGTAGGATTCCATATATGTGTCTTGCACCAGGAACATCTGAACCCAAGGTTCATTCGGACTGAGAGCAGTATTGTACTGTTAAACTTGTCTGACATCATCTGTTTTTTTTAATAGTATTTTAAACCAATGAGGATTTTTCTGTTTTCTCTACATTATCTAGCTGTTATAGTATTGTATTTTCCAAACAACTGCCATGAGCTTCTGAAGAAGGACTGGTTGGTCCAGCTAGAGCACTTTGTTCTTGTTACATCTATGTTGGTCCATTAAAAGGTATCAAATCATTTGCTTCTGGATCTATTCTTGCAAGGACCATCACGGCAACTACTAAATCTACAGTTCAACATGGAAGATACCGAATTCACCGTAGAATATGGCAGTTACATAACATCAAGAAGAAATTAGCACGACTGAACAGTGACATCTATTTTCTAACCCAGTGCAAGAGAGAAACATTATCCCTAAAGGTCTTACTATTTGGAATCCATTAAAAATACAAACAATTCTGTTTATGCAGAACAACTTTGTCATAGGACCTCTGAGAAACTGAGAAATCACAGGATTCACATGTCATATGCTCAAAAAGTTGTTCTTAACAAAGTTTGCTGAAATTGTAACCACTCTGGAAAGGGTGTCTGGGGAACCTATTCAAGACATCTTCACAGAGATACACATTAACTACCAAAGGACCTTAAGAAAAGCCATGCTTAGAAAAATAGGAAATTAGATGCCCTTCAACATACCATACTTCCTAACAACCATGAAGCACACAATGGAGTCTACTGAACAACTACACAATACTGATGGGCACCTTTCAGTTGTTAATTTGTCCAACCCACACTGACTACTGGAGAACTGAATGTACTTTCAAAGGGCCTCACTTTCTGCCCAACAAAACCACTGGATAACATACTGTTTTTGTGGTGAACTAGAGGAGTACTTCGTAGATTGAGACTTACAGAATTCTTTCATGGCGGGAAGAAATCACTGGTAGTGAAGACAGTGCAAACAACAATAATGTAATGGATAAGAAAAAGGAATCTGATTTTACCCCTAAGTGGGCGTAACAAAAAACTAGACAATTATATTAATTGTTTCCGCAACAAGTCAGTGGTCAGATCCTACCAGGCAAAACAAACCCATTATAACCTCTCTCCCTGGAACAGCGAGCTATAGGGACACTGAAATCAAACCCACAACATTGTCATCAAAAAAAAGCTGATAAAGGTTCTGCAGTGGTGATTTTAAACAGAGAGGATTATATTACTGAAGCTAATAGACAGCTAACAGATCTTACATACTACACAGAGAACTGGAGAGTGACCTACAAGATATAAAGATGAACTATGTGACTTAATTAAAACTTTCCTGACCATGTCCAAAATAAACTAGTTCACCTCATTCTGCTGAACCAAAGCCAGGACATTCTACATGCTGCCTAAAATACATAAACCTGGCAATCCAGGGAACCCATAGTCTGGTAATGGTACCCTGACTTTGAGGGATCTCAGGTGGTTTGTAGAGACCATTTGAAACCGCTGGTTATGGAAAGAGACAGTTATATCCAGGACACTACACTTGTTGCATGTACTTTCTGGTTATAAAGATTTACCACCTGATGCCATTTAGTGACAATGGATGTAACATCCCTCTACACTAATATTCCACACACAGATGGCATTGCAGCATGCCTTAAATACATACATGAGAAATGACCTGACCAAAACATCAACCCTGGGATGGTGGGGGGAACTTATAATTCATTTTGACATAAACAACTTCAACTTCAATGGTAAACATTATGTTCAAACTATAGGAACAATGGGCACAAATGGCTCCTGATACTAACCTCTTTATGGCTGACTTGGAGGAGGATTTTAAGGCAGTATCCCCACATAAACCACTGGCTTATTTCCGTTACATTGATGATTTGTTTGTCATCTGACGGAAGGCACAGATGCAATTCAAAGATTTTCATCACAAACTTAATAATCTCCACCCTACTATAAAGCTTACCTTGGAGTACTCTCCACCAAGGTTAACTTTCTGGACACCACAGTCATCAGTTGGATGGAACCTTACATACATGTATTTACAGGAAGCCAACAGACAGACAGAGATACCTGCACAGGAAAAGTAATCACCTAACCATAAAAAAAATCTGGTTACATACAGTCAAGCCCTTCGTTGTCAATCAGATTTGTTCAAAATGAGGATGACAGAGATACATTTGGCTATGTTGAAAAACACCTTTTATGGGAGGGACATTCTTCCAGGAAATTGACAGGATAACAGAACAGCAACGCAAGTACCAAGACAACAACTACTTCAATATAAAGAAAAGACAGCTACAGAAAAGAATACCCTTGTTGGTCATATCATCCGACCTTGAACGTCTCGTGTAATTATTAAAGATCTCACCCAATATTTAGTGAGGATGACACCTAATTGTATTTTTTCAGAACTCCCACTACTATATCTTTTAAACCGCCAAATTTATCCAGCCTAATTATTAGGAGCAAAACTTTTCACCGAACAGAATATCATGTCACACAATGGCAACGACTCCTGCAATCAACGCCCTGCAAGACCTGTGGGCTCATTTCTACCTCAGACTGTGTGGTTACATCACAAAACAGACAATTCCAGGTGCATGGAGTTATACATGCAAGTCCGCGATATGTTGTTTATTTCATTCAGTGCAGAGATGTCCACAAACAGGTTATGTGGAGAGACACGCCAACAGCTCGCACTAGGATGAACTCACACAGACATACTATTACAGCAAGGAAGACTGACAAACCAGTGGGGCATCACTTCTCCCAGCCTGACCACTCAGTCTCAGATATGTCAGTAATGGTCTTAAAGGAAATCTCAAAACACACAACAGAGACGCAGCTTTTGAGATTAAACTTATCTTACATCTCAATATGGTAGCAGATGGGATGAACTTGGATATTGGCTTTATGGGACACTACAGAAACTAACATTCACAGACCTTTCTTCTTCAAACTGACATATTATAGGACTTCAGCATATGTGAGATGTGGATGCATGTATGTATGTCATGTGTGTGGTATGCACTGTAGTATGTGATATAACAGATGTGGGGCTTGCTGTCACATTGAGGTAAGTCTCTGTTGCTTAGCTATATGGAGTTATAATGTGTTACTATTTTTATTTCACACACATAAAGAATTTCTTCTTACTTTTATCTTTGCCTGTTAGAGTTGATTCCATTGCACCATATTCAGATTACCAGCCTGCTAGTGTACATACAGGAGTGTTATCTTATACTGTTATATATAATTTTTGTAACTCTGTACATATTGGGATGTGTGATCTCATTTGCTTGGGGGTCCTGCACATATCTTTTTACATTAGGCTTATATTATAGTACTTTATCAGGATTTCATGACAAGTTGCATTCCTTTAGGGAACAATTACAGCGACTGAGTTAATATAGTTTCACTAGGAGAGGGATTGAGAGTGTGTGTGTGTGTGTGTGTGTGTGTGTATGTGTGGGTCTGTCTGTGGAGAGAGAGAGAGAGAGAAGGAGGGTGGGGATAGAGAGAGAGACATCTCGTTTAAGCTAGTAGTCTCCCTCACCCACATTATTGTGATGTGGGTGGGTTAGGTTGTATTGTTTGTATGAACAGGAGGAGATAAATTACATTTTTATCTCTTTTCAGATTCTCTAGACACTTGTGGTACATGAAGTTGCTACATTCTCAGTATATATTGACATCAGTACATA
Organism: Neoceratodus forsteri; assembly: GCA_016271365.2. Lineage (NCBI taxonomy): Eukaryota > Metazoa > Chordata > Ceratodontiformes > Ceratodontidae > Neoceratodus > Neoceratodus forsteri. The sequence goes on from CM028131.1 coordinate 165,260,657, forward strand.
TCAGGCTGCATGGTCTGAACTCCTTGAGGTTCCTCGACTAGATTTTTTGCTTAACACTAATATTATCTATTTATATTTAATTATCATGTATATAGTCCTGAGGTTTTTGTAATCTCTTGGGCCTTTTATTTAAGCTTGAGAATACAGCTGGGTAGCAAGTCCAGCTAGGTTTACACATCACACAGTGAGCACTGATGTTTTTAGACAACTTACTGGTAATTCTTGTCTTTAATGCATACATTGTAATTTCATGAGCCCTATAACTATCTCAGTCTGTCTTTAAGCTGGTGGGGGTTGCCTTTCAGTAATCACATCCTTATACTGACTGTGGCACTCATGGCTTGATTTGGGAGTTATCTGCTTCTGCAGTGTTATCTTATGTCAATTAAATTTATGTGGGTAGGGATTCTTATATGTGTCTTGCACCAGGAACATCTGAACCCAAGGTTCATTCGGACTGAGGGCAGTATTGTACTGTTAAACTTGTCTGACATCATCTGTTTTTTAATGAGTATTTTAAACCAATGGGATTTTTTCTGTTTTTCTGCATTATCTAGCTGTTATAAGTATTGTATTTTCCAAACAACTGCCATGAGCTTCTGAAGAAGGACTGGTTGGTCCGAAAGCTAGAGCACTTTGTTCTTGTTACATCTATGTTGGTCCATTAAAAGGTATCAAATCATTTGCTTCTGGATCTATTCTTGCAAGGACCAATACGGCAACTACTAAATCTACAGTTCAAATCAATGTAATGAATTTTATTATATCTTGGCTACATTATATTCCTTCATTCATCCGATCATCCACATCCCGCACAATAGCTGAAGATTCTTTGTCAGATGATGTTGGGGACTCTCCATCTGCAGATAGGTCCGAATCATACTGTGACCGAATAAATGCAGCAAGATGGTCAACCTCGAAAAATATATAGGTTTTTCCCTTGTAGACTATCTACACCTTTTCTGGTGCAAGCATTTGAAAGGTTCCACCCATCTCCAGTATTTCATAGAAACATAGAAACACAGAAGTTGACGGCAGATAAGGACCGCAAGGCCCATCCAGTCTGCCCAAGTTCTTGTCGATAATTCAAAAACTTCCTTCGTCTCTGCTGAGTTTGAAATGAAAAGTCCAGAAAAATGAAGAATTTATGTGGTTTATATACCACAGTCCTCTTAAGCCGAGATAATTTAATCAGCAGGTCTCTATCAGATTCAAATGCAATGCTAATGAACACAGTAGCCTTCATGTCTAACTTATCCTTTCCTTCATTTGATGCCTTTTTATTTATTCTGTAAGCTTTAGTAATGCAGGGTAAGTTTTCAACCTGTAAATCAAAGACCCGAACGAAAATATCCTTGACCAGTACTCTCACATTTTCAAAGTCCGAATCTAAAGTGTTAGGAAGTCCCAAAACTCTCAGATTTTTATATCTAATCTGGTTTTCAAGCAATTCCACTCTTCTATGTATGTTGTATGCCTCTGTGATTTGTGCCACTTTGGTGGCTTCTATTGCCTTAAGCTTATTCTCATGCATCGCTATTCACTCTGTATTAGCTTCAGTCTGTTTTACGTTTGTAATAAGCTGCTCCTTGTTAGTTTTGATTTTTTTCTGTAAAAATTTGAGCTTGACATTGAAGGCATCCTGTTTTCATTCCTGCCATTCCAACATCAATAATACTCTCTCAATGGACATCCCCAGCTTTTCTAATGTGTAGTGCTGTGCAGAGTCATCTGTATGAATGCCTTGATATGCCGCCATTAAGGGAAAAGCTTCTGTATCCATGGAGCAATTCCTTCTTGCTCTTAACATCAGGATCTTGGGTATAGTCTCCACCATATGTCTTGGATAGCAACTGGATGAATGCAGTAATGAATTACAATCTGTTTCCTTTCTAAACAAATTGGTATGCAGTGTTCCGTCTTGGTGTTTTGGTGATCAATAGATCAAGAAATGAAATAGATTTTAAACTGCTGTGTATGGAGAATGTAAGGTTTTTGTTACTGTTCTCTAAATATTGCACAAATTCCCTTAATTCCTCCAGTGTGCCACTCCATAACAGGAATATGTCACCAATAAAATGAAGCCAGATATCAATCCTACAGAAAAAAAGGATTGTTCTCAGTGTCGTAGACAATATCTGTTTCCCATAGTCCCAGATAGAAGTTGGCATAGTTGAGTGCAAAAGCAGCACCCATAGTTGTCCCAGTGAGTTGAAGGCAATGCTCCCCCTGAAACATGAAGCTATTTTTCATCAATACATGCTCAGTACTTGTTAATAAAAACAGTTTTTTTCTGCTCACTAACATTAGGATCTAAAGAGATCCAATAGTCCAAGGCTTCCAAACCCCCTTTGTGCAGTATATTGGTGTATAGAGATGTTATGTTCATTGACACCAGATACCATTCCTGCTCAATTTCCATGTCTTTCAATATCCCTATCATCTGAGTTGCATCCTTCACATAAGGCCTAAGGGTGGTAACATAGTTCATAATGTGTGCATCCACATACATACAGTAGATAGTGGTTCTGTTAGAGAACCTAGTCCCGCCACTATAGGATGCCCTTGGGGATGTTTTCCATCCTTATGGATCTTAGGTAGGATGTATATACTTGCCTAACTGGATGTTACACAGTTAAATACCTCAATTCATATGTTGTAATGACCCCAACAATCATAGATTCATTCATAAACATATCAATTTCCCTTTTATACTTATGCACTGAGTCACATTTGAGTTTCAAATAAAAGTTATCACTCAGCTAAGAATCTCCTTAATACATTGCTTTTCAGACATAATTACTATTGACTCTCCCCCCCTTGCCCACTGGTTTAATAACCAGGTTTTTATTTCTCACCAGTTCTCTCAGTGCAATAGATTCCTCAGGCTTATATTAATATACCTGGCTGATGTACCCTATATGTAAGCATTCATTGCTCTTGAAAGGGCTATTATTAGAGTGAGAAGACATTACTTGGGGACGATAACTTTAGAAGCTTTCCTAAAGGTGAGTCGATCCCCCAGAGGACTGAGCGTGATTAAGAACCCAGGATGTGGGTGGGAATGTGAAGCGTTCATAAAGGACTGGCAGAATTCACAACAGATAGGGACTGATGCCTTAATGCATACAATAATTCATGACTATGAAGCACAACAAGATGAAGTCAAAGAGGATGCAAACAAAGGAGATAGCTGTCTTATAGTATAAGGAGGATCCTGGGTTTGCAGTTATTGAAAAGAGACTCAAAAAAAATGTACAGTGAGCTGACAATAAAATAAAGACAAGCTATACAAGTCTGAGAGAGATAGGAAAGACTATTTATTAAACAGAGTCTTTGACTGGAAAAAATCAGAGAGGCAGTCCAGAAAATTGAGACAGCAAAAAAGTAGAAATAAGGGTTATTTCCAGTCACATGATCAAACCACAAACCAAACTCACAGGTCCATTCTCAGAACCAGAAATAACTGCCCCATATACACTTCAAATAGTAAATCTGAACAAAAGAAGTCTTATTTTCATGAGGCCCCAAAACCACACCCCCACCAGGGCAGAGAACTGTAACATTCCAAACCCTGGATTATTCAACCAATCAGGTGAAGGGACAAGGATGCGAATACCCCAGGAATTCAAAACTCATGAGGAAAGGGGTAAAAAACATAAGGCGGCAAGGTGTGGGCAGAAGATGCCCTTAAATAATGTAGCAGATGTAGTATTCAATATTTCAGATACAGTTCTTACAGAATCCCAACTGAAAGTCTTGCAGAAGGGTTTAAGCTTTGTAACAACTAAAGGACATAAATCCCTTTGACCTACATTTGGATTTATATGGATTTACGAGAGACCTTAACCTGAGAATACACTTTGCAAAAACAAACATGTGTCATGGCACTATATCTGGTACCACCACCCCCGTTGAGGGCATGGACCAGGGGAGGAATGGTGAGGTAAGACTTTTTCATCCCCTGTCTATGTATATGTCACCTAGCAATGAAGGTATCAAAGTTTTTGAAAGAGCTTGTGAATGTGAATTCAGAGCTCTGCTTTCAGAGGGTAGATAAGCCAGATATATTAATATAAGCTCTGAGGAATCTATTGCACTCAGAGAACTGGAGACATATAAAAACCTGGTTATTAAACCAGTGGATGGGGGAGGTCAATAGCAATTATGTCTAAAAAGAAATATACTAAGAAGATTCTTAGACAGCTGAGTGATAACAACTTTTATTTGAAACTCAAATGTTACCCAGTGCATAAGTATAAAAGAGAAATTGATATGTTTCTGAATGAATCTATGCTTGTTGGGATTATTACAACATAGGAATTGAGGTATGTAACTGTGGAACATCTGGTTAGGGCAAGTATATACATCCTATCTAAGATCCATAAGGATGGAAAACATCCCCCAAGGCATCCGATAGTGGCGGGAATAGGTTCCCTAACAAAACCACTATCTATGTATGTGGAAGCACACATTAAGAACTATGTTACCCACCCTTAGGCCTTACGTGGGATACAGCTCAAATACTGGGGATATTGGGAGACATGGAAATTGAGCAGGAATGGTATCTGTGTCAATGGACATAACATCCATATACACCAACATACCACACAAAGGGGGTTTGGAAGCCTTGGACTATTTGCTCCTTTTAGATCCTAATGTTAGTGAGCAGAAAAAGCAGTTTTTACTAACGTACTGAGCATGTATTGACCAAAAATAGCTTCATGTTTCAGGCTGAGCATTACCAACAACTCACAGGGACAACTATGGTGTTACTTTTGGACCCATCTATGCCAATCTCTATCTGGGACTATGAGAAACAGCAATCGTCTATGACCCTGAGAACAATCCTTTTTTTCAATAGGAGTGGTATCTGATGTCATTTTATTGATGACATATTCTTGGTATGGAAAGGCATTCTGGAGGAATTAAGGGAATTTCTGCAATATTTAGAGAACAGCAATGAAAACCTCAGATTCTCCATACAAAGCAACTTAAAATCTGTTTCATTTCTTGATCTATTGATCACCAAAAAACAAGATGGAACACTGCATACGAGTTTGTTTAAGAAGGAAACAGATCATAATTCATTACTGAATTCCTCCAGTTGCTGTCCAAGACATATGGTAGAGACTATATCCAAGGCCCAGATGTTAAGAACAAGAAGGAATTGCTCCACGGATGCAGATGACTTGGTCAAGGGAATGATATGCATACATGTTTTGTCAACAGGAGTTACAACAGTAATCTAGTGAAGGGGGCATTTGAGGAAGTACTGAGTACACCTAGGGAGAGTTTGTTTCAAAAAAGACCCCCTAGAGAATCAGAAAACAGGATCCATTTTGTCACCAACTATACCAGACAATCTAGCAGGGTTCATAACATCATATATCATAATTGGAACATCCTGGAGAATGAACCTCTTTGGCTAAGTACACTGCAAACAAACCCCAGATGGTTTACCATAGGGGTAGGAACCTAAGGGACAGATCAGTCCACAGTTATCACCCCCAAATTGCTACAGAACCCACAAAATTGGGACCTTGGTTGCCACCCCTTCTACATGGACATTTTCCATGTGGCAATTGCAAGTTTTGCCCAGATTTATTGAGAACAGACATATTCAGTACATGTAATAGCACCAAGATGTACAAGATGCATGTTTTATTTTAATTGCACTACAGAAAGTGTGATTTATCTAACAACATGTGAATGTGGGACTTTTTATGTAGGCCAAACTTCAACGTCCTTTAAAACCTGAATCGGAAAACATTTAAGAGCTATAACAGGAGGGGATTCAAAGAATGATCTTGCAAACCATGGGAAAAGCAGTTGATGGAGTATGCACAGATTTAAGTTTTGTGCAATTGAAAAGGTGAAACTGGGACCTAGATGGGGTGACTTGAAAAACAAACTGTCATATAAAGAATCTATTTCGATCTTTACCCTGGGAGCAATGGTGCCCCTAGGTCTTAATGATAAAATCAAACTCATGGCCTATATCAAGTGGATTTTGGTTGGTTGTCTGCATAAACATAGCCCTGAAACATATAATGCAGTACAGGGGGGTATTTTATCAGTTGTGATGTCTTAGTGTGATTAGTTTGGTATTTTGCAACCCCAGTAATGAACTTCTTTTGTATTCTTCATTTTTAAAGGTAGTGCTTTTTTATGCCATGGTACTTTAAGCACCTGGATTTATAGCAGGATATGAGTAACAGGGACCCAGGAGAACTGACACACTCAGCTTGTTGGGTTTGCCATTTTCTCTTTTCTTTAATTATAGCTATTTGGATATTAATTCATCAGAACTGTAATGACATGCTATTTGCTGTTTTGTTTCCCCTGCACACTGTATTAGCACAGGATCAACTTACATGAACCTGCTTTTTAGTTTTGATCAAGTCACATCAGCAATGTGATACAGTTAAAGTGAGCTGCGTAACAATGCTGTAATATGAAAAAAGTCTGAGTGATGACATGTATGGGATAATTTGCTTTTGCTTACAGCTTTATTGGAATCAATGAGATGTTTTTATAAATGTGTATGATGTTTTTGGCACGTTATCATTGGCACATATGTTTTAAATACTGCACTTTATATATTGCACTTTACACTTTAAAGTGGGATGTGTTAGTACACCTTTAATAAGTTTGTATTTACGACCTGTGTTTCTATTGTATCAACACCTCTCATGATGCACCAGTATGTGCGAAACCAGTAGAGGTTAGCGTCGGTGGTTGTTTGCTGGTGTCCTGCTGATTTTTTAACAATAAGTTGTGCTGATACTTGCTTTTCACTCTAAATTATTTTGCTTCGTGCACACTCCTGTTGGCTTGAGCTGTTATTTGCTTTCCAGTCCATTTAATTAGAACTCTTATTACCTTTACTATGATCCATAGTAGCCCTATTTGTGTCTAGAACTTGCTTATTTTCTCTAATTTGGCAGTGTCAGTGGCTCAGCTTGTTGCACACTTGCCTCTGAAACCAGAAGATCAGAAGTCTGTGGGTTCTATCCTCACACCATACACCTGGATTAAATCCCAATCCTGACACTGTAGCACAGCATGTGGGGTGGATGACAGCTGCTGTCATTCACTGACCACATACTATTTATAGTATGAGCTCATAGCAGAGCTTAGTCGGTGGTTAACCACAATAGTGAGAGGTGGGCTGTACCATTCACCAGCTGGGTATGGGTTGGGGGAGTGAGGTGGTCTGGTTCTAGGCACAAGCTTTCACAACATCCGCTCCCTTTTTCTATCTACCCCTCAGTGTCTTCTGCAATACGTGGATGCTGTACTCTTAGCGACCACCATTAAGGAGGAGCACTTTGACCTCCTGGACAAACTACTCACTCTCTTCCAGTGAGCCAGCCTCAAGTGCAGCCCTGCAAAGGCACAACTGTGCCAGAAAGAGGTTATCTTTCTTGATCTGCACATTACTGAACAAGGCAGGAGCCCAGTCTGGAACAAGATCCAAGGTCTACAAGATATACCATTACCCACAAGTGTGGTCACACTCAGACGTTTCCTGGGAATGGTTAACTATTCCAGGGATTTCATCTGTGACTTTGCACAAAAAGCCATCCTTCTTGTATGAGCTCCTCAAGAAGGACATTCCATGGACATGGGGTCCTGTTCACACCAATGCAGTGATCCTACTAAAACAATCTTTGGCCTCAGCTCCAGCTTTGGTCAATCCAAACCCAGCACTGCCTTTCCATCTAGAAACTGCTACCTCTGACATTGCCATGTCTGCAGTATTGGCCAAGGTGAATGAGACTCTCAGACCCATTGAGTTTGCTCCCAAGATGTTCTCACCAGTAGAACTAAAATACAATACCTGGGAACAAAACATTCTGGCTACCTACTAGGCTGTGAAGAATTTCCTGTATATTATAGGGTACTCACCCATTGTGTTACACACAAATCACACACCCACCAACATTTTGCTATCAGACAGAGTCAAGGATGGTTCTGTATCCAATATCAGACTAACACATTGGTCACTTCTTTTACAGGATCGTGACCTACAGGTGCACACTGCCAAAATGCATTCACTCCTGGCCCACGGTCTCCTGTATACAGGGACCCCACATAACCGTGGACTTCAGCCTCCTTAACTGCCTGACCCAAGCCCCTTTCATCCTGCTACCCCAAAACTCCTGACTGACACTTCACAGTGTCACATTTGTACTGATGGCTCTGCCTCCATATCACCAAGGGAACAGGTAGCTGGATTTGAGTGCTGATCCTCTATCCTAATGGTAACACTGTTCATATGTTGCAATGTTACATCCTCTCAATACGCAGAATTGGCAGCTGTAGCCTGTGCTCTCGAACTTGTACACCATGGTACAGCAGATACTATCATTTTTATAAACTCTATCTGGGTCTGTTGCTCTATGACAGAATTTTTACCTTTCTGGCAGAGAAACTCCTTTGCCTCTTCTGATAGCACCCCTGCCAAATACAAATATCTCTTTGTATACTGTACAGTTACACACTTGTTTAACAGTTTAAACACAAACTGTACCTTCACAAGGCAAAGGCTCATTCAAAGTCAGACCCATATCATGTCTTTAACAACCAAGCTGACACCCTTGCCAAGGATGGTGCTTGGGGGGGGGACATATGGGACATGGCTCATCCAGTTGTTCTCACAGCAATACACATAGCAGCTACAAAGAAGAAGAAGACTGAAACCTTTGTGCCATTGGATCTATCCACAGCACAGAAAGCTGATCCACAGCTAAGAGAAGTATTCAGATTCCTAGACAAAGGGACTGAATAAGAATTGCCGACCAACAACCCCTACAAGAGTCATGCATGAAAACTGCATTTATCACATGATAGCAAACTGGTATGGTACCAGCCTGATGACCTAAACTACAGCTTGTGGGTGGTCCCTACATCACTGCTACCTGAGTTTATTCATCAGGTTCACGGCAGCCCGACTGGTAGACATCAGGGCAGTGGACAACACAGTCATAAGACTGAAAGCTGTGGGTTGGTGGCCCTGTCTTACTAAAGATGTTAAGCACTACATTAACAATTGTCTGATCTGTGCACAAAACAATCCAATCCCAACTAAAAGAAATGCTAAATTACTTCCCCAGAGAAAATCTGACCCTTGGCATGCAATTCAAATTGATCTCATTGGACCATTGACTAATACCAACAAAAACAACAAATATGTCCTTGTGGTCACCGATCTATTCTCTAAATATGGTGAGGCTTTTCCCACCTCCAAAAGCACAGCAAAGGCAACCACAAAATCTGGTAGAACAATTGTTTTCCAGGTGGGCCCTACCTCTCAAAGTAGACTCTGATCAAAGAACCAACTTTTGGGTGACTTGATGCAAGAAACACTCTAACTTCTGAGGCACACCAGCACTTTCCATCCCTACCACCCTCCATCTTCAGGTCAGGAAGAAAGAGCCAAGAGATGGATAAAACTCATGTTATCCAAATTCACTGAGGACAATCCCAAGGATTGGATTCCCTTTGCCTTTACTCCTTATGGCAATTAGGAGTACTTCTGCTGCCACCACCCAGTGTACACCCTTTCGAGGTTATGACTGGTAGAACCATGAGATTACCTAAACATCTACGGATTGATCTGAACACACCCACTGCAGATAGAGTGTCTGTAGACAGTTATGTTGCTAAACTCAGAAGTGACATTGCCAAGACCCACTTGTATGCAGCACAACAAGTGGGTAAAGCTGAACAACATTCACTTTGACAAACACACACAAGAAGTGGACTGGCAAGTTGGAGACCAGGTAATGGTACTCAAAACTATGCACCCTACACGTTCCTTCACCAATAAATAGGAAGGACCCTACCCCATTATCAACAAACTCAGTCCAGTCGTTTACCAAGTTAGACTTACCCATATGAAGAAACCTACTGATAAATGGCTACATGCTAATCAGCTTAAGCTCTACAAAGGTGAATAATTTATTTTTCTAACCCAGTTTGGTGGAATAGTACTTTCTGACCTTTTCTTTCTTCCTTACAGGTACACCTGCAAGATGGCTATCTTGCTCTTGTTCCTCCTTGCAAGAATACTTCTGGTTGTCCATTCCAAGGATATGACTACAATGTCTGATACCAACAAATGCCTAAGATGACTCTTTCCACTTCTCCAGCCTGCAGAAGAATGATACCTCACCCCACACGGCACACCTACCACCATCCCAGAAGGAGACAGTATAGATGTTCCTAGCAAACTAATCACAGTTCAGGAAGGCACGGATGCCTACCTGAATGCCATGGTTGTGGCACCAGACAAATCATCACTCCAAATTGAATGGCAGACTGACAGTAATGGACAACAAATCCCCATGGCCCACCTCTCCAAAGGCACATTCCAAGACTGGCCCAATACCAGAATTGCCCTTAATGGCACACTGTCCATCAGACAGGCTAATTACAAACACAGGCCTAGATATTCAAAAGGGTTGCCCATGGTGCAATAGTGTAGCACCATGCACAACCCACTGATGTTCCCCGGCATGATATTCAAAAGGGAAAAGTGTGCCGCACAAATCCCGATGCGCCGGAGCACATCAGTAATGTATGCAGGCACCGGTAGTGGGGGTGTGCCCATGCATAACCTGCACAGCCCAATATTCAGCCCGGGATGTGCAGAGTCATGCATGCGCAACCCCTATCCGTGCCTGCACAAAGTTAAGCCCCCCCAAAAAAAGGAACAAGTGATGGCCACCCACACATGAGCTGCCGCATTGCAGGGTGCAACACGGCAGCTGCCACCTGTGAGTGGCCACCCCAGTTCCTGCGATACCTGGTGGTACCCCCATGCCCCATCATGGGCATTTGTGTATAACAATAACCCCCCTCCAACATCCCTTGTGGTCCAGTGGACTGCTATGTGCCCAATCGTGGGCATTTGTCTATAACAATAACCCCCCCACATCCAATATCCCTGGTGGTCCAGTGGACTGATCGCTGCCCAATCGTGGGCATCTGTACAGCATAAAATATTCCTATTACCCTGGTGGTCTAGTGTAGCCCCTCCCACCCACCCACTGAGCCCCACCGTCCGCTCCCCGGTCAGCCAGCGGGTGGCAGCACCCACCTGCCTGCCCCCGCCGCCCGCCCGACTGACAGCTCGGTAGAGCTGCACACCGATGGTTAACAGCATGAGCCAATGGAAGCAGCCCATACCGTACTACTCGGTCAGATATGTCAGATAGATTCATTCACATATCTGGACAAAATAATGTACTACGACTGCATGCATAATGCGCATGCGAAACAAGGGTAGTGCAACCGACCGGTAATCGACCGCCAGCACCAGTGTGGCGAAAGGGGAAGATGCTGCCGCCACCGGCTGACGGGGAGCAGCAGGGAGGTGAGGCTCGGTGGCAGTGGAGGGTACCTGGGCCACCGGAAACAATAAAATATTTATGCTGTACGAATACCTGTGATCGGGCGGCGATCAGTCACTGGACCACCAAAGATGGACGTAGAGGAGGTTATTGTTATACACAAATGCCAGCGTCCGACTATGGCAGTCACCTGATCACCGAGAGATGTTGGAGGAGGTATTGAACCTCAAATGCCCATGATAGGGCACATAGCAGTCCACTGGACCACCAGAGATATTGGACAGGGGGGGTTCTTTTAGATGAATGCCCGCAATTGGGCTGCAGGAGGCGTTGGTGCTCGACGGCTGCTGCTTGGCAGGGCGCCAGGCACAAGTCATCGGGGATCCACGCACCTGCATGCTAATGGCATGCAAATGGGGTGATAATGAGATGCAAATGGCCCCATGTGCACCTTGCATAAATTATGGCCCCATTTGCATTGTCCCCTTTTGAATATCACAGGTGCTGTGCATGGCGCAATGGCACTTGCGCTAGCGCATCACCATGCTCCACTCTGGCCACTTGTGCTGGCACAGTGCCACTGCTGGCGCCATGTACACAGTGGGGGTGTAAGTGCGATATTCAAAGCTGCTGTGCCATAGCGCAGCTCTGTTGAATATCGCCCAGGCCACACCCCTGCGCAACAAAGTTGAGCTGCGCCCATGCTTGCGCCACAGCCAGGTGCAGTTTGAATATCCAGGCCACACTGGTTTATACAACCTCACTGCTCTGATCAATCCCACTTTTTGTGATCATTACCCAGAAGACTCTGCTAAAGACTTTTGCACACAATACTAAATAGCAACATCAGCTATGTTTTTATCAAAAGTTCCCCCTACTGAAGCAGAACTCACAGACTGCCCCATACAGGAAACAGGATCAGCTAGTGGCCTGGCTGTCACATCTCTTCCAGGTACACTTGTCAACAACGTGCAGTTAATGCACATCCCTGTTGTCTTTAACCTTACACTTTGGCACATGGCTGTATTTGGCATATGATCTAAAACAAACACATCTAAGTTTCATAGTACCATGTTACTAGAAAATCTTGCAGCATACCAGACACATGTGCAAGATCCAGTAGCGGGGCCACATACTACTGAACACTTAGATGTATTTCGACCAAGACCTAACCCCAACAACAAGAATAAGAAACACACTAGGCGTGCCACTGCTGATATTACGGGTGCCATTGGCACCGTATCCAGTCTCTTTGGAACCGGCATGTCCATCTGGAACAGGGCAGATCTTGCTGCCACTAAAAGCCAAACAGTAAAATTCCAGACTGCCATAAAGAATGATGTTTTACCCCCTTTACTGCATGGTGTAGATGGGCTTAGTCAGGAAGAGAGATATACCTTGTATAACATGCACAATATTGCCAAGCATTTCAATGACACTAGAAATAAAATCAATGAACTTGTGTTCCAAAATAACAAGGAAGCAGACAGGCAATATATTGCCAGGGAAATTTTATGTTCTGCCTATGGCTCTTATGTCATAACTATTATGAACAATCTCTTCCAGGATTTGGAATCAGGATGCATTCCAGATATCATTATGACAGGAGATTATCCAAATGGCACTGTCCACATTCACACTCCAGACAGAAGACTAGGACTCCATGGATCAATTTATTGAATCCTTTATGTAAAAAATGTGCAGATAAAACACTGGCCAAAGTGGCTAGCAAACAGACTAACATTTCTCCCGGTGTACTGCCAGGTTTCTTCAGAGTAAATTGAAACATGAAACAAGCGCTTATTTTATAATAAACAGGTTCAAATCACATGTTGCTCTCCAACCTATCACCTCCAATAAAGAGAATAGTGCCTTAATCAATCTGTGTAATTAATTAAACAGCTCATGTTGAATCCTGTGCAAATCAATTATTTTAAACATCACAATTTTCATGGAACTGATGGAGTCATTCTGTTACATTATACCCTTTTCAGCAGACCCTTATGCCACTTTTGTTGTTTTGTTCTCATTTTGTTTTTGTTTTATTTTGTTTTACTTTTCAAACTGGTACCAGCCTGCAGTATTTATTTTTAACAAATTCCATTTATTAAACTCCTTTTTTTATTTACACTGCAGGCTTAACAAATTTGATTTTTACCCATGGATGTGTTGCATAGAACCCTCACTGTTAATTGTCCAGTAATCCCAGTAATTTATGCATTGCCCAAAATCCATAAAAAATTCAATGCAGCCACCCAGTTGATCAATAGTATCGGGGCTTGGGTGACTGATGGAACCCCTTTCTATGTATTTAGACCAATTTTTGCAACCTTTGGTACAGAATTTGAGGTCCTATATAAAGGATTCCATGGAGGTGGTTAAAGTGATGAAGGACATCTTTGTGGAACCACAGTGGTATAGGTTTATAGGTTCATAGGTAGTATTCACGATCTTGGGACAAGCCCATTATGATCATGCCACTTATACTAAGTGGGTAACGAATTTGGAAGCTCCCATATGTATATCAAGTTGTGTTTTGAATTGATTTAAATTTGAGCTATACACAATATCATAAGGTAAAGAATTCCATAACGGAACTATACGTTGGGTAAAAAATTTAGTTCTTTTTGTGGTTCTATTAATGGGTAAAATAATTTTTAAATTATGAGAGCGGGTTTGAGCTGTAGAAATATTCCATTTTAGTGTAATGTTTCAAACAGATATTCATCTCTGGTAGCTTTGTAAAAGCAAACAGAGATCTCCACGAATCGATCTATATTCCATACTATACAAATTGAGCCTTATAAGTCTATCTCTATATGATAGATTACTCAAACCATTTAAGTTCTTAATAAATCTCTTTTGGACCTTTTCCCTAGATACAATGTCCCCCATCAATGTTGGAGCACAAAATGAGGAACAATACTCAAAGTTTATTCTTATAATACTAGTATATAGGGGAATCATTATTGAATGTCCTCTGCTTTTAAGGTTCCTAAATATGCAATTACTAAGACTAGAACACTTTTTAATGGTGAGATTTAAGTGATTAGTAAACACTAGCTTATTACTTATAAAAACACCCAAATCTTTCTCATCTGTAATATGTTTCAAGCAGTAGTTCTCAATAAAGTAATTAGCACATACATTATTTTTACCGAAATGCTTCACCTTGCATTTATTGATATTAAATTTCAATTTATGCCGATCTACCCATCCAGATATATAATTCAAATTATCTTGAAGAATATTTATAGACTCGGGGTTATTAACAACCCCAGCCAATTTTTACATCATCAGCATATTTAACAATCCAATTACCACACTTGATGTCCATTCCGGCTATTAAGAAGTTAAACAGCACAGGCAGCAGTAGTAGATGTAAATTAATTGTACACTGTCATTCCACATCAGGAAAGCTTAGATTCTCTGGTCCATTTTCTTGACACTAGGATGGAACTAGAACGTGTCAAGACCCAAAAACACAATTTCTGGTGAAAATGGCAGAAATGGCATTACAAAAAAATGTGTTTCTTTTTCAAAAACCAATTGTACCATCAGATACGTGGCACAACCGTGGGTACAGCCATGGCACCAAGTGTTGTAAATTTGTTAGTAGGGAAGTGGGAGAAAGATCATATTTACAGCGCCACCACAAATCCATTCCTGTCTAGGCTGGATTTGTGGCTGCGCTTTATAGATGATACATTAATAATATGGAAGGGCACAAGTGAAGAGTTCAGTAGCTTTACTGAGTGGATGGAAAGTACCAGCAGTTGTATGAGGTATAAATATGAGATGTCAATCTGAAATAACATTTTTGGACTTAAAACTCTACAAAGTCAGTAATGGTAGAATTTGTACCACACTTTTTCAAAAAAGTACAGACCGCAATAGTCTTCTAAGATATGGCAGTTGCCACCCACACCATGAATGTTTCAATATACCCAAAGGACAGTTGGTAAGGACCCTTAGAAATTGTACTGAGCCATCTGAGTTTAAACATAAAAGTGCATTACAGATGAAGAGGTTTCTAGATAGGGATTATAGCAAACAAAGTATTGCTTCAGCAATTCAGAAGGTGGAAAACATGGATAGGAACCAGACCTTATGGAGTACAAAGAAGGACAGAGACAGTACAGTGTCCTCTTCTTTTGTTACTAATTTTTCTAGAAGAGCAAACCAGGTTAAACAGGTGATAGTAATTGGTCTATCTTGAAATTGGAGACAGGACTAGCAGATGTTGTAGAACAGGGCCTCAAAGTAGTTTTCCAAAAGTGCAAAAGCATAAAAGACATGGTGGTAAAAAACATAGTCCCAGGTCCAGAACCCTTAAAACAGACCCTTTTGGCCTCAGCACCGGTGCGGTAATTGCATATACTGTAGATATGTCAATACCTGCAAAGTATTCCATCACCCTTTCACAGGTAAAGAAATTTCATTGAAACATTTTATCACCTGTAACAGTAGTGGGTTGGTGCACCTACTAAGCTGTAACTGTGGAGCTTTTCATGTAGGGCAGACAGTGAGAAAATTTAAAGAAAGGATTGGAGAACATGTGAGAGCAAGGTGACATGTCATGTGCTATAGCAAAGCACATTTCTGAAAGTGGAGCAGAAAACCATAAATTCAGTTTCACTTGTATTGAACTGGTTAACTTGGGAGGAAGCGGGGGAGACCTTAAGAAGATCTTGGGCAAGAGAGAAAGTTTTTGGATTTTTGAACTAGGGGCCCGGCATAATAAGAGGTTAAAAGACAGTATTGACCTTGCAGCATTTTTGAAGAAATATAAATACTAGCAACCACATTTGGATAAAAAAAAAACCTGGGAACGGAACTCGGCCCTCTGTGACAAATAAGTGGAACTTTTTTTGGAAGTTCAAGTGCCTGGAACTAGATTGAGCATATTTAATTTTCCATAAAGGAAAAAGATCCAACTTTCATAGAGTGCATAATAGGCTATAGTAGCCTGAAAGAATTAACTTAAATAACTGGGTAAAAATCAAATTTATCAAGCCTGCAGTGTAAATAAAAAGAAGAGTTTAATAAATGGAATTTGTTAAAAATAAATACTGCAGGCTGGTACTAATTTGAAAAGTAAAACAAAATAAAATGAGAGCAAAACAACAAAAGTGGCATAAGGGTCTGCTGAAAAGGATATAATGCAATAGAATGACTCCATCAATTCCATGAAAATTGTGATGTTTAAAATAATTGATTTGCACAGGATTCAGCACGAGCTGTTTGATTAAGTACACAGATTGATTAAGGCTTTATTGGAGGTGATAGGCTGGAGAGCAACATGTGATTTGAACCTGTTTGTTATAAAATAAGCACTTGTTTCATGTTTCAATTTACTCTGAAGAAACCTGGCAGCACGTCTGGAGAAACGTCAGTCTGTTTGCTAGCCACTTTGGCCAGTGTTTTATCTGCAGATTTTTTACATAAAGGATTCAATAAATTGATCCATGGAGTCCTAGTTTTCTGCCTGGAGTGTGGGTGCTTATCTATTTTCTCTAACCTGTAAACATGTATACAGAATAGCACCACACTAGTTTACCAGGTGCTCACATAAGTTTCTTTGAGTTACTCTCCACATTGTAGATCTTTTTTATGTATTACATTATGCATGTCTAGGTCTGTATCAATCCCATTATCGACTGCTAGAAATCTAGGCTATGTCACATGTCATCCCAATCAGAGACCCTGTTATTCCACTCATCAATGTACTATTCATGACACCATGTTTGTAACATTCACTGCCACGTTTTGATCCACAAACTTCCATCTTCCACAAGCTGGACTCCATCCACTCCATTGGACATCTCAACGATGACATCTTCAGGGAGAGAATCAACCTCCCACTTCTACTGGTCATTCATCCCACCCTGGAAGTGTGGGTGGCACCTCATACTGACTGTGGTGCCAGAAAGGGTTACCACGATCTTTGTCACTGTGACGTGTTCAACGTCATCAAGCCTGTTTGCGGCTACTCACCAGAAAGCATTTATTGGTCCTTTACTTTGGATTCTGACCTTTCTTTGAATGGAACTCTTAACCCTAGGGCAACAACATCTCCTTCTTCATCAGTTGGCAATACTGGACATCTCTACAAGGACTACGCAGAGGAAGTTCATCGCTTCACTACAAGGCTGATGAATCAAACTTTCACCTGTCCAATTTGTCTGCATAAATGGTGGCTCCCAACAGTGAGAGTGTCATATAATTCTGACGGCCAATACTGTGTCGTTACTAATCACAAATCTTTCTCTTATGGTTCAAAAACTTGCAACATTGTACAACCTAACTTTTGTTTTATTTCTCATCAAACAGCTGTTATGGTCATACCATTACTACTCCTGTTCCTATCCTGGAACCAAGTATCATTAGTGCTGACCCTGTATATTTGCTTATACTGTTTCAGTATTTAACCATATTTAAAGTTCATGTAGACCCTTTGAACTTGGCACTTAAGACACCTTTAGATAGAAAGGATACCCATATCATCTACATTAGCAATAATATGTCCAAAGCTGGAGATGTTCTCAATACCCTTATCCATAACAACACACATTTCAAAAGTGGAGCCGAAATCCCATGCATGCACAATACCAGCCTGAAGCAGAGATCCCACGTAAGTGCAAGAGCATGCCACTTTTGCGTATGTACATGATTATGGCTCCGCATTTTTAAATGTGCCTCATAGCACTATTAGTGCTTGGTTTTTGTTAAAAGAGGCAAAATCATTCCCTGATTTCTGTTTTTGTAACTTTCCACCACTCCAGGTGAGATTCATACAAGAGAAAAACAAATTGTCTAGCCTTCAACACATATTGCAGGCCTTCGGCGACCAGGGGAATTTTCATTAAACACTTATTCAGTCTCCAGTAGCCTCAACCTTTTGCTGCTTCTTTAAAATTAGAGCTTGATACCCATAAAATCCCGTGGTCTGAAGATGCCACCAGGACAACCGCACGTTCCTGAACTATTAAAGAAGGGAATAAAAACCAAAAGTCTATTCTAGTAGACAAGACACTTTTAAAGACGGTATAGTGAACTTTAGGAACTTTAGTTTCGAAAACATCATGTCTGTAGGATAACCTGATTTAGGCAAGAAGCATCACAGAAACTTTTTGTGATTTCAAGACTCTATTGGATATCGAATGGCTGAAATTGAAGCCCCCGCCCCAGCAAAATGTGCTTAGAGGTACACAGATATAGCTTTAACAGTTTCATTAAATCTGTTCTTGGCACCCTAGTTTGGGCATCATAAATATTAATCGGGCAAAATTCAACAGACTGAAAATCCACATCCAACAGTAAAGCCCTTCCCAGGCAAATATCTACTAAGCGGAGCAGTTTAAAGGAGCTGTTATTAAGGCACATTCCTACTCCACTGCATAATTCATCCCATATTGACAAATAAGACCTCCCCACCTCCAAGCATCACTAGCAACTTCTATGTCCTGTGAAGAATGAAGTCTGGTGTCCTGCAAAAACACAATGTTATAAAATGTTTCCTGGAAAAGAAAAAAATATGGCAAATCTTTTCTTTTCTGACAAGATGCTGTTTACATTTAGGGAGGCTAAGGCCAGATTGTACAATGGGTTACTCATGAATCAAGGAAAAATAATTAAATGCTGGTTTATTTGCAGGCCCTGGATTCCATCATACATCTCTTGGGCTTCCCTGTATTAGCATGTTTTTCTTTAACAATCAAGGGAGGATTTTCTGAATCAGAGATCATATACTTCTGTGATGAGGATAGGGACGCAGTATCAGAGCCTTCCTCAACCTCCATATCATCCTGCTGTAAACATGTGAATTTGTTCTGTAAGGGTATTTTCTCCTGCTAAGAGTCTTCCTTTTTGCTGAACAGGAGCTGACCCTTTTTTCTTTACTGTGTGTAAGACTTCACTGTCTTGCGTAGGTGGGGGGGGGGCATGTCCCCATGAACCTGGACCAAGTAACAGGTGCAGGATGTTCCTCATTGGAACTGTTTGTTGCAGTTGGAGTGGATGTCGGGGGTGGATATGCATTGCTGCATTGAGGGGGTTGCCTCCTGTAGTGGGGGTCTGTAAGATTTCAATCATCTTGCAGATTTGTTAATGTAATAGTCCTGCACCTTGTAATCAGTGTTTTCAGTGTTATGTGAGGCCCAGGGACATTCAGAGAATGTATGTCTTTTCTCCTCACAAAGGTTGCGCCTCAACATTGTTCTACAAAAGAAACTAGAATGGCCAGTCTCCCCACATTGACTTCATTTCAAAACCTTGCATTGATTACTGGGGTGTCTTAGGGAGCCACTGGCTGGCCTGGGTAAAATATGAACCCCTTGTCCCATCCAAGAAAAAAGCAGTTGAGCAGATGAACAAGACCATTGTCTGTTTGTTCCAATGAGATCTTTATGCACCACACCCAATTCCAGAAACCCTCAGCATCGATAATAGGATCTGGGTTTCCCAGAATTTTACATTTTTTCTCCAGCCAGTATAAAATGCCTGTTATGTTCACCAGCTCTTACAAAATAAGACAGTGATGATTTCCATAGGACTTTTAGTTAAGAGTATCACCTGGAATGGCACCCAAAGGGGATTTGTTTTGAGAACAGCATATTTGGACAAGAACCTGTCCAACAGTTCGGGGGATCGAAAGCTCTCATTGAAGAAACTTTCCCCCGGTGCATGGATAAATGCATAGATCTAGGCTGGAGTAAAGCCTGGGATCTTTTGATTAATTCCCTACCCACATAAAATCTGTCTGGCATGACCTCCAACCCCCTTCCCCCAGGTATCTCAGGCATACTGCATTTCATCTTCTGGCTAGTTCCACTGGCTTGTGGAACAAACTGGCATATGTTGGAGTAGTGTCAGAGTTAGTTTCAGGAGCAGGAGGCTCAGTACTCTCAGGGTGCCCTTCTGCATTAGTGGCCTCCCTGTGTCCCCTGTTATGCCCCCTTATTAGTGTTTGCTGGGGTATCTGTGGGAATCCTCATTGATGCATCATAGAAAACCTCTGGTTGAGACAGAGGGGGACACTCTGAAGTAGAGGTGGTGGAATCTCCAACCCTCGGTCCTGATTTACTGGAGCAGTCTTGTATGGATGGGGTGTTGCCAGACAAGTCTGGCATACTTACTGTGGCCTTTGAGGTGGTTCCTGGAATTGGGATTGAGGGGTCAGGCACCCAGACATCCTCATTTAGCTGTGTCCAGCCAGTTGCATGTAACGGTTTCTCTGGTGACCATTATTTCACTGATTCCAATGTTTTTCCTTGTTGCTGCCATTCTGCTTCCTCCAGTGACCATTGCCCTGCTTTAAACACAAACATTTTCACTGGAATAGAGAAAACCACTTCCGATGAACTTCCTGCTACATGCTTGCATTTCTTATTCTCTTCAAGCTTCCTCCATGCCTCCTGATATGATGATTTTGCTTCTTGAAGCTGTGCCTGAATTCCTCAGAGTTTCTCCTCAAGAGCTTTCTGCAGGTTAACATCAACTACTAGAAATTCCAACTACAAACTAGAATCTTCCATAACAACGTCTTTGGAGTGACTCTCCAACAGACTCTCCAACAGATGTTTGGTGAATATAGCACCTTTCAAAGTTGCTGCTCCAGCAGTTGTCCCACCTTCTTCCTCCTCACCACCCATTGCAGCACTGTGTTCCTCCATGGAAATGGGTCATCGCACCTCCTACAAAGAGTAGGGGAAATTTTTATTGCAAAAACAGACATACTGTATATAAATCACAAAGAAATTAGTAGTATAAATAATATAACAACATCCAAAGTATACAGTGTGAAACCCATGAAAGAAATAAACTCCAGGCTATTCCCTGGACCAAAAAGAGAAAAAAGAGAAAAATAATATATAAAAAAGAAATATTGCAGATACATTCTCTGTTGTAATACATTTCCCATAGCTCTTATATTCCACCCTCCCCAAACCCTACATGTACTATAGAAAATTTAGACTTAGGAATTAATATTATTTATTATTCATTCCTATATGCTGAATTTAGACCAGTAGCTTATTTGACAATTATGTAACAGATATCTGTCACGCAAGGTAGATTTTTCCAGGCAGTTTGTAATTGCAACTGTTTCATCCTCCAAGTCTCAGTGTAGTATATTTATTTTATTTCGTAATTTATTTGTTGTATCAGTTCAGTATGCAACATGCCTTTCTACTGTAGTGTGAAGAAGCTTCTAGCATTCCTTATATACCATTTTATCACTAATATCAGGATATGCATCATGGGTTTATCCCATTTATTTTCTATTCTTTGATAATATCCAAACATTAATGCTTCATAGGATATTGTCTGAAACCAAGGGTCTCCCCCATGTGTCTGCTAGTTGTTTCCATATACCTTTTATATAAAAGCAAAAAAAGAATAAATGTTCCTTTGTTTCCAAAATTTGAGTATACATACTCCTCCTTGGTTCAGCCCAGAACTAAAAAGGGCCTTGTGATATAGAAACACCCTATGGAAAAGGGCTAGGAAGTCGCAGTCAGCTTCAGACTGGCTCTCTTTCCAGGTAGCCAGGAATGCCTGTACCAAACTGGTCAGGTTGGAAAAATCATGGTTCTTCCAGACCACCCTGGAGGTAAACAAAAACTGCTCTGCCAAATTCTGGCAGATCCTGAGAGAGGTCGAGGGGACATTCTTCTGTCATCCCTATCCCAGCCAAAACCGTGGCAAATAACACCTCCTACACAGACAGGTCTAAGATTCTTGACCTGCTCAATAACCATTTCACCACTGCAGGCCTTGCATTTGATGCATCACCTGTTAGTAAACTTAGTAACTCAAGTTCAAACAACCTTCCTTCCCCTGTTTGACTACGCCAACTTTCTATACAGTCATTGCCACCAGTATGCACTCCAAAAGCTTGATACACTCTATCACCATGCTTTGAGATTTGTTCTGGGCTTACCATCGAAGACTCACCATTGCTTGTTGCATCAAGCATTAGACTGGCCGTCCCTCTCCTTAAGGAGGCAAAAAAATGCTCTTATATGGCTCTACCAAGCTATGACTAACAAACTACCTCCCTATATTGGTGACCTGTTTGGACCTTCAATATGTGCCTACAGATTAAGGAACTCCTCCCTTCTCCTTCTCAAGGTTTCATGGACAAGCACGTGTCTCGGCTCTTCTGCCATTAGCTGCTTCCTACCAGTGCTTTGGAATAACTTGCAAACAGTTCTTAAACTTTCCTTTCTGCCTAGCCCCTACATATTCAGACAACTGTTCAACAGATGTCTGAAAACAGCGTGTGACTGCTTCAGATAAGCACTTCCCCCTGTCTGGGTAGTGCCCTAATCTTCTGGATCCTTGGCCTTCTTATTCCACCTGTTGACCAGCAACCTTCTATGGTAACCCCCCCTTTTTATTTTTTTTTCCTTCCTCCTTCCTTTTGGTAACTTCCTTGGGGGGCTTTGTCAAGTAGCTTGCCCCCCTCTTCCCCTATATATGTCTGTCACCCCTCCTCACTTTGCCCACCTCCCTGTCCCTCCTTCCTCTACCCCTTTGTACTCTACAAATTTCTACTAGTATAGGCCACACTCTAAATGCTAAGTTTTTGTGCTTGCCACACACGTATTATCATAATTTGTGCTGATTGTGTATCCGGTTACTTCCTGTATTATTATATGCTGTATTATGTACTGTTGTGTATTGTAAACAAGTTTGTCCTTTATGTCCAGGACCATCTTGAAAATGAGCTTGCTCAATGATGTTATTGCCTGGTTAAATAAAGTTTGAGTGATTGATTGATTGATTGAGTGACACTCTGGTTTACTGCACATTCTCTCTTCCTGCTGCTTATGTGTATGATTAGCCTTAATATTTAATGTATTTTGTTATGACAGCTGAACCAGTAGAGGTCCCAAAATTTACAGGGAATTCTGGATTCTTTTGATAACTGTATTAATGATTCTTTATGCTGAATAGGGCAGGTTGGGTATATGTCAGGGTTCTGTGAAGGATTGCATTATGATCTCATTATACAGTTCTTTCCTATGTTTAGTTATAATCATCTGGTCAGTGATCTGCCATGTTTTGATTTTTAGAAAACATTTTCTAATGTAACTGAGGGCATTTACTGCACACCTAAGCCGACTCAGATTACTGTTCTGCTACTGTAGAAGCCACATTTCACACAATGTTGCTAAAAGAGATGCCAAACGTTGTTATGTGAATACAAGAATTGGTTTGAGATTTGCCTTGAAAAAATAGTATAAAAAAACACAAAAGGATTTATTATCCCTAAACCTCCTTGTTTGACGGGAAGATAAGTAATATTACGCTTTATGGGATTTAATCTACTTTCCCTGACAGCCTGAACAAACACACTGAGTATAGAAGTTTCCAAAGACCTAGCAAAGGGAAATACATAGCTGACATAAAGAAAATGTGGAAGAAGATCTGGTTTAATAAAGTGACTTCTCTTGAGTTTCTAGTTGCCCATTATTCCATTCTGCTACTGTTACTTTTCCCTGCTGGATTTTGGGTTCCCAGTTGAGCTTATCTGAGTCTACTGAGCTGTATGTTATTCCCAATATAAGAATTTGTTCAGAGGTTATGTTAATACCTGATATTTCAGTAACTGGTACATCTTCTGTTTGTCCCAATTAACAGCCATGACATTTCCCTAAATTTAGGGAGGATCCGGCCTGTGTTCCATATACGTTGAAAAGCTGTATAGCTTCTTCTGCTGAATGTTGATCTGCTACCAATATACATAAGTTTTCTGCATAAGCAATAACCTTATGAGGGACGGTGTACCTTTTTTATCAATAATTTTATTTATTAGATTTTATATATCACATACTCCAAAAAGAAAGGAATGCATGTAGGATGGCCTCCAGTCCAATATATTATAGGAAACAACATGAACTATAAATGAGAAAAATTATTAAATAAAAACATTTTTAAGCAGCATGCACTTGATCTAATTTTGTTTCAAGCCTTATTTCCATTCATCCAAACATTATAATACTCCTCCCACTTATTCCTTAAGACAATGAAAAATGACATGCAATAACCACACAGGAGGAATACCCCAGTGTTTGTATTTACCCCAAATATTGCTTTACTTAGACCCAACCTTTTATTAATTTATTAACTTTACAAATCAATGTAATCAATTTTATTATATCTTGGTTACATCATATTCCTTCATTCATCCGATCATCCACATCCGGCACAATAGCTAAAAATTCTTTGTCAGATGATGTTGGGGACTCTCCATCTGCAGATAGGTCCGAATCATACTGTGACCAAATAAATGCAGCAAGATGGTCAACCTCGAAAAATATATAGGTTTTTCCATATAGACTATCTGCACCTTTTCTGGTGCAAGCATTTGAAAGGTTCCACCCATCTCCAGTATTTCATAGAAACACAGAAACACAGAAGTTGACGGCAGATAAGGACACAAAGGCCCATCCAGTCTGCCCAAGTTCTTGTCGATAATTCAAAAACTTCGTCTCTGCTGAGTTTGAAATGAAAAGTCCAGAAAATGAAGAATTTATGTGGTTTATATACCACAGTCCTCTTAAGCCAAGATAATTTAATCAGCAGGTCTCTATCAGATTCAAATGCAATGCTAATGAACACAGTAGCCTTCATGTCTAACTTATCCTTTCCTTCATTTGATGCCTTTTATTTATTCTGTAAGCTTTAGTAATGCAGGGTAAGTTTTCAACCTGTAAATCAAAGACCCGAACGAAAATATCCTTGACCAGTACTCTCACATTTTCAAAGTCCGAATCTAAAGTGTTAGGAAGTCCCAAAACTCTCAGATTTTTATATCTAATCTGGTTTTCAAGCAATTCCACTTTTCTATGTATGTTGTATGCCTCTTTGATGGCTTCTATTGCCTTAAGCTTATTCTCATGCATCGCTATTTACTCTGTATTAGCTTCAGTCTGTTTTACGTTTGTAATAAGCTGCTCCTTGTTAGTTTCGATTTCTTTCTGTAAAAATTTGAGCTTGACATTGAAGGCATCCTGTTTTCATTCCTGCCATTCCAACATCAATAATACTCTCTCAATGGCCATCCCCAGCTTTTCTAATGTGTAGTGCTGTGCAGAGTCATCTGTATGAATGCTTTGATATGCCGCCACTAAGGGAAAAGCTTCTGTATCCATGGAGCAATTCCTTCTTGCTCTTAACATCTGGATCTTGGATATAGTCTCCACCATATGTCTTGGATAGCAACTGGATGAATGCAGTAATGAATTACAATCTGTTTCCTTTCTAAACAAATTGGTATGCAGTGTTCCGTCTTGGTGTTTTGGTGATCAATAGATCAAGAAATGAAACAGATTTTAAACTTCTGTGTATGGAGAATGTAAGGTTTTTGTTACTGTTCTCTAAATATTGCACAAATTCCCTTAATTCCTCCAGTGTGCAACTCCATACCAGGAATATGTCACCAATAAAAAGAAGCCAGATATCAATCCTACAGAAAAAAGGATTGTTCTCAGTGTCATAGACAATATCTGTTTCCCATAGTCCCAGATAGAAGTTGGCATAGTTGAGTGCAAAAGCAGCACCCATAGTTGTCCCAGTGAGTTGAAGGTAATGCTCCCCCTGAAACATGAAGCTATTTTTCATCAATACATGCTCAGTACTTGTTAATAAAAACAGTTTTTTTCTGCTCGCTAACATTAGTATCTAAAGAGATCCAATAGTCCAAGGCTTCCAAACCCCTTTGTGCAGTATATTGGTGTATAGAGATATTATGTTCATTGACACTAGATACCATTCCTGCTCAATTTCCATGTCTCTCTATATCCCCATCATCTGAGTTGCATCCTTCACATAAGGCCTAAGGGTGGTAACATAGTTCTTAATGTGTGCATCCACATACATACAGTAGATAGTGGTTCTGTTAGAGAACCTAGTCCAGCCACTATAGGATGCCCTTGGGAATGTTTTCCATCCTTATGGATCTTAGGTAGGATGTATATACTTGCCTAACTGGATGTTACACAGTTAAATACCTCAATTCATATGTTGTAATGACCCCAACAATCATAGATTCATTCATAAACATATCAATTTCCCTTTCATACTTATGCACTGAGTCACATTTGAGTTTCAAATAAAAGTTGTCACTCAGCTAAGAATCTCCTTAATACATTGCTTTTCAGACATAATTACTATTGACTCTCTCCCCCCCCTTGCCCACTGGTTTAATAACCAGGTTTTTATTTCTCTCCAGTTCTCTCAGTGCAATAGATTCCTCAGGCTTATATTAATATACCTGGCTGATGTACCCTATATGTAAGCATTCATTGCTCTTGAACGGGCTATTATTAGAGTGAGAAGACATTACTTGGGGATGATAACTTTAGAAGCTTTCCTAAAGGTGAGTCAATCCCCCAGAGGACTGAGAGTGATTAAGAACCCAGGATGTGGGTAGGAATGTGAAGTGTTCATAAAGGACTGGCAGAATTCACAACAGATAGGGACTGATGCCTTAATGCATACAATAATTCATGACTATGAAGCACAACAAGATGAAGTCAAAGAGGATGCAAACAAAGGAGATAGCTGTCTTATAGTATAAGGAGGATCCTGTGTTTGCAGTTATTGAAAAGAGACTCAAAAAAAATGTACAGTGAGCTAACAATAAAATAAAGACAAGCTATACAAGTCTGAGAGAGATAGGAAAGACTATTTATTAAACAGAGTCTTTGACTGGAAAAAATCAGAGGGGCAGTCCAGAAAATTGAGACAGCAAAAAAGTAGAAATAGGGGTTATTTCCAGTCACATGATCAAACCACAAAGCAAACTCACAGGTCCATTCTCAGAACCAGAAATAACTGCCCCATATACACTTCAAATAGTAAATCTGAACAAAAGAAGTCTTATTTTCATGAGGCCCCAGAACCACACCCCCACCAGGGCAGAGAACTGTAACATTCCAAACCCTGGATTATTCAACCAATCAGGTGAAGGGACAAGGACGACGAATACCCCAGGAATTCAAAAACTCATGAGGCAAGGGGGTTAAAAACATAGGCGGCAAGGTGTGGGGCAGAAGATGCCCTTAAATAATGTAGCAGATGTAGTATTCAATATTTCAGATACAGTTCTTACAGAATCCCAACTGAAAGTCTTGCAGAAGGGTTTAAGCTTTGTAACAACTAAAGGACATAAATTCCTTTGACCTACATTTGGATTTATATGGATTTACGAGAGACCTTAACCTGAGGATACACTTTGCAAAAACAAACATGTGTCATGGCACTATATCTGGTACCACCACCCCCGTTGAGGGCATGGACCAAGGTAGGAATGGTGAGGTAAGACTTTTTCATCCCCTGTCTATGTATATGTCACCTAGCAATGAAGGTATCAAAGTTTTTGAAAGAGCTTGTGAATGTGAATTCAGAGCTCTGCTTTCAGAGGGTAGATCAGCCAGATATATTAATATAAGCTCTGAGGAATCTATTGCACTCAGAGAACTGGAGACAAATAAAAACCTGGTTATTAAACCAGTGGACGGGGGGGGGGTGTCAATAGCAATTATGTCTAAAAAGCAATATACTAAGAAGATTCTTAGACAACTGAGTGATAACAACTTTTATTTGAAACTCAAATGTTACCCAGTGCATAAGTATAAAAGAGAAATTGATATGTTTCTGAATGAATCTATGCTTGTTGGGATTATTACAACATAGGAATTGAGGTATGTAACTGTGGAACATCTGGTTAGGGCAAGTATATACATCCTAACTAAGATCCATAAGGATGGAAAACATCCCCCAAGGCATCCGATAGTGGCGGGAATAGGTTCCCTAACAAAACCACTATCTTTGAATGTGGACGCACACATTAAGAACTATGTTACCCACCCTTAGGCCTTACGTGGGATACAGCTCAAATACTGGGGATATTGGGAGACATGGAAATTGAGCAGGAATGGTATCTGTGTCAATGGACATAACATCCATATACACCAACATACCACACAAAGGGGGTTTGGAAGCCTTGGACTATTTGCTCCTTTTAGATCCTAATGTTAGTGAGCAGAAAAAGCAGTTTTTACTAACGTACTGAGCATGTATTGACCAAAAATAGCTTCATGTTTCAGGCTGAGCATTACCATCAACTCACGGGGACAACTATGGTGTTACTTTTGGACCCATCTATGCCAATCTCTATCTGGGACTATGAGAAACAGCAATCGTCTATGACCCTGAGAACAATCCTTTTTTTCAATAGGACTGGTATCTGATGTCATTTTATTGATGACATATTCTTGGTATGGAAAGGCACTCTGGAGGAATTAAGGGAATTTCTGCAATATTTAGAGAACAGCAATGAAAACCTCAGATTCGCCACACAAAGCAACTTAAAATATGTTTCATTTCTTGATCTATTGATCACCAAAAAACAAGATGGAACACTGCATACGAGTTTGTTTAAGAAGAAACAGATCATAATTCATTACTGAATTCCTCCAGTTGCTGTCCAAGACATTAGTAGAGACTATATCCAAGGCCCAGATGTTAAGAACAAGAAAGAATTGCTCCACGGATGCAGATGACTTGGTCAAGGGAATGATATGCATACATGTTTTGTCAACAGGAGTTACAACAGTAATCTAGTGAAGGCGGCATTTGAGGAAGTGCTGAGTACACCTAGGGAGAGTTTGTTTCAAAAAAGACCCCCTAGAGAATCAGAAAACAGGATCCATTTTGTCACCAACTATACCAGACAATCTAGCAGGGTTCATAACATCATATATCATAATTGGAACATCCTGGAGAATGAACCCTCTTTTGGCTAAGTACACTGCAAACAAACCCCAGATGGTTTACCATAGGGGTAGGAACCTAGGGGACGGATCAGTCCACAGTTATCACCCCCAAATTGCTACAGAACCCACAAAATTGGGACCTTGGTTGCCACCCCTTCTACATGGACATTTTCCATGTGGCAATTACAAGTTTTGCCCAGATTTATTGAGAACAGACAGATTCAGTACAAGTAATAGCACCACGATGTACAAGATGCATGTTTTTTTTTTAATTGCACTACAGAAAGTGTGATTTATCTAACAACATGTGAATGTGGGACTTTTTATGTAGGCCAAACTTCAACGTCCTTTAAAACCTGAATCGGAAAACATTTAAGAGCTATAACAGGAGGGGATTCAAAGAATGATCTTGCAAACCATGGGAAAAGCAGTTGATGGAGTATGCACAGATTTAAGTTTTGTGCAATTGAAAAGGTGAAACTGGGACCTAGACGGGGTGACTTGAAAAACAAACTGTCATATAAAGAATCTATTTGGATCTTTACCCTGGGAGCAATGGTGCCCCTAGGTCTTAATGATAAAATCAAACTCATGGCCTATATCAAGTGGATTTTGGTTGGTTGTCTCCATAAACATAGCCCTGAAACATATAATGCAGTACAGGAGGGTATTTTATCAGTTGTAATGTCTTAGTGTGATTAGTTTGGTATTTTGCAACCCCAGTAATGAACTTCTTTTGTATTCTTCATTTTTAAAGGTAGTGCTTTTTTATGCCATGGTACTTTAAGCACCTGGATTTATAGCAGGATATGAGTAACAGGGACCCAGGAGAACTGACACACTCAGCTTGTTGGGTTTGCCATTTTCTCTTTTCTTTAATTATAGCTATTTGGATATTAATTCATCAGAACTGTAATGACATGCTATTTGCTGTTTTGTTTCCCCTGCACACTGTATTAGCACAGGATCAACTTACATGAACCTGCTTTTTAGTTTGATCAAGTCACATCAGCAATGTGATACAGTTAAAGTGACTGCTGCAACAATGCTGTAATATGAAAAAAGTCTGAGTGATGACATGTATGGGATAATTTGCTTTTGCTTACAGCTTTATTGGAATCAATGAGATGTTTTTATAAATGTGTATGATGTTTTTGGCACGTTATCATTGGCACATATGTTTTAAATACTGCACTTTATATATTGCACTTTACACTTTAAAGTGGGATGTGTTAGTACACCTTTAATAAGTTTGTATTTACGACCTGTGTTTCTATTGTATCAACACCTCTTCATGATGCACCAGTATGTGCGAAACCAGTAGAGGGTTAGCCGGTCGGTGGTTGTTTGCTGGTGTCCTGCTGATTTTTTAACAATAAGTTGTGCTGATACTTGCTTTTCACTCTAAATTATTTTGCTTCGTGCACACTCCTGTTGGCTTGAGCTGTTATTTGCTTTCCAGTCCATTTAATTAGAACTCTTATTACCTTTACTATGATCCATAGTAGCCCTATTTGTGTCTAGAACTTGCTTATTTTCTCTAATTTGGCAGTGTCAGTGGCTCAGCTTGCACTTGCCTCTGAAACCAGAAGATCAGAAGTCTGTGGGTTCTATCCTCACACCATACACCTGGATTAAATCCCAATCCTGACACTGTAGCACAGCATGTGTGGGGTGGATGACAGCTGCTGTCATTCACTGACCACATACTATTTATAGTATGAGCTCATAGCAGAGCTTAGTCGGTGGCTAACCACAATAGTGAGAGGTGGGCTGTACCATTCACCAGCTGGGTATGGGTTGGGGGGAGTGAGGTGGTCTGGTTCTAGGCACAAGCTTTCACAACATCCGCTCCCTTTTTCTATCTACCCCTCAGTGTCTTCTGCAATACGTGGATGCTGTACTCTTAGCGACCACCATTAAGGAGGAGCACTTTGACCTCCTGGACAAACTACTTACTCTCTTACAGTGAGTCAGCCTCAAGTGCAGCCCTGCAAAGGCACAACTGTGTACGAAAGAGGTTATCTTTCTTGATCTGCACATTACTGAACAAGGCAGGAGCCCAGTCTGGAACAAGATCCAAGGTCTACAAGATATACCACTACCCACAAGTGTGGTCACACTCAGACATTTCCTGGGAATGGTTAACTATTCCAGGGATTTCATCTGTGACTTTGCACAAAAAGCCATCCTTCTGTATGAGCTCCTCAAGAAGGACATTCCATGGACATGGGGTCCTGTTCACACCAATGCAGTGATCCTACTAAAACAATCTTTGGCCTCTGCTCCAGCTTTGGTCAATCCAAACCCAGCACTGCCTTTCCATCTAGAAACTGCTACCTCTGACATTGCCATGTCTGCAGTGTTGGCCAAAAAGGTGAATGAGACTCTCAGACCCATTGCGTATGCTCCCAAGATGTTCTCACCAGTAGAACTAAAATACAATACCTGGGAACAAAACATTCTGGCTACCTACTAGGCTGTGAAGAATTTCCTGTATATTATAGGGTACTCACCCATTGTGTTACACACAAATCACACACCCACCAACATCTTGCTATCAGACAGAGTCAAGGATGGTTCTGTATCCAATATCAGACTAACACATTGGTCACTTCTTTTACAGGATCGTGACCTACAGGTGCACACTGCCAAAATGCATTCACTCCTGGCCCACGGTCTCCTGTATACAGGGACCCCCACATAACCGTGGACTTCAGCCTCCTTAACTGCCTGATCCAAGCCCCTTTCATCCTGCTACCCCAAAACTCCTGACTGACACTTCACTGTGTCACATTTGTACTGATGGCTCTGCCTCATATCACCAAGGGGAACAGGTAGCTGGATTTGGAGTGCTGATCCTCTATCCTAATGGTAGCACTGTTCATATGTTGCAATGTTACATCCTCTCAATACGCAGAATTGGCAGCTGTAGCCTGTGCTCTCGAACTTGTACACCATGGTACAGCAGATACTATCATTTTTATAAACTCTATCTGGGTCTGTTGCTCTATGACAGAATTTTTACCTTTCTGGCAGAGAAACTCCTTTGCCTCTTCTGATAGCACCCCTGCCAAATACAAATATCTCTTTGTATACTGTACAGTTACACACTTGTTTAACAGTTTAAACACAAACTGTACCTTCACAAGGCAAAGGCTCATTCAAAGTCAGACCCATATCATGTCTTTAACAACCAAGCTGACACCCTTGCCAAGGATGGTGCTTGGGGGGGGGACATATGGGACATGGCTCATCCAGTTGTTCTCACAGCAATACACATAGCAGCTACAAAGAAGAAGAAGACTGAAACCTTTGTGCCATTGGATCTATCCACAGCATAGAAAGCTGATCCACAGCTAAGAGAAGTATTCAGAATCCTAGACAAAGGGACTGAATAAGAATTGCCGACCAACAACCCCTACAAGAGTCATGCAGAAAAACTGCATTTATCACATGATAGCAAACTGGTATGGTACCAGTCTGATGATCTAAACTACAGCTTGTGGGTGGTCCCTACATCACTGCTACCTGAGTTTATTCATCAGGTTCACGGCAGCCCGACTGGTAGACATCAGGGCAGTGGACAACACAGTCATAAGACTGAAAGCTGTGGGTTGGTGGCCCTGTCTTACTAAAGATGTTAAGCACTACATTAACAATTGTCTGATCTGTGCACAAAACAATCCAATCCCAACTAAAAGAAATGCTAAATTACTTCCCCAGAGAAAATCTGACCCTTGGCATGCAATTCAAATTGATCTCATTGGACCATTGACTAATACCAACAAAAACAACAAATATGTCCTTGTGGTCACCGATCTATTCTCTAAATATGGTGAGGCTTTTCCCACCTCCAAAAGCACAGCAAAGGCAACCACAAAAATCTGGTAGAACAATTGTTTTCCAGATGGGGCCCTACCTCTCAAAGTAGACTCTGATTAAAGAACCAGCATTATGGGTGACTTGATGCAAGAAACACTCTAACTTCTAGGGGCACACCAGCACTTTCACATCCCCTACCACCCTCCATCTTCAGGTCAGGAAGAAAGAGCCAAGAGATGGATAAAACTCATGTTATCCAAATTCACTGAGGACAATCCCAAGGATTGGGATTCCCTTTTGCCTTTACTCCTTATGGCAATTAGGGATACTCCTGCTGCCACCACCCAGTGTACACCCTTTGAGGTTATGACTGGTAGAACCATGAGATTACCTAAACATCTACGGATTGATCTGAACACACCCACTGCAGATAGAGTGTCTGTGAGACAGTTATGTTGCTAAACTCAAGTGACATTGCCAAGACCCACTTGTATGCAGCACAACAAGTGGGTAAAGCTGAACAACATTCACTTTTACAAACACACACAAGAAGTGGACTGGCAAGTTGGAGACCAGGTAATGGTACTCAAAACTATGCACCCTACACATTCCTTCACCAATAAATAGGAAGGACCCTACCCCATTATCAACAAACTCAGTCCAGTCATTTACCAAGTTAGACTTACCCATTTGAAGAAACCTACTGATAAATGGCTACATGCTAATCAGCTTAAGCTATACAAAGGAGAATAATTTATTTTACTAACCCAGTTTGCTGGAATAGTACTTTCTGACCTTTTCTTTCTTCCTTACAGGTACACCTGCACCATGGCTATCTTGCTCTTGTTCCTCCTTGCAGGAATACTTCCAGTTGTCCATTTCAAGGATATGACTAAAATGTCTGATACCAACAAACACCTAAGATGACTCTTTCCACTTCTCCAGCCTGCAGAAGAATGATACCTCACCCCACACGGCACACCTACCACCATCCCAGAAGGAGACAGTATAGATGTTCCCAGCAAACTAATCACTGTTCTGGAAGTCACAAGATGCCTACCTGAATGCCATGGTTGTGGCACCAGACAAATCATCACTCCAAATTGAATGGCAGACTGACAGTAATGAACAACAAATCCCCATGGCCCACCTCTCCAAAGGCACATTCCAAGACTGGCCCAATACCAGAATTGCCCTTAATGGCACACTGTCCATCAGACAGGCTAATTACAAACACACTGGTTTATACAACCTCACTGCTCTGATCAATCCCACTTTTTGTGATCATTACCCAGAAGTCTCTGCTAAAGACTTCTGCACACAATACCACATAGCTACAGCAGCTATGTTTTTATCAATAGTTCCCCCTACTGAAGCAGAACTCACAGACTGCCCCATACAGGAAACAGGATCAGCTAGTGGTCTGGCTGCCACATCCCTTCCAGGTACACTTGTCAACAATGTGCAGTTCATGCACATCCCTGTTGTCTTTAACCTTACACTTTGGCACATGGCTGTATTTGACATATGCTCTAAAACAAACACATCTAAGTTTCATAGTACCATGTTACTAGAAAATCTTGCAAGCATACCAGACACGTATGCAAGATCCAGTAGCTGGGCCACATACTACTGAACACTTAGG
This sequence comes from Neoceratodus forsteri, assembly GCA_016271365.2. Classification (NCBI taxonomy): domain Eukaryota; kingdom Metazoa; phylum Chordata; order Ceratodontiformes; family Ceratodontidae; genus Neoceratodus; species Neoceratodus forsteri. The sequence continues at coordinate 165,295,279 of CM028131.1, forward strand.
TGTATTTCGGCCAAGACCTAACCCCAACAACAAGAATAAGAAACACACTAGGCATGCCACTGCTGATATTATGGGTGCCATTGGCACCGTATCCAGTCTCTCTGGAACCGGCTTGTCCATCTGGAACAGGGCAGATCTTGCTGCCACTAAAAGCCAAACAGTAAAATTCCAGACTGGCATGAAGAATGATGTTTTACCCCCTTTACTGCATGGTGTAGATGGGCATAGTCAGGAAGAAAGATATACCTTGTATAACATGTACAATATTGCCAAGCATTTCAATGACACTAGAAATAAAATCAATGAACTTGTGTTCCAAAATAACAAGGAAGCAGACAAGCAATATATTGTCAGGGAAATTTTATGTTCTGCCTATGGCTCTTATGTCATAACTACTATGAACAATCTCTTCCAGGATTTGGAATCAGGATGCATAACAGATATCATTCATGACAGGAGATTATCCAAATGGTACTGTTCACATTCACAATCCAGACAGAAGACTATGACTCCATGGATCAATTTATTGAATCCTTAAAGTAAAAAATGTACAGATAAAACACTGGCCAAAGTGGCTAGCAAACAGGTTAACATTTCTCCCGGGGTACTGCCAGGTTTCTTCAGAGCAAATTGAAACATGAAACAAGTGCTTATTTTATAGCAAACAGGTTCAAATCACATGTTGCTCTCCAACCTGTCACCTCCAATAAAGGAGAACAGTGCCTTAATCAATCTGTGTACTTAATCAAACAGCTCGTGTAGAATCCTGTGCAAATCAATTATTTTAAACATCACAATTTTCATGGAACTGATAGATTCATTCTGTTACATTATATCCTTTTCAGCAGACCCTTATGCCACTTTTGTTGTTTTGCTCTCATTTTGTTTTTGTTTAATTTTGTTTTACTTTTCAAACTGGTACCAGCCTGTAGTATTTATTTTTAACAAATTCCATTTATTAAACTCCTCTTTTTATTTACACTGCAGGCTTAATAAATTTGATTTTTACCCATGGATGTATAGCTCAGAACCCTCACTGTTAATTGTCCAGTAATCCCAGTAATTTATGCATTGCCCAAAATCCATAAAAAACCAGTGCAACCACCCAGTTGATCATTAGTATCAAGGCTTGGGTGACTAACAGAACCCCTTTCTATGTATTTAGACCAATTTTTGCAACCTTTGGTACAAAATTTGAGGTCCTATATAAAGGATTCCACGGAGATGGTTAAATTGATAGAGGACATCTATGTGGAACCACAGTGGTATTTGGCAGTAGTAGATGTAAATTCATTGTACACTGTCATTCCACATCAGGAAAGCTTAGAAGCTCTGGTCCATTTTCTTGATACTAGGATGGAACTAGAATGTGTCAAGACCCAAAAACACAATTTCTGGAGAAAATGGCAGAAATGGTATTACAAAAAAATGTGTTTCTTTTTCAAAACCAATTGTACCATCAGATACGTGGCACAGCCATGGGTACAGCCATGGCACCAAGTGTTGTAAATGTGTTAGTAGGAAAGTGGGAGAAAGATCATCTGTACAGCACCAGCACAAATTCATTCCTGTCTAGACTGGATTTGTAGTGGCACTTTATAGATGATATATTAATATTATGGAAGGGCACAAGTGAAGAGTTCAGTAGCTTTACTGAGTGGATGGAAAGTACCAGCAGTTGTCTGAGGTATAAATATGAGATGTCAATCTGAAATAACATTTTTGGACTTGAAACTGTACAAAGACAGTAATGGGGGAATTTGTACCACACTTTTTCACAAAAGTACAGACCACAATAGTCTTCTAAGATATGACAGTTGCCACCCACACCATGTATGTTTCAATATACCCAAAGAACAGTTGGTAAGGACTCTTAGAAATTGTACTGAGCCATCTGAATTTAAACATAAATGTGCATTACAGATGAAGAGGTTTCTAGATAGGGGTTATAGCAAACAAAGTATTGCTTCGGCAATTCAGAAGGTGGAAAACATGGATAGGAACCAGACGTTATGGAGTACAAAGAAGGACAGAGACAGTACAGTGTCCTGTCCTTTTGTTACTAATTTTTCTAGAAGAGCTAAGCAGGTTAAACAGGTGATAGTAATTGGTCTATCTTGAAATTGGAGATGTGACATGCAGATATTGTAGAACAGGGCCCCAAAGTAGTTTTCTGAAAGTTCAAAAGCATAAAAGACATGGTGGTAAAAAACATAGTCCCGGGTCCAGAACCCTTGAAACAGACCCTTTTGGCCCCAGCACCGGTGCGGTAATTGCATATACTGTAGATATGTCAATACCTGCAAAGTATTCCAGCACCCTTCCACAGGTAAAGAAATTTCATTGAAACATTTTATCACCTGTAACAGTAGTGGGTTGGTGCACCTACTAAACTGTAAGTGTGGAGCTTTTTATGTAGGTCAGACAGTGAGAAAATTTAATGTAAGGATTGGAGAACATGTGATAGCAGTGGACAGAGGGGACATGTCATATGCTATAGCAAAGCACATTTCTGAAAGTGGAGCAGAAAACCATAAATTCAGTTTCACTGGTATCGAACTGGTTAACTTGGGAGGAAGCAGGGCAGACCTTAAGAAGATCTTGGCAAGAGAGAAAGTTTTTGGATTTTTGAACTAGGGGCACGGCATAATAAGAGGTTAAAAGACAGTATTGACCTTGCAGCATTTTTGAAGAAATATAAATGCTAGCAACCACATTTGGATAAAAAAAACCCTGGGAATGGAACACTGCCCTCTGTGACAAATAAGTGGAACTTTTTTGGAAGTTCAAGTGCCTGGAACTAGATTGAGCATATTTAATTTTCCATAAAGGAAAAAGACCCAACTTTCATAAAGTGCATAATAGGCTATAGTAGCCTGAAAGAATTAACTTAAATCTTCTGAGGCACTGGAAAGATCTGACTCCCCCATCAACTATAGAATGGTACAGAGAAGTGATGCTTGCCTTGCAATTGGAGTTACATATCACCAGGATGAGTAACAGAGCTCAAATATATGACTCCATATGGGGACCATTGGGAGCCATCTTGTCAACTTGGCAAGATAAGTTTATCTAATTGCAGATACTGACCCCTCATTAGTTGTACGGTTGTTCTGAGACTCCCCTATTATGGAGAATCCTAGGGTTATCTCAATTAGCATGTGGATGCCATGGAAGGTGTGGGAGGTGGGTGGGCTGGGGGAAATATTAGGCTGGCTAACTTGTTATATTGTTAGTTAGTTTTGTAGACATTGTTATCACGTGGTTAGCAAGTAATCTGACATGTTAGTGGCACATCTAACTGGTAAATGTACATCTGTGTAACACTATGTAATCCATGCCCTGTCAAGAGTGTCAATAAAATTAATTGAATTACAAAAAAGAATTAACTTAAATAATTGGGTAAAAATCAAATTTATCAAGCCTGCAGTGTAAATAAAAAGAAGAGTTTAATAATCGGAATTTGTTAAAAAATAAATACTGCAGGCTGGTACCAATTTGAAAAGTAAAACAAAATAAAATAAAAATAAAATGAGAGTAAAACATCAAAAGTGGCATAAGTGTCTGCTGAAAGGGATATAATGTAATAGAATGACTCCATCAGTTCCATGAAAATTGTGATGTTTAAAAGAATTGATTTGCACAGGATTCAGCATGAGCTGTTTGATTAAGTACACAGATTGATTAAGGCACAATTCACTTTATTGGAGGTGACAGGTTGGAGAGCAACATGTGATTTGAACCTGTTTGTTATAAAATAAGCACTTGTTTCATGTTTCAGTTTACTCTGAAGAAACCTGGCAGCACGTCGGGAGAAATGTCAGTCTGTTTGCTAGCCACTTTGTGGGTGGGCAGAGGGAGACTGTGAAAAGGCAGAGATACTAAACAAATATTTTTGCTCAGCATTTACAAATTAAGAGGGGGAGGTACATAAAACAAACAGTAGAAACACTCTGGATACAGAAGTTGATGCCAGCCCATTTACAGAAGAAAGGGTTCCGAAAGAACTCTTAAAACTGATGGTGGACAAAGCAATGGGGCCTGATGGGATTCATCACAGAATTCTAAAGAACTAAGGGTAGAACTAGTGACACCACTGACTACCCTTTTAACAAATCATGGGAGGATGGGGTGGTACCCGAGGACTGGAGGAGGGCAGATGTGATTCCCTTCACAAAAGTGGGAGCAAGGCAGAAGCAGGAAACTACAGACCTGTTAGTTTAACCTCAGTGATAGGGAAAATGATGGAATCACTTCTGAAGGAAAGAATTGTCAAGTATCTAGAGGCCAGAGGGGCACAGGACCCTAGGCAGCATGGATTCACAGCGGGAAGGTCATGCCAGACGAATCTGATAGATTTCTTTGACTGGGTGACCAAAGTAGTAGATCAGGGAGGGGCTGTGGACATGGCCTACCTAGACTTTAGCAAAGCATTTGACACAGTCCCACACAAAAGATTAATATACAAGTTAGCCAGCCTGGGAGTGGGTCCCAAGATGACAGCCTGGGTAAAGAATTGGCTGGAGAATAGTACACAGAGAGTAATAGTAAATGGAGTCCACTCAGAAGAAAGGAGGGTTACTAGTGGAGTACCACAGGGTTCAGTATTAGGACCGGTCCTCTTCAATGTCTTTGTAAGCGACATTGCAGAGGGACTGGAAGGAAAAGTATGTCTCTTTGCAGATGACACAAAGATCTGCAACAGAGTTGATGCACAGGGTGGGGTGGAAAGGATGAGAAGGGACTTGGTAAGGTTAGAGGAATGGTCAAATGTATGGCAGCTTAGATTCAATGCTAAGAAGAGCAACGTAATGCACCTGGGAAACAAAAACCCAGGGGAAGAGTATACAATGGGGGGTGAGATACTAACAACAACAAAAATGGAAAGGGACCTGGGGGTAGCCATATCAGATGACCTAAAGGTGGGCAAGCAATGTGAGAGGGCAGCAAGGAGGGCTGGGGGGATACTGGGATGCATAGGGAGAGGCAGCACCAGTAGAAAACAGGAAGTTATTATCCCTCTGTACAGACTGCTGGTGAGACCCCATCTGGAGTACTGTGTGCAGTTCTGGAGACCCAATCTCCGCAAAGACATAGACAGGATGGAAGCTGTCCAGAGGAGGGCAACTAAAATGGTGCAGGATCTGCACCGGAGGACATATGAAGAGAGACGAAAGGAGCTTAATATGTATAGCCTCGAGGAAAGGAGGGAGGGGGACATGATAGAAATGTTCAAGTACCTCAAGGGAATCAACAAAGTCCAAGAGGTAGCATCTTTCAAAAAAGGGTGTGCAAGAACAAGAGGCACAATTTGACGATGGGGCAGCTCAGAGGTAATTTAAGGAGTATTTTTTCACAGAGAGGTTGTGGATGCATGGAATGGCCTTCCGGAGGAGGTTATGGAGTCAAAATCAGTGGTGGAATTCAAGCATGCATGGGACAGTCATAAGGCCATTCTAGGGGGTGGGGTTAGGAAGAAATAGGCTGCTGGTTAACTAGGATCTGCAGCTTATCCAGTAGGTAGGGAAATGGGCAGACTGGGTGGGCCAAGCGGTCCTTATCTGCCGTCAAATTCTATGTTTCTATGTTTCTATGTTTGGCCAATGTTTTATCTGCACATTTTTTACATAAAGGATTCAATAAATTGATCCATGGAGTCCTAGTTTTCTGCCTGGAGTGTGGGTGCTTATCTATTTTCTCTAACCTGTAAACATGTATACAGAATAGCATCACACTAGTTTTCCAGGTGCTTACATAAGTTTCTTTGAGTTACTGTCCACATTGTAGATCTTTTTTTATGTATTACATTATGCATGTCTAGGTCTGTTTCAATCCCATTATTGACTGTTAGAAATCTAGGCTATGTCACATGTCATCCCAACCAGGGACCCTGTTATCCCACTCGTCAATTTACTATTCATGACACCATGTTTGTAACATTCACTGTGTCACTGCCACGTTTTGATCCACAAACTGCCATCTTTGACAAGCTGGCCTCCATCCACTCCATTGGACATCTCAATGATGACATCTTCAGGGAGAGAATCGATCTCCCACTTCTACTGGTCATTCATCCCACCCTGGAAGTGTGGGTGGCACCTCATACTGACTGTTGCGCCAAAAAGGGATACCACGATCTTTGTCACTGTGACATGTTCAACGTCATCAAGCCTGTTTGCGGCTATTCACCAGAAAGTATTGGTTAGTCCTGTACTTTGGACTCTGACCTTTCTTTGAATGGAACTCTTAACCCTAAGGCAACAACATCTCCTTCTTCATCAGTTGGCAATACTGGACATCTCTACAAGGACTACACAGAGGAAATTCATCGCTTCACCACAAGGCTGATGAATCAATTTTTCACCTGTCCAATTTGACTGCATAAATGGTGGATCCCAACAGTGAGAGTGTCATATAATTCTGACAGCCAATACTGTGTCATTACTAATCATAAATCTTTCTCTTATGGTTCAAAAACTTATGACATTGTACAACCTAACTTTTGTTTTATTTCTCATCAAACAACTGTTATGGTCATACTATTACTACTCCTGTTCCCATCCGGGAACCAAATATCATTAGTACTGACCCTGAATATTTGCTTATACTGTCTCAGTATTTATCCATATTTAACGTCCACATAGACCCTTTGAACTTGGCACTTAAGACACTTTTAGATAGAAAGGATACCCATATCATCTACATTAGCAATAATATCTCCAAAGCTGGAGATGCTCTCAATACCCTTATCCATAACAAGACACATTTCAAAAGTGGAGCCGAAATCAAGCGCATGCACAATACCAGCCTGAAGCAGAGATCCCACGTAAGCACAAGAGCATGCCACTTTTGCACATGTACGTGATTTTGATTCTGCATTTTAAATGTGCCTCATAGCACTATTAGTGCTTGGTTTTTGTTAAAAGAGGCAAAATCATTCCCTGATTTCTGTTTTTGTATCTTCCCACCACTCCAGGTGAGATTCATACAAGATAAAAACAAATTGCCTAGCCTGCAACACATATTGCAGGCCTTCAGCGACCAGGGGAATTTTCATTAAACACTAATTCAGTCTCCAGTAGCCTCAACCTTTGGCTGCTTCCTTAAAATTAGAGCTTGATACCCATAAAATCCTGTGGTCTGAAGATGCCACCGGGACAACCGCACATTACTGAACTATTAAAGAAGTGAATAAAAACCAATAGTCTATTCTAGTAGACAAATTACTTTTAAAGACAGTATAGTGAACTTTAAGGACTTTAGTTTCAAAAACATCATGTCTGTAGGATAACCTGGTTTAGGCAAGAAGCATCACAGAAACTTTCTGTGTTTTCAAGCCTCTATCAAATATAGAATGGCTGAAATTGAAGCCCCCCAGCAGAATGTTCTTAGAGGTACAAGATATAGCTGTAACAGTTTCATTAAATTTGTTCTTTGCACCCTAGTTTGAGTGTCATAGATATTAATCAGGCGAAATTCAACAGACTGAAAATCCACATCCAAGAGTAAAGCCCTTCCCAGGCAAATATCTACTAAGCGGAGCAGTTTAAAGGAGCTGTTATTAAGGCAAATTCCTACTCCACTGCATAATTCATCCCCTATTGACCAATAAGACCTCCCCAACTCCAAGCATCACTAGCAGCTTCTATGTCCTGTGAAGAATGAAGTCTGGTGTCCTGCAAAAACACAATGTTATAAAATGTTTCCTGGAAAAGAAAAAAAAAAATAGCCAATCTTTTCTTTTCTGTCAAGATGCTGTTTACAATTAGGGAGGCTAAGGCCAGATTGTACAATGGGTTATTCATGAATCAAGGAAAAATAATTAAATGCTGGTTTATTTGCAGGCTCTGGATTCCATCATACATCTCTTAGGCTTCCCTGTATTAGGATGTTTTTCTTTAACAATCAAGGGAGGATTTTCTGAATCAGAGATCATATACTTCTGTGATGAGGATAGGGACGCAGTATCAGCCTTCCTCAACCTCCATATCATCCTGCTGTAAACACGTGAATTTGTTCTGTAAGGGTATTTCCTCCTGCTGAGAGTCTCCTGTTTACTGAACGGGAGCTGCCCCTTTTTTCTTTACTGTGTGTAAGACTTCACTGTCTTGCATAGGTGGGGGGGGGCATGTCCCCATGAACCTGGACCAAAGTAACAGGTGCAGGATGTTCCTCATTGGAACTGTCTGTTGCAGTTGGAGTGGATGTCGGGGGTGGATCTGCATTGCTGCATTAAGGGGGTTGCCTCCTGTTGGGGGGGTCTATAAGATTTCAATCCTCTTGCAGATTTGTTAGTGTAATAGTCCTACACCCTGTAATCAGTGTTTTCAGTGTTATGTGAGGCCCAGGGACATTCAGAGAATGTATGTCCTTTCTTCTCACGGAGGTTGCACCTCAACATTGTTCTACAAAAGAAACTAGAATGGCCAGTCTCCCCACATTGACTTCATTTCAAAACCTCTCATTGATTACTGGGGTGTCTTGGGGAGCCACACTTGTAACGATTAGATGGCTGGCCCGGGTAAAATATGAACCCCTTGTCCTATCCAAGAAAAAAGCAATTGGGCAGATGAACAGGACCACTGTCTATTTGTTCCAATGATATCTTTATGCACCACACCCAATTCCAGAAACCCTCAGCATCGATAATAGGATCTGGGTTTCCCAGTATTTTACATTTTTTCTCCAGCCAGTATAAAATGCCTGTTATGTTCACCCGCTCTTGCAAAATAAGACAGTGATGATTTTCATAGGACTTTTAGTCAAGAGTAGCACCTAGAATGGTGCCCAAAGGGAATTTGTTTTGAGAACAGCATATTTGGACCAGAACCTGTCCAGCAGTTCGGGGGATTGAAAGCTGTTATTGAAGAAGCTTTCTCCTGGTGCATGGATAAATGCATAGATCTTGGCTGGAGTAAAGCCTGGGATCTTTTGATTAATTCCCTACCCACATAAAAGCTGTCCTGCATGACTTCCAACCCCCCCTCAAGTATTTCAGGCATACTGCATTTCATCTTCTGGCTAGTTCCACTGGCTTGTGGAACAAACTGGCATATGTTGGAGTAGTGTCAGAGTTCGTTTCAGGAGCAGGAGGCTCAGTACTCTCAGGGTGCCCTTCTGCATGAATGGCCTCCCTGTGTCCCCTGTTATGCCCCTTATTAGTGTTTGCTGGGGTATCTGTGGGAATACTCATTGATGCATCATAGAAAACCTCTGGTTGAGACAGAAGGGGACACTCTGAAGCAGAGGTGGTGGAATCTCCAACCCCTGGTCCTGATTAACTGGGCAGTCTTGTATGGATGGTGTGTTGCCAGACAACTCTGGCATACTTACGGTGGCCTTTGAGGTAATTCCTGGATTTGGGAGTGAGGGGTCAGGCACCCAGGCATCCTCATTTAGCTGTGTCCAGCCTGCTGCATGTAATGCCTTCTCTGTTGACCATTATTTCACTGATTCCAATGTATTTCCTTGTTGCTGCCATTCTGCCTCCTCCGTTGACCATTGCCCTGCTTGAAACATAAACATTTTCACTGGAATAGAGAAGAACACTTCTGGTGAACTTCCTGCTGCATATTTGCATTTCTTATTCTCTTCAAGCTTTCTCCATGCCTCCTGCTATGATGATTTTGCTTCTTGAAGCTGTGCCTGAATTCTTCGGTGTTTCTCCTCAAGAGCTTTCTGCAGATTAGCATCAGCTGCTAGAAATTCCAACCCCAAACTAGAATTTTCCATAACAATGTCTGTGGAGTGACTCTCCAACAGACGTTTGGTGACTATAGCACCTTTCAAAGTTGCTGCTCCAGCAGTTGTCCCACCTCCTTCCCCCTCACCACCCATTGCAGCACTGTGTTCCTCCATGGAAATGGGTCATAGCACCTCCTACAAAGAGTAGGGGAAATTTTTATTGCAAAAAACAGACATGCTGTATATACATCACAAAGAAATAAGCAGTATAAATAATATAACAACATCCAAAGTATACAGTGTGAAACCCATGAACGAAATAAACTCCAAGCTATTCCCTGGATCAAAAAGAGAAAAAAAGAGAAAAATAATATATACAGAAGAAATATTGCAGATACATTCTCTGTTGTAATACATTGCCCATAGCTCTTATATTCCACCCTCACCAAACCCTATATGTACTATAGAAAATTTAGACCGAGGAATTAATATTATCTAATATTCATTCCTATATGCTGAATTTAGACCAGTAGCTTATTTGACAATTATGTAACAGGCATCTGTCACCCAAGGTAGACTTTTCCAGGCAGTTTGTAATTGCATCTGTGTCATCCTCCAAGCCTCAGTGTAGTATATTTGTTTTATTTCATAATTTATTTGTTGTATCAGTTCAGTATGCAACATTACTTTCTGCTGTAGTGTGAAGAGGCTTCTAGCATTCCTTATATACCATTTTATCACTAATATCAGGATATGCATCATGTGTTTATCCCATTTATTTCCTATTCCTTGATAATATCCAAACATTAATGCTTCATTGGATATTCTCTGAAACCAAGGGTCTCCCCATGTGTCTGTTAGCTGTTTCCATATACCTTTTATATAAGAGCAGGAAAAAAATAAATGTTCCTTTGCTTCCAAAATTTGAGTATACATACTCCTCCTTGGTTCAGCCCAGAACTAAAAAGGGCCTTGTGATATAGAAACACCCTATGGAAAAGGGCTAGGAAGTCGCAGTCGGCTTCAGACTGGCTCTCTTTCCAGGTAGCCAGGAATGTCTGTACCAAACTGGTCAGGTTGGAAAAATCACGGTTCTTCCAGACCGCCCTGGAGGTAAACAAAAACTGCGCTGCCAAATTCTGGCAGATCCTGAGAGAGGTCGAGGGACATTCTTCTGTCACCCCTATCCCAGCCAAAACTGTGGCAAATAACACCTCATACACAGATAGGTCTAAGATTCTTGACCTGCTCAATAACCATTTCGCCACTGCAGGCCTTGCATTCAATGCATCACCTGTTAGTAAACGTAGTAACACAAGTTCAAACAACCTTCCTTCCCCTGTTTGACTACGCTGACTTCCAATGCAGTCATTGCCCCCAGTATGCACTCCAAAAGCTTGATACACTCTAACATCGTGCTTTGAGATTTGTTCTGGGTTTACCATTACAGACTCACCATTGCTTGTTCCATCAAGCATTAGAATGGCCGTCCCTCTCCTTAAGGAGGCAAAAAAATGCCCTTATATGACTCTACCAAGCTATGACTAACAAACCACCTCCCTATATCAGTGACCTGTTTGAACCTTCAAAATGTGCCTATGGATTAAGGAACTCCTCCCTTCTTCTTCTCAAGGTTCTATGGACAAGGACACGTCACAGTTCTTCTGCCATTAGTTGCTTCCTACCAGTGTTTTGGAATAACTTGCAAAAAGTTATTAAACTTTCCTTTCTGCCTAGCCCCTACATATTCAGAAAACTGCTTGACAGATGTCTGAAAACAGCATGTCACTGCTTCAAGTAAGCACTTCCCCCTGTCTGGGTAGTGCCCTAATCTTCCGGATCCTTGGCCTTCTTATTTCCCCTGTTGGCCAGCAACCTTCTATGGTAACCCCCCCTTTTTATTTTTTTTTCCTTCCTACTTCCCCTTGGTAACTTCCTTGGGGGGCTTTGTCAAGTAGCTTGCCCCCTTCCCTCTTCCCCTATGTATGTCTGTCACCCCTCCTCACTTTTCCCACCTCCCTGTCCCTCCTTCCTCTCCCCCTTTGTACTCTACAAATGTCTACTAGTATAGGCCACACTCTAAATGCTAAGTTTTTGTACTTGCCACACACGTATTATCATAGTTTGTGCTGATTGTGTATCCTGTTACTTCTTGTATTATTATATGCTGTATTATGTACTGTTGTGTATTGTAAACAAGTTTGTCCTTTATGTCCAGGACCATCTTGAAAATAAGCTTGCTCAATGATGTTATTGCCTGGTTAAATAAAGTTTGATTGATTGATTGATTGATTGATTGACACTCTGGTTTACTGCACATTCTCTCTTCCTGCTGCTTATGCTTATGATTAGCCTTAATATTTAATGTGTTTTGTTATGACAGCTGAACCAGTGGAGGTCCCAAAATTTACAGGGAATTCTGGATTCTTTTGATAACTGTATTAATGATTCTTTATGCTGAATAGGGCAGGTTGGGTATATGTCAGGTTCTGTGAAGGATTGCATTATGATCTCATTATACAGTTCTTTCCTATGTTTAGTTATAATCATCTGGTCAGTGATCTGCCATGTTTTGATTTTTAGAAAACATTTTCTAATGTAACTGGGGGCATTTACTGCACACATAAGGTGACCCAGATTACTGTTCTGCTGCTGTGAAACCAAATTTCACACAATGTGGTTAAAAGAGATGCCAAACTTTGTCCTGTGAATACAAGAATTGGTTTGAGATTTGCCTGGAAAAAATACTATAAAAAAACACAAAAGGATTTATTATCCCTAAACCTCCTTGTTTGACGGGAAGATAAGTAATATTACACTTTATGGGATTTAATCTACTTCCCCTGACAGCCTGAACAAACACACTGAGTATAGAAGTTTCCAAAGACCTAGCAAAGGAAAATACATAGCTGACATAAAGAAAATGTGGAAGAAGGTCTGATTTAATAAAGTGACTTCTCTTGAGTTTTCCTAGTTGCCCCTTATTCCATTCTGCTACTGTTACTTTTCCCTGCTGGATTTTGGGTTCCCAGTTGAGCTTATCTGAGTCTACTGAGCTATATGTATTCCCAATATATGAATTTGTTCAGAGGTTATGTTAATACCTGAAATTTCAGTAACTGGTACATCTTCTGTTTGTCCCAAGTAACAGCCATGACATTTCCCTAAATTTAGGGAGGATCCGGCCTGTGTTCCATATACGTTGAAAAGCTGTATAGCTTCTTCTGCTGAATGTTGATCTGTTACCAAAATACATAAGTCATCTGCATAAGCAATAACCTTATGAGGGATGGGTGTACCTTTTTAATCAATAATTTTATTTATTAGATTTTATATATCACATACTCCAAAAAGAAAGGAAAGCATTTAGGATGGCCTCCAGTCCAATATATATTGTAGGAAACAACATGAACTATAAATGAAAAAAATTATTAAATAGAAACATTTTTAAGCAGCATGCACTTGATCTAATTGTGTTTCAAGTCTTATTTCCATTCATCCAAACATTATAATACTCCTCCCACTTATTCCTTAAGAAAATGAAAAATGTCATGCAATAACCACACAGGAGGAATACCCCAGTGTTTGTATTTACCCCAAATATTGCTTTACTTAGACCCAACCTTGTATTAATTTATTAACTTTACAAATCAATGTAATGAATTTTATTATATCTTGGCTACATCATATTCCTTCATTCATCCGATCATCCACATCCTGCACAATAGCTGAAGATTCTTTGTCAGATGATGTTGGGGACTCTCCATCTGCAGATAGGTCCGAATCATACTGTGACCGAATAAATGCAGCAAGATGGTCAACCTCAAAAAATATATAGGTTTTTCCCTTGTAGACTATCTGCACCTTTTCTGGTGCAAGCATTTGGAAGGTTCCATCCATCTCCAGTATTTCTTGTGCATAATTCGTCTCTGCTGAGTTTCAAATGAAAAGTCAAGAAAAATGAAGAATTTCTGTGATTTATATAAGAAGGTCCCCTTAAGCCGAGATAATTTAATCAGCAGGTCTCTATCAAATTCAAACGCAATGCTAATGTACACAGTAGCCTTCATGTCTAACTTATCCTTTCCTTCATTTGATGCCTTTTTATTTATTCTGTAAGCTTTAGTAATGAAGGGTAAGTTTTCAACCGGTAAATCAAAGACCTGAACAAAAATATCCTAGACCAGTTCTCTCACATTTTCAAAGTCCGAATCTAAAGTGTTAGGAAGTCCCAAAACTCTCAGATTTTTATATCTAATCTGGTTTTCAAGCAATTCCACTTTTCTATGTAAGTTGTATGCCTCTTTGACTTGTGCCACTTTGGTGGCTTCTATTGCCTTAAGCTTATTGTCATGCATTGCTATTCACTCTGTATTAACTTCGGTCTGTTTTACGTTTGTAATAAGCTGCTCCTTGTTAGTTTTGATTTCTTTCTGTAAAAATTTGAGCTTGACATTGAAGGCATCCTGTTTTCATTCCTGGCATTCCAACATCGATAATACTCTCTCTATAGATATCCCCAGCTTTTCTAATGTGTAGTGCTGCACAGAGTCATCTGTATGAATGCCTTGATATGTCGCCATTAAGAGAAAAGCTTCTGTATTAACTGCTTTCTGTTTCAACTTCTGCTCCGAGTCTACGCTTGCCCTGAGGTAAGTTGTCTGAGTATTTCCAACAAGTTCTTGTGAATCTTGTGAGTCCAAGAGCAGCAAAAGCTGTGTAGTTGCTGCAGCCACTGGGAATTCTGCCTGGTGGTTTTTGGGTTTGGCTTGAGTGGGGGATGGCGAGAAAGTGGTCTTGCTAAAAGACTCGCTGCTTCTAGGGCTGTAAGCTGGCTGTATGTAGCGTTTCTCCAGGGGTCGAATGTTAGGAGAGTCAAACTCCTCACAGGATGATGATGTTGCTTTACTTTTCCTTTTGTCCACCATTGAAATTAAAACTAACTTTGCTTAACAGTGCGACACAAAACAATGAAAATTATGCTTGCCTGCCATGAGCTCCTCCAAGTGCATCTGCTTAATGAGCCACCATGTTGCTTCCTCCTGGGTGTACCTTTTATGTAATAAGATGTAGTATTGGAGAGGAATTTAAAATCCTTAGCAATGGATCAATACAGAATGTATATAGCAAAGGGCTCATTGGGCAGCCCCGTCTGACCCCTTTCTGTAAAGGGATCATAGGACCTTTCCATCCCTGGACAATATGGTAACTGAAGCAGTTTTATATAATCATTTAAGCCTGGAAATAAATTGCAATAGTATACTGTAGGACCTGAGGGTCTGCTATAGAAAGTCATGATGCACGGAATTGAATGCCTTGGTTTGATCTGGTGATAATACTAACCCTGAGAGTCTTTTCTGGTGCTATGTTCAAAATGTTCCCTTAGTAACCGAAGATGTTCTGTTATATTCCTTCCAGGGATTGCACATGTTTGGGCCATGGAAATTAATGTTTTAGCTAGTCCCAATAGTCGTGAGTTCAAGGTTTCCATTACTATCTTGACACCAGTATTTAAGATACTTATTGGCCTCCAGTTATTAATATCCTGCCTATTTCCTTTCTTGTGTAGGTAAATTAATATTCCCTTTGAAAACCTTAGTGCTGGGAATTGATCCTGTAATACTGCAGTAAAAACTTGGGCTAATTCTGGGTACTAATAAGTTTATATAGTTCACTGGTCAGTCCATCCTCCCCTGGGGCTTTATCAGTACTAAGTGATGCTATGACAGCTTCAAGTTCTCTTGTGTCAATGCTTTTAAGTAGGTCATGTTCCCATTCTAGCTGAAATATTGGAAAATTGACCTTTTTTCAAATAGTAGGAGGTAAAACCTGAGTGTTATTGTTACAGAACAGGGAAGCCATATGTTGTGACACAGTTTGTGGTATTTCTTTTTTACCTGTACAGACCTTTCCTTCTAAATTAATAAGGCTATCCATCTGTTTTTGTTTATTCCTATCAAAACAGTTTTGATATGGGCAAATCTTGGCTTTTTCAGTCTCTGTCCCAAATTTCTGTTGCTGGTCTAGACTTTGTACTTGATGCATATGGTACTGGGTCATTTGGTGTTCAATGTTCTGGATTTGTGTTGTATAGTCTTAAGAGAATATAATAGATAAAGTTATCAGTTTTTGTAGTTGCTTTCTATTGTTCAGATACACATGGTAACTGTCCTGGTGTACTTTTTTTACTATACATTTTAAGTAAGGATTTAAGATCAATTAAGATATCTTCCCACCAGATGACAATGTTGTCATAAAGTACCATGACAGAGTTTTGTGTGGCCAGAAAGTATTCAATTTCTTGCTGTAACTCAGGTTGTGTTAATAGAGAGGAGTTTAGTTTCCAGACTCCTGGGCCATGGGGGGGGGGACACTTTTCCTAAGGAAATATGTAAGACCTCATGATCAGAGAATTCTGTTGGCAGGAGTTGGGCCTTATTTATATGTAATGTGGGTGTAATAAGAAATAATCAATTCTAGTGGCCAATGGGCCTTTATGAAAAGTGGGATGAGCTAGCCCGCTACTGGCTACATAAGCATTAACAAGATTTGTTTTCTCAATCATATTTTTTAGGAAGGTCACATTACAAAATACCTTCCTAGTCTTAGCTGCTTTTTCCCTATCTAACAAAGTTATGCCACATTCTGGGATGAGTAAAGATATGGCTGTATAAGTTGAAAAAGTGAAATATGTTCAGCTTTTGTTTGAGTTGTGTAAATATTAATTACTGTAAATGGAAAAAAACATTCTCTATGGTAATGTCTAAAATGAAAGCCCTTTCTGGGTGTAAATCTATTAGTTTAAGGAGTCTAAACTCTAGAATGTGAAACAGAATTGCCACCCCAGAGCAAGTATTCTGTCCTAGGGACCAGTAAGAAGGTCCAGCATGCCAGTGCTTAAGTGTATGCTGTAATTCAATATTAGAGTGCAGTCTAGTATCTTGTAAGAAAAAAATTCCAGTGGGATACTGTTGTAGATGTGAACTAACAGCTACTTTTATTTCCCTATACTCTTTATACAGTTGACATTGCAAGAGTGGAGAGGAATAATCGTCTCCATTCACATAAGTGGGGATAAAACACACAGGTTGTTATCATGGGGGTTATCTTTTAGATTTCCTGGTGTCTCTCACATGTTTCTGTTTCTCTTTAACCTTTGGGTGGTGGGGGGGGGTGTATGCTCAGATGATTCAGCTGGTTGGGCTACAACTTCTGTGACTGGATCCTCTATCTCTGACCCTACATCAAGTATGGACGACCACAATAAAGAGCAATCAGTTTCATCCCCTGAAGCATCTTTTTCTTTTGCTAAAACCCGATATTTATTCCACAGTGGGGTTGGGGAAGTTTGGGGGTATTTTGGGTAGGTTGCTGCCAGGTTAATCACCTTCTCATGGCCCTTTTGCAGGGTTTTATTTAACTCTAAAAATTGATTAGCGTTTTGCTCATAAAAGTTCTAAAACGTTGTGAAAATGCATAGCACTTGCCTCACTGTGTTTAACAAACATAACACTTCTAGAAAACCTATATAAATGCTTTCTGTACAGTTAGTATTGTCCCAAGAAAAAAACTGCTAATCAAGTATTTAAAACCCTGCTTTTGGTTTGCCACTATTCTTGAGAATGTACCTGAGGGGGTGGACATCTCGATGTTACTGCTCTGAGCTTCCATGGTGTCTTGCACCTCTGCCACATTGCTCTCAATAGGGGATGTCTGTTAGGTAAGCTCTGGGGGGGTGGGATCAGGAATTGGCTGTATCTGTTGGGCTTCTTGATGTGTAAGTTCTGCCTTGGGGGGCTGTGGTCAGAGGCTGCTACTCTGGTCCTTCTTCTTTGGGCAGTAGCTATTAGTAGTCTCTGTTCTTCACTGTCTGCCTGGCTATGCTGATTATGTGCAGCATTAGGACAGGTATGGTGGGTGTGTCCACTAATGTTGCACAAGTTATACTGTTGGTCTTTTCTGCATTGCCCTGAGGTATGCCCTAGCTCATTAAAATTAGTGCATTTTAGCCTATCACATAGGCTGGTTAAATGACCTGTAGACCCACACCTGTAATAGGCCTTAGGCTATCCCCCATAGAATAAAACACCTCTGTCCCTAACCAAAAAGAAAGAGCTGAGCAGGTGTTGAAAACCTTCTTCAGTAGCCTTTAACATGACGTTAACCCTCCATCCTCCATTCCAAATCTGGTCATCATCAAAGATGGCTTCAGGATGGCCTATCACTGCACACCTTTTTTAACCAGAATAGGAGGTCAGTAATGCTGACCCCCTCATTCCTAAACAAAACTGTGATAGTGCGGTGCACAGGTTTAGTAAGAGGTACAACATCAAAAGGGGCCCAAATAGGTACTGATTTTAACAAGTGATATTTAACCCAAAACTTTTGCAAACCACTACTCAGTTTGAAACTGATGTCAAACACTGGTTCCCCTGACACATGTATTAATGTGTATACTGTACTTCTGCAGCAGAAAAAGATAATGATCCCTTAAAAGAGTTCTAGCCATATATTTGTGATAAGGAAATAGTTCAAGACCTCTTTTGTACACCAATCTTACAGCATTGTGCCATTTTGCAGGGAATACCAGAGCTTTAAAAAAAGAGGCATAGGAACTTGAGTTTGTGTTTTCTGTTGCTCTGTTCATGAAGACTGAATTTGAAGGTTGTTCAGTAGTGGCGCCCTGTATGTTCTGCTCTTTATGATTCGAGCTACCATGCGGTGTGGTCTGAGGCTGTATAACTCATGCCGGGGGGGGGGGGTCTGATCCTGCAATATCCAAGATTGGATTTTGTGTTAATCGAAAATCCTCTGGTATATGGAGCGGTGATAGTGCACTTTGTATATCACCATCCACCTCTTCCATTACTGAGCCCCAGTCTGTTGGTTTATTCACCGTAGCACTTGGTAAGTTTTTGTTAATTTCATTATCAGTTCGTATGACTGTTGATGGCACATTAATCGGGGAGGCACCCAAAATCCAGCCACCAGCATCTTTAGACGTATTCCATCCAGCGGCTTGAAGTGCCGCATCCACGGACCAAGTGTTCCTTTCAGGAGCTGTCCCTTTAGTAGTTTGGGGATACTGCCTTAGGCCAGATGTGGCTGCACCCTTCTTTGCCATTCCCGGCAGGTGCCCTTGTACAATAACATGTTTATTTCCAGAGAAAGTAAACAGTGGCTTACGTCCAGTACCTGAAGAAAAACTGATGGTAGATAGCAGTATTGAGCTGTCCATTGACCTTAGTGCATCTATGCTTGTCGATGGTATCTCTTCTTCAGTAGGAGCCTCAAGGACTGTGCCACAGGTCAGCTGCTGGATCACCACAGCTGGAGCGGATGTCTGCACTGCTGGTTTTTGTTGTGCAAGCTATGCAGCTTTCAGCTCTTCTTATTGCCTTTTAAACTTTGCCTCTTCATCTTGTAACACTTTCTGCAAGTGTTGTGTGCTCACATTAGGATCTGGTGCCTCCTCAGAAACAATTTTCTCTCCATATGGGTCTGCGTCCATTTTTCCTTCATTGTTTTTCCTTCATTTCTTTCTTCATTGTTTTTCCTTCAGGCTGCTTCTGTTCCATCTCCATAACACCAGAAGCATCATAAAACATGTCAGTCTCAGGAAATTTTCCAGCAGAGGTTGAGACCAGCTCCTCTGCCTCCTGAACATCCATACCCTTCACTGTCTCCACTGAAGTGGCCATCTTGGTGGCCAGAGGTTCCCCTACAGGCGAGAAGGGGATTTCCCTGGTGCCCTTGCCAAATTTCCCCCATTCACTAAAAATACCACCAACAGCTTAATCTGGTTCAACATCAGTTGGCATCCATCTGTATCCCCCTCCTCCAGGACGAGGCTGAAAATAAGCAGAATTGTCTAGCCCTCCTTCCCAGTCAACAGAAACTAAATAAATAAAATGTCTGTTCAGTGGACAGCTTTTGTGCTTGTGCATTGGGAACTGGTTCTTGGTTATGATCAATAAGAAGCAAAAAGGCAAATGGAAGATTTATTCATGCCATGCAGTGGGGCCTCAGAAACAGAAGCAGCAGTGCAGGTTTTGTTGGGAGACTGTAGGAAATGGATGAGCAAATGGTATCCCTGGAATTCCTGCAGAAAGTGGTGCAGGCACTCACAAATGCCATCCAAACTGTGCATAAAAACTTGACTCATATTCCACACATCTGGTTGTAGTGGAAAATTGTGTAGATAGCATGGCGGGTGTGCTGAAGAAATCCGAGGGTTTCTTGGGGAAAGCAATGACAGCAGCGTCCACTGTTGTAAAGAGGCAGAATCTCCTGAAGGTATGATTGTAAATATTGGAAACATAGAATTTGATGGCAGATAAGGACCGCTTCGTCCACATTGTCTGCCCATTTTCCCTACCTAATACTACAGACCATACCCGATCTCCAGCTTTACTGTCCTTTTATAACCACTAAGGTTTCTTTATGCCTATCCCATGCATTCTTGAATCCCTTTACAGTTTTTACCTCCACTGCCTCTGCTGGGAGGTTGTTCCATGCATCCACCAATCTTTCTGTGAAGAAGTACTTTCTCACATTTCCCCTAAGTATACCCCCCTCCAGCTTCATAGCATGACCCCTTGTTCTTGAACATCTTTTCTTCTGAAAAATGCTTCCCTCGTGTAGGTTATTTATACCCATGAGGTATTTGAAAGTCTCTATCATATCCTCCGCTCCCCCTCTTTTCCTCCAGAATGTACAGTACATATTGAGGTCATTTAGTATCTTGATATAGGGCTTTTGATGCAGACCCTGCACCATTTCAGTTGCCCTCCTTTGGACCACCTCTACTCTTTGTCCTTCTGGAGATGTGGTCTCCAGAACTGGACACACTTCTCCAGATGAGGTGTCACTAATGATTTATACAGCAATATCACCACTTCCTTCTTTCTGCTGGTGATACCCCTTCCTATGCACCCTAGCATCCCACTGGCTCTCCCCACTGCCTTGTCACACTGTTTGGCCACCTTTAGGTCAGCAGATATGATTACCCCCAGGTCTCTTTCCTGTTTGGTGGTCGTCAGTACCACTCCTCCCATGTTGTACTCTGCCCAGGGTTTCTGTACTGCAAAAGCATGATTTTGTATTTCTTCCCATTGAAACTTAGTTGCCACACTCTTGACCACTCCTCAAGCTTTCCTAGATCCCTCTTAATTTTTGCCCCCCCAACCCTGTTGCAGATCTTTGTGTCATCTGCAAAAAGACGTATCTTCCCTTCTAACTCCTCTGCAATGTCACTAATTAAGGCATTAAAGAGGACCAGTCCCAGTACTGATGGTCCCTGTGGCACCCTGTTGGTCACCCTTCCTTCCTTGGAGTGAACTCTGTTTTCCACCACCCTCTGTCTCATATCCCCCAACCAATTTCTTACCCAGTTTACCACTTTACAGTCCACTCCCAAGCTGCCCAGCTTGTTTATGAGTCTCCTATGTAGAACAGTGTCGAAGGCCTTACTGAAATCTAGGTAGGCCACTTCCACTGCTCTACCCTGATCTAATTCCCTGGTCACCCAGCTAAAGAAATCTATCAGAATTGTTTGACATGAACTCCTCTAGTGAATCCATGCTGCCCCAGATCCTGTAAGCCACTGGATTCAAGATATTCCACAATTCTTTCCTTCAGTAGTCATTACGTTAATTTCCCCATCATCGAAGCCAGACTGACTGTCCTGTAGTTGCCAGCCTCCTCCCTGCTACCACTTTTGTGAAGTGGGACTTCATCTGCCCTCCTCCAGTCCTCCAGAACCACTCCTGTCTTCAGTGAGTGGTTGAACAGGATGGTCAGTGGTGCAGCCAGCACCTGTCTGAGCTCCTTCAATATCCTTGGATGTATCCCATCTGGCCCCATCAGGTAGTCCACTTTCAGATTTGTGAGTTTCTTGAGGACCCTCTCCTCTGTAAATGGACTGTTGTCCACCTCCCTCCCTTCTATGCTCCTCAGCTCCTGTCACTTGTCTGTGGTCCCTCATCTTCCCCTTCCTCTGTGAGTACTGAAAAAAAATATTTGTTCAGGATGTTTGCTTTTTCCTGTCCCTCCTCACACTCCCCCACTTCCCTCCTTAGCCTTACAATTCCTCCCATGGTCTTTCTCCTTTCCCTTATATATCTGAAAAATGTCTTGTCTCCTTTCTTTATTGTCTGGGCTATTTTCTCCTCCATTTGCACCTTTGTGCTCCTGACTGCTTTCCCTGCCTCACTCTGCTTTTCTTGATACACTTCTCTATCCTCCTCCCACTGTGTTTCCTTATACCGCCTTAATGCTAATTTTTTTGCCCTTGCCTTTCCAGACACCTCTTTTGAGAACCATAGTGGTCTCTTTTTCCTCTTGCTTTTGCTTACTTGCCTAACACAGATGTTTGTTACCTTCACTAGGGCCCTTTTAGTTGTTCCCCCTGTTCCTCCACTCCACCCAAGTCCTCCTCACCCTGCCAGGGCATCCCTGAGACATTCCCCCATCTTTGTAAAGTAGCCCCTCCTGAAGTCCAGGACCCTCACCTTTGTGTGGTTTGATTCTGCCACAGTACTTATATTGAGCCACACCATACAGTGATCATTGGTCCCCAGGTGGGGAACACGACAATTCATTCCCAACAATCCGGATAGCGTCAACTCACTCCCAACATTTCACCCTGGTGGCTATTCGCTCCTCCAACACTCACTGCCCTACAACAATTAGCTCCCAGTTAGTAAAATTAGCACATTTGTGTAATGCAATGAAATGGAAAATGCTCTTACCAGGTTGAAGATCAGTCAGGCTCCATGTTGTTTTCCACTGCATGTCGTGTCAACGTGTGACATTGTGTTAGTAGCCATGGTAACCACACAAAAGTTCATTGTAGAGGTTAAAAGGTAATGAAATACTGTTAAAAGTCCAAACTTTATTATTAAATATTAAAATATAAGAGACGCAATCCTATGAAATCAATACTCAAAGCTATGAGCCACTCCATGGAGAAACTCCTCAGTAGTGCAATCAGCACATTTCTCCAAAATGCAGGTGAGCCATGCAACATTGTCTCTGTAAACTCTCCATGATGCTGCAGGTGGGTTTCTGGCTATTATCTGCTCCACTTATGAATCCCTTTTTCTTTGTGCCCCTTCCTCAGCCATCTATAAATTTCCGCACCATGCGATTCGACATGCATAACACACTCTGCATCTCATGGTGAAAAGCCTCCACAACATTATTGGTTTTGGCACAACCATTGGACACACTCTCTGAATGGTTCCACAACTGTATATCATAAAGCGGTTGTCTACGTCCTGTTCCTCTTCTGTTTCTCCTGCCCACCCATGTGGCCTCAAAATAGTCTTTTAAGGACTGTAATTCATATGGGAAAATCTGTGTTGACTCATCCGAGATTTCCTCAAATTGTGCAATGACGTGGTCTGGGGGTAGAAAGCTAGTGTGGGCAGATATTTACACTTTATTGCAAATTCCGGGTCCTGAGCATATTTAACAGCTAGTCCCTCAGCTTGGATTTTCCAGTAGATACACTGTGTAACATGAAAAAAACAGCCCACTATATTTGATTGTGGGAAAATGGACTGGAATGCAACAATTGATACCCTCTCAAAGTCAGTCATTACCAGCTCTGGGCTAAGGTTAGGACAAATGTTTTTTAGTGCAGACAACAGACACTCATAGCACTCCCTTGATTTCCCTGTTAAAAGTGTGTAAATTGCTGGTTGAACATTTCCAAAGCATTCCCCCATTATGACATATAACTGTTTAAACAGTGGATGGGTAATGCTGAATGTTCCGTTCACACACCAATGTTTGCATTTCTCCAGGAATGCCAGATTTGTATGCATGCCAAACAGTAGAATTCTGTTGTGTCCAGGGCCACTATTAATGCAACAAGAATGGGACCATCTCACCGGACTCTGTTGTTTTATAAATCTTGTAATTGTCAGGTATTTGTAACTCAGTGAGGTCCTTATGGTTGGGTGGAGCACCATGTACTCGCACCCGTTGTATGGTTCATTTAAGATTTTTGTTGCAGATTTTACCTTGTGATGCCAGTGAAATATTCGGCTTAGAATGAACGAGAATCTGTGCTGTGGTATCTTGTGTAGCGGCTGCTCTTTCTTTGGCTGCATTTACAGCATCTGCTTTTTCCACCACACATACATCTGGTGCATGAGAATGCATTGAGAACCGATGTACAGTATAATTGCTGGGTCCTCAAAGCCTTTTGTGTGTACTCTTGCATTGCCTAGCTTTACTTCACGCACTGCCAACTCACACTGCCAAATCGCCTTCTTCATGTGTCCGAGTTTGTGAAATGTATAGATGAAGTTTAAATCATCCACCAGCTTTTAGTTCCCTTTCTCAGAAAAAATGAAGTGGTCAGTCATTCTGCAACCAGCAATGCCCTCTCGGTTTAGCCAGTGTACTTGTATTACTGAGGAGCGCATGTAGGGGCTAGCAGTAATGATTAATTAAAGATTCATAATTACCCACAACCACTGACCATCAGTTTGGTGTATTGGCAACAGTCACTAAGGATTAGTAACAAGCTGCCCTGTGATTTGCGCATGCAGCAGCGGACCAGCAGTGGACCAGCAGTTACATGTATTGGCAACAGACTTTTTTAAAACTGACAGTCGGGAGTGAGATGACATGCAGCAGTGGACCAGCAGTTAAGTATTGGCAACAGATTTTTTTAAACAGTGTAACAGCAGTCAACTGAATTGAAAACTGATTTTTTAAAATCTGACAGACGGAAGCAAGTTGACATAGCTCGAGTTGACGTAGGAGCGGGATGATGGCAGAGTGTATTGTTGGGAGCGAGCAGTCGCAGTGTGAATTGTCGGGAGCGAGTTGTTATGTACCGCCCAGGTGGCCCCCCACCTTGACGTCTGCAACACTGTCCCCGTTGGTGAGTACAAGATCCAATATTGCTCCATCATGAGTGGGCTCTCTTTCTAGTTGCCTGAGGAATGCACCTGCAGGGAGTCCCTGTTCCTAGCTGAAGCTGCAGCTGGGATGCTCCAGTCTACATCCGGCAGATTGAAGTCCCCCACTAGCATCACCACAACCCCTTTAGTCGCTATCTTTTGGATGGCTTCCTCCAGAACCTTGTCTATCCCACCCCCCAATGCTGGAGGTCTGTAGATCATGCCAGTGTGAATAGTGGCTCCATTCCCTGGCTCTAGGGTGACCCACAGTACATCCACCCCTCCCTGTATCTCAGTTGCTTTTATGCTATCCCTAATGTAAACAGCCACTCCTCCCCCTTTCTTACCCGCCTTGTCCTTCCTGAACAAAGTATAGCCTTGTTTGGCTATATCCCAATGAGCATGCAGCAAACAAAGTGGGGTGGGGGATGGGGGGAGGGGGCTTGCATCACTGAATGTGACCAGTCTGGTGCTAGCAGTGAATACACCCCAAGCAACACAAGGAAATCAGTTTCCAAAACCTGCTGCACTCACCATAAGACACAATGCTTAAATAAAATGCTGATACAGCTTACCTCATTGGCATCAATCTTTATTCAAAAACTGCCTAAACATTGCTCATTATACTGTAGCTGAAAGTACAGAGTGCTAAATAAATGCGGTGACAGTACTTAGACAGAACTATGGGAGCATTATCCTGGTGCCAGCATGAATTTGTTTTAAAGTTGTGTCTAAGCTGTCACTGCATTTGTTTTGCACTCAGCACTGTCAGCTATGGTATAATGACCACTGTTTCTGCACTTTTTGAATAAGGATTGATGCCAGCAAGGTAAGCTGTGTCTGCTTTTTATTTAAGCATTGTGCATTGTGCCTTATGGCTATATCCCAGTCATGATTCTCATTGCACTATGACTCGATAAAGTTGACAATGTCCAGGTCACCCTTTGCCATAATGGCCAATAGGTCCTGGATTTTATTTCCCAGACTTTAAATATTGCACACATAGCCTTCCAAATTCTGCTACTACCCTTCTTGTCAGACCCCTTCTTCCCTTTTGCCTACTCTCCTTATGCCCTCTGTCTTCATTCCCATCCCTCTTCATTTCTACCATTCTGCTTTTCCTGTTTTAGGTACCCCTGGGGATTTCCCTCCCTTAGGGTTCATCCTACTGACTACTTCAGCTTGCGAGGAGGGGGAGTAGTTTATGTCACCCTGCTTCCTTCCTCCACCCCCTAAGCTAGTTTAAATGCTCGCCAATGCAGCATTTAAAGAACTACTGACACCTCAAAGAAAACTTTAAAAAAACATAATTATTAGGTACAATTCTGCTTGTATTCCTTTAATATCTTGTATATTTCTCCACCCTATTATTTATCACTAAAGGAATTTGCATGAATATATGATCTTTGTCCCACAGAGTTCCCTCAGAGTCCATCTGCCTCTATAACATACTCCCTACTTCAAGCCATAATCCTCTATTGTGACATCACTATCTGTTGATATGGGAGTAACTGTGATGTCACAAGCAGTGCTCTGTGACTTCTGGTAGGGAGAAAGCAGTAGGAATAGACAAATTCTTCAGGAGCAAATATTCTGGTTTAATTCAAATGACCTCAATAATAAATAATGGGGAGGAGAAATACAGTACTAATGGGAAATACAAGCTGGACTGTGTCTAAATACTAGGTTTTGTTAAAGTTCTCCTGAATGTGTCACCAGCTCTTTAAACCATTCACTGAGGATTTTGGTTCCCTCCCAGATGGTGCAGGCCATCTCCCCTGTATAGACCAGTGGAGAACTGCCAGGGTGGCCATTGATCATGTTCTTGGACTATGGAGGGAGAGTGCTCAATGGATTTCCTGTTCAAGTGGCTGAAAGCGATATTGAAAGTTGATATTGTAGGTGAGCTGATTATGAAAGAACAAAAAAGCAAGGTGCTGCATCAGCACATGGGCTGAAAATCAAACAAAATGCTAATACTAAATGCACACTGAAAATATACACTAGTTAGAATCAATGTTTCAACCATATCTCTTCCTCAGGAATTATCTAGTAAAAGAAAAAAAGCAAAGGTAGTAGAGAGTTTTATGGTATACTACATTACCCAGAGGAAAGTCACAGCATCAACGGAGGATCCACAGATGCTATTATTAGTCTCAGCATCCAAGGCTAACTGCTCTGATTGGCGAGAGATTCTTACCCAGTCACATACGAGGGTTCTTGGGTACAGGTTTTCCCAGACCACTTGTATGCTATACATACCAAGAGTAAGAGTTTTGATGCTATCGAGTGTAAGCTTAAATGCTTAGATATTCTGTACAATATGTGGACAGGGATACTGGAATAGCATTAGTGATTGCTAAACAGGTTAGCAACTGTCCAACACCACTTCGTGCCCCCAAAGCAGGGAAGAATCACAACATGCCATGTTGGATGGCATGGTTAGCAAATCACTAACATGTTAGAGACTAGCCCTAAATCATGCTGGTGCGCCTATGCAAATCAGTCGATAGCACCTTGCATATAGGTACGCCAGAATGCTGGAAGGTATGGAGAGACAATAAGTAGCCATTAATGCTGTGCAGTTTACTCCCTCCCTCCCCGAAACAGGTTTTTATAGGCTGTGGATCATAACTGCGGTCACCCCTGCCCCTGAACACACCATCAGTATGGTATCAAAAAATGTCTTGGGGGCCAGTGGTCACCTGCACCCTAGAATGCTCCCAATATGTTTATCACATTATCCTTGTAGGCTAGTTGCCCCCTGAACACCCCAGATACATTTACACACTTTTCCCTGGTGTCCAGTGGTCCCCCAGTAGGTGTCAATCGACGCACCCTCTGCCTTCCCACTCTGTCCCCTGCACCCTCTACATCTGTCGCCCAACAAGCTCACATGACCAGTAACCTATCCTTGGTAACTGGCACAGACTCTGCTCACCTCCACAGCCAGCTGCCAATTGACAGGTCATGATCGCGTATGTACTGTACTTAGCTGATTACAATAGGTGCGGGACCATGACCTGTTGGTCAGTGGCGGGCCACGGAGGTGAGTAGAGGGTCTGTGCCAGTCATCAATGGTGGGTGGTGTACTGAGGTCAGTTAGGCTTGTTGGGGAGGTCAGACCTATGTGGGGGTGCACAGGGAACACTTCAGGTGGGGGATGTGGGATTCAAACCTTTGGGGGGAACCACTCTACAACAAGGAAAAATGCGTAATCATATTCAGGATAGTGTTTAGGGAGGACCATAAGCCACCAGAGAAACTGTGATAACATATCAGAGGGGGTGTTTGGGTGCAGGGGTACCACTAGCCACGAGAAAAAATGTGCTAACATATCAGGGGAAGTTTTGTGGTGGTGGTGGGGGGACACTAGTCACCAGGGAACTATTAGTACCTACTGGCAGGAGTGTTCAGGGGAGAGTGCGCTAGACCCAGTACAGGCAGCCCTGACAGGCACAGGTAGACTTGCAAACTCTGTTTCCTCCTGACCTGAAATTATACCCTAATGAGATGTAAATGACCACACAGTGCCTTGCTGGTGCTGTGTGGTCATTTGCATGTTAAGGAATGAATATGGCTGATTGCTTCAGGGAAGCAGTCACCGTTAGAGGGCCCTAACTGCAATTGCAATCCCCAAATAATTCTATTGACCACATACTGTACCTCTCATGGCCAGTAGGGGGCTGGAGTTTGTGACTGCAATCTGGATAGTACCTGACTGGTATATTGGAACTTGCCTTTAGTGCTCACAAAGTGCTCAATCATGTTGCAATACTGTGTATCACTGGTTTGTTCCAGGAACTAACTTGCTCCTGGAGCTAACACTTAGTGGGTCCTAATCTGAACCCAAAATACCCTGGCCATTATTTCTTACTAGATTGCATTTCACAGTAGGCAGAAAATCTTAATGTCAATATGGATTACATCAAAACCGGTAAATTGGTTGCCAGGTTTGAAGCAGATCAGGAAATGACAAACCAATCTGTAATTTTAGATGATGAGGAGGATGTCTGAAAGGTGCATGAACTGCCTTGTAGGGGAGAGAAAAAATTGCATTTCACCTGACATTGTGTTAACTGTTTGATTTTGAGTGACAGACTATAGTGCATGATGTGGAGGCAGATACAGTTGCAACTGCTGTTTCCTCACTCCCTGACATTAGGGGATGTTATTAAAGTGTTGTTTTGGTAATTGTAAATTAGGACCCATCGTTACTTATTTCAGGGACCATGGCCTTCTTTTAAGCTGGACATTTAGGGATAATGCTGGAAGACTTACAGTAGCATATGCTTTTGCATCTCAGGACATGAGGAGCACAAACACAATCAGTAGAACTCAGCTTCACCATTACAGTCCAGCACATGAGGAGCGGTCAGTTGGTTTTTATGGATCATACCTGTATATCAATACTTAATTCACAGTGATAACTTATTACAGTATTTAAAATGTGGGGAGGGTGGGTTTATCTTTTAGCCTTCCTACAGGCTTTTTTTTGGGTGTCCAAGTTCATAAATATTATGTTTTTTACTAAAATCTGCTCTACATTATTAGGTGCTAGTGCTTAGATGCAGTTAAGCTCCTTAAGGGTAGCTGTACTGAGAGACAAAGGGTGTGTATATTATTGCAAATTGGGACATGAAGAGATTCTCAAGTGAGGGTACTGTGCATTTTGAAGAGAAGGGGGAGCCATGCCTGTCTAGGATTAATCTCTGAGGTATGTGCATTGCACACTCCTATGGCCCCACCTACTAGCCAATTTTATTTTATTTTATCACCCTGTATCAGGTACTTCCATGGGTGCTATGGTACATGCCATTCTGGACTATCAAGAGCTCAATCTCAATATAATGGTGCTATGGCCATATAGGTCTATATGGTCAGTAAGTTATATCGTCATGAAAAGATTGTTTTATTACCATGTATGTTTTTTTGCCTTTGGTAACCAGGTACAGACAACTTGGCACAGGTGCCTGATTTCAGGGGTGACCCAGGAGCACTGAAAATGTTAAGTGACTTGCTCAGAGTTACACAGTATACAAATGGAGGTTGTGGTAATCATCCCAGGTCTGCTGGATGTACCAGGTTCATTCTTAGCTCACTACTCTGACCTTTTGGCTATACTTCCAGCCATGGCTGCCCACCTGTTATTGGCCAAACTGGAGAATAAAGGTTTCCTTTAATTACAGAAATTTTCCACCGAATCTCATGTACCAGTATACCAGTAGGCAGTGTTCTCACTGAGCCTTATTGCCTGTATATTTTGGATTAGTGCTGTCTGTATTAATGTCTGTATTGTTTCAAAGCAAACTTATAAATAAATAAAATGTAAAAAAAAAGAAACAACAAATTCGCAGCACAGACCCAATAGATATAACTATTTGTCAAACTGACTGCAGTCCCCATCCTCTAGTGATACCAGTCGTGCAGCTAAAAGCTTCATACCCAGTATTTCATTATTTTATTTTATTTAGTTTTTATTAGGTGGGTGCGCTAGCCAATGACAGCTGCCTATTTTCAGACACAACCTGGGATAGTAGAGCAGAGGTGGTCAACAGTAAGGCATATGGTTTAGCAAATGTTCAAAAAAATACAAGGTTCAGTACATAATAGACACAAACAAAGCTCTGGCAACAAACAGTATTGGAAATAACATACACAGTTTGAAGTTGTAACCCCTCACCTCTGCCTTTTTACTAAAACGACAGGTGGCATGCTGTTGGCGTTGGCAGCAATACCTGGTGGGGACCTGGGTTCCGGGAGGATGAGGTTACCTGGCACAAGGGACCTAGGTTTGGCTACTCTGCACAGGGGCACCCAAGTAAATCCAACTACAGGAAGCAATAACTGTAATGGTCAGAACCAGGATTGGGATTTTTCAGTGTGGCTTTATTCAAAACAAGCTGACACATGACAAAGCATTGTATGGTCCCCCAAGGGGCTACGTTCACTGTATGTGCAGATAGAGACTAAAGGCGGTCCATTTGAAGAATGAACACATTTTTGCATTGTCTGGCTCTGGACCCACCAGATGCTCAGCCCGGACTTTGCATGCGCATTGGACACATAGCCCGACTGGCCCGGCTACCCTGCCGGCCACTTGACTGATGGTCCATTTGAGAATGAACCCAAACTTTAACTTGGAGAGACTCCCATCACACAAGGAGTATATTTTCCCCAAGCTGTGGCTCCCCATACCACATAGAGTCTGCGACTCCTAGAGAGATTTGTTTTCTTACTTCCATGAACTCCCATCAAACAAGGAGAATATTTCCCATCCTGTGGCTCCCCACACCACATAGAGTCTGCGACTCCTAGAGAGATTTTCAAGTTGCGACCCAAGTCTGGGTACCCACCTCATCACTGGCCAGGCGCATGAGGCAAGTAGCAAATCACAGAAGAAATCCGTAGAGGTGGACCTGGTCACTAAAGATGGGGGGTGTTCCCACCTCCAGCTCCCACAGCCCATACCCGGCCATTTCTCTGGACAAACATAAACTACAAACTTTGACATGTAGATTAAACGGTGGATGACCTGAAGCACCCCCTCTACAGCATTACTTGAAATCCATTAAAACGTTAGACTTTTTGACTGCTCCATTTGTTTGTCCTAGTTGAAATAGTCCTCTCAAATAGCAGTCCACATTCCAACTTCCTTTATATTTCCAAACTAATGAAACAATTGGTTTGCCCCTTCAAATGGGGCAAAACACTCACCCATTCGTTGCAGGTGCCCCACAGGCAAAGTACCACTTCTTTTACTGTTATACAAGAACAGAACTGAAAACAGGCAGCTTTCTTCCATAGTGGAAATAGGGGATTGCCCCTGGCATCCACAGAGGGACTTTTCTTCCACCCCCAGAGGGAGGGGGCACTGAGACCTGGACAGCGGTCTCCACCACTTTCAAAAGGTAAACCAGGATCACACTTCCTTCCAGCTTTAAAACAAACCGAAGACTGCTTTGAAAACTCTAAAGTTCTAAACTCACTCCCTGAGCTGCAGATTCCAATGTGGCTTATGCAGCTGCGACAGTTCTATGGTGATGTCATCTCTCAAGTCTCAGCTGTGACTGAGAACAGAGTGAGACAGTGTGAAACCCATTTAACTGGAGTTTCACAAGCTGCCTTCCCTGCCTACCACTAGGTCTTACTGGGATTCTAGTAACCCCGGGTAACAAGGGGGTTACAAAGTCTTAGGGTCATTTTATACAATAAGGCACTAAAAGAAACAATTAACATACTGAGCAGATTTCAGGGCTATTCAACAACAATTGTTAAGGGATAGGGCAAAGGCACAGTAGGTATGGAGACCAAACTGTAGCAGCTTAAGGGCAGGAGCATATAGATGCCTGGCTTAGGAAGGTGCAATTTGCTTTTTTAAAGGCATGACTGGATTTTTAAAGGCAGACAGAGATAGGGATAAATTTCCATGCTGTTGGGCCAGTGAAAGAGAATGATATTTCACTGAGGTTGGTCTTGGTTTTAGTTATGCCTCATGACCCAGGGGAAGTTGGCCGAAGAGGATAAAATATGTTATCAGGCTTGAGTAGAACTGAGAGGATCTGGGAGATCAATTTTATCCCTGTATAGTGGGACAAAATATTTTAAAAGGTTTTTTAAAAAATGTAAAAGATACAGTATCACTTCATGATCCCCAACCCTGCATGACATCTCAGAGGGCAGGGGCAACAGGTGGGGAATGAAAGCACCCCCAAAATGTCAGATGCAGCCATGCTTTGTGACTGCATAAGCCCTTTGACAGGCTCCCTCCTTGTACAGTGTCAGCACCCTTTGCACAGTACCTACTCTGCAGAAATCCTTTGTTAGTCATGAAGATCATGGTCTCCATCCTGTGTGTGCACTGACCCAACCACCTAGAGATACATGCAGCAGAGTGTGACTGTGCACAGAGGGCTGACAGAATTCATGCTGTGGGTGCCACATCCCACTGGATGCTCCGCATATGTGGAGGGTGTACTACATGGGTTTTGCTGGCCCACTTCATGTGTGGATGGGGTCAACACCTTCATGGATGAGGCCTTATGCCAAATCTATGTGCACACACATCCACATTTTTTAGCCAGGTTGCTACCCATGATCATAATATATAGTCATCAGTGACATTCTCCCTAAGGAATCTGTCTAGTCCTGCTTTAAAAGCCCAAACAATGTTAGTTTCCACAACCTCAAAATGCTGTTCCACATGTTAAGTGCACTCTGTTTTGAAAATTATTTTCTAATGTTTCCCATTATCTTGCCACCATCCAAATATGAGTGCATGACAGACAGACAGATAAAAAACATGCAATTTGTTGACGTTCTATTAGGAATCACATTTGTGTTTCTTTTTCACATTTAGTGCTGTAAAATGTTTGCATGTTATGCTCACATACACTTCTTTATCTTCCAATGAAATCCATCTATACCCCATGACAGCATTGGAGATAAAGAATACTAGTAAATACAAGAAATTCCCCTTTGCCCCCACCATGTCACGGGGAGTGCAGCCGACTAAAAACCAGCAATCTATCAATAGATTTTATTTTTTTTGCTTTGTTTTCCTGTTATTTCTGCTGGCAGGGATGCCGATACAGAACTACCATTTTGTCTAATATTTCTTGACATTTTCTCCTTTATATTATCTTG
This sequence comes from Neoceratodus forsteri, assembly GCA_016271365.2. Taxonomy (NCBI): domain Eukaryota; kingdom Metazoa; phylum Chordata; order Ceratodontiformes; family Ceratodontidae; genus Neoceratodus; species Neoceratodus forsteri. The sequence goes on from CM028131.1 coordinate 165,328,530, forward strand.
CTATACGAGGGGTGGGTGGGCAGAGTGCTATATAATCTACATGGTTAAAGGAAAGTGTGGTCAGGACTTGCAATCAGATTATGTTCCTGAAAAGACATAGGTCAAAGGCTGTCATGCCCAGAGGACCAATACTGCTTATCTTTAGGAAATTGAAAAGAAAGCAATCAAGAGACTTAGAATAAGAGCAAAGATGCCTCCAGTTACTGTAGAGATGCTGTACACAAACACACACACACCACACACACCACACCGCACCACACACGCACCACACACACACACAACACACACACACCACACACACAACACACAACACACATACACACACCACACACACACACCACACACACACACCACACACACACGCACACAACACACACGCATACCACACACATGTTACACACACACACACACACACACACACATACACACACATACACACTGTTTAGGTCCACAAAGACTGTAGGAATCAAGGACTGTAACTTAAAAAACTGATACACTGTATGGGAAAATCTAAATGTAATTATTAATTGCTCAGATTGCACACCCTTGATCCTTAGATACTGTAGTACCCTCTGTTAAAGAGCAAATATGTTTATCTGTAAGTTGATTACACCAGCTCTGTATTTTTATTTTTAATTCCATCTGTGAAGATATTTGTAGTACTCTTGTATGAAACAAACAGCTAAGAGTTTATAGAGAATAGTGTACCTGCTAGCAAAGTGTCATATACAACAAAATATTACCACCTCAGAAGCTAAAGCTTAAACAACTAAATGGGAGCATGCGCTCCCCAACCCCCTCACAGATCACCATTGAAGGCTCTATCTCCACCGACCCTGCCTGCATAGCCAACTTCCTCAACACATCCTTCACAGACCTTAGTTCAGTCCTCCCTAGAGACTTCTTTGACCCTCCTTCCTCCCTACCTGCCCCAGTCATTCAATATCCTAGCTTCCACTTATGCAGGGTGACTCCCCAGGAGGCCAGGCCACACCTGCTTCAGGCTCTAAAGAGGAATAATACTTGCAGCGACTCCTTGGACCCCAGTATCCTTCGCTGGGTCCTGGACCAAGTCCTTGCCCAACTAACTACCCTGCTCAATAAATCCCTCTGCCTGGGGCAATTCCCCTCAACTTGGAAAACAGTCACAGTTACGCCCATACACAAAGGAGATGACAGGTCCTCAGCTGGGAATTACCGGCCAATCTCCATCCTCCCACCCCTCTCCAAAGCCCTAGAAAAACTGGTGGCTACCCAAATTCCAGATTACCTGACCAAATACAACATCCTTTGCCATGAACAACTCGGATTCCATGCAGGTCACAGTACCAGCACTGCCCTTATTGAGTTTTCAAATTTTCTTCATTCCTCTCTGGACTCTGGCTCGCTAGCGGGGGCAGTGTTTATTGACCTCTCAAAGGCTTTCGACACTGTCTCCCACCCCCTCCTACTGGATGCACTCAGCCGCACTGGCTTTGCCACCGGCCCGGTCTCCTGGTGCTCCAGCTACTTGTCTGACTGCTCTCAGCGTGTTAAAATTAATGGGACCCTCTCCAATACATGTCCTATCTGATCCAGTGTCCCCCAGGGTTCCATCCTTGGTCCATTTCTCTTCTCACTCTACCTCAACACCATGCCCAGAGCTTGCACGGGTAAAATCCTGTTGTACGCAGATGATGCCGTCATCTTCACCACCCACCGAAACCACATCTCCCTTCAAGACACCTTGCATCTAGCCTTCAATGATGCTGAAGTCTGGTTCAAAGAGCACAGACTTGTAATCAATCTAAAAAAAAACAAAGCTATGCTCTTTGCCCATCCCCAAAACAAATCCAGTAATTTCCCACTCCGCATCCTCCCTGGCTCCAAGCATCCTCTCGATCAAGTTCGCCTGCACAAGTACCTCAGGGTCTCCTTTGACTCAGCCCTCACATTCCATGACCACACTGATACTCTAGCCTCAGCTACAAAAGCACGGCTAGGTATCCTGTACCGCTACAAGCACTGCCTCCTCCCCAATGCCCTCTGACTAGCAGTCACCTCCTTAATAATGTCCCTTATGGAATATGGCCTGCCAGTCTATGGTGCCGCAGACACGACCGCCCTCAATAAAATCCGACTTACCTTGAATAAGGCCTGTAGATTAATTATGGGAGCCCCTAGGCTAACCCATACCTGCCAGCTATATGACTTGGCTAGGCTGCTTAACCTGGACGAATGGCTCAGATACCAAACCTGCCTCATAACTAAAAAAAACACTCCTTGGACTATCCTCGCCCAGACTGACAGCCTCTATCCACCTAGCTCAACCCTTAGTCCAAACTTGTAGCTCCTCCACGGCCACCCTGCTAGTCCCTAGGATCAGAACTACACATGGTCAATGGTCCTTCTGCTACAGAGCTCCCTCCTGGTACAACACTCTCCCCAACTCCATCACTGATACCCCTACAATCTCCCGCTTCAAAACCACACTTCGAAGTCAGCTATTTAACATGCGAAGCTGTGCTTGTGCCTGTCCGTAGGTGATCTAGCTCACTGTACCCGACAAATCTCTTTGAGTAGCTCCTCAACAAAACTGACAAAACTCCCTGAGTGGCTCATCTCCCAAACTTATCACCTACCATGTCCCATAGCCACCTGTTTTTAATTACCTCTAGCAGTATCTGCTCAAGACTAATTGTCTGCTTTACCAATGTATGCTTTATCTCTCAATCTTTATCCAAATAACTGTAATAGCCTGTGAATACCAAACCTCTAACACTCATATTGTAACAAAGAAATTACTGCATATATCTACCAAAACTGTGACTGCAATGATGTAAAAAGCTTTAACTACAATGATGTAACTAAATGTTGTACTGTATTTGTCCTCTTTGTGATGAGGTACCTTTGGAAACGAGCCTCTGGCTCAAGGGTTGTAAACCGATGTACAAATAAATAAATAAATAAATAAAAATAACAAGCACATAAAGCCACAAGGCTGAAGGCAAAGCGGCCTTTAGAAGCTCATTCACCAGCAGGTCCAGTGGCACTGAGGGCTGAGACACTGTAAAGTGCCTTACCTCGTGCCACGCCAGTGGCTTGAGTTTGGGAATGAGCTTGGGTACTGTAGCTGGGGGTCGGCTGGTAGGATGGGCTGGGAGAGGACTGAGCGGCTGCCAGGCAGTTATCTTCTCCTGGACTGGAGTGGTAGGTTATCCCCATCTAGTCTACCACCTGGTGGGGGCCATGTGTCAGAGCAGACAGGTGGAGACTAATATAATGTCAGGAGGGTGGATGGGGAAATGGGCCATGAGCACATATGCGCCTCCATGTGTATGCACCCACTGTACTGCTATGACTCTGGGTCATGGAGAAAATAGGGAAAAATCATGTACCCCCCCACCACCATATATGATGACCCCTAACACATCCAGGTCCTGCTCCGTGTGGACCCCCATCAGCCTGACGGTGGGGGGTAGCAGCTGAAGGAACTGGGGGTGCTTGCGCTCAGGGCTTGACGAAAAGCACAAAGTGGTGGTGGCAGGGAAAACTGCTAAATGAAACAAAAAAGCAGCTGATTTGCCCTCTAAATTGTGATATTGCATGAGTATGACCACAGGAAAGCAGTGGACTCAGGCCACTATCCAATTCAGTGCATTTACTGTGCAGACAACAGGACATAGGCCGGCAAATACAACTAGTCCTGTTGCTTTGAATCTCCTTAACTCTTATTCGGGGGAAGTCAGAAAAACTCGAAGCTCTGAGACTAGCTGTATTTGCCAGTTTGTGTCCAATCTGTTTGCTGAATAAATGTACTGCATTGGAACATGGCCTGAGAGTGCTGTTTTCTTGTTGTCATAGTTACACTGAGCTTCTTGCAGGTGCACCCTTTGGCAGTGTGCTCAGCAACTGCAGAAAAATATTTCATGAGTGTACACCACTTTTTCTAGACATTATTTTATAGATTACTATGACTAGTCAAAAATTACATGATTTTAACACTTTCTACACTACACCCATTAATGTGGTTAAGGTGAACTGAGTTCCAAACAATGTGCCCATGGAATCATGCAGTCATTCCCTGCTCCCTGCTCCCTGCTCCCTGCAAGCCAGTAGGATGGCTGCAGCCTATGTGATTCTGAAGCAATGCAGTGTCTCCTTGCTCCATACTAGCTAGCAGGATAGCTCCAGGCCATGTGATCCTAAATGAAAGCAGCCATTCCCTGCTCCCTGCTAGCTAGCTGAATGGCTTCAGGCCATGTGTCTCCGAAGGAATGCGGCCATGTCTTGCTCCCTGCTACCTATCTGGATGGCTTCAGGCCATATGATCCTGAAGGAATGCAGCTATTCCCTGCTCCCTGCTACTTAGCCAGATGGCTTCAGGATATGTGTCCCTGAAAGAATGCAGCCATTCCCTGTTCCTTGCTACCTAGCTAGATGGCTTCAGGCCTCATGTCCCTGAAGGAATACATCCACTCGCTTCTCCCTGCTACCTAGAAGGATGACTCCAAGCCAAGTGATTCAGAAGGAATGCAGCCACTTTCTGCTCTCTGCTAGCTAGCAGAGTAGGCTTGTCTTCCTGTCTACTTGAAGTAAGAATGACTTGTGCTTTTCTGTGAATGATCAGTCTGAGAAGTTAGATGTTTTTATGAGTTAAAGAGTAAGTACAGCCGTGGGCAAAGTAATGTTGGGGACACTTTGTGAAGCTATTTACAAAGTGAATTTCCCTGACTTTGACTGCCCCTACTCCCAAAATGCAAGGTCTGATTTGTTGTACTTGTCTTGATGGCCCTGTTTTGTGGTACTTCTTTCTTCCTTTCTGTAATGGTGATCAATCTGTGTTTTAGACTTGTGGATTGTTCACCTTTTATAATTACCATGTTTCGTAGACTTCTATTTTTTCATTGTGCATGATTGTATTCTGCAATCACGTCATGTACTCTGTTTTTATTATTTGGTTTTATTGCACTTTACAATAAAAAGATTAGCTGCAAAAAAGACCTCCAATCTACATTTCCTTTGATACCATCACTGCTCCATCTTAGTCCCTTTTTATCTTTTTGCCTCGCTGTTATTAGCTTTTGACTGCAATTTGTCATTCTATGATGTAACTTCTCCAAAACTGAAGTTCTTCTCTACAGTAAAACTGTTGTCCTCAAGCATATCTATTCTACCTCCATCTCCTTAATTCAAATATTTAATTTGCAGCCATAGTCAGAAACTTAAATATTGAAACTTATCCTAACAGGCTTTTCAGTAGAGATGTAGTGAAGTCAAATGTCATCAGCAAAGTCGATGCAAAGTTGTGAAACTTCGACTTTGAGAAGATTATAAGTTCCTATTGTCATCATCAACTCTGACTTTGCAATTTTGTTTTCAGGTGAAGTGGCACTTTTTTTCCCCAAGAAAGTCGGGCACTTTGTGGGAAATGTGACACTTCTCCTAGCAAAAAAAGTTGCAAAGTCGGCACTTCACACCTTGCAAAATTGGGCAACTTCACGAAGTTCTGCTAAGGCGCAGTTTTCTCATTTTTACACATCTCTGCTTTTTAGTACTTCCATCTCCCTTCTCTAAAACTGACTACTTCCACCTCCAAAATATCCATCGTAGCCAAGACACTACAGCTGGTGAAACTCTTCTACATGGCTTTTTCTTGCTTTGCCTTGATCTTTAGTAACTTTCTCCTATTTAGTTTCCCAAACTTTCCCCTTCAGAAATCTCTGTGCATGCACAATGCTACCACTGCCTAGCTCCTAACACACACCAGGAAAGATAAGCAGATCCCACCCAATCTCAAAAACTTAAACTGACTCCTTGTCTCGTTCTATATTCAACATAAGCTTGCCCTTATTTATCTGAATTATAAAAAGGTCTGAGAAATAGGACATCTTTTTGACTGTAAGCATTCTATCAGCATTATGTTAATCTCTGATTACATACTGTATACATAGAGATCCTATAGATACAAGCTAGATGGGACATCACATGGAGTGCTAGAGGGTTTCATGCCGCCATCTGCAAGTGGCCTTTACTCTATCAGGATAATAAGCAAATGAGTGAAGGAGTTATGGGATGCCCCCTCTAGTTTTTATATACAGTCTCTATGAATGTATTCTGTATATGGACATACATGCTGTATGAACATATGAATGTGCCAGCAGATAAAGGCCTTATGGTCTATCTAGTCTGCTCAAATCTGCAGTTCCCACTTCATGTACAGAGGGAACTGCTGTCATATTCCCCTTGACTCCTGCCTAATACCACCTCCCCCTCTCTCCCTCCCCATCTCCCCTCTCCTCTCTAACTGCAACTTTCACTCTCACCATGTCCCAACACAGTGGGTGGGTATTAATTATTGCTGTTATATTTTATTGTAATGTCATCCTGAGCCTCCGGGGAAGGGTGCTACATATAAATAAAGACTATTACTACTACTACTATTACTACTACTACTACTACTACTACCAGCCTCTCTTGAATCTGTCCACCGATTTTAGGGATACCACCATCTCTAGCAACTTATTAAACTTGGCCACCACCCTCTTAGTGAAAAATGCCTTCTCTTCTCCCTTCTGAACCTTCCACTCACCAGCTTCAGGCTATTGCCCTCAGTGGTCTTGTTTCCACTAAGGGTGTGGAGGCCCTTGGACCTCACCCTTAGATTTCATAGAAACTGATGACAGATAAGGTCTGCTTGGCCCATCCAGTCTGCTCTTTTTCACTGTGATTGCTTTTGCTGCAGAGCTTTCTAGGTCTATGGCATTTTCTATTCCACCCCTTTCCTGTCCCTTATGATTCCCTTTTGCCTATACCAGGCTTTTTTGAATCCCATCACTGTTTTTGCCCCCACTACCTCCACTGGAAGGCTGTTCCAATCATTCACTACTTTTTCTGTGAAGAATTATTTCCTCACATCTGTCCTGAACCTATCCCCCTCCAGCTTCAATATCATGAACCTTTGTTCTAGAGCACCCTTTCCTATGAAAAATATCTCTCACCTGTACCATATTCACCCCTGTGAGGTATGTAAAGGTCTCAATCATATCCCCCTTCTCCCTCCTCTCCTTCAGGGAGTACATGTTTAGTTCCTTTAGCCTCTCCTCGTAGGGCTTTTGATACAGACCCTGGACCATCTTGGTAGCCCTCCTCTGGACAGTCTCTACTCTCTCTATGTCTTTTCTGAGATGTGGTTTCCAGAGCAGGACACAGTACACCAGGTGGGGTCTTGCCAGTGATCCATATAAGGGCAACACCACCTCCTTCTTCCAGCTGGTGATACCCCTACCCATACCCCTTATCATACCACTTACTCTCCCAATCGCTTTGTCACATTGTCTGGCCCTGTTCAGGTCATTTGATATGAGTACCCCAGGTCCCTTTCCTGTTTGTTTATTGCAAGTACCTTTCCCCCCATTTTGTACTCCACTCTTGGGTTTTTGTGACCCAAGTGCATTATTTTGCACTTTTTCATTAAATCTTAGCTGGAAAACATTTGACTACTCCTTCAGCCATTTTAAATCTCTTTCCATCCTTTTCACACCCTGGAGTGTCCACTCTGTTGCAGATTTTGGTGTCACCTGCAAAGGGGCAGACGTTCCCTTCCAGTTGCTTGGCTATGTCACTAATGAAGACATAAAGGAGGATTGGCCCCAGTACTGATCCTTGGGGTACCTCAGTGGTCACTCTCCCCTCCTCTGAGTGAACTCCATTTACCACCACCCTCTGCCTCCTATTCCCCTAATCAATTTCATACCCAGGTTGCCACCTTATTGCCCACCCCCTTGCTACTGAACTTATTTACCAGCCTCCTATGAGGTATGGTGTGAAAGGACTTGATGAAGACCAGGTAGGTAGGCCTCTTCCACCACCCCTCCCTAATCCAACACCTTGGTTACCCATTCAAAAAAATCTATAAGATTTGTTTGGCATGACCTCCCCTCTGTGAAGCCATGCTGCCTCAGGTCCTGCAGTCTGTTGGATTCCAGGTGTTCCATGATCCTTTCCTTTAATAGTGTTTCCATCAATTTCCTTACTACAGGAGTCAGACTGACAGGCCTGTAATTTCCTGTCACCTCCTAGCTACCACTTTTATGACGTGGGACTATATCCCCTCTTCTCCAGTCCTTTGGCATCCTGTTTATACTTCTAAGGTTTTTTGGGCTGGCAGTATAGCCTAGAGGTTAGAGGAATGAGGTGTGAATGAGCTTGGAACATCCAGCAGACCAGACCTGAGTTTGATTCCCACAACCTCCACTTGCATACTGTGTGACTCTGAGCAAGTCACTTAACTGCCCAGTGCTCCCAGGTCACCCCTGAAAACAGGCACTTGTGCCTAGTGGGCCTTACCTGGTTACCAAAGACTAAAAAAAAAAAAAAGTACTTGAAGGTCTCAATCATGTCCCCCCTCTCCCTTCTGTCCCCAGGAGAGTACATGTTGAGCCCCCTGAGCCTCTCCTCATAGATGATGCCTTGCTGACCTAGGATCATCTTGATTGTCCTTCTTTGAACCATTTCCAGCAGGTTGGTATCCTTCTTGAGAGAAGGGCATCAATACTGCACACAGTACTCTAGCTGCAGTCTCACTAGAGACCTGTACAATGGCAAAATTACCCCCACCTTACTGCTGGTGAGTCCCCTGGCTATGCAGCCCAGCACCCAATTTGCTTTGTCCACAGCAGCCTTTCTGTCTTGTGAGAAGTGTTTCAGGTCACTCCTGATTATTGCACCCAGGTCCCTTTCATCCTCTGACCTGGTTACCTGCACAACACCTTATGAGTATTTGGTCCCTGGGTTTTTTGCCCATCAAGTGCATAAATTTACACTTTCCAGTGTTGAACCCCAGTTACTAAATGCCACACCACTTCTCTAGCCTAGCCAGGTCTTCCCTGAGTTCCTGTCTCCCTTCCTTTGTGTCCACCTTCCCAGAGAGCTTTGTGTCATCCAAGGATGGGCATACAGTATCTTGCCCCTGATCCCACCTGTGATGTCACTTATAAATATGTTAAACAGCACCTGATCAAACACAGAGCCCAGTGGGACCCACTGGTCACAGGCCTAGCTTTTAAGAATCCCTCATCCCATTACTACCTTTTGGCTTCTGTCTGTTACAACTTCTGACCCACACAACAGTATCAGCCCCCACTCCTAGGTGTTGTAGCTTCACTGGGGCTTCTCTTGTGAGATACAGAGTTGAAAGCCCTGCTGAAGTTCAGGAATGGGATAACAAATGTTTGGCCCTTGTCCACTGTCCTGGTGACCTGGTCAAAGAAATCAGTTAGGTTCATCTGGCAGTACCTCCTCAACACAAATCCATGCTGCCTCATATCCTGGATCCCATTATCCTCTACAAAGCTCTCCAGTCTCTCCTTCAGACGTCCATCAGCATGCTCACTATTTAGGTCAGGCTGACTGTCTTATAGTTCCCTGCTTCATACTTTGGCCCACTTTTGTGGAGAGGCACTAGGTCAGGCTGACTGTCTTATAGTTCCCTGCTTCATACTTTGGCCCACTTTTGTGGAGAGGCACCACATGTGTAGTTATCCACTCCCAGGGCATGATCCCTGACTCCCCAGAGGTGTTAAACAGGCCTGCCAGGGGATCTGCCAGAGCCTCCACCATTGCCCTTAGGACCGTTGGGTACAGTCTATCTGGCCCTAGGGATTTATCCACCTTCAGGTCCCTTAGGCCCTTAAGTACCCTGTGAGCATGAATGATACCATCTGTGACTTCCTCCCTCCCCATCCCCACCCCCCTGTTGTCTTGGGGTACTGGTGTGTCCTTTTCTCTAGCGAAGACTAAACAGAAGTACAGTACTTGTCATGTACCTCCACTTTCTCTTTGCTAACCTCTGCTAACCACATTCCTTTTTAACCTGTTTCATCCCTGGTATTCCTTTTCTGCTTCATATATTGGAAAAAGGCCTTCTCCCCTGTTTTTAGCCCCTTTGCTAGCAGCAGTTCCTTTGTAGCATTTGCCACCCTAACTGTTCTGCTCACCTCTCTTGACTTAGAAGAGTAATCCACTCTATTCGCTTCCTTCTGAATACATTTGTACTTTTGGAAGGCTGTATGTATTTAGAGCCTAATCCTGTGCTGAAAAAGGTACAGTACTATTTAAAATGAGCATTTGTCAATGTCGAATGTTTGCTTGCTGGCATTGGTATTGGTAGTGTAGGAGTTACAGAGCTGCATAATAGGAATGGCAGTGAAGTACTGAACTGAAGCCAACCCCACCACCACCCTGCAGAGACTGACAGGCATTGGGGTGTGCCTTTGGGTCGTCAGGCAAAATGGCCACACCATTTCACCACACCCCACCCTGCAGACACCGACAAGTGTCACGGTGTGCCTTGGGGTCTTTGGTCCTTATGTGCACCCCATTCCATCAGGAAAAATGGTGAGATGCATGCGGTATAGGAGAATAGGGTGAACTTTGGGGCCGAAGAGTAAAGGGCACACCTCGATGCCTCTCACTGGCTGCAGAGTGTGGAATGGTATGAACATTACAGGCGAGAATCCCAAGTCACACTTCTGATGCCTGTCATTCTCTACTGGGTGGGGCGTTATGGTCAGAAACCCTAATGCCTCAGCCATTCATTGGTATTTTCACTCCAAATTTTCAACATGTTTTTTTTGTGACCCCCCCCCCCCATGAACAGTGGCAATATCAGTTTGTTAGCTGAAAGCTGCTTTTGCACAGCGACTACGGCATTTAGCACCACAGGTGCAAAAACACAATCCGAACAGGATGTGAAAAATAACAGCTGTACTGTTCACGGGGAGGTGTAAAAAATGGCAATGTTGAAAATCTGCAGTGAAAATATTTAAAAAACTGGTGAAGTCATGAGTGTGCATAGAAACTGTGCAATGCACACCCGTAATGTAATTAGTTTGGGGATTTTTTACAGCAGATTATCAACACAGGCATTTTGGGACCTCCGATCATGAACAGTGTCACTGTGATTTTCTTTATCTGTCCTGAACAATGATTTCCCACAGCGACCACGCATTTCTGAGCTGAAAGTGTGAAAACACATTTTGGCCACGTTGTGAAAAATGACAGCTGTACTATTCATAAGGAAGTGTGGAAAATTGCCACTGGTGAAAATCTGCACTGAAAATATTACAAATTCATGAACTTATGTGGGTGCGTGGAAACTACGCAATGCTCACTCATAACACAGTCATTTTATGGACTTTTGTCGCCAAATTTTCAACATAGTCATTTTAAGACCTCTGCTCATGAACAGTGTCACTGTGATTTTCTTAGTCTGTCCCAAACATTGCTTTCACACACCAACTGCACCATTGTGCGCTACATGTGCGGAAACACATTTTGGATAAGATGTGAAAAATGGCAGCTGTACTGCTCATAAGGAAGTGTAATAAAATGGCAATGTTGAAAATCTGGCATGCAAATATTGAAAATTCGCAAACTTGCAAGCGTGCGTAGGAACTGCGCAACGTGCACTCCTAAAACAGTCATTTTTGGGAATTTGTTCACCAAATTTTCAACATAGCCATTTTAAGACCTCTGCTCATGAACAGTGTCACTGTGATTTTCTTAATGTGTCCCATACATTGATTTCGCACACCGACTGTGCCATTGTGCGCTACTTGAGCGGAAACACAATTTGGATGAGATGTGAAAAATGACAGCTGTACTGCTCATAAGGAGGTGTAGTAAAATGGCAAAGTTGAAAATCTGGAGTGCAAATATTAAAAATTTCTTGAACTTACGAGTGTGCATAGGAACTGCACAATGCACGCTCATAAAACAGTCATTTTTAGGAATTTTTTCTCCAAATTTGCAACATAGGCTTTTTGAGAGTCCACCTTATGAACACTGCCACTGTCATTTCATTAATCAGTCCCAAAAGGTGATTCTGTGCAGTGACTTAGAAATCACCCTTGAACCCAATTAACACCATGACAGTTCAAGAATTCATGAGGAGGGGTCCCAAAACCCCAAGTTGAAATTTGGTGTCCAATCAAAAAATGCCTGAGATATCATTAAGTTGAAAAAACATATTTATTGCATTATACAGCTTACCGGCATTTCCTCAGTTCGTGGCCGGCTTTGAAGAGTGCAGATGTGTTCCCAGTCTACCGAAGATCATTGTGCCAAGCTTCAGAGGTAAGTATGGGGTGAGGGGGGGAGGTGTGGGAAGGCAGGGTGCGCAGTGGGTGGGCACGTGTGGGCAGGGAGACCACCAAGGCAACGTTTTTTTGTTTACAGGTTTTGTTTTCTTTAGGAAGATGATGCTGGACATTTGCCACGCTGGGGTGGGCTCCCAGCGTGGCAGCTGGATGGCTGTTTGGGGGGCCTGGAGCCGATGGGGGATTGGGCAACCCCATTGGCCATACGGACTTGAGACACTCTGGGGTGGGCTCCCAGCATGGCAGCTGGAAGACTGTTTGGGGGGGGCCTGGAGCTGATGGGAGTTGGGCACTCCCACCGGCCATAACAATTTTGCCAACTGGGGTGGGATCCAGTGTGGCACCTGAAAGCTTATTTTGGGGTGGGAGGCTTGGAAGCTGGCGAGTTGGGCATCCCCATCAGCCATACAGTATGTGCATGAGGGGGACGCATGAACACACAATATGCGTGCGTCCGTGTAGAGGGGGGAGCGCTGCTCACTGAAGCGGAGCTCTCCCTTTCAACTGTACGGCACTGAATTTTCAACTGCTGTCATAGACAGCTGCAGCATTCATTGGGGAACTGCGGCTGAGCCTGCAAACACACTGACTGAATTGGAATACAGGTGCCACACCTCCAAAAACTCAGATGATGACACTATGTTTCTTGCACATGCATGCAAGCAAACATAAAAAAAGGCACGTCCAGGGGTTGAGTTAATGGTTAGTTAAATCCCACCTAGAAGAATGTGGTACTCAGCTATACCTTGCAACACATTACGTCCCTTAAGGGTGATTAGAAGACTATTAAAGGGACACTGTCAACCATTTTAGACCTCAGTGTGTCTTCAGTTTAAAAATACATTTGACGATAGCTCACATTCTATAGAATTTGCTGATGTAGCTGATCAGTTTGATTCTGATTCCTTTTTCTTTTTAAAAGTGAAAAATAGACAGACAGCCATACTGGTGTTGCCACATGAAAACATATTTGTTTACAGTCCTTGATCAACTCCCACTGCATCTCTCCTGGTCTTGGAAACACCCCTAACATAGTCAATCCACTCATAATGCAGTCGGTAGAGAGGAGAAAATTGCACAGTGAGTGTCTGCACTGTTTTAGGGTGTTCATACTGTTCAGGAAGTAAGCAACAGGAATAGAGGCATGGTATAATTACACCATTAGCATGCATTCCTGTATTACTATGACAGTAGAAAAATAATTAGCAACATCAACAAACTTCGACATGGCAAGCAATCATAAAATACGGATTTTCAACTCAAAATAATATGATGCAAAAAAAAACCAACACGTGATAAAATACATTACAATGTATGGTGGAACGCTGTTGAGCATGGAAATCCATGTTCAGAACAGAGTTGTTCTGTTTTGGCTATGTCATGATGTTGTTATGCTGCACTGGGTACATCACCAGTGCAGCATAACAACATCGAACGTAGTCAAGCATGCGAGATAAAGGGGCAGGCAGAGAGAGAACATACAGAAGTTACCAGCGCCAGAGCAATGCGCCACAGTAAAGAAGTTAAAAAGTATTTGGGGGACATTGTCTGCCAGGAATAAGTGCCGATGCACTACAAAAGATTGTGTATGAGCATTTTTACCACTTGTACACAGACAAGGTTATTTTCTGATCTCGTGGTTTCCGTGGTAATGAGACCTTTCGAGCTGCGCTCTCGAGATCTATTGTCACCACGGAAACCACTCGATCAGAAAATAACCTTCTTGTGTATGAGTGCTCATGCACAGTCCTCTTTGTGGAGATTAAACAGACTACATGCTGTACATGCCCAGATTTCTAATTGAACTGGATGGCTCAATGGATTGGTTATGGGTTAAGGAGGCTTTCTCCTCTAGGCCACTTGTTCAAATCCAGCCAATGTTGACACTGGCCAAAAACCATTATTACCTGAGGGTTGTTCAGTGGCCTATTTGAAATGAGTTGTGGCAGTTGCAGCCCTGTTCCCAATGAGCAGGAGTCCACTTCATAAAACTACCAACACCACTGGTACTAACTGGCAACCTCGCTAGCAGTCTCACATGAAAGGCCAGTGATTGCATGGCCATGGAGTCTGAACTTACCTCTCATCTCTCACCTACTGTACAAGGTGGTCCTTCCATGGTCGGGCTGAGGGAGATAGTTGGGACAGTATGGGGAAGTGTGCACTGTGATCACCCATGCTGTTCCTGTCAGAGTGTTAAACAGATGACTTTAGTTTCCAATGCTGCTATCTGGCATGTTTCACAGGCACTAAAATTTACACACACACTCACACACAAAAAAAGACTTTGTGTAACAAGTAGTAGCCACCAGGGCCCTTGGGGTCCACCCCTATCAACCCTCCAAGGGGACTGTCCTAGGTTGCCTAAAGTTGTGTTACACTGGGTACTCAGTCCTAAATGTGGCATGGTGCCTTCACCGTGGGTAGCAATATGGGACTGCAAACAGAACAGATACTGCTTCTAGTGTATCTGGAGCTCATGGTACTTTAACAGAATGCCAAAACAAAAACTTGGCCCAATGGTTTGCACCCAAATCCATAATTAAGTGCCGGTTTAGTCCCCTGCAGCACCTGTGGAGTGTATATCTTCAATAAATTATCTTTTCACTTTTTCATCCTGAGTCAGATCATGACTCGTTCATTAGTAAGCCTGTTTTGAGCCTGTTTTTTGTTTGGTGTACCAATATGGAATACCTGGATGCTAAGGCTAATACTCTCCAGAAAATACATAACCATCCCACACAAGCAAGTGACACTGTAACAGCAATAACAACCACCAAACCAAGAAATGCAGTTCAAACTGGAAAGAATGTGTTTATTTAAAAAAAACAAAACACTAGTTTCTTCCAACCATTTCCAAAAAATAATATTTTATGATATTTTATAAAGCTTTAAATGATATTTTGGAAGCGGCAACATTTGTACTGTTAATGATAGAAACTTTTTTTTAATGAAAGCTTAGAGTCACATCAACATGTATAGATCCTATGTTTACAGTTCTCCTGTGTTGCTACATGTCTGTACATGTTGATACTGTATGTTGTTACAAATAACAACATTTAAAACATTTAGTGAACTATTTCATGTTTTGTTTATTTAGGCTGTATATAGATAGTTGTGGCAATATCCCATTGTTATATCAACTTAGCTGACATGAAGCATTAATTTGAGGACAGAAAAATAAGTTTCTAAATTCTAGCCCTAGCAGTTCAAAAACTATCCCATTTTAAAGAAATTGTCTTTTAAAAGGTCTAACTCTGGAACTGTTGAGGCTAGAAATGGAATTTGTTATACATGAACACCTTAAATGCAGCCATTACCAATTAACTCAGTTGGTACTGTTTTTATTTGTCAGCACTATTATATATGTATTAGTATTGTTTCAACCTGTTTCTTCAGTATATTCACTGGAAGTTCACTAGAAAGTTATGAAGCTGAAAAGGCCGAACTCCATGAATAGCTCCATTTAAGACAATAGATAATATTCCACGTTGCCCCCGTTACTTATATAGCTGTCAAGATTTCTTTTAAATAATGCTTTGTTTCTACTTATTGCAACATTTTCCGGCAGTCGATTTCATAAGTTTGCTGATCTTACTGTATAGAAAAATTTCCATTTCTTAGATATGTACTTTTGTGGTTTAACCTGTAATGGGTGCCCTCCTCTACCAAAGTGATCAGATTTCTAATCAGTAGTCAATTCAGTCATTAAAGTAGGGTCATTTATATATTATCAATACATGTTTTTTAGTTGTGGCAAAGAAGGACAAATACATAGAGTCAATACTACTTTTTGAATTGATATACTGTATCAATATGTTTTTTTATCAACACATTAAACTTCAGAACAGTTTAGAAGAAAAATAAAAAATATTTTCCAATGTTTTCTGAATTTTGGTATTACAACATATCATTTAATTAGTGACTCTGTAGTTTTTTAATTTTTTATTTGCATTCATCTTCAGATCTTACTTGCATTGGGGGCTAGTCACAAATGGGCAGAAACTACTCACCAAAGGCACATATTCCACCAGCACAGCTTCACACCCTCAGGAGATCCATGCGAGGGCCGCATTCACTAACACCAGCCACAGCATGGCTCCCTTCTGCAGCCCTGCCCCCCGGCATACAGGATCCCTGGGGGTGGCCGGGTGTGGATCGATGAACCTGTGCAGTCAGCCAATCAGCTGCCCAACCTGGGTCCCAAAGGTAGATTACTTGCACCTGCAGGGTGTCATGTTGGCAGCTGGCATGCAGTGTGCCCACTGCACGGGGGGACTGTGCCTGGTTGGCTGTCCCCAGCCAACCACAAGTGCCTCGAAGGCTGTGGTGTCCATTTTTGGGGTCCACGGATCCCCACCAGCACTGCCGTGGATGGCGGTCACATCCCCAGGGGCAGTGTAACTGGCAGATTGGGTTTATGTCTCTCCCAAGTTTGTACTGGCCACCATGCACAGCACTCCTTGGTATCATGAATCGCACGTGGTGTTGGCGCTTACCCCACACCACCCTCTGGCCCATCCAGGCACATAGTTGCATGATTGACTGGGGGATTGGGTGCATAGGGGGGTGTATTTTATTTGCAAATCCTGAGTAGAAGTGCAGTGGCCACAGGCGGGTGTGGTGAGGTATGGGATGTGATACACACCGGATTTACATGGCACATACCCACAATGCACATTTATGAATAGCCCCATTATTAACATTTTGGTTTTCCCTCTAGCAGCACTAGTTCTTCTTCAGTTTCACAGGTTTCACTTGAAAAAACATGGGAAGATGAGAAATAATTTATTTAAAAGGTGAATGTATGGAGAAAACGACTAGCAGAAGGGAAAAGAAAGGAGCAAAGAGAAAGTAGTAACATTCTTATACTCTATATTACCAATAATACCTGACCATATTGGCAGCATTGGGATATACCCATCAGCCCAGGGGTCTTAATAAGGCTTGCTGCTGCAGACTTAGAAAATGGTGTTTGTTAAATTTAAAGTAAAACATTTAAAAATGAAAAAAACACATAAAAATTAGCAGTTTAATACAAAGGGTCATCTACTTGTAAAGAAGTCCCTCTACTGGTACACTTACCATTTCCAGTAGAAGTAGTATACAAGAGCAACTGTGGTACAATAGGATCAACATCAGCAGATACAAATTACAATGGTACAATACAATAGGATCAAAATCATCAGTTTCCCATTACAATACAATACATTGCAGTATTTACATTTGTCAAAAAAGTAAAAAAAAAAAAATTTTCTACTGTTTTTTTTTGCTAATCATAAAAAATATGGTAGCTATAAATAAAACAACACTCATATTGTAGATATCTTTGTGCTAAACAAATTATTTGATCATAGTACTATGCTATCATTTTATGTTTTGAAGTTATTTGCATTTGAATATGGTTAGTACTGCTACTGAGCCAGAACAGTCTAAATAAGAATATTCAAACACTATAGTGAGGCTATAGTGAATGGTAGAAAATTGTTCTAGGTAAAAATTGATACCTAGAACAACATTGATGTGCTGCAGTAGTTACACTATTCATGTTTTAGAACATGGGCTAGAGATCATGAGCTCTCTGATTGGCTGAGAGCCATAGCAATGGGGTACATTAACTTTCCATATAGCCCACTGATAAACAAGTGCCAATTCGGGGTGCCCCATTACTTAGCATATACTAGGGCACCCCGAATGTTCAGTCTTGCCAACCGCCATTTTTTTCTGTCTCGCCTAGCGAGACTTGGCTCAGAAGACATTATCAAAATGACCCATAGTGCTGCAGTACACAGGAACACCAAACTAGAAGTTACACTTTTAAAATCAGCGTTGGGTTTTTACAAGGCTCTGTTTGAGACCGCAACTCCATTTGGTCACATACAGTGACACCCCCAAGCGAGTGAGTTGCTGGCCAGCCAAGCATCACCCCCTTCCCATTTTAATTTATGTTTAAATAGATTATTTAAAGTGTAGCCACACATGAATAAAGCAGACAACCTGACCTGCTTCATGTTTCCAGCAGTCTTCATTCAAAATGGCTGGTGTGTGCCTCTCCGTAGCAGGGAAACTCACTTGTGGTGCTTGCCCGTGCTGCCTGCCTTACACTTTCTCTCTCGCTTTACTGGACTGCAATATGTGATGTAGATGCCGCTCCATGTAACAACTGCTGCCAGGGTCCTCTGCAGGGATCGAATTCCAAATAAATATAAAGCTGCTGGGTATGTTTAATTTACAACACATTCAGCAAATGACCATTTCTCTTGATCGCGCTCGTTCCCAATAGCTGTACTCTTCCGACTCGGTGCTCCTTCCACCTGCTTCACTTGCTCCCTTGCTAATAATTAAAAATTACAAAAAAAAGCAAATCAAAAGAGCTTGAAAACTGCCTGTGTGTGTTGGGGGGGGGGGGTTAAACCATGACAATCAGCTCTAATTGTAATGCAGGCAGAGGAACCATTTAACTACAAAATACATGAATCAGCTTAGAGTTTTATCATTTCAACCTAAATATTTTTTTTTCAACATATGTAATACAGTGGTCCATTTTCTAAGCACAATAATAACCTCCAGGGTGAGCAGTATGGGCAATACCGGACCTTCCAGGGGCTATAAGGCCCTCTGCCTGCAGTGTCAGGCCTTATTACACCCCTGGGTGGTCCAGTATTGCCCAATACCACCCACCCTGTTGGGTATTATTGCTTGCATAGTGTATGGTGGAATGCTGTTATGCATGGAAATCCATGCCTGGAATATGCTTGTTCTGCTGCAGTAGTGATGTCATTATGTTGCTTTGCTGCAGTAGTGATGTCACTATTGCAACAGAACAACTTGGAATGCTGCCACATACTTGATTTCCCCTATTCAATAAATGCGGAAGTTATTGTTTATAAAACTTGAACTTGCAGAAACTTCTGAAGCACACCATGTCAATAATTTGAGCCTAACACCAACCCTCAAGTGCCCCCCAACCATCAGTTCACTGAAACAAACTGCAATGTCCAAAATAGGCATGCATGCCCATAGACTATATGGAATAGCAGATGGGCAACTCTATGCACAACCAGTGTGTTGTGCCCTTGGGGATATGATTCCCATGGACCTCTTGAGCTTCACTCTCGAGGTCACAGGGATTCAGAACACCTCAGTGGCACAACACACTGGTTGTGCATAGTTGCCCTTCCACTACCCTGTATGTTGTGCTGCACTAGCTACCTGCTGTAGCTACTGTAGCAGAAGAACTTGGAATGCTGTCTTGTGCCCCCCCCCGTCAGATTCAGAGGTCAGTGTAACTGATAGTGTTAACTATACACAGTGACTGTTAAGGAATACACATAATGCAACCACTACTAAGAATGTTAGCCATGGTATTATCTAAACAGTTGTCAGACAGTGAAAATTTCATTCTCAAGCAGGAAAACTAGAGGACAATCAAAAAGATGGAAAGTGGCCTTAGATTATTCAGAAGCTTCTTAGCTGACGCAGGTAAGTCAAGAAAAATCACAGACATACCTGTCAACAAGCTAAAGGCAAACTCAACAGACTGGAGCCTCTAGCATAAATAGATATAGACAAATTATATTCCACTGGTACACTGGGACTACAAAATAAAACTGTTCTACTAAATATGGTCTTTTTCAATAGTGACCTTTACTTTGCACTCTGTACCTCTGAGCAGCATGCACTAATGCAGGGGAGGGGGGATCTACAACTGCTATGCGACACCTACAGCCAACAGTTTCTTTTTTTTTCTCCTTTTCTTTTTTCTTTTCAAAAGTGTTTTATTGAGGATTACTTCGAATTTACATAAACATTAAAACATTATGAATGTTAATCTAGACATTTTCACTGTCACTATGACATAGATATATGTGGTGTTAAATAAACAGTTTACATAAAAAAGTAAAGTAACATTAAAGCAAATATTTATTATAGGAGTACCATAGGGTCAAGTGTTGGGAAAATATGTAATTTTTGTTAGAGGCAAAAGAAAGTTACTGCCATGCGTCAGGAGGGGGACTAACAGGACAAAGCCCCTGACATAAAGGAAAAAAACAACAATGTCTTTAATAAATTTGGTTGCTTTGTTTAGATTCCTGCCAGGAGTTTTAGCAAGTTTGAGAACAGGGTCCAAATTTGTTGAAATTGTATTCATTTGACTAACAGTTTGATAGTGGATCCATTCTAAATGATGAATTGATGTCATTGAATTCAGCCAGACTGCTTAAGCAGAAAGTCTCCAACTCCCCTAACCTTACAGCCTGGCTGAATTCGATATCAGTGTCAAGGTACACCTGTTTCTGCATGCAGAGTGGGGGTGGGGTGTTACAATTGGAAGCCATGGGTAGGGATGGGGTGATAGAGATGGGAAGCCTAATGTCCCCTCATGCCTGTTTCTGCATGTACAGTGAGAGTGGGGTCTTATGCTTGGGAACTCCAAGGTTGCATTTTCCTATTTGTAATGGTTCAACCCTAATGGTGCAAACACTAAGTTTTTTGCAATGAATTTCCTTATTTTGTCAGATAGTTTATTTGTAACCTTATTGGAGCTGGAAGAACTGACTCTTATTAAATAAGAACCAGAACACGGCAATGTTCTGATTTGTTCTGATTTGTTCTAATTAGTTCTGATTTATTGACAAATATTTGAAAAAGTTGACAAAATGCATAAAAGTGGCCGGAAAAAAGAAACCTTTATTTGGAATTTCTGGGACTGTTAAATATCTTGTGCCCCCCTCCCCTTGCAATTCTCTCTCTCTCTCTCTCTTTCTCTCTCTCCTCTGGATGGCATAAGTCATTTCCCAATTTGTGGTTCCTAATACTAATCCTAATAGTGGTGCAGGAACCAGAAACATGTCTGAGAGAGCACAGGGGCAGCATTCAGATGACTCTGTGGCAGGCAGTAGCAGTAGTAGCAAAGTATATAGCCCTGGTGCTGGCTTTCCTGCAGTTAAGTTTTTCTTTGCAGAATCTGTGGCAGACATGTTGATGGATGGTTCAATGTCAAGTGACACAGTGAGATGAAGCAGCAGCACCACCAGCAAACAAACAACTGTGGGCTTGGAGGCTGTTGGTGCTGAAGTGCAATTTGAAAGTGGTGCTGTTGGTGATAGTAGGTTGAAGGCAGAACAAGATAATGTGTGTCCATGTCCAGTGAGTGAGGGTGAGGTGGTGGTAACATGTGAAGCAACATGAGGACAAGAGTCATGAAGAGGAGGTGCATGTTACAGAGCTTGTAGCACTTGCTACTGAGGTAGACTGACTTCCTGAGGCTGATGAGACTGCTAGCTTTTTTCCAGACTATGATGTGGATGATGATGATGTGTCAGACAACATGGATCTTTCATGGGAGCCAGAAAAGAAAAGGACAAAACAGGGTGTTACAGAGCGTGTCTTTCCTGTTGCCTTAGCTGCTAAAACCACCAAGAAGAAGGTCACCCCAACAACTGTTTCTCCCATTTTTTTTCTACATTGCTCCAGTCACCCCACAACATAACAAAGAGCAAATCTTCTCCTTTGCTATCACAGTCACAGTCATCTTTGGATCAAGTAAATACAAGGACTCATAAAGCCCTAATGTGGGAATTTTATGTACTGGACCCATCTGATGAGACAGTGGCAATTTGCCAACTGTGTCAAACCCAAGTAAATTAGAGTAAGAAGGGTAGTCATCTCAGCACAGGTGGGCAACACACAAAACTTAAAAACAGGCACCCAATTTGGTGGCGTCAACACCAGAAGGCAGCCAGTGCCAGTGGTTCTGGTACATCCCAAGCAGAGGGCAATGTAAGCACAAAATACACCCAGCACCACTACAGGGGCATGGAGGTGCAGGTGAGGAGGAGAATGTTGCTGTTTTACTGGATGAGTAGAATTCTGGCAGTGGGCAAAGCAGTGGTCCTAGCATTCGGAGTACTACCCCAACCCAAAATGTGATTGCTACCCCACTAGGTATGAAAAACCAATAAGTCGCTGAGGTGTGTCTTGCATCGCCACAAGTCATGAGCACCATTGGCAGCCTCCAGGCAAGGAGCACCTCCTTACTGGCACAATGATGAGGGAAGCTGTTTGGCACACCACCAGGTGCATTGCTGATGGCAGCAATATCAAGAAAAGTTCAGCCGACGCTGCCTTCCATTTTGGATAGGCAAACAAAATTCATGCCTAATCATGGTACAGCATGGGATTGAATGCAGCATTATGCAGAAATGATTGCTCTGGATTAGTTGCCATACTTTTTTGTAGAGAATGTGTGATTTAGGCTGTTTGTGGCCCGTGCTTCACCGAAATGGCAAGTGCCATCACATACATACTTTTCAAAGCATGCCATCCCTGTACAGTACTGCATGTGATATGGTACATCATTTATTTATTTGAATTTTGATGATCAGGTAAGCACACTGAGACATGCATGTCTCCTTTTCAGGGGTGACCCGTGGAAACACATTCCAGTAAAAGCTTCACAGAGCAATGTTTACAGAGAAGTCAGCAAGACAGATGATTACATTGAGCAGCTTTACAGTAACTACATTGATTACACATTAGCTGTTACAGTAACAGACATAAAGTAGAGCAGGTATACAGTAACTAACCAGATTATTCAGAAGCTGTAGGAGAACATGGTAAGCAGCTTATTATCACATGTTCAGCGTAGTTACCCAGATGTAGAAAAAATAAATAGACTCAATATGTACAAATATACAAGTAGGCTGTGAGGGTGTGGGATGAGAGGGAGTAAAGGAAGTGAAAGAGAAAGGGTGGGATAGTGAGTGAAAGAGAGGACAGGATAATGAGTAAGAGAGTGAAGCGAGTGAGAGAGCGAAGAGAGTGAAGAGAGTGAAGAGAATGAGAGAGTGAAGGGGTGAGAGGATGAGAGAGTGATAGAGTGAAAGAGTGAGAGAGTGAGTAAGTGAGTAGGGTAATGAGTTAAGGAGGAGGAATAGAAATGGTGGTAAATCAGCTGAAAAGGGGGGTCCATATGGATGGTGTGCCTAAAAGCATTTGCAAGTTGGAGGAGGAAAGATTTTTTTTTTTAAGTACTTTTTAAATAGGGGAAGAGATTTACAGGAAAGTAACTGCTGAGGAAGATTATTCCATCTGTGGGGTACTAAGAAGGAGAAGGATCACCTACCTATGACTAAGCGCGTTTTGGGAAGAACAAGTATTGGATGGTGGGAGGAACACAGGGTCCTTGAGTAGGATTTTAATACAAGTAGGTTTGAGAGGACAGGTGGGGAGGGGAGGAGGATAAGTTTGAGCACGGTGCAGTGTACACGGAAGTCAAGCTTAGCCTCGAAGGACAGCCAGCCTAGGGCATGCAGCACATTGCAATGATGCAGTTGAGCAGGTGCATTTACTGTGAAACGGGCTATTCTGTGGTATGCTTCTGTTACTTTGTACAGGACAGTTTGTTTAGCTGAGAAGAGTAGGGGGGCTCCGAAGAAAAGTCCTGGGAGTAGAGTGGCTGAGGCAACTGGTCTTCAGGATTGGAGGATCGGATAAGGTGCAGTGCAGTACAGTAGGCCTAACTTTTGGTGGTGACTTTTATTACTCTGTCATGTGTTTCCAAAGTAAGATGTTTGTCCAGAGTTATTCCTAAGTATTTAAAGGCCCTGCAGCATTCCTCAGCACAGTATGTCCATCTGAGCATGGACATGTGGACCAGCTGGAAAACATCTGGTAGCTCTTACCTGTGCATTACAGCACACTGAGCACAGGTACCTGGGGTATCAGCTGATTGGGGCAGAGGTGAGAATTGCCCTAGGACAAACTGTGGTGGTAGCAACATGCCTGGTGTAAGGCAACATGCATCACTGACCATGAAGCGTATCCCCAGGTCACACACTGGAGAAAAGATGCTGGAAGTAGTACTAACCAAGATTGATCAGTGGCTCCACCCCCATGCACTGAAAGCTGGAATCATTGCCAGTGATAATGGCTCAAATGTGCAGAAATGCATCACCGATGGGGGATTTGTCAGGGTGCCATGCCTGGCACATTGCCTAAACCTTGTGGTGCAAGCTCTCCTTAACCATCAGGATATAAAAGAAGTTTTGTCTCTTGCACGATGTATCTGTGCCCACTTTGCACGTTCAGTAAAAGCACATGACCATCTCTATGATCTGCAGGTAAAGAACAAGCTGCCTCAGCACCGTTTAAAGTTTGACATTGTCACCCACTGGAACGCCACCTTATACATGGTGGAGTGTCCATACCAGCAGTACAAGGCTATATCTGAGTATCTGCTAATTCTTGCAAGTTGTGACAACAGTGAGGCATCCATGTGTCTCACAACAGAGCAGTGACGCATAATGGATGGGCTTATCTTGATTCTGAAACCCTTCAAGCATGCAACACAGGCAGTGAGTGGGGACACTACCTGCATCAGTGAGTCCATTCCTCTTCTATGGGTGCTGAGGCAGACACTGCTGAATGCGCAGCAACAGCTGGAGGCAGGTGGTGACTGAGCCATTTATTTATTTCAATTTAGGATTAATACCTTTGAGTCAAAGACTCATTTTCAAAGGTCAGGGACTGAGTCTCTGCTGGGTAGTACAGGGGGCAAGTGGGGGGTTGGGCATGGACAACTGCCAGAGTGGTAGGCTGAGCTCACAAGTGCTGGCCAGGAGTGAGAATGGGGGCAGCCCAAGGTAGGCATTGTCAGATGTTCACGATGTAGTTGATGGACTGGGTGATCTTGGGGGGTGGGGAGGTTGACAGTTTATTGTAGTGTAGACTATGCAAGGTAGGTATTTTGTGGGTAGGGGGATTTGTTGAAGAGAACAGGGGGGGAGAGTGCAGGGGGCAGTTGTTGGGTGGTTAGAGCCAAGGGGTGGGTGGGATAGCCTAGGGGCCCTGAGTAGGGGCTAAGTGCGGCAGACATAGAAACATAGAAACATAGACTTTAATGGCAGATAAGGACCGCTTGGCCCATCTAGTCTGCCCATGTCCCTACCTACAGGATAAGCTGCAGATCCTATTTAACCAACAGCCTATTTCTTCCAACCCCCCACAAAAATTGCCTTATGTCTGTCCCATGCATTCTTGAATTCTTCACAGTTTTAGACCCCACAACCTCCTCAGGAAGGCTGTTCCATGCGTTCACCACCCTTTCTGTGAAAAAATACTTCCTCACATTGCCCTTGAGCCATCCCCCCTCTATCTTCAAATTGTGTCCCCTTGTTCTCGCACAACTCTTTTTCTGAAAGATGCTACCCTCTTGGACTTTGTTGATTCCACTGAGGTACTTAAAAGTTTCTATCATGTCCCCCCTCTCCCTCCTTTCCTCAAGGGTATACATATTAAGCTCCTTTAGTCTCTCCTCGTATGGCTTCTCTTGCAGACCCTGCACCATTTTGCTTGCCCTCCTCTGGACTGCCTCCATCCTGTCTATGTCCTTGCAGAGATGGGGTCTCCAGAACTGGGCGCAGTACTCCAGATGGGGTCTCACATGCGGGTACATGGGGATAACAACTTCTTGTTTTCTGCTGGTGATGCCTCTCCCTATACATCCTAGTATCCCCCGCCCTCCCTACTGCCTTCTCACATTGCTTGCCAACCTTAAGGTCATCTGATATGATTACCCCCAGGTCCCTTTCCATTTTTGTTGTTGTTACTACCTCCCCTCCATTGCATAATCTTCCTCTGGGTTTTTGTTTCCCAGGTGCATTATTTTGTACTTCTTTGCATTGAATCCAAGCTGCCATACTTCTGAACATTCCTCCAACCTTGCCAAGTCCCTTCTCATCCTTTCCATGCCTCCTTGTGTATCAGCCCTGTTGCAGATCTTTGTGTCATCTGCAAAGAGGCATACTTTTCCTTTCAGTCCCTCTGCAATGTCACTTATAAAGACAACTATTATTTTTAGTTCTAGCTGGGAATGAAGCCCAATTTGCTCATTAATGGAACACATGCAGTCCACACTAGACTCCAGCACCCACATAATGTATATTATGTAGTCTGAGGAGTTTGGAATTGCAACAGTGCTTGACCTACATTATAAATGTGAGCTGGCAGCCATACTACAAGGTGGCCATCATGAGTTGCAGTGACTGACAGAACTACTTACTTAGAGGGTACGTAGTGCACAGTTACTACTACAGGCACAGGGGCAAAGAAAGATGATGGTACTGCACAGCAATCCAGTGTTACTGCCATCCACTTCTCTTCATCCGAGCCAGGGTGTCAAACTGCAGAAAAGCAATGCAAGGTAAAGGAACCTATACTGAATCCCAATTGGGCCACCCACAGTCAGTTGGGAGTTGCAGACATGGAGGAAATTGAGGAAGAGGAGGAGGAGGAGGATCACACTGCACATCTTTGACTGGCAAAACGCAAAGTAGATGCATATTTCACAGATACAAAGAACCTCACCATTGTAGATGAGCCACTACTATACTGGGACACTAAGGTCAATGACTAGCAAACACTAACAGCAGTTGCCCTGAAATATCTTAGCTGCCCATCCTCCAGCGCCAGTGTTGAGCAGGTGTTCAGTTCAATGGGTGCCATTGTGCATCAAAGGCACACAAATCTATCTCCTAAAAATGTTGGCACGCTGACATTTATCAAAATGAATGAGGCTCACATACCCTCAAAAACAGTATTGTCCATGGTAACAGCACCAGTTGACAGTGATAATGATGATGATGATGAGGAAAGTGCTGTATGCAGATCGGGACATACCTCATCATTATCTTGCAATATTGAAGTGGATGAAGCAGTGATGGACAGGGAGTTCCCATATGGTGACACTTCCAGTATTGAAGACTGTGAGGGATGATTCATGGAGGACATGGAAGAATAACGAACTCTGTTATATTTATTTTCTCCTTCTCCCTCCATGTCCCCCTCCACACCCATCCACAACCATGTACTCCTGGATGTCAACTTAATAACAAAAAATTATAATGTATCACATTCAGTGCTGAGATATACTGTATATCAACAACTATTAATTAGTGCTGCTTCTTAATTGAGTCAAATTGAACAGCTGTAAACAATGCACTATGCCACTTATGAATTACTGAACAGAACACCCACTCTAGCCAGCAAGAAACACCACAGCCATGCAGCACTGACCTCAACACCTCACCCTTCTCCTCCTCCTCCTATTATCTCAGGTGCACTGTAGATGCTTTGGATCCTCCTCTAACACAGGCCGAAACATTATGGCACAGCACTTCCACCACCATTGGTATCGGTAATCGATATGTAGTAGGCAGCAGATTGTGATAAAGAGAACAACCTCCTCTGTACTCCCTGGACTGCTTCAGCTATGCCCTCCTCCTCCTTACAATCACATCAAGTAAGAAACAACATTGGCTTGGCTACCACTTCCACCACCATAATGACTGATGATTCAGTGCCACCAATGTGAAACAGAATCGCCTCCTGTACTTCCTCAAAAACTCTCCTCATGACAGATTAATCTTGGTCCTCCTCTTCCATCAAGCCACTGACTGAAATCTGCAAGACATCATCATGCGAGTGTAACCACACTGCATCAAGGACTTTCTTCATCTGCTGTTGGTGAGACACCTGCACTGTTTTTCAGACACTGCAGCACTTCTATAAGCCTACTAGAGGCAGAAAATCAGACCATGATTGATGAAACTCATTGCAGCATTAAAATGTTTTCCTGTAATATCTTCTTCATGAAGGTTTTGCAGGTTCTACTACAGAACACAGACACTAAAACAAAATTGCACAGCCAGCAGTAGTACTCTAACGTTACTGTGATTTAAAGTTTTTCCTTTACTATAATTTCCTCTCCTTTCTTTTGCTTTCCTTTACTTTTCTTTCCTTGACTTTCATTCACAAAAATCCTTTCTTGTTTTCCAGGTGCTCTCTGTGGACTGACATCATTTGCTTGGTGAATCATCAAGCACATCGCTGCAACAAATTCAGGAATGAGGAATACCTGTAAAGATAAGGAAGAACGGCAGAGTCAGTGATTAAGAAATTAAATTAACTTGTCAGTTTTGGTACAGAAACAAGCTGACTCACCACGCCTTAAAAAAGGAAAATACTTACCACCGTGGTTGAACAATGTTGTGTATGAGTCAGACAACAGCATCTATGTTGTATCTATCCAGCAGTATGAAGTCATATGTACAAATAACTGAAAATCGATGAGAGAGAATTACAAATATATTAGACTTTGAACAGTAGCAATAATCCCCCTCCATTACAATGAAAAGAAAAGAAAGGTACTTACCTGTGCAGTATATATATATGCCATCATGAATCCAGGACCACACCGAGCAAGAGGCCGTTTCTCTGACTTTGGAACAACAGCAGCACACAGCACCATCAAAGCACCCTCTCCATGAGGCAATAGTTTTTCCCTTGTAAGCTTCACATATGCTTTGCACCACCATCTCTGGTGTGTGCGGCAACAGTAGTTGACTGAAAAGATGCATTTTCTCTCTGGGGACACAACTTCACATATCTGGCAAAGTGCTGGTGGTCGTGACGAGGGAAGCAGACCTCAAAATGCTTAGTATGGTAAATATGTTTATGTTCTCTTGCAAGCTTCACATATGCTTGTCACCACCTTCTCTGGTGTCTGTGACAACGGTATTTGACTGAAAAGATGTATTTTCTCTCTGGGGACACAACTTCAAATTTCTGTCAAAGTGCTGGTGGTGGTGGTGGTGGAGTAGCAGGCCCAAAAATGCATAGTACGACAAACATAGAAACATAGAACATAGAATTTGATGGCAGATAAGGACCGCTTGGCCCACCCAGTCTGCCCATTTCCCTACCTACTGGATAAGCTGCAGATCCTAGTTAACCAGCAGCCTACTTCTTCCTACCTCCACCCTCTAGAATGGCCTTATGACTGTCCCATGCATGCTTGAATTCCACCACTGTTTTTGACTCCACAACCTACTCTGGAAGGCCGTTCCATGCATCCACAACCCTCTCTGTGAAAAAATACTTCCTTAAATTACCTCTGAGCCGCCACCCCCATTATCTTCAAATTGTGCCCCCTTGTTCTTGCACACCGCTTTTTTTGAAAGATGCTACCCTCTTGGACTTTGTTGATTCCCTTGAGGTACTTGAATGTTTCTATCATGTCCCCCCTCTCCCTCCTTTCCTCGAGGCTATACATATTAAGCTCCTTTAGTCTCTCTTCATATGTCTTCCAGTGCAGACCCTGAAACATTTTAGTTGCTCTCCTCTGGACAGCTTCCATCCTGTCTATGTCTTTGTGGAGATTGGGTCTCCAGAACTGCACGCAGTACTCTTGATGGGGTCTGACCAGCTGTCTGTACAGAGAGATAATAACTTCTTGTTTTCTACTGGTGATGCCTCTCCCTATGCATCCCAGTATCTCCCCAGCCCTCCTTGCTGCCCTCTCACGTTGCTTGCCCACCTTTAGGTCATCTGATATGAACACCGCCAGATCCCTTTCCATTTTTGGTTTTGTTAGTATCTCACCCCCCATTGTGTACTCTTCCCCTGGGTTTTTGTTTCCCAGGTGTATTACCTTGCACTTCTTAGCATTGAATCTAAGCTGCCATACATTTGACCATTCCTCTAACCTTGCCAAGTCCCTTCTCATCCTTTCCACCCCACCTTGGACATCAACTCTGTTGCAGATCTTTTTGTCATCAGCAAAGAGACATACTTTTCCTTCCAGTCCCTCTGCAATGTCACTTATAAAGACATTGAAGAGGACTGGTCCTAATATTGAACCCTGCGGTACCCCACTAGTAACCCTCCTTTCTTCTGAGTGGACTCCATTTACTATTACCCTCTGTGTCCTATTCTACAGCCAATTCTTTATCCAAGCTGTCATCTTGGGACCCACTCCCAGGCTGGCTAACTTGTATATTAATCTTTTGTGTGGGACTGTGTCAAATGCCTTGCTAAAGTCTAGGTAGGCCATATCCACAGCCCCTCCCTGATCTACTACTTTGGTCACCCAGTCAAAGAAATCTATCAGATTTGTCTGGCATGACCTTCCCACTGTGAATCCATGCTGCCTAGGGTCCTGTGCCCCTCTGGCCTCTAGATACTCGACAATTCTTTCCTTCAGAAGTGATTCCATCATTTTCCCTATCACTGAGGTTAAACTAACAGGTCTGTAGTTTCCTGCTTCTGCCTTGCTCCCACTTTTATGAAGGGGAATCACATCTGCCCTCCTCCAGTCCTCGGGTACCACCCCATCCTCCCATGATTTGTTAAAGAGGGTAGTCAGTGGTGTCACTAGTTCTACCCTTAGTTCTTTTAGAATTCTGGGATGAATCCCATCAGGCCCCGTTGCTTTGTCCATCTTCAGTTTTAAGAGTTCTTTCATAACCCTTTCTTCTGTAAATGGGCTGGTATCAACTTCTGTATCCAGAGTGTTTCTACTGTTTGTTTTAGGTACCTCCCCCTCTTCATTTGTAAATACTGAGCAAAAATATTTGTTTAGTATCTCTGCCTTTTCACAGCCTCCTTCTGCCCACTGTCCCTCCCCTTTATTAAGCCTCACTATCCCTCCCTTGGTCTTCCTTCGCTCCCTGATGTACCTATAAAAGGTTTTATCCCCCTACTTAACTGAGTTGGTTATCTTTTCCTCGGTTTGGGCCTTTGCTGTTCTGACTGCCTGCCTTCCTTTTACTTTAACTGATACAGTTCTCTGTCCTGCTCCTTCTGCGATTCCTTGTACTTCCTGAATGCTTTCTTTTTCTCTTGAACCTTCACTGCCACTTCCTTTGAGAACCATAGTGGTTTCTTACATTGTTTTGTTTTGTTTATTTGCTTCACACAAAGGCTCATTACCTCTGTGATGGCAGTTTTTATTATTCCCCACTGTTCTTCCACCCCTCCTTCGTGCCCATTTGCTAGTGCATTTGTTAGGCACTCACCAATTTTGTCAAAGTCAGCCCTCCTAAAGTCCAGTACTTTTGCCTTTGTATGGCTTGACTCTATTGCTGTGTTTATTGTGAACCATACTGTGCAATGGTCGCTAGTTCCCATATGGCTACCCACTTCTACATCTGTGATCCTCTCTCCATCTCCATTTGAGAGAACCAGGTCTAAGATTGCTCCCTCTCGAGTGGGCTCCAATACTAGTTGTCTAAGGCATGCCCCCTGTAGGGCATCTAGAATAACCCCACTCTTCGAAGTGGCTGCTGCAACTGCACTCCAGTTAACATCTGGCATATTCAGATCACCCATCAGCAATATCTCCCCTTTTTCTGCCATTCTAAGTATACTTTCTATCATTTCCTTGTCCATTTCCTCCCCTGAGAAGAGGTCTGTACTCTAACCCTGTGTGGATTGTGGTGCCATTGCTGGTCTCAAATTTACCCACAGTGCTTCTTCTCCTCCTGTTTACCCTTTTGTTATGTTGCTTTTATTACTTCCTTATGTAAAGACTACTCCTCCTCCTCTTTACCCTCCTGTCCCTCCTGTAGATAGTGTATCCTGGTATGTTTACGTCCCAGTCATGGTTTTGTGTGTACCATGTTTCTGTGACTGCCACAATATCCAGATGTTCCTCCTCCATCAAGGCCACTAATTCAGGAAGCTTGTTACCCAGACTACAGGCATTGGTACTCATTACTCTCCATTTTTTCATGGCTTTACCTTCTGTTGCAACATCCCCCACTGACCTTTCTACCTCAGTCTTTTTCTCATTTAGTACCCTGTTTTGTAGGGAGAGGCTGGGATTTTCCTGCTGCTTATCAGTGCCTCCCTCTTTGACTAGTTTAAAAGCTTGCCAATGAAGCATTTAAACCGATTGCTCAAAAGACTTGTTCCCTTCCTGAACAGATGCAGACCATTCTGCCAGTATAGGCTGGTGTCCCTCCAGGTGGAACCCCAGTCCCCAATGAAGCCAAACCCCTGTGCTACACACCATTTTTTCAACCATTCATTAAACTGCATGGTGAAAATTACCCTCACCTCCCCCATGCCATTGACAGGCAGCACCTCTGAGAAGGATACTGTGTGTGCTACTTGTCTTAGGTCCCTCCCCAACTCTACAAAGTCCTCCTGCACTGCTCTAATGTCATGATGAGCCAAGTCATCTGTCCCTAGGTGGACAATGACATCCAGCTCAGACTCCCGTGCAGCTGTTCTCGTGATCCTGAGGATGCACTTCCTGTCCCTCCAAGCCATGGCACCAGGCAGGCAACTTACTTCAGTTTTTCCTTTTCCCCCTAGTTCTATCCCCCTAATAATTGAGTCCAGACAGTAGTGTGGTGGGTAGGTAACTGGCTGGGTGGCAGGACACAGAGGGTGGTGGTAAATTGCTGTCACTCCACAGAGGGAAGAGTGACCAGTGGGGTACCACAGGGATCAGTGCTGGGACCGGTCCTATTCAACATCTTCATCAGTGACATGGCGCAGGACCTAGAAGGCAGAATTTCACTTTTCGCTGATGACACAAAGCTCTATAACAGAGTAGACACACCAGAGGTGTATATAGAATGAGAAGGGACCTGCAGAAACTTGAAGAATGGTCAGGGGTTTGGCAGTTGAAATTCAATGCAAAGAAGTGCAAGATAATGCATATGGGGCACAAAACCCTGGCACAATATATCACTTGGGGGTGAGGATATAGCATGCACCAAGCAGGAAAGGGATCTTGGGGTTATCATCTCAGATGACCTCAAGGTAGGAAACAGTGTGACAAGGCAGCAGGTAAAGCAAATAGGATGCTGGGATGTATAGGCAGGGGCATCACCAGCAGGAAAAGGGAGGTCATAATTCCACTATACAAGACACTAGTGAGGCCCCACCTGGAGTACAGTGTATGGTTCTGGAGACCATACCTATGTAAGGACATAGACAGGGTAGAGAAGGTTCAGAGGAGGGCAACAAAGATGGTGCATGGATTGCATCACAAGTCCTATGAAGACAGGTTGAAGGAACTGAACATGTACTCCTGGAGGAGAGAAGGAGAGAGGGATATAATAGAGACATACAAGTATCTTACAGGGAGGAACAGGGTGCAGGAAAACACTATTTTTAAGCGAAAAGATGTTCCAGGACTAGAGGCATGGGATGAAGTTGGAGGAGGATGATTCAGAGGAAACATAAGAAAGAATTTCTTCACAGAACAGGTGGTGGACAAGTGGAAGACCCTGCCAGAGGAAGTGGTGGGGGCTGAAACAATCACGGGATTTAAGAATGCATAGGATAGACATAAAGGAATTCTGGAGGTCAGGGGTAAGGGGCAACAGACTTCTAGGAAAACAAACTGAACTTACAAGCTCAAATGGGCAGACTGGGTGGGCCATAGGCCCTTATCTGCCGACACTGTCTATGTATCTATGTTTATGTTCTCTTGCGAGCTTCACATATGCTTTGCACCACCTTCTCAGGTGTGCGGCAACAGTATTTAACTAAAAAGATGCATTTTCTCTCTGGGTACACAACTTCACATTTCTGGTAAAGTGCTGGTGATGATGGTGGTAGTGGTGGTTGTGGTTGTGGTGGCGGGATACCAGGCCCAAAAATACTTAGTATGATAAATATGTTTATGTTCTCTTGCAAGTTTCACATATGCTTTGCATCGTATTCTCTGGTGTATGTGGCAACAGTACTTGACTGAAAAGATTCATTTTCTCTCTGCTGACACAACTTCACATTTCTGGCAAACGCAGTAAACATATTAAGTGCTTAAAACAGATTTATGTTTAACTTCTCAGTAGAATAGCTCATGTTTGTGTTATCGTTTGCACTTCTTTGGTGGTTAGTGGTTGCACATAACACAACTACCAGATACACACCATAACATACCATGGGGACACAGTTTATG
Source organism: Neoceratodus forsteri (assembly GCA_016271365.2). Classification (NCBI taxonomy): domain Eukaryota; kingdom Metazoa; phylum Chordata; order Ceratodontiformes; family Ceratodontidae; genus Neoceratodus; species Neoceratodus forsteri. Next base: position 165,362,433 of record CM028131.1, read on the forward strand.
TAATGTGGCAAATGCTTGACATTTGTGGGTAGAAGTAGTGAGTACACATCATGAACCAGTGAGAAAAATGAAAGGAAGGAATGTGGTTCATCATGTGTAAAAAGGATTAAAGAAATAACATAACTGGTGAAGCAAAGGACATCCACACGAATGAAACAATACTAATAAGCATTTGTCAATGCCGAATGTTGTTGCATTGGCATTAGTATTACCAGAGCTAGAGAAGCATAATAGTAATGGCAGTGAAGTATTGAAGTGACGCCAACTCCACCCCCACCCTGTAGAGTGACAGGCAATGGGGTGTGCATTTCGGTTGTCATCTCTAACGCTCATGCCATTGTACCTCACCCTAACCTGTAGACACTGACAAGTGTCGTGGTGTGCTTTGTGGTCTTTTGGCATTATACTTACCCCATTCCATAAGGAAATATGCTGAGGTGGGTGCAGTATAGGAGAATGGGGTGACCTTTGTGGCCTAACAGTGTGAGGCACACCAGGATGCCTGTCATTAGCTACAGGGTGGGGGTGGGGGTGGAATAGCATGAGAATTACAGCCAATGATCCCAAGTCATACCCCTGATGCCTGTCAGTCTGTACAGGGTGGGGTGTTACAGTTGGAAACCCTAACACTGTAAGTATGTGTTAGTATTTTCAATTCCAATTTTCAGCATGGGCTGTTTGTGAGGCCAACTCATGAAAAGCGGCACAGTCAGTTTGTTAGCTGAAAGGTGGTTTTGCACAGCAGCTACAGTATGCCATTTTGTGACACAGGGATGAAAACACATTTTGGACAGGATATGGAAAATAACAACTGTATTGTTCATGAGGAGGCGTAAAAAAATGGCAACGTTGAAAATCTGGAGTGAAAATATGAAAAATTGGTGAAGTCATGAGCATGCATAGAAACTGTGCAACACACGTCCATAACCCAATTATTTTTGGGAGTTTGTTAGCTACATTTTCAACATAGGCATTTTGGAACCTCCCCTCATGAATAGTGGCACTGTGATTTTGTTAATCTGTCCCAAAAGTTGATTTCCCACAGCATCCATGCCATTGTGCGCCACATGTGTGGAAACACATTTTGGGAAGGATGTGAAAAATGACAGCTGTACTGTTCATAAGGAGGTGTGAAAAAATGCCAGTGTTGAAAATTTGGCATGAAAATATTGCAAATTTGCGAAGTTACAAGGGTGCATGGAAACTGTGCAACACAAGCTTGTAACACAGTAATTTTATGGATGTTTAGCACCAAATTTTCCACATAAGCATTTTAGGACCTCTTCTCATGAACAGTGTCACTGTCAATTTCTCAAACTGTCCAGAAAACTGATTTTGCACAGTGACCACACTATTCTGCGTCTGACATGCAAAAACACATTTCGGTCAGGATATGTAAAATGACAGCTGTACTGTTCATAAGGAGGTGTAGGAAAATGCCAATTTTGAAAATCTGGAGTGAAAATATTACAAATTCACGAAGTTACGTGCTTGTGTGGAAACTGCGCAACGCACGCTTGTAAAACAGCCATTTTTTGGATTTTTCTCACCAAATTTGCAACATAGGCTTTTTGTGATCCCCCCATGAACAGTGTCACTGTCATTTCATTAATTGGTCCCAAAAGATGATTCCATGCAGTGACTGAGAAATCACCTTTCAGGGCCGAGTAACGCTGTGACAGTGCTGGAATTCATGAGGAGGGGTCCCAAAAACCCCATGTTGAAAATTTGGTGCCAAAATTCCAAAAAATGCCTGAGGTGTGCATCAAAGTAGAAAAAAGTCTATTTATTCCATTATACAGCTTACCGGCATTTCCGCAGTTTGCGGTCGGTTTTGAAGAGTGCAGAATGCCCCCTGCATTCAAGATTGTCGCGCTTGGGGATCTTTGGAGGTAAGCATATGAGGGTGGGTGTGGAAAGGCAGGGTGTGCAGAGAGTGGGTGTATGTTGTGGGAGGGGCAGGGAGACCGTGAGGGATCATTTGTTTTACAGTTTACAACAAAAAAACCATAGCAGGATGTTTTTTTTTTGCAAGGGATTTGGCACACTGGGGTTGGCTCCCAGAGTGCCACCTAAGTGTTTTTGGGGGGGAATCTGTAGCTGATGGATGATTGGGCACCCCCGTCATCACATACTGAGGGGGGCAGAGACACGAGCCAAGGTGGATTGGGCACCCCCTCTGCATGCAACAAAAACAGGAGAGGAGACATTATGCCGACAGGGAGTGGGCTCCCCTGTTGGCACAATCAATGGGGACAGGGATAAATGCCAACGGGGATTGGGCCCCACGTCGGCAAAGAAAAACATTTGGGGGGAGCCTCATGATGCCGATGAAGAGTGGGCTCCCCCATCGGTATTGTGACAGGTGGTTTGCCTGCACGTCGGGAGGTGTGTTGTGGTCATGCTGCATGAGAGCTTCGCTCTCATTGCAACTGACCTTTTCTTTGTTCTCATGGCCACATTAGGGATGCGTGAAGTCAACGTCTGCTGCTGGCTGATTGGGTAATGAGGGATGCGCCTTCTGATGTGTGTCCTGCAATTGCCCAACAGTGACTGTCTCCAAATCTGTTACTACCACAAGATGTTGGCTGCACATAAAAAGGAGGACAGAGAAAACAGACCTTAAAATAACAGACCTTTTTTTTTACTTTTTATATTTTTGGGGTGTTTTTTATTTTTAATGGGGGGGCTAGGGAGTGGCGAAATTAAGAACACAGATGATAGAATACCTACATATAAACTAAAATAAAACTTGAAACAGAATAACTCAGACCACCCCACCAGCACTGCCAGAAGATGAGCCATGCCCACCACCACCACCACCACCACCATATAACTCGGATAAGAGAGTGAGGATCCTCTCTTGGCTGGACATGACACTGTCAAATGGATCCATCACCTCCTGCTGGAAGGTGTTCAGTTCTTGGTGCAGATTATTTACCTCAGCCCACAAAACAATAAGATGGTCATTTGGGCTGGTGCCATGGGGTCATCACTGTCACTGTCATAACGGCGCTGCTGAGGTACACCAGGAGTACTGCTGTGGTTCACATCATGCCTGCCACACCATCGGTGACTCACTGCTGGTGCTGCAGCAACACTGCTGACTTCATGCTGCTCCACATTTCCCCCAGGGCCATCACCACCACCACCACTACGTGATGCAGCCACATCACGCTCTTTGGCCCTCCACGCAGTGAGGTGGTGGATGCAGAGGTGTGCCCTATGGCCACCGGTCCCAAGACAGCTCCCTTTTTTGCCACACCTCACACACCACTCACACACCTTGCAGATGGCCATTGTCTCATCTGCAGGGTGCATATAGAAGAAATCCCACACTACAGGATGCTGCAGGACTGGGGGAGCACCAGAAGAGGAGGTGGCAGTCTCCTGCTGGGGGTGGGGAACTTGTGGCTGCTGCTGCTGCTGTTGTTCCTGCTCTTGTGGTTTATCTTTTTCTTGCTGCTACTGTTGCTTTCCAGCAGCAGCACTCCCTTCCTGAGCTGGGGGGGGCACAGTCCCTTTTAAAAAAACACACCTGCTAAGGCATGGGTGCCTTACTAGTGCTTCAGCACCACCCGGTCTGGACTCAGCTGCCCCTCCATCACAAACAGAAATGTAAAGAAAATGAAAGAAAAAGACTGAAATAACTCATAAAAAAGAAGTATATGCTAAAAAAATTTACAAGATCAGAAACTACATGCACAGTAAAGAAAGATAAGGATTAAAACTAAAAAGGGAGTAAACATTTTCAACTCTCTAAATGAGAATATATAAAATTCTCTGTTTCCTAGCCTTGGCTCTGTGAGTCAATCACACTGTCTCCATTGTCCTTCAGCTACAACTGCTGAAATGAAAGTGAAACATTCACTTCCTGCCTGCCTGGAGTCTCCCATGTGACGTGCAGTAAGTGAATCATGTAACAAACCATGTTTTTCACTAACTTTGAAGTTACTAAAAAAGTTGAATTAGCCTTCAAATTTAACCGATGAAGTTTTGGCACCAGATTAAGACAATTATGTTCGAAGTTACTAAAAAAAGTTGAAGTTAACCGGTGAAGTTTCCTGGTGAAGTTTTAGCACCAGAGAAGTCATTTTCACAAAGGTTTTCGTGGGGCAAATTTGGTAACTTCGTGGGAGCTTCGCCGATGGATTTAAACCGTAACATTTCTACTTGTGAATTATGTTTTGTTTCTTTTAGTACAGAAATCTACTAGTGAGCCCTTTCAAGTGCAGCCATTTGGTAAAGGAAAAAGAAAAAAGGGGCTATTTTGTGTTGCATTGGTCACGCTGTATGTCCTGGGGCTAACGATATGCCTATTTTTGTTTGAACTGGGCCCATTCATGAGTTAGAGGAGGGTTTTGGGAGGTGGCCTGGTTTTTGTATGGAGCTTCAGCTCCACTACAATGTGAACATGCATGTGCGGCCATGCTGACTCCAGCTGTTTCCCTCACCTACTGACTGTCCCAGGGTTACAGGGTTTAGCAGATGTGCCCAATGGTGCTCTTCCACTCAGTCTTGACCCCACTAAGCAATCCTGAGGTGCTAAGGATGCAGGTCAGGTGTATGGTTCCAGCAGCTAGGATTAAGGAACCCAGGCTCAACTCTGACCTGGGACTCCTGATGGCTTCACCCAGTACTCTGCCAGTCCCAAACATATAGCAGTCCAGACATTAGAATACCAGAGGGTGAAGGAGGAGGTGAGGGTCTGGAGGAGGCAGAGCACAGGGGCCCATGATTTCACAAGGTAAGCCCACAGAAATGGGGTGGAGGGTTACATTAACAAAAAACAAACAAAAAAAAAGGTTCTTGTTTCCAGTAAGTTGCTTTAGGGGTTGGGTTGCCTTCATTTATCTTACCCTAGGGACATAAGTCATTTGGCTACACTTCAGGCCACACTACCACCTAGGGTTAGATAAACCGAAAGTAACCCAACCCCTGATTATGATTTAGGCACAGTTAACAAAGATTATGAGAGGTGAAAAAAATGATTAAATCATGCATGAAACCCTACACCATGTAAGCTCTCTGCAGAGTCTGCATGAGCAGGATCCACAAAAACACATACATATACTGCCAATCAGAATCAAGCATAAAGCAGCAGTATTTGTCTGCAACAATATAGTTTTTTCAACAATAATGTTTTTTTCTGGCAAAACATCAGTATAGCCATGTTTCCTTTTGTTTTCCAACTTTCCTAAACCAAAATATGGGATTTTGAAGTTTTTACAATTGCCCATTCACATGCCATGCCTGCCCCCCCCCCAAAAAAAAATAAGCATCTTGGTACAGTACTGTGCTGATCGCCAGCAGAAACACATGTTAACATCACCCTAAATATCCATAGTATGAAGCTAGTATATACATTCAACAGGTAACCTCAGCAGTAGAGATTTTTAAAAATTGTGAGTGATGGCCGTCATTAATGACGTGAATCATTATTACAAAGTAACTGAAAAGGCTGTTTTAAAAGTATCTGAGAAAACTAAAAATATACCAAGAATAAAATCTAAGGATGTCAGAAATACATTTTTGCTTAAAAACTATGTGGTCTATTCACAAATGCCTACATACCACATTTGTGTAGTGCGTAGGCCTGTCCACGACTGAATGCCAGGCAGTGGGGTCCAGCGGCCCCCCCCCAGCAGCATTCACAACAGGTGAATTTGTGCCTTGCACACTGGACCCCTGTCTGACCAAACAGGCAGTCTGGGGCATGTCAGGGGGTGTGCCTGCACTCTGTGCCATTCACTAAGGCATGGAGTTAGTACAGACAGCTGGGTGAGGGGGACACGAGTTATGTAGGGGTGACCCTGCTGTAACTGTTACATGTCCCCACTGATGACACCTGTCAGCACTGGTAGTGCATGGCGTTCCCCCAATGTGCTTCCCTAGCCCACCTAGCTCCATTGTGGGTCGGGGGGCAAAGATCCGGGCACTCATCCATACCTGCAGAATTCCAGGTATCTGCACCTGCCCAGTATTCCCTGCTTGCATGAAGCAGGGGATCCACTATGGGAACCAGGCTGGGTATAGTGGCAGCAATAAACACTGAGCAAGATCAAATTTAATGACAGGCAAATGACCTACCAGCTGGCATGTTAGCCAAACCTCTGCCCCAAACTGGGGAATGACTGCATCACACCCCGGAATGACCATCATTCCATTCTTGTTGGTCAGCATGGGCATTCCAGGGTTGGGTGAAGATGTTTCAGAGGGTGTGGTAAAATTCTGACTGGCAGCCCAGATTATAATAATTGTTACATCAGAAATGTTTTGCTTCCTGGAGCATTCCAGTTTTAAATCATTGTCACTAATGCACACAAGCTAGGAATGTTCCTTCTGCTGCCTTTCATGGTGCAGGAGCTTTGGGAATGTACCTATGCAGCATTCAAAAAAAGTGTCCCACATAGCATGTGGTTGCATGGTGGGAATTAGCGCTGTGCAAGGGCTGAATATTATTTTCTGAATACCACAAATAATGCGCTATCCAAATATTCAGGACTGAATACCAAATAGCCCACTATCTGAATGGTATTCGGTATTTGGCCGTGGATGTTAAAAAAAAAAACTCTTTTCCCCTCCTGGCCACCATCCAAGCCACCATCCTAGCTGCTTATAAAATTAAATCCCCCTTCACAGTGTCTAATTAAAAAAAAATGGCACTATTGGTTATTTTATTGTCTGCTCCACCAGGAGCTGACACTGACACTGGGTGTTTTCAAGTTAAAATGCATCTAATTCACCCACCTTAGCCCAAAGTCTCACAGTATTACTGAAATGTCCCCCTTCCCATTTGCCAAGACTGATGAACTGGAGAGGGGGGCTCAGGTCTCCTACTTCAATTCATGGCTAGCTCAGATGGACCCCTGTAGTGTGGAGTCCTCTCTTGACAGCTGCCACCTGCAACTTGCTCCCTAGTGCTACAGGCAGTGTTATAAGACAGTTAGCGGGAGGTGCACAATTGCGAGAGAGGGGATGGGTCAGTAGCGTCATATGAGAGTAACGTTTATTATGTTTTTTTAAAAAAAAGATGTTATATCTTGCTTTAGCTAAAAAACACATTATGAAGCTTTTAGCTCTGAAAACAGACCCCTTTTCTGATTTCAAATCTAAGTGCATAGCACAACCAATTATTTTAAACTTGTTACTGCCTCCAGTAGTATCTAGAATGCATTTTAGTATAGCAGAAGACAGCTGCTTCTTCATGCCTAACACAAGTAAAGAACAGTATCTTTTGTTATTCCTTTTTCTATGCTTTTTGGAAAAAAATATTTATATTGAGCTACTGTATAGCTGGTAAACACATCCTGTAACTTTTAACCCTCTAAATAGTAACTTTTCTGGTTACAAATCTAAGTTCATATTACAGCCCCCAGCACTATGTCCAGCATAGTTTACTAGATCAGAAGACAGCTGTTTCTTTAACCCTTTTCACTCAAAACACACGTACACATCATCCTGATGACCACAACATTCAAAATAAATACTGCAACCTAAGGTGTTAGAAAACAATAAAGAAACTGTTTATTTATGTCAGTCTTGATTATATGGAACACAGTGAAGTTCAGTTTACAGTGTGGAATTTGTTTTATTTATTGATTTATTTATTTATTGAAATGTTTCACCAGGAAGGCACACTGAACAAGTTGTTCATCTCCTGGTGCAACCTGGGGGGGGGAAGGGGTACTATAGGATGTGAAAATTAGACATACAGTTAACATTTATCATAACTGTGGAAAACATATACATTAGCATTTAAATTGGCACATACTGTACATTTTACATTTGTAGAGTGGCTTACAGAATTAGTATTTAACATGACTGAGAATTATACATACAGTAATATGTTTTGTCCAGACAGGGCAAGAAGTGCAAGTGTTCAGATACAAATGAACTAATACCTGTTTAAGTGCTGAGAAGTAAGGAGTCAGTGAAGGGGGGGATGAGGGAAGTGGACAGGGAAGACACGAACAGCCTAGAGCTAGCCCCCCCAGGATGTAGAGAACCCTGCCAGGGGCTGAAACACATTGGAGCTAGAAGGTAAAAAGAGGAGGGGAAGGATGGAGGGACAGTGACAGGAGAATGAAAGGGGGAAATAGACTTGGTAAGGGGAGTGTAGAATAGAAGGATGGGTGGTAGTGGTAGGGGGAGGAAAGAAACTTGCCTAATACTGGCTTCTCCAGGATGTTGAGAACCCTGCCAGAGGGCAGATTAAGGGAAGGCAAGAATTGGATAAGCAGTAGAGTGGCGATGGAGATGGGGGGGAAAGAGGCAATTGCCCAGTACTAGACCCCTCCAGAATGCTAAGAACCCTGTCAGGGGGCAAGACAAGCATGGGCAAATTGGAATGGGGGTAGAAGGGCAGCAGTAGAAACAAGGGGGAGGAGGAAAGTAGAAAGTGGGAGTGCTGGGTAGAAGGCTCAAGGAAGGAGAGTGGATTTAACAGGAGAATGTTGAGTGAGTAGCAGAGCAGGCATGAAGGGGAACTTAGTTAGAGAGGATTAAAACAGGAGCAGTTAACAGAAAGAAAGTTATGTAAGGCCAGAGGCTAGGGAGTGAGGGGAGGAGGAATACTGTATTTGTGGGGGAGGGAGTTCCAGATTTTAGTGAAACAATGGATAAAGCCTGATTGACTGATAAAGATGGTATAACTGGGGACCAGCAGAATACAACTGTCGGAGGATCTGAGGGCGTGGGAGGGAGGAGGGGGAGAAGAGAGGGAGCATGAGAGGTAGGGAGGACATTTTCCTAGTCAAAGTTTAGAAGTGAGTTTGGCACAATGGACAAGGCATCTTTTAGCAAGCAGGGGAAAGGACAAGGCATGGTATATGTCACAATGATGAGTGCAAGGTGGAGCATCAAGGGCAAAGCAACAGAAGGAGTTAAAGAGAGAGTCCAATCTGGTTAAGGAGGATTTGGAAGAGGCACCATAGACTACATCACAGTAGTCAAAAATTGGAGGATCATCTTCTGCACAAGTTCACACCATGCCGTAGGAGGGATAAAACTGTGGTTTCTAAATAAGGCACCAAGCTTGGGGTGCAGTTTTTCAGAATTGCATCAATGTGGCCAGAGAAGCTGAGAAGTTGGTCCAGCCAGACTCCAAGTTATCTGAAAGAAGAGGTGTCCTCAATGATTGTCCCATCAAGGGTATGGCAAAAGATGATAAGGGGTGAAGCCTGGAGAGTCTCTGCCTAGTGACAAAGGTCATGGAGACTGTCTTTTCGGCAATTAGGAATAGTTGATGTGAGGCAAACCAGAGCTAAAACCTGGTGGAAGGCATGCAGAAGGGTGGTTGCTACATCGATGGGGCATTTGCCAGAGGTGAACATGACAATGTCATTGGCATACATATGGATAGAAGAGGAGGGGGAGCAGGCTGTTGGAAGGTCATTGAGGAAGATGGAGAAGAGAATGGGACCAAGCACAGAGCCCTGATGGGATCATGTGGCAATTGGGAGTGGGGAGAGATTGCATCCAGAATCTTGACTGATTGTATTCTGCCTATGAGGTAAGCTCTAAACCAGTTATGAGCAGTAGCAAACAGACCAGCAGTCGTAAGGGAGTCAAGAAGCAGAGCATGGGAGACTGTGCCGAAAGCCTTGGCGAGATCAACAAAAATAGCAGAGGTGATGAGGCCATTGTCCATCCCGGTAAGGATGGATTCAGTTAGCCTAAAGTGGGAGTTGATAGTGGAGTGGTTCTTCCAAAAACAAGACTGGAATGGAGTGAAGAAGGAAGAGTCACCAAGAAAGGAGGTTAGTTGAGAGAGGACCAGGTGTTCTTGCAGCTTGACAAGGGCAGGGAGGAGGGAGATTGGACAATAATTGGCAGGGGAGGAAGGGTCTCCACCATTTGGGAGGGGGAGCACCACTGCATGTTTCCAGGGTGAAGGGACAGAGGAGGTCTTAGAGGAGAGATTTAGAATTAGGGCAAGAGGAAAGGCAATAATAGAGGCTGAAAGGTATAGGAGTTTAGGGTCAAGGTCATCCAGTGTGGAGCCTTTGGAAGGGTTGAGAGAGAGGAGGGCAGTTAGTGTCTCCTCAGGAGTGACAGGAGTGAATGAGAAGGAAGGGAGGGCACAGGAGGGTTGAGTGATAGGAGTTGTAGGATGAGTGGAGGAGAGGACTGGGGGAGGGAGTTCAGAAAGGTTGAGGCATAGGAAGTGTAGTAGGAGTTAAACTCCTTAGCCTTGAAGTATAGATCAGACACTAACGTGTTGTTAATATTAAGCACAGTGGGTGGGGGGTGCAAAGGGGGTATAGAGAATGGACCACTTTCCATTATTTAGAGGGGGAATTGATGTTATTTAGGAAAGAGGATTTAAAATAGTCAGACTTGGCTAGCCTGGTAGCTTTTGTACAAGCATTTCTTAGCATGCGATATTTAGTATAGTTTGATGGGAGCTGGGAGGCCTTTTGGTTCCTCCAAGCTTTATCATGCTCCCTGAGGCAGGACATTAACTCAGGAGTGATCCAAGGATGATGGTTACCTCAAATTCTAGTGCGTTTAAAAGTGGCATAGGAATTCAATGTAGCTAGAAATTTAACCTTGAAGTAATCAATGGCTTGGTCGATGGATGAGGCAGAGGCAGTTGGGACCAGTCAGAGTTGGTTAATTCATTGAGGGGGGGTTAAGGTTTAGGGAGCTGAAGGACCGGAGCTGCAGGATTTTTTGTGTCAGTTTTGGTCTATGGACCTTCCTGACTAAGAATACTGGATGATGATAACTGAGGACATCCAGAAGGATGCCTGATTTAATGACTCAGTGTGGGTGTGAGGTGAGAGCCCAGTTTAATAGTGAGTGATTAAGGGTTTTATGATTTAGTCCGGTGGGTTCCTGAATGAGATGGGAGAGATTGAGGGCAGACATATCATTTAGTATCTTGGAGGTAGTTGGTGATAAGCAGTTTAGGTATACATTACCTAATGTGTATAACTCACCTTTGTATGAGAGGGATATTATAGAGGTAATGAAGTCTGTTGTGTCAGAGGGCTTGATACCAAGGTGACAGTAATAATAATAATAATAATAATAATAATAATTTTATTTATAAAGCACCTTTCAATGTGTCAAGGTGCTGAACAATTTTCAAACAATCCAAAACTCTTAATAAAAATCATAAAACATCCATAAAAATCAGCATATCATCCAAATATCATATATATAATAAAAAACAGACATTAATACAATAACTTAGCTACCTAAAAAGGCCATATTCCATAGGTATGTTTTCAAGTCTTTCTTGAATAACTCCACGGAGGTGCACTGCCGTAACCGGCATGGTAGAGAGTTCCAAAGAGTGGGTGCAGCATGTGAAAACACTCTGCTGCCAAAAGATTTTAAACTCACTCTTGGGATCTCTAACAACCCCATGTCGGCCGAGCGGAGTGATCGGTCAGGGCAGTAGGGAACCAGGAGGTCTTTCAGATAGGCTGGACCCTGGTCGTGAAGGGCTTTGAAATTCAATAGAATGACTTTAAAGGTGATCCGCCACCGCATAGGAAGCCAATGCAGTTCGTGCAGCACGGGAGTGATATGACAGGACCTACTTGTCCCAGTCAATACCCGGGCTGCAGGGTTCTGCACCAGCTGTAGGTGACGGATTTCAACCCCAGAAAGTCCAAAGTAAAGGACGTTGCAATAGTCCAAATGTGAAGATACAAAAGCACGGACCAAGGTAGGCAGGGAGTCGGATGGAACAAGGTGCCTAACCCTGGCAATGTTCCTAAGATGATAAAAGGAAGTCTTGACAACGGCTGACACCTGAGATTTAAGAGTCAGTCTGTCATCAAGAATAAACCCAAGGTTACGCACCCGTTCAGAGGACGGAAGAGATACACCGCCGAGAAAAATTCCAGATGGTGCACTAATACACAGCCTCTCAATCCGACCACCTGGGTCCACTACCAGAACCTCTGTTTTCTCCAAGTTCAACTTTAGCCAACTAGAATCCATCCAGTCTTGGATCTCCCCCAGAAAGTTATTAAACACCGAGAGAGCTCCATCCTGGTCAGGTGCAAAATACAGATAGAGCTGGGTATCATCTGCATAACAGTGAAACCTCAGCCCATATCGTCTTATGATACCTCCGAGGGGCAGCATATACAATGCAAACAACATGGGTGACAGCACAGATCCCTGAGGCACTCCACACAAGAAATTGGGTCAGAGAAAAAAATTCCCGACACAAGTCTTTGTGATCTCCCGGTGAGGAATGACGTGAACCATTGCAAAACGGTTCCAGACATTCCACAGATTTGCCCCAGATGAGCTAATAACACCATGTGGTCCACAGTGTCAAAGACTGCAGAGAGATCAAGAAGAACCAAGATAGAATGTCTCTTCTGATCCCTCACCATCAGAAGATCATTTAACACCCGAACCAGCGCAGTCTCGGTGCTATGTCTTTTCCGGAAGCCAGATTGGAAGGATTCGTAGACATTATGGATGGTTAAATGGTCATCCAATTGAACAGCTACGACCTTCTCAATAACCTTCCCAATAAAGGGGAGGTTAGAGATAAGTCGATAGTTTAAAAACAGTCTAGGTCCAAGGAAGCTTTCTTCAAAGAGTCACCACTGCCTCTTTCGAGAGCAGGGAAACTCACCTAACTCCAAGGAGCACCAGACTATTTGCGCCAGGATCGGACCGATGATATCAAAACAACCCAAAATAAGGGGAGTCAGTCTGGGATCCAAACCACAACTTGTGGGACATATAGTATGGACGATCCTCATGATGTCCACGAACTCAGGTCGACGAAAGGAACTCCAGGAGAAATGGGGCACTGTGATCCCATGCTGTCCAAAAGCATCACCCTTAGAGGATGCTGGACCCAGGTTTGCCCTGATGTCAGCCACTTTAGTTGCAAAGTATAGAGCGAGCTCATCGCACTCTACTTGCGAAAAAGCTTTCCGAACTTGCAGGCAGGCTGGGTTGCACAGTCTGTCTACCGTTCGGAACAGCTGAACCAGTTGATTCTGAGCAACTGCAATCTTCCTGGACAGGAATTCTGCCTTCTTATGGGTGATTGCAGATTGATAGCTAACATAATGTTCCATCAATCTAGAGTGGTCGGCATCAAGGGCAGACCTGCACCAGCAACGCTCTAACCTTCGCCCCTGTCTCTGCATCTCCCTCAAGGTCCCGTCAAACCACGGGGATCTAGGACGAAGGGATAGGGGGGGCTCATGAACAGGAGCAATAGAATCCAGGGCAGTTGTGATGGCCTTTATATAGGCCAGCACCAGTGCTTCTGGACTATTGCTCACCGACCCAAAGGATGATAAGTCAAGGACTGCCACTAGACCTTGTGGAGTAACATTCCGTAATGGGCGGTACCTGACCATCTCCACAGGGGCTGGTCTTCTCAGGGGGGTGCAAAAATTGAACCTCACGATGTAGTGATCAGACCAGGCGACTGGTTCCACCCCCATGTCGGATGCGTCGATCCCTAGAAGGGAGACTAAGTCTAAAGAGTGTCCAGATTTATGCGTAGCAGTGGAAACCACCTGTGTGAGGCCCAAAGCAGACATCAATTGGAGGAAGTGATTTCCAAAATTAGATAGTTCATCGTCGACCCAGGCGTTGAAATCACCCAGAACCATCAATCTGGGTGACTCAAACGACATGTCGACGAGGAAGTCTGCTACTTCCTGTGAGAAACGTCTCCCATCTCCGGGTGGACGGTAGATGAGCACGATTCGAACACCTACACCTGCTACGACTGTGCACTCGAAAGACCCAGCCTCACCTACTACTACATTCGTGAGACCCAATTCAGTCTTAAAACAGACTGCAACCCCCCTCACCCCTGCGGTCCAATCTCGGGCAGTGTATCACCAAGTACCCGGCCGGAGTCATGGCCTCCAATATAGGGCCAGAATTTTCATCCAGCCAGGTCTCTGTGATGCAAACCAGGTTGGCCGAACCAACAAGATCGGCAATAATGGCGGTCTTATTCCTAACAGACCTGGCATTGCATAACACCGTCCGGGTTGGACAAACTTTGAGGGTTGTCGAGCCTGTCTGCCTACTGAAATCAGTAGTGCCCTTGGGTATGGATACCAGACAAGGTAAACCTCGATCTGGATTCCATTTCGCCCCAGGGCGCCTTCTGGACCTACCAACCCCGATACGATGAACCCGCTCGTTCATCCTCCCCTGTTTTCCAACCCCCCCAGCCTCCCATGAACAATACCCAGTGCTCTGCAGCGCTGGTAGGTGTCAAAATGCAAAGGACGAGTAACAAAGGGGCAGAGGGCACAAAGGGAGGAGGATGAGTAGTGCACCGCCGTGGAGGCTGAAGGCCAGCACATGTTGATATTTAACTAAAATACACCAAAAACCCAAAACAACTAAATTAACAATCAACCAATGAATAAAACATAATAAATATAACCTTAAATAAAAAGAAAATAAATCTTCACCTGAGCTATTTCCCTACTCCCCGGATTGCTCTCACCACCGGGAAAAGAAGGAAGGCACTCTCACTGCCTAACCATCATAGAAATAACAGAGGACAAGAACTAAAACTCCTCCCAAGTTCTCTCACAACTGGGGATGATATTATTTGATCTTCCCACAGCCAGGAAGGAGACAGAATTTTAAATCAAAAATAAAAATAAAAGTAAAATAAATAAATAAACACATACAACTTAGGGACACAAAGTCCTCTCACCACCAAGTGTCCGAAAGCAATAATCAACAATCACTCAATACAGAGCTAAAATTTAACATAATTAAATAAAAAACCAAAAGTTCAGAGTTCCATTAATAAATCCACATCAGGCAGGGAACAGTTAAATGAAGCACAAAAAGGAGAAGACGACCAAAAAGTCACGAAGTTTAACCGAGGTGATTCAAGAATCCAGGAAACTGAATCCAGAAAAAGGTCAACCACTCTCATACCCCTTAACTCCCAAAAAGAGTGTCCTTTAGAAGGAGTCTAAGCCACCCTTACCAAAGAACCGTGAAAAGTACCACAATTGTAGCAATCCTCATGGTTCAAGGGAGTGGGATACTACAGCCAGCTCCCCGACTAAGAAAATACTCCAAACCCCCTGCAGCATAGCAAAGCCCCAAACAGACACCTACCGGGGTATTTAGTAACAGAGGGTGACACCAGACATTCCACAAGTGTGTTGATAGAAGACAGTCTCTAGTAAGATCACCAAACAAAATGAAAAACCTCGGAACTCTAAGTTTACGTGCTGTCCAATACTTTTGTTCCTTGACCTCCGCAGATCCAAAACACCCAAAAAAACAATATTTTGAGGAGAAAGAAAAGGAACAAACCCAGTCAATGACACTCCTGGAGTGAACCCACCACAAATCCACCACGGCGTTCTACGTAGCGGGGCTCTTCAAGCCCTATCCAAAATACAAACTCTTCTCTACCACGAAATTCGGCCAGGAAAGACTCGTGACTTGTGACTGAAGATCCTGACATCCTCAGGACAGAATAAAACTCCACATCCTTTCTGTTTTACTGAAAAGGTCCCAGAGCTATATATCCTCACATCCACACAGATAAAAACTCCTCGTTCCCCCCCGGGCTCTGCACTGAAGTCTAAAAGAGAATAAATAAAAGCAAAGAGCCCGACCGGCATCTCTCCACCGAATGAATCTTGCCACGACGACGAAAACCACCGCCAACCGTGGAGCTCAGAAACATATAATTGAACACTAAATCAACAAAAAAACTAGTAGCAAACTAAAAACTAAGAAAACTAAAGAATAAAAACGAGTTCAAAATGCAAACGAAAACGCAAATGACAGCAACGAGCCCAGCCTGGTGGCCATCTTCAATGAAGATATGGGAGGAGAAAGGCAAGGTAATATTTACAACTAGGGCTTCATATGTGGAGGATAAGGAGGATGAGAAGATGGTAGTGTACTGAAACATAGAAACATAGAGATGTAGAAGTTGATGGCAGATAAGGACCGCAAGGCCCATCCAGTATGCCCATTTCTTTTTCTGTGTTATAAATGTGCCATCAGCCTTTGCTCTGTCAATGGCCTATCTATTCATGCTCATCTGTATTGCTTTCTTGTGCTTATCCTATGCCTGTTTGAAACCCTGCACTGTATTTGTATCCACCACTTCCTGAGGTAGGCCATTCCATGTATCCATAACCCTTTCTGTGAAAAAGAACTTCCTCCCATTATCCCTTAATCGGCCTCCCTCTAATCTCATGCTGTGTCCTCTTGTCCTGCTAGTTTCCTTATATTGAAACATGTTAGACTCTTTCACCTTGTTAATGCCCTTAAGGTGTTTAAATGTTTCGACCATATCACTTCTCTCCCTCCTTTGCTCTAGGGTATACATATTGAGCTCCGTTAATCTGTCCTCATATGTTTTCTGATGCAGTCTCTGCACCATTTTGGTTGCCCTTCTCTGGACTGCCTCAATTTGGTTACTGTCCTTGTGAAGGTGTGGCCTCCAGTACTGCACACAGTACTCAAGATGGGGCCTAACCAGTGTCTTGCAAAGATGGAATATTACCTCCCCCTTTCGACTTGCGATATCCCTACTAATACACCCCAACACCCCCCCTAGCCTTACCTACTGCTTTAGTGGTCTGCGTGGATGATTTCAGGTCATCGATGATGATGATGATGATCAAGTCTCTTTCTTCCCTTGTGACTGGCAGAAACTCCCCTCCCAGCCTATAGGTGGCTTCAGGGTTCCTCTTCCCTATGTGCATGATCTTACACTTCTTTGCATTAAACCTCCGTTGCCACTCTTCAGACCATTTTGTCAGTTTATCCAGATCCCTTCTCATTCTACCCACCCCATCTGGGTCATCTACCGTGTTGCAGATCTTAGTGTCATCTGCAAACAGACAAACCTTACCCTCCAGTCCATCTTCTATGTCACTGATGAAGATATTGAAGAGGACTGGCCCCAGGACTGATCCCTGAGGTACCCCACTTGTGACCTGCATATCTTCTGACTGTATACCATTTACCACTACTCTCTGTTTTCTGCCCGTCAACCAGTTTGCCACCCAGTTGACCAACTTCTGACCCACCCTGAGCCTACCCAGTATATTAATCAATCTTCTGTGTGGAACAGTATCGAAACCTTTGCTGAAGTCAAGGTAGGCAACATCAACTGCTCCCCCTTGGTCCACCACTCTAGTTACCCAGTCAAAGAAATCTATGAGATTAGTTTGACAGGACTTTCCTTTTGTAAACCTATGCTGTCTTGGACCCTGTGCTCCTATGGATTCCAGGTGTTGCACTGTCCTTTCCTTAAGGAGTGCCTCCATAATCTTGTCCACTACTGAGGTAAGACTGACTGGTCTGTAGTTCCCCGCCTCCTCCCTGCTACCACTGTTGTGGAGTGGGATCACATGAGCCCTTCTCCAGTCTTCTGGGACCTCTCCTCTGCTCAGAGACTCACTAAATAGTTCTGATAATGGCTCTGCTAGTTCCACCCATAGCTCTGTTTGTACACTGGGATGTATGCCTTCAGGTCCCATTGTCTTGTCCACTCTGAGCTTGTTGAGCTCTTGTAGGACCCTTTCTTTTGTGAAGGGACTAGTGCACACCTCCCTCCTCCCTGTGTCCATGGTGCTGAGCTGTGGGCTCCACCCTACCTTCTCTTCAGTAAATACTGAGCAGAAGTATCTATTTAAGATAGATGTTTTTACATGTTCCTCCTCCTCACACACCCCATTGTCTTCTTTGATCTTAGCAATACCCCCTCTGGACTTTCTCCTTTCACTAATGTTGCTATGGAAAGTCTTGTCACCTTCTTTTACTGTTTGCGCTAGTGTTTCCTCGTTTTGGGACTTGTCCTGCCTTACTGTCTTCCTTGCTTCCCTTAGGGAAGTTTGGTATGCTTCCCTTTCTTCATCCCACTGCGTTCCTTCATTTTTTCTGAAGGCCAGCCTTTTGGCTCTGACCTTTTCTGCTACCGTTTTTAAGAACCAAAGTGGTTTCCTTCTTCTTATGCACTTCCTTTTCTCTCTAACACAATGGGATGTTGCTTCAAGTATTGCATCCTTAATGCTTGCCCACTTTGCCTGTACCCCCTCACCTGTATTTCTTTTTGCCAGGGCTAGCTTAACTCTATTGGTCATCTTATCAAAGTCAGCTCCTCTGAAGTCCCATATTTTTGCCGTGGAATAGGATGATTTAGTTCTAGTGGCCAAATTGAACCATACCATGTGATGGTCACTGGCCCCCAGGTGACTTTCTACCTGGAGATCTGTGATCCTTTCCCTGTTAGTCAGTACTAGAATTAGTATAGCCTTGTCTCTTGTGGGTTGTTGTACAAGTTGTTTGAGGCCCTCCCCCTGCAGGGAATCCACCATGTGTCTAGTTCTGGCAGATGTTCCAGCTGGTATTGACCAATCTGTATCTGGCATGTTGAAGTCTCCCATTATCAGAACCTCCCCTTTAGCTGTCATGTTTTGTATATCTTCTAACAGTAATGTGTCTATGTCCTCCCCCTGATCTGGGGGCCTATAGACAACCCCAGTTTGTATGGCTGTCCCATTTCCTGTTTTCAGGGTGACCCACAGTTCTTCTGGCTCCTTATGTGTATTCTGAATTTCTGTAGCTTTGATATTTTCATTGACATACAGGGCTACTCCACCCCCCGGTTTTACACCTCGGTCTCTTCTGAACAGTACATAGCCAGGTACTGAAGTCTCCCGTGTGTGGTTACTGGTAATCCACATCCCGCTAATTGCTACTCTGTCCAGTTTAGCCTCTGTCATTATTAGCTGCAGGTCTGGGATCTTGTTTCCCAGACTGTGAGCATTTGTGTACATGATTTTCAATTGGCCATATTTCAGTGTGTTAGTTGTTGGGTGAGGTCTGGTGTTTCCCCTGTGCATCATATGGGGAGCTGTACCTTTTTCCTTACCTGGTGATGCAAATGAACTGCAAACATGCTGAACTCCTGTTTGACCACTAGCTGAGTGGGGAGGGGTGTTCTTCCAATTTGACGTATGGGGTGCTGCACCCCTCTCCCCATTTGCTAGTTTAAATATTCTGCAAAGACGTCAAAGTTCTGCCCCAGTGCACTGGCTCCCTTCTTAGTCAGATGCCGTCCATCAAATTTAAAGAACTTTCACTCCCAAAACTGTTGCCAGTTCCCTACAAATTTGTGTGCTTTTTTCTGGCACCAGCCCTTGAGCCACACGATTAACTCCCCTATCTCCCCTTCTCTGACCTTCCGTCCATCTGCCCCCCCCAAGACTGGCAAGACCTCAGAGAAGGAGATGCCGGACAAAATGGATGATAGTTTGTCACCCAGCCTGGTCAGGTGTTCCTTGGTCTCCACAACTGACCTGCTGGCAAGATCATTAGTCTCTATGTGTACCTGGATGTCAATGTTTTCTCCTACTTCCTGAACAATTTTAGCAATGCAGTCAGTGTCTCTCCATGCTGATGTACCTAGGAGACATCTGACCATTACCCCTGGCTGGAGATAGGTATCAACTCCCCGAGTCATGGAGTCTCCTATGATTGCAAGTTGTTTGGATTTCCTTCTTGCTTTTTTTATTTTGGTTCCTGATTTGAGTGAGTTTTGTTGTGCTAGCTCCTGTGCTGCAGTGTCCTGCTCTGCAGCATCCTCTGCCCCTTTGTTTGTTTTCGGAGATAGAGGCAGATACCTGTTTGTAGTTTTTATATGGTTTGTGGAGGTAATATGTTGGAGAGCACCGAGTGATGGGGCACTCAATTTGTCCGTCCTAACCACCTGTCAACCTCCCAGACCAACTACCCTCTGCGGTCGAGGTGCTTCTGTTGGATGTTGGGGAAATGGTGTGTGGTTCTTATAATATATTTCCTCTTGAATATGTATTTTGAGGCACGCAATCTCTGCCCATGCTGCCTGGAGATGAGCCCTTAGATATCCAATGGCCCAACATTTAGGACAGTGTCATAAATCCTGTAAAACTGCCCTTCTGAAAAGTGTTCCGCAGTACCTGCAGTTAATGATATCCATTCCAGATAAGTTGATGGGTTTATAACCTGGTCAGAGTAACTAGAAGGAAGAAAATGGAAGCAAACATTTGATTTTGTGTTTTGTTTATTTGTTTTTGTGTAACTTGTAATAACAAGTTAAATAACTAGTGCCCCTGTAAATAAGGTCACCGTGTGGATACCCCACTGATCTGCCCCTTTCTGCTTTGCCTCAGGAAATGTCACGACTGTGCTACCCTATAAAAGGAGTGTAGTGTGGGGTGGTTGGGGATGGGGGTTGGTGGCTGGGCCCTTCCCCTGCTAAAAAAGAAGAACCATGGATGAAAGAAACAAGGAGGTAAGAGCAGAAACAATCAGCCAGCAACAAATGCAGTAGCCCTGAAAGCTTGTCCTAATGACAGATAAAACTGTAAAACCTGTAAAGCACCACCTGTAATAATTTCACAGAAGATATACCATGTAAGAAACACTTTGCTTCAGAGAAAAATAAAGCAGTAACAGAAGATATACCGTGCAAAAGACAATTTAAATCAGAAGATTACAGCAGTAATCTGTTATCACACACCTGTAGGCACACCCTGTAATAATGCAGCAGAAGGTATACCCAGCAACAATTTGAATCAGAGAAAAATAAAGCAATAAAATATTAGCAATGAACAGTAACAATCCGTGTGAGTACAAAATAATAATAACACGCAGTAAATCTGCCTAGCCAAAAGAAGCCTTAATCCTTTCCCTTGCTGTGGTAAGGTTCTTAGCTCTGTCCTTTCAAGCAACCTAAAAGGAAAGAGCTCAGGTGAAGCTAGATGCTTTGGCCAGCAAACCTAGTCTTCCACTGGAGTGAGAATAGGATGCAAAAAGCTACACCACCTCCCCTGCCTGCCCTGTCCTGCCTGATTGTAGAGTAACCTGCGATGTCAATAGAGGGATCTGGTATTTTAGCATTTGACCATGTTTCAGTTAAAATTAGGATGTCTGGTGTGAGGGAGATTATCATCGGTTGCAAAAGGTCAATTTTTGAGATGAGACTGAGGATATTTAAATGAAGGATCTTTAGTTATTTTGGAAGGGCAGAGGGGGAGTTGGAAGATTGTATGTTAATGGTGGTGGGGGGTGGGACCAGGGTTAGGATGAACATTGCCTGAGGTAAGTAAAAGGGGTGTATGAGGAAGTGAAGTTTGGGACATTTGTGGTAGGCTGAGTATTTGGTAAGAGTTTGGAGGGGGTGGAGGCCAGGTGAGTGGATAATCAGGAGGTGAAGAAAAGCAATGTGAATAGATACTGTGATTAAGGTGGCAAGGGGTTGGCGGGGGGATCGAGACCAGAGTATAAGGGGGAGGGTAGGAGTGACAGCAAGAATGAAAGTAGGGGCTAGGAGAGAAGAGGGAGAGGAAGAATCAGGACTTCTAGATTGGGGAGCTTGAGGAGCTGGGGTTAAGATGATGGAAAGGAGAATTAAAAGGAAGGGAAGCAGGGAAAGAGGGGAAGGCATGTTGTATGTAAGCAAGGGCGCTTGCAGTCTGGGTAGACAAGATAACAGGGAAGGAACAGAATCAGTGAAGCTGGCAGGAGTAATGGCAGCAAAAGTGGCATCTGGCCTTGGGACCTGCTAGTGGCAACACTCTCTGAGAGCCTTAAAAGTAACTTATAGAATTGTTACCATGGTACATTTAATAATAAAAATAATTATATTTATGCAACAAGTGTCAGGATAAAAACTGTAGAATAAAACCATTTATCTATGCTACTATGGTAATAAATTTATTTATCCACACAGTAACTGTGCCCAAAGTTGTGCAAAGTCCTATTACATTGCGCAAATTGCGCGAATCACGCAAAGTCCATGCTAAGTCACGCAAAGTCCATGTTCTGCACTAATGGCGAATATCTCAGTTTTCATGAAAATGGATATAACCCCCCCCAAAAAGCCTGTTGCATAAATGGAATATGTGGGGGTTGACTGTGTGATAACTCATTTATGTGATACAGTTGCCAGTGACCTCTCGTAACCATCACTCGTGGCTTCGCCACTCGTGAAGTTACTTGAGGTCACTAGCAACTGTAGCAGATAAATGAGTTATCACATAGTCAACCCCTGCATATCCATATATATATATATATATATATACTGTAATGGTAGCACGGTATAGCTACCATAGTTAGGGTTGAGTAGCACTTTTAAGGTTAAAGGGTAACATTTTTCACCTTAATAATTTTGCCACTGTTCAACAGATTTTCCTGAAATTTGATATGCATGATTGGGCATGGTAGATCTTGGGATCTGTCAAGCTTTGTACTGGTCGGTTATACGGCTGTGGAGTTATTAAGCAACAACCAATTGCACAATTACGCTTTTTTGTGATTTCTTTGCTCTCGCCTACAGGTCACATGGTTTGTGCGACCAGTCCAAAAGCTTCAGAGAACATGCAGTCATGGTTCCCAATGTGCCTTTTGAAGATTTCGTGAAAAAATATTGAACGGTTCAAAAGTTATTCAAAAACAAGTTCCCATTGTAAGTCAATGGGAAAAGTTAACAAAAAGTTCAACACTTTCACAAATGCTGTTTTTACATTCACAAATGGCCCTTTTACTTTCACAAATCCACCATTTTGTTTTCAGTTGGTGATCAGAAAAATGCTTGGCATTTAAATGTGGGACCCTCTAGCAACACAATTATTTTTGTGTTTACCTAGTCGGGCCCTGAGGATGCTAGGCATGTCTTTATTTTGAGGTTAAAGACCCTAGAAATATGTTTTTCTTCAAGTTTCTGGAAAAAGTACTTTTGCAAAGTAGTGTCGCACTCATGAAAGTGTCGCAAATTTTTGCGAAAGCTTTCATAAATTGCGACACTACTTTTCCAGGCTATTGCAAAATGACAGCAATTCTTTGCCACCCTGCTGCAAAAGAATGGTTTGGTATTGTGGGCTGAAATGTGGAGAGAATGCAGCTAACATCTCACAGATGTGCCTTTCAGTGTTTTGGTGACAAAATATTACAGGGCGGCAAAGTTATGGCACTCCAAAGTTGACACTTTTTCCCATAGGATAACATTACGGAGTCCGCCGCATTACAGGAATCTTTTGCTGCCCTGCTGCAAAATAACGGTTTGGTCTTTTGGGCTGATATTTGGAGGGAAGAAAGCCAACATCCCACTGATGTGCCTTTTGGTGGTTTGGTGAAAAAATATTACAGGGCGACACAGTGACGGCACTCCGAAGTTAACGCTTTTTCCCATTTGGATAACATTACAGTGCCCAGCGCGCCTTTCGGGGCCCGTATCTTGGAAACGGTGCAAGATACGGACTTTTTGTCATAAAATTGCTTAGCCTCCTAACAGGGACTAAGTAGAAAACTAGCCAGGAAAGTCATAATTCATATGAAATTTACATTTTTTTCTACGTCATACGGTTCCTGAGATATAAGCAATTTAATATTCTAAGTCCTCATTTTCTGCTCCGAGGCCCATTGTTATGTATACATTCTTTGTTTTCACTGCGTTTTCCAGTGCATTTCTTGGGGAAAAGAAGGGTGTGCCCTTTCGTTACTGTGCCAGTTAACGTTTTCAGCTGTGTTTCCATTACCATTTGTGGCACTATTACTGTCTACGCCACCATGTGCGTTACGGTTTGTGTTTTCACTTGCGTTTGTGTTTCTGTGTCATTTGGCATTATTGTTGCTGTTATCATTACCAGTTTCATTTGCAATTGCAGTACCATCCATGTGTGTTACGGTTTGCGTTTCATACGTGCTTGCATTTGTTTTGTTTCTGTTTCCTTTGACGTTATTTTTGCTGTTACTGTTACCATTCGCATTTACAATTGCGGTACTATGACTGTTCATGTAACAGTTTTCATTTTTGTACTCACTTGCATTTGCATTTTTCTTTCCTTTGGCGTTGTTGTTGCTGTTACCATTACCATTTGCGTTAATTGCAGTTCCGTGACCATGCACGTTACAGTTTGCGTTTCCTTACGCGCCTCCATTCCCATTTCTGTTTCTGTTTCCTTTGGCAGAATTCTTCATGTTAACTTTACCATTTGCATTTACTATTGCGGTGCTGTGGCTCTGCGCATTACAGTTTGCGTTTATGTGTGAGCTCGCGTTCGCGTTTCAATTTCTGTTCCCTTTCACATTCTTTTTGCTGTGACACTTAACATTTCCATTTAAAATACCACTGCTATCACAGTTCACGTTACCAGTTGTGTTTTTGTTCATGCTTCAATGTCCGTTTGCATCACTGTTTGCTTTGACGTCACTTTGTGCTTTTTATTAACGTTTCCTTTACCATTACCATGTGTGCCACTGTTGGCTCTTCTGTTTGTGTTGCTGTTCCTGTTACTATATCACAAGATATCATGTGGTGGGAGTGTGGTGCCCAAAGGGCCCCGCGCTCCCACTGCTGCATTACTTTCACTATTTGTCGTCATCATTCTCAAACAGAAGGGAAATTAGAGGCAAAAAACTCCATTTAATACATCAGTTAGGGTTGTTACACAGCAAAAAGTGAGGAAATTTGGTGTTGGGTTAAAAAACCCCTTGGACCTCCCAGCCCACCCCCAACCAGCATTGGGGTGCACGTTGAGTCGTCGGTCTAACTCTCACCCCATTCTCCTGTCCTCTGCTTCTTTACATGTGATGGGGTGAGAGTTAGGCTGATGACCCCTAATGTGCACCCCAATGCCGGTTGAAGTGTGGGCTGGGGGATCCGGGGGGGGTTTTAACCCTAACACCGAATTTCCTCACTTTTGTCACTGTGGAACATCCCTAACTGATGCATTGAATGAAGGTTTTTGCCTCTAATATATATATATATATATATATATATATATAGATAGATAGATATCATAGTGGTATGGTAGTGCCACTATAGTTAGGGTTGAGTACCCCATTTAAGGTTAAAGTGTGAAATTTTGTCAGGTTAATAACTTTGCCACTGTATAACAGATTTGCCTGTAATTAGTCAGCCATAGAGCAGAATAATAGATCTCTGGATCTGCCAAGTTTTGTACCGGTTAGATATACGGTTGCAGAGTTATAAAGTGCCATTTCATGTTGCATTTATGCTTTTTTGCGCATTCTTTGCTCACACTTACAGGTTGCACGGTTTGCGTGACTGGTCCAAAACCTTCAAGGAACATGCAGCTGGCATCTGCAATGTGCCTTTCAAAGATTTCATGAAAAAATATTAAACGGTTCAATAGTTATTCAAAAAACAATTTTCCCATTATAGTCAAAGGGAAAAGTTAACATAATATTCGACAGTGTCACAAATGCAGTTTTTAGTGTTACAAACGATCCCTGTAGTGTCATGAGTCAGCCATTTATTTTCAGTTACTGATCACAGAAATGCTTGGCATTTAAATTTGGGACCATCTAGGGACACAATTATTTTTGTGCTCACCTAGTCGAGCCCTGAAGATGCTAGCCATGTCTTTTTTGGGGGGTTAAAAACCCAAGAAATATGTTTTTCAAATTTTTGTAAACTGTAGTGTCACAGAGTAGTGTCAAACTTGAGACACTTTCATGATTTTTTGGGGGAAAGTGTCGCAAATCACGACACTACTTTGCAACACTATTGCCAAAATAACAGGAATTCTTTGCCACCCTGCTGCAAAAGAACGGTTTGGTCTTTTGGGCTGAAATTTGGAGGGAAGAAAGCCAACATACCACAAATGTGCCTTTTGGTGGCTGGGTGACAAAATATTGCAGGGATGCAAAGTTACGGCACTCCAAAATTGATGATTTTTTTCCACAGACTAACATTGTGGCATCAGCCACGCCTTTCGGGGCCCGTATCTCGGAAAGGCTTTGAGATACGGACTTTTCATTGGAAAAAATGCTTAGCCGTCTGCTAAGCAGCTAAGTACAAAACTAGCCAGGAAAGTCATAAATCATATGACATTTTAATTTTTCTTCTACGTCGTACATTTCCTGAGATATAAGCAATTTAGTATTCCAAGTGCTCATTTTCTACTCCAAGGTCCATTATTATGCATACATTCTTTGTACTCACTGTGTTTCTCTATGCAGCTTTTGAGGGAAAAAAAAGGGTGTGTGCTTCCATTAGTGTTACACTTAGAGTTTCCATTTTCTTTTCAGCACCCATTTGCGTTAGCGTTCCCATGTATGCCAGTGTGTGCGTTACCCTTTGCTTTTTCAGTAGCACTTGAGTTTGCGTTACTGTTACCATTTGCGTTTCCACTACTGTTTCTGTTTGTGTTTTGTTTTGCATCACCGTGTGCATTACCATTTGCATTTACATCTGCGCTTCTGTTTGCATTTGTCTTTTCTTTGGCATCATTGTTGCTGTTACCATTACCATTTGCATTACCAATTGTGTCACCATGACCATGCGCGTTACAGTTTGCGTTTCCGTACCTGCTTGCATTTGCGTTTCTGTTTCCATTACCATTTGTGCTTGCATTTCTATTATCATTTGTGTTATCATTAACGTTTGCATCACCATGTGCATTAGCATTTGTGCTTGCATTTGCATGGCCGTTACTTCACTATTTGTAGTGCACATTCTCAAAAAGAATGGAAATTCATTGCAAAAAACTTTGTTTAATGCAGCACTTAGGGTTGTTCCACAACGATAAAAGTGAGGAAATTTGATGTTAGGGTTCCCACCCTCCCTTGCACCCCACCCACACCCTGCCTCCCACCAACAGGCATCGGGGTGTGTGTTGGGGTTATCGGTCCTAACTCTCACCCCATTCTCCTATACTGCACCATTTTAGCTTGTTTACACATGGGATGGGGTGGAGAGTTGGTTGACTGTTTCTTTTACACCCCAATGCCTGTTGGTGTGGTGAAGGTGGGTGGGTGCAAGCGGTGGAAACCCCTACATCAAATGTCCTCACTTTGTCACTGTGGAACAACCCTAACTGATGCATTAAATGGAGTTTTCTTTTACCATATATTCAGCTGTTCAATAATTAAAATAACATATTCATCAACTTAGCCTCTTCCCCATTTCCACCATGTCTCGACTACATGATTTCATGATTTACATAATGATAGTATAGAAAGAGTTACAGATTTCCTTTAAATATTTCCTTTCATATATATTGTATCAGATGCAGCATCTCTTCTGGATAGAACAGAGGAGATGCTACATCTGATTCTAATAGGGATCTTTATTTAACACATTTTTGCACTGTATGTACTCAGGATGTCCCTGATTAGATGCAATATTTTGTTTTTCAGTGAGGTCATGATTTTACCCATTTTTAAAATGTATATATCCAGCATAACCAAGTCCAGATGTAAAATATTATTTTCAATGTGTTCTGAATTTATGCAATGCTGCATAATAATGTGTAGATGTAGAACCCCACTGAAAATAAGATGTCACATCTTCTGTAAACTATCCAGGTTTAATATATAGAAATCAGCAAGTGCATTCTAGGAAAACACATTGTAAAATGTATAAAAGAAAAACCACTTTGAAACTGCCTGTCAGCAGATCTGTGTTGTGCAAATAAATTAGAAAAAAATGGGTAAAAGCATGACCACACTGTAAATGACATATCAAATCTCATCTGGCATATCCTGTAAAATTCAATATTTAAAATGGGTTATATACTTTACCCAAATGAAATACATATTTTAAATATTGGCATTGCTAGTCTTTCATCATAGGTCTTATCCCATCGAACTTGTACCATTTTAGTTGCCCTACACTACACCGCCTCCACCCTGTCTATGTTCTTTCTCAGATGGGGCTTCCAGAACTGGATGCAGTATTCCAGGTGTGGCCTCATGAGTGTCTTATACAGGGGCAAGATGACCTCCATCTTTATACTCCTGATACCCCTCCCCATGCATCCAAGCATCTGGCTATCCTTTCCAGTTGCTTTATCGCACTGCCTAGTTTCTCTTAGGTACTTTGAGATAATAACTTCCAGGTCCCTTTCCAGCTTCATGACTGTCAGTACCTCCCCATCTAGTTTGTACTTTGCCCCTGGGTTCTTTTGCCCTATGTGCATAATCTTGCTCTTCATTGCATTGAATCCCAGCTGCCATTCTTCAGACCATTTCTCAATTTTTTAAGGAATTCCCTCATTCGTTCAACACCCCCTGCCATACAGTATCCACCTTATTGCATACCTTTGTATCACACTGGGACCTGTTAAGGTGAGTGAGAGTGTGTGGGGAGATCTGGCAGTGTGTGTGTGTGTGTGTGTGGAGGGGTGGTGTTTATTGGGAGGTTGGGATGAGGGGTAGGAGTCACATCACCATGAAGTCTGCCCTATTAATCCTTATCTAGTGTGAGGCCCCATGCCCAAACTGAACTCTGGAGACCCCTTTGCCTCCAGGACACCTTTGTGTCCAACTCACTCCTTCTTAAAGTATGTGACTGTTTTAGCCCCTACCACCCCCTCTGATAGGCTTAGAGGTGGACAAAATTAGCAAATTCTGAATTCACAGAATGTTTGGAAATTCCGTGAATTTTTACAAAATTTCACGAAAATGTTTGTAATTTTCTGAAATTCCTTCATTGGCCATAACTCAGTCAGTGGCAAGGCTAAGCATCTGAAATTTAGTGTGCACATTGTTCAGGACAGTCCCTACATTTGTGATAAGTTTCATGACATTTGGAGGAAGGGTGGAGAAGTTATAGGGACTCAATATCTAGCAATTTAATATTCATGTGAACATTTCTAAAAAAATATTTCTATACTTACAACTTAGCCACCTTTGGAGCTAGATATTTGAAAACTTAGATGCATACTTCCTTGGAAGATTTATAGAAACTGCAAAATAGAGATTGCAAGTTTTAGCTATGATCTGCCTCCTGACACGACTTCCAGGGCCTTGCTTCTGAACCAGGGTTGTCAGCATGGCAGCATGAAGTTCTGATGCTGGACCATGGTGGTTACCTTAAAGCCTAATATTTATGGTCAATTAACTTAACAACATTGGTGATACTCTGTTCTGTAGCTAAAAAGTTATAGGGGCTTAAAATTCAGCAGTTTATGTAATTACAAAATATAATTTTAACATTTCTGAAAGTTCAAAGGCTTATACCTCAGTCACCTTTAATGCTAGAGATCTGAAACTTTGCACACATATGCATGGGCATTGGTAATATCACCATAATAAATGTGGCGCAATATACACAAACATGTTCAGTTTGCATAGTTAACTGTAATTTTAAAAATGTCCTAATGTTTGGAGGCTTATACCTCAGTCATTTACTAACATACTAAAATGCCAGCAGAATAGGCCTAACGGTCTTTCATGTCTGCTCGTTTGGTCAGTCCCCAGCCTGGGTGCTGACCTTGCTGTCCCTCTCGCCTTCTCTGGCTTCTCCCTTCCCAGTTCCGGATATTCTTGCTGCATTGGATTTTGCTTCCAGAACCCTTCCCCTGTACCTGTCCCACCCCCTCTTGAACCTCTCCACTGTCTCTGCCTCCACCAGCCCCCTAGGCAGTGCATTCCATGGCTCCACCACCTCTCAGTGAAGTACCCCTCCTTTCTCCCCTGAATCTTCCCTCCAGCTTCCACCCATGCCCTCTAGTGGCCCCTTCCTCCTTCCTTCAAAGCACCCGACTGTTCCTCCCTATTTATCCTCTTCATGTACCTAAAGACCTCTATCATGTCCCCGGTCCCTTCTCTCTTCCAATGTGTACATATTTAGCTCTTCGAGCCTCCTCATAGGTCCTGTCCCCCAAGCCCCAAATCATTTTGGCTGCCCTCCTCTGGACCCTCTCCAGGAGGTTAATGTCCCGCTTTAAGTGTGGCCTCCAAAACTACATGCAGTACTCAAGGTGCGGCCTCACCAAGCAGTTATACAGAGGGAGTATCACTTCCCTCCTTCTGGAGGTGATGCCCCTAGTGATGCATCCCAGCATCCTGTTGGCCTTGGCTGCTGCCCTCCTACAAGTCTCAGAGTTGTTCATCTTGACATCCACCACCACCCCCAGGTCCCTCTCAGCCATCGAGACTTGTAGCATTTCCCCCCCAGGGTGTACACTTGGCCTGGGTTTCTGGCCCCCAGGTGGAGTACCTTGCATTTGCCTGCATTGAACCCTCAGCTTCCACTTTTTAGACCATCTTTCCAGAGCCTCCAGGTCCCCCTGTAGGGCCACCTCCCTCCTCCCCATCCACCACCGCCCCCAGTTTGAGTCATCTGCAAAGACTCATCTCCTCTGATTCCTGTCCTTATGTCAGAATCGTGGCGTTGAACAGAAGGGGCCCAAGGACTGATCCCTGTGGGACCCACTAATGACCCTCCTTGGGGATGA
This sequence comes from Neoceratodus forsteri, assembly GCA_016271365.2. Taxonomy (NCBI): domain Eukaryota; kingdom Metazoa; phylum Chordata; order Ceratodontiformes; family Ceratodontidae; genus Neoceratodus; species Neoceratodus forsteri. The sequence goes on from CM028131.1 coordinate 165,392,639, forward strand.
GACTATCCCACCAACTACGACCCTCTGGGTCCGGTCCTGGAGCCAATTGCCTATCCATCTGATCATCCGGTTCCCCACCCCCATTTCTCCCAGCTTATCCAACAGGCCCACGTGAGGAACAGAGTCAATGCCTTGCTGAAGTCTAGAAAGATAGAGATCCCAAACATGGCGTATATCTATATGGGCACTGGGAAAGACAATGTTCCAAATTTTGTGTAAATAGCATACATACTTTTTAAATTAGATAGACATAACCTAAATCACTATTTTGACAACATTTCACAAACTTTTCAATCAATCAATCTTTACTTTACCAGGAGAAACACTATTGAGAGAACTCATTTACAAAGTGGTCCTGGGAGTACAATGCATGAGATAAAACACAAGCACTCAATTACAATTGTTACAGTTACAATTGAAGACATTATGATAACAGGCAGACTGTACAGATCTTCATGCCATGAATTACATTTCAAGATCAATAAAAAATAAACAAATTACAATTCAAGTCCAGTAAGACATACAGAAAGGAAACAAGTACAAAGTGAAGAACTCAACAAGGGTAGGCAAGGAATGTGGGAGAAGGGAGAGGGGAGGGAAGATATGCATATAGGAATGGGGATGGGTTGGGTATTGCAACAGTAGCACTGTACAGTTCATTAATGACAGCGGCTAATGATGTGCATGCAATAAGTGCTATAAGCTAGTGCAGAAGTTCATGGATCCTCAGACTTAAAATATAGGTTTAAGAATGGCAATTGCAAGCATCCTTCAGGAGTTGTATAAGTAATGTTTTAAAGGTAGCCATTTTGACAATTTGCTAAAGTTTTAAGGATTTTTGGAGATTAGGTGTTGAAAGTCTCATTGGTTATTCAGAGCTAATAAGACTTATGTTCTTAGTGCTCACCAATTAACTAAAAGGTAAATCCTCCTACTCTCTGTATTTTGTCCAGTTTTAATTTAAAACTATCCATACAGTTGATGTACTTCCCACTGTATCTAATGGCAAGGTATTGCAAGATGATATAACTCTCTGCGTAAACCATTTTTGCCTCTTCCAGGTCTTACACTGTTCTCCTTTTAATTGTCATGGATGCACCATAGTGCTGTATGTTTGGTCCTTTCAGTTTAACCCTAGTCTCTCCCATAAGTCATCATCTGTCAGCACTTTAAACAGTAAATAAATGCCTCCTCTGGCCCTTCTATACTCCAGGGTGAACAAATCCAGTTCCTTTAATCAGGTTGGATAATCCTTTCCCCTTTGCCCTTCTATGACCTAAGTTGCCTTTCTCTGAACTCTTTCTAACATGCTTTTCTCCATCTCTTTATATGGTGACCAGACCTGTGCCCCATACTACAGGATTGGCCTAATAAAGACAGGTACAACAGGATGAATACTTCCTTGGCTAGTGTTCTTGCAGTGAGCCTTGAACTGCAGATCGTTAGACACAGTAATCCCTAAATCTTTTTCTTCAGTCACTTGCCTAAGAGTAGCATTCCCTAGATAGTATTTGTGCCTCAAGTTTCTTTTACCTAAATGTATTACTGTGCATTTATCTGGATTTAGTTGTAGTTTGCATTTGTTACACCACCTGAAGTTATGGTTTGGGGCATCCTGACATATTTTTGTATCTGCAGGGTTATGTATGTCTGCTCCCATCCTACAATCATCAGCAAATTTGGTCAACCAAAGGCCCTGATTTTCATATTGTAAGGAAGATACATAGACGTTAAATAGGCATGAGCCCAGAACTGACCCCTGTGGGACCCTGCTCATAATCTCCATCCAATCAGAGAACACTCCGCTAACACTGACTCTCTGCTTCCTTTCCATCAACCAGGAGTCAACCCATGTAATGATGTTTTCATGGATACCCATATCTCTAAGGACTTGCACCAACTCTGAATGTGGTAGCTTATCAAATGTTTTGGAGAAGTCCAAAAAGACCACATCCACTGATCTCCCTCTATTCAATAGTTTGCTAGTCTTATTATAGAACTCCAGCATGTTCATTTGCCATGATCTCCCCCTTGTAAAGCCATGTTGAGTGCTATCTGTTAAATTATTTCCCTGTATGTAATCTATCAGGTACTCCTTAATAATTCCTTTTTAAGATTTTGCATATGGTAGAGGTTAAACTAACTAGGCGATAGTTTGCTGGATTTGATTTACATCCCTTTTTGAACAGTGGAATTACTGTAGCTGCCTTCCATGCATCTACAACTTCACCAGTGTTTAAGCAGTGCTGAAATATTTGAGTTATAGGTGGAGCTAATTCATTTGCCAACTCCTTTATAAGCCTTGGATGGATTCTATCTGGTCCTGTGGATTTGTTGGGGTCCAATATACTTAACCTCTTCCTAATATCCCCTAGATCTATTTGTATGGGACTACTCAAGGTGCTGATCTGTTGCTTACTGCCCCCCTGTTCCTTTTTTTATTGAATACTGTAGCGAAGTATTTATTCTGTATGTCTACCATTTGTTTGTTTGTTATGGCTAGTGTACCATCCACACCCTTTAGTGGCCCTATTGTATTCCCAGACCCTTTTTTGCTGTTTGCATAAGTATAAAAGGATTTGTAATTATCTTTTGTTTTGCTGGCAAGTTTAAGTTCATAAGTTGCCATGGCTTTTTTTGTTTCCTTTTTAATTCTGCTTTGAAGGTTCCTGTATCTTATCCAACCCCCTTCTTTTTCTGTGCACCCTGTGTTTTTATAAAGTTTGTTTCTTTTATTTATCAAACGCCTGATTTTTTTTGCTAGCCAGCATGGTGTTCTACCTCATTGCCATACTTTGTTAGTCATGAAATGTATTCCCTCATGAGTCCTAGTAGTTTGTTATAGAAGATGTCCTACATTTCTTGTAGGTTTAAGTTAGCTAGATCTTACCCTCAGTCCCACCTGGCCAGTTTCTGCCTCATGGTGGTAAAATCTGCTGTTTGGAAGTCCAATGTAGTGGTCACCACTGATCTAATTTGCATTTTTTCTATTATTGTGAAGGATACCATACAATCATCACTTCCCCCCAGTGGTGTAGTGATCTGGCAATCCTTGATGGAGTCTCCAAAATTAGTCAAGATTAAATCTAGGATTTTGTCCCCCCTGGTATGTTGTTTTACCATTTGCTCCAATCCCACCTAGTCAAATAAATCCAGGTATACATTTTTGACCCTGTTTTTACCAATTAGGGATTCCCATTTAATACCAGACAGATTAATATCTCCCATGAGTAGTAATCTAGGCCCAGTAAACAACTTTGTAATTCATCATCCACTTCTGCTTTATTAGAAGGTGATCTGTAAATAACTCCCAGTATAATTTTTGGGGATTCATAAGATGTAATTTTTAACAAGATTTATTCCACCACATTCCTAACTTCTGATATCTCTTCTGCTTGGATATCCTCTGATACATATTCAGCCACCCCCCTTTTCTGTATTCCCTGAATTTGGTATATAGGTTATATCCACTGATGAATTGCTCCCATATATCATTCTTGTCCCACCAAGTTTCTGTTATAGCACAGATATTGATTTTTTGTGATATCATGATGTGGCATAGTTCTTCAGAGAGTAGGGAGAGCATGACTTAGGGAGGATGCACCATAACGTGTTCTGATTTTAAGGATATCAAATAAAATGTACAGTAGGAATATCTCCTGAGTGAATAAGTTCCAGGGTCACAAGTTAGCAGCCCAGCGATATATTGGGGAAGCTTACTGGTGAGGGCTTTGTAGGCCCAAGTGGATGCATTGTCATTCTCCTAGTTTTAAGTGTCTGCCAACCAAGCTGTGCATAGAGGGAGCAGTGGTGAGTAATATAAGAGGTGCTAGTAATAAATCTTAATGCTCCATGGCACAGTGTGTACAGTTTGGCTAAAGCAGCAATAGGGCAGTGACTATAAACACCTGATTCCACTGGGCTACCCCCCCAACATTGGTCCATGCCTTCATCACCACCCGTCTTGACTACTGCAATGCCCTCTACCTAGGGATGTCTGGGGTTGATATCCATCACTTGCAGCTGGTGCAGAATGCTGTGGCCAGGCTGTTGACTGGTACTTCGAGGACCAGTCACATTATGCCTGTGCTGCGTGAACTGCACAGGCTGCCAGTTCAGTGGTGGATCACCTATACAGTAGGCTTGTTTACCATTAAAGCCTTACATAAATAGGAACCTGACTACCTGAATGATCTCCTGACTCCCTACTCCCCCAATTGCCCTCTTCAATCCACCGATGAGGGATTTTTGGAGATTCCCCGGGTTCGTCTTAAAACATCTGGAGTTCGTGCTTTTTCATTTGCAGCACCAACACTGTGGAATTCTCCACCTCGTCGGTTAAGAGAATGCCTGGCCATTAGTAGTTTTAAATCTATGTTGAAAACATATTTATTTTCTTTGGCCTTCCCTGATTAACTGATTAATTAATTGACTTTCAAATAATTTATCATATTATTTATTTTATTGTGTTTTTTATTATGCAACGCGACTTGATTTCGAAAGGCGCTATATAAAGTTTACTTGCTTGCTTTCTAGACTGTATAGTCTAGGAGAGGGAGAAATGTGGTTTGAATCAGCCTTATTTTAGCCTCATTGGTAAGTAGATGTTTGATTAGAAAGAAAAGCCCTAATCTTTGTTTTAGGTTTTTTGACAGTTCCTCTATGTGTATAATGAAGAAGCGTTTGTAGTCGATCCAAAGTCCTAAGTATTTGAACGTGTCCACTATCTCTAGTGGTTCCTTCAGGAGGGTAATGATCTGGGGCTTGCCTCCCTTGGGATATAAGTTTACTGAATTGACTTGTGGAGAGAGTAACATAACTTTAGTTTTCTTTTGCATTAAGCAACAGTTTGAGGTGCTAAAGATTTTGTTGCAACAGGTTGAATGCTTGTTGCAACTCTAAGCAGGCAAGTTCAAGGGAAGGCCTTGCGATATAACGTACAGTATCATCTGCAAAGAGATGGACATTTGCTGTACTAATGCTAGAGTCAATGTCATTAATATAAATTGCAAATAATAAAGGCCTAGTACTGACTCCCTGTGGGACTCCTGTCTTCCGCAATGTTTCATGGAAGTGAAATCAGCATTTCACCAGAATTCCACTGGTGGAAGAAAACATTTGCACATATCTAGTTAGGCTATTCCAGGTGTCCACCACACTCTCCATGAAAAAAAATGTTTTTTCTCATGTTTCCCCTGAACCTTCCCCCCACCTTCATTTTGTGCCCCCTTGACTTGTAGCATCTCTTATTTTGGAAGATGCTTCCTTCCTGTACTCTCTTTATACCGGTGATGTATTTGTACCTCTCAAGCATGTCCCCCTCCTTTCCTCCAGGGAATACATATTTAACTCTTTTAGTCTTCCCTCACAGTTCTTATCTCGCAGGCCCTGCCCCCATTTTAGTTGCCCTCCACTGCACTGCCTCCACCCTGTCTATGTTTTTTGCTCAGATGAGGCCTGCAGAACTGGATGCAGTATTTCAGGTGTGGTCTCTCATGAGTGTCTTATACAGGGGCAAGATGACCTCTCTCTTTCTACATGTGATACCCCCTCCCTATGCATCTAAGCATCTGACTAGCCTTTCCAGCCACCTTAACACACTGCCTAGTTTCTCTTAGGTCATCTGAGATTATAACTCCCAGATCCCTTTCCTGCTTTGTGACTGTCAGTACCTCCCCATCTAGTCCATACTTTGCCCCTGGGTTCTTGTGCCCTATGTGCATGATCATGCACTTCTTTGCATTGAATCCCAGCTGCCATTCTTCAGACCATTTCTTCAGTTTTTTTAAGGACTTCTCTTATTCTTTCAATACCCTCTGACATGCCCACCCTATTGCATACCTTTGTGTTCTCTGCAAAGAGTTGTACCTTCCCCTCCAGTCCCTCTGCAATGTCCCCAATCAAGACATTGAAGAGGGCCAGCCCTGACACCAACCCCTATGGCAACCTGCTTGTCACCTCTCCCTCTCCAGAGTACTTCTTGTTTACCACAAGACTCTGAGTCCTGCCATTTAGCTAGTTCTCTACCCACAGAATTATTTTAGGATCCACCGCATAGCTGCGCAGTTTATTAATCAGCATCCTATGGAGGACAGTGTCAAAGGCCTTCTGAAGTCTGGATAGGTCATATTGACTGCACCTCCTTGGTCCTCTACCTTAGTTACCAAGTCATACTGTAGATTAGTACAATGAGTTAGTGAAAAACAGTGTTTATCCTAAATACAGTAAAAGTTAGGGTTAGATATATAATAAATATATGCCATATAAGCCAGTGTATGTGTGTGTTAGTGTGTGTGGCAATGTTCTGTGTGTGTAGACAGTGCACTGCAATGTTTTACTGGAATATATATGCATATCCTGTATGTGCAAATGTATTTATCAGTGTTTATGTATCAGAATAATTATAAAGTACAGTTAGGTGGCTCAGTGGTTACTGCAAAAATTGCTTGTCTACATTTTCTCATTATCTAGATCAGTTTCAGCCTTATGCATGTAATTGCTGATTTAAATGAGGTGTCTAGTGGTAACCCCCCTCCACCTTATGATGTCCCTTGGATCCTGAAAAAAAGAAAATGATCCCTCAACGTCTCTTTTTTATTAATCTGTATAAATGTGCCAAAACTTAAAGATATGAAGTTGAATCAAACTATATTAAGGATAATAATACAATTATATCCAGAAAACAGGACACATATACGGTATAATTTAGCTGGAAATTTAACAGAAGCTTTCACCACAAATCAAGGTTTTAAACAAGGTTGCATCCTGGCCCCAACACTATTCAATTTATTTATAAATGATGTTCCAGAAAAACTTGTATCCATCTCCAGCCACACACCTGCAGTGGCTGGTACTATGGTACCAATTCTCATATATGCTCATGATTTGGTTCTCATTTCTCTTTCCTCTATAGGAATGGGTAGGCAATTAAAGCATCTTTAAACATATTGTAAAGATAATGAGTTAAAAATAAATATGGATAAAACCCAAATAATGATAATAGGAAATACATCAACAAAATTTAAATGGTTTATTAATAATACTCAGCTTCAATTAGTCTCAGGATATAGATATCTTGGATTACAGATAACTAATAATTGTAAATTCACAAAGCAAAGGATATATACACTAAATAAATTGACACAAAGCAAAAATGGGTCATTGAGATTCAACTCAAGATTTGGAGGGTATAGTGTCAATGCAATACTTAAAACAGTAGAAATGAAACTGAATCCAATTGCTTTGCATGCCATTGAAGTGTGGCTTGATGATAACATGGCAAAACCCAAATAATGATAATAGGAAATACATCAACAAAATTTAAATGGTTTATTAATAATACTCAGCTTCAATTAGTCTCAGGATATAGATATCTTGGATTACAGATAACTAATAATTGTAAATTCACAAAGCAAAGGATATATACACTAAATAAATTGACACAAAGCAAAAATGGGTCATTGAGATTCAACTCAAGATTTGGAGGGTATAGTGTCAATGCAATACTTAAAACAGTAGAAATGAAACTGAATCCAATTGCTTTGCATGCCATTGAAGTGTGGCTTGATGATAACATGGCAAAACTGGAGAAACCATTTAATAACTTATACAAAAATATACTGGGAGTCCCTGACTCTCCTCTGGCGATTGTAATAAGGGCCAAACTGGGAAGAACCCAAATTAAGTACTTAGCATATTTCACAAAGATATGGTACTAGATAAAACATGCCAATCTTGAACTATATAGGCTGGTCTTTAAATGTTTGAAGGAGAAAGCAAGTTGGGTAGGTCAGGGACTATTCTCATCATGGTTAAATCAAATGATTCATATTCTCAATCATATAGGGTTAAATCATTTATGGATTGACCAACAGAAGGGAATAACAATTTCAAATAAATATAATCAGTTGATTAAAAATAAATTGCTTAGTGTTTCAGCTAATGAGGACATAGAGAAAATCAAGTTATTAAAAAATCATCAGTGGTATGCACAAAATAAAATAAACCATATTAAGGAACCATGTTTATCCTTTTTAAATGATAAAACATTAAGATTTATATTTACAAAATTCAGACTAGAATTATATCCATCTAAATATAAACAATATCTATATGCAAAGGACAAATCAGAATTTCAGGACCTAAATTATAATTGTGGTATGAATTGCCTGGAAACATTAGAACATTTGATGTTGCACTGCCCAAAGTATGCAGAGCTACGTAATAAAATATTGTCCCCATACTGCCAGACAGATCAGTTACTGGAAAAAGAGGTATTGAGAATTTTTTTTTTTATCATATAATATTTTATTAAGATTTCTCAACTTTTACATATTGCCTGCATAGTACACAGAAGCAAATATACAATGAGACTCAATCCCTGACAAACAAAAGTGAGACAGCTAATAATACTGCCACCTTAAGGGATACAACCAAAATACAAGATAGCACTAAACTACCTCAGTACCTATCAGAGTCCAAGTCTCAACTGGCCTTCAGGAAGGCATACAATATGCATAAAGCAGACTGGTTACAATAAATTTTGAATAAACATAAAAATGTGTAAGGGTAAGAATTAAAATAGAACATTGCATTGCAGCACAGGCCTCTCATTTGCCTGATAAATACATACCAAATAGATTCACATGGTTAGTTTACACCCAGTAATCCCCCAATAGAATATTTAAGTTGTCAGAAGGTCAGGATTATAAAGGGAAAAGAAAAAGAGCTAAAGATAAAAGGAGGAATTTGGCGTACCACTCTAGGGTCGGCCTGCTATAAGGTAATAGGTGGATTTTATAGTGGGGGAGTAGGCACTCTACAAATGTGGGAATGTAGGTAAGCATCCCATTTCAAGTGGTAGTCAGCGAGTTTACCTCTGGCTGCTGCTGTGAGCCTGTCAAAGATGGCTAGCCTAGGCATGGCTGCCCTCCATTGGGAGTGTGCGGGAGGTAAAGATTGCCTCCATCTCACCAGGATGGCTCTCTTTGCTTCCATGATAGCTACAAGGACCCAAGCTTTACTAGGGGAAAAGAGTGGATTTAGTGTGGCGGTGTCCCCAACAGAAGGGAGTAATGTTGAAGAGATATCGGGCTACCCACTATAGCAGAACAGTCACTCAGCACTGATGCCCAAAAAGTATGAATTGTTGGGCACATCAGTAGAATATGGTATAGATGGTCTGGAGAAGAGTGGCATCTCCAGCAGCTATCCTGTGGAATTATCTTTCTCCTATAGAGAACTGAGGGGGTTTGATACCATCTGAGGAGAATTTTCAATTGAATCAATTGACTCTTTGAGTCCACATAGGCCGTATGGGCTGTTCTAAGGCATTCTGACCATTGCTGTGGGGATAGGGGGTGAGAAAGATCCCGCTCCCATGTGACTTTGCTAGTTAAAGTGACATCTGGTTGGGAATCTCTAAGAGTTCGATATATAGCACCTACAAGGCCCCCACTTCCATTGGGTTGGGAGAGATTATTCAGGCACCTCCAAGGGGACTGGGATGGCTAATTCTTAAGGAGAGGGATTAGCGTGCTGTGTACTTTAAGAAATTTTCGAATATCTTGGGACGGTAATTTGTATTTAGCTCTGAGCTGCTCGAAGGACATCAGCGTGTGGGTGTTTGGAATGAGAAGGTCAGCTATCATCTGAATGCTCTTAGAGGCCCCTAAGGTCCATTGGAGTGGCTTGTGATCTACCTTAACAACAGGATTATTCCAAATCGGAGCATAGCATAAAGGAGGAGGGTAGTCAGCACTTGGAACACCAGTTGTCACCATTGCTCGGTGCCACAATGCACATGTGTTCATCATGAGTGGCGTGAGTTGAGGATTAGCAGATTTCTTGCTAGATAACAATGAATAGAGGGGAATCTTTGCTGAGAGAGTGGCTTCCAATACTGCCCACTGAGGAGGGGGAATGGAATGAGGGGCAAACCACGTCACAGCCTGAGCCATGCAAAAGGCCAGATGATATCCCATGTACCAAGGGAGGCCGAGCCCTCCCTTGGTCCAATGAGCATGTAATTTCATTCATCCTCATCTAGGGGGTCCACCTTCCCAGAGGAAAAGTGCCACCAATCCATCTAAAGCTTGAAATGATTTTTGAGGGAGAGGGATTGGAAGTTATTCAGCAGGTAGGAAACCCTAGAAAAGATAAACATTCTAACAGCTTCTACCTTTCCTTTCAAAGTTAAGCGTAACTTCATCCAGTGATGAACCTCAGCTGTCAGAGAAGCTAGGAGAGGGGAGAAATTAGCTGTTTCTAAGTCCTTCCAGGCTACCATGATGTTAATGCCTAAATATGGGAAGCCTTGCAGCACCCAAGAAATGTCTGTGCTGGCTAGACAGTGTCTACTACACTTCTTGTTTAGAGGGGATAGTGTAGTTTTTTTTCTGATTCACTGTAAGCCCAGATATTCTAACAAACTCCTGCAGGATTGATAGAACCACGGGGAGGGAAGTCTATAGGTTAGAAAGAGTGAGTAGCATATCGTCTGCATATCCATTCACTAAATAGAAGTTTTTTTCCCACAGAGATACCGGCTATAGTTGAAGTGTTAACAAGTGTTCTGATCAGGGGGTCCAGAACTGCAAGAAAAAGGAGTGGGGAGAGAGGACACCCCTGTCTGGTGCCTCTGTGGAGGAGAAAGGGAGAGGAAGTATCCCTGTTAATGAGGACTCTGGCCAAGGGCAGGTTGTACAGTGTGCAGACCCATGAACAAAACTGGGAACCGAAGCCATACTGTCGGAGAATCTGGTGCAAGTAAGCCCACTCTAGGGAGTCGAAGGTCTTAGAAAAATCAACCACTAAGGAGGCCATGGGAACATCAGACTGAAGTGTCAGCCATTTAAGATTTAAAATGAGGCATAGATTATCTGCACTAGATTTCCCTTTTTAGAATCCCGTTTGGGGAGGATAAATCAGATTTGATAACACTGGGGATAATCTGGTTGCCAAGATTTTGGCCAATATTTTGGTATCCACCTGAAAAAGTGATGTGGGTCTATAATTTGCACACAGTAAGTTATCCGAAGATTTTTTGGGAATTATTGAGATGACGGCCTCACGCATAGTGGGGGGGGGGAGTATTGTGTTTGATCGGGCTTCTTGGACAGCTTGCAGAAGGGGGGTGGTAATCTCATCCTGTAACACTTGATACAACTCTGCCGACATCCCATCTGGCCTCAGGGCCTTCCCTTTAGCCATCTGAGATAGAGCTGACCAGAGTTCATCCCAGGTTATGGGGGCATCCAGGGCAAGGGCCTGCTCTTTAGAGCGCTGAGGGAGCTGCACTCCTCGACAAAAGCTTTGCTGCCAATGGGATAGTTTGTTATCCAAAAAGACATTCTGGGACTGATAAAGTTCCTGATAAAAGACTTTCATGGTCTCATTGATAGCGTTGGGTGTTGCTGCGATCTTCCCCTCCTCGTTCTTTAGGGCTAACATTCTGGAAGAAGTTTGCTGTTTCCGTAGGTAATAAGCTAACAGTTTCCCTCCCTTGTCCCCTCCCTCCCAGGACCTGTGTTTAGCTCGAATAAGTTGCCACTCAGCTTTCCTGTTCAGCAACACATTGAGCTTATATTTTAAACCAGTAATATCGGCTAGAAGGGGGGCGTTGAATGGGCTAGTGGCAGACAGTTTGAACTGTTTCTCCAGATGTGCCAGATCCTTCTGGAGCTCTGATATATGCCTTGCCCGTTCCTTATTTTTAGCCGCAGAGAAGGAGATAATTCTCCCTCTTATGACTGCCTTAAAGGCCTCCCAAACTGTGGTCACACCAGTTTCCTCTGGGGTGTTGACTGAGAAATAGAAGAGGGCTTCCTTTTTTATTTAATCACGAAAGGCTGCATCCTCTAACAGTAATGGATTACATCTCCACCTTGTGGAGTGTGGACCTTGGCCCGAGGGAATGAAAATGATCACCACAGGGGCATGATCTGATATAACTATGCTGCCAATGGTGGAAGTTTCTATCCCAGGCATTGCAGCAGAGTTAGCCAACCAGAAGTCAAGTCTGCTATGAGTCCCATGCACTGCAGAGAAATATGTGTAGTCACGCCCTCTTGGATGATTGATTCTCCAAGGGTTCCCTAATCCCCATTCTGACATCAGAATATTTAGTGTTTCTAAAATCTTTAGATGGGATTGAGGTGTGGGTATGAATTTGTCTAAAAAAATATCACACACCAAATTATGGTCCCCACCTAGTAGGATCAGAATTTCAAGGTCGTCACCCGAGAGCTCAGTGAGGGCCTGACTCAGTTCTGAATAGATATCACCTGTGTCTGTATTAAAGCCATAAATGTTGGCTATTATGACCCTACCACCAGGATATGACAACTTAGCCACTATCCATCTGCCTAATGAGTCCTGGCGCTGACCCTCAACAGTCCATGGTCCCATCCTCCATAATAGGATGGCCACTCCCCTGGACTTTGTGGAGGCACAACTGGCCTGCACTGTTACCACCCAAAGCTTCTTTAACCATTGCACCTCGAGGCTGGTGAGATGCATCTCCTGGAGTAAGGCAATATCTGCACCCAGCGAATTCAAATATTGCAATTCTTTAGTTCACTTGGCTGGATGATTCAGTCCGTGCACATTCCAGGAGACACATCCCCAGCCAAGCGGTGCAACTGTAGTCAGAACCATAATTATTCCCACCTATCATGTAACAAGGGAGAGAGAAAGAAAATGTACTCACCCAGCCAACAGTGAGAGAAAAGGCAGAAAAGAATAGAAAAGGAGATACCCCACTAGAGGCCTATGGTAAGTCGTATACCGTCAGTGAGCTTCAAGTAGACAGGGGTTGAGAAGGTTGAGAGGGGGACAGTGATAAGCAGTCTATCTGCAGTTGAAGAGAGGCCCGTGTGAAGTAAAGAGAAAACAACAGTTATGTATCCTGAAAATTCAAAACACAAAACAAAAGCCTGCCAGTAGTCAATTGTCAAGCAACAGATTAATTATAATGTAACCTAACTTTTCTAAGACAATCAGCAGTAACTCATTGGTGCCGAGTAACTGGTTGGTGCCGAGTTATATGCATGAGAAGGGGCAGTTACGCCCCTAAGCCACACTGCTTCGGCCACCAAACAGAAAGGGCATACTGAGAAGAGATTAAAGGTAGTAATCACTCTTACTGTGTTGGTTTATCCTGGTTCTATAAAGCCCTAACTAAAATAGAATGACAGATAATAACAGTTTACCTTGTCAGTATATACTAGCTATAACACGTTAAGCAGACAATATCTTAATACTATAACTATATGTAACTCGTTAATCAATTAACAGTAACTCAGTTGTTGATGCTGAGGTAATGGTGTGAGATGGGGCATTAAAAGCCCTTGCAGCCACACTATTTCAGACACCAACAAAGAGGCAAGGGAGAGGTCACACTTATCATGAGTGACCCGTCCCAGCCTGACTCCATGCGTCCAGTGCTAAAGCCAGATCCGGAGTCTGAGATCCATCGGCTGTCCCCTGTCCCAACAAAGGGACACCTAAAGGTGCCTTAAGATAGTATACCAGTGTCACATTCAGGAGGGAAGGCTGAGGAAAAGGGAAAGGGAGGAGGGAAAGCCTCTGCTAGCCACCCAAGTCGACTAATAACCCTACATTGGTCAAGGATCATAACTTACAGGGGGTTACTAAGCTTGATAATTATGTAAAGACAATTATCATCAGGCCTGCCAAGTGAAAGACATGGTGCTCAACTTCTGTCTGCTGCTATGTCCAGACTATACCATGTGCATGGGAGGGGGACTAATTCCCCTTCACAGCGCTCCTGTAGCAGTCAGAAGAGGAGTTGGGGGGGGAAGGAGCCGTATGTAGGCTCATGATCTGGAAATCACTCAAAAAGAAGAGGGCATACACAGCAAGAGGAGTTGAAAGAGGTAAATCCTCTAAATACATTTAAACTCCCATAGTACATGGATAGCATCTCTTAGGTCTTGGCCTGTGTAGCCAGGGAAGTCCAACTGCCTTCATCTGCACACCATGTGGTATACAAAAGTTGTAAGCAAGCAGAATATAAAACCATTCAGATCAAAAAGCTCGATTAGGTGCTATATTTCATCAAGGCATCCCCGGATCCAGTAGATGAACTTGCTCCTGGGAGATCAGAGCGTGCCGTCAGTGCCTCTGCAAAAATTCTAAGTCCCGGTTTCAGCAGACCGGCAGCTGCTGCAGACTCTTCTTCTCGTTGCTTCATCATAGTCGCCCAGTCCAGGGGAACCAAGTTGTCCATCGAATCAGCAGTTTCATCTTCTGAGGGGTTCAGCTGTTCGTCTTTATGCCTAAAAGATGGGTCAGCCCTAGAAAGCTTAGCAGGTGGAGAAGCCACCGTAGTGCCTGGCACTGATGATCGTGGGTTCCTTGAATGCTGCCACTGCCTAGCTGGCAAAGGGTATACCGCAGTATCTTTAGTTTAAGCAGATAGATTAGAATTGGGTGCCTCTGGAGTTGTGCAGGGTGTAGGGACAATCTGGTTTTGTTGTTCTCCCATGTCTGGTGGAGCCCTTAGGTGATTATTCGTGGCGGAACTCTTAGTAACCGGAGCAGCCCGATTATGAATGTTGTTCCCAGAGGATCCAGTTCCTGATTTGTTAGTTCCTTACATCATGTGGTTCCCAGGTTCCCAGAGGTATCTGGGAGAAGTAGTTCTCTGCTACACATTCAGCCAAAGAGTCTCTATCCAGGCTTTGGCCTCTCTGGGCGAGTTAGCCACAAATGTCTGCCCATTTTTAGATATATACAATGATGTGTGAGACCCTTGTAATGATACTGAATTGAGTTAGCAATAAGCAGCTTTTTAGGGGAGTAAATGCCCCATGTTTGGCTGCCACCTCCTGGGTAAAATCCTGATAGAAAGAAATAGTATTGCCTCTCCAAGTTAGTTCTCCAAGGTCCCTAGTTGCTCTAAGCAGGCATTCCTTATCTGAAAACTGGAGCAGATAGGCAATGATAGTCCGAGGCCCCCTGGTATTGTTGGGGTTACTGGGGATGTGGAGCACGTGTTCTACTCCCACTGGCTCCCTCCAGCACTTGCCCAATAATTGTGGGATCCATTCATTTAAAAACTTCTCCATGTTTGGGCCTTCTGCACCCTCCGGTACCCCTAAAATGTGTACATTGTTCCTCGTACTCCGGTTTTCTTGATCCTCCTCTCTATGCCACAAATGAGCCAGTTTAGCTTCATGGTCTAACAGTTTTTGTAAAACTTTAATGTGCTGTTGTTCTAAATCTTCTCTTCACTGTTCTAATACATTGTGTTTATCCTCAAGGCGGCGGACATCAGCAACATTGCCCACTAGAGAGGTGCCAATAGTATCAACCCTCGTTAACAGTGCCTCCAGCATTTTTGTTATATTAGCTAGATCCTCTCCCAATTGTGCCTGACTGGAGGTTGGTAAACCAAGCTGGACGGGAGGATCTGCGGTAGTGGCAATCACGGGTTCCTTCCTGCTGCACTGTGCTGTAAGAAGTTTGCTACTGTATCTGACTCCGTTTGCTCTGTAGCATAAGGAAGGGTCTCCACCGCACCGGCAAAACTCGTCATTCACAGGCCCCACAGGTATTTAAAGATCAAAAAGGCAAGGACGTATCAAGCCAGTCTCAATGGGCACTATGATTAGAAATCTGTGCTCAGGTCATTATGGCCTAGTAGTGAATGCGACTCCAACATATGCATGATGCATGGGCAATAACGGAAGCATGGCTGCCCCAGAAAAGCAGATCGAGGGTGATACCAGAGGCGGGTAGGGTAAGTCCAGAAAGGAAACAAGCATTTCAGCCCAGTACCATGGCATTTTGTGATCATCTAACCATCAGGCTGGGGCAGAGCGAGCAGATTATGCAGCTATCTTCACCGGGTCCTAGCCACGCCCCCAGGTATTGAGAATTTTAATGAATTCACCTTTGGAGTTCATAGCTACAGATATGGCAATGTACATTAACTGGATTTACAAAACAATGAAAAACTGCCAACTGTAGGGCCGGGGAGGGATTTTATTGGGATTATTAAGTGAGAAGTGCAATAACTGTGTATCTGTTTTCTGTTCCTTTTGTTTTCTTCCCTTTATATTGTAATTTTGCCATGTTTGTCTGGTTATGTCTATGTAAGTAAATTACATGTAAATTTTTATTATATGTGAGAATATAATGTGAATTTTGTAGTTTTCATGGTGTCAATTTGTAATGACTTGAAAGTTGAACAAAATAAAATATTAACAATAACAATAACATCCTGTGTGTAGACAGTGCTATGTTGTACTGGAATATATATGCTTAGAAAATGGGTAAAAGAAATCCTTCACCCTGACTGGTCAAAAGGCATGTCCTTACCTGTCAACAAACTGAAAGGTGGCACTACTTTCCTAATTCCTTAACCTCCATACGTGAAAAGGCAGCAATATCATTAAGCAACTGATGTCTTCCATCAGTCCCTCTACAACCAGAACTGATCTTCCATCACAAACATGGCTACTTCCTTTACACTGTAAAAACCTTCAACTGGGCACTAAAAATAAAACTACCTTATATAAAAAATAAAACAAATTAATTAAACATTGTTTCCCTGATCATCACACTCTCCTTACACACATAAACACATTAGAAACATTATGCATTGTTTATAGTTTTCATTACAACTGCTTCTTTGCTAACATGAAAAATTCCCCTTCTGTCGTTACCTGTTCATCAGGGAAATCTCTTCTACTTGCCTTGACAGTGAGGTAATTGAGTCACTGGCTCTAAAACAGGCCTCTGTTGTCTGTGTGTACAGTATGTTGGGAGAGTAACATTCTACCAGTGGAACTGAGCAGAATTTTGAATCCCTGTATTCCATGGTAAACATTCCATGATAAACACTCTGTGTCTTGAATGAGGGAAAAAATAGAAAAAAAAAACAGGATGAAGAAAGTAGGCAATACAGTAATACTTTCTAAACAAAGAGAAAAGGTGCGAAACACAGTTACATAGGTAGAGGCAGACCCAAACTGCTCAAATAATACATTGCTGTCCCTCCCACCCACTGGTTTAGCATTTTTTACTGAGCTGCTATTCAATCAATTTTACCACTCTTCTACCCACTTGTGGGGACTTTTTTCACCATATTTAAATAAAATAACACACTATTATTAAATCTTTAATAATGTGCCCAGAGTTTTGAATAATTGTTATAGAAATAGTTGTTAACCATTTTATAAGAGTGATAATGCTCTTCAGGCTGTGGGTTGTTGATTGATAAGAGCACTACCCAGCTGCTGTAGTCACTCGGCGAAAGCGCCTCATGCCTAACATCGCACCTGGGTGTGTGCTCTTATCAATCAACAACCCACACCCTGTCATGTCTTATTGCTTTCATATATGTGTATATATATTATTCAGTGTGTGTGTGTGTGTGTGTGTGTGTGTGTGTATTGCAACAATTAGAAAGTGCAGATGGGTGACTCAATGGTTAATGCAAAAACTGATAGTCTCCATTTCTCCTCTATCTAAATCAGATTCAGCCTTATGCATGTCATTGCTGATTTAAATGAGGTGTCTAGTGGCAACCCCCAACCCTCCAATGTCCCCCAAAGCCTGAAAAGAATAAAATGGGCCCTCTATGACTTTTTTAATCAGTAAAATGTGTGTAGACAGTGCACTGCTATGTTACACTGGAATATATATGCATATATGTATATTCATGGCAAAACAACTCCATTTAATGCATCAGTTAGGGTTGTTCCACAGTGACAAAAGTGAGGAAATTCGATGTTAGAGTTGAATCCCCCCCCTTGGACCAACCCCGCCCCCTCATCCAGCATCGAGGTGTGCGTTGGGGTCATCAGCCTTAACTATCACCCCATCACATGTGTAAACAAGCTGAGATGGTGAACTGTAGGAGAATGAGGGTCAGAGTTAGGACCGATGACCTCAGCACACACCCCAATGCCGGCTGGGGGGCGGGGTGGGAGTGGGTCAGGGGGGTTTCAACCCCAACTTCAAATTTCCTCGCCTTTGTCACTGTGGAACAACCATAACTGATGCATTAAACTGAGTTAGTTTGCCATGAATTTCCCTTCTTTGTGAGAATGAGGACTATAAATAATGAACGAAATATGGTGGTGGGAGCGCGGGTCCTTTGGACCCCGCACTTCCACCAAGGGATATTTACTGAAATAGTAACAGTAACAGCAATGAAAATGCAAGCGCAAATGGTAATGTACATGGTGATGGAAACATAAATGGTAACGCAAATGGTAACAGAAGCCCAAGTGCAAAATGATGCCAAAGTGAACAGTAACACAAAAGGAGATGCAAACACAGTTGCATATGGAAACACAACTGGTAAGACGCATGGTCATGGTAGCACAATTGGAAATGCAAATGGCAATGGTAACAACAAGAATAACATCAAAGAGAACAGAAACAGAAATGCAAACACATACGGAAACGCAAACCGTAATACGCATGGCCATGGTATCGCAATCCGAAATGCAAATGGTAATGATAACAGCAACAATAATACCAAAGGAAACAGAAATGCCAATGCTAATGCAAGTGCATATGGAAATGCAAACCATAGTGCGCACAGGCACGGTCACGCAATTGGAAAAGCAAATGGTAACGGTAACAGCAACCATGACCCAAAACAAAAGACAAACGCAAACGGAAGGGCAGCCACAAATGCAAATGGTAATGCGCATGGTGACACAAACCAAAATGCAAACAGAAATAGTACTGGAGACACAAATGTTAACAGTAATACAAACACAAGCGCAAACGAAAACGCAAAGGGTAACGCACATGGTGGTGTACACGGGAACGCTAACGCAAACGGGTAAGGAAACACTAGTGGAAACGCAAAGTGTAACAGTAACTGGAGCACACATCCTGGTTTTTCCCAACAGTTGCATAGAGAAACACAGTGACTACAAAGCATGTATGCATAATAATGGCCCTCGGAGCAGAAAATGAGGTCTTGGAATACTAAATTGCTTATATCTCAGGAGTCATATGACGTAAAAAAAAAAATTAAATGTCATATGATTCATGACTTTCCTGGCTAGGTTTGCACTTCATATTTAGCACCCTTGGGGGCTAAACATTTTTTCCGATGAAAAGTCCGTATCTCGCACGGTTTCCGAGACACAGGACCCGAAAAGCATGGCGGATGCCGCAATGTAAGTCTATGGGGAGAAAAGCGTCAATTTTGGAGTACCGTAACTTTTCATCCCTGCAATATTTTTTCACCTTACCACAAAAAGGCACATCTGTGGGATGTTGGCTTTATTCCTTCTAAATTTCATCCCAAAAGACCAAACTATTCTTTTGCAGCAGGGTGGCAAAGAATTCCTGTTATTTTGGCCATAGTGTTGCAAAGTAGTTTCATGATTTGTGACACTTTTGCAAAAAAAATCAAGAAAGTGTCACAGGTGCGCCACTACTTTGTGACACTACTTTTCCCAAAAATTGAAAAAACATTTTTCTGGGGTGTTTAACCCCAAAATAAAGACATGCCTAGCATCCTCAGGGCTTGACTAGGTAAACACAAAAATAACTGTGTCACTAAAGGGTCCCAATTTTAAATGTCAAGCATTTCTGTGATCAGTAACTGAAAAAAAAAGGCTGACTCATGACATTACTGGGGTCATTTGCGACACTGTCAACCTTTCTGTTAACTTTTCCCATTGACTATAATGGGAAACTTGTTTTTTGAATAACTTTTGAACCGTTTAATATTTTTTCATGAAATCTTCAAAAGGCACATTAGGGACCCTGGCTGCACATTCCCTGAAATTTTTGGATCAGTCGCACAAACAGTGCAACCTGTAGGTGCGAGCAAATAATGCGCAAAAAAGCGTAAATGAAGTTCCAAAATGTTGCTTAATAACTCAGCAACTGTAAATCTGACTGGTCCAGAACTTGGAAGACCCCAAGATTTGCACTAACGCTCTGCGCCTACCATGTTTCAGGCAAATCCAATGTATGGTGGCAAAGTTATTAAGATGCAAAATTTCACCATTTAACCTTAAATGGGGTACTCAACCCTAAATATAGCTGCACTACCGTGCAGCCATAATATATATGTGTGTGTGTGTGTGTGTGTGTATATATATATATATATATGTGTGTGTATATATATATATACACACACACATATGTATATATATATATATATATATATATACACACACATATATATATATATATATATGTGTGTGTGTATCACAACAATTAGAATGTGCAGTTAGGTGGCTCTGTGGTTAGTGCAACAATTGCTAGTTTACACATTCTCACTGCCCATACTATTATTTTGTAGCCATATTGGCTCTTGCTAGATCTTTTTATAGTGGGTGCCATACACCCCTGTCTCAGAGCACTTTTTGTCCACCTAGGCACCTACATTGTGTGGTATTAATCTGCTCCTGATATTGGATTGCACATCTAGTAATGTATTGCACTTGCAATGGATTGTAAGGCACCTGCAGCTTTTATTTTGTGTTGCTCTGCCTGAATATTGTGGCTGTACATCTTAAATGCATTTGTATCTTTATTCACTCCTGCACCTTATTACATTGTCTACACTGTCTTCCCTCACCCTGGGCACATCTGTAAACTAGCTGCTGCCAGCTCAGTATGTCTTTCAGGATGAAACATTTGAAATAAATAAATAAATACATACATTACACCTTGTGGTATTAGACTACCCCAGAAAGGGTATCTCAAGAATCCCTTTACACAACCTGTCTTTACTGATCCCAATTAGCAATAATAGGCTACCACTGATAAGTTTTGTCTAGAATCCCTTAAAGCAGTCTGTTTGTACTAATTACAGCTAGCAATAACAGGCTACCCCAGGTTTCTCTAGGAACTCCTTACACAGCCTGATTTGCCTCCTACCATTTACAGTGTTAGGTCCCTATACCATCTAATAGAGTCCTATGCAGTCCTGTGGTCTTCCTGCAGATACACATCAGATGCCCTTTGTTAGATACCACACTCCTGGTCTGGAGTACTCATGCTATGAGACACTTGTGTGATGGGATACTTAGGTAGATTTGAATAAAGGCCTTATCCCTTACTTCCTGCCACCTCTCCTCCAATTATCACATAGCTGAGGACTCAAACCAGGCAAATTCTCATTCAGACCCCAAAATACAGGCAAGACAATGCTTTTTAACTGTGCCCTTAAATGTGGGATACTGTGGCCAGTCTCAGTATGCTCAACAGACAATAATTAAGACAATAATACAGCCAGTTTCCACACATCTTACCGTATTTACATTGTCTCAAAAATGCCTCTTCAGTTGCTACCTATAACCAAAAGAGGCAAACTCTGCTTTAAGGCAGCATTCTGCAGGAGTGAGATTTGTTGGTGGGGGTTGTTTGGTTTGGTCTCAGTTTACCCTACACAAAATAATTAAGACAATCATTCAACTAGTTTCCCCACAACTCACCACACCCACAATGTCTCAAAAAAAGCCTCTTCAATAACTACCTGTAGCAAAACAGGCAGTGACTGCATGACATAATTTAGGCATAATACTGTACATGACCTTTCTTTGTTTCACAGCATTAGAGTGACACATAAGTGTTGTAATGCTGTACCATTGCTCTGATATCAGAACTCATAATGCCATCAATCTAACATCAGTAACTTATAATACCATTAATCTGACATCATATCAATGGTATTACAAATTAGAATGTGTGCTGCAGACATGTGCTGCTGCTAGCTCAGTTTAAATAATTTGGTAGTTTCAGAGTGAATTGTTTAAAACACCATAATGGTATGTTAACAGCTGAGATTGTTTTTTTCATTTGTTCATTTTTTGATGACAGCTCCAGCAGAAGTCACAAATGTTGAAAGACTGAAGTTTCTCATGGAACAAGAAAAAAACAGTAAAGAAAACAATTTTTCCCTGAGGATATACGTCAATTATCTCAGTAAGGTAGAAGAAACTTGAGAATCATCAAAATATACCTAGAAGCATTAGACAATCATTTGGCACATTTCATATATAGATTAGAAAAGACTGATAATTCAATCAGTGAACCAGGCAGTGTGAAAGGGATTCTGGGTATTGTGGCATAGATCATCACCTACAAGTCATAAATCACCCTCGCACCATTTACATTGGTATGACAGAAATGGGATTAATTGTTTGGGTTTACTGAAACTATTTTCTGGTCTTCTGAGTCTCACCAGAGGTTTTCCTGGGTATGCTAACAATAAGTTATTTATTTATTTAAAATCTGATAACTGGGAAAAGCATGCATGAGCTGAATTCATTTCCAGGTGTGACCTGGGGAAAGGGTAGTATGGGATAATAATTTAACATGAGACTGGAGCATTACATGTAAGCAAGACAGGGGCTGTGGTAACAAGACCCAAAGCAGTAGTTAATAACCATGTACAGGAGAACAACTTACAACACAGTTTGAGACACAGATACTCCTCATGTCCCAGTGCAGGACCTGTTGTTACACCAAGAGATAAATTTGGTCTTGGACAATAGGATCAGGATGCAAAGTATGTAGTTCAGCAGAAGGGTACCTTCTAAAAGATGGAGATAGGGCTACAAGGGGTAGACAACTATGGGGGAGGTTATCTGAAGTTAAGGAGGTGAAGGTTGAGCACACAGAGAGTACAGTGGGAGAGGAAGAAGTCTGAGGAGTCTTTTGAATGAGAAGGAGGAGAAGGATGATAGTTGAAGATCATGAGGAAGTTTGTTCCAAAGAGAAGGGGAAACAAAAGGAACAACTTTAGATTCTAAGTCACTAGCAGGCTATGCCTCTGGACAAGGTACTACATTTTAGGGAGTGATGGAAGTGGGTGGAAATTCACAAACACACACACACACACACACACACACACACACATAAGTTCTAAAAGGATTGGAGTTTTTAGTTACAAACTGGTTGCTGAATTGATCTAATTGGACATCTATAGGTTTTTAAGCTGATTGGAATAATTAAACACATACACATTAAATGGTTGGTGGGTTCAAAAGTATGATCTAACTATAGAGTTTCTGCCTTAGGCTATTAATTGAGAGAGTTAATTACAAGAAGTGCTTTTGCCTGGGGGAAACATCCACTTTAAGATCAGAGCCTGCATTTCAATGAGCATGGGGGAGAGAAAGTTTATGTATCAGTTCTATATGAGCATAGTGGAAAGCAGGATAAGTGTCAGAATACCTTAGCTTGTAACATTTTTCTTTCTGTTATCGATTATTTAAACCATTTATTTATTTTCCATGTAAAAGTGCATTTTCTCTCCTGTATTGTTTATATGTCCTGTAGCTGACTTTTAAAGTAAAAGATTATTTACATAGCAATCATGACTGTGTCTTAATTTGCTAAGGTAGTGTAGCTGTAGTATTTTCACTGGTCAAAAAGAATCGCTGTCTGTCACCCATCATCCAAGAAGCATTCTACCAGATTTTAAAAAAGTGAACTGTATTAACTTTCCTAACCCTGTGTAAGGAAAACTGAAATCCTGGGACACCCAGGTTGGAGGCAGCTGAAAAACAAAGAAACAGATGACTCTCTAAAAAGCAGTTACAGCCAGAAGAGAGTGTTCATCACAAATTGGTAGGCAGTGGAATGGGATCACAGTGAACCTTCTAGCACACTGAGAGACATAGCTCACCAGTAGAACATTCTAACTTAGCAATCATGAAGCAGGATATACAAAAGAGTACAGCTTTACAATTGTTTTTATCTTCCAGCAGCACAGCTTAGTGTAGCATAGGAAGAATAAGCTTCAGAGAGTATGACTTGTTTACTGTGCAACAGCTTTGTGACAAGAGCCTAGAAAATGGGTTCAGCTTGTGGGTACAAAAAAAGAAAAAGAAGGCAGACCTTAAGGCCACCCTGGTGGCACATGACCAGAAACAGAAAGTCCCCGTGGGTGAGCCAAGATCTGTGGTAGCAGACTCTCCAAATCAGCTCAAAATCCTGAAACTGCTACTATGTCAGCAAGAACCTGAGCTTGAGGCAAAAAAGCTGGAGGCAGAGACCAAAAGACTGAAGGCGGGAAGAAACTCAAGGCAAAAAGGCTGGAGGCAGAGACAAAAAGACTGGAGGACAGAGAAACAATGACAGCATGAAAAGGAGATTTTAACTATGCACCAGCAAAACATAAGTAATGGTGGATGGAGTTCACCCCATGTAGCCAAAATTAGTTCTAAATTGTTTCCTCAATATAAGGAGGGAGATTATCTTGATCCATTTTTAAAGACATTTGAGAGGGTGTGCACACAGTTCTAATTGGACAGGGCTTCATGGATGATTCATCTCACTTCTTTACTTATGGGACATGCTTTGCAGTGATTGGCAGAAAGAATGATGAAGACTGTGGTGATTATGCTAAGGTTAAAAGGATGTTATTAAAACGTTCTGAATTAACTCCTGAGGCTTACAGAAAGAAATTTAGGGAGCTAAAGAAAAGCCCAGAAGACAGTTATGTAGAATTGCATGTTCAACTGTGCACGTATCTTGACCGTTTGGCAGACGGGGCAATAACAGACTCTGGAGCTGATAAAAGATTTGGTTGTGAGGGAGCAATTACTTAAAACTGTACATGAGGATCTGGGCACCTGGTTGCTGGACAGAGCATGCAGCTCCTCAAAGGAGGTGGCAGAAAGTGCTGACCTGTACATGACCAGTAAACCAAACCCGCAGCATAAATCTCATGGGGGGGCAGCACATGGTTCAAGGGGTCCTAAGGGGGGCAGGCTAAAGTAAACCAGCCTGCACCTGAGCCCAAAGCAAAACCCTATGGTTCTAAAGGGAACCAAGAGCTGAGGGCCAAGAAATGTCATATTTGCAATCAAGCAATTAAAGATTCAAGTATTACAATACAAAATGACAATAAATTAAAAGGACAAATTGGTATAAAAGGTCCTTTAGAAGATACTAACGAAAATGCACATTTCACTGCTTGTTCATCACTCTCTAAACAAATGTTAGAGACAAATTAAGAACTCATATTTTGCAAATGCGGTCATATTAGAGAACCCATGGGTCCTAAAAGAAAAGCTGGCAAATCTTAGAACAGATGTATTTTATAACAAAGCTAACCTTGATAATTTAAGAAAGTCACTTATGAGGCAAACACTTCTGGAAGATAGTGATAACTTTGGAAAAATAAACAGAGGAATACAGGTGAACCTTCTGCACCCCTTCATTATGGAAACAGAGGCTCTGGAAAGCACAAGTAAGCAAAATATGCAGAAAGGCAGGTGGAAACTAAAAGGAAAATTGAAAAAGGCTAGAAATAACATTTACAAAATGCAAAAAAAGAAAAGAAAAAGAAAAAGAACAGGGCCAAAAAAGATACTCATCAAGAACAAAAAAACAAGGACCATATTATTGACTCTAATAACACACAGTCAGCATTCCAAAAAAAACTAATATTTTAGAAAAGACAAATGAAGGAAACCATATAGGAGAAAGAAACCTAACACAACAACTTGGGATGGAAGGCTGAGACCCTCCAATATAAAATAAAACAGGTAGTAGAGAATATAGTCAAGTTTTATATTCCTTTCCATCTATGGAGGGACAGCAGCAAGTGAACCTGGATGCCTGGATATGGAGGGGGACTGAGGGAGGAAATACCCACCAATATGTGCAAGTTCATGGAGTTTTTAATCAACAAAACAAACAAAACAATAATGAAGGGATAATGAGTTCTGAGGAAGACTAGCAGGTTAATACTGAATACTTGATGGAGATGTATGGAGTGCAACCTTTATATCAGGATATCACAGCAAAAATGCAGGAATGGTTAAATAAAATACTGTATTATACAGCCTTTTAAACAGAGAGACATGCATGCTACCTGTCCATCAAACATGAATAATCCTGACTGTCTGCTCCTGCACTGCAATTCAAAGGAGTTAGCAAAAAACATCTGGCAAAAAGAAACAGAATTCAGGATAAAAGGTGTAAACATCTTGCCCCACAAACTGTACAAAAAATATCGAGGGGGTGATACAGACCTATGATGAACAAACAGACTGTTATAACAGTGTTTTAAACCTAATCTCAAATTTTAAATTGTCACATCAAGTTAACTGGGAAAATAGAACAGTCACAATGGGCCCTATGCACTATTGTGCAGAGTGGCTACACGCTGTGTATCTGTGATGCATAGCCACTCTGCACCCATTGCGCCCCTGCACTGAATTTATCAATCGGGGCATGCAGCCTCTAAGCACCCAATCCCCTGGCCGTGTGGACAGCAATGTGCCTGGGGCAGGTGGGGGTGTGTGTGTGTCAGGGGTGTGCCCACTCTCCATACCATTCACAAAAGTGCAGAGAGCTGGGCTCGGGGGGTGCACCTTACACTATGTAACACCCAGTTGTAAGGGATACGTGCCCTCTCCGGATGCCACCACTGGCAGCAGTGCTGACATGGGGGCAAAGCAGATCCCCCCACATGCTGCTCCAGCCCATGGATCAAGAAGGTGGGCTGGGGGCAGCTGACCAGGCACCCACCTGCCCAGAACTGGTGATGCACATCACTCCCTCTGTTGTTTTCCATGCCTCACAGGTGCACGGGATCCATTAGTGGACCGGGTCCAGGCATCCCATTGGATGCATGCCTGTTCTGCAGAAATGTCCCTAATCCATCTGCATGCCGAGGGGGGTGGGGCTACAGACAGGTGATGGCCACTTGTACATACTGACTGGTGTATGCCTGTCCACAGGTGCGGAACTCCTCAGGCAGGTAACATGCCTCTGGCATGTATTACCCACCCATTTGTGCATAGGGCCCAATATTTGGTTGGAATTTTAAAAAAAGTACAGTTATGGTCTAATCAAGAAGAAATTGGCAGCTTTCTTTTCTAGGATTTTAAATAGGCTCTTGGGGATGAATGTTATAGAGTGGATCAAAGTACAAGAGGTACTGATCTCATATCTGCAAATAGATATTACATTTAGAAATGCCTGAAAAGCAGTTACAGTACAGGATATGGCCCCATTTTTAGAAAACATAGGAATATACAGTATGTAACACATGTGAAGTCACTGATAACAAATAGCAAGGGTAATCAGAGTGTACATCAAATAACTACAGTAAACAGATTTGACCCAATATCTACAGTAAACACTGATTGACAACCAACATTTAATAACCAAAATGTATACCCTAGGAAACTTTAATAATTTTATCATAGACCATAAAGGGAATGGTGCAAAAATCTAGTGCATTCAGCATGAAAGGACTTCTTAACTGACCATAATATTATATGTTTGAAGGAAACCTGGAGAATAGAATGGGATCCTCCTAAGCTTCCCGACTATTCAGGCTATGCTTTAACAGCAACCAAATCAACAAAAGGTGGTAGAATTTCTGCTGGCATAGTTACATACATAGAAACAGCTCTAAATATGGCAGTTACAATATTAGTTTCTCCTTTTAAAACTATACTTCCACTTTTTTTGGAAACTAGTGAATTTAACCTAATTGTACTAAACATCTATATCCCACCCTTATCTAAAAAAACTACAGTGGTTCATGGATTGCCAGAATTTACAAAACATATCAAATCTCTTTCAGACACTTATGAACTATGCCCAATATTGATAATAGGGGACTTTAATGCCAGGGTTCGGCAATAAGATCTTAGGGAAAATATACACCATGAAATGTTTGATTGTCTCTCTCAAATAAATCCAATTATAAAGTTTATAAGGAGAACTAAAGATCAAAAAAGTAAAAAACAAGATAAACTTCTCCTACAGTCAATGGTCAATGTAGGCAGTTACATAATGAATGAAAGATTCAAGGGTGACTAAGAAGGAGCACAGACATTTAATGGGCCAATTGGATAATCATTACTAGATGAAGTATGAGCCAGTATTGACGCAATTAAGATCTTATCATCCTTAACTATAAGGGGGCGCCCAGAATGAGCTCACCATCCATTAGATATTAATGTTGCAACCAATATTCGCAACATTTCAAGACCCAATACACAGGGAGAATAAAACTTTGAACTACTAAATCTCCACAAAATTATATGGCAGAATGATGTAAATGACAACATGCTAAATCTTTGTTATGCTTCTCTCGTTACGGACCTCAGACATGATATAATGAATAAGGCAGCAACCATGCAGGAGATTATTATTAAATGGCAGCAGATAGGTGACAATATTAGACCATTTCTGTATCAGCGTAAACCCACCAGAATCAATAATCATATGTGGTCTAATACTACTTGCATATGAGCAAAAAAAAAAACAACTCTATGAAAACTTAAATCTAGTTTCTCAACAGATAATCATAAAATACTAAATAAGCTAGGAAAGAATATACATCCTTGCTAACAAAGAAAAAAAAATATCAAACAGGACAATGGAACAAGTTCAGACAAACAATATAAAATAAATATAATAAGCAATTTTGGACATTAGTGTATCAGGGGTATTTACAATATTCAAATACAATAGATGCAGCAATTACGTCTTTGATATGGGAATAGCATTTCCATTCATTATATTTTTCACAGACAGAAGAAACAATAGCCATATCAATAGTGGATCCATTTTACTCTCCAAAATCTTTTTGTTTTAGTCTCGAGGAGATATTTGAAGTCTTGACATGGCCAAAAAAAATAATAAAGCTCCAGGCCCTGACCTCATATTCTCTGAGGTCTATTAATATTTCCCTGAATGGTGGGCACCAATATTTCATGTGATTTTTAATGGCATTATACAGGGCACAGAAATACCACATAGCTGGAAAGTTAGTATTATCTGCCCTCTATTCAAGAAACATAGAAACATAGACTTTGATGGCAGATAAGAACTGCTTGGCCTACCCAGTCTGCCCATTTCCTTACCTACTGGATAAGCTGCAGATCCAAGTTAACCAACAGCCTACTTCTTCCTAATCTTCACTAGAATGTCCTTATGTCTGTCCCATGCATTCTTGAATTCCCCCACCGTTTTTTACCCCATGACCTCCTAAGGAAGGCCATTCCATGCATCCACCACCATCATCTGTGTGAAAAAATACTTCCTCATGTTGCCCCTGAGCCATCCTCCTCTATCTTCAAACTGTGTCCCCTTATTCTTGCACATCTCTTTTTCTGAAAGATGCTACCCTCTTGGACTTTGTTGATTCCCTTGAGGTACTTGAAAGTTTCTATCACGTCCCTCCCTCTCTCTCCTTTCCTTGAGGGTATACATATTAAGCTTCTTTAGTCTCTCTTCATATGGTTTCTGGTGCAGACCCTGCACCATTCTAGTTTCCCTCCTCTGGACTGCCTGTATCCTGCCTATGTCTTTGAGAAGATGGGGTCACCAGAAGTGCACGCAGTACTCCAGATGAAGCCTCATCAACTGTCTGTACAGAGGGATGGCAACTTCTTGTTTTCTACTGGTGATGCCTCTCCTTATGCATCCCATTATACCCCAGCCCTCCTTACTGCCTTCTCACATTGCCTTCCTACCTTTAGGTCATCTGATATGACTACCCTCAGGTCCCTTTCCATTTTTGTTATTGTTAGTACCTCTCTCCCATTGTGTATTCTTCCCCTAGGTTTTTGTTTCCCTGGTGCATTACTTTGCACTTCTTTGCATTGAATTTAAGCTGCTATACTTTTGCCCATTCCTCCAACACTGCCAAGTCCCTTTTCATCTTTTCCAACCCCCTTGTGTATCAACCCTGTTGCAGATTTTTGTGTCATCTGCAAAGAGGCATACTTTTCCTTCCAGTCCATCTGCAATGTCACTTATAAAGACATTAAAGAGGACTGGCCCCAATACCCTGTGGTACCCTACTAGTAACCCCCCTTTCTTCAGAGTGGACTCCATTTACTGTTACAATCTGTGTCTAGTTGTCCAGCCAATTTTTAACCCAAGAAAAATGGAAATTCAATGGATCCCTTCATGTACAGGCCAATTAGTCTCCTCAATAACTCACAAATGCTCTTTTGTAAAATTATATTAAATAGATTGAAATCTTGGATAGAAGAGAATCACATTCTTAGTGAATTCAAAAATGGATTTAGATCTAATCGGTCAACCACACAGCACTGTTATTCCCTGACATACCTGATCAGGAAATACATAAAGGTAAAGAAGGCAACATTCTATTGCTGTTTTGTTGACCTGAAATTGGCATTGGATACTATTAGCCATTTGTTTACAGCACAAACTACACAGCCATAAACTTGATCCCACATTATTAGATATAATTATCAGATTGCATACAAACACATCGATGAAGTTCAAATTCAATCAGCAGGGTGACCATTTGTCCCTGATAAATACTAATCTTGGTGTCCACCAAGATTGCTTGCTTGCTCCTTTGTTGTTTAATCAATATGTAAACTCTATTATACGAGAAATGGATGCAGAGAACTTTCAGTCACCAGAAGTCTTAAATAAAAGAGTACCATTTCGGTGTACGCCAATCATCTAATATTGATATCTACTTCTTTGCTGGGCCTCAAAAGAAAGATAAATCACTTTAACAAATTATGTAAAACCGATAATTTAGTTACGCATTTCTCCAAAACAAGCATGATAATTTTTGGAAAAAAACTAAAAATAACACTTCATTATACATAGCAGTACAAAAATCCATACACTCAAGACTTACAATTATTTAGGGATATGCTTCTCTCAGAATTTCACATGGACTAACCATATAGAACTAATGAAACTAAGAGCTAACACAGCTTTCAAAAGAGTCTGTGCATGCATAGGTGATGGTTCTATACATGCCTCCCTCAAAATAATTAATGTCAAGATTACAGATAGTATTATGTACACAGCAGTGATATGAGCACCAAATCAATGGACTGTCAATGGACTACAGGACCCAAGGCAGCATAATTTTACCAGGGGGAGGTCATGTCAGACCAACCTCATTGAATTTTTTGACTGGGTGACTAGGGAGGTGGATCAGGGGAGGGCAGTGGACATGGCCTATCTGGACTTCAGCAAGGCCTTTGACACTGTGCCACATAGAAGACTATTACACAAACTGGGGAATATGGGTGTGGGCAGGACAGTAGTGTGGTGGGTAGGTAACTGGCTGGGTGGCAGGACACAGAGGGTGGTGGTAAATGGCTGTCACTCCACAGAGGGAAGAGTGACCAGTGGGGTACAACAGAGATCAGTGCTGGGACCAGTCCTATTCAACATCTTCATCAGTGACATGGCGCAGGACCTAGAAGGCAGAATTTCACTGTTCACTGATGACACAAAGCTCTGTAACAGAGTAGACACACCAGAGAGTGTAGACAGAATGAGAAGGGACCTGCAGAATGGTCAGGGGTTTGACAGTTGAAATTCAATGCAAGGAAGTGCAAGATAATGCATATGGGGCACAAAAACCCTGGCACAATATATCAGTTGGAGGATGAGGATATAGCATGCACCAAGCAGGAAAGGGGTCTTGGGGTTATCATCTCTGATGACCTCAAGGTAGGGAAACAGTGTGACAAGGCAGCAGGTAAAGCAAATAGGATGCTGGGATGTATAGCAGGGGCATCACCAGCAGGAAAAGGGAGGTCATAATTCCGCTATACAAGACACTAGTGAGGCCCCACCTGGAGTACAGTGTACAGTTCTGGAGACCATACCTACATAAGACATAGACAGTGTAGAGAAGGTTCAGAGGAGGGCAACAAAGATAGTACATGGATTGCATCACAAGTCCTATGAAGACAGGTTGAAGGAACTGAACATGTACTCCCTGGAGGAGAGGAGGGAGAGAGGGGATATGATAGAGACATACAAGTATCTTACAGGGAGGAACAGGGTGCAGGAATACAATATTTTTAAGTGAAAAAGATGTTCCAGGACTAGAGGGCATGGGATGAAGTTGGAGGGAGGACGATTCAGAGGAAACATGAGGAAGAATTTCTTCACAGAACGGGTGGTGGACAAGTGGAACACCCTGCCAGAGGAAGTGGTGGGGGCTGAAACAATCACGGGATTTAAGAATGCATGGGATAGACATAAAGGAATTCTGGAGGTCAGGGGTAAGGGGCAACAGACTTCTAGGAAAACATAAACTGAACTTACAAGCTCAAATGGGCAGACTGGGTGAGCCATAGGCCCTTATCTGCAGACACTGTCTATGTATCACCCAAAAGCTTTACAGATTCAGCTGAATAAGCTACGTTGTTATATTCTTCAAGTTCCCCATTCAGTCCCCTCAGAGATTTTAAGGACAGAGCTGGGTTGATTGCCTTTATCTGCAATAATTCTTGAAAGGAAGCTAACATTTCTTTTGAAACTTTTCCTTCTTCTGGAGTATAGACAGTCAAGCCTGTCTTGAAGAAGAAATATAATATATTGGGCAGGGATTCAGTTCCCCTATGATGGAAAATATAATAGTCTCTTTATATCCTATGGATCTAGGTCACCTCCTCTATCTAATATATTACAGACCATTTAAAGAAATAGTTATACAAATAAAGGAAAGAATAAGAGACATGTCTTGTAATAAGGATTTTGAAATTTCGCAAACTAAGAAGTTATATGAATGGTACAAAATACTAAAAATAGACCATAAATTGGAAACCTATCTTAAAATTATTACTGAACCTAAGAAATGTAGAATCATCACAAAGTGCAGGTTAGGATTATACAATGCAAATTATACATACTTTATTCCAAAATGCTCTAAAATTGAATATTGTATATGTAATACAAGAACTAAAGATGATTTAAAGCATGTAGTTCTCCTATAGAAACACAGAATTTTAAGTTAGATACTTCATACTTTCCTCAGATCACCTAGAAAGTCTGACTAGGCCATATTCAGAATGGGAAAATTGTTATATGGGACAGTGACTATAGCAGTCAAAACCCATCAGGTGGCAAACCTGTATAAACTTTTGCTGGAAATGAAGGGGGGTTCCTTACACACTCAAAAAAATGGCCTGGGAGTGAGAGCTGCACACAACCATAAATGAGGCAGACTGGAATCGTAGATTAAGGTTAGGCTGGAAAGTTATTTCTTCTCCAGTGTGGAGGGAATTTATATGGAAAGTATTGGTGAGGTACTTTCAGGTCCCCACTATCATGAAGCACTTTAGCTTCTCAGGTGTTGCAAGTTGTTGGAGAAAATGTGGTGGGGTTGGGGGTCATTGTCATATATCTTGGGCCTGCTCCCATCTCACAGGATTTTGAGGAGAACTGCAGTTAACCACTCATAGAATTCTGGGAGTCTTCATCCCCTCAGATTTGAGGAATGGGTGTTGTGCACCCCCACAGTAGTACATCTGAAAGGAGATTCACGTAAGGTGGTATTGACCTTATTGGTAGTGGGACTAATGTGTATCACAGCCAAGTGGCTCAAGGTGGAACCACCTACGCAGCAGGACTGGATAAGGAGAGTGAGGAGGTGATCTCTGTGGAAGCTCTGATAGCCAAGCTGAGACTTCAACTAGACAAGCATGTACAATGATTGCAAGGCTGGGAGTCTTGGTTATTCACAGAAGGATTTGGGGATATTTAAACTCAGAAGACCCTCATTTTATGGTAAAACAGGGAATCTCATTCTGGTGGGGTACAAGAGGCCTAGAAACACTTACCACAGGCTGAAGAGGTGTTCGGTAACAAAGGGCACAGGCCTCATCAGTCAGGTTAAATGTTTCTATCATGTTCTCTACTTATCTGAATAAATACAAAGGGGGGGGTGCACAGCCACCAGCTGGGGCAAAATCTTGGCCCTTTTTAAAAGATTTTATTTTGGGTACACATTAAATGCTTGCCTGTACTTGTAATACCATTTATATTCATCAATGGAAACTTTGGTGATGTTTTGCTCGGACAGGTGATAAACCATAGACTTTCACTATGGACTCTAAAAAAGTGCAATTAATTTGCATTGCCTATACATCAGTTTACTATATTATGTACTGGTATTAAATAATCCATATTCCAATGTAATGAGTACTATACTGTGGTAACTTTCCAAGCAATTATACTGAGTTACAAAAAAAAAAAGAAACATAGAATTTGATGACTGATAAGAACCGCTTGGCCCACCTAGTCTGCCCATTTCCATACCTAATGGATAAGCTAAAAATCTTAGTTAACCAACAGCCTACTCCCTCCTACCACCCCACTAAAATTGCCTTATGTCTGTGCCATGCATTCTTGAATTCTCCCACTGTTATTGACTCCACAACCTCCTCAGAAAGGCTGTTCCATGCACCCACAACCCTCTGTGAAAAAATACTTCCTCACATTACCTCTGAGCCAGCCCCCCATCTTCAGATTGTGCCCCCTTGTTTTTGCCCATCTCTTTTTCTGAAAGATGCTACCCACTTGGACTTTGTTGATTCCCTTGAGGAACTTGAAAGTTTCTATCATGTCTTCCTCTCCCTCCTTTCCTCTAGGGTATACATATTAAGCTCCTTTAGACTCTCTTTGTATGGCTTCTGGTGCAGACCTTGCACCATTTTATTTGCCCTCCTCTGGACAGCCTCCATACTGTCTTTGTCCTTGAGGAGATGGGGTCTCCACAACTGCACACATTACTCCAGATGGGGTCTCATCAACTATCTGTACAGAAGGATAACAACTTCCTGTTTTCCACTGGTAAGGCCTCTCCCTATGTATCCCAGTCCCCCTCAGTCCTCCTTACTGTCTTCACACATTGCTTGCCCACCTTTAGATTACCTGATATGACTACCTCGAGGCCTTTTTCCATTTTTCTTGTTGTTAGTATCTCACCCCCCATTGTGTACTCTTCCCTTGGGTTTTTGTTTCCCAGGTACATTACTTTGCACTTCTT
Source organism: Neoceratodus forsteri (assembly GCA_016271365.2). NCBI lineage: Eukaryota > Metazoa > Chordata > Ceratodontiformes > Ceratodontidae > Neoceratodus > Neoceratodus forsteri. The sequence goes on from CM028131.1 coordinate 165,427,419, forward strand.
TGCATTGAATCTAAGCTGCAATACATTTGACCATTCCGCCAACTTTGCCAAGTTCTTTCTCATCCTTTCCACCCCACATTGTGTATCAACCCTGTTGCAGATCTTTGTGTTGTCTGCAAAGAGACATACTTTTCCTTCCAGTCCCTCTGCAATGTCACTTATAAAGACATCAAAGAGGACCAGTCCCAGTACTGAACCCAGCGGTACCCCACTAGTAACCCTCCTTTCTTTGAAGTGGATTCTATTTACTATTACCTTCTGCATCCTGCTGTCCAGCTAATTTTTACCCAGGCTACCACCTTGGGACCCAGTCCAAGGCTTGTTAACTAGTTTATTAATCTTTTGTATGGGACTGTGTCAAATGCCTTGCTAAAGTCTAGGTAGGCCATGCCCATGGCCACTCCCTTGTCTACTACATTGATCAGCCAGTCAATGAAATCTATTAGATTAGTCTGACATGACCTTTGCACTGTGAATCCATGCTGCCTTGGTTCCTGTGCCCCGCTGGCATCTAGGTACTAAACAATTCTTTCCTTCAGAAGTGATTCCATCATTTTACCTACCAATGAGGTCAAACTAAGTCTGTAGTTTCCTGCCACTGCCTTGCTTCCACTTTTGTGAAGTGGAATCACATCCACCCTCCTCCAGTCTTCAGGTACCACCCTATTCTCTCAAGATTTGTTAAGGAGGCTAGCCAGTGGTGTCACTAGTTGTCCCCTTAGTTCTTTTACAATTCTGGGGTGAATCCTGTCAGGCCCCATTGCGTGGTCCACCTTTAGTTTTAAGAGTTCTTTCAGAACCCTTTCTTCTGTGAATGGAGTCCATTTTATGAAAGAAAACTGCAGATTTTGGTTGAACTCAGTAATTTCTGAACTCGGTCTCCCTCCAGACCAAGTACTTATTCAGTTATTAAAATCTAGGTTTCTATTTAATTCCACCAACTATGAAACTCTAAATGGCTTAGCACATTATTTACTTTTACTTAAGCTGTAATAAAATTGATTTAAGACATAACATTTCTTCCTATTCTATAAAGAAATGATGTTAGCTACTCTGTAATAAGACATCACAACTTTAAAAACACTAGTTTTTCACTCTCAACGGTAAAATGAATATATAGTACATGAAGACACAGAGTTATGTCATTGTCAAGAATTTTATTGTGAAATAATTACTGACGCACACTTTTTCCCATAGGGAATTTGCCGTTATAACCAGATGGCCTGGTTATAATGCTAAATATCTTGGCTGGGTTTCCCTCGAGACACGCATGCGGCAATCGCCAATTTCCTTCTGGAGGGTACCTTACTTTTGACCACAGACTTCACCCTCGATGTTGTGGTAAGTTGCTTTTGTGAAAAAAAACTCTCCCTCTGACCCTGCAATAAAATAAAATTAAAAAAAGGAAATTTGTCAGGCGCTGGAGAGCCCTCTCAGCAGTCATGCACCAGCTCACCACAACTGCCTCTGGGCAGTCAGTTTCAAAATAAAAATAAAAAATACAGCTAATCAATGTTTTAAATGAAAAGCCCATTTCTTTATCCCTTGAATAAATGGGGTACTGTAAATTAGGGATTGCACAGAAACCGGACTGCTCCATGGCTGCCTGAATTTGCTTTCCTCGTTCTTCATTTTATTTTCTATAATTGCTGAGGCAAAAAAGCGCATGCCAGCAATTATAAAAAATAAAATATGGGGTGGCTTGTGTAAAGCTCAATTTTACACACACCCTCATTTTGGGATGCTTTTCACAAACCCCTCAGGCCGCCTCCCGGCTTATGTAGCATCCCACAACCGGTGTGTAAAATCTCACACACACACACCATATATTATTCTCTATTTTATCAGCAAATGTTTAATAATTTACTTTGTTGTCGTTGTCACTATTATGGACCAGTTTGTATTTCTATCTTTTTTATATTAAGACCAGCACTGATATAAATATTGTAAAAACTGATTGTATTCATGCAGCATATATAGCACCCTTTTACTTGTTTGTAATGGCTTTGTGCTGAAAAATAAATGTATTCATTCATTCATTCAAGCAATCAAGTGTGGCATTTGAGGTATAACTTCCCTCAGAAAAATGGTTAATGGGTTAAAGTCTAGGGGTGAAGCTGATCAAAATAGCACTCCACAGTGGGTGGGTTGCATGCAGACTGCAGTACCACTTGCTCTCACTAAGCATATGCACCCTTATCATTGGTAATAGGGCAGTGACACAGAGATTGAGGGATAAAGGTGCTTCCATCTCCCTGATGAGGCAGGATTTAATTAAGACAGAGCAGATTCTGCCAGGACAATGCTCCATGATTCAGGGAGTCACCAGTCAAGTGGTCCAAATATCAATGGCCCAAGTTGTCATGAGCTGGGAGGGTGACCACAGAGAAAAGGAGGTGGGAGCCATACCTGACCTCTCTATCATTGTGATCATGGGGAATAATTTTGACCACAGGAAATCTGTGGTGTGTGTGTTACTACCTGGAGCCAGGCAAAAGGCAAGCTTCTGAGGGTGAAAAGGGGGTGACCCAGTCAGTGCCTGCCCCTTCCTCATCAGCTGAGGAGGTGGCTAGTACGGGTGAAGAGCTGGCTAGGAGTAGCAGCCCCGAGCCCCAGTCACAAACAAAGGAGGTTACAGGACTTCCTTCTGAAGGGGAGCTGGGATAGGTCAGATGAGAGTAGTTGGGCACTGCACAGCTGGCTGATCCTACAATGCAGAAACTGAGAGAAGTAGCTGACATGGTTGAGGGCTCTCAAGGGAGTAAAGAGTCAGTCTGCTTGGAGAATGGGCTGTTGTACAGGGAGTGTACATCAGAGTGGGGGTAAAGGGGGGAGGTACTCCAGCAGCTGGTAGTCCCTAGGGTTTACCACCATCAGCTCTTGGCCCTGGCCCATGATATCCTTTATTCAGGCCACTTGGGTGTGAGCCGCATGAAAAGGAAGCTGACCAACAGTTTCTTCTGGCCTGGTATTGGCAGGGATGTGACAAATTACTGTCGTACTTGCCCACAGTGTCAGAGGGTGGGAAAGATGGGGATAAGGCCAAGGCAGTCTTGATGCCTCTGCCCATTTGGGATGAACTCTTTAAGAGGATAGCTGTTGATTTGGTGGGGCCACTTAGCACCCTGAGTCACACTGGCAAGCAGTACATCTTGGTGGTCATTGATTATGCCATGAGATACCTCAAAGCAGTGGCATTATAGTCCATTGAGGCAGAAAAGGTGGTTGATGCACTGTAGTGGATATTTAGCCAGGTGGACTTTTCCCAGGAGATACTCTCAGACCAAGGTACCAACTTCATGTCTGAGTTAATGAATACTGCAGTTTGAGGGGGAAGTGTGGGGTGAAGCAGCTCAGAAACTCCCCATACCACCCCAGACTAATTGTCTGGCTGAGCAATTTAATTTGTCGCTTAAGACCATGTTGAAGACATTCACTGACCAGTTCAAGAAGGAGTGGGACACATTTTTGGCCCATCACCTTTCTGCCTAAAGAGAAGTCCAACAGGAGTCCACAGGATTCTCATCTTTTGAGCTCCTCTTTGTCAATTGGGTGAGGGGGCCCATAGATTTAGTTATGGATGAATGGGAGGGTGACATGCTTCCCAAGGGGAGTCTGCTGTGGACTATGTCCTGAACTTCAGGTTCTGGCTTAGGGAACTCATGGGGCTTGCTCAGGAACACTTAGCCACTGCACAACACTGGCAGAAAGTCTGGTATGACTGAGGGGCCCAAGCCCAAGAATACAAGGTGGGACAGTGAGTGATGGTACTCATCCCTGTCTGACAGAATAAACTGCAGGCAGCATGAGAGTGGCCATTCTCCATTGTCTGAAAAGTAAGTGATGTTAATTACATGATAGACTTACCTGGCAGGAGGTGCAGGCAGAAAGTGTATCATGTTAACATGATGAAGCCCTACTACGATAAGGAGGAATTGGTCCTCACTGTGTGCAGCACCCCAGAAGAGGAAACTGAGGCTGACCCACTAATGGACCTCCTCCGGGAGGCCTGGGTAGGATACTCCAAGGACAACCTTGACCTTTCAGATCAGCTGACACCAATCCAGGTGCAGAAGATTCAAGGTGTGTTGAAAGAGTTGGGGACATGTTCATGGGGAAACTGGGGTGCACCATGCTAGTCGAGCACCATGTGGATACTAAGACCCAGGTGCCACTGAGACACTCTCCCTAGAAGGTATCAGAGCAGGTTAAGCAGACCATGAAAGAGGAGCTAAACAAGATGCTGGAACTTGGAGTGATTCAGGAGTCTAGTAGCCCCTGGGCCTTGCTTGTGGTCCTGATCCCTTAAAATGATAGTACTATAAGGTTTTGCGGGGACTACCAGAAGCTCAACAGCTTCATGGAGCCAGATGCCTACACCATGCTCAGAACAGACGAAACTCTGAAGCAACTGGGGAGAGCCACATATCTGACCATAATAGACATAACAAAGGGCCACTGGCAGGTACCTTTGACCCCTGCAGCCAGGGAGAGATCAGCATTCATCACCCCATTCAGTTTATATGAGTTCAAAATAATGCTCTTTGTTATGAAGAATCAACCCGCAACTTTTCAACAGCTTGTAGATCGTTCTCTGTCTGGGCAGATAACTTTGCACTGGCTTATATAGATGATATTGCCATTTACAGCCAGACCTAGAAGGACCACATCAAGCATGAACAGGATGTGTTCTGCCAGCTACAAGATGCAGGGTTGACAGTCAAGGCATAAAAATACCACATAGGTATGGCAGAGGTGTCTTACCTTGGGCACCAGGTGGGCAGTGGACACATCTGTCCAGAGCCTTCCAGGGTCGATGCCATCCTGGCTTGGTCAGCTCCTTCCACTAGGAAACAGGTAAGGGCATTTCTGGGGACAACTGGGTACTACAGGAGGTTTGTCTCTCACTACAGTGATATGGCCAACCCCCTGACAGACCTAACAAAAAAGACATAGCCTGAGACAATTCAGTAAACAGAGGGCTGTGAGTCTGCCTTTCAGAAGTTAAAGAAAGTCTTAAGTGGGCCAGCTATGCTAGCTAGCTCCAATGGCCATTTAACATTTACTGTTCATGTAAATGTCTCAGACCATGGGCTGGGTACTGTGCTGAGCCAGGTTATGCTGCAGGAGGAGGAGTACCAAATAGTGTATCTAAGCTGAAGGCTACTGCCCAGGGAGGAAGCTTATGCCACAATTGAAAAGGAGTGCTTGAGAATAGTGTGGACCCTTCAGCATCTGCAGCCTTAAATGTATGAGCAAGAATTTTCTGTAATCACAGATCATAATCCCCTGATCTGGCTTCATAGGTCAAGCAAGCAAAATGAGAAACTAATGTGCTAGATCTTGGTACTGCATGACTATCCATATAACATAACTATCCAGTGTCAATGCAGGAAACAGAATGCTAATACAGATGACCTGTCTAGGCAGGTCTAACAGCATGGCTGGATACTTTGGGCACTTCCCTGCCTCTGCATGAGCAGCAGTATCTCTTGTGGTGGCCCAAAGGGAAACACCTTCATCGCTGTGGGGGGAGATGCAGAAGGGGGAATTCGTCACACATGGGTCTGAGAATTAATTCAAAGAAACTTTCAGTCCACCTGGGGTGCAGAATATTCTGCATGTGAGCTTAATGCTGCACCCCACCCACCCCTCACTGGACCTAGTTTGTACCTGGATGTTGGTGAACTGCTGAGAGAAGGTTTTTTTTTGCTTTGTTATTCTTTGGTAATCAGCTAATGCCCACTAGACACAAGACTTGCCTTGTTTTCATGAATGACCTGGGAGCAATGGGGAGGTAAAGTGACATGCTCAGTGTCACACAGTATGCAAGTGCAGGTTGTGGAACTCAAACCCAGGTCTGCTGGATGTATTAAGTTCATTCATAGCTCATTACTTTAACCTCTGTGCTATACTACCAGCCACAGGAGCTTGGATCAGTGCTTGTTGGGATTATTAGGTGTTCCTTAGAAAAGGGGGATTTTCACACTTGCTTTGAGAAGGGCGGTAGTAACACTTCTTTTGAAGAAACTATCTCTAGACCCTGACATCCTGGCAAATGTCAGACTTGCCTTGGACCTTCCATTCTTAGAGAAGGTTACTGAGATGGTAATGGCACTGTAGACCAAGGCTTACCTGGAGAGTTTTAATCACTGTGAGGTGCTTCAGTAGGGTTTCAGGCAATGGCACAGCAGACTGACCAGTCAGATCAGTCTTATCTTCACTCTGATATGACCAGTCTTATCACATTGCTGAATTACCTGTCATAGCAAGAAACAGAGAAGAGTGAGCCATCATAGTTTACCTCTACCTCTCTTCTACATTTGATCCCATGACCAAGCAGTACTGATTGATCACTTCAGGCTAGAGCTATGCAGAATGCAGAATTCTACTGGAGAAATTCCTGTGGCATGGCAGTTTTGCTTATGATGAAATGCTTTTCAGGATTTCTTTTGGAATTCCATGGAATTTCAGAAAGCATTTCTATGTACACCACAGAATACATTTATGCGGGTCATGCAAATCACATACAGTAATAATTTTCCACCGACTGCAAAAAAGAAATCCACAGTTTATGTAAACCATAGATTAAAAATCTGTGAAAACCATCCCACTATTGAAATTTCTGAATTTCTGTACTGATAGAATTCCTCAGAATTAGATGTAATTTCTAGGAATTCCATGAAATTCTATCTTGGGAGGAATTAAAAAATTCTACACAATATAGCATTACCTGAGATACCTATTTTGTACCTTATTGGTGGATGTTTTATTATATGATGCACTATAAGCCTCTAGTATCATACATTATAAATTAAAAAAATAATAATTGAGTGATTGACTGATTTCCTGGTTAAAAACTGCAACAGTAAAGCAAAAATATTTTAAAGAAAATGGAGAAGGTTAATTATCCCAGAATGGCAGAAGCACTTACTAATGTGGGTATTGATTTACACTACTATTCATCACAGGAATACAAAGGTTTCCACAGCTCCATTGTCTTTCTCCACATGTTGTTAATAAATGGTGAATTGAATTGTCTTTATGAGCTGCTGAGCAATGCAGTCTGAGATGGGGGGGGGGGATTAAAAAATTGTGCATAGACACAGATGACAAATCAGTGCATCTAATAAATGAAAGACAAACCAAGACTCGGACAATTTCCAACTGCAGAGATGGAAGTCCAATGAAGCTGAGAATAAATGAAAATTCACATAACTCAGACAAAGATCCCAAAGCAGACAAGTCATGAAACAAGTCAAGGCAAAATAAGGGAGATGCCAAATGTTACTGCAAATGCAGCTAATTTTGACTTACTGGGCACAGTCGCCTACTGAACATTTTTTAGGGCTAACTCTGCATTTCAAGAGGAAGAAAGACAGTGACTTCAGCTAACTACAAATTCAGTTGCACAAAATAGATTGAAATCTCATGTTGAAAGAGTTGAAATCATTTTGGCTATAGCACAGAAGTTGTTTGCCATTTTTTTATTTAATGAAGTAGTTCTTGTTTTATCAATTTACATTCTTATGTTTGTGGTCTCTCCTGATATACACTTTTCCATTATATGACCTTCCCTTTCCATTAGTTTGTTTCACTGTAGTTAACATCTCGTAATGGAATCAATAAATAAATGGTGACATCTTTGCTTGTAGTAAATCTGATTTGTTGAATTTGTTGCCAAGCAAGTTTAATAGGAGTAGAGACATCTCTACTCACACATTCCTTCCATTACAGATGGACATTGAACAGAGCAGGCACTCTGCACTAGGGAAGCATTTTCTTTATTGCAGTTTAATTTTTAGGTGCTGATGGGGGGGGGTGGATTGTGAGGACAAGAGTGGGGTTGGTGAGAGTTTGAGTGTGCATAATAAAGATAATGGAACTCGGGTGGGGGAGGCAGGTAAAGTGTGTTTGGCACATGGATAGGGGAAGGGATTACTTACTGGAGCAGAGCAATATGCAGCATGCATCATTCAATTCACTAGTTTGTGAATTATGAATTTCCGTGGATTAAAAATTTGTATAATCTCTTCTCCTGACTCCCTGCATGCTCACCTGTCTCAGAGAGTCAGAAGATTGAGCGTGCTTCAAATTACAAAAGCTAGGCTTAAGTCTGCAGGAGAGGGAACTTTGGTGGTGGCAGCCCCTGTCCTCTGGAATGTCCTTCCTGAGAATATCAGCACTGGAAATACTGTACATATTTCTAAATCCAGATGAAAGAAGCATCTTATGTTGTTGGCATTTTGGTGATCTGATGTGGTTGTTGATGAATGTTTTTATGCTTTTTGTCTTCTTTTTCTGTTTTTAGGAAGTTAGTCTTGAGTTATGAAATAATGTATTGTTTATTCTTTTAATGGGTTCATGTTGTTTGTGTTTTTCTATTTTGTCATATTGTTTTATTTGTACAGGTGTTCTAGGCATTGGAGAGGCACCTTTTATATATAATATTCTACTATTACCACTACTACTATTATTGGGCCCTATTCATGAACAGATGGGAAATACACACCAAAGGTGTGTATCCTGTTCTCGTAGCTCCACTCCTGCAGATTGATGTGTGGTGGTCATGTGCACAGACACCAGCCACCACACAGTTCCCATCCATGGCCTCGCCCTTCACCATGCAGATGCATGGAGGAGAGTTCCATAGACCAGGTGTGCATCCAATGGGATGCCCAGACCCGGTCCACCACTAGATCCCTTGCACCTGTGAGACACCAAAGAAGGCAGACAGCACACAGTGCATCACCAGCACAGGGCAGGTGGGTACCCAATACATCACCTCCAGCCCTCCTTATAGTCCCATGGGGTGGGGCAGCATGTGGGGGGTCTGCAGTAGCCCAATATCTTCACTGCAGCTGGCAGTAGCATCCTGGAGGGGCACGTAACCCTTATGGCTGGGTGTTACTCAGCATAGTGTGTATTCCCCACACCCAGCACTCCACACCTTTGTGACTGGCATGGAGTGCGGGCACACCCCCATCACGCTCCATGCCCACCCCCATTGTATTGCTGTTTGTGCAGCCGTGGGATCAGGTGCATAACTGCCATGTACCCCATCTGTGAATGCCGTGCAGGGTCCATGGGACCCTGCTCCATGGCATTCAGACATAGGGATGCCAATGCAACAATGTGGTGCATTGGCATTGTGCATAGGTCCCATTATTTCTAACTGGCTTAATCAACAGGCAGGAGTATTTTAGAAATAGAAAATAACAACTAGCTACTTTTCAAACCTGGTAATATTTTCAGTCTACCACAGCAGATGAGGTCATTTTAAGTGCTTGATTGATTAATTAATTGACTGATTCATTGATTGATTGATTCTGCCTTCAGTGAACCAGGATATTACATAAACAAATCTCTATTATATTGGAGACCTGGCCAAGATGGAGAAAGTCTTTCAGGAATACAAAAGGGGCTTTAACAGGCAAATCACTGTATAATGAGAGGTGGCTTGCCACACTCACTGGCTGGCAAAAAAGTCCAATCTTATCATTTAATATGAAGCATGGTACTAGTACAGTGGGGTAGTGGAGGGGGTTGTTCACCAACCAGTTTTACATCATGCTGCCCAAGCAAAAAAGCCACCACTGGTTTCAGAAATATAGCAGATATTTCAACAACAAAGATAAATTCCTTAAAGTTCTTAAAAATGAATGCTATATTCTGCAAAAACAGCCATCAATCCCCGTTATGTATACACATAACCTCCTTTAGGGAAACTAGAGTAACAAAGTATGAGGATTTACTTGCCCTTTTGAAGATAGTTCAAAGACCAAGCTCTTCAATCTTTTTTGTTTAAAAATGTACAAAGTACTTGAATTTCTTTTGAAGTTCACACACATCCTTAGAGGTATAAAGATTTATGAAACTTTTATTACAACCTCTGACTAAAAATATCTAATGTAATATAGTTATGGATGATTATGGTGATTTAATTATCATGGCTAACTATGGTGCACCACGTTTTAACTTCACTTTTATGATCAAGAATAAGGTATGACAGAATGTACTTTGTGTGGGTTAATGACATATCTCAGGTAGAGTGAAGCACAAAGCTAAAAGCTCAGTGCTTCTTCTGCACAGGAATGGTCATTATTCCAATACAAAGTACACACTGGAGTGCCTTAATGTGATTATGAAATGGGTCCATTAGGTTTAGTAATGAAATAATTTTCCCCTAAATTATTTAAATATGTAAATATTAATAGAAAAGGTAAAAAAAGGAAAAAAGAAAAGTCATCCTATTGAGACGTTGTCGATGTTCTGTTTTGCCAATAGATGACAGATGCTTCTTTTTCTATAAATACGAGCAAATGAACTGAGGTGCATTGAATAAAACTTTTCCTGCTTAATGTAAACAGATTAGTGAGGTCATGGATCTTTTTCTAATGCTTTTGTATTGGGATATCAGTACTGGATTATGAGCTCCTCAGCCAATCAGGTTTCTCAATTTTTTTATACGCATTTAATAATTAACTGTAACCAAAAATTGATTCTTCGTGATCAAAAGCACACAAACAAACAGTAGAGTTTCATTGGCCAATTGAAAGCCATTTCTGAAGTTCATAGGCAAGCACACCATATGACTTTCTCACTCTGAGTTGGTAGAGGATAGGAGACATTGGTTTCTGAGAGCTAGCTCTGCAGTACTTCTGAGATCTTAAATGTGCCAAAAAAGGAAAACATTTTTACTCCACAGGCTTTTTTGTGTCACTATAATGTGTTTTATCAGTGTCAAGAAAGTTAAGTTTGCCTTTCTGACAGGTATTTTTGTCCTTATTGCTGAACTCATTTACACGGAACAGGAAGACTGTCTCCTAACACCCCTTGTCTGCTGCTCTCTGACACAGCTCCAGTGTGATTTTTTTGGTGAATCACATTTTATTTTTGTGTTTTGCTTTTTTGCTGTCATCTGGTTCCAGGCTTGGTTCCCTGCATGACTGAAGAGGGTGTCTGCTAACTCTCCCTCCTGTAGGGCAATGCCCATGATTTGCCTTTACAGTATGTGTTTAACATTTGATTTTGTGAAGCTTTGCCCTGCATTCTTAGTATCGTTTTCATGAGGCTTGGCCCTACGTGTGCACAGATGTGCACACAGTTTTTGAAATAAACTTCTGCAGTTTTAAGCCAGTTAGGCTTGACTCATTGAATTATTATTGTTAATCAGCTGGTTCCAGGCTTGGATCCCTGTACAACTGAAGAGTGTGTTGGCTGACTCCATCCCCCTTCCACAGCTCACCATGCATGATAAACCTGTGTTTGTGAATTTTTTTCTGTGTATGCACTTTGTGAGCACACAGCTGTGTGCATGTGTTGTTTATTTTTTGTTAATTAAACCATTTCACTTAGTGGGGCAGGCTTGTCTCAATGAGCTGAGTGTGGCACGGATGAGGCTAGGGTGCTCCACATCATGAGATTCAATCAGTGGTTGAAAAACTGGCGCAGAGCTCAGGGATTTAGCTTCACTGGGGACTGGGGGTCCACCTGGGTGGATGCAGGCCTATACTGGCATGATGGTCTGCATCTGTCCAGGAGGGGAACCAGGATCCTAGGTGATAGGTTTAAATACTTCATTGGCAAACATTTAAACTAGCCAAGGGGGGAGGTACTGGAAAGGAGCAGGGAAATCCTAGCCCCCCCAAAATATCAGGGTACTAAGTAAGGTAGACACCAACATAGAGATGTCAATAGGGAGAAGCACAGGGATAAATGGAGAAAGTGACAAACACAATAAGGACAAGGATGGGGCAAAAAGGGGTAAGACCATCAAGAAATGGAGGGTAATGAGTACCAATGCCCATAGTCTGGGCAACAAGCTCCCTGAACTGGTGGCCTTGATGGAAGAGGGATGCCTGGATGTCATAGCAGTCACAGAAACATGGTACACAGAGAACCATGACTGGGATGTTAACATACCAGGGTACACAACCTATAGGAGAGACAGGGAGGGCAGAAGATGGGGAGTAGTACCTATGTAAGGGAAGGGATAAAAGCAACTGAACAAAAGAGTAAACAGGGAGGAGAGGAGGCACTGTGGGTCACCTTAGAGACTGGAAATGGCACCACAATCCACACAAGGGTTGTATACAGACCCCCATGTCAGGAGGAGGGAATGGACAAGGATATGATAGAAGGCATACTTAGGATGGCAGAGAAAGGGGAGATACTGTTGATGGGGGACCTTAATATGCCAGATGTTAACTGGAGCACCTTAGCTGCAGCCACATCCAAAAGCAGGGCCATTCTTAATGCCCTTCAGGTGGCATGCCTCAGACAGCTAGTTTTGGAACCTACTCATGAGGGAGCAATCTTAGACCTTGTACTCTCAAATGGGGACAGTGAGAGGATCTCAGACCTAGAAGTGGATAGCCATTTGGGAACAAGTGACCACCAAACAGTGTGGTTCACAATAAACTCAGCTACAGAGTCAAGCCATACAAAAGTGAGGGTTCTAGACTTCAGGAGGGCTGACTTTGGCAAGATGGGAGAGTGCCTTAGAAAAGCACTAGCAAACAGGCTAGAAGGAGGGGTGAAGCAACAATGGGGAAATATCAAAACTGCCTTCACAGAGGCAACAAGCCATTGTGTGAAGCAAATAAACAAATCAAAATGAAAGAAAAAACCACTATGGTTCTCAAAAGAAGTGGGGGTGAAGGTTAGGGAGAAAAAGATAGCATTTAGGAAGTATAAGGAAACACAGAAGGAGCAGGACAGAGAACTGTACCAGTTACGACAGAAGACCTAAGGTTGGCAAGCAATGTGAGAAGGCAGTAGGGAGGGCTGGGGGGATACTGGAATGTACAGGAAGAGGCATCACCAGCAGAAAACAGGAAGTTGTTATCCCCCTGTACAGACCCTTGATTTAGTATTTAACTTTCCAATGCTTAAATGGCTAATGTGACTAATTGGCTCCTTTTATACACTGTGCTCCAATCAACGATTTTACACATGTGTTTCAAAGGGAACATGCTAAGAAGGAGCACCACAAACTCCTAAAACTCAAACAAATCCAAAATAGCATGCTTAGAATCTTTTAAGTTGCTTCACACACTAGAATTCACATTTTTTCTCTCAAAGGGGTGCTACTGGGTTGTAGTATACAACAAACAATTCAAAGAAACCAGTGCACCCCCCCAGTCACACAACATAGCATATTTAAACTTTCCATTGCCAAAAATGACTATATTTACTTTAAGCGACATGTGAGGAGTGGGTCCTCTTGGTTTCAGACTGGAATTCCAGTATGAGTAAGCTAAATCACCATCATCAAGGTGGGACCCTTGATTTAGTCCCTGACTTTCCAATGCCTCAATGGCTAATGTAACTAATTGGCTCCTTTTATACACTGTGCTCCCATCAAGGATTTTACACAGGTGCTTAAAAGGGAGCATGCTAAGAAGGAGCACCACAAACTCCTAAAACTCAAACAAATCCAAAATAGCATGCTTAAAGCTTTTAAGTTGCTTCATACACTAGAATTCACATTTTTTCTCTCTAAGGGGTGCTACTGGACTGTGGTATACAACAGACAATCCAAAGATACCAGTGCACACCCCCACCCCCCCACACACACAAAATGGCATATTTAAACTATCCACTGCCAAAAATGACTATATTTTCTTTATATTCCATGTGAGGAGTGGGTCTTCCTGGTTTCAAACTGGAATTCCAGTGTGAGTAAGCTAAATCACCATCGTCAAGGTGGGATCCTTGATTTAGTCCCTAATTTTCCAATGCCTCAGTAGCATGCTATTTTGGATTTGTTTGACTTTTAGGAGTTTGTGACGCTCCTGCTTAGCATGCTCCCTTTGAAACACCTGTCTAAAATCCTTGATGGGAGCACAGTGTATAAAAGAAACCAATTAGATACATTAGTCATTCAGGCATTGGAAAGTTAGGGACTAAATCAAGGGTCCCACCTTGACGATGGTGATTTAGCTTACTCACACTGGAATTCCAGTCTGAAACCAAGAGGACCCATTCCTCACATGGAGCTTAAAGTAAATATAGCCATTTTTGGCAGTGGAAAGTTCAAATAAGCTGTGTTGTGTGTGTGTGGGGGGGGAGAGGGTGCACTGGTATCTTTGGATTGTCTGTTGCATACCATAACCCTGTAGCACTCGTTTGAGAAAAAAAAATTGAATTCCAGTGTGTGAAGCAATTTAAAAGGTTTGAGCATGCTATTTTTGATTTGTTTGAGTTTTAGGAGTTTGTGGTGCTCCCTCTTAGCATGCTCCCTTTGAAACACCTGTGTAAAATCATTGATTGGAGCACAGTGCATAAAATGAGCTAATTAGTCACATTAGCAATTGAGGCATTGGAAAGTTAGTAACTAAATCAAGGATCCCACCTTGACGATGGTGATTTAGCTTACTCGCACTGGAATTCCAGCCTGAAGCCAAGAGGACCCACTCCTCACATGGAGCTTAAAGTAAATATAGCCATTTTTGGCAGTGGAAAGTTTAAATCCTATGTTGTGTGTCTGTGTGTGGGGAGGGTGCACTACTAGTGTCACCACATGTTCAATCTGTATGTGCCCTGTCACATCCTTCTATGCAGTAGTAGGAGGGCATAATAGCTTACGTGCTTTATACAGTAAGTATCAGACACCAGCAGTGTTCTCACTGCTACCACTATGGCTGCTACATTCACAGCCAGTGTGCATCCCAACACCACCACCACCAGTGCCATTCTTGCAGCAGCAGCCACCCTTTCACTGCTGCAGCCACTGTTACCACTAGTTCCATGTCCATGGCCAAAACACCTTCTACCATGTGTCTGTGACCATAAACACCCTTCAGCATTGACCCAACGCAGTGCTTGATATTAACTTTTGCAGTGTTATGTATGTGGTATGGTGGATCGAGTATGCCACAAGTAACTTGTGTTGCATTAGTGAGAGTTCTGTGTTAATTGTTAATGTGTCATTGAAGTATATATGATGCATCAGGTTTGAAGGATGATTAATGGTGTTGTTGAAGTGCTTTTTAAGCTAGCCTTAAAAAAACACCTTTCCTGGCCGAATACCGACTACCATAATACCTGGTACCCGAATACCAAATTTTTGTCTTAATATCCAGAAAAGTTATTCATACAGTCCTACTAAACAGATGGTTTGAACAGAAACCTCATGTTCCGGACAAAAAAACAGCAAGAAAATCATAGTTGATACATCAACAGAACTCAAGAATATTGATAGACATTAAAAAATTATTTTCAAAAATTCCATTCATTATTGACAAAGACATTCTTACCTATATCTATATTCCTAATTATCTCCCACTAGAGAATTCTCAAGTGAAAGCTCTTTTCCTCTCTTGCCTTTAAGACATAAACAGCCCGTGTGTGATCTCCATTTTCCATTTGGGGGAGCTAGTGGTTACTGACACAAAATAACCAACTACCTATTAAGAGGATTATCGCTTTTTTTTAATGTTTTTAAATCTCAGTCACCTACTTTATGCACTGACAGCCCTTATCACCCTGCAGTGCCTCCTTATTATAAAACGACGGCAGACAGAAAGTCTCATCCCATGTTGATGTTTCAGGATGGAGGGTACTGTCACGGGGCTCCATGCCCTTTCTTTTCTTGGTTAATGCACTTTTCAAGTGCAAAAGTATTAATTTAGCAAGCACAAGTGAAAAATGTGCATCACGAAATCCCCGTTATAGTAGAGCTTGTCACTCTGCCTCTGTTTTATGATGATCATGCACAGCATAGGAAATGTGGCTATTGCGGCAGAGAAGAAAGTGACGAGTGTTTTAAAAATGTTGAAAACCTGGTAGATCCTTTTAACCATTAGCCCACATAACAGAGCTGTTGTAACACATGGATATTGAAAATAATACTGCCATAACTCATATGCAAATTTCCCCCTAGTACTGTCATTGGAGATCCATCGCTAGTATTACAAGACCTGCAATACTGTTCATTGAGCTCCAGTGATGTTATTGTGAGAAATAACTTTTCCTCATGCCACACACAGTGCTTCAGCTGAGCACAATCCAGCTTTTACTATAACTGGCCGGTCTCTGACTCAGTAACAACAGCACTAAAAAAGACACCAAATGAACAAAGTGCAGGGAAGTATGTGTGTGCAAGCGGCTCACCGGTGCATCATTATGGGCACAATCAGCAGCAGAGAAATCCCCCTCTTGTGCCTGGTACCTTGCACCCTACTGCTGCCTTGTTCCTGGGGGCTGGGGAGTGAAAATTCTGTGTGCTTCAGCCTAGAAGAAGGCTGGAAGTGGAGGAAATGTGTGACTCAAATCACAGAAGAAGCTGCTGAGGAGAGTGCTGTTGGCTTCATCTTCAGGCAAGAACATTGAAGTAAGCTCCTGTCTGAATCCATATATTAGTTACACAAAATAAATAGGGGACTGTGAATGTATGGACTATATCACCATCTGGAGGCTCTGAAGACATGCTGGAACATCTCAAGCTTTGCTGTTGAGGTTCACATGTCACCAGCACCACTTGATGGTATTATAGCCTTGTGATACATAGTCTCCTATCTATTATTCTATTTGTAATACATGATGAGCCACATATTCAAATCGTGCACAAAGGGTTTTGTGCTTCTGCTGTTATGCATGCAACACAAAAGTAGGTATATTATAAACTGAATGCTTAAGCCCTGGGCAGCACTAACAGGTTTTCAGTATCCCTGTGAGTGTCACAGAAAGAAAATTCCTTAAACCCTGTATGAGCTCAAACCACGAGTGACCACACATGCTAAGCACCTCTCAGTACTGTACAATCTAGACATTTTGCATGGCAAAAACCCTTTAGCACTGAAGTTCAGAGCTGCAATACACTTAAAAAAAATGCTAAGGACACTACTCAACATGCAATGACATAACACCCCTATCTGTCAATCTTCATGTCATTATCATGGCACATTGTTCTGCACTATGAATGGTGGTTGTGGGCTACTCCCCCTTCCGTCTCCCCATTCTGACTGATGAACTCAGTGGTGTCTGGAGGCACCCCTTCCCTTGTCCATATGCACTAATGAATTTCCTGATGTCTGGTTGTTCCTTCCTCCCTTCCCCTCCCCTCATAGCCACTGATAATATTACTGAAGTCTGGTAGCAATCCTACCACTGGAACACCCAATCACCCACCTTGGTCCTGTGGCGCGGCCGGGCCGGCACAAACCCTCTGCTCACCTCCTTGGCCACTGACTGTCTGAGTCATGCATCTGCTATATCAATATACTGGCAGGTATATCAATATTAATATAGCAATAGTAGCATATCTCTGAAATATAATAAACTCGTGATTTTCAGAGATGATTCACAACTATCATACAAATCTGCCATCTGGTATAGCAATATACTGGCTGCATGAGTCAGATGGCAGTGAGCTGAGCAGGAAGTTGAGGGTTTGTACTGATGGCCATTGTGGGACTGAAGATGAGGATTAGGTAATTGGTAGAGGGGGGGTGCTACCAGACACCGTATGCATCATCAATTGCATCAGGGGCAGGAAGGGAGTATCATCTGACACCAGACAATTCATCAATGGGTATGGGGAGAAGAAGGTGGTGAAATAACCTTTTTCTAACAACTCAGTTATGAGTTCAGGCATTTATTATACTTATTTTATTCTTTTCTTAGTTGGTGAGCCCCACTATATACAATATACAACAAACAGAGTAATATATTACCACAGTCAATTAAAACATTCACATGGCTGAATATTGGAAAGCAGGTGATTCTTTAAAGCAGAGACTGGCAAGGATTTAGAATAAGGATCCCTAAAATGGGAAGGGAGTTTATTCCAAAGTTTCAGGACCATGATACTAAAATTATGTGAGGACCATTTAGTTAAGAGTTTAGGTACTACTAAATGGGTAAAGTGGAAATTTTTCAAGGAAAGATCAATTTTCCTAAAAGTCAATCTGTCCCCTAAGTTCTTTAGAATTTGTTCCAAACCAGACTTATATGCAAATAGACTTGCATGTAATTTCTCCTAGCGGTCAGGGAGGCCCAACCTAAGGAATAGTATAGATGGCAATAATGTGTAGTTGTAAAGCAATTCAAAATTAATCTGGCCAGTTTATTATAAAGACTATCTAATTTGTGTAGTCTGTCTAAAGAAGCATTGCCATATAGTATATAGCCATAATCAATTAGCGGTAAAATCTGGGCTTGAATTATATTTTTCATGATATCAGCATCAAGACATTTTCTATTTCTATATGAACAACCCACCTTCCTGCCCACCTGTCCAACCAACCTATCGACATGTTCATTCCCCATGCCTAGCTGATCCAGCCAATAGCCCAAATATTTATACATTTTAATTGATTCCAAATATGTACCATATAGATCCCAAATCTCTAGTGTAGCATCTGATTTTATTTTAGATGGTGGTCCAAATAGTAATGTTTTTGTTTTAGATGTATTTAGCTTTAGCTTCAACTGACAAAAATATTGTTGTCCTAACTCAAATCTGGCCTGTAATATGGATAATTTTTAATATTACTGATGTCTGTTAGCACTGCTACCACTGGAACACCCAGTCACCCACCTTGGTCCTGTGGGTGATTGGAGTGGATGGGAAGAGTAAGGGGTGGTCCACACAACTTACATGGTTAAAGGAGAACTACAGTCAAAATTAAAAAAAAATATATGTATGTGTGTGTGTGTGTATATATATATGTATATATATGTGTATATATATAGGGCAGATTGTTTTAATTTGTGTCTGTGTATCCCTGGTATGCTCTTTTCTTTACTTTCTGTTCAGAGTAGTTTCTAAAGCCGCCTACTTATTTTATGGCTCCTTGGGATCTGCATGTCTGTCTGTTAAATACTCTTTCCTTCTCCTACAAAGCCTCCTGTCCCATGTGACAGTGACGTGTCCGAGACTACTGATTCAGTGAGTGCTGGTTTACCTTTCACTCTGCAACAACATTTTGCTATTAGGAGTGTTATCTGATCTCAAAGTATTTTCTAATCCAATTGTTTTATTTTTCAAGGTGCATGGCCATGTCTAGTCAGCAGGAGTGAATGTTTAATCAAATCACACACAGCCAAAAATGCACACAAATCGCTCCAGGTCATCAATGCTATGATTAGTAAAGAATAGCATACTTGATTATTCCTCAGGTGTTTGTCAAATTGTGAACATACGGTAGCCTTTATTAGTGATCCTTGAATAAGGATAAGTACTTGATTTAAAACAATTAACCAGACTTTACTGAATTAATGGTCTTGTATGCATCACTGACATATGGGGCAGGTAGCATTTTGAAGGCATCTTCCTCTTTCCACTGCTACCTTTTCTGTGTATACAAAATATAAATTAATGGCCCCAAGCTAGGAACTCTGCAATAACTGTTGTACTTATAGCACTGATGCAATACTTAGTAAAGCTTTTCATTTTTATGTCCTTGTTTAATGATGTTTTAAATCTATTTTATTTGCAAAGACAGAAATGTCAAACAATAAGTATTTACTACTACACTCTGCACAACATTCTGTTTCGTAAGCTTTGATTGCAACTCCCCTTTAACACATACCTTTTGGGTGTATTAACTAATGCTGTACAAGCAGTTTGTTGGCAATTTTAAAACAACTTCCAGTATGCCAATGAACCCTGTATACAGGACTCTGCCTCTCATGAGCATGCGTTATGCCAGTCTGTTAGCACTCATACACTAACAACTTTCTACCACACTGCTGTATGTGACAATTTTAATCTCTATTTGCTAGTATCAGTTTAACCTTTGGTACACTATCCTAGTGTTGTGCATTTGGTAAGATTTTGAGATACCAAACAACACAATTTAAAAGAGAAATGCATTCTAGTTTGTATGACATATAAGAGTGAAGTGTATGGTATTGCAATTGTGTGATATATAAAGGAGAAATATATTGCATTTATTTGCATAATATATAAATGTGAATAGTATTGCACTGTATTTGTGTGACAGTCACAAGTGATATATGTTATATTATAATTGTATGATACATAAAAGTAAAGTATATTGCATTGTATTTTTGTGATATGCAAATGTAAAGAGCATTGTATTACATTTGTATGATTTATAAAAATCATTGTATTTTTGTTATATGTAATAGTGTATGTATTGAATTGTAACAGTATGATATATCAAAGTAAAGTGCATAGTATTTTATTTGTAGGACATATAAAATGAAGTATACTGTATTGTGTATATATTATATATAACACTGAAGTGTTTTGCAGTGTATTGTTTTCGTATAATACATAAAAGTGAAGTGAACAATATAACTGTATTATATATAGAAGTCCATTGTATGTGTATAATATAGAAAATGAAGCATATTATATTTGTATGATATATAAAAATGAAATGTATTGTACTTGTATGATACGAAAACATAACATGTATTTGTGTGCTATATAAAATTGAAGCATATTGTACTGTATTTGTAAGATATATAGTGTATCGTATTTGTATGCTATGTGGACATAAAGGACCAGATATTCAAAGGTTTGCCCCTGGGCAAAATTAGCACTGCCTGGTGTGCAAACTTAGCCTGGAGCACAAAGCAAGCTATATTCAAAAGGAATAGCCCAGGGCAAACAGCTTCTGAATATAGCATGGGAATGAGGCCATGCAAACTGGGCTAGGAGTGCAAGGCAAACGTAGCCCTGGAATAAGACAGCACTGAATACAGCAACCAGGAAGTGCAAACCACAACAACAACACAGTGCACAGCGACGTGAGGGTAGGTAGAGAGGAACTATGTGGCCAATGTGTGTTCTGGCAAATGCACGGACCCAGTACAGCTGCAGGCAGTAGCACACAAGAACAAACAGTGATCAAAACTGTATAATATTCCCCGAACCGTTAGTGCGCTTTAGCGCGGAGCTAAGCAGTTTGCCCAGTGCAAACACGTTAGCCTCGCACTAAACTTTGCCATATTCAAAAGTGACATGGAAATGAGCCTACTTAGATAGTCTCTGGGCAAACAGCCACATTAGCATCTCATCATGCCCTGATTTGCATGCAGTTTGCACAGCGTTACTGCAGGGTCCCACAGCTCCACCTGTAGGTCCATCTGGAGGTACAGGGGCTGGCCAGGTCTGACCGCAGCTCCACCTGTAGGTCAATCAGGCAGTGCATGATGATAGCTGCAGGCTTCATGTAAACAGTACAGCATAACATAGCATATCGTACCCTAGGGGACAACACAGCATAGGCACAGGTGGTGGTAGTGCTGCATGCAACATTCACACTGTAGGTCATGCTACAGTGCACAGCAGACACTACAGTAGCAAGAGGGCTGGTAGTGTGAGGGACACAACACTTCCTATGGTATGTAGGGCAGTGATGACCACTGCACTGTACACAGTGACAGGCACAAACTTGCAGGTAATTACTGACAGTGGGCAGTACTATCACGCTGTTGTGTGAACCACAGATGCTGCACCTGTGACATGGGATGCACACAGTGTCATGTACATGGCCGGCAGTGTGTGCTGTGATATCTGTACAGTTGCATGGTAGGTGGCTGGGGGGCATGTAGGATCTGACAAGCACACAGGTGGTGGCATAATCCCACTACTGGCCCATGTGCACTGAGCGATGTGTCCCAGCCTTGTGGCCACACCTGGGCTGTGGTGAGGTCTGGCCACCCATACACCCTACCCTCACTGGCCACCATGCCCACAGTGCTGCATGTGTGTCCTGGCATCTGTTACACACCACAGACATGGTCTGCGGTGTGTGCTATATGGCCACACTACCATGCTGTCCCCTGTGGGTCAGATCACCCCTCACTGTCTGTGCTTGGCTCGGACTGGTGGCAGCTGATGGCATCATGTTGGTGCCATCAGTGACCAGCATGTGTCCTCCATGCCTGGCAGTTTCTAAGTGTCATGCTCATATGTTAGGGCTGCGCAAGCCGCGTTAATGCTGAGATAGCACTGCACAAACCACACAAAGCTGTTTGCCAAGGGTTAAGACCAGCTTTTGCTGGGCGGTAAATTGTACCACGCTATGGGTCGTGCTATGTCATGCTAAACACCTTAATGTGGCACTAGTCGCTGAATATCTCATAGTGAATCTATACATGTTCACTATGCTCCTTGCATATCATTATGCTTAGCCCGACGCTACTGCTGTTTGCCCGCACTAGTTGGCCTATTGAATATGGCAGACCCGCGCTAATCCCATGCTATTCCTGCGCAAACTGTTTGTGGACCACGCAAAGCTTTGAATATCTGGCCCAAAGTGTACTGTGTTGTATTTGTATGCTCTATAGAAATGAAGACTATTGTAATGTATTTGAATAATATATGAAAATGAAGTGTTACTGTATTTTTATAACATATAAAAGTAAAGTGTATTGTATTTCTATAATATCCTGTATAAGCAATAACACATGGGAGAGTGGGTAGTCATGTTGAATAATTGCATGGCTCAAGTGGCTTCTTGGCATGGGGCACAGCTGAGTACCATTAAACCATTCAAGAAGTACATTTATTTTACACCAACTGCACAACATGGTGCTGGAGTCTTAACTCAGAATGAAGACTTTGTTGAAGTTCAAATCACCTGGATCCTCTTTTTTGGTCTCCTGTGTTTAATTCTACATACTGTAGATGTTGCACATCTATATATTCCCATGCAGCTTAACCTTACCCTTTGCTTCCCATTTATGGCCTTTTCTCCATTTGCACTTATTTATTTATTGGTATCCCTTTATTTTCTTTCATTTTACTACATTTTTGAATTATGGGTAATATTGGTGAGCTTGTCACTTTATTAAATGAATATGTAATTCTAGCAAATAAAAATATGAAATGGATATACAAGAAAGTAATCTATCTACAGCTAATTAAGCAACTGTTTATTTAAGTGGTAAGTCACTCATGAGGCTCCACCCTCTGAAGCATCAGTTGGGGTGTGAAATGTATGGGTGAGTTTGTGCCTTGGGTGTCCATTATTAAATTTATTATTCCACATTAATACAAGTAGAACTCTTTTTTTGGAGACAGGAGGGTGAACAACATTAATTTTCTTTGTCAAAGCATGTTTCAGACCTGCTTGAGGAGAGCTTTGGGAATGCCTCCATGAGAGAAGTGACTAAGTGCATCCAGCTTACAACTTGCAAGGGATGGATATTTAGAAGGTGCTGTTCATCTTTTGGTCTACTTTATCTGGCAAACTGGGGTACACCCTGCTAACTGTGTACAATGTCCCATAATCACAGGAAGGCTAGTATGGAAGAATACCTATTTAGTCCTGCCAGTGTGAAGAATGTCATGCAACAGGAAACCTAGAAACATAGAAGTTGTTGGCAGATGGGGACCATATGATCCATCAAGTCTGCCCTTGGCTTCCTACTCCCCCCCCCCACTTAGCTGCCTCCTTGTGTATCCCACAGTGTCTGTCCCATGCCCGCTTGAATTCCCCCACTGTCTTGACTCCCAGCACCCCCTCCGGCAGGCTATTCCATGGTTCCACAACATGCTCTGTGAAGAAGAATTTCCTTATATTACATCTGAACTTTCCTCCCTTAAGCTGAAGATTGTGCCCTCTAGTCCTGCTATAGTCCTTTACCTGAAGGACGTTCTGCATGTGCACACTGTTATTGCCTTTAAGGTATCTGAATGTTTCTGTCATGTCTCCATGATTCTTGCGTCATTCTAGGGAGTATAATTTGAGGTCATCCAGTCTTGCCTTGTACGGTTTCTGATGCAAGCCCTGCACCATCTTTGTTGCTCTTCTTTGTACCATCTCCGGCCTATCTATGTCCTTCTTGAGGACATATAGGAGGAGGAGGAGGAGATACAGAAACACAGAAATTGTCAGCAGATAAGGGCCCACAGGCCCACTGTGTCTGCACAGTTACCATAGTTATCGTGACTAAGCCAATCTTAACGCCCCCTTCCCTTGTATTTTCAAATGCCATTTGTGCCCATCCCATGCTCTCTTAAAACTTATAACCATTTCTGCCTCCACCACTTCTGCAAGCAGACTGTTCCACCTCTGCACCACCCTTTCTGTGAAAAAGTACTTCCTCACATTACTCCAGACCCCCCCCCGGTTTCATATTGTGCCCACTAGCCCTTGAGCATCCTTTTCTTTGGAAGATGGTATCAACCTGAACTCTGTTTTTCCCTTTGATGTATTAAAAGGCTTCAATCATGTCTCCCCTTTCCCTCCTATTTTCCAATGAGAACATATTTAACTCCTTCAGTCTGTCTTCATAGGGTTTATTTTGCAGGCCTCCCACCATGTTGGTTGCCCTCCTCTGTACCGTCTCCACCCTGTTTATGTCCTTTTGAAGATGGGGTCTCCAAAACTGGATGCAGTACTTGAGGTGAGGCCTCACCAATGCTCTATGCAGTGGGATAATTACCTCCTTCTTTCTGCAGGTGATTCCCCAGCCTTTTCAGCCTAGCATCCTGTCTGCCTTCCCTGCTGCCAAGTCACATTGTGTTTTCTCCTCCAGGTCATCTGAGATGTTGACTCCCAGATCTACTTCATGCTAGGAGCTTGCAATCTCCTCTATACCTAGGAGGTAAACTGACCTTGGGTTTTTGTGTCCCATATGCATTACCTTGTGTTTCTTAGCATTGCAACCAAACCGCCAATCGTTTGACCATTCATTCAATCTTTTTAGGTCCCTTTTCATTCTTTCCACCCCATCTGGTGTGTTTGAAAAGAGACAACTATGGGGCTATAGTGGAACATACCAGGATTCTGAATCCCCAAACAAGTTGCATCTACCCAGGTGTACCATACAGTATATGGATTTTCAAAAGCTAAACACTAACATGCTGAACAACCCTCACATGTTGCCCAAGACTGAAGAAATCTTTGAGTACTGTGGTGCCAGCCAAAATGCAAAAAAAGTGTCTGTAGTTACTGCATGAAAAGAAGGATTAACTGCCATTGAAACGGTCTTGTTTACTGCAGTTACTGTATTGCAATATGCTGCAGTATTTCCTTGCATCCTGGCTGGCATCACTGTATCTGGATGTTGTTACCCAATAAGTATCCATCATCACCCTCACAAGGGATATTGGCAGATGCCTCTGAAAGCAGAGGCTAGAAATTGGTTAGTTTCACCGCACCGTTGGAATGTAACAATTTACAGTGATGCTGTTTGACATGTAGAAAGCTGTAGCCACATTCCAATGTTTGGTGGACTGAGTTCAGGAGGGTGCAGGGGAGTGTGTGGTTGCCTACATGGATAACATAGCAATCAACAGCAAAATGTGGGGTGCGCACCTGGTTCCAATCACTGGCTATCATCACTGCTGTGCTCACCAACCTGACTAAGGCTCCTCTAACTATTAAAGCAGAGATATGCAATACAGTACTGCAATGACAGAAATGCTATATGTGAGGCACAGAGTGTTGGGTGAGGGAAAATTAACCTTGAGCTTGTCAAAGAGGAGTCAATTTAAAGTTGGGCACAACCCACCACCATGGAACAGGTCAGAGCTTTCCAGGAGATTGCTAGGTACAAGAAGAAGTCCTTTCAGAACATAAAAGTCACACTACAACAACTGTTACAGATTTGATTGCTACTAGGGCCCCAGTAAGCTGACAATGATGTTGATTAGAGCACATGAAAACCTAAGAACTACATAGTCTAGACTATGACCTGCAAATCACAATATACAAGGACACATACAATCATAAATTAAAGGTGTGGGGGGAAAATGGGTCTTAGGATCCATTTCCTGTGCTGTTAAAATGAAAAAAGAAATGGTATAGAGGCAGTACTGTGCATTTGTGGAAACTGACATATGCCACTGCAGAAAGAGTGCCTAGCCATTATATGGCCCTTACAGAGGTGGTAACCATACTGTACCTTAATGGCAAGCAAACTATGGTGTACACAGATCTCAAGCCCCTGACTTGGTTGCAACATATGGACAAGAAAAATGACAGACTACTGAAAGGGAGTCTGCCCTCACAGTCTGATAAAATCAATATCCATCACTGTCACCTGCAGAATTTTAAAAAGGGTCCTGCAGGGCATCAGAGTAGATACTAACACATTTTCTAGTGGAAATTGGTTTCTGTAAGCCGCCATGAGTAACATAAAAACTAAAATTATGTCTTACAATGTTAATGGCCCCGAACACCTGGTGAAAAGAAGGAAAATAATGGCGTATACAGTATAAGGAAAAATTCAACAGATTTTATTATGCTGCAGGAGACTCATCTATCAGATACTGAACACCAAAAGCTGTGTAAGTTTGGATATGACCAGGTCCATTATTCCTCCTATAGGACTGGACAGAGAAGAGGAGTAGGTATCCTAATCCCAAGAAGAGTCTCTTTTATGGTCAAAGCTGCCCACACAGACAAAGAGGGTAGATCCCTTACAGAAATAATTATATGAAATATTTTCATGCTGCACACATAAAACTACCCAAGTGATATGCATGCTGCAAGTATGATTTAAATGTTAAATTGGAACCAATTGCATGCATATGGCGTGAGTGCAGAAAGCAAGTGTGGAAACCAAGAATTTTATGTTAAAGTAGGAAAGACTGCATGCCTACAGCTTGTGTGCAAAAAGCAAGTGGTCACTGATAACTGCACATGTAAAAGATAAGTGACTTGCTCAGGATTACACCATACACAAGTGAAGGTTAATAAGATTCAAACACAGGTCTTTATGCCTCCAAGTCTCTTGGCTTGCAGTTCAGTGCCTTTAACCACTAAGCCATACTGTCTGCACACAGACAATATGGCTCACTTGTACTTCAATACATAGTGTATCTGACTTCGTCTGCACTCATGCTGCATGCTTGTAGCCATTGTTATGCTTTTCAGTTTTCTTTTTCTTCTCTAACTCATCTCAGTTTCACATTTGAACTGTAGCACACAAACCAATGGAAACTCATGTGGGTTTTCCCACCCCCAAAACACAAACCTACCTACAAAACCACTTAATTACTTCTGTCTGGTCTGTATTCCTAATATTTTCTCTCCATAGTTTTGAATGTTTCAATGCAAATGGACTTTAAGGTGCAAACACAAAAGTAGCATTAACTTGACACACACCCACATGGCCAGTCCCCCCCATGCACACACACTGTAGCAGGTATGGCCATGCTGCTACACACAACTCACCAATTTAAGATATAAGTAAAAAGTCTCCTACTTGAGTACTAGGGAACCAGTGGCAGGAGTCTTTAAGAGATGATGTCCATAGGTCAGAGTGCTGGGGCGTACCCCCTTGAAATGAATGAAGTTAATTTTTGTTACTATTTTATACATTATGATGGTGAGTTGGAGAATAATGAAGGCCACTGTTCTACTAACAAGGCCCTTGTTAGTCAAGCGGTGGCCTTCATTAATCTCCAGCTCTGCATCAATAATGTATAAAATAGTAATAAAAAATACCCCCATTCAGTTCAATGGTGCACACCCCTGTAGTCTCCTTTGCCCTTTGTCATAATGTGCCTGAGCATGGGGATGTGGAGGTCAGCTTCACTGGGGGGCATAAGCCTGACTATAGTGGAGCTACAATAGTCTGCACATACCATACCTCTCAACTGTGAATGCAAGGGACAGGTCTAGAATGTTGGTAACATCTCTAAAAGGTACAACTTATTTGTTTTGACTGAAAAGTGATATGCAAATCAGGAAAAATTCAAATGTATAAGATTTATCTGTGTATACCCTGGAGCAGTGCATCAGATTTGGGATTAACCCACCCAGTTACTAACCAATTTTTTTCCTGACTGAAGTTCCAGCCCCGCTCCAAAAAAAATAACTTTGTCCCGATTTTTCTCCCCTACTCCATTTCATTCAACACCCATCCTCTATGAGTCATGAAGTAACCCAAATGTGAAGAAACATGAAAAACACATCAATATTTTGGTCCTTCTTCCTTCCCCAACCCCCCTGTAAAAAAAAGATTTATTTTTACTTATCCAGCCATGTGGACAGAACCTAAAGCCTGGCACAATGTACCACCAGCCCAGTTTCAGGCTGCTCCAGCTCTATACTTCTACCAGAAGCTGGATGCTAGAACCAACCATCACAGGTCCCTAGCATGGTCCGTGATAAAGTCACCTAACCAACCAAACCCACCCAACCTGGGTTGGTTGCTTCTTACTTGGTTGCTGCTGTGGCTGCTGCCACATTGCACTGATCAAGGCCTATGAAGGCAACCCACACTGCTGTAGCCAGTGCTGCTAAGCCTAGCTTGCTGCTGTGGGGATCTGTGCTGTTTTTTTGCAATGGCAAGCCTAGTAGTGTAAGTAGGTAGCCTAGTCTTAAGTTAGCTTCTAGCTCACCCTCTGCCCCTTCAGACACCAGGGGAGATGGAGACTCACTAAGAATAGACCACCAAAAATGTGCTGCCACAGCACTGCTATTGTGAGGTCAGTGATCACCAACTCCTCCAAGTTGTAGTGTGCAGTCTGTGTACTCTGTGGTAGGAAAGACAGTGCTGCTCTTACAAGACTTATGCACTCTTTCTTAGCTGTAGCTCAACTACATCACACGTGATTGTGCTGCCACTCATACAGTAGGTGGAGAGAGTGGACAACACAATACAGACACAGTCGAGTCTGGAGAGTACCAGAAGCATGAGCACACACAGCCCAGGTGGGCACTTGTTGTGCAAAAGATTAAATCCAAATTTAGTGCCATTGTTACCACACCATAAGAACAACCTAGACACAAATATGGGGGGGGGGTAACTGCCTCTGCTCTACCTACAGTAAATGGCACCAATGCTTAATGGTAGAAATTTATTATCAGGTGCTAATGCAATGGTTTCCACTGTGTTCTGAGGTACTGTATCTCCATGTTTCATGATGTGTCCTGATAATCATGTGGGTTAGTGTCCCTCATTGTCCCTCAGTTTGAGTGTCCATGTCCCTCATTTCTATGACAAAATGTGAGGTACAGTGCATGCTTCCAAGACCCTACTCATCACAAAGAGTGCTGAGCATGGCCATAGTGTATATGCTCAATATAGAATGACAAAGGGAAAGTAAGTGAGATGAAACAGTCATGGAGAAACACATTTGTAGCACTAAATATGCATAAGGGATTTGCATTGTCCGAAACAAAAAGGATCGTCTTCATAACACAGAGGCCCCTTTTGTACATCTGGAATGGGGGATGTTGACTGGCTATATCCTAAGCATTTAATGCAGTAAACAAGTAGTACTATACAAATTAATGGTGATCTATTGACAAAAATCAAAAGCCATCAAACAATTTGCAAAAGTATCAGAATTAATCAGTTTACCTAGTTTTTATGGGAATCCAAATAACAATTTATTTTAATGACTTTAATTGCTAGCAGTTGTATAAGAAATAGAAACTAATGTTTTTTAGATGAGATTTGTACCAGCTTAGCTGCTGCACACATGGCAAGCGTGCATCATGTGAACCTGATGTGATGTTTAAATGATGTTCACACCAGCTTAACAGCTGCACTCTTGTCAAGCATGCAACACGCAAACCTGATGTAATTTTTAGAAGATGTTCACACCAGCTTACCTGTTGTGCACATGTCAAGCTTGCAGCATGAGAACCTGATTTGCTTTTTAGACCTGGTTAGCATAGAATAATTTTGTGTATGCGAGCTGCATGCAAACATTGCACATTTAAGCATGTGGCATGCATTCTACATGTACACAGCACACCAATATTTCTGTAAGGGATATGTAATTTTTATTTGGAGATTATGAAGACCAAACTATTACTCTGGCCTCTATCTATGCTCCACCAGGTTCAGATTTTGGATTCTCTAGAAAATGTATTTCCTTTTTGTTGGAAAAGGGAGAAGGACAAATAATTTGTGGAGGGGACCTGAATCTCTCCTTGTCTCTATGGGTTGACACTACCTCTAAAATACCAAGAAAGAAACATGGGGTGGCAAAAAGGGTAAGAGCTCTGTTTGCTGAGATAGGGTTGCTAGATTCCTGAAGACATATACATAGCTCAGTAAGGGGGTTATACACTCTGTTCCTTAGCCCACAAGATACAGTAATGGCTTGACCTATTTTTGACATCTCAGGAATTCTTGGATAGAGTGTGTAACTGCACTCTTGGTTCTATTGGTATCTCTGATCATGTGCCAGTAGTACTGATATACCAGTTACAAATGACTAGGAAACTTCTGGTGACTTAATGTCTCTTTGTTACAGGATAAAGAAATTCAAAAACAAATATAGTACTACATGACGCAAGCCTTATAGGCAAGGCCCCTACTTTCTGTGGCACAGTGGGGCCAAGTTCTGCGGCAAGGCTACCATTTGACACAGAACTTCTGTGGCTGTGGTTTGTAATTTCTGCAGAAGTTCTGCAGCACTAACAAACTACCACATCACAGTCTCAGCTTGTCATCCTGACTTCACTTTCATGGCAATGGTTATAGCAATCAGGATGGTGGAAAGCACAGTAACACTAGTTCAAAAAATAACAGACATATAGAGATAATTTTATGCCTAAAAAGCCAAACAAATGTCTCTCCCTTAAGGTCCTAGCCTATTGCATAAATTACATATGCAGAGGGGACCTTATGTGATAAATAAGGTATTTCTATACACATGCTATCTATCCCACTAATGAAGTCTCCACTGTCTTTCACTTATATATTTGTATGTGTTTTCTACACCACTCATGAGGTCCCCACTATGTATCACTTATATATTTATATGCAATCTGTAACATACACACACATATGTATGTGCATGTGTGTGTGTGTGTAGTGAGAGAGACAGAGATACTGTATGTGTGTGTATATGGATATATATATATATATATTTTTTTTTAATTTCCATGAAATTGCATCCTCATTCATACAGATCCCACTGGAAATGGAATAAACAGAATAGAGGAGTTATTGGAAAACTCATTTTTCATGTCAACCTGCTTCCCCTGACACACTACACAACACCATCAGGCCATGACATGCATGTGAACCAATTGTGAGATAGAGCTCTCCAGCCCATCACAATGTGTCCACCGTATGACAAAACACTGCATCATACCTTCCTAGGCTCTGAGCAGTGATGTGTTCCACCAATCCTTGTGCTGCCCAGCCAGCTCCCAGAGCTAATCTCTGAACCTGAGCTGCCGGCATGGAAACACAGCATGCTACCCTCTGGCCCAACAGCTGTCCCTGTACACAACATTTCTCCATAACTTTTAGGTGATTTTATCAACCAATGACAATATGTAATCAATAACCCTGGCAAAAAAGCGTACAGTGCAATTATTTATTTAACAGGTCTATTCTTTCAAGAGGTCTACATATTATTATATTCCACTTTTCTGGGCATAATTACTTTATTTTTCTTAAAAATGGCAGTTAAATTCATTTTACCAGCTATTCATTTCAGAAGGCATCTCTATACCTTAAAGACACAAATAAGTTTGTACAAAGTGAGGTATGGACTTAACAGGTCTGAGCCATTGACAAGGTTTTGTTTAAGTTGGCCCTAGTGCAGTAATGTAAGACTAAAAATTGTATTAGACTGTAGTGCAGGTTGAACAAATATCACCATGCCTGATGTGCTTTGCCACCATCTCTGGCAGTGGGAGCTGTGGTAGATAAGTGACTGTACATTTCTGTTGCAGAATGCAGCCATTTGATTAGCTAATATATGATGTTATAGCAATAATAACTTCACATTCTGAGCATATGGGGAGTTTTTGGATATAAAAAGAGGGGAAGGGTACCAGATTATATGGATAAACAGAAATATCAATAAAAAATCACCAAGAAGAGAGAATTCTGTGGCACCCCAGAAGTTCTGCCATAGATTACAAGTTCTGCACAAAATTCTGCGGCTGCAGAATTCTAGGGGCCTTGCTCATAGGATAATACTGTAATACACCAGGGGTTAAGTCAAGTATCCTTTGGGATATAATTAAGGCCTTGGTCAGAGGTCAAATAATATCCACAGCTATGAGGCATAAAAAAGAAAGACAACAGAAACAAGAAACCCAAATAAAAACATTAGAACTTCTATAACAAGCTAGATTAGATAGACAAAAGGGCCAAGAGTTGTTAAAACTAAAAATGGAATTAAATCAAATATTAGATTACAAAGTGGAACAAAATTTAAAATACTTAAGACAGTAATATTATGAGGGGGGTCCCGGGGCATTAAGATTGCTAGCCTGCTGAATAAGAGCACAGAATAGCAGGGCACATATTAATAAAGTGATGCACTGGGAAAGTGCTCAGAGAGTGATGAAGACATCAGAAGTTACTGATGCATTTAAATCATATTATAGTGTATTATTCTCCCCTAGGCTGCCACAGCCAGTGCAGGAAATCGATTCTTTTTTGGGGTCTCTGGCTCTCCCACAGGTAACTCAGCCTGAGAATACTTTACTGTCTTTTCCCATAATGCAAGCTGAGGCTCTAGGGGAGATCCAGAGAAATAAAACTGGAAAATGTCCCAGGATGGATGGATTTCCAGCAAAATTCTATAAAAAGTTTGCTCAGCCTACCATATGCATGCTTCAAGGGGCCTTTGCAGAGCCAATGGCAGATAAGGGCAAGCTTGTCCCCTCATGGAATAACTCAATAATCTCTGTAATTCTTAAACCTGGCAAGGACTCAATGTTATGTCCATCCTACCATCCTATATCCATATTAAATCTGGACTATAAATACTTCACATCCATATTCACAAGAAGACTGGAAAAAATAATTCCAGATATTGTAGGACTAGATCAGCTGGGACTTTTCCCTGGTCGTCAGGCACAAGATAGCATCCACAGAACCTTGCACATTATAGACCATCTTAATGCCAGTTCAAAAGCAGCCATATTGATAAGTATGGGTGCTGAAAGGTGTTTGACCAAGTGGACTGATTATATTTGAGTAGGGTCCTTGGGGGATTTGGATTCTCCTCCACCTTTTAGAGACATATACAAAACATATATACATCACCAATGGCGTGTGTCTGAGCTAATCACCACCTCTCTGAGGGATTTTGACTTGGCCAAGGCACAAGGCAGGGTTGCCCCTTGTCCCTGTTACTCATTGCATTATATATATAGAACCACTTACAAAAATGATAAGTAGAGATAGGGGGCTAAATGGAGTACAGCTTGTCTACTGTATATGGACCATAAACTGGGCCTATAAGCAGATGATATCTTGGTCTTTCTTACAGAACCAACCACCTTGCTACCCAGATTCATGGAACTGATACAACAATTTTCCATATTATCAGGTTATGCTCTAAACACAGAAGAAACATAAATCCTCACCCTATCATATAATCCCTCTCCAGAATTTCAGAAAAAATTTCCATTGAGATGGGGTCTTCCAAAGCTTAAATACATAGAAATTTACCTGAGGGCAAAAAATACACACCTCTATGAAGACAATTCTAGTCTTTTAATACTAAACACACAAGTAGATTTTAAGAAATGGTTTCTCCTCCCTTTCCCACTGAATAACCTTTTACAATCCATAAAAATGAACATACTCTCAAGGTATTTATATTTGTTCTATTGCACCCCCAGTTACGTTAAGCAGAGCATGGTTTAAACAAATGAAATATTCAAGTTTGTGTGGGTTAATACCTGACCCTGAGTTCTAAGTGGGGTCCTGTTGGCCAGGTTAGAGTGGGGATGATGGGCTCTTCTGGACTTAAAAGCATACTGGATAGCAGCATAGGTTAAAAATGCTTTACTATGGTTGGACTTTCAGCATCAAGCTTGTTGGAAGACATTAGAAATAGATGCAGTTGAACATGTTCCACTGTCAGTCATGCTACAGTATTTGACTCTAAAATAAGTAAAAATCTTATTGACAACCCATCTCATGTGATGCATGTTACATTGAGGGCTTGAGAACAATTTTGTAAGACTCCACATATAGCCAGAGATCTTTGGAGGTTCCGTTGGCTGGGTTGGAACTCTGTGTTATCCCAACAACCTTGGCTCCATGGTACAAAAGGCATTTTTTTAATTTTCTTTTATTTATTTAAACATTTGGTGACCTGGAAAGGCAAGCTGAGCCGAGGCTTGTGTCCAGGTGTGACCGGGAGAGGGGGAACAGGGATAAATATACATTTTCACAATACACAGAATACAAAACATTACATGATACATAGTCAGGCAAACAGAAGTATACTGTACAAGGCAGAAGCACAGGAGGCATAACAAATTAAATAGTACATAGCATATAGTTACAGGTACCACACACAACTTTTTGTGAACTAATACAACATAAAAGGCTACTTAGATATATAGGATATATGGTATGGTATGGGTGAAGAGATGCTAGACAGAGAGCAGAGTAAGTGCATTTGTGACTTACACTACATGCTAGGTTAAGTTATGAGAACAGGTGAGGTGAGGTAGAAGGCATAGCTGAGATTTGACAGTAGAGTGAGAGGGAGAGTTGCATAAGAGAGGAGGATGAGAGTTCCACAGTGAGGGGAGGTGGAAGTTAAAGGCAGATTTGCCAAAGTTTGAGGATGAGGTAGGGAGTGAGAAGGTGTGTGAGTCTCTAGATCATAGGGAATAGGTAGAGGTAGGGGCAGGTGAGATGAGGGAAGAGATGTAGGAGGGAAGGAGGTTAAATCAGAATTTAGAGATGAAAGATACAGAGTGGGTGAGATGTCTGTGTGAGAGCAGATGGAGATCTAGACAGGTGAGAAGGGAACAGTGGTGAGTCCTGTAAGGACAGTTGGAGGTGAAGTGACAGAAAGCATAAAAAAGGGAGTCAAGTTGAGAGAGAGGTTGAGGGAGCAGTGCCATAAACAATGCCCGCATAGTCAAAGACTAGCATAATTATCTTTGTCAAGAGTTCATGATGTACTGGGAGGGGGAGAGAGTCTCTGATTTGGTAGAGGACTCCCCGCTTGGGGCATGGTTTGGATGTAATATAATCAATGTGGAGAGAGAAGTTCAGTTGTGGATCGAGCCAGACAACAAGGTATTTGTAGGATGGGACCATGTTTAGTGGGGTGCTGTCAAGGGAGGTGATAGGAGGGGCATGGTTTGTTTTGGATAGTCTTTGGGAAGTACCAAAGGTCATTGAGACAGTTTTTGTAGTATTTAGCTTAAGCTGTTTTGAGATGAACCAAGCTTGAACTGAGTTGAAGTCTTGTTGTAGTGTAGAGTGTATTGTGGCTGCATCCAGGCCGGATGTGAACAATATAAAGTCATCCACATATATATGGATGAGGGAGGAAGAGCAAGCAGATGGGAGGTTACTGATGAAAATTGAAAACAGGATAGGGCCAAGTATGAAACCTTGGGGGATGCCTGCCAAGATAGGGAGGAAGGAGGGAGGAGTCTGCAATTTTAACTGACTGGTGTCTGTCTTTAATATAGGAATCAAACCACTGAATAGCAGGAGGGTCTAGCCCTGCATCCTTGAGTGAGTTCAGAAGGAGGGGGGTGGGAGACAGGGTTGAAGGTTTTAGCCAGGTCAATGAAGACTGCAACAGTGAGGTGTCCTTTGTCAGCAGAAGACTGAATGTGGCCAGTGACACAGAGAAGGGAGGAGATAGTAGAGTGTTTTTTCTAAAGCCATACTGGTAGGGGGTTAAGAAGTTTCTGGATATTAGAAAATCAGAGAGCCTGGATTGAATGAGGCATTCATGTAATTTTGCTAGGGCAGGTAGAAGGTAGATAGGGCAGTAGTTGCCAGGTATGGTGAGATCATTATCTTTGTGGAGAGGGATGATGTATGCCTATTTCCAGGCTTTTGGAACTATGCACGAGGAAAAGGATAAATTTATGATGTGGGTGAGGTGGGGGTGATGGCAGGGGTAGAAAGATGCAGGAGGCTAGGATGTGGACCACCAGGGCTTGATTTGGATATGTTAAGGGATAGCAGGAGGAGCAGAACTTCTGATGTGGAAGCAGGAGTTAGTAGGAATTTTTTATTATTCATAAGTATTAGGGAGGGATTGGAGGCAGGTAGCGAGGTAGTTGTCAGGTAAGGGGAAGCACAAGTAGTGAAGTAGGTATTTAATGTATCTGCAACTTGTACGGGGTTTGTTATTTCAGCATCATTGTGCTTGAGAGTAGGAGTGCTGGATTGAGGAAGAGGGTCAACAATGGCGTGTACTATGTTCCAGAAAGAGGAGGTGTTGCGGTGCTCAGACAATGTTTAAAATAGTTTGCCTTCGCATGACGGATGGCCTTAGTGCAAGCATTTCTCATGGCATTGTACAATTGTCTAGAGTTAAGAGTTAGAGAGGCTTTGAAAGTGGACCAGTCTTAATCAGGGCCCTTGCAGTGTGTGACTGTGGGGGCAGTAATCCAAGGGTGGTGATGCTTCCTAACCCAAGCTTTTCTTAGGTGGGCATGGAAATCCTAGATGCTGTTAATAACCCTGGTGAAGTGAGCTAGGGCAGTATCGACTGAGGCTTTATTACAATATTCAGACCAAATTTTAAAAGAACCCACCATTATTACATTTAAAGATTGCTGTAAATTATTTGGCTGGTCTATGACAGACTGTTTCTGTTACTTCTAAATCAGAAACTATATTTCAACCCACCTTAAAGCAGGTACAGGAGCACTGAATAAGCCAGTATGGCATAAGGATACCTCATTGAGCTCAGTACTCCATTCATTTCAGTAGAAGGGGGCTATTACCCACCTATATCACCTTCTTCTATTAGTAAGGAAAACGCAAGTACAATATATAATAAACAAATTGCAACTGGAAGCCCATGTCCAACTGCCATTGACAGATTGGGTTAAAATATGGCAGCAAATATAAAACTACATCCTCCCCACAATGGCATGAGTATGCTTGGAAGGGCCAAACAAGATATATAATTATCCCTGTGCTGCAGTCTAAATGGGATACCCATAAACAAGCTGGCTGTTGGAGGCAATGTGGAGAAGCTTGAACAACGCCCTACCATATATTCTGGAGCTGCCCTGAAATTCAGTCCTTTCGGGCAGAGGTCTCCAACTAGATTAGTCAGTTGTTTACAATAATAGAACCATTATTACTGAAACACTTAGTGTTGTGAATCCCTCTCAGAGATATGAAGGCTAAGGAGATATTGTACCTCTGGGATGTTTTTATGATGGTGGCAGTTAAAGCCATAACCAGAAGATAACTGTAAATGCCTCCCCCACAAAGACATGAATTGGAGGAGATAGTAGGTTAGATTTCAGAAATGAAAAGGCTTACCTTTATGGTACAAGGTAGATTGCAAGCATACTTGTCACTATGCACCTGCTGGGAGCTGACACAGGATCAAGGGGAAGGGGGAAAGGGGAACTTGTTTAACAGGAAAGGTATACTAAGCTGGAGCTTGTTGCCAGGTGTGACCTGGGAGCACAGGGAAGTTAAGTAACTTGCTTAGGGTCGCACAGTATGCAAGTGGGGGCTGATGAGATTCAAACCCCAGTCACCAGGCCTACAGCTCAGTACCCTTAATCACTACACTATACTGCCTCATTAGGTGCCTAATCAAAGGGAGGAGTAGAAACCTAGCTCTATGAGAATATTGGTTTGGGAGCAGAGTAGTCTAAGACATGACTTGTCCAAGATATAAAAAAGGTCCATAAGAAAATTAGTGGCTTAACATCCACTTCTGGTACTTCCCTCCAGTTATGCTTTAAAAAATAATCATGGAATAAAGTTTTTGACAATAAGAAAGGGCTGGAAGGTTTGCCTATTTGCAGGTGACACCAAGATCTGCAACAGGGCAGACACTGCAGATGGGGAGGAGAGGATGAAGAGGGACCTCAGAAGACTAGAAGAATGGTCAGAATTGTGGTAAATGAGGATCAATACAAAGAAGTGCAAAATCATACACCTAGGGTGCAGAAACCCTGCAGAGAGCTACATAATGTGGGTGGGGAAGGTAATTGCTGGTGGTCACAAGGGAAACAAGTTCTGGCAGAGCCACTACGACTGTGAATGCATTAACTAGATAAGGGCGTTTCATGGGCTTAAACATAAACATTTATTTATTTATTTATTTAAAAAATATCAGATTTACAAACCTTTGAGTCAGAGACTCATTTACAAAGACACCTCATTGAAACTAATACAAAGACAGCACAGTTAACAAGTCCAAAAACAATGGCACAGACAGCAGACACCTATAACAATCATTCACTGGAGATACATGGGTAGCAGTAGATAAACAGATTACATAGTTTAGGCACACAGGCACCACATCAAGAAGACCAAAGCAGTTCAAACAATATACAACAGCTAAAGCAAATAGACATCAGGAGTCAAAGAGAAGCCCAGAGTGTTCACATGAAGGCTGTTGAATACATTAACTGAATCAAAGTATAGTACATTGAGAAATGGCATATTTAAGCAATAAGGCATGACAGGGTGTGTGTTATCATGTAATAACATCACTCCTGAGGTGGGTTGAAGCACGAGGCGAAGCTGAGTATTTATGTATTTATTTATTTGCATTTATTTATTTGATCCACTGGATCAGCAATATTTGCATAAGCTGTGCCAGTGCAGATTTTACAGCACTTGTCCTGGTCTGGTGATCTGGGTTTTACCCACACCACACTGCATATGGCTTAGTGTTATACTGAACAGATGGCTGCAGAGTCTAACCCACTGAAGGTTGAAGTTTCAGAAAACCATTATGCTACAAGTATCAAGACTCACTCTGTCCCTCAACCCCCAGTCACAATTAATCCTCTACCAAAGTCATGCTTAAATACTGGCGCCTCTACATCCATGCCACTAAGCTTTTAATGCCAACATGCTTCTTCTGCTGCTGTGAGTTAAACTCTTTATTTAAAAACATTTTGTTGAGAAATTGTTGTTTTAGTATATCCATGGTCAGGAAAAATGAATTTGTAAAAGAAACCAAAATCTCCATTTATCAGTTCATTGAATCACAATGCAGCATCTTATGATTTTTTCAGATTCTATGTGTAACCTACAGTAAGTCAAACAGAAATTAGACACAAATACCTACCTATTTACAAGTGAAGCAGATGTTGTTGTTATCATTCAGTTGTAAACACCTATAGTCACAGCCAGGATTCACATTGCTAGACTCTGGGTAAGTATGACAAGTTTCCTAAATACTTGTACCTTATCCAGCTGTTTTCTGCTGGTGTGTGTGTGTGTGTGTGTGTGTGTGTGTGTGTGTGTGTGTGTGTGTGTGTGTGTCCTGCAAAGTAACACACTGACTTCTCTTAGGATGGTGGTATCAAATGCTGTGAGGTGCCTAGGGGAACTTGTTATGCAGAAAGTTCCAGGAAGTGTTTAACCCATTCTACTTTTAATAGCTTTCTATGATGTCTGTACTATCCATTATATCATTGATGATCTGGGTAGTTTTTATGCTTGCGTATAGTTTGATAAAATTAAACGTTTTTAAATTGAAACACTCTTGCTAGCTAGACCTGACACACACAGAAAATAAAAATAGTGAATTAGAGATATTTAGTAGCTGTTGTCTCACAGAAACCCCAGTTGCTAGCTCTCCCCTAGACTGGGAAGGAAGAAGCCCATGAGGGTGGGGGGCAGCAAGGTCAGCTCCCAGGGTGGGGACTGACCAAAGCAGCAGACACGAAAGCCCACTAGGCCTATTCTGCTGGCATTTTTGTATGTTAATATGCTTACTACACCAGCACCGTGAACCATAAAACAGATGACTGCCATGACTAGGGAGGCAGTATAGCACAGTGGTTTAAGGCTTTTCTCTGCAAATCTGGAGATCTAGGTTTGAATCCCAAAGCCCCCGCACAAATGTAGAGTATCTTTTTAAGAAAGTATAAAATACTGTGAAGTGATTTTAAAGCAGTGCACATGCTAAATCCTACTGCCACATTCAAAACATCATACCCTACCTACTTACCACATATAAACTCAACTATATTAAAAAAAAAATAATTCTAGGCACTTTTTTTTTACCAGAAGAGACACACTAAGCTGAAAGCTTGTTTACAGGTGTGACCTGGGAGCACAAGGAAGTCAAGTGATTTGCGCAGGGTCACACAGTATGCAAGTGGGAGCTGTGGGAGTCAAACCCAGGTCTCCGGGATTGTAGCTCAGAGCCTTAAACCACTGCCTACTTAACCATTTACAACACAGTTACACTTATATATAATACATACTTCTCAGACTTGGAAAAAAATATGCTTTATCATCAAAGTCTGTATTTACCACGTACTGTGCCCATGTTTAAAATAATTTTAACCCACGCAAAAACTGTGCCCTGACATGAAACTGCATGTTTAACTGTAAAGACAATTAAAAATGGCATTTCTAAATGCATTACTAACACCAGTGCTTCATGATTAAAACAATTTTAACCCCTCCCCATGACAGATTGCACTCTGGGAAGATTAGATTGCCTTGGCAAGATGCTATAACAAAACCTGAAAAACAGGTTTAATGGAGTGAATGCTGAAATCCTATTTCTAGTGTCCATGAGAAAAGAAAAAATAGTTAAGATTTTTTTTATGTCAGCTCTGATCAGAAAAGATTTTAAAATCACCAATTGTTTTCTTGTTCCCTGTTTTTAATACATCTCAAACTTAAAAGAAAATATGCACTTTATCATCAAAGTCTGTTTTCAGCTTCATACCATGCACTTCATTTGTAAAAAAAAAAAAGATCTTGTCACAGACCACAATCAGCACGAACTACTAACAGAATGATGATACCTACATTTACAATTTAGTGAATACTTGAAATCAAAGATTCTGTGCGTAACCTACAGTAAGTCAAACAGAAATTAGACACAAATGCCTACCCATTTGCAAGTGAAGCAAATGTGGTTTTTATCATTCAGTTGTAAACACCTGTAGTCACAGCCAGTATTCACATTGCTAGACTCTGGGTAAGTATGACAAGTTTCCTAAATACTAGTACCTTATCCAGCTGTGTTCTGCTTGTTGTGTGTGTGTGTGTGTGTGACTGCCTTCAAAGTTTTGAAACTACTAAAGACAAATTATATATAAACTATACATATATGTAATGTTTAAGAAAAACATGTGGCTCTTACTGTGAATTAGAATGTGTGTCTAGGTCTCCTTCTAAGGCCCCAGGTGGCTTTGATAATCATGTATTCCAAAGGATTTTTAAGTCAGTTTGAAGGCATCAAAAAACTTCTGTTCTGTTCTGTTCTCCACTGCACAGGCATGTCTGTTGGCTGATAAGTGTATCTTGTTACAACATGCAAGAGCTATCTCGTGCCCCTCCCACATGAATCAGAAAAAAGTTTGGAGTGGATCTTGCTCCCAAAAAAAACCTAATGCTGCCTCCCACTACTCGGTTCCAGTTCTTGTACCACCCATTTAAAAAAGAAAATAGTACCCTGCAACCATTGACTAACATGAAAGCGTATTTATTTGAGGGTGGAAAACATTGCTTGGAGGAGGATAAGTTGGAGGAGACTATTTACACCTTCAGTCAGTTCCACAGACAGAAAACATGACATAATTCCTTTTGTACATGCAATACTTCTATTGGCTCTGCCCACAGTCCTAAAAAGGGATTTGGGGATTATCATCTCAGATGATTTAAAGGTGGCCAAACAGTGTACAAAGGTGTAGGAAGGGCCAGTGGCATGTTGGGGTGCATATGGAATGGTATCATTAGTAGAAGACAGGTGGTAGCGATACCACTATACTAAACACTGGTGATGCTGCACCTGGAATACTGTGTACAGTTCTGGAGGCCACATCTTCATAAAGACATAGACAGGGTGGAGGCAGTTCAGTTCAGAGAAGAGTGACAAAGATTGTGCAGGGTTTGCAACAGAACACTTATGAGGAGAGATTGAAAGACCACAATGTGTATACACTGGAAGAGAGGAGGGATCGTGGAGAAATGACAGAAACTTTTAAGAATCTTATAGGCATAAACAAGGTGCAGGTGGGAGACATCATTCAATATAGGAGGGGTACAAGATTGAGGAAGCAAAATATGAGATTGGAGGGGGGCCAGTTTAGGGGCAATGTAAGAAAGTTTTTTTTTTTCGTGGAAAGGATGGTGGATTCATGAAATAGCCTACCCCAGGAGGTGGTGGGAACAAATACTGTGTGGGGATTCAAGTATGCATGGGATAGGCATATGGTAACATTAGAGGTGGGTGGGATAAGCTAAAGCCAAGGATCAATTAGGGTCAGTGGGTGCAGACACAGTAGGGTATACGAGCAGACTGGATGAGCCTAGTGGTCCTTATCTGCCATCAATTTTCTTTGCTTCTATGTAAAAGTTGTTATACCACTTTAGAAAGGTTGAGATTTTGTAGAATTGTATTTTTTTTGTTATATATGGTTAATAGATAAGAACAATGTATAAAAGAGACTGTTATACATGTAAAAGAATGTAATATTGTATTTGATTATATTTTTATAAAGAAACTTTAAAGAGCAGCTGACGCCTTCAGGATAACTTTATCAAAACATAATACTTAGACACAGTAGAGCCTGTATTTCACATTTGTTCTGTATTTCTCTTCCTGATGTTTATTGCAGAGGTCATTTGCATGAAAATAGGATAATTACTCCTGAGGAGTTCATCTGTTCCTGTTGCTTTCTCCCTACTTGAGGTCACAATGCTCTGTTTGTGACATCACAGTTACTCCCATGTCACAACACAGGATCATGACTTGCACTGGGGAGTAAGCTATAGAGGCAGATGAACTCTAAGGGATAAAGATCATCAATTCATGCAAATTTCCTCAGTAATAAATAATCTGGAGGAGAAATCTATAGCATGTATACAGAATGCAAATTGAATTGTACCTAAGTATTATATTTTTTATTGTTTTCTTTGAGGCACCAGCAGCTGTTTAAAACAAAATCTGGCCAGATCCACCACGGCTGCATAATGAAGTTAATGAAGTTGTGTGGAATTGTTAAGGAGGTATGAAGAAACAACACAATGATTTGTAAGTAGTAAGATTTGTTTTAGTTTCTGTCCTAAGGAA
The DNA here is from genome assembly GCA_016271365.2 of Neoceratodus forsteri. NCBI lineage: Eukaryota > Metazoa > Chordata > Ceratodontiformes > Ceratodontidae > Neoceratodus > Neoceratodus forsteri. The sequence continues at coordinate 165,470,311 of CM028131.1, forward strand.
GGCATACACATTATTAGGAAAAATTATGGAGGTGCACATTTTAATGAAAGGAATAGGAAGCTTACAAAAGAACCCAAGAGCAAATGTCACTGATGTATGTGTTATCTCAGATGATATTGGCCAGACAGCCAAAATTTAAAGAAAACATGATTGCACATATCCCAATAATGCAAAGCATCAAGGGAAACATATGCAAATCCCCATGATGGCACAGAAGGTGGCAGTACATGAAAAAGTAATGACTGGCATATGTTTAGCCTTGGGATAATTTAAATTTTTTTTTAAGAGAAACAGGGTTTTTCTCCATGAGGTGATGTAAGTTATATTTAAGCAATGTGTTGATGTCAGGAAGTCAGGTGTAATGATGATGGACTGTTAGAGAAAATGTGATATTAACTTTCAGAGGGGGGAGCTTTTGATAAGGGCAAGGTAGTTATGCATGTGATAATGGGAATATTAGGAAAGTATGAGCGCAGAAGTGGATTACAAATATGCACAGTTTCATAAGTATGTGCTCGGAGTGCAGGCAAATGTAATATGCAGGTTTGTTTTAGAAATAGGTAAAAATAGCGATACATGCAATTAATAGAAAGATAGATAATTACATAGACATATAGACAGAGAGAGAGAGAGATATAGACAGGTAGAATAGGAATGGCTGTGAAGGACTGAAGTGATGCCAACCCCACCCCCACCTGGAAGACATGGACGGGCATTAGGGTGTGCCTTTGGGTCATTGCCCATAATGCTCACACCATTTCACCTCACCCTACCGATATAGACAAGAGTTGAGCTGTGTCTTGGGGTTTTCAGACTTTACACTCACCCCATTCCATAAGGAAATACATTGAAATGGGTACAGTATAACAGAATGGAGTGAACTTTGGGGCTGAAGATTCAAAGGCACACCTCGATACCTGTCACTGGCTGCAGGGTGGGGATGGGGGTGGAATGGCATGAGCATTACTGTTGACAATCCCAAGTCACACCCCTGATGCCTGTCAGTCCCTACAGTGCAGGGTGTTATGGTCAGAAACCCTAATGCCCTAGACGTTTCTTGGTATTTTCACTCCCGGGATTTCAGCAAGTGCTTTTTGTGACCCTACCGCATGAACAGTGACACTATGGCCTTGTTCGCACTAGGGTATTTAAAACGGTTGAACAAGCTTATATCATTTTAAAGAGTCCTAGCACAGTGTGCGTTCACACTACACACGCTCCCTAATCCATTTTTTAAAACTGTGTTTAAACCCTGATAAGACCTAGGCTTAAACACAGTTTTAAAAATGTTTTGGGAGTTAAATCGGACTAACCTGCAGTGCGAACGCTCTGGCATGGTTCCCTTTTGGGAAGCCGGATGTCCCCAGTTGGGAACCGGTTGATGATTAATCCGGTCCCATGGCAGTAGTGCTGATGCTGTAAACCAATTTTGTTAACGGTTTACAACATTCTACTGCCAGTGTGAACACAACAACATGGATGCTACAGCACAGTAATGAATCCGTATTAAAAAATGTTTTAAATTACCATGCTGTAGTGTGAACACAGCCTATCAGTTCATTAGCTGAAAACATGTTTTTGAACAGTGACTGTGCCATTTGGCACCACAGGTGCAAAAACACATTTTGAACAGGATGTAAAAAGTGACAGCTGTACATTTCTTGCTTCAGTAACACAAACACACACACACACGAACAAGCCAGAACACAGCAGCAAAATGGTTAGATTTGTGTCTACAAGCACTATTTTCTATGCAAGTTGGAGCACGGGGGTTAAGGTTGGAGATCAGTTATGGTCCATGACATAACCACATGATCAGAATATTAAATATTTTAAAATAAACATAAATGCAAAAGTAACCATTTCAAGAAGAAAATACAAACCGTGACACTTAACAGTTATAGGGTAAGTTAGCACATCTGTATTTATTTGTTGCATTTTGATGACCATCAGCCCCCCTCCCCCCCAATCATTCCCTGGGTTACTGCAACCCTTCCTTATTCACCAGGCAGTTAGTGCATCTGGACTTATTTGCTGCATATGCATCTCAACTGCTAAGGGGTCCTGACCATGTTCACTCTTTCTCAAGCCAAGCTAGCTGCAGTATGTCTAGCAATAACATGAATGGAAAGATTATGCATAACCAGTGGGAGAAGTAGTGGAAAGGGATAGAAATCTAAAATAGAAACATTGAATCCATTTGTGATTTAAAGTTGCATGACAGAAATGCAGCTCCCAGAACTGGACACCATATTCCAAATGAGTCCTCACCAGTGATTTACACAGTGGGATCACCACATCCTTCCTTCTACTGGTAATACCTCTTGCTGATGCGCAACAGCATTCCACTGGTTCTCCTCACAGCTGTGGTACATTGTTTAGCCACCTTTAGGTCATCCAATATGATTACCCCACAATCCCTTTCCATTTTGATGGCCATCAGTCCCCCCCCATAATCATTCCCTGGCTTCCTGCAAACCTTCCTTACTCAGCAGACAGTTAGCGCATCTGGACTTATTTGCTGCATGTGCATCTCAATTGCTAAGGGGTCCTGACCATGTTCATCCTTCCTCAAGCCAAGCTAGCTGCAGTATGTCTAGCAATAACATGAATGGAAAGATTATGCATATGAAAACTTATTAATTATGCTGTACATACCCTAAGACTCAAAGTGTGTCTCTTTTGGCTGCCGTGATGTCTGTGGTTAATTTGAAACAAAAGACAATGTAACAAAACACTGGCCTCCATGAGAGATATTAAACAATAGAGCAAACTGCACTCTGGGAAGATTGCCAGGGACAAGATGCAATAAAAAAAAACCTGAATAGCAGGTTCCAGGGAGTATAAAACCACCAGGAATGTTAGAAAAAACTACCCCTCCCCACTCATTCACAGGTGTCAATGAATGTATTTGTTAACCATTCTGGTTCATCTTCTTGCTTCCCTCATAGTAAAAATGTGAAACTGTATTTGTGTTACTTTAAATGAGTAATAAATGGTATGTCCAGGGGGGTGGCAGCTCAGATAGTTGTTCCAGTATTACTTCTTTCCTGGCTCAGTTTATATCAGAGATAGGAAAGTAGGGAAAAAAAAAAACAACCAGCCTTTTGTTTCCACAAGTAATTGTTAATTGCAGCTGGTATTTTTAACATGTGCACGGCAACTCCACTTCTCAAACTTAAAAGAAAAAATACACTTCATCAAAGGCTGTGTTTACCAAGTACTGTACCCATGATTAAAATAATTTGAACCCCTCCCCCAAAAAATGTGCTCTCACATGAAACTGCATGATTAACTGTAAAGTCAATTTAAAAAAAAATATTTCTAAATGCATTACTAACACCAATGCTTTCAAAGTTTTTGAACTACTAAAAAGACAAACTATATATATATATATATATATATATATATATATATGATACATGATGGACATGAGTGTGATATGGCAAATATTGTCACTCCTGCAGAGTGAGATATCCAGAGCTCACATTGCAGGAGTGACAATATTTGACATAGCACATGATCTGCACATCATGTATTTGATATATACAATAGGGCCAAGAGTTTCAGAAGTTTTGTTATGCTGTCCTGTGTTCTGTTCCTGTTTATGTGTTTGCTCATTCTGTGTGTGATTTTTTCTGAATGGGCTGTCAGTGTTATAAACTCTGGGAGACAGATGGGTGGGTTTTGCAATGATAAATTAGCTAGTTTTAGGTAGGAGTGAGAACAGACATTTGTGAAGCTGTATTCTTTAGAAGTTTGGCTGCAGTCAAGCTGAAAGCATGACTGTAATTGTAATGGGCTGAGAGGCAGAGTGTCAGAACAGCTGATACTGTTTTTAGTGGTAATTGAGTTAGTTGCAGGCAGCAGTGAGAAATAGATTGTTCTGTGAAGCTGTGCTCTTTAGAATTCTGGCTGCAGTCAAGCTGTGAGTATCACAGTAATGAGCTGGAAGTAAGAGGGGGGATATGCATGTTTTGGAATGCTCACTGAGTTAGCTGTAGGCAGCAGTGAGACCTCTCATGTAGTTCTGCATTTGTGTCTATGGTAACAGTACAGGTGTTTCTTGCATGCTGAGGGGAAAGCTGCATAGAGTAATGATATCAGTGACCTTTTGTGACCTGTGTGTGTAAATGGCTGACATCATCACAGTAGAGGGTAAAAATATCACACTGCAGTGGATGATACACTGTTTTATCTCACTCATTTATCACTCACCCCATTGTGTGTGTGTGTGTGTGTGTGTGTGTGTATATATATATATATATATATATATTGAATATGGTAAATAAATATTGTTAATCCCAAAAGCTGAACTTTATGTTTTTAGTATATAAATGTTTAAGAAAAACACTTCATGTGGCTCTTTCAACCAGAACACTATGTCTATTGTTTTCCTTGGGATCTGTAGTTTCAGACTCTTCTTAATTACTCTTTCCTTTTGAGACACCAGGTGGCTCTGATAATCATTTGTTCCAAGGGTTTTTTAGTCAATTTGAAGGCATTAAGTTTCTTCTGTTCTTCTAGTCCTTAATAAAATGCAGGGACTCCACAGACTTGTTCTGTTCTTTAGTCCAGATCCCAAGCTAGTGTGTCTTGTTTCAACATGATAGATCATCTCATGCCCCTTCCACATGAATCAAAAAAAAAGGTGGGAGTGGATCTTTAGGAGCTTCTCAGGTGGAGGTGGGGGTGGATCTTACTCTCCCCCAAAAAACAATGCTGCCTCCCACTACTCAGGTTCAAGTTCTTGTACCACCCATTTAAGAAAGAAAATAGTACCCTGCAACCATTGACTAACATGAAAGTGTATTTATTTGAAGGCAGAAAACATTTCTTGGAGGAGGGTAAGGCAGAGGAGACTATTTACACCTTCAGTCAGTTCCATGGACAGAAAACATGACATCACTCCTTCTGTACATGCAAAATGTCTGCAGGCTCCACCTACTGCAGCCGTAAAAATGGGGTCCTGCAGCAATAATGCAAGGGGATCAAGTTAAAGGGGGCTGAGCTTTCAGCAAGCAGACAGAATGCTTCTTTATCTACCAACGTATACAGAACATGACAACTCTGGGTAGAAGGCCATGATAAATGTTAATTTTTGTTGTAATACAAATAAATTATAGTATGTTAGATTCCTTATAATGTAAGTCTTTAAATGTCAAAGATGTACCATACTGCTACAGTGGGATTAATTCACAAAAGGCGACTCAGGGATTGTGTCAAGCCCTGTATCAATCCAGTGGTTGGTGCAGTTGTGCTGACACCTTTGCCACAAACTGCACCTGATTCCAGAAGATCGAGTGCATTTGTGACAATTTTCATGATTTATGGCAGCTTGTGCCAAATATTTGGCTCAAGCCCCAGAAAAAGGGTACCTGAGATTGCCACAAGCTAGACCAGAAAAAGCTGATCAAATGTCAATCCCAGTCTCCAGCTGGGTGAACGCTGCAAGCCCCATGGGCCATATGTTTGGTACACCAGGGCCTTGCAGCATTTTTGGGACTTTTGTGAATCGAGTCCAGTATCTTTAGTAAAGCTGCATCCACCAATGCTATCTACCACAGAGCATGCAATTCTAATGCTATGAAAGTGCCTTATCTAGGATAATGCATTAGTCACTGAAAGTTACAGGACAGTGCAATGTAAATAGTTTCAGACTGGAAAATTAAAAATGGACACTGCCTATAGGATGAAATCACTTTCAATTATGTAGGTGGAGCAGTTTCATGCCTGTTGGTATTAACTAGGGACACTTCTGGCTTTTGGAGCCACACACCCTGGCTACATAACCTAACTAACATCAAAGGCTGGTGGTTTGTTTGTACCTGGGGTTGTTATTACCTGCTGCAGGATTCTTTCCCTTCCCTGAAAGAGGATTGTTCAAGAAACTTCTTCCGGTGATTATCTGCAAAGCTCTGTCTGCACTACACTTGCTAACCCCCCATCTTCATTTCTTCTGATCTTTGAGCACCCTCTATGATTCTACAGTGATCCTGCTGTTCTGTCTCCTACAACCTACTCTATGTTTATAGCAGGTGGCCAACTCCCACAGATTTTCATTGTTGCCACAGCCTTGAGAAGGATGCCATCAGTGGGTGTCACTGAGCCTGCGGACCTGTAGGCTCCACCTGCCCTGTCATGATCACCAAATTCCCATTTGCAAGCAGCAGGAGCTGTTTTTGTGAACTCTGTTGTGCCCAGCCAGTCCAGGACTCCAGCACTTGCACAGAGAGGAGACTTAGACATCTGTGCTGGAAGCCAAGTACTGTTGCTAGCTGCAGCCATGAGGAGAATGCTAAAAATGGGGATCTTTGAGCCTGCTGACTTAAAGACTCCCCCTAACTTGCCCTAATTTCAAGATGCCCATTTGCAAGCAGCAGGAGGTGCTTGTTGAACTCTGTTGTGCCCTGCAAATCCAGGACTCCAGCCTCACAGTATAAATCCATGCCCTGTAGCAGTCCTACATTAGTGGCACAGCAGGAGTGGGAGTCCTTGAAGGGAGTCACAAGAGTGGAGATGCCAGGACACCAGGGAACTCTGTCCATCTTCCACTCTGCAAACTGGAAGTTGTGCTGTGGTTTGTTGCTCAGATGTATATTGTACAGCTGTTAGTTAGGTATTGGTATTAAGGCTGCAGTTGTGCTCCTAGCACCTGTTGTGTCTTATGATCTATTATTTATACAGAGGCTAGCCTGCCCCCGTGTCAGCACTATCCCAAGGAATTAGCTGGGGTCTGTTGCATTGTGTGCTGCCACCCTGTTATGGAAACAGAATTTGTTGGCAAAAGAGGACCAGTAAGTCCATCTTATCTGCCTTATTTCCCTGCTTATTACTCCTCCCAGGACTGTATTCAGTCTCAGGTGTCCCTCCCTCCCTCCTTCCTTTCCTCTAGATTTTATGCCATTGCACCTGTCCCACACATGCTGGAAGCTCCTCACTGTCTTTGCCCCTAACTTCTCCTCTGGCAGCCTATTCCAGGCATCAACCACCTGTGAAGAAGCATTTCCTCAAATCCCATCTTAAACTCCCCATTCATCTTCCTTGCATGCTCCTGTGTTCTGGTGCTCCTCATCCTCTGAAAGAGACTCTCCTCTATGTCTTGTTCACTCCCATAGGTACTTAAAGGTCTCAGTTATGTCCCCTCTTGCTCTTCTCTCCACCAGGGAGTACTTGCTGAGTTTTTGAACCTGTCCTCATATGGTTTCTCATTCAACCCCTTCACCATTTTGGTAGCCCTCCTCTGGATCACTTCCACCCTCTAATGTCCTTGTGAAGGTGTGGCCTCCAGAAATGAATACAGTATTCTAGGTGCAGTCTCACTAGTGAGCGACACCTCCCTTCTCCTGCTAACTATCCCCCTACCTATGCACCCAAGCATCCCATTAGCCTTGCTGACTGCTTTATTGCACTGCCCTGCCAGTTTGAGATCATCAGATATGAGTACCCTGAAGTCCCTGTCTTGCTAGATAACTGTCATTAGCTCCCCCATCTTATACAGAGCCCCTGGATATCCCTGCCCTAGATGCATGACTTTGCACTTTTTTGCATTAAAACCTAGCTGCCACTGCCTAGACCACTCCTCTAGTTTCCCCTTTGCATTCTCTCCACCCTTTCCTGGGTGGGAGTCCACCCTATTGCAGATTTTTGAGTCATTCACAGAGAGGCACACTTTCCCCTTCAGATCCTCAGTAATGTCACTTATGAAGGCATTGAAGAGGACAGGACCCAGTATTGATCCCTGTGGCACTCCACTGCTCACTCTCCTGTCCCCCAAGTGACTTCCATTTCCCACCACCCTCTGTCTTCCATCCTTTAACCATTTTGATACCCAGCTGACCACCTTCTCCACAACCCCCAAGTTACTACATTTCTTTATTAGCTTCCTGTGTGGCATAGTGTCAAAGGCCTTGTTGAAGTCCAGCTAGGCAACATCCACTGCTGTCCCCTGATCAACCTCCCTAGACAACTAGTTTAAGAAATCTGTGAGATTTGTTTGACATGACATTTAGGTAAAAATAATTTAAACAAAGCATACTATTTAATTAATATTCAAATTAAGCAGGTTGAGATTGAAAGGGATCTGGAAATAATTATAGACAAAGACTTGGTTTAGCACTCACTGTGCTAAATCAGTACACAGTATCAACTATTTAATACACTGTTTTAAAAAATCCTTCCTACCGAGGAATAGGCAGTGCATTATCCCAATCTATCAAACCTATATAAGACCTCATCTGGATTATGGCACTCAGTTGTGGAGCCCTTATTTGAGGGGTGATGTTGATAGGGTTGAAAGGGTACAGAGACAAATAACAGAGATGGTTTCCGGTCTGCAGCATATGCCTTGCGAAGATAGGCTTAAGACACTAGGATTGTACTCATTGGAGCAAAGGCATCTATGTGGTGATCTCCTAATGATGTACAAAATCCTACATGACAGGAAGTTAATGGTTGACATCGGGATTGTGATGCAAACTAAACCTACTGGACTAAGAACACATAAAATGTTGATTTTATTACAGCTACTAAGAGGAATGGATGGTCATTCTCCTTTGTCCAGAGGACAGGTAGATTGTGGAATACATTAGCAGAAGCTGTAGCTCATAGCAGAAATATAGATTTATTCAAAAGGAGACTTGATGACCACCTACTCAATGGGGGGGGTGTCCCCACTAATGTGGGTGGACAGTCTTGATTGGCACTTCTGGCCTTCTTCTGTCCATTACTCCTAGTATGATATCCCAGTATGAACTCTCCCCAGTGAAACCATGCTGGTGGTGGTCCTGCAGTCCATTTGCCTTCAGGTACTCCATCAGCCTCTCCTTCAGCAGGGCCTCCATTAATTTCCCCACCACTGATGTGGAACTGACTAGCCTGTAATTGCTAGCCTCCTCCCTTTTGCAACTCTTGTGAAGAGGGACCACATCGGCCCTCTTTTATTCCTCTGGAGCTACCGCTGTCTCCAATGAGATGCTGAAAAGTGCTGCCAGAAGGGTGGCTACTACCATTCTCAGTTCATTTAATACCCTTTGGTGAATCCCATCTGGTCCCATTTTCTTGTTTTCAGTTAGGGTTTCTGATCCCCTTCAGACTCTCTCCACGGAGAATGGACTTGTGTCCATTCCCCCTGGTGCCTGATGATATACACTGATCCATCCTCTTGCCCCTTCACAGTGAATACTCAGCAGAAGTGCCCATTTAAAATGTTAGATTTTTCTTGGTCTTTTTCTACACAGTCTGCACCCATGCTCGCCTGATCCTCAATATCCTACTCCTTGCCTTCTCTTTTCAATTACATACCAGAAGAAAGTCTTATCTCCCTAACTGACCTCCTTTGCAATACTCTCCTCTGTTTGTGCCTTTGCTTCCCTCACCATCCTTCCAGCCTCTCTTTCTTTATCTAGATGTACCTCCCTGTCCTCTTTGTTTATCTAGATGCACCTCCCTCTTCTCATCATCTGGGTATTCTTGTACTTCCTAAAAGTTGTTGTTTTCTTCCTTACCATCTTAGCCACCTCCTTTGAGAACCATACAGGTTTCTTTACTCTCCTACCCATGCCTGCTTCCTTCAAGCAGCTTGCCATATCCTTAGTTACTCCCTCCTTGATCCTTTTCCATTGTGCTTTCACTCCCACTCAGCCATCCTCCCAATGTATTTACTAAGGCAGTCACCCATTTCTTTAAAGTCTGCCCTCATGTAGTCCAGGACAATTATTCCCAGTGTGATTTTTCTCTTGCCCAGTCTGTATCCCTAACTACACCATATGATGATCACTTGTACTCAAGGTGCTACCAACCATGACATTTGCAGTACTGTCCCTGTTTTTCAGTACCAGGTCCAGCACTTCACTGTCTTTAGTGGATTCCATAACCAGCTGCCTAAGAAATGCCTACCAAAAGATGTTGAGGATGGTCCTACTTCTTAATGTAGCTGAGGCCAAAATGCTCCAGTCTATATCCGGCAGATTGAAGTCCCCCATAATTAATACCTCCCCTTTGCTTGCCATTCTGTCAGAGTTCTCCACCAAACATTGTCTAACTTCTTCTACTGTGTTGGTGGTCTGTACACCACCCCTACCTAAATCAATACTCTGTACCTTGTCTCTAGCCTGACCTAAATAACTCCCAGACCTTCCTTCTCCCCCAGTGTCCCTGTGTCCCTGTAACCTTTATGTTTTGCCTCACATATAAAACAAAACCCCCTTTCATCTCTGTCCTCTGTCCTTCTGGATCATGGTGTATCCTGGAATGGCCACATCCCACCTGTGTTTTGCAATGCAGAATGATTCTATTATGGCCACCAAAACCAGGTGCGCTTCTGCAATGGTTGCCTTCAGTTCAGAAATGTTATTTCCTGGGATCCTTGCATTGGCACACATGGCTCTCCATTCCTTTTTGTCCCTCCTTCCCCCTACATTGCCTCCCTTCCCAGTTCCATCCTTCGCCCATCCCTTTTCCCTGGTACTGTCCTCCCTTTTCCATCCTCCTTTTGCACACCATCCTTACCTCTACTGTCAGCAAAGATCCACCTACCAACTCTCCTGTCCTTTACTCCCCCCATCCTTACACCCCTCTACCCTTGGGAAATTTATTTCCCCATGGCTTCTCCTCTCTGCTGTTCCATTTTTATTTGGGGGGCATTCACTGCCTACCTCATTTTTTCTGCCCCCCCTTGGCTAGTTTAAATACCTGTTGAAGTATCAATTGCATCTTCTACCCAGGATTGATGTCTTCCTCCTGGATGGATGGAGGCCATCTCCCTTGTACAGGCCTCTATTCTACCAAGTAGGATCGTAGTCCCCAATGTAGTCAAAACCATCTCCCTGTACCATGCCTTCACCCAGTCATTAAAGGTCCTGATTTTGTGTTCCCAATCCCCCCCCCGGGCCATATACAGTTAGCACCTTAGTGAAGGCCACTGTGTGGAGCTATCTGCTTCAGGTCCCTCTCCAGCCCTCTAAACCTTTTCTGTACCACCTCTGGTGCACTCCTTGCCTGGTCATTTGTCCCCAAAGGACAATGACATCTAGCTCCTCCTCCTGCTTTGGTGCCATGGCAATCCTAAGGATTCGCTCACCATACCTTCATGCTGAGGTGACAAGTAGGCAGCTCACCTCCCTGCTCCCCTTCCACCATGCTTCCAAATCTACCCCCCAATGACTGAGCCCACCACCAGAAGTTGCTTCCTCTTCTGTTGTGGGTCCTCTGCCACTGGCCTTGGGCACTTCCCTATGGAGGACCCTCACATCCTCCCTGGCTACTACCACAGGTGTCTACCTTTGGCAGTCCTATCTTGCCAAAGCAGTGAAAGAGTTGTGTAGTGGCACTTATGAATGTGTTTCCAACCCACCACCTTCACCATCCTGGAGCCCATCACAGTTCAGTGCAGTATGTCTAGATTTCCCTCTTTTGTTTGGTTAATCCCTTGTTGCTTTACCCAAGATCAGATGTTGTTTGGGTTCTCCCCTTTTGTTTGAAATAAGGTGTTTTTTACATTCCCTTTGTTGCTTGGCTATACCTTAAACACTTGAACCTAGAAAGGGTTTCTTAGATTCTCATGTTTTGCCTCTTTTTACTCCTTCAGCTTAAGCTTACTCTAGATAAGGTGTTGTATCAGTACCTGGTTTAACAGTGTTTACAGTGCCTGTAATCTTTAACACAGGTTGCACCAAGTACAAAGGTAGTCTATCTTACCTTACTGGACTGGCAGAGTTTCCTGTGGGCCTGCTGTCACCTGTGGTGGCTGCCAACATAAAAGATTCCAGTTTTATTACTGTTCCACTCCTGTTCTGTTTCATTCACATTCCGGGACATGAACATGAGTGAGCACAGTTGAAGTGCTTGCTTTGATTTTCCCTTTGGGACCGCCTACAGGTGGTACTTCTTGCTAGATTCCAGTTGGTCCATGCTCCTCACCTGACCCTCCTCAGCAGTTCCAGCTCCCTGACCCGGCAATGCTGTCCTATGGAAGAAAACACAAAGCTTCTAGCTTGTTAGATTTCTCCAATTCAGCAAACAGTGATTTCTTATTTTAAAATGTCCTTCCTATTCTTCACCCAAGTACCTCTTTAGTTTTTCTTTCTCCTGTTTACTGTACTGCCCTCCCGGTTACGCCTGGTACTTCGTTGTATCAGAAAAAGCCCTTCATTAAATAGTGTTCTCTTATAGAATAATAAAACAAATACAGGCATCCTAGATGTTTTTATGTTTGTTGTTTTGTTTTTAGCAACCAACTCTCCCTTATGTTTGCCTCCTTTCCTATTACTGTGCTATACTCTTGGCAATTGGTTTAAATAGAAAAAGCATGCCAAATACTGCCAATTTACTGTTCCCAAAACTGCCTCCTCAGCTGTATTCATTTGACCCCTCTTTGATTATCTGTTGTACCAAAAATCCACTTAGTTTTACTGGTAACTCACATTTCCCTCATTCTTGCTGCTCTCCAAGGTTGGGCTTTCAAACAACCTTCATTTAGTCCCTCTGCTCTACTCCTGGATGTTGTCCTGTTTGTTCAATCAGTGCTAGTAGGGAAGAAAAATGTGCCCCATCTACTTAGTTATCCTGCTTCAGCCCCACTGTTTGATTTAAACTTCCTCCCCACCTGGGGGTAGCCCCATCTCCCCTATCTGTTAGTAGGCTTCCTCCTTGCTGGTTGAAGCACACACCAACCTCAATTGTTTCATTAGGCTTTCTCCTCTTCTGAGTAAAGCCCATTTCCCCCTACCAACTGTTTAATGTGTGGCTTCCTCCCTATCTAGGTAAAGCTCACATCCCTCCCCAGTTTGTTTAGACTTTCCAACTGGGTGTAGCCCACTTCCTCCCCCAGTCTGTTTAATCTAGGTTTCCTTCCTCATGGTAAAGTCTGCACCCCCCCAATTATAAAAGTAGGGTTCTTCCCATGTGATGCTAGCTCAACACAAATCCCATGACACACCCAAATTTATCCAACGTATGAGTCCTCCCCTCCTGGATGTAGCCTTTTCCCCCTCACAAATTACATCCTCCCTATCAGAGTGATGTTCACTCTAACATCTTCATTTTGGCAAAGTTTATGGTGACAACTTCTTCTGTTTCTCCAATATACTATGTCTAACCCTATCACTCCTCCCTGTCCTATTTTCCCTCACCTCCTTCCCCCTACTGCCTATCTTTGCATTTCCTTCCACCTCTCCCTTCCCCACCCTTTCCCCTTACTCACCTCCCCTACCTCCTGCCTTCCCTAACTATCCCATCCCCACCTCTTCCGGGCAGTCTTCTCCCTTCTCCTGGCTTCACCTTGAAGACCTTAGGTACCTTATTCCCTCTTATCTCTCTCATCACTTCACACACACACACACACATCCTCCCTCTCCTCTCCCCACAAGCAAAGTACTGGCTCCCTCAAGCTCATTGCCTCCTTGCTGCTTATAGTAGCAGGTGATACTGAGCTTTATCCTGGCCCTACCCAGTCATCTCCCTCTCATCTCCCCAAAGGACTGAGAGTGACTCATCTCACTATAGGAAGCCTCCTTCCCAAAACTGACCAGTTGCAACCACTCATGGCCAGTCTTGTACCTGACGTAGTGGTGATCTTAAAGCCTTGGCTCTCCCCCCAAATTCTAAATTCAGCTGTTGCCATCCATGGACACACAAGTATCCAGCAGGTTCTCCTGAAGAGGGGCAGTGGTGTCGCTATCTCCCTGTCATCTACCATCCAGCTCAAGCCTGTGTTATCCATCTCCTCCCCCTCTGCCAATGAATTACTCCTCCTCAAGTTCTCCTTCCCCTTCTCTGTCCCTGTATTCATAGCTGGTGCCTGCTGCTGTCCTGGCTTGTCCGCAACTGCAGTCATTGGGTATCTCACCATTACCTCCTCCCATGCCTCCTCTGGTGAGCTCCTCATCCTCCATAACTTTAACCTCAATTGGCTCTCCCTCTCACTAAATAAATTGTGCCAAAACATAAAGTCGCTTCAGCTGTACTAGCTTATCAATGATAACACCTGGCACAATCCCACATCTCTCAGTCACTCCCTCTGAACTGGGTTTTTACCTCAGATCCCCACCATATTGTTGACTCTAATACCATCCCTGATGCATTCAGTGGCCACCATATGGTCTACTGTGTATGCAAGATTCCACCCCCCCCCCAAATTCACCCAGCTGCAGTCCTTTATGTCACTAAACTTTTCTCCCTCCATACTGACCAGGTGGCAACTGACGGGTCACCCATCTCTACTGCCAGCAACATAAATTCTGCCCTCCAATATTTCAAAAATGAATTCATGTCTGACTGGACTCTACATGCCCTCCTTAGAAAAAAACAGGGTCTAAGGTTCCCACCTCCAATAAATCACAGCAGAGTTCCTGGCCTATCTCTGCATGAAAGAAATTTCCTGATAGACTCATAAGCCCTCTGGCTCGCTACCAACCTAATCAATTACCAGACCCTTTGTAATGATTGTACCAGAGTTACCTTGGCTTTCTAGGTATGAATATTTACATCCATGCTCCAGAACAACCTTAATCACCCCTCCAAGTTCTGGAAGGTGATCCATGCATGCCCTTTTCTCATCCCAACCCAGTCCCCTCCTCCTGTCCCAGTGGTAGTGGCATTCTATTTCTGACCCCTCTTCTGCCACCTTGGCATTCACTTTCTTCACCTTCTCTGCCTGCTGCCTCCTCCCAACCCCTTCCCTTCCCCTTTCTCCCACTACCCCACTCCACCCCTTCTTCTAGACCCCAAATTCCTGAGCTTCTCTGCCCCTGCTATGATACTACCTATTACCTCTATTTGCAACCACTCCATCTCCTTAGTCTCTGTCCCTGATTCTTGGGAACAGGTTACAGTTATCCCCCTTCCCAAAGCAGACAATTCCATATCTCCTGACAACTACCAGTCTAGTTCTCTCTTTAATAGCCCAGCCTAGCTCCAGAAACACCTTGTGCTATCCTAGCACTCCCCCATCCTTGATTCTTCTCCCTTCTTCATGCCTTACTAGTCTGGCTTCTGGAAGTCCCATTCCACGTACACCTCCCTCCACAAGCCTACTGATGCTATACTATCTGGCATGGATCAGGGCCTGGCCACATTTGTCATCTTTGTTGACTTGGCCAAAACCTTTGACATAGTTGTCCAGCCCCTTTTCTGAGACAAGCTCAAGGAAGCAGGGCACTCTGACTTCCCAGTCTGGTGGTTTCATGCCTACCTTCAGGGCAGGTCTCAAGCTGTCTGAATTGGAGAAGTTACCCCCCACACTCCCTATCAGCTCAAGCATGCCCTGATGGCCCATCTGTGGCCCCATATTCTTATCCATCTTCCTGAATGACCTCCCCACTGCCTGTTCCACTGCATCCATCCCTAGGTATGCAGATAATATGGTAGTCTTTGCCTCTGTCTCCTCTGCCCCTTACCTCACTGCCAGGTTCCAATTGGACCTTACTAACATCCAGCACTGATTCCTGGAAAATCAACTGTTCCTCAGCACCAAAAAAAACCCCAAAAAACAGTCTCTATGATCTTTAGCACTTGGCAGAGCCTCACTAGGATCACCACCTCTTCCATTTTTACCCTTAACAGTGCAGATCCCTAACCATTGTGCTTCCTTTATCTCTAAAAACTGTCTTGGTTGCCTCCCTCTCTTTCTACCCTGTTTCCATCCTCACCCTCTCCCACCACTTCCTACCCTCTTCACAAATCTAGCTCTCACTGTCTCACACTTCCTTAAAGGAAATCTGTTGCTGGTCATGATGACTTTTCTCTTTCCAGTTTCCAAATTTTGGGGGTTATCTCCCCCATCCTATCTTCCCTGTCCCACCACTTACTCACCTTTATCTTCTGTGACATCACTACTCACTGCTGCAGTTGCCCCTGATACTAAACCAAGGGCTGCTGTCCTTCACCCTCCAACCACTGCTCCCCATCACTTACCTTTTCACCTTGGACCTACAGTACACTAATGCAGTCCCATTGTCCACCCTTCCTTACCAACAACTATGGCCCCTTCTCTAAACTTAGTATCACCTACTGCACATTGTAAATGTTGTTATCCTCCTGCACTTTATTGTATTGTTGTGTATTTAAATTATACAGACTCTGTGTCCTTACACAATTGTTATTTATAATGCCTTCTTATGTGGTTGCATTAATGTATTTACCGGTAATTGTATTTGTATTTATTGTTCTTAGTGTAAGCAGCAAGCAGAAGCAGCTGTGATATCTGTCATGCAAAGTAATTCCAACAATGTCCATCCATAAGAAACTAGCACTGACACCATATCCACCACTGAAATTTAATGTATTCTTATGTAATACAAATCCAGCACCTGAAGCCAAGATCAGAAGTGACAACCAACAGCTGAAAGCCCTGAGCGATTTGGCTCCTGCGCATTTCCTCAGGGCGCTCCTGTCTTTAAATAAAGTGATATAAATAGCAATATCCAGTAGATGGCATACAATCTTGAAAAAGAACATTATAGCATGAAACATTGGCTGTTGTGGTTGTCATTGTAACTGCTGCAGTGTGATTTAATTTATGTTTTTTTAAATAAAAAGGCGAATTGCATCAAGAGAGATCATCTCTTGCACCCCTTTGAGCCAGTTAAGCAGGTGCTTAACTCCATGTCAGTGACTGCGAACATTTTTACATTGTGTGCATTGCTTATACTTACTGAGCAGTCTTCAGTTCTCCATGCCTGTTGGATTTTATGATTATTTTACTATAATTTATATGAGGACTTACAAGTTTAGAGTTACCAATGATTAAGAGTTACCAAGCATTTTCCTAGTATGCACCTTCATTTTTAAATGAAGTTGGAGAACTTATCCAAAAAGCACATTCAGAATCTCATTTTAAACATTTAATGTTAAAGAAGTTGTATTGTGATACTGTTTGCAATTGTGATTAATTGTTTTGTACGTTATGTAAATGTATTTTTGTATTGTAATGATATGTGTCAGGCATGGCTGAAAAAGGACTGCACCCAGTCCACTTCCTAGTTAAAACTAAAACAAACAATGAAAAGTCTTATAAGAATTATAAAATATAACAAAATTCTATTTTATTACTCATGGTTCAAACAGATCAAACACAGATATTAGCAAGACATTCTCAGATTCACTGAGCATTCCTACTGTAAACACCCAAACAAAGAACATTAAATACGTTTGAGACCTTTATTATGAGATACTCTGTCACCCTGTCAGGCTACTAGAAGGTATAAACATTATACTTACACATGTAGTAGCAGTACTACACAGATAGTGGTTTGAGCCATTTTTTCAACCATGTAACAAAACTGATATGAGGGTACTATATATATATATATATATATAAACATGGCATGAAACTCAGTTTAGTGCATCAGTTAGGGTTGTTCCACAGTGATAAAAGTGAGGAAATTCCATGTTAGGGTTGCCACCCTTACCCCACCCCACCCTGCCCCGCCAACAGGCATCTGGGTGTGTGTTGGGAGTAGTTGGTCCTAACTCTCACCCCATTCCATGTGTAAACTGAGGTGGTGCAGTACAGGAGAATGGGGTGAGGGTTAGGACAATGACCCCAACACACCCTGATGCCTGTTGGTGGGGGGCGGTGGTGTGGGACCTGAGGTGGCAACCCTAACATCAGATTGCCCTCACATTTGTCACTGTGGAACAACCCGAACTGATGCATTAAACAGAGTTTTGCCATGAATGTCCCTTCTTTTGAGAATGTGCACTATAAATAGTGAAGCAATGGTAATGCAAATGCAAATGGTAGTACATTGTGATGCAAGCGTTAATGAAGTAGCATAGCCCAGTAATAAGCATAGCGTCACTGAAAACGAGAAATGCAAACGCAAGCGTATAATCAAAAGCAAATTGTAACATGCATGGTCATGATAACACAATTGGAAATGCAAATGCTGATGGTAACACCAATGATGACACCAAAGGAAACACAAACAGAAATGCAAACGGAAGCTCATACGCAAATGCAAATGGTAATGCACATGGTGATGCAAACGTAAATGATAATGCAAATGGTAATAGAAACACAAGCACAAACAGTAATAGAAACAGAAATGCAAATTCAAGCGGGTATGGAAATGCAAACCTTAACATGCATGATCACGGTTACGCAAATGGAAACGCAAATGGTAATGGTAACAGCAATGATGATGCCAAAGGAAAGACAAATGCAAATAGAAGCACGTAAGCAAATGCAAATGGTAATGCTCACAGTGACACAAAATGAAACACAAACAGAAACAGTAGTGGAAACTCAAATGGTAAAAGTAACACAAACACAAATGAAAACGCAAAGTAGAAACACACGGTGATGTGCAGGGCAGCTAACGCAAACAGATACGGAATGCAAGTGGGAACATTAACTGTAGCAGTAATGGAAGAACACTTTCTGTTTTTGCCCAACAGCTGCATAGAGAAACACAGTGAGTACAAAGAATGTATGCATAATAATGGGCCTCGGAGCATAAAATGAGCACTTGGAATACTAAATTGCTTATATCTCAGAAACCTTACGACATAGAAAAAAAAAATTAAATTTCATATGATTTATGACTTTCCTGGTAAGTTTTGCACTTAGCCCTGGGGCTAAGCATTTTTCTGATGAAAAGTCCATATCAGGAAGCGTTTCCAAGATATGGGCTCCCGAAAGCACAGCGGACGCCGCAATGTTAGTCTATGGGAAAAAATGTCAACTTTGTAGTACTGTAACTTTGCATCCCTGTAATATTTTGTCACCAAGCCACCAAAAGGCACATCTGTCAGATGTTGGCTTTCTTCCCTTCAAATTTCAGCTCAAAAGACCAAACCATTCTTTTGCAACAGGGTGGCAAAGAATTCCTGTTATTTTGGCCATAGTGTCGCAAAGTAGTGTCGCAAATCACGCCACTTTCACAAAAAAAATCATGAAAGTGTCACAAGCTTGATACTACTGTGCAACACTACAGATTACAAACATTTGAAAAACATATTTCTGGGATGTTTAACCCCCAAAAAAGACATGGCTAGCATCCTCAGGGCTCAACTAGGTGAACACAAAAAGAATTGTGTCCCTAGAGGGTCCCAAATTTAAATGGCAAGCATTTCTCTGACCACTAACTGAAAAAACTGGCTGACTCATGACACTACAGAGGTTATTTAAGACACTAAAAACTGCATTTGTGACACTTTCGAACTGTTTGTTAACTTTTCCCATGGACTGTAATGGGAAACTTGCTTTTTGAATAACTTTTGAACTGTTTAATATTTTTTCATGAAATATTTGAAAAGCACATTGGGGATGCCGGCTACATGTTCTCTGAAGGTTTTGGACTGGTCTCGCAAACCGTGCAACCTGTAGGCACAAGCAAAGAATGCACAAAAAAGCATAAATGTGCTATGGAATGTCGCTTTATACCTCCACAACCATATAACTGACTGACACAAAACTTGGCATGTCCTGAGAACTATAGTACCACTCCATGTCTGCCAAATTTTAGGCAAATCCATCATATGCTGGAAAAGTTATTAAGCTGCAAAATTTCACACTTTAACCTTAAATGGGGTACTCAACCCTAACTATAGTGGCACTACCGTGCCTCTATCATATATATATATATATATATATATATATATATATATATACACACACACACACACATATATATGTAAAATCAAAGAAATGCAAAATCCTACATGCCCCAAATGCAAAGCATCATGGACTGCGTATGCAAATCACAACAGAATATTATGCTGGTTCAACTTTAAGCAGAAATACATAGTGCCGAAAGGCCTCTCACATAGTTTGCAAAGGGTGCCAACAGAAGACATAGACATGTGTTCCATCCTACCAGGGCTCATCAGTATACCTCTTCTGTGTGACACCCCAGTGGAATGAACCAGCAACCCTAAGATGGTCTATTTGGGTTATGTTGTGGTGAACCCAATTAAAACAAAAAACAATTTAAAAGACAAAGAACCTCTGTGCACAAGCACTGAGGCAATGGTTACCCCAAAGGGAATTTGGCCAGGAAGCCAAGTCAAGTTGTCTTATATATATATATAAATAAATAAATATATATACTCTATACATATATATATATATATATATATATATATATTAGAAACAAACAGTTCCATTTAATGCATCAGTTAGAGTTGTTCCACAGTGAAAAAGTAGGAAATTCAGTGTTAGGGTTGAAATCCCCTTGCCCCTCAGCCCACCCCACCCAACTGGCACTGGGATATATATGTTGGGGTTGTAGACACAACTCTCACCCCATCACATGCATGAATAAGCTGAGGCATAGGAGAATGGGGTGAGAGTTAGGACCAATGACCCCAACTCACACCCCGATACCAGTTGGGTGGGGCAGACTAAGGGGGTGCAAGGGGGGGGTTCAATCCTGACACCAAATTTCCTCATTTTTGCAGCTGTGGAACAACCCTAACTGATGCATTAAATGGAGTTTTTTGCCTCTAATTTCCCTTCTTTTTGAGAAGGAGGACTATAAATAGTGAATGGAATATGGTGGTGGGAGCATGGGCCCCGGACTTCCACCACATGATTTTTTGTGACATAGTAACTGTAACAGCAATGCAAACACAAGGGGAAATGGTTATGCACATGGTGATGCAAACGTAAATTGTAAAGCAAGCATTAATAGAAACGCAGGAGCAAATTGACGCCAAAGTGAAAAGTGACTCAAATGGAGACACAAGCGCATATGGAAATGCAACTAGTAGCGTGCACGGTCACTGTACCGCTATTGTAAATGTAAATGATAACTGTGATGCAACAATAACTCGAAAGGAAACAGAAATGCAAATGCAAGCGCATACAGAAATGCAAAACGTAATGCACTCAGTCACGGTACTGCAATTCTAAATGGAAATGGTAACGGTAACAGCAACAATAACACCAAAGGAAACAGAAACACAAACACAAACTCAAACATGTATGGAAATGCAAACTGTAATGTGCATGGGCACGGGAATGCAATTGGAAATGCAAATGGTAACAGTAAGAACAACGATGACGCAAAACGAAAGACAAACGCAAATGGAAATGGAACGGCAGCCACCAGCAGAAATGGTAATGTGCACAGTGACACTAAGCAAAACACAAACACAAACAGTAGTGGAGACAGAAATGGTAACAGTAACACAAATGCAAGTGCAAATAGAAACGCAAAGGGTAATGCACACAGTGGCGTACACGGGAACGCTAACGCAAACAGACATGGAAACAGAAGTATAAAGTCTACGTGTAACAGTAACTGGAGCATACACCATATTTTCCCCCAAAAGCTCCATTGAGAAACACAGTGAAAACAAAGAATGCATGCATAATAATGGGCCTCGGAGCAGAAAACGAGCAGTTATAATACTAAAATGGTAATAGCTCAGTAACTGTATGAAGTAGAAAAAAAATTAAAATTTCACATGATTCATGAGTTTCCTGGCTAGATTTTCACTGAATGTGGGCTATGCATGTTTGTGATGAAAAATCCGTATCTTGCACCGTTTCTGAGATTCGAGCCCCGAAATGCACGGCGGACGCCACCATGTTAGTTTATGGGAAACAAACAGCAACTTTGGAGTACCATAACTTTGCATCCGTGCAATATTTTGTCACCAAATCACAAAAGACACATCTGAGAGATGTTGGCTGCCTCTCCTTCAAATTTCAGCCCAAAAGACCAAACCATTCTTTTGCAGCAGGGTGGCAAAGAATTCCTGTCATTTTGACCATAGTCTAGAAAAGTAGTTATGTGATTTGCGACACCTTTCGAAAAATTTGCGAAAGTGTCGCAAGTGCGACTTTACTTTGCGACACTACTTTTTCCAGAAATTTGAAAAACATATTTCTGGGTGTTTAACCCCAAAATAAAGACATGGCTAGCATCCTCAGGGCTTAAATAGGTAAACACAAAAAGAATTGTGTCCCTAGCTGGTCCCAATTTTAAATGCCAAGCATTTCTGTGATCAGTAACTGAAAACAAAACTGCAGATTTGTGACACTAATAGAGCCATTTGTGACACTAAAAAGTGCATTTGTGTCACTTTCAAACTTTTTGTTAACTTTTCCTATTGACTTATAATGGGAACTTGTTTTTTAAATAACTTTTGAACCGTTTAATATTTTTTTCACAAAATCTTCAAAAGGCACATGGGGGATGCTGGCTGCACATTCTGTGAAGTTCTCAGACCAGTTGCGTAAACCGTGCAACCTGTAGGCATAAGCAAAGAATGCGCAAAAAAGTTAATTGCACACACAAATGTTGCTTAATAACTCCACTGCTGTATATCTGACTGGTACAAAAGTTGCCATATCCCAAAATCTATAGTTACGCCCCGTGCCTGCCAAATGTCAGGCAAATCTGTTGAATGGTGGCAAAGTTATTAAGGTGCAAACTTTAACCATTTAACCTTAAAAGGGGTACTCAACCCTAACTATGGTAGCACTACCGTGCTACCATAATATATATATATATGTATACACACATACATAATGGTAGCACGGTAGTGCTACCATAGTTAGGGTTGAGGAACCATTTACATGTTAAACCTAAAATTTTGCACCTTAATAACTTTGCAACCATTCAACAGATTTGCCTGAAATTTGGAATATGCAATCAACAACCATACATCTTGGCATCTGCCAATTTTCATACTGTTCGTATGTATGGGCATGGAGTTATTAAGCATGATCTGTGCACGCATTTTTGCTTTTTTGCAATTCTTTGGTCATCTCTGGAGGTCGCACGGTTTGCATGACCAGTCTAAAATCTTCAGGGAACATGCGGCCAGGGTCCCCGATGTGCCTTTTGAAGAGTTTGTGAAAAAATATTAAATGGTTCAAAAGTTATTCAAAAAACAGTTTCCCATTATTAGTCAATGAGAAAAGTTAACAAAAAGTTCAACACTTTCGCAAATGCAGTTTTTACTTTTGCAAAAATGGCCCTTTTACTTTCGCAAATCCACCATTTTGTTTTCAGTTGGTGATCAGAAAAATGCTTGGCATTTAAATTTGGGACACTCTAGCAACACAATTCTTTTTGTGTTTACCTAGTCGGACCCTGAGGATGGTAGGCATGTCTTTATGTTGAGGTTAAACTCCCTAGAAATATGTTTTTCAAGTTTCTGGAAAAAGTACTTTTGCAAAGTAGTGTCGCACTCACAAAAGTGTTGCAAATTTTTGCGAAAGCTTTCGCAAATTGCGACACTACTTTTCCAGGCTATGGCAAAATGACAGCAATTCTTTACCACCCTGCTGCAAAAGAACAGTTTGGTCTTTTGGGCTGAAATTTGGAGGGAACACAGCCAACATCTCACAGATGTGCCTTTCAGTGTATCAGTGAAAAAATATTACAGGGTGGCAAAGTTACAGCACTCCAAAATTGACACTTTTTCCCATAGGATAACATTACGGTGTCTGCCACATTACAGGAATCCTTTGCTGCCCTGCTGCAAAATAACAGTTTGGTCTTTTGGGCTGAAATTTGGAGATAAGAAAGCCAACATCCCACAGATGTGCCTTTCAGTGGTTTGGTGAAAAAATATTACAGGGAGCCAAAGTTATCAAACTCCTAACTTCATTTTTTTCCCATAGTATAACATTGCGGTGTTCGTCGCGCCTTTCAGGACCTGCATCTTGGAAATGGTACGAGATACAGATTTTTCATCAGAAAAATCCTTAGTCCCCTGTTGGCAGTTAAGTACAAAACTAGCCAGGAAAGTCATACATCATATGACTTTTAAATTATTTTCTACGTCGTATGGTTCCTGAGATTTAAGCAGTTTTGTATTACAACTCCTCATTTTCTGCTCCAAGACCCATTATTATGCATACATTCTTTGTACTAACTGTCTTTCTCTATGCAGCTTTTGAAGAAAACCAGCCTGTGTGCTTACATTACTGTTACCCTTACCACTTCTGCTTGCGGTTCCATACCTGTTTCACTTACCGTTCCCGTCTACGGCACCATGTGCATTACCCTTTGTATTTTCATTTGCGATTGCATTTGCATTATTTTAACCATTTGTGTCTACAGTACTGTTTATCTTTCTGTTTCGCTTTGCATCACCATGAGCATTACCATTTGTGTTTGCAGGCACCGTGTTACTATGTGACAAGACATCACATGGCGGGAGCACAGGGCCCAAAGGGCCCCGCACTCCCGCCGACACATTACATTCACTGTTTGCCATTATCATTTTCAAAAAGAAGGGAAATTAGAGGCAAAATACTCCATTTAATACATTAGTTAGGGTTGTTCCACAGCAACAAAAGTGAGAAAATTTGGTGTCAGGGTTGAAAGACCCCCTTTGACCCCCCATCCACACCCCCAATCATCATCAGGGTGCCATTGGGATTGTCAGTCCTAACTCTCACCCCATTCTCCTATACCTCTGCTTCTTCACACATCTGATGGGGTGAGAGTTAGGGCTAACCGCTAACAACACCCTGATGCCAGTTGAGGTGTGGATGAGGAGTCAAAAGTCTTTCAACCCTAACACCAATTTCCTAGCTTTGTCACTGTGGAACAACCCTAACTAATGCATTAAATAAATTTTGCCACTAATATATATATATAATATATATATATATATATATATATATATATATATATATATATAAATAGATGGCCAAAAACTCCATTTAATGCATCAGTTGGGGTTGTTCACAGCGAGAAAAGTGAGGAAATTCAATGTTAGGGTTGAAAACCCACCCCTTGGACCCATTCCCTCCCTGCCCCCCAGCCAGCATTGGGCTGTGCATTAGGGTCGTTGACCCTAACTCTCACCCTATCACATGTATAAAGAAGCAGAGGTGGTGATCTATAGGAGAATGGGGTGAGAGTTAGGACCGATGACCCCAATGCACACCCAATGCCAGCTGGGGGCAGGGTAGGGGTGGATCAAGTGGGTAGTTCAACCTAACATTGAATTCCTCTTTTCACTGTGGAACAACCCTAACTGATGCATTAAACAGAGTTGTTTGCTTCTAATTTCCCTTCTTTTTGAGAATCTGCAGTAGAAATTGTGAATGGAATGTGGTGGTGGGAGGGCCCCGTGCTCCCACCACATGCTGTTTTGTGACATAGTAATGGTAAGTGCAAGGGAAATGCAAATGCTAATGGTTGCGCACATGGTGTCAGAAACGTAAATGGTAAAGCCAACATTGATGGAAATGAAAGCACAAAGTGAACAGTGACGCAAAAGGAGATGTAACCACATAAGGAAACGTAAACCGTGCCATGCACAGTCATGGAATGGCAATTGGAAACACAAATGGTAACGTCAACAGCACAAATGTTGCCAAAGGAAACAGAAATGGAAACATGAATGCAAGCGTGTATGCAAATGAGAACGCAAAGGGTAACGCACATGGTGGCATACACAGGAACGGTAACAGAAACAGGTATGGAAACTCAAGTGGGAACACTAACTGTAACAGTAACAGAAGCGCACACTCTGGTTTTGCCCAACAGCTGCATAAAGAAACACAGTGGCCTGGATATTCAGAAGGGTTGCGCATGGCGCAACACTGTTGCACCATGCGCAGCCCACTGATGCGCCCATACGATATTCAAATGGGGATTGTGCCTAGCACAAATCCCGATGCGCCGGAGCGCATCAGTAATGTATGCGGTGCAGGTGGGTGGGCGTGCCCATGCATACTCTGCACATCCCGATATTCAGCCTGGGATGTTCTGAGCCCATGCATGCGCAACCCCTACTTGCACTGCACACAGGTGAGCTAAAAAAAAAAGGAACATCAGCTGGCCATCCACAGGTGAGCTGCTGTAATGCAGGGTGAAACATGGCAGCTGCCACCTGTAGGTGGCCACCCAAGCTCTGGCTGCACCTTCGTGGCAGCACCCCTTCCATGCCCGATCTCAGGCCTAAGTAGAAGAAGATAAACGTCCAATATCCCTGGTGGTCCAGTGGACTGCTAGCAGCCCTGTTGTGGGCATATGTTGAAATTTAAATGTCCAATATCCCTGGTGGTCCAGTGGACCTCTCGCAGCCCAAACACAGGCATCGGTAAAACATTAATGCCACAGCAACCAAACCCTGGTGGTCTAGCGGTAACCCCCTCCCCACCTACCCACTGAGCTCCACCGCCCCGCTCCCCCCAGTCATCGGTGGGTGGCAGATCCCCAACCGCTTGCCACCCCGCTGCCTGCTGACTGACACCATACGGTAGGGATGCATGCCCATTGGTCCACAGCATGAGCCAATGGGCTTGCAGCCCATACCATACTACACAGTCTAGATATCTGAATGGTCGCATATCTGTACAATGTAGTACGGTATGGACTGCACACTCATTGGCTCATGCTGTGGACCAATGTGCGTACAGCCCTACCGTACGATGTCAGTTGGCAGGTGGCAGGGCGGCAAGTGGGTGGGGAACTGCCACCGCCTGGGCTGAGAGGGAGCAGAGCAGTGGGGCTCAGTGGGTGGGTGAGGAGGGGGGTATCGCTAGACCACCAGGGTTTGGTTACTGTGGCATAAATGTTTTACCGACACCCGTGATCGGGCTGCGAGCGGTTCATTGGACCACCAGGAATATTGGACATTTAAATTTTAACATATGCCTGCGATTGGGCTGCAAGCAGTCCACAGGACCACCAGGGATATGGGACATTCATGTTTATACCTAAGCCTGCGATCGGGCTACAAGCGGTCCACTGGACCACCAGGGACATTGGACATTTGATTTTTAATATATGCCCGCGATCGGGCAGTGGGGCACTTTTCCGCACTGTGCAGGGGGTGTCGGTCCCCAAAGGCTGCAGCCTGGCAGGGCACCAGGTGCAAGTCACCAGGAATCAGTGCACCTGCATGCAAATGGGGCCATAATGACATGCAAATGGGCCCATTTGCATCTTGCATGCATTATGGCCCCATTTGTATGTGCACTTTTGAATATCGTGGTTGTTGCACCTAGAGCAACGGAACTTGCATTAGCGCATCCCCCTGTTCCACTCTGGCCACTTGCAATGGCACAGTGCCACTGTGCCATGTGCACTGCGGGGTGGCCAGGGTGTGATATTCAGTGATTCTGTGCCATGGCGCAGCTCCGTTGAATATCACCCTGTCAACGCCCCCTGCCCAGCCCATTTGCACTGCGCCCAGGCTTGCGCCACAGCCAGGCGCAGTCTTAATATCCGGGCCTGTGTGTACAAAGAATGTATACATAATAATGGGCATCAGAGCAGAAAATGAGCTGTTGGAATAGTAAATTGCTTATATCTCAGAAACTGTACAGCGTAGAAAAAAAATTAAAATTTTGCATGATTCATGAGTTTCCTGACTAGATTTCTGCTAAATGTACATTGCCATTACAAAAATTCCGTATCTCACACCGTTTCCGAGGTACGAGCACTGAAAGGCATGGCTTATGCCACCATGTTAGTGTATGGGAAAAAATGTGAACTTTGGAGTACCGTAACTTGGCATCCGTGTAATATTTTGTGACCAAACCACCACAAGGCACATCTATGAGATGTTGGGTGCCTTCCCTCCAAATTTTAGCCCAAAAGCCCAAAACATTATTTTGCAGCAGGGTGGCAAAGAACTCCTGTCATTTTGGCCATAGTCTGGAAAAGTAGTGTCGTGATCTGCGAAAGCTTTCGACAACTTCTTGAAAGTATGCAAGTGTGACATCACTTTGTGACACTACTTTTTCCAGAAATTTAAAAAACATATTTCTGGGGTGTTTAACCCCAAAATAAAGACATACCCAGCTTCCTCGGGGCTCGACTAGGTAAACACAAAAAGAATTGTGTCCCTAGATGGGCCCAATTTTAAATGCCAAGCATTTTTCTGATCACCAACTGAAAAAAATAGGTGGATTTGCAACAATACTAGGGCCATTTGCGACACTTAAAAGTACATTTGTGAAAGTGTCTAACTTTTTGTTAACTTTTCCCATTGACTTATAATGGGAACTTATTTTTTGAATAAGTTTTGAACCGTTTAATATTTTTTCATGAAATCTTCAAAAGACACATTGGGGACCCTGGCCACACATTCCTGGTGGTTTTTGGACTGGTCGCACAAACCATGCAACCTGTAGGTGCGAGCAAAGAATGCGCAAAAAAATGTAATTGCGTGCATAGATTAAACTATAACTCTGCACCCAGTATATCTGACCGGTACGAATATTTGGCATATCCCAAGATCTGTGGTTATGCCCCTTGCTTGCCAAATTCCAGACAAATCCATTGAACAGTGGCAAAATTATTAAGGTGAAAAGTTTCATCCTTTAACCTTAAAAGGGCTACTAAACCCTAACCATGGTAGCACTACCGTACTACCATTTTATATATATATATATTATGGTAGCATGGTAGTGCTACCATAGTTAAGGTTGAGTGCCCCTTTTAAGGTTAAATGGGGAAACTTTGCACCTTAATAACTTTGCCAGCATTCAACGGATTTGCCTGACGTTTGACAGGCATGGGGCATATCAATAGATCTTGGGATCTGCCAACCTTTGTACCAGTCATATATATGGCTGTGGAGTTATTAAGTGACATTCATGCATGCAATTACGTTTTTTTGCACATTCCTTGCTCACGCCAACAGGTCGCATGGTTTATGTGACTGGTCCAGAAACTTCACAGAATGTGCTGCCAGGGCACCCGGTGTGCCTTTTGAAGATTATACGAAAAAATATTAAACGGTTCAAAAGTTATTCAAAAAACAAGTTCCCATTTTAAGTCAATGGGAAAAGTTAACAAAAAGTTTGAACCTGTCACAAATGCACTTTTTAGTGTTGCAAATGGCTCTAGTAGTGTGGCAAATCCACCATTTTGTTTTCAATTACTGACCACAGAAATGCTTGGCATTTAAAATTGGGACCATCTAGGGACATAATTATTTTTGTGTTTACCTATTCGAGCCCTGAGGATGCCAGCCATGTCTTTATTTTGGGGTTAAACACCCCAGAAATAAGTTTTTCAAATTTTTGGGGAAAGTAGTGTCGCAAAGTAGTGTCGCACTTGCGACACTTTAGCAAATTTTTGCGAAAGGTGTCGCAAATCACAACACTACTTTTCTAGACTGTAGCCAAAATGACAGGAATATTTGCCACCCTGCTTCAAAAAATGGTTTGGTGTTTTTGGGCTGAAATTTGGAACGAAGGCAGCCAACATCTCACAGATATGCCTTTGGTGGTTTGGTGACAAAATATTGCACAGACGCAAAAAGTTATGGTACTCCGAAGTTGACATTTTTTTCCCATAGACCAACATGGTGGCGGCTGCCGCGCCTTTCAGGGCTCGTATCTCAGAAACGGTGCGAGATACAGAATTTTCGTCACAATAATGAAAACCTAGCCAGGAAACTCATGAATCATGTGAAATTTTAATTTTTTTTCTACGTCATATAGTTACCGAGATATTACCATTTTAGTATTACAGCTGCTCGTTTTCTGCTCCGAGACCTATTATTATGCATGCATTGTTTGTTTTCACTGTTTCTCAGTGGAGCTTTTGGGGAAAAGTACGGTATGTGCTCCAGTTACTGTTACACATAGGCTTTACTCTTGTGTTTCCGTGCCCGTTTGCGTT
This sequence comes from Neoceratodus forsteri, assembly GCA_016271365.2. Taxonomy (NCBI): domain Eukaryota; kingdom Metazoa; phylum Chordata; order Ceratodontiformes; family Ceratodontidae; genus Neoceratodus; species Neoceratodus forsteri. Next base: position 165,499,872 of record CM028131.1, read on the forward strand.
AGCGTTCCTGTGTACGCCACCATGTGCGTTTCCCTTTGCATTTCCATTTGCATTTGCGTTACAGTTACTATTTGTGTCTCCACTACTGTTAGTGTTTGTCTTTCACTTAGTGTCACCATGAGTATTACCATTTGCATTTGCTTACGTGCTTCCATTTGCATTTGTCTTTCCTTTGGCGTCATCATTGCTGTTACCATTAGCATTTGCATTTCCAATTGCATTACCGTGACCATGCATATTACCATTTCTGTTGGTGACCACCCTTCCATTTTCTTTTGCATTTGTCTTTCATTTTGCATCATCATTTCATAATTTCATAGTTTCATAGTTGTGTACAAGCTTGGGAGGCATAGCCTATATTTGAGCTCGCCTCCTGAGGGTGGAGTAGATTTATATGTACTCAAATTCAGTTACCCATGAATGAATCTAAATGTTGTTTAAACGTTCTCGTAGACTTACTTTCTACAACTGTGACTGGTAGTGTGTTCCATACATTTACTAATATTTGGGAAAACCATTGACATCTTTTTCTGATTCTACAGTTTGCCCCTCTTAATATTAAGTTATGGGATCTTGTTTGTGTTATGTTTACATGTTTTTCTATGCCAATTGTTTCAGTAAAGCCAGGTTCTTTTATGGCTTTATAAGTCAAACAGAGGTCTCCATGTAGTTGTCTATACTTAATAGAATAAAGGCCCAAACTTTTTAGTCTATCTCCATATTATTTGTCTGCCATACCCTGGATTTTTTTTTTGTCACTTTTCTTTGAACCCCTTCTAATTGTTTCCTTCCCTGAATTGTAACCGGAGTGCAGAAAGGTGTACAGTATTCCAATTATGATCTTACCAGACTAGTATAGAGAGGTAGTATAACGTGGTTGCCTACTCTTTATATTTTTCCATATACAACCCATTATTCTTTGGCATTTCTTTACTTTAAATGTTGTGTTATTTTCAAAATTTAGTTTGTTGTCTATATTAATCCCCAAATCTTTCTCATTTTCAATTTCTTGTATTTTTACATTGTTGAGTTGGTAACAGTTTTTTTTTATTATTATATCCTAAATGCATTATTTTAGTCTTTGCTTCATTAAACTTCATTTTGTTACTTTGTGCCCATTTTTCTAAGGCTACTAGCTCTTGTTGGATATAAGTTGTTGCTTCCTTAGAGTTAACTATACTGCCAATCTTGCAGTCATCTGCATATTTTGAAATCCAAATTTTATCATTAGTCTGCATAGATGATATTAAAATATTAAACAGTGCAGGGCCCAATACAAATCCCAGTGGTACACCACTAGTCACCTCAGCCCAGGAGGACATAGTTCCTTTTAATAGCATCCATTGCTTACAGTTATTCAACCACAAGGAGATCCATTTTATTAGTTTTATTGGGAATTTAAATTTATTCAAATGTTCTATTAGTATTTTATGGGAGACTATCAAATGCTTTTGCTAGATCCAGGAAAACAATGTCTACTGGTAATCCCTTATCCAGTGCTGCATTAACCTTCTCAAAAAAGTTTAATTCAATAGTTAAACAAGATCTTCCCCTTACAAAACCATGCTGGGTTACATCCTGTAAGTTGTTTAGATTAGTATGATGTTCTAACCTATGAAGTATAAGCCTTTCTAATGTTTTTACTATAACTGAGGTCAGGCTAATTGGGCAATAGTTTGCTACATCTGATTTATTTCCTGTTTTGTAAATGGGAATCACCATAGCTTCCTTCCATGCTGATACACATTCACCTGACGCTAATGATAGATTAAATAATTTATTCAAGGGGCCAGCGATATTAAATGCTATTTCCCTAAGAAAACTTAGGTGAACTCCATCAGGTCCTGCTGATGAAGTAATTTTATTTTTTTTTAATTCTTCTACAGTTTCTTTTACTGAAATAGGCTCAAATTTATCATTCTTAGAGTTATTAATTACATCATTAAATTGTTAAATTTGAACAGTTTTAATTCTTTGGTCATGACCCTGCAAATTCCTTGATCGTGAGCCTGCAAATTCTTTGATCGCAAGATTCTTTGATTGCAATCATGCATTGCGAGCAAGGTACGAGATGGGCAGATAAAAAAATCAATTTTCTTTGCCAAGGGGTGTCCTAGGAAGACAAAAGAAGGTGGATTTTACTCAGGGGGCTTCGTTCTGACAAATCATGGTGGTGGTTTACTGTAATTCTTTGAATTTTTTAAATTTGAACAGTTTTAATTCTTTGTTCGTGAGCCTGCAAAAAGTTTGATTGTGAACCTGTAAATTCATTGATCGTGAGATTCTTTGATCACCATCTTTGATCGCAAGATAGGGACAAGATGGCCAGATTTTTTATAATGCAATAGATAGGGAAATTTTACCAATCTTTAAGATTGAATATCTCAGAAATGGTTTGGTCTTTTTATTTGAAATTCAGAGGGTGTTTATGGCATGTCCTGCAGATGTGAATTATCATGCTAACATGTCAGAGAAAAAAGGTTTTTGGAGATATTGCATGATGCACTTTCCATGTTGCGGACAGTGTTTTGGATTCTGCTGGTGGCTTGATATTGATCGGGTGCCTAGCCTTAGTGTCATGGATGTAATTTTCAGTTGTTGTGTGTGTTAAATGTCAACAGGTATGGAACTGTGCCACTCTGACAAATGAAAATTTCAAATTTTGACATGTAATATCTCAGACACGGCTTAGTCTTTTTACTTGAAATTTGGAGGACGTTGACAGCATGTCCTGTAGATGTAAATAGTGGTGTTTATGTGTTGGACAATATATTTTTTGTGGCGATATTGTGTGGTGCAGTTTACGTTTTGTGGACAGCATTTTCTATTGCTCTACTAGAGTAACATTTGTTTGGTGGATGGCCTTGCTGTTGTCAATGTACTTTTTAGTCATTGGGTGTGTAATGTGGTCTGACACTTACAAGTTGGTGGGAGCATGGGGCCCAAAAGGCCCTGCGCTCCCACCAATGTGCGCAACATTCTACTTTTCTATTCTTTCTTAAAAAGTAAGAAAATTCTATGCAAAAACTTTGTTAATGCATCAGTTAGGGTTCTTCTACAGCTAAATAAGTGAGGAAATTTGATTTTAGGGTTCCCACCCCTTGCATCCCACCCCCAGCCAGTCTCCACCAACAGGCATTGGGGTGTGCATTAGGGTCATCGGCCTTAACTCTTACCCATTCTCCTACACTGCACCACCTCAGCTTGTTTACACATGGGATGGGGTGAGAGTTAGGACCAATGATCCCAACACACACCCCAATGCCTGTTGGTGGGGGTGGGCCAGAGTAGGGTGCAAGGAGTGGGAACCCTAAAATCGAATTTCCTTGCTTTTTTCACTGTAGAAGAACCCTAACTGATGCATTAACAAAGTTTTTTACATGGAATATCTATCTATCTATCTATCTATCTGTATATATATGTGTGTGTATATATATATATATATATATATATATATATATATTCTATGTAAAAACTTTGTTAATGCATCATTTATAGAAGGCATCCTTTGGATGGTAGGGAAAGGGGAGATATTGCTGATGGGGGACCTAAATATGCCAGATGTTAAATGGAGCACCTTTGCTGCAGGCACATCCAAGAACAGGGTAATTCTTGATGCCCTACAGGGGGCATGCCTCAGACAGCTAGTTTTGGAACCCACTCAGGAGAGAGCAATCTTAGACCTGGTACTCTCAAATGGGGATGGAGAGAGGATCTCTGATCTTGAAATGGATAGCCATCTGGGAACAAGTGACCACCAAAGACTGTGGTTCATGATAAACTTAGCTGTAGAGTCAAGCCACACAAAAGTGAAGGTACTGGATTCAGGAGGGCTGATTTTGACAAAATGGAAGAGTACCTCTGAAAATCACTAGCAAACAGGCAAGAAAGTGGGGTGGAGCAACAATGGGAAAACATCAAAACCACCATCACAGAGGCAGCAAGTCTTTGTGTAAAGCAAATAAACAAATCAAAACAAAAGAAAAAAACTCTATGGTTCTCAAAAGAAGTGGCGGGAAGGTAAGGAAAAAAGATAGCATTCAGGAACTATAAGGAAACACAGAAGGAGCAGAACAGAAAACTGTACCAGTTAAAGCAGAAGGAAGCAGGTAAGGCAGTCAGAATAGCAAAGGCCCAAACTGATGAAAAGATAGCCAACTCAGTTAAGAAGGGGGATAAAACCTTGCATAGGTACATTAGGGAGCAAAGAAAGACTAAGGCAGGGATACTGAGGCTGAGCAATGAATAAGGTGGTTGGGCAGAGAGCAACAGTGAAAAAGCAGGGATACTGAATGAATACTTCTGCTCCATATTCACAATGGAAAAGCAGGGGAAATATCTAATCTGGTCAATAGAAGCACTCTGGATAGGGGGGTTGATTTTAGTCCTTTCACAGAAGAAAGGGTTCTGAAAGAACTCTTAAAACTGAAGGTGGATACAGCAATGGGTCCTGATGGGATTCACCCCAGAATTTTAAAAGAACTAAGGGAAGAACTAGTAACACCACTGACTACCATTTTTTATAAATCATGGGAGGATGGGGTGGTACCTGAGGACTGGAAGAGGGTGGATGTGATTGCCCTTCACAAAAGTGGGAGCAAGACAGAGGCAGGAAACTACAGACCTGTCAGTTTGACCTCAGTGGTAGGAAAAATGCTGCAATCACTTCTGAAGGAAAGAATTGTTGAGAACCTGGAGGCCAGTGGGGCACAGGACCCAAAGCAGCATGGATTCACAGCAGGAAGGTCATGTCAGACAAATCTAATTGTTTTCTTTGACTGGGTGACCAAAGCAGTAGACCAGGGAGGGGCTGTGAACATGGCCTACCTAGACTTTAGCAAGGCATTTGGCACAGTCCAGCACAAAAGATTAATAAACAAATTAGCCAGCCTGGGAGTGGGTCCTAGGGTGGTAGCCTGGGTAAAACACTGGTTGCACAACAGGACACAGTGGGTAATAGTAAATGGAGTCCACAGTGAAGAAAGGAGGGTTACTAGTGGGGTACCACATGGTTCAGTACTGGGGCTGGTCCTTTTTAATGTCTTGGTAAGTGACATTGCAGAGGGACTGGAAGGAAAAGTATGTCTCTTTGCAGATGACACACAGATCTGCAACAGGGTTGCTACACAAGGTGGGATGGAAATGATGAAAAGGGACTTGGCAAGGTTGGAGGAATGGTCAAATGTATGACAGCTTAGATTCAATGCAAAGAAGTGCAAAGTAATGCACCTGGAAAACAAAAACCCAGGGGAAGAGTACACAATGGGGGTGAGATACTGACAACAACAAAAATGGAAAGGGACCTGGGGGTAGTCATATCAGATGACCTACAGGTGGGCCAGCAATGTGAGAAGGCAGTAAGGAGGGCTGGGGGATACTGGGATGCATAGGGAGAAGCATCACCAGTAGAAAACAGGAAGTTGTTGTCCATCTGTACAGACAGTTGGTAAGACCACATTGACATAGATAGAGTGGAGGCTGTCCAGAGGAGGGCAACCAAAATGATGCAGGGTCTGCATCAGAAGACATATGAAGAAAGACTAAACAAACTAAAGATGTATAGCCTCGAGGAAAGGAGGGAGATGGGTGACATGCATAGAAACTTTCAAGAGGGTAGCATCTTTCAGAAAAAGAGATGTGCAAAAACAAGGGGAAACAATTTGAAGATAGAGGGGGACAGCTCAGAGGTAATGTGAGGAAGTATTTATTCACAGAGAGGGTTGTGGGTACATGGAAAAGCCTTTCTGAGGAGGTTGTAGAGTCAAAAACAGTGGGGGAATTCAAGAATGCATGGGACAGACATAAGGCAATTCTAGTAGGGAGCAGGAGGAAGTAGGCTGTTGGTTAACTAGGATCTGCAGCTTATCCATTAGGTAGGGAAATGGGCACACTAGATGGGCCAAGCGGTCCTTACATGCCATCAAATTCTATGTTTCTGTGTTTCTATGTTACAGTACATTTATAGAGTTGCACGTTACTTCTGTTACCTGATGCTGGTTGTCTCTGATTGGTTGTGTTGCCTTGGTCCTTCACCTGCTTGCGTGTGTGTGTGGGGGGTGGGGGAAGTGAAGTTAGGGTTTTGAACCCTAACAGCACATTTCAAACTTTGTTGCTGTACTATAACCCTAACTGATGCATTATACAGTTTTCTGCATATATATATATATATATATATATATATATATATATATATATATATATATATATTTTCATGGCAAAAACTCTGTTTAATGCATCAGTTAGGGATTGTTCAACAACAAAAGTGAAAGTAATTGATGTTAGGTTCCACCCCTTGCACCCCACCCCAAGCAACAGGTATCAGGGTATGCATTAGGTCATCGGTCCTAACTTCACCTCATCCCATGTGCAAACAAGCTGAGGAGGTGCAGTATAGACAGTGGGTGAGAATTAGGACCGATGACCCCAAAGCACACCTCAATGCCTGTTGGTGGGGGCAGGGTGGGGGGTGCAAGAGGGTGGGAACCCTAACGTCAATTTCCTCACTTTTGTCACTGTGGAAAACCCTAACTGAGGCATTAAACAGAATGTTTTGCCATGAATTTCCCTTCTTTTTGAGAATTAGCACTATAAATAGTGAAGTAACGGCAATGCAAATGCAAGCGCAAATGCTAACACACATCGTGATGCAAACATAAACGATAAAGCAAATGGTAATACAAACACAAGCACAAATGTTAATGAAAACAGAAAGCAAGCACGTGCGGAAATACAAACTCTAATGCATACGGGCACAGTAATGTAATTGGAAACGCAGACAGTTACGGTAACAGCAATGATGACACCAAAGGAAACACAAACAGAAATGCAAACGCAAATGGAGGTGAGAAGGAAATGCAAATGGAAATGTACACGGTGACACAAAAGGAAACACAAACAGAAATTGTAATGAAATGCAAATGTTAACAGTTATGCAAACGCAAGCACAAACAAAAATGCAGAGGGTAACGCACACGTTGGCATAGATGGGAACAGTAATGCAGATGGAAATGCAAACACAAATGCATATGGAAATGCAAATGATAATGCACATGGTCATGGTACTGCAATAGGAAATGCAAATGCTAATGGTAATAGCAACTATGATGCCAATAGGAAACGCAAACACAAACAGAAGCGCATACACAAATGCAAATGGTAAATCACACAGTGACACAAAACAAAATGCAAACAAAAACAGTAATGGGAATGCAAATGTTAACAGTAATGCAAAAGCAAGTGCAAATGAAAACACAAAGGGTAACGCACACGGTGGCGTACACAGGAATGGTAACACAAATGGAAATGCAAATGCTAGTGCATACGGAAACACAAATGGTAACATGCACGGCCATGGTACTGCAATAGGAAATGCAAATGCTAATGGTAACAGCAACGATGACACCAAAGAAAACACAAATGCAAACGGAAGCACATATGCAAACACAAACGGTAATGCACATGATGATGCAAAAAGAAAAGCAAACAGAAACAGTAATGGAAACACAAATGGTAACAGTAACACAAATGCAAGTGCAAACAAAAAAAGGCAAAGGGTAACACACATGGTGGAGTAGACGGGAACACTAATGCAAACGGTTACGGAAACCAAGTGGGAATGCTAACTGTGACAGTAACGAAAGCGCGCACCCTTTTTTTCACCAACAGCTGCACAGAGAAACACAGTGAATACAAAGAATGTATTCATAATAATGGGCCTCAGAGCAGAAAATGAGCACTTAGAATACTAAATTGCTTATATCTCAGGAACCATACAATGTCAAAAAACATTTAAAATTTCAAATAAATTATGACTTTCCTGGCTAGTTTTGCACTTAGCCCCTAGTAGCAGGCTAAGCATTTTCTGATGAAAAGTCCATATCTCAAAGGGTTTCTGAGATACTGGCCCCGAAAGGCATGGCGGATGCCGCAATGTTAGTCTATGGGAAAAAGCGTCAACTTCGGAGCACAGTAACTTTCCATTCATACAATATTTTGTCAACAAACAACATCTGTGGGATGTTGGCTTTCTTCCCTCCAAATTTCAACCCAAAAGACCAAACCATTGTTTTGTAGCAGTGTGGAAAAAAAATCATGTTATTTTGGGCATAGTGTCGCAAATCACAACACTTTCACAAATGAAATCACAAAAGTGTCATGAATGCAACACTACTTTGCGACACTACTTTTCACAAAAATTAAAAAAAACAGATTTCTGGGGTGTTTAACACCCAAAAAAAGACATGGCTAGCATCCTCAGGGTCCTACCAGGTGAACACAAAAATAATTGTGTCCCTAGAGGGTCCCAAATTTAAATGTCAAGCATTTCTGTAACCATTAACTGAAAAGAAATGGCTGACTCACGGCACTACAGAGGTCATTTGCAACACTAAAAACTACATTTGCAACACTGTTGAACTTTTTGTTAAGTTTTCCCATTGACTATAATGGGAAATTGTTTTATGAATAACTTTTAAACCGTTTAATATTTTTTCACAAAATCTTTGAAAGGCACATCAGGGACCCCAGCTGCATGTTTCCTGAAGTTTTAGAACCAGTCGTGGAAACCATGCAACCTCTAGGTGCCAGCAAAGAATGCACAAAAAAGCATAAATGCGCTACAGAATGTCACTTTATAACTCCACAACTGTATATTCGACTATTACAAAACTTGGCAGATCCATAGATCTGTGGTACCGCTTTGTGCCTGCCAAATTTCAGGTAAATCCATCATACAGTGGCAAAGTTATTAAGATGCAAAATTTCACTCTTTAACCTTAAATGGGGTACTCAACCCTAACTGTAATGACACTACCGTGTCACTATAATATATATATATATATATCATGGCAAAAAAATCAATTTAATGCATCAGTTGGGGTTGTTCCACAGTGACAAAAGCAAGGACATTCGATGTTAGGGTTCCCACCCCCCTTGCAACCCACCCCCCCCATCTCCACCAACAGACATCAGGGTGTGTTGGGGTCATTGGTCCTAACTCTCACCCCATCCCATGTGTAAACTAGCTGAGGTGGTGTAGTGTAGGAGAATGGGGTGAGAGTTAGGACTAATGACCCCAACGCACACCCCGATGCCTGTTGGTGGGGGTGGGGTGCAATGGGAGTGAAATCTAACATCTTTTCCTCACTTTTGTCACTGTGAAACTACCCTAACTGGTGCATTAAACTGAGTTTTTTGCAGTGAAAAAATATAATATATATATATATATACACATACACATATATATACTAGAGGCAAAAAACTCTGTTTACTGCATTGGTTAGGATTGTTCCACAGCAACAAAAGTGAGGAAATTTGGTGTTAGGGCTGAAAGCCCCCCTTGGACCCCCCTGCCCACCCCACCAACCGGCATCAGGGTGCGCGTTGGGGTCGTCGGCGCTAACACTCACTACATCACATGTGTGAAGAAGCAGAGGTATCAGAGACGGGGTGAGAGTTAGGATCGATGACCCCAACGTGCACCCCAATGCTGGTTGGGGGGTGGGTGGGGGGTCCAAGGGGGACTTTCAACCCTAACACTGAATTTCCTCACTTTTGTCGCTGTGGAACAACCCGCACTAATGCATTAAACAGAGTTTTTTGCCTCTAATTTCTCTTCTTTTTGAGAATGATGATGAGAAATAGTGAATGTAATGCGGTGGTGGAAGCGCGGGTTCCATAGGGCCCCACACTCCTGCCATGTGTTGTCTTGTGAAATAGTAAGAGAAACAGCAACACAAACAGAAGCTCAAACAGTGGTACACATGGTAATGCAAATGTAAATGGTAAAAGAAACGTTAATAGAAACGCAAGCGCAAAGTGACGCAAATGGACATTGAAGTACGTACAAAAATGCAACTGGTAATGTGAACAGTGATGGCAGTGATATTTTAAATGGTAATGTTAAGTGTCACAGCAAAAAGAATGCAAAAGGGAACAGAAACGGAAATGCGAACACAAGTGCAGACATAAACACAAACCATAATGCGCACAGGCATGGTACCACAATTGTAAATGCAAATGGTAAAGCTAACATGAAGAATAATGCCAAAGGAAAGAGAAACGGAAATGGGAACAGAAGCGTGTATGGAAACGCAAACCGAAATGAACATGGGCACAGTACCACAATTGTAAATGGAAATGGTAATGGTAACAGCAACAATAACAGCAAAGGAAACAGAAGCACAAAAGGAAACACAAGCGCATATGGAAATGCAAACCGTAATGCGCATGGGCACAGTAACACAATGGCAAATGCAAATAGTAACAGTAACAGCAAGGAAGACGCAAAATGAAAGAGAAACCAAAACGCAAATGAAAGTGCTGCTGTAAATGAAAATGGCAATGTGCACAGTGACAAAAACAAAAACGCAAAGAGAAACAGTAGTGGAAATGCAAATTATAACAGTAATGAAAATGCAAGCATGAATGACAACACAAAGGCTAACGCACAAGGTGGTGTACACGGGAACAGTAACGCAAACGGGACATAAATGCAAGTGGAAACAGTAACTGTAACAGTAACAGAAGTGCATCACATGTTTTTGCCAAACAGGTGCGTACAGAAACACAGTGTGTACAAAGAATGTATGCATTGTAATGGGATCGAAGCTTAAAACGAACATTGAAAATACTTAATTGCTAATATCTCAGCAACCGCACGACGGAGAAAACAAATGTAAATTTCATAAAAAACTTGATTTTCCTGGCTAGGTTTTTGTTCTTACATATGCATCTCGCAACAAAAATTCTGTATCTCGCACCGTTTTCGAGATACGAGCCCCAAAAGCATGGAGGACTCCACCATGTTAGTCTATGGGAAAAAAGTCAACTTCAGAGTACTGTAACTTGGCAGCTGTGCAATATTTTTTCACCAAACCACAATAAGGCACATCTGTGAGATGTTGGCTACCTTCTCTTCAAATTTCAGCTCAAAAGACCAAACCGTTCTTTTGCAGCAGGGTGGCAAAGAATTCCTGTCATTTGGGCCATAGTGTTGCAAAGTACTTTCGTGATTTGCAAAAGCTTTCGCACAGATTTGCGAAAGTGTCGTGAGCATGACAGTACTTTGCAAAAGTACTTTTTCCAGAACTTTGAAAAACATATTTCTGGTGTGTTTAACCCCAAAATAAAGACATGGCTAGCATCCTCAGGCTCCGACTAGGTGAACAGAAAAAGAATTGTGTCACTAGATGGTCCCAATTTTAAATGCCAAACATTTTTCCGATCACCAACTGAAAACAAAATGTTGGATTTACGAAAGTACTAGGGGCATTTGTGACAGTAAAATGTGCATTTATGAAAGTGTTGAACTTTTTAACTTTTCCCATTGACTTATAATTGGAACTTGTTTTTTGAATAACTTTTGAACTGTTCAATATTTTTTCACGAAATCTTCAAAAGGCACATTGGGACCCCGGTGGCATGTTCCCCGAAGTTTTTGGAGTAGTCATGCAAACCATGCACCTGTAGGCAAGAGCAAAGAAATTGCAAAAAAGCGTAATCGCACAATTGGTTGTCACTTAATAGTTCAGCAGCCGTATATCTGACTGTATGAAACTTAGCAGATCTTAAGATCTACCAGGCCCAATTGTGCATACCAAATTTCAGGCAAATCCGTTGAATGGTGGCAAAGTTATTAAGGTACAAAATTTGACCCTTTAACCTTAAAAGTGCTACTCAACCCTAACTATGGTAGCACTACCGTGCTACCATAATATATATATATATATACTGTATATATACATATATATATATATATATATATATATATGTATATATATACTGTTGCTTAAAAATAGGCTGGTTTATTGCTTTAGCTGACTTCACATATTTATGTGGATCTAAATGACCTCATGTTAGCATAGTTGTCTTAGTGGTGCTGTCTCCTTTTAACACAGAATAATAAGGTCTTTCTCAGGAACATATTGTACCTGGAGTTTATCTAACAAAGACAGTTTGTCAGTTTAGAGCTCTGATGCAGTCATAATGATAGATACCAAGACATAAACATATGTCTTGGTTCCCATACTAACTTTCATCAGAGCCTCCCAAGGCCTCTCAATCAGAGATATTTTCCCTAATTCCTAACTATCTGTGTTTAATCCCTTAGTGGTAAAAAAACTGAGATGTGTCTGACATAAAGTAATATATGTGCTTTAACAAACTAGCATACTGTGTGTGTGTGTGTGTGTGTGTGTGTGTGTGTGTGTGTATGTGTGTGTGTGTCTGTCTGTCTGTCTGTCTAAGGCCTATTGCTATATAGAGGTATCTAATGTACTAATAAGCACATACAAGCATTTATGTACAAAGTTTAAAATATAAAATCTACCTGTCACAGTGCGAAGACACTGTGCTCATGGAATCTTAACTAATGGTGTACCTGTCACAGTACCCATAGGTGCACTGTGCTTATGGAATCTAATTATCTAACTATCACAACAAATGCTGTTTTCATAAATCTGACTAATGATATGCTCATGACCTCATGACCACCAACAATGTTCCTATACCAGAACTGCAGGTAGGCAGGAAATTTCTCAAACCTTATCACAGAAATTTTAGGAAAACTCTGACCTTGGGCTGCAACTGTACGCTATGCATATTCTGTGCTTGGGTTTGGTGGATTTGAAATCACAGAATATTTATTTATTTATTGTAAATAAATAAATGCATTTTCTGTGATTTCAAATCCCAATGTGAAAATGTGTGTGTCCTGGTAAGTTAGGTAAAGACTGAATGTCAGTAATTTCCATATCACGTTCTAAACAGGAGCACCAGCAGTTGGAATGATAAATTTTCCTCAGACAAAACATACCAATACCTTCTTATTTTGAGTGACCTTTTGAAATGCAGGCATGAACTCTGCTGGGTAAACACTAGTTCATAAAGTGGTTACAAAAACAGCTCCATACAACAGCTTACTGATCCATATCTAACAAAAATCATTTCCACCAGCAAGAAGGAATTTCATTCTTTGGCAGTATACAAAGGTCAGGTTACTGTGACCTACTCAGGATCCTTAATGAACCTGGCCTATAACCTTCTAAGCACAAGCACCCAGTGTTGAACTCTTTCTGATCCGAAATCAGATGTCCAGTAGTTGACTAAAATCAAACCTTTTCTCAATAAAAATGCGGAACTGCATTTATCTGTTTGTTTCATTTTTAAAGGACAACAGCTCTGGGTTTTGAAATGTCAGTTCTGTAAAATATCACTCTATTGACAAATTACTTCTCACCTTCCTCACAGATGTGGGGTACCAATTTTGTAGTTCAAGTGCAAGAACTGTCTATCCACTTGAAATGTTCACAAGAGCCATTTGTAGAGATTGTATTGGAAAAGCATGTATATTGGAATTCTGAAATCATTGCCACAGAACTGTTTCCTGACATTCAAACAGTAACGTTAAGTACTAAGCCAACAATAGTCAGCACACCTAAAAATCCCTTAAAAGTAAATTCCTAAACAAGGGCATGCAAGCACTAAGGCCCTCTGGGACCAAACACAAACATATGAACACACAAATCTGCCAGCAGAAGAAGGTCACAAGGTCTGTCAAGTCTGGTTGATGTTTACAGTGGGTCCTGTCCCCCCTCTTTTATCCCTAACCCTCACCTTCACTTTGTCCCACCCTGTCTTGAAACTGCTGACCATCTTCTGGTTGACAGCTTCTGCTGGAAGTCCATTCCACTTTGACACCACCATATCCTTTGAACCTCCACCCATGCCAGTTTTCAACTGTGCCCCACTGAGATGTTGTTTTTACTAAAACTAAAAAGGTTCCTGCAATCCACTTTGTTTATACTTTTAAGGTACCTGAAGGTTTCAATCATCTAACTTATTCACCTCCAGATCTCTGCTCACCTACGGAACTTTAATCTTCAGTCTCTTGCTCAACACAGTTTTAGGGCTGGACATAACACCACCACCACCCTCACTCTGCTCACCAGTGACATTAAGTCCAGCATGGACAAAGGTCTACTCACAGGGGCCATGTTAATAGACCTCACTAAGGCATTCGATCTGGTTATTCATTCTCTTGTCCTAAACAAACTACATCTCTTAGGTGCGTCTGGACCCACACTATCTTGGTTCGGCAGGTACCTAACCAACCAAACCCAATCCACCTCTTTTGGCAAAGCTCTTTGATCCCAAGCTCCCATCTCCGGTGGTGTCCCACAAGGTTCCATCCTGGGACCTCTACTCTATTCTATATTCATTAATGACACTCCCTCTTCACTTTCCCACTGTCGCTCCATCATGTATGCTGATGAGCTGGTTCTCTATGTTGCCTCTCGTTCTGTCTTGGACATTAATTCCCACATGTCCTCCACATTCAAACAGATCAAGCACTGGCTCTACTCCAACTCACTAATTCTTAATCTACCTAAGACCCAGGCCATGCTGTTTGGGTCTGCTAGAAAAGTCTCTGCTGAGTCTACTAAGCTTCATGTGCTTAGCAGCGACGGCCCAAAAGTGATGGCTACCGACTCCTTCAAATACCTTGGAGTTACCCTTGATCCCATTCTTGATTTCTCTGTACGTATCAATGAGGTATGTAAATCTGCTAATGCCAAACTAGGAGCAGCTTACCGTGTGTGCCACTCCCTAACCCCTGCTGCCAGAATCTCTGTGACACGTGGGGTACTACTTCCTAGGCTTCTGTATGCTCTCCCCACTCTCTCCCACACTAACGCAGAAATCCTTCACAAGTGGGACATCTCATATAATAGCGTCTGTAGATTCGCCCTCTCTGACCCTCAACTAACTCACCACTGCCACCTTTACTCCACTTTGTGCTGGCTGTCCCCCTTATCTCAGTGTTCTTTCTCACTGGGTTGCTTTATTAATTCTATGAACCTGACCCCCCACCCAGACAGCATAGGTGCCATGCTCACCCCTGTGACATACTCCTGCACACTAAGGTCATCTAATCAACCTCTGTTCTCTGTTTCTCTTGGCTCAACCAAGATGAGGGAGCAAGCCTTCTGCCATTTTGCCCCTAAATTCTGGAACTCCTTACCAGCCTATTTAAAGGGCTCCTTATCTCATTCCGTCTTTAAATCAGCACTTTTTTAACACTTCATGCACTTGACTCCTGCCACTGTACCTAAGCATCCCAGTACTCCTTCCACTCATCCTTATTTCGGCTCTACCAAGTTGTTACTATACCTAACTGCACTGAATTGCCTGACTGTTCATTGGTCATATCCATCCCTGCATGGATGACTACTGCTTATTGGTATACCTTGATCTTCTCCTTCTGTTATGTAATTGCTACTTGGTGTTTGCTTTTTAATTTAATCATAATTATGTCTGTTCCTCTTGGATGCCTGTTACTGCTAATGATGTGTACTTGTTTTTGTGTTAATTCTCTTCTTTATGTACTGTACTCTCCTGGGTCATGCTTAAAAATAGGCAGGTCTCTTGCCTAATGCACTTACCTGGTTACCAAAAGCAAATAAATAAATAAACCTAGAAACTGTCAGCCGATAAGGACCGCTAGGCTCATCCAATCTGCCAGTAGGTCCTATACATTGTATGTGGCCACTGACATTTTTGTGATCAATGGCTTTTCATCACTCCCTTCCCTCTCAAGCTTCCCTTGTGCCTGTCCCAGGCATGCTTGAACCCCTCCACTGTGCTTTCCCCCACTACATCCTGTGGCAGACTATTCCAAGGGTAGACAACCCTTTCTGTTTAGAAACACTTCCTCACATTACCTCTAAATCTACACCTTCCTATTTCATATTGTGTACCCTTGTTCTAGCAATTTTTCTACATTGGAAAAGGTCCCCCACCTGTACCTTGTTTATGCCCTTGAGGTACTTGAAAATTTCAATCATGTCCCCCTGCTGTCTCCTCTCCTCCAGTGAGTACATATTGAGGTCCCCTAGTCTCTCCTCATATGTTTTGTGGTGCAAGCCCTGCAACATCTTTGTTGCCATTCTTTGGATAGTCTCCCACTTAATGTATGTCCCTGCACAGGTGTGGCCTCCAGAACTGCACACAGTACTCCAGATGAGGCCTTACCAATGTTTTATACAATGGCATTACCACCTACTGCCTCCTTCTAGTGATAACCCTGACTATGCACCCCAGCATGCCACTGGCCCTCCCTGCTGCCTTAGTGCACTTTTATACCATAAGGTCATCAGAAATGATAACCCCTAGGTCCCTTTCTTCTTTGGTGACAGTCAGATCCTCCTCCCCCAACCTGTAGCTCTCCCCAGGGTTCACTCAACCCAGGTGCATTATTTTCCACTTTTTTGCATTGAACCTCCTTTGCCACTTCTCCGACTACTTTTCAAGCTTCTTCAGGTCCCTCTTCATTTTCTGCACCACTTCTGGAGTACCCACCCTGTAGCAGATCTTGGTGTCATCTGCAAACAGACAGATCATTCCTTCCAGCCCCTCTGCAATGTCACTAATGAAGACTTTGAACAGGACTGGTCCTAGTACTGATCCCTGTGGTACTCCATTGGTAACCCCCATCTCCCCAGATTGCATCCCATTTACCAACATCCTTTGCCACCTGTCTGTTAACCAGTTCCTAACCCTCTTCCCGTCTATGCTCTAGTGAATACATATAAAGGTTCCTTAGCCTGTCTTCATAACTGCTGTCCTACAGACTGAATCATCTTCACTGCCCTTTTCTGTACCACCTTCAGATGTTTTAAGTATTTTCTCAGGTAGGGACTCCAATACTGCATATGTACTCCAGTTGCAGTCATATCATGGACCTGTCCAGCGGTAGGATGCACCCAAGCATCCTGTTTGCCTTGGCTGCCACCTTTTTGCATCGAACATATGGTTTACAGAGCTAGTGTACTGCCTAAAACTAATATTAGATTTTAAAAGCAGCCAACCCATGACCTTTTGTATCTGAGATACTTTTCCCTTTCTTTAATTAGAAGATTGCTTACCTGATGTTAGTAGGTGTGATGTATGGAACAGCTCTTAGCCTGGCAGCTGACATATCTTGCTGTACTGCCCCACACTACATCATCAGCACTGTGACTTCGCTGCCAGTGACATCACTGCTACTTAAGAACAGGAAGTGAGTGAGTGACTTCCAGGTCATTCACCTGTGTTGTCACTGTCAGTGAGATCATGATGCTGATGATGTAGTGTGGGGTAGTAGAGTTAGATATGTCAGCTGCTAGGCTAAGAGCTGTTCCACACATCCAATACAATATTATAACATAGAAGGCGTTCTGATGAGCAAAAGGAAAATGCAAAACCCTTCAGAAATAAAAAAATCACACCTGACTACTACTTAAGGTTTATATTATTTTCCTGTCTGCCTGTTTTTGCTGCACTAACTCTTTAAGGTTGCTTGTTATAACTATTGCCAGATCATTTTATTCCTTATACACCAAAACCCTTACCTCCATAGCTTGTATTCAGCTCTTGGTTTCTTGAGCCAGTGTGCATGATTGTATACTCTTTTTCATTGAGCGGTTAATTTCCAGATACCAGACCACTCTTTTAGCATTGCAATGTCCTCACTAAGGTCCATGACCCCCTACTCACTGTCTCAAGCACCCATCCTACTGCCATGACCCTCCCCAGAAGGCCTACTGCCACCAGAATGGCCTCTTGGCATGGGCAGGGTAGTACAGTACCTCATCATTGTTCCCACTTTCCAGCAAAAGTTAACCATCCAGCCAGTCAGCAAACTATTCAGCATGCCAGAAAGGATACCAATGTCAGAAACTAGTGAGCTAACCATCTTCAACAGCAAATTTACTAGAATGCCAGTTTCAGGCAAGTCAGACTGCCAGTTACCAAGGGATCAGAACCATTGGAGAGCCAGAGCACTGAATTTGTTATTTGTCAGCTGGGTGGATTTCACTGGGAACATAGTTCAAGCTGACTAGGTATTGAGTAAACTGCCATCTGAAGATGAGTTTGAATATCAAGCCCACCAAACCTATTATCTTACGTTTTGCAAACCTTATACCAGACTCCTAGGTTATACTTTTGCAGTTAGGTTACAAGGTAAAACAGAGGTACAATTTTGCCACAGTTTTGGTCTGCAGCAAAATTGCCACTTTCACCCAAAAAGAAATTATTAAATCTTTTATCTTTGTTTTTATATTATTATTGCCATATTTCCAAGGACATCACCTTGACAGAACCTGTAAAAGGCAGTCACAGGTCAGCTTTTACATAAGGGAATGCATTTGCCTTTTCTGTTGAGAGAAGGGTAAGGATGAGTCATCGTCCAGTAGGGAGTGAATGGCACACTACCCTGCAAAGAGCAGAGCACCTCGCCTACAGCACATAAATATCCAGGCCTCCTGCTGACTGCATTTATTAAAGAACGCATCAGCAGTTTTGTGTAATGTCAATTTAATGTTCAACTGAATTTAAAGTTCCTTTTATAATCTAATTTGCCCTCTCTATGGGTATATTTTACACATGCACCACATGATCTAGCATTCACCTATCTACAGAAGCTATCTGTCTGTCTGTCTATCTATCTATCTATCTTTCTATCTATCTATCTATCTATCTATCTATCTATCTATCTATCTATCTGTCTGTCTGTCTATCTATCCATTTTGATATCCTCAATCTAGGTCCCAGGGAAGGAAAAATATCACTGATATTTGCCATTCGATATCTTCACATGTGTTGCATAAATGTATATATTTTTTTATTCTTTGGTAACTACGTAAGGCCCACTAGGTATAAGGCCTGTTTTTAGAGGCCATAAAAGAGCAATGGGAAGGTTAAGTGATTTGATCAGGGCATACAGTATTCAGGTGGAGGTTGTGGGAATCAGACTCAAGTCTGCTGAATGTAACACGCTCATTCACAACTCATTACCCTAAACTCTCTAGGCTATACTGCTAGTCATATTTTATCCATATATAGATGTATAGCTTCCAGCATTTCAGCTTCCACCTGCCCTCCTGGACCTTTAGCCACATCCTCTGGACCCCAGGCCTCCCTCTGACCAGGCTGAAAGGGTGCTGCCCTTCTCCCATGGCATTTCCAGCATTTCAGCTGCCACCCACCCCTGGACCTTTAGCCACATCCTCTGGACCCCAGCCCTCCTTCTGACCAGGCTGAAAGGTGCTGCCTTTCTCCCGTGGTGCTTTCAGCATTTCAGCCACCATCCGCCCCCCTGGACCTTTAGCCGCATTCTCTGGATCTCAGGTATGCATCAGCTCCTCTGCCACTGCAGAAGCCACATTGGAACAACTGCAGAGCTTTCCTTACTTTGAATTAAATCTGTTTTCCATTATCAGATTATAAAGTACTGCCACTAGAGGGATCTTAGTTCTTTCTAAATAACTCACAAACATATGCTTGGTGCACTTCCTCTTGTTCCATTTCACCTGAGCCTTAAATAGTGGACATGTCCTCTGCCACACTGCTACTGATCCTGGGAATTTACACATGCGTAAGCATAGTAGGACACCTTATAGACCAATATCCACTTGATTCCACTGCTAACATCAGGATCAAGTGCAGACAGCTGAAGCCACAAACTATAACTTCCTCTAAGTACAGTCATGACTCAAATTGTGCTCCCCTGTTTCATCCTCATTACCTAAGAAAAAGCCGCACTTAGGATTCTCTGGTGTCCCACCTACCATTGCTGATGACTGTAAGTCGGCAATTTCCTAACTTCAGCAGGTCAAAGAAATGCAAAAGAAAGCACCAAATCACATTCACCTCAAGGAAAGTAATACTTATACTATTACTTTTGGCTGGGAATGTGCACTCTAACCCTGGTCCTAGGGCTGACACCAGCACTAAAATGTCAAATGCAAGTGGCCTTAAAATTGCAGCTATGAATATTTATAGCCTGCTCCCTAAGATGGCATAGCTTCAGGCCTGGGCTGCCCTGTATGCCCCTGAAATCATTTGCCTCACCGAGACCTGGTTAACCCCCGAGGACAAGGATAGTGTAATTGGTCTGCCAGACTATCAATCCTTTAGAATCGATAGGAATAGCAGGGGGGGAGGTAGATGCTTTATATATATATCAGGGATGCCTTGCAAGGGGTGGTACTCCTGTTAACTGCCATGACTGAGGATCATGTGCTACTAATGGTAAAGCTCCTAGTTGGTCCCCAGAACAAATCTCTGGTCATTGCATATGTCTATCTCCACCCAAAAAGCCTGCTGAGGGACTCCAGAAAATCCTGGGATCCATAGATGGCATCTCAAAGAGCTGTGATCTCATTCTCAGAGGGAACTTCAATATAAATTGTCTCAATCCCAGCTCGGTGAAACTGAGAGACATAGTGGGTTGCTCCTATCTCTTGCAATTAATAGCCAAGCCCACAAGGTTAAATTACAAATCCGGAAAATGCACTCTCCTTTACTGGCTCCTCACATACTCACTGGATAGGCTCACTGACATCTCAGTGCTCTCAGATGGTTTTACCATGACGCAGCAACAGTGAATATGGAGACATCCCTGACAGTGACAGCTGCGGTGCTGACTGTCGGCAGTGCTGTGTCAGGGATGTCTCCGTGTTTCTATTGAGGGCGGCACCCCCCGAACCCCCCATGTGTGGGTCTCAGTTACCCACACACACCAGTCTCTAGGATTCTAAATATGAGTCAGAGTTGGACCGGGAGGGGGGGACACCCTGCGAGGCAGTCTCGGGTGCTGCACAGACTACCACAGTGACGTGCAGGTTTTATCCAATTCTTGCCACTGTGATGGTCTTTTTGGCAAGGGATTCACTGCAGTAATGGTATACCCTCTCAGACACCCTAAGTGATCAATCCCAATTATTTGCAAATGGACCAATAAATACAAAAAATCCCCACCTAAACTTGTTGAAAGCAGAATGCTGCATAAAGGGCAGCTTGCACCCTTGAAAGAAGCCTTATTCCTGATAGACTTGTCACCCATAGACTTTCTGAAAGACCTGGATCAAGCATTACAATACCTCATTAACAAGTTCAATCAGGTGTGCGACAGGTATGCCCCACTCAAACAAAGGATGGTCCGAGGTTATAACAATGGGTGGATTACCAGTGAGCTATTGGAACTAATGAGAGAATGGGATAACCTATGAAGCAGGGCCAAGATCACTTGGAGGATTAATGACATCCAGAACTACAGGGCCGATAGGAACAGGTCCACCCACCAAATACGGAGTGCCAAGGTGGACTATTATAAGAATCAACTCGACTGCAGCTGTGGGGATGGGAGGCATTTCTGGGACAACCTTAAGGAGCTCCTAGGAAAGGAAGCCAAGCAACAACCTTTCCTACTCAATATTAATGGCTCCGATTCTATGGACCCACTCACCATACCAGAAGAGTTTAACTCTGCATTCACGGACCTAAGCTCTGTCCTCCCTGATGAATACTTGAAGCCTGTGGATGTGGATCTTGAAAACAAACTTCCAAGTGTACAGCACCCACAATTCTATTTCACGCTGGTTACAGTCAAGGAAGCCATGGGCTACGTCAAAAAGGTCTAAGGAAAAACTAGGATTGGCAGTGACAGTATCGACATGAAACTGGTAGCTCAGACAGTGGATGTGCTTATTGTCCCCATCACTAAAATCTTTGATAAGTCCCTAACCCTGGCTAAGTTCTTCTCCTTCTGGAAACAAGCACTGCTCACCCCAGTTCACAAGAGCAGGGACAGGATGTGCACAGCTAATTACAGGTCCATCTCTATCCTCTCCCCCCTATCCAAAGCACTAGAGAGGATCGTAGCACAGCAAATCACAGACTATATCCAGAAATACCAGTTGCAGTGTCCCCAGCAGCATGGTTTTAGAAAAAAAAAAACAACACCACCACAACCCTGGTTGATTCACAGATTACACTCACAAGGCTATGGACGAGGGTAAACTGGTTGGACCCATCTTTATTTACCTGATGAAGGCCTTCGACATTGTCTGTCATCCCTTCCTTCTCAAGGAACTATGGGCCCTTGGACTGGCCTCCAGTGCCATCCAGTGGTTTCAAGATTGCCTATCTGGAAGGTCTCAAAGGGTCAGAATTGGACCAACAGTTTCCACCTCTTGGGACATAATGCTGGAAGTTCCACAAGGGTCCATACTGGGTCCATTGCTGTTCAGCCTCTTTTTGAACACACTCCCGAAGGCGCACTCCAGCAAAATTATCCTCTACGCAGATGATGCGGTGGTGCTCAGCAGCAGTGCCCACACTGAAACCCTGCAGGCTGAGCTTCAGTCCACCTTCCAACAACTGGAGATCTGGTTCAGCTCTTGTAGGCTGTTACTCAGTTACAGAAAAACAAATCCATGCTCCTCTCTAGCCCTCAGCTAAAGATGAGGTACCCCATACTAACAGTTACTGACAAAAGGTCAGCCCCTCTAGAACAAGTTCATTCCATTAAATACCTAGGAGTAATAATAGATGATACTGTCTCTTATGGCCAACATATTGACCAGGTTATGAAGGCAGTAAGTACTAAACTCAGGGTACTTTATCTGTACAGGAAAAGCCTCACTACCAATGCTCTCAGGATCTCCATAAACAGCTCCATTCTCTCTGTGGTTGAATACAGCCTGGTGATCTACAGAGCAGCAACTGATATTGCCCTCAAGATGGTAGGGATCACTCTAAATAAGGCCTGTAGACTGTTACTAGATGCTGACTGGCTCACGCACACCTGTGTACTCTATAAGCAAGCAAACATATTAAGCCTCAAGAATAGAAACTCATACCAGATGTGCCTCCTAGGTAGGAAAGCCATGCAAGGCTAACTCTTCCCTGTATCACAGACCTGATTACCTTAACCAACTCCACGTACAGGATCAGGAATAAAGAACTTCACCAGTTCAGTGTCCCATTCTGAAAGACAGCTCTTGGTCAAAGATCCTTCTCCTACCGTGCCTCACTGTGGCTTAATGAGATTCTAGCTAACACTCTAAATGCTGCTAACCCTAGAACCTTCAAAGCCAAACTTAAGCAGTTTTTATTGCAAAAGAATGTGAGGGAGGCAGTAGCGCAGTGATTTAACACTGAGCTACAAACCTGGAGACCTGGGTTTGAATC
The DNA here is from genome assembly GCA_016271365.2 of Neoceratodus forsteri. Taxonomy (NCBI): domain Eukaryota; kingdom Metazoa; phylum Chordata; order Ceratodontiformes; family Ceratodontidae; genus Neoceratodus; species Neoceratodus forsteri. Next base: position 165,522,888 of record CM028131.1, read on the forward strand.
CCACAGCCCCCACTTGCATACTGTGTGACCCTGAGCAAGTCACTTAACTTTCCTGTGCTCCCAGGTTGCACCTGTAAACAAGCTTTCAGCTTAGTGTGTCTCTCCTGGTTAAACAATTGGGGAAAAAAAACTGTTCAGAGTGGGTCTCTAGGGCATGCACCAATCCTGCCTATCAGCAACTACTCATGGACTCACTCACTCACACACACGGTCCTCCGCTCCCCACTTCCCACTCCTGCTCCCCAGACTCTGGCACCTCATTCTCTGTAGCTCTTATTCTGCTAGTAGTTGCGCTCTCATTGTGTCACACCTCATTGCCCTTCTCTCACTCTCCCTCCCCTCCACCCACCCCTTTTCTCCATCAATCTCCACTCTCATGATACCACGCATCCCCCACTTGATCTCTCCCACCTTCCCCTCTCTCCTCCTCCCTCTCTCTTCCCTCCTCTCTCTCTAACCACCTTCTTCCACCTTATGACACACTCTCACATGCACCATCCCCAGATCCTCAGCTCCAAAGATGTAATACAATGTGACAATGCTCTTTCTGGACTGCTCTATCTCCATGCTCTAGTCACTAACCACCCTCCCCCATCCTACATTTTCATCTCCCTCATATACTGTATGTCCTTATGCCATGCAGCACTTAGTATTAAACTTTTAATGAAATGTATAAGAAGAAACTCTTAGTTGTTTTCTGTTTTTTTTTACTTCCTGTACTGATAATTCGACTATGTCTGTATTTGTACTGTGAATTCAGTTATTTCCTGATATTCAACTACGCCTGTATTTGTACTGTGAATTCAATTTTGTCTGCATTTGTACTGTTTAAACAGATGTGGGCCCTTAGTAAAAGAGTTCTTACTCAAAGGTTGTTTCTGAAATTCCAATAAATAAATAAAAAAAAATATATATATATATATATTTATATATATATATTTATAAAATGGATAAAAGTTGTTGGGCCAAATCCAAACTTCTGTTGTATAAAACACATCACATGACCAAAAGTATATCAGAGTGCTACTGCACACCTGTACTTTTGCCCCCCTCCAAAACAATTTTGCCATTTTATAAGATAGATAATGCACTCTAGGATGTGCGGCAGCTTCCTGATACACACGCCTTGGGTGGTTAAAACACCTGCCTGCTGCTCATGCACAACAATGCACACCAAGGCTTGTGTACATAGAGTGAATAGCATATATATATATATATATATATACACACACACATACATTATAGTGGCATGGTAGTGCCACTATAGTTAGGGTTGAGTACCCCGTTTAAGGTTAAAGTGTGAAATTAAGCAGCTTAATAACTTTGCCACTGTATGACAGATTTGCCTGAAATTTGGCAGGCATGGAGCAGTACTATAGATCTCTGGATCTGCCAAGTTTTGTAATGGTCAAATATACGGTTGTGGAGCTACGTAGCACTGTCCAATGTGGTAAATATGCCTTTTTGTGCATTCTTTGCTTGCGCCTACAGGTTACATAGTTTGTGTGACCAGTCCAAAACCTTCATAGAAAATGCAGCCAGGGTACCTGATGTGCCTTTGAAAGATTTCATGAAAAAATATTAAATGGTTCAAACGTTATTCAAGGAAAAAAGCTTCCCATTATAGTCAATGGGAAAAGTTAAACTATTCAACTGTGTAACAAATGCAATTTTTAGTGTAGCAAATGACCCCTGTAGTCTTGCAAATCTGCCATTTTGTTTTCAGTTACTGGTCACAGAAATGCTTGGCATTTAAATTTGGGACCCTAGAGGGATACAATTCTTTTTGTGTTCACCTAATCGAGCCCTGAGGACGCTAGCCATGTCTTTTTTTTTTGGTGTGAAATACCCCAGAAACATGTTTTTAAAATTTTTGTAAACTGTGGTGTCGCAAAGTAGTGTCGCACTTGCAACACTTTTGTGATTTTTTTTGTGAAAGTGTCATGATTTGCGACACTACTTTGCTACACTATGCCCAAAAGATTAGGAAATCTTTGCATCCTGCTGCACGAGAACAGTTTGGTCTTTTGTGCTGAAATTTGGAGGGAAGACAGCCAAGATCCCACAGATGCACCTTTTGGTAGCTTGGAGACAAAATAGTAGAGGGCCACAAAGTTACGGCACTCTGAAGTTGACAATTTTTCCCATAAGCTAACATTACGGTGTCTGCCACGCCTTTCGGGGACCCGTATCTCGGAAACACTTTGAGATACAGACTTTTCATTAGAAAAATGCTTAAGTTTCAAAACTAGCCAGGAAAGCAATAAATATCAAATTTTATTTTTTTTCTACATCATACAACCAATTTAGTATTCCAACTGTTCATTTTCTGCTCCGAGGGCCATTATTATAGGTTTCATAGGTGTTTCAGAGCATTCATTAGACCAAGATACATATACCCGCCACAATATTAATTATATCCAAAAATGTTATTACTAATCAGATGCTTGTCAAGCTTAGTCTTAAATTCAGTTATTGTGTTACTGGCCACAATTTCCATAGGGAGCTTGTTCCAAATTTTGGTTACCCTTACTGTCAACCAATACTTTCTCCTAACTGTAATTATTCCTTTCCCTAATTATTTGTAGTGGGTGAGCTCTAGTGTTATATGTTTGTTCCCTCAGAACCAGATTAAGCTGCTCCCACAATGATGCATCATTTAATGCCCAATAAATAAAACACATGTTTCCTGGCAATCTTATAAATTCTAAGGAGTATAAACCCAGGTTTTGAAGCCGTTCTTCATAGTCCTGACCATAGACCTCCTTTATCCTATTAGGTGCCCTCTTTTGCACCCTCTCCAAAAATGTATATCTCCCTTTCCCCAGGAAACCAGAATTGCGCACAGTACTCCACATGTGGACTCGCAAGTGATGTGTACAAGGGGAGCAATACCTCTCTATTCCTGCTTTTAATATGTTTGTAAGTACAGTATTGGATGCTGCTGGTTTTTTAAACAAGCTAATTATAATGGGGCCTAAAACTAAGATCATTACTAATTTTTATACCCATGTCACTTTCTTCATTTACTTCGTTAAGTAGCTTACTCCCCAAACTGTATTGATAGTGCTTTTTTTTCCTCCCCATATGCATCACAGTACATTTGTTGCTATTAAATACTGATCCATGTTCCTGGGCCCAGGCTTCCAAATTCTCTAGGGCCACTTGCAGAGTATCGGCATCTTCCCTATTTACCATTAAATTTCTAATGCGAGTGTCATCCACAAATTTTGAAAGCCAAATATCTGATGGGGGCTCATGGACCCAATATACAAATTAAAAAGCAAGGACCCAGAACTGAGTTCTGTTGGACTCCACTCATCACATTCACCCAACTTAAATAGTCACCCATGATGCAGACCCTCTACTTTCTATTTGCCAACCAGGACTCAATCCACTGGGTGATATTACTAGGTATACTCAACTTATTCAGAGCATTAATCAGTTTATCATGGGGGACTTTGTCAAAAGCTTTTGCAAAGTTCACAAAGATGACATCCACTGGTCTACCCTCATCCAAAACTTTTTTGACCTTCCCATAAAATTCTAAAAAGTTTGTTTGGCATGACCTCCCCTTTATGAACCCATGTTGAGTTGTGTCAATATTGCCTGACTTATGTTCGAAATTGATAATATGATCTTTTTAAATACTTTCCAAGATTTTCCCCAAGATCAATGTCAGACTAATCAGTCGATAATTACCAACCTCTTGCTTAGAACCCTTTTTAAATATGGGGATGACCTCCACCTGTTTCCATATATCTGGGACTACTCCTTCATTTATTGATTTTTGGAAGAGGCATGTTACTGGGCTGGCCAACTGTTTTGCCAGTTCCTTAATCACCCTTGGGTGCAGTTTGTTGGGACCCTATGCCTTATTTTGCTCTAACTATTTTAGCTTTTTTTTCTACCTCATCTTTATCTATAATGATACTGGGATCATATATATATAGCCTTTGTGTTCAGAAGTAGTTTTAGCTGTGCTCTGGCCGAAAACAGTAGCAAAGTATTTGTTGCATTGTTCTGCCATTTCCAGGTTATTGGATATTAGGTTCCTGTCCTGGCCCAGTAGGGGAACTATGGTTTTATTAGTTCCCTTCTTATTATTTATATATGAGTAGAAGGACTTGTAATAATTCTTAACCTTAGTTGCTAATTTCTTTTGGGTTGGTCAATTTTCTTTTTAGTGGCCCTTAGACTATTTTTATAAAAGTTCCAGCTAAGTTCATCTCCACTTAGTTTGGCTATTCTAAACATCTTGTTTTTGGTTTTAATAGCCTTCTTAACTGACAAAGTCATCCATTGGGGGGGGGATTTTTTAGGCAAATTTTAATTACTAATTGTGGGCGCAAACTTTTTAATCAGGCTATTTAGTTTGGTGATTAACCTTTCCCAAATGCATGTTAGAGGTACGCTACTGAATTCTATATCCCACTTCCATTTAGATAAGTCTCTTTTCATACCCTCAAAATCAGCCATATCAGACTTATATATGAAGGTTTTACCAGTGGTTTTATTGAGTGAACCCATATAATTAAAGCTAACCATTTGATGATCACTTGCTCCCAGTGGAGGCAGGACTGCACAATTCTGGATCAAGTGTCCCATGTTACTAAGGACCAAGTCCAGAATATGATTGTTCCTAGTATTATCTAACACAAACTGATCCCACCCAGCCAGGTTAAACGCTTCTAGGTATTTCAACTCAATGGCAGTATTAGCTTGTAATTTTTTCCAGTTTATTCCAGGGAGGTTTGAATCTCCTAGGAGTATAACATTTGACCTTTGGGCCAACTGATTAATAAAATCTCTCAGCAAAGAATCCTTCTGTGGGGTAATTGCAGGTGGTCTGTATACTAATACTATGTTGATCTTAGTTGTGTGAGTTGGAGAGATTGTTACCCATAATACTTCACAATTTTCCCAATTGGAGGTATCTATATTTGCTGATATAATGTCATCAGCAATATACAATGCCACCTCCCTCCCCTGGACTGTGATCTATCCTTGTGTTAAAGAGTACTCCCTGGAATAGTTTTATCCCATGAGTCCTCTAGTTTCCACCTGGTTTCTGTTATAGCACAGATGTGTATGTCGAAATCATGCAGGACAAGCCGAAGTTCATCCATTTTATTTGACATACTTCTGGCATTAAGGGACAGGAAATTAATTTTGGGTTGTTTGGGTTTTTTAATATGGGGTTCCCTAGTCTTTTCACTGCCCCATGCTCCCCCAATTGTCAGTTTAAATGGGAATCAATTATATGCTTTAATTTTAGTGCAAAAAGGTATTTACCCTGTCTATTTAAATGCAGTCCATCTTGGTCATACAAGTGATGCTCCTGAAAATACTGCCAGTGATCCACATATTTATACCCCTCCCTTAGACACCATCATATTATCCACCCATTTAGTCTTTGAATCTCACTGGTTAGTCTAAAATTAGCCCTGGGTACTGGTAGGACTCCTGAAATTAGAAGGTCACATCCTTGAGATTTAAGGGCCTGTCCCACTTGTTCAAAATCCCCTCTGAATGTCAGTAAAATTTCTCTTGCCGACATCATTCACTCCTATATGTAGGAGTGCAACTGGTTTTGTGGCATTTTCTGTCAGGCATGGAAGTAATCTCCTGATGTCCCCAATATCTGCTTCTGGTAGAGCACAAATTGTAGTGTGTTCATTCCTGTTTTTACACAAAATATGGTCTACATGTCTTAACACTGAATCACCTATGAGTAGAATATCCTGAGGGGTGTCACAACTTAACCTAGTGTGTGTGCTTGTTAACTTATGATCAGCAACCGTAACTTGGCCACCAGCTAAAAGTTCAGGGCCATATTTTGGGTAGCGAGAACACCTTCATTATTTGGTTGAACATCAAGTGAAAATGCACTATATCTATTTGGTGTTAATATGTTTGTTGAGCCCCCTATGTTTCTTCTACATTTTTTGTTAGTTGATCTATGTACCAGATGCCAGTCTTCAGTACTGTCAGCCCCCTCCAAGTCCTTTGTCTCAGGTTATGTAGGTACCCTTATCTCGGGATGCATTACCTCAGTAATACTATCTGCCATGGTGTCAATAAACTGTTCCAGTGTGGTTATATCAGCTTGCACCTGCAGTCTTAGCCTGAGTTGTTCTATCACTGCTATCAGGGCCTTTATTGTAGTACAATTATTGTAGTACAATTATTGCAAACATATCCCTCTAATTTCACACTCTCAGCGTACATACTACACTTCACACAAAGCTTCATGGTAGTACAATACCTTGGTTTGTAAGAGTAGATTTAGCCCAGTCTCCCCGCTGATACAGCTGACATGCACCAATGCACGTGTCTCTGCATGTGTCTCTGCATGCGGTGATGTGCGCCTTGCCCACGCTCACTCTGCTCACAGCAGGGCCAAGTTATAAGGCTTGAGATGACCCAGAAGTGAGTGTGGGGTCGCGGGAGCACTCACAACAAAAGTTGCATTCTAAATCATAAAAGTTGTGAAAAAAAACCCTGGCACAGTAGGTCTATGGCCACACAGGTGTAATTCCCTGCACAAACGTAAAATAATACTAAATAGCGCAGTGGTAGTTTTATCCCACCATAGAAGAACTACAGCTCCTCTCTTTCTCCTTCCTGCCTGGAAGGTAGGGCTCCAGCAATGGAAACACATATATTAAAATATGGTGTTCAGTTATATCAGCTCTCCTAACACAGTCCCACACTACTATATGCTTCAGCACTAGTTTGGTATATTAAATCTTTGATGCCCGCTCACAGCAGGGCTGAGCTATAAGGCTTGAGAGTTAGGACCAATGACCTCAACACCCACCCCGATACCTGTTGGTGGGGGAAGGGTGGGGGTGGGGTGCAAGGGGTGGGAACCCTAACATCGAATTTCCTTGTTTTTGTCACTGTGGAACAACCCTAACTGATGCATTAAACAGAGTTTTTGCCATGAATATGTATAATATATAACTGTATGGGATATGCCATGGTCCAACCAGGAATATTAATGATGTTCTGCCTGAGTGCAGCTTGACCTTATGACATCACTAGTCACAGAGCCATGAGTAATGTCAACAGTCAAAGTGCATGTAGGGGAGTATCGGGCCCCCATCAACTCTGCTACCTCACTCGATTCTGTGCTTGATTATTTTAAAATAGTCTTCCTCCGAATTTGAGGTCTATTTGCCCCACTCCAGTGCACATGGGTCCATGGCACCCACCTCCCCTGGATCACTTCTGACCTCCTGTATTGCTGAAGGACCCAGTACCTAGCATGGAAAGACCACAATTGCTCACCCTCCACCACACTCTACCAAAAACATTGTCACCTCCGCAACATCTGCACAAGGCTGGTTAGGTATGCCAAATCTTAGTACTTTTCTAACACATTCCATGCTAACATTATTCCCCCCCAAGTTCTAAAAGGTTGTCAACACATTATTCTCCCCCTAAACAGCCCCCCGACCCTTATCCTCAGGGTAGTCGGCACCCCCCTTTCTAACCCCTCCTCTGTAGCTACAGAGTTTAATACCTTCTTTACTTCTTGCATCTCCTCCCTCCTCTCTTCCTTCCCTTCCTACCCCCTCCCTACCCATCTCCAGTGCCCCTTTGACATGCCCTTCTGTTTCTCCCCTATCTCCCCCTGTACAGCTCTCAAGACACTACTTGCCCTTAATCCATGTAAAGGCAAGAGCCCCAATGGCCTTGATGCAAAATTGCTCTATTTGTCTGCCCCTGCCATAACTCACCCTTTTGCAGACTTGTAAAACCTCTCATTCAAGCTAGCTACTGTCCCAGATACTGGAAGCATGCCACTGTAATCCCCCTACATAAAGGTGGTGATCCCACCTCTCCAGGCAACTATTGTCCCATCTCCCTCCTTTCTATCCTCACCAAATTATAAGAACATTTGGTTCTACACCAACTCACCTCTCATCTTGGCTCCTCCTCCTCCTTCTTCATCCCTTTCCAGTCTGGGTTCCAAAAAAAAAAAACACTCCATCTCCATCTCTCTGCTCTGTCTCACTGACACCATCCTAAATGGCATGGACCAGGGGTTGATCACATTTGGTATCTTTGTCAAGCTAGCCAAAGCATTCAACACTGTCTCCTACAAACTTCTTCTGGATAAACTCTCAGCCACTGGGATGTCCACTTCTGCCACTAGCTGGTTTAAATCCTACCTAATGGGCAGAACGCAATCAGTCAGAATTGGGGATTCTATTTCCCCATCCCTCCCCATCTACACCGGAGTCCCATATGGTTCTGTCCTTGGCCTGATTCTCTTCTCCATTTTTAATGATCTTCCTTCAGTCTGTACATCTGCATTCACTCACATGTATGTGAATCACACCATCCTGAATGTCTCTAGTCCTTCCTCTTCCTTGGTGGAGTCTATCTTGCAGTAGGAGTTCAATAATGTCCAGCAGTGGTTATGATCCAACCAACTATTCCTAAATGCCAAGAAGACTGTCTCCATGACCTTTGGCCCCAGGCAGAGGCTCTCTAGGCTCCCATCCACCCCCTCCTTCCACACCTTAGATGGGTCCATGTTGGAAGACACTACCTCCTTTAGGTACCTTGGGGTCTGGCTTGACAGACAGCTGGACTTCTCTGTCCACATAGATGGTATTCACAAGAAATTGCTTCTCACCAGAATTGTGAAAGCATCCCCTTGCCAGTCTATAGAGAAATTCTACTGAAAATGATTCTTCCAACTTTTGATTATGGCAATGCAGTCTACTGTGCTGCCCCTTAAAAGACCCCGTCCATACTGAACACTCTTTTCCACTATTTCTGTTGCTTTGCCCTAAACTGCCCACACCACACTCAATACTGATCCTTATCTCAAGCTCTTGCTCTCCCCTCCCTCACTACCAGTGTTTGCTGCACTGTACCAACTTCACCTGAGAGTACTGGTTCAAAGGGCTACCCCCTTACCTCTTGTCACTCCTCTCCTCCCTCCCCTCCCCATCCTCCTGCTCCCTCAGAAGTAGTGATGCCTGCACTCTCGTCATTCCCTGCAGGTCCACTTCAGCTGGTCAGGCTTCCTTCTCCTACAGTTTTCCCAAATTATGGAATTCACTACCTACTAATATTCATAACACTCCCTCATCCTTTTCCTTCTTCTCACTCATGTGTTCTCTCAGCCTTCCTTTATTCAACTTCCCAAACCCCGTTCTCCTAGCTGCCCCGGTGGTCCAACTACTACTCCACATCCAGTGTGTTACTAGGGTGTATAGTTCTGTTAAGCATTTATGTCCTTCCTACTTTCTGGAACAAGATCCAATCCACGTTAAAGCTACAGATTCTAATCCCTTTAGATGCCTTCAAAAGGCTCATTTACAGAATAAATCCTGAATCCTGTCAGTGCAACTAATCCCCCTCACCAGCCATTGTATTTATCTCTCTCTCTCTCCCTTTCTTTTCTCCCCTTCTTGTCTCTCAGCCCTCTGGCCCTTGGGAACAGCACTTATTCTCTAATACATGTTCCCTGCCTTACCACCTCTGTTTCCCTTCCCTTTCCTAGTTACCCACAGGCTCCTTCTCCAACTGTCTCAGCACTACCTCCTTGGGAATTACTTATTCAGAACCTAACCTGTGTTATTAAATGTCCCAAGCTTACTGCTCCCTTATCTGGTTGATGTATTACAGTTTCTATTATTTGATGTATTGTTCTATTGTATCCAAATTATCTGCTTAATCTGTACATGAGTTTAATATTAGTGTTTTGCTGTATAAGGAACCTCCTTTCAAATGAGCTTTGCTCAATGGATTATATCCCTTCACAATAAACTGAACTGAACTTATCCTTGTACAACAATGTGCTGAGATTTTATAATCGTATGTTCTTTTTAATTATTGTATAACTGCTTCATTTCCTCGGTGTATTCTCCTCTCTATCCAATGTCAGTGTAAACAATTCTATCAATGTTTTGTAGTTATTGCCTTGCAACCTATTTTATTGTCTGCACAGCACTTTACATTCTGTAACTCCCGTGTTGCTGCATTTGATCCTCTGTACCCTAGCCCCTAGGACACATCTGAAAATGAGTAATTTTTGCTCTGTGAGCCATCCAGGTGAAACTTTTAAATAAATGAATCACTGGCAGTCCCAATAAGAGCCATGGGATATCCCATTTATCAAGGACATTGTTATTTGAGAGTCATTTCCTTTTTAGGTTTTTAATTGCTTTATTTTAAAGTCTTCCTTAGATGGTTGAGTGCTCTGAAACACTGAAACCAAGAGGTAGTTTTGTTTTTGTGAATGACACTGTGCATCAGCAGCATATCACTGCCTCCAGGGAGTAAGTGGCTGAGGATGCGACTGTGGGAGACTGTGGAGTCTTTTAGGGATTCAACCTGGTGACAGTGGCTTAAAGCTGACCGGAAAGTGTAGCCAGCTGCGAGAGCCTGCAGCTGGTGAAGAATGAGAATGATGGTTGGGGACTGGAGTCTCTGAACACAAGCTTAGGTAAGAGAGGCCATGTATATGTGAATGTCAGATAAGGAGTAAAAGAAGCGAGTTACAAAAATACCTGCACATAAAAAATATCACTCTTTTTTGAGTAGAAAAGTGACATGGCAACAACTGCACAGAAGTGAAACTGTTAGGTGGAGTCAGTGTGCAGGTGAATATTTGGGAGTGAAACTGATTGTACTGTCAATGGGTTTGAAAGTGAAAGTTGTTTATGTGAAAGGCATTGACTGGAGTTGCCAGTTCATGTTGCCAGTTCTAGCCAGTCATAAACTGTGGTGTGGATAAATTTGACTATGGGGACCTAGAGTGAGGATAAACATGTTATTCTCACTCTAGGTCTGAGCACCCTGTAAGTATTGAAAATATTTAATCAAATGTATCCTTACAAGCATTGACTATATCTATATTACATAGAAACATAGAAATTGCTAGCAAATAAGGACTGCTAGGCCCATCTAGTCTGTCCATAGGCCCTGTACATGTATGCATCTACTTACCCTAAGTGGTCAATGGTTTTTCATCACTCCTTTCCCACCCAAGGTTCCCTTATGCTTGTTCCAGGCATGTTTAAACCCCTCCACTGTGCTTGCCCCTACAACCTCTTGTGGCAGACTATTTCAAGTGTTCTCCATCCTCTCTGTATAGAAAAACATCCTCATGTTACCTCTTAATCTACCCCCCTTCAATTTCATATCATGCCCCCTCATTCTGGAATCTTTTCTACATTGGAAAAGATCCACCACCTTCACCTTGTTTGTGCCCTTGAGGTACATAAAGGTTTCTATCATGTCACCCCCTTTTCTCCTCTCCTCCAGTCAGTACATATTGAGGTCTCTTAGTCTCTCCTGATATGTTTTGTGGTGCAAACCATGCACCACCTTTGTCGCCCTTCTCTGGACAGCCTCCACCTTGTTTACAGTGGTGTACCCACGATGAAACCCACTTTTAAAACACTCTGCAGTATGCTGCAGCAGACCCTGAATAAGGCAATGCAATTTCAATGGCAATTAGTCCCCTTTGTCATGCAGGAAACTGTGGCATTCACTTCATCCTGGCAGTGTCACATTTTCCTGAATGACAAAAGGGACTAATTGCCATTAAGATTACATTGCTTTATTCAGTAGGTCTGCTGCAGCGTTCTGCAGAGTGCTGTAAAATGCAGCAGAATTGCGTTTCATCCTTAGGGATGCCACTGTATGTGCTTATGCATGTGTGGTCTACAGGACTGCTTGCAGTTCTCCAGGTGAGACCTTACCAGTGTTTTATACAATGGCATCACCACCTTCCACCTCCTACTAGTAATACCTCTGCCTAAGCACCCCAGCATGCCACTGGCCCTCCCTGCAGCCTTTACACACTACTTTGACACATTTAGGTCATCAGATATGATAACCCCTAGTTCCTTTTCCTCTTTGGTGACAGTCAGCATCTCCCCTCCATTTTGTAGATCTTCCCAGTGTTCCCCCTACCCAGGTGCATTATCTTGCACTTTTTTGCATTGAACCTCAGTTGCAACTCCTCTGACCATCTTTCAAGCTTCTCCAGGTTCCTCTTCATTTTCTGCATGCCTTCTGGAGTATCCATCCTGTTGCAGATCTTGGTGTCATCTGCAAATAGGAAGACCTTTCCTTCCAGCCTCCCTGCAATGTCACTAATGAAGATATTGAACAGAACTGGTCCCAGTACTGATCCTTGTGGCACTCCGCTGGTCACCCCTCTCTCCCTGGATTGGATCCCATTTACCACCACCCTCTGTTTCTGTCCATCAGCCAGTTTCCAACCCAATGTATCACCTTATGCCCCATGCCTAGACTACTCTTCTTGTTAACCAGCCTTTTGTGTGCAAAGGTATCGAAGGCTTTGCTGCAATCTAGGTAGATATTGTCTACAGCCCCTCCCTGATTCACATCCCTGGTCACCCAATCAAAACAATCTATCAGATTCATTTGACACAACCTTCTTGATATGAATCCATGTTGCCTCAGATCCTGGGCACCAATGGATTCCAGGTGTGCCACTATCCTTTCTTTCAGCAGTGTCACCACGATCTTCCCCATCACTGAGCTCAGGCTGACTGGCCTGTAGTTCCCTGCTTCCACTCTACTGCCACTTTTTTGCAGTTGGACTGCATGTGCCCTCCTCCAGTCTTTTGGAACCATGTCTGTGTTGAGTGACTCTGTGAAGAGGGTGGCCAGAGACACTGCTAGTTTCCTCCACAGCTCCCTTAATATCCTTGGGTGTATGTCACCTGGACCCATGGTTTTATCCACCTTCAGCTTTGTGAGTTTCTCCAGAACTCTCTGCACTATGAATGGACTGGTGTCCATAAAGGGGGATAAGGGTGGGGCAAGAGCACATGAGCATGAATACGGGGCAGGGGTAAGATGCAAAGTAGAGAAACAGGAACAGAGGTGGGACAGGGTGTAAAACATTGAAGGTCATGTTCATAAATGCCCACAGTCTGGGAAATAAGGTTCCAGACCTGGAAGCCTTGATAACGGGATGCAGACCTTGACATAGCAGCAATAACAGAGACATGGTATTCTGCTAATCACAGCTGGGACATCAATGTACCAGGCTACACACTGTTGAGAAAGGAAAGGGAAGGCAAAAAGGGAGTAGGGTGGCCATGTGTGTCAGAGAAGGCATAAAGGCTACAGAAGGGAAGCCAAGGCAATGTGGGTCACCCTTGAACCAGGAAATAGCACAGCAATTCATACAGGGGTGATCTACAGACCTTCACACAGAGGGAAGACGTGGATAGGGTCCTAGTGGAGGAAATTCATGATATGGTAGCTAAAGGTGAAATCCTGTTGACGGGAGATTTCAATATGCTGGACATGGACTGGACCATCCAGGCAGCTGCTTCAGCCAGAAGCACGGCCATCCCGAAATCCCTGCAGAGGGCTGGTCTCAGTCATCTGGTATATGAGCCAGCCATAACAAATTGATTCTAGACCCGGTATGGACCAATGGGAATAGAGTCAAAGGAATCCAGGTGGAAGGGCAGCCGAGATCCAGTGACCTCCACATGGTATGGTTTGGCATGGAGACTGGGACTCAATTAAGCCACACAAGGGTAAAAGTATTAGATTTCAAGAGGGTGGATTATAATGAAATGGGCAGATGTTTAAGAGCAGCCCTGGAGAAAATAGAGGTAATGGGGGATGGAGGAACAGTAGCCAAGACTAAAAGGACAATCCAACCCTCTACATACAGCTGCTCCACAACAGGGTGTGCTCCCAAAGTTAACAACTCAGAATCAAGCACTACCCACCACCACACAAGGCCAAGACACAAAATAAATGCCCACCGAAATGCAGTTTAATAATACAGCAGTAAACAAATTGTGCAAACCTCATAAATGCTGATAGCAAAGGCTGGAAAGCAAGGCAAAGCCCCACTGACTTCTACTAGTTTCACAGAAGCCTCTTCAGGAAGTCATTTGTTTACTGCTGTATTATTAAGCTGCATTTTGTTGTACATTTATTTTGTTTCTTGGCCTTGTGTGGTAGTGCTTGATTCTTAGTTGGTAAATTGGAGACTGAAATGGACCCTTGTGGAGGTAACTAACTAATGCATTAGGATAGTGGTCAAAGAGTAAAGAAGGAAAAAAACACTATGGTTCTTTAGAGAGGTGGGAGACAAAGTAAGGGCTAAAAGAGCAAGTTTCAGGAAGTACTGTATAAGGGGACCCAAAGGGAGGAGGACAAGGAGTTGTACCTTGAATGTGTCAGAGAAGCAGGGAAGGCTGTTAGGAAAAGCAAGGCACAGACAGAGGAGGGTTTAGCATGGACTTGGAAAAAAGGGGACAAGACATTCTATAGGCACATCAATGATAGAAGAAAAAAGGGGGGATTATGAGGCTCAAAGAGGAGGAGGGTGAGTGTAAGAAGGGGAATCTAGAAAAGGCAGAAATATTGAACAAATACTTCTGCTCAGTACTGACTGATGAGGGAGAGGGTCACTACAAAAATACTCTTTTATCTGTAATTTGAATTAACCGGAAGTTATGGGAACCTGCAGCACTCAAACCCCTGCTGATCCAGAATTCTTTCAGTAAATCCAGATACAGTACATACTAATGTGCAAACTGTGGCTACCAGCTCCTCAGATCATTCACAAGAATGCAGGCCCCCTCTGTTGCAATCAAGTGCATAACCAGGAGAGAGAGAGTGTAGTGCAATTCTGTGCCACTCTGATGCACAATGCATTTTGGAAAAAACAGTGAAGAATTAGCTATTCCTAACTAATAACTGCACATTATACACGTGGGATAGATGTACTTATCAACTATTGCTAACAAGTTGACTGTTGATTGAAAATAACAGATCCATTACATAATCTCAAATAATAATAAATGAATAACAAACTAATGCTCAATTAATAGGTGCCCCAAGGCTCCATTCGTGGATCTCTGTTATTCTTATTTATTTATTTAGTTATGTATGTATTTATTTATTAATTTAAGTCTCGGATTACATACATCTTTGAATTAAGAGCTCTTTTGCAAAGGTTCCACGTCAATAGAAAGGACAACAGATTAAACAGGACAGTAAAGTACGGTACAATAAAGTGTAAATAGGAGGTACAAAACTCATAATGGGCACAACATCATAATGGGCAATCAATGTAAAACAACACAGACACATTATGGTACTCAGTTTCAGGCACAGGAAAATGCATACAATACATTGATATCGGCCAGCAGGCTTTGTCAAGACAAACAGGGCTGGGGTGTAGGAAGGGATATGGGAGGTGGGCTGGGAAGAGTAAGAGGAGGGAGTGGAGGATGTGAGGAGAGGTGGGCAAGGGAGGGGTGGAAGGGTGGAGAGGGGTAGGGGATGCAGGAGGAGGGGTAGGAGGCAAAAGTGCTAAGTTACTATGAAAGAGGTTGAGTGCTAAGGTCGAGGTTTGGGAAAACATGGTTAAGGGAGACAGTCACAGGTGCTAGCTGTAGAGAATAGTGACTGAAACTTGACTTTGAAGAGGCCCAGCTTAGTTTCAGAGGTGATGTCACTGTTGAAAGCATTCATCCAGAGGGGGGCCCTGTAGGCGAATGATCATTGCCCCTGGGTGGTTCAGCGATGAGGAACCTGTAAGAGCCGAGATTCAGAACCTCAGGTGCAGGGTGGATTACGAGGGGGGCTTAGAAGATCTTGTACTCCAACTGGCAAGAGGCCTAAGGTTATTTTCTTGGCCATCAGGCAAGTTTGGCATTTGATGCAATTTTTAAGCTGTAGCCAGCCGGTTAGGACATAGAGGTCACACTTGTGGGTGAGATGGTGGGCTCCTGAGATGAGACGACATGCCTTGTTAAGAGCAGTGGAGATACTCTGGAGGGCAGTATCAGTCGCAGAGCAATAGATGATCAGTCCGTAGTCAATTATAGAAATAATAGAGCTCTACACAGCTATCCTTAAGGTTTCAGGGGTCAGAGATCACCTGTGTCTGTAGATTAGATCAATATGAATATTTACAGCTTTAGCAATGCAATTTATATTTATCCCATATGATAGGTTGCTATCTATGGTGACTCCAAGATACTTAAAGAATTGTACCTGTTCGAGGGCAGTACCAAGGCAGTTAGTGATAGTCAGAGGATGTTTCCTGTACTTGTTATGGGAGCTGCTGAACAGCATAAGTTTTTTTTTTTTATAGTTTAGTACTAACTTGTGATGACTAAACCATTTCTCTACTGAGGCAAATCTGAGTTGTCGCTGGTTCTCAAGGGGTATAGGCTCTGGGTGAGTTGCGTAAATTACGGCATCATCTGCGTAGAGTAGGATTTGTTCAGGGCAGAAGCTTGAGAGACTGTTTAGAAAGAGACTAAATAGGAGTAGGCCCAGGATGGACCCTTGAGGAATCCCAGAGAAAACAGGTCTTGAGTCAGAGAGGACGTCAACAAATTTGACTTGTTGGGTGCGGTTGTCCAGATAACTTTTTATTCCAGGCAGTGGAGTCAGAGGAGAGCCCTGCATTAAGAAGTTGTTCCAGTAGTAGAGGGTGATGGACTATGTTGAATGCTTTTGTCAAGTTGATGAAGGCAGCACAAACTAATTGACCATGGTCCAGGGAGCTGTGTATAGACCTGGTGAATTCCATAAGGGCCGAAGTGGTGCTATACCCTTTCCTGAGTACATGTGGTTGGGCGCATTGGATCTTATGTTTTTCAAGATAATCAGTAAGCTGGTCAGCTACAATGCATTCAAGAGCCTAAGAGAGAGGTGGTGATAAGGAGATAGGCCGGTAATTCATGTGAAGAGTCCTGTCTCCACTTTTGTAAACCAGGGTAACCGTGGCTGATTTCAATTTATTGGGGAACTGTGCGAGTCTAAGTGAGAGGTTAAAGATCCTGGTTAGAGGCACTAACACTTCCTCAAGGATGAGGGACAGCAGTTTGAGGTCAAGGGAGTCCCCACTGTGTCTAGATTTACCAATTGCTTTACAGATGTATTTTCAGGCTTCATGCAATGAGACTTGATTGAAGTAGAATGGTGGGTGACTGGTCATTAGGGGAGAGCTTACAGGACTAGCCCAGGTGATATCTGCATCAAAAAAGTCTGGTGGAAGAACACTGCTAAGGTCCATGAATGTGTTATTAAATGTATTGACAATAATTAGGGGGTACAGAGTTGTAGTCCCATCAACATCACATCAAGTAAAGTGGGTGACGTTTTGGTTTTTTTCCCTGTAACATCCTTGATACTATTCCAGAAAGCTTTACCATTGCCCCATGTGTAAGTAAGCACTCCCTTGTAGTATTTATTTTTTTCTAGGCGGATGGACCTTGTGCAATCATTCCATGCTCTTTTGTATTTTTGAATGTCTGATTGCATGCTGGTAGCTCGAGACTGATGTCAGAGGTGGTTCCTAGATTTCATATGAGCTAATAAGTCTGCATAAAGCCAGGAGTTGCAAGGGCCTTTGATTTTCCACTTTTTTAGGGGTGCATGGGTATCACAGGCAGCATTAAAGGTGTTGATGAAATAATCAAGTGCCGTGTTGATATCCTTTGCACTGTCGATGGGAGTCGTCTTGCACTCTAAGCAGGAATTTAAGGGGTTCAAGATGACCCTGTGCTAGAACCCTGCTGGTGATTGTCTTTGGTGGAGGTTTGCAGAATTTGTTTGTCCATGTGCAGATGACAGGGAAATGGTCACTGAGTGTGTCCAGAAGGACTGTAGTGTTAGTAATGCGATCAGGATGACTGGTTAAGATCCAGTCCAGTAGGCTGCTTGATCTAGTTGGGGAGTTAACCAGCTGAGAAAAGTCTGTGTCAGAGATGGTGTCCCTAAAGCTCCCATTCTCAGGTGCAAGCCAATTAATATTAAAATCTCCCATCAGAATTAACTTTGAGCTAGGGGGGTTGGTTTCTCATAATGTCCATGGCAGAATTGAGACCCCTCCTCTGTTCTTTAGGGGGAATGTACACTGATGCTACAGTAAGTGCCTTATTATGGGCACCTAGCAGAATTTTGATGGCTAGTATTTGTGTGGTTGAACCAGCAGTAGGTACCGGCAGGAGGTGTCCAATGAGTGACTCTTTGAAATAGATTGCTCATCCTCCTCCTCTCTTGGTAGTCCTGTCCAGTCTGAAGATGGTGTAACCTGGCAGGACAATAGGCATGTCAGGGATTTTTGGTGTTAGCCATGTTTTAGCAATTGTCAGGACATCTGGATTGTGCTGGTTAACAAAGACTTGTAGAGCATCCAGTTTAGGGAGGAGACTGCAGACCTTCACAGCTGCAAAAGTAAGTAACCCCAGTTGCATTAAAGAGGTTGCCTTATGTGGTGGACTGGAGCCAGGGTTTGGGTGAATATTTCCAGACAGCAGTAACAACATACTAATAAGTTTGAGCAGGCATACTCTTACCCGCATGTAGGTAAGTCTTGCCATCTGCCTATGTCTGGTGTCCCAGCTTAGTTGTTGTCGGCATCCCCAGAGGGTGGGCATGAGGGATAGAGGGGAGAGTGATAAAGTATGGGTGGATGTTACCCATCCCTGATGGTAAGTGTCAAACCAGTCATATGGCATAGAGCTACTATGTGCTGAGACAGGATCGGAGGTGAGAGTACCAGGAGTAAAGTAGATTTTATTGAGCATGTAGCAGGGAGGTTGGGAGGGGTAGCAGGCTCCTGGTAAGCTAGTGTGCGAAATGAGCAATGTGACCACAACTAAGCGAGGGAGCAGATGAGTCAGCATCATTGTATTTAGGTAGGTACTTGATGTGCCAGATAGGATAGGAGCCCCTAGTGGCAGCTATGTTGAACCTGCTAATGGGGGAATGGACACAGTAAATTTCACTCCTACCAGAGGTCTAGCACTCTAGTGGCGAGAATATATAATCCACTAATGGAAAAGTCAGCAAAAAACCAAAAAAAGATACTAAAATAAATTTAGGCAGCAGAGAGATGAACTCCAGGGTAAGGTGCTAGGCAGTTCAAATCCCCAGGAGCTGAAGCCAGTCAGGGAGAGACGGAGTGCTGAATCAGCCTATAGTAGACCCAAATTCAGGCACCATCCACCAACTGAGTTCACGGCTAGCAAACTGGGTTGGAGCTGCTTTCCCGAAGCATATCTGGATCCTTGATCTAGTTAACTATCCTTGACCTGGATTCTATTTATTTATTAATGATATGCACAAAAATTGTATGTGTGTATGTGGGGGGGAAGGGATGAGGGGCAGGATGCAACTATATGCCGATGATGCTGTTTTGTATAAAAGCTCAAATGATGCTGACCAGATAAATATGAACCTCAGCGCTGATATCGGGATATCAGAGCAATGGCTAACAGATAACAAACTTGTCCTAAGTCTCAGGAAAACAAAGGCTATGCTCTTCAGTGCTAGGCACCTGGATAATGAGGAAAATAATCTTCTCCAGTTATCTTCATTAGATGGCACTCGGCTGGAAGGGTCAGATGCCATTAAGTACCTTGGGATGCATCTTGACCAGGAGCTTACATTGATATCCCGGTTTGACTCAGTAACAAAGTCTCTGCACCAGAAAATCAGGCTCCTATATAGACTTGGAAGGCACTTTAGTAACAAAGCTCAGTTGGCCATTGCCACTGGCCCACTACTACACTTGCTGCTTTATGGTGCTACTCTTCTGCAAATTGTAAACTGAAGGTGCTGTATCACAAGATAGAACACTTTGTGGCAGTTGAACAGCCCCGAGACAACCACTGTCATGTGCTCTCCACGATAAATTGGCCCTCCCTGGAAGCGAGACTGACTTACCCGGTCCTCTGCCTAGCCTTTAAGTTAACCAAAATTGCTGCCCCTCCTAGTGTCAGTGGTATATTCCAGACCAAAACTCAGAAGATGGTGCTTAGGTCTTCAAAATGTTCATTTCCAGAGGTTCCAAGATCCAGAACCCGCACTGGTGACATGTCCTTTGGCATTTTTGCCCCTAGCCTCTGCAACAAACAACTGCTAGAGGTATTAAGCTGTCTTTCTTCAGTTCCTCTTAAAAATACCCTGAAATCTCATCTGCTAGTACTGGAACTGCAGTTGCAACCGATGAGTCTGGTGATCCTCATTTCCCCTGGTAGGTGGATGCCAGGGGATTCATCCATGTTGGTACGTATTACTCTCTTTCCTCTAGAGTTTCTTGCTGATTTTGATCCTAATGAACTTTTTTTTAAACTCAATTTTTATTGCAATATGTATATACATCATTACAACAGTTAAGTTCACCACAGAATTGCTACTTGTCATAGTATACCAGCTAAGTAATCCTGCTTCTTGAAGCTAAAAATCCAGTTAGATTTCCTGTTTAAATAAAAGCTGTCCCTCTGTACACTCCCTGAGAAGGAACTGTTCTGGTTCAGTGGCATATAAACAAGTAATCCAACAATAACTGTCGATATACATAATTTTTAAACATAAAAAATTAAAACACATGGAACAGGTAACCCAGTAGGGGTGGTGTGACTAAGTGCAGAGTTGCTAGGGGAGTCGGGGAAGGGGGAAGAAAGAGGTGGCAGCCCTCCCCCCATAGATCTGGATAATTGAGAAAGAACTTGGTGTAAGT
This sequence comes from Neoceratodus forsteri, assembly GCA_016271365.2. Taxonomy (NCBI): domain Eukaryota; kingdom Metazoa; phylum Chordata; order Ceratodontiformes; family Ceratodontidae; genus Neoceratodus; species Neoceratodus forsteri. The sequence goes on from CM028131.1 coordinate 165,543,412, forward strand.
TAAAGTAAGCTGTGGTGAAATACATCTCCCACCAATCCTGTGTAGGGGTGTGTGATCAATACCACACCATGGGGCTCAATCAATCCCATGGTTACATTGTTTCTGGCTCACCACCTGCGGACTCCAGAAGATGCCACCGGTGCCAGACCTCCAAAACTTTCTCCTTTTCCAACCAAAGAGTGGTTGTGATTCGCTCCATGAATCCCAATTCTGAGACCTTCTTCTTCCACTGAAAAAAGGTGGGGGCCTGTGGGGAGAGCGAGTTCAATGCAATACACTTCAGAGCATCTATTCGTAGGATATGGTAAAGTTTTGCCCTAGGGTTGCTCCCCACCACCATTTCCACCAAGCCCAATACAAGGCTTGGAAAAGTGAAAGGGAATGGGATACCAAAGACAGTTTATATATGAGAGTGCATCTGCTGCCAATATGGTATCAGATGGGGGAAGCCCCCAAAAATGTGCCAGTGGGAGCCAACCAACCCACATGTCCTCCTGCACAGGTCAGAGTGCGTAGTATGAAAATGTTTTGTTATTGCTGGTGTTCGAAAGTATCTCATTAGTGTCTTCCAATGAAATTCTCACCAAGTAGGTGATGCCATCACTACCCATCCCTGCCTGAGTCTCTAAGCCCATTGGGTCTCTAAAATTGTGAGGTTGGACTCTTGTTCCCATTCGAGACAGATAGATTCTGATAATAAGGGAACTTGGTGCATTAATAATTTCTACAACTGGGAGAGTGGCTGAACCTTCACCCTAAGAATAACCCACCAATAAAAAATCTCTTCCAGGCCTGTTTAAGGTCTTCGTAGTTGGTGGAGGTGTGATTGTTGCAATATAAAGTTTCTGACTTGCAAAAAATGAAAATGGTCTTCCCTCTGCAGTTTATATTTTTGTTGTAGCTGCTGGAAAGATAAACAGATACCACCTTGAAGAAAATGGGTAAAACGAGTAAGGCTTTGATCTTCCCAGTACTGGTATCACCATATATAGTTTGGGGGGGAGTAAAGTCATCTTGATATCAAATTAGGGCAAGGGGTCCAAGATAATTAGGTGTGCCCGTTAACTTCCTCAATTTAAGTAATGTGGGAATTGTGTGTCTTGTCCAGGGACTTTTGACCCTACGTAACATCTGGGGAGTGGGCAAGGTCCACTGTGGGTAAGAGGTCAACTGCTGGAGTTCCATATCATGCCACTCTGCTGTTCTTCTTTGCCTTAACCATGTGTATATCCAGGGTCCCTGAGCAGCCAGGTAATACTTCTGGAAATCTGGGACACCTAAATCTCCCCTCTCCCTATGAAGAGAGAGCATAGAGTGAGAAATTCTGGGCCTTTTTCCTTGCTAAATGAATTTAAATAAAGTGGTATATAGCTCTGCCAGTAGATCCCAGGGATTGATATGGGAAGGGTTTGAAATAGAAATAAGAAATGGAGTACGTTCATCTTTATTGAATGGACTCTGCCATATAGAGTTAAAGGTAAAACATTCCAGCGAACCACATCTTGTTTAATGGTCTGCAATAGTGTTTGGTAGTTGTCTGGGAATAATCTCGTAATGTCGACTGAGATCTGAATGCCCAGGTACTAGAATACATTTTTGGAAACCCAAGTGAAAGGAAACTGATCCCTAAAGCCAGATGGAGGGGAGCCACTTAAGATCATGGCCTCTGACTTAAAGAAGTTAATTTTGTGGCTGTTCAGGGCTCCAAATTGCTGCAGTATTGTTAGAAAATGGGTAAGTGAGTGGACTGGATTCCCCAGGAAGAAGAGGGTGTCATCTGCGTATAGTGTAATGTTTTGCTTCTGGGAGCCAACCGTAACTCCCCTGATATGTGGGTGTTGTCTAATCTGGACCGCAAGGGAATTGAGGCTAGGGGCAAACAACAGGGGAGAAAGAGGGCATCCCTTGCACATTCCACTCCTCAGAGCAAACCATTTCGAAAGACAACCGTTAACTCACACTGCTGCCTCTGGCATGGTGTATAGGGCATCAATTAACATACTAACATACTAAAATGCCAGCAGAGGAGGCCTAATGGTCTTTCGTGTCTGCTCGATAGTCAGCACTCATACTGGGAGCCAATCTTGCTGTCCCCCTCCCCCTTGAGTTTCACTGTCCCCAGTCCAAGATGTTCCCCTTGTATTGAACTTCATCAGCTTCACCCTTCCCCTATACCTGTTCCATCCCATCTTAAACCCCTTCACAGTCTTTCCCTCCACCAGTCCCCTGGGCAGCACATTCTACAGTTTCACAACCCTCTCACTGAAGTAACACCTCCTTCTCTCACCACTAAGTTCCCCCAGCTTCCACCCGTGTCCTCTAGTTGCCCCCCCCTTTTCTTTGGAGCACCCTGACTGGGCCCCCCTTATTAATCCCCTTTATGTACACAGGAGCCTCTATCATGTCCCTCTGTCCCCCCTCTCCTCCAGGGTGTACATGTTGAGCTTCTCGAGCCTCTCCACATAGATCCTTTCCCCCAGGCCTCAGATCATTCTGGTTGCACTCCTTTGGATCTTCTCCAGGAGTAGAATGTCTCTATTTAAGTGTGGTCTCCAAAACTGCACACAATACTCGAGGTGTGGCCTAACCAAGCAGTTATACAGAGGAAGGATCACTTCCGCCCTTCTGGAGGTAATCCCCCTGGTGATGCATCCCAGCATCCTATTTGCGTTGGACGCTGCCCTCCTACAGGTCTCTGAGTTGTTCATTCTGACATCTACCACCACCCCTAGGTCTCTCTCGCCCTTCGAAACTTGTAGTGTGTCTCCCCCCAGGGTATACTCTTGGCCTGGATTTCTGGCTACCAGGTGCAGAACCCTGCATTTCCCTGCATTGAACTTCAGTTTTCACTTTTCCGACCACCTTTCCAGAGCCTCCAGGTCCTCCTGCAGGGTAACTCTCCCCTCCTCCTCATCCACCACTGCACCCAGTTTTGAGTCATCTGCAATAGACTCATTTCACTCCTGATACCCTTCCTTATGTCTGAGACATAGGGGTTAAACAGGAGTGGCCCTAGTATCGACCCCTGGGGAACCCCACTAATGACTCCCCATGGAGATGAGACTAACCCCCAACCACCACCTTTTAAGTATGCTCCGAGAGCCAATTACCTATCCATTTGATCATCTGCATCCCCACCTCCATTTCCTCCAGCTTAGCCAGCAGGCCATTGTGGGGTACCGAATCAAATGCCTTGCTGAAGTCTAGAAAGAGGACGTCCACCAGGCTATCCTGGTCCAGGGCACTCTTCACCCAGTCATAGAAGTCCACAAGGTTTGTCTGACAAGAACTTCCCGGGACGAAGCCATGCTGTCTATCGTCCAGATACCCCATCTGCTCCAGAACCCCCCAGTCTTTCCTTGACAATACCCTCCATCACCTTGTCCACCACCAACATCAGGCTAATGGGCCTGTAGTTCCCCACCTCCTCTCTTGATCCCCCTTGTGGATAGGCATGATATGGGCCACCCTCCAGTCTTGGGATACCTACCCCGTCTTCAGAGAGATATTGAAAAGCTCTGCCAGGGGGCCGCCAGGACATTCTCTAGTTCCCTCAGCACTCTGGGATGTATTTCATCCAGCCCTGGTGATTTCTCCATCTGAAGGGACTGAGGGCTTCCCTCACTCTCTCCACTGGGATATCAACCTCCACATCCTCCCCCTTTGCTCCTTGTACTGCCAATCCACCACCTGACAGTTCTGGCCCTTTCCTCTCTGAAGACTTGTCAGGGCTCCTGATCTCTAAGGGTCCCACCCCTCCCTCCGGTTTGCCCCCTCTCCCCCCACAAGGCATAACCTCCCCATCCTCCCTGGTAAAAACTAAGGCAAAGTACTCATTTAGAACCTATGCCTGTTCCCTGCATCCTGTGCCCATCCCTCCCCTGTCCTTATCCTGCTGATCTGCCCCCTCACTTTCCTTTTTTCCCCAATGTACCCAAAGAACCCCTTACCCCCCCCCGATCTCCCTGGCCAAGGTCTGCTCCTTCCTCGCCTTACTCCCCCTAATCCCTTTTGTTCCTTGAGTGCTTGAAGCACCTTTAGGCTGCCTTCATATCCCTCACTGCCTCCTGAACTTCCCAGGTCCACCAACAGGGTTTTCTGGCCTTACCAAATTTGCACTTCTCTCTTGCACAGGACCTGGTAGCCTCCTGTGCTCCCCTCCTAATGATCTCCCGCCTACTGTCAGCATCCATGTCTGGCCTTATCCCGTCCAAATGACCCTTAAGGATCCTTCCCATCTCCCTGAAATCTGGACCCCTGAAGTCAGTTACCACCATCTTTGTGCAGCTTTCCTCCCCCCTCCCAAGGTCCAGGAAAAAACAGACTGTGGCATGATCACTCCCTGCCAATGGCTCCCTCACCTCCAGGCCCCTAATCTGATCACTGTCCACCAGGACTACGTCAGGTGTCCTCACCTCCCTAGTTGGCTCCCCCACCTGCTGGGTCAGAAATGCATGCTGGAAGACATCCAGCAACCTCTGCTCCTTGACCACTGGGGATGTCATAGTCCCCCAGTCTGTTACTGACATGTTTAGGTCCCCCATCACCACTACCCTTCCCTTCCCCAATCTACAGTGACCCACAACATTTGCCAGCATATTCTCTTCCAGAGCCTCCGCCAGCATGGGGAGTCTGTATACCACCCTGACTTTTACTCTCCCCCCTCCCCCGCATCTGCAGGGTGACCCAAATCATCTCCACATTCCCTTGCCTCCTCCATCCCTCCGATACCTATGCCATTTTTGACTAACAGTGCTACCTCCCCTTCCCTCCCACCTGTGTTTCTGAACACAGTGTAGCCTTCCAGGTTTAGGTCCCATTGGTGCCCTTGGGTGGCCCAGGTCTCAGTGACTGCTGCCACATCTACTGGCCCCTCAACTAGCATCACCTGGAGCTCAGGCATCTTATTTCCTAAGCTCCTGGCATTTATCAGGACCACCCTCCACCCCTTTCCCCTCCTCTCATTCCCCCCCCTTGTGCTCCTGTTCAGCCGCATGCCCCTCCTCCCCTGCACTGTACCTGTTGACCTTTTTCCATATCCCTCCAACCCCTTAGTGGAATGGAGACTGCATCCCTCTTATATCGTACCCCCTGGAAAAGCCCCTTCCTTGATCCTTCCCACCTTCACAAGTTTAAACCCCACCTTTCACCGATGAACCCAGCTAGTTTCAGCTTTAGGATTTCCCTTCCCTCCAACTTAAGGTGGAGCCTGTCCTTAGCATACAGCCCCTTATCCTCCCAAGTTGCTCCCCAGTCTCCCACAAGGCCATACCCCCTTGCCTCACACCACTCCCTGAGCCACTGATTTATCACCTTAATCTTCTGCTTGTTCTCCCCACTAGCCCTGGGCACTGGCAGGATTTCCAAGAAGGAGATCAAACATCTTATGGAATGGCATACCCTGGCCAGCTCTCGAAACCTTGCCTGTATCTCTAATTCACTATTCCCGTATATGTCATTTGTACCCAGGTGCACTCATATGTCCAGGGACCCCCCACATTCCTTTGCCAGTGAATGTACCTCATGCTTGGCCTTGTGCACCATCAAGCCAGGGTGGCATTCGGTTTATATAGAATGGGTTTTACCCTTCCCCTGCCCATCCCACTGGATACCTCTGCTCATGGAATCCCGTAAAAGTAGCACTCTAATCTCCCCCTTGCTTCCATGCTCACCCTGCAGGTTTCCCCTTCTTCCACGCCCATGTAATTGCCCTTACAAATTTATCCCCCAAATTAAATTTAACCAGAACCTGATGTAGAAAAGGCCAATCAATGCAATCAAGTACTTTCTCAGCATCAACACTAACAGATAACTGGAAATTATTTAGCAATTTCTGAGATGATATTATGTTGAGAAAGCAACGGATGTTATCTTGTAATAATCTGCCTTTGATAAATCCGGTCTGATTGTGATGAACAAGGGTTTGAACGATACTCTGGAGTCTATTGGCCAGGATACTGGTAAAGATTTTTTGGTCAGTGTTTAACAAAGAGATAGGGCAGAACAAATCACATTCAATATGGTCTTTCCCGGGCTTGAACAAAACTGTGATTTGGGCCTGGTCCCAAGATATACGTATGGCAGAGCCCGCTACTAAAATAGAATTGATAGATTTAAGCAGAAGGGGGTTAAGTTCTGACTGAAAAACTTTATAAAACTCAGTTGGATAACCATCTGGCATGGGGGATTTTGCATTTTTTAAGTGTTGGGATCTAACCTATGAGCTCTTGCATTGTAATAGGGGCACTAAGGGAGGCAACCTCTGAATCCTATAGAGAAGGAAGCTGAATTGACTCCAGGCAGTCCTGGACATCCTGTGAATGGGTGGGGCCTCTCTTCGAACTGTACAGAAGCCTATAAAATTCAGCAAAATGTTTGGATATCTCTTTAGGTGAAGTGACAAAGTTTGCTGTTACTCTATATCATAGTTTAAGGATTGCCCAACTAGCTGCTTTCTTATGAAGCTGGGCTGCTAACAACTTGCCTGCTGTGCAGCCCTGTTCATAAAATCTTTGGTTTGCATACCTTAGAGTCCCTTCCACCTTATATTCTAGTAGCTGGGAGAGAGCCTTCTTGGCCTTCTCCAACTGATTCTTGGTTTAATCATCCAGGGTGGCTTTGTTCTTGGTTTCTAGTTCTGTAATACATTTTTCTAAATTTAGCTGGTGATGAACCCTGTCCTTTTTAATCTTGGTGACATAGGGAAATAATCCATCCATGAAGGCAGGCTTTAAGCACATCCCAGTACATAGTAGGCAAGGTGTCTTCAGTTTCAGTTTCTTGATTATACTGGAAAGGCGTGTGAGCATAAATTGCCCATTTTCACAAGCATCCAGTATTGGACAAGCACAATAAGGGATAACATAGAAGGCAGTACAGTAAAAGAGTTACAATCAGGGAATACAGAGACAAGGTAGAGTATATTAGTCCAATGACAAGTAACTAAACAGTAGGAGAAAACATTTACAAGTGCATTGATACTACTGATATTCAACTAGACTACAGATAACTAGGCTAAACAAGAGACACACAACAATATAATATGAACATTAAAGAGCTTTGGTCGGAAAGTGTATGGCATTGTCAGACCAGGGGATCCAGCTGCCGTTATGTGAGGGCAGGATTCCATATCTGTGGAGGTGGTGGGCGGAGTGGAGGGAGGGCGTACCAGATTGGAGAGTTACGTGGAGAAACACCAGCAGATGGAGTCCATGGAAAGGTGAGACTTTAGGTTATGCTTAAAGGAGGCTGTGATGGATCTTTCAGTGACGGCAGGGAGAAGACTGTTGAACAGTTTGGCACCCTTGTAGAAGAGAGTGTTTTGGCCATGTGTGGTCCTGCAGAAAGGGATTGAGAAGGAGAGGGAGGAGGACATTCTGGTGGTTCAAGGATGGATGGACTCAGGGAAAAGGGAGATAATGCTGTCTGGGAGGAGGCGCAGAGAAAGTTTCTGAAAAATAGCAAACATTTTGCTGTCAAGTCTGTCATTGAGGGAGGTCCATTTGGAGATTCTTGCAGTGGTGTGTTAGTCTGAGGAGCCCAGTGACAAAATGCAATATGCTATGTTAGGTGGAATGGAGTTTTAGGAAGTTGTTTTGGGGGAGGGGTGGAAAGCAGACTAGGGCACCGTCATCAAGGAGCAGGATGAGGAAACTGGTGGTGAGCAGGGTCTTAGATTCATTGGTCAGGACTGGTCTCACTCTGTAAAGTAGCCCTAGCCATTGGTGGGTTTTCTGTATAAGCTGATTTATGTGTGAATTAAAATAGAGGTGGCTGTCAACAGTCAGGCCAAGGTATCTAAATTCGCTGACTCTTTCAATTGCGTTGCCCTCATTGTTGAGTAGTGTGACCTCAGTAGGAACTGGTTTCTGCTGGTTGGAGAACACCATGGATTTTGTTTTCTTAGCATTTAGCACTAGACCCTTAGACAGGAACCAAGAGTGAAGCCTTCTAAAGTCAGCCTGTAGCTTTTGAAGAAGTGCAGTAGGGTCTTTATCTTTGCAGAACAGGGTGTCGGCGACAGCATATAAGATGAGTTGGGTGTTCATGCAGCTATCAGGGAGAGTTTACTACCAGGGAGAAAAGGAGGGGACCAAGAATGGACCATTGGGGTACTCCAAATTTTATGTGGCAGGGGTTGGAAAGGATACCATTTATGACGATTCGGTGTAACCTGTGGCTTAGGAAGCTTCGGAACCATTTTGTGACATCTGATGAAAAGTGAAGGTCGGAAAGGGTGGATAGTAGGATGTCATGGTCCACCAGGTTGAAAGCATTTGTAAGGTCAACAAAAACTGATCCAGCAAGGAATCCTTCATTGATTGCTCTATTTATAAAGCTGGTGAATGTTATGAGGGCGATCTCAGTGTTGTGTCTGGACCTAAACCCGTGTTGTGTTTCGGTCTGTAAGTTATAAAGTTTTGAGATAATCAGTGGTTTACTTGTGAATGATTTTCTCCAGTATTTGGGAGAGGCGGGCCAGGAGGGAGATGGGTCTGAAGCTGGAGACGTCGTTTTTGGGGGAGGATTTGTGGAGTGGTCTGATTATGGTGCACTTCCATTTAATAGGATAAGACTCTGAGCAGAGTGAGTAATTAAGAATATTCGTGATTGAAGTGGCAACTTGTCTTCTTGGGGAATTAGTTGTTGAAAGTTAAGGGTTTCTTGTTTAATCAAAGTTTTAAGTTCATCTTGATTAAGGAGACTAGTATTTAATCGCCAAATGGAATTTTTGCAAGGGGTATCTAAAACCACGCTCAAAAAGACCTTGGCGTGGTCCGAGAAGGTTGTTGATCCTACTCTGGATACTTCTGCTATGTATCCATAGAAGCTAGCATCAGAAAGTAATCAATACATGAGTACTGAATGTACCTAGGTGAAAAATATGTATAATCTTGCATCGTGGGGTGGAGATGTCGCCAAATGTCTATTAGACCATATTCATGAAGAAGATATGTAAGTGTGGTAGTTGCCCTAGATTTCATCCCCATGTAAACCCCCGAATTATCCAAATGAGAAGAAAAAGCATAGTGTTAAAGTCCCCTCCTATTATCAGCAAACTTTGAATATCTATGGCAGCTTCTGCAAGCATCTTTGAAAGAAAAGGGATCCTAGATTATTCTCATTTGGAGCATACAGACTGAAGATAGTATAGGGTCATCCCCCCCACCCGTTCCCCTCCAATCTGCACAAAACGGCCTTCAGGATCAGTCTGGACTTTAGATACTAAGATACTATGAAGGGCAGGATTTTCCAGAACAAAATAGCAACCCTCACTTATGAGGTTGTAACTCATAATGTGAGGCATAAACCTCACCCACCCACGACCACATCAATTTGTTATGTTCCACCACATTTAGGTGAGTTTCTTGCAGCAGTACCACATCAGCCCATAGCCTTTGTAACTCTTGAAGAAGCCTAGAGCATTTGATTGGATTGTTAAGGCCTTTCACGTTGTAGGTAACTACTTTTAATTCTGTCATTATGGTACAATAAATGGAAAGAAGTCCAGACCAACCCTTTCAGCTCCCCGCCCATCCGCACACACCAACCTAGAAAGTAAATAAACTTTGAAACTGCACATGAACATTGAAATCCCATAAAACCTGGGATAACCAAGTTAAAGGAAAATGAGTTAATCAGAAATAGTATTTTACAACAATTATGCACTTCAAGCTATACGCGCCTAAGAGCAATCTCCAAAAAGGTTAAGTGTATTATAGGAGATTGCTAAATTTCATGCTAGGGGCAATGTATAGAAACATAGAAACATAGACTTTGATGGCAGATAAGGACCACTTTGCCCACCCAGTCTGTCCATTTCCCTACTTTTCAGATAAGCTGCAGATCCTAGTTAACCAACAGCCTACTTCCTCCTACCCCCCACTAGAATTGCCTTATGTCTGTCCAATGCATTCTTGAATTACCCCCACTGTTCTTGACCCCACTACCTCCTCTGGAAGGCTGTTTCATGCATCCTGCACCCTCTCTGTCAAGGAAAAATACTTCCTCACATTGCCCCTGAGCTGTCCCCCTCTATCTTCAAATTGTGCCCCCTTGTTCTTGCACATCTTTTTCTGAAAGATGCTACCCTCTTGGACTTTGTTGATTCCCATGAGGTACTTGAATGTTTCTATCATGTCCCCCCTCTCCCTCCTTTCCTCTAGGGTATACATATTAAGCTCCTTTAGTCTCTCTTCATATGGCTTCTGGTGGTTCTATAATGCTGTTGCAACAAGAAACACGTCGACCAGCATCACAGCACCAAGCTCCATGTTGACCACGATTTACAGTCGGCATGGAGCCACACACATCGGTGTGTGTTTTTTCTTTCCGGGGCTTTGCCCCCAAACCCCCCACATGGGAGGCTATGTCCCCTTCACCCACCATACTAATAGATACCAACTCCAAGTCAGAGTAGGTTTGGGGTGGGGGTGCAGGTTGGGGGAGAGTGTTGCCGGTTTCCAGGCAGGCTTCTACTGTGACATGGTGCCATTGTTGATATCGATGTATGTCGCAGTGGAGGTTTCACTGTTGGGGGGTATACCTCTTCAGGTACAGACCCTGCACCATTTTGGTTGCCCTCCTCTGTACTTCCTACATCCCATCTATGTCCTTGAGGAGATGGGGTCTCCAGAACTGCATGCAGTTCTCCAGATGGGATCTCACCAACTGTCTGTACAGATGAATAACAACTTCTTGTTTTCTACTGCTGATGCCTCTCTCTATGCATCCCAGTATCCCCACAGCCCTCCTTACTGCCTTCTCACATTGCTTGCCTACCTTAAGGTCATCTGATATGACTGCCCCAAGTCTCATTCCATTTTTGTTGTTGTTAGTACCTCCCCTCTCATTGTGTACTCCTTCTGGGTTTTTGTTTCCTGGGTGCATTACTTTGCACTTCTTTGGTTTGAATCTAAGCTGCCATACTTTTGACCATTCCTCCAACCTTGCCAAGTCCCTTCTCATCCTTTCCAGCCCCCCTTGTGTATCAACCCTGTTGCAGATCTTTGTGTCATCTGCAAAGAGGCAAACCTTTCCTTCTAACACCTCTGCAATGTCACCTATAAAGACATTAAAGATGACCATTCCTCAGAGTTGACTCCATTTACTATTACCCACTGTGTCCTGTTGTCCAGCCAATCTTTTACTCAGGCTACCACCCTGGGACCCACTCCCAGGCTGGCTGACTTGTTTATTAATCTTTTGTGTGGGACCGTGTCAAATGCCTTGCTAAAGTCTAGGTAGGCCACATCCACAGCCCCTCCCTGGTCTACTACTTTGGTCACCCAGTCAAAGACATCTATTAGACTTGTCTGACATGTCCTTCCCACTGAGAATCCATGCTACCTTGGGTCCTGTGCCCCGCAGACCTCTAGGTAATCAACAGTTCTTTCTTTCAGAAGTGATTCCATAATTTTCCCTACCACTGATGTCAGACTAACAGGTCTGTAGTTTCCTGCCTCTGCCTTGCTCCCACTATTGTGAAGGGGATTAACATCCACCTTCCTCCAGTCTTCAGGTACCACACCATCCTCCCATGATTTGTTAAAAAGGATAGTCAGTGGTGCCACTAGTTCTCACCTTAGTTCTTTTAGAATTCTGGGGTAGAAACATAGAAACATAGAAGTTGACGGTAGATAAGGACTGCAAGGCCTATCCAGTCTGCCCATTTCTTTTTCTACCTTATGAATGTGCCATCGGCCTTTGCTCTGTCAATGGCCTATCTATTCATACTCATCTGTATTGCTCCCTTATGCCTATCCCATGCCTGTTTGAAGCCCTGCACTGTATTCATATCCATCACTTCCTGAGGTAGGCAGTTCCATGCATACACCACCCTTCCTGTGAAAAAGAACTTCCTCACATTACCCCTTAATCAGCCTGCCTCTAATCGCATGCTGTGTCCTCTTGTCCTGCTATTTTTCTTATATTGAAACATGTTAGACTCTTTCACCTTGTTAATGCCCTTAAGGTGTTTGAATGTTTTGATCATATCACCTCCCTACCTCCTTTGCTCTTGGATATACATATTGAGTTCCGTTAATCTGTCCTCATATGTTTTCTGATGCAATCCCTGCACCATTTTGGTTGCCGTTCTCTGGACTGCCTCAATTTGGTTAATCTCCTTTTGAAGATGTGGCCTCCAGTACTGCATGCAGTACTCCAGATGGGGCCTAACCAGTGTCTTGTAAAGAGGGATTATTACCTCCCTCTTATGACTTGTGTTACCCTTACTAATACACCCCAACATCCCCCTAGCCTTACCTACTACTTTAGTGGTCTCCTTGGATGATTTCAGGTCATCTGTGATGATGATGCCCAAGTCTCTTTCTTCCCTTGTGACTGCCAGCAGCTCCCCTCCCAGCCTATAGGTGGCTTCAGGGTTTCTCTTCCCTATGTGCATGATCTTGCACTTCTTTGCATTAAATCCCAGTTGCCACTCTTCTGATCATTTTTCCAGTTTATCCAGATCTCTTCTCATTCTGTCCACTCCATCTGGATCATCTGCTCTGTTGCAGATCTTGGTGTCATCTGCATACAGACAAACCTTACCCTCCAGTCCATCTGCAATGGCACTGATGAAGATATTGAAGAGGACTGGCCCCAGGACTGATGCCCGAGGTTCCCCACTTGTGACTTGCATCTCTTCTGGCTGTATACCATTTATCACCACTCTCTGTTTTCTGCCCGTCAACCAGTTTGCCACCCAGTTGACCAACGTCTAACCCACCCCGGGCCTACCCAGCTTATTAATCAATCTTCTATGTGGAACAGTACCAAAACCTTTGCTGAAGTCAAGGTAGGTGATATCAACTACCCCCCCTTGGTCCACCACTCTGGTTACCCAGTCAGAGAAATCTATGAGATTAGTTTGACAGGACCTTCCTTTGGTAAACCCATGCTGTCTTGGATCCTGTGCTCCTATGGATGCCAGGTGTTGCACTATCCTTTCCTTAAGGAGTGCCTTCATAATCTTGCCCATTACTGAGGTAAGAGTGACTGGTCTGTAGTTCCCTGCCTCCTCCCTGCTACCACTCTTGTGGAGCGGGATCACATGAGCTCTTCTCCAGTCTTCTGGGACCTCTCCTGTGCTCAGAGACTCACTAAACAGTTCTGATAATGGCTCTGCTAGTTCCACCCTCAGCTCCTTTAGTAACCTGGGATGTATGACATCAGGTCTCATTGCCTTGTCCACCCTGAGCTTATTGAGCTCTTGTAGGACCCTTTTACTTGTAAAGGGACTAGTGCACACCTCCCTCCCCCCTGTGTCCATGGTGCTGAGCTGTAGGCCCTGCCCTACCTTTTCTTCAGTAAATACTGAGCAGAAGTATCTATTTAGGATAGATGCTTTTACATGGTCCTCATCCTCACACGCCCCATTATCCCCTTTGATCTTAGCAATACCCACTCTGAACTTTCTCCTTTCACTAATGTATCTATAAAAAGTCTTGTTACCTTCTTTTACTGTTTGTGCTATTCTTTGGTGTGCCTCCCTATCTTCATCCCACTGCATTCCCTTATATTTCCTGAAGGCCAGCCATTTGGTTCTGACCTTTTCTGCAACTGTTTTTGAGAACCAAAGTGGTTTCCTTCATCTTTTGTACTTCCTTTTCTCTCTAACACAATGGGATGTTGCTTCAGGTATTGCATCCTTAATGCTTGCCCATTTCGCCTGTACCCCCCCTCATCTGTATTTCTTTTTGCCAGGGCTAACTTAACTCTGTTGGCCATCTTTCCAAAGTCAGCTCCTCTGAAGTCCCATATTTTTGCCTTGGAATGGGATGATTTAGTTCTAGTGGCCAAATTGAACCATACCATGTGATGGTCACTGGCCCCCAGGTGACCTTCTACCTGGAGATCTGTGATCCTTTCCCTGTTATTCAGTACTAGATCTAAGATAGCCCTGTCTCTTTTGGGTTGTTGTACCAGTTGTTTGAGGCCCTCCCCCTGCAGGGAATCCACTATGTGTCTAGTTCTGGCAAATGTTCCTGCTGGTATTGACCAATCTGTATCTGGCATGTTGAAGTCTCTCGTTATCAGAACCTCCCTTTTAGCTGTCATGTTTTGTATATCTTCTAACAATAATGTGTCTATGTCATCTCCCTGTTCTGGAGGCCTGTAGACAACCCCAGTTCATATGGCTGTCCCATTTCCTGTTTCCAGGATGACCCACAGTTCTTCTGGCTCCTTATGTGTTTTCTGAATTTCTGTAGCTTTGATATTTTCATTGACATAAAGGGCCACTCCACCCTCCCCCTTTTGCACTTCGGTCTCTTCTGAAGAGTACATAGCCAGGTACTAAAGTCTCCCAAGTATGGTTACAGGTAAACCATGTCTCAATAATGGCTACTATGTCCAGTTTAGCCTCTGTCATTATTGCCTGCAGGTCTGGGATCTTGTTTCCCAGACTGCAAGCATTTGTGTACATGATTTTCCATTGGCTAAAATTCAGTGTGTTAGTTGTTGGGCAACGTCTGGCATTTCCCCTGTGTGCCATATGGGGAGCCGGATCTTTTTCCTTACCTGGTGATGCAAATGAACTACAAACATGCTGAACTCCTGTTTGACCACTAGCTGAGGGGGGAAGGGTGTTCTTCCCATTTGACGAATCAGGTGCTGCACCCCTCTCCCCATTTGCTAGTTTAAATATTCTGCAAAGATGTCAAACTTCTGCCCCAGTGCACTGACTCCCTCCTTAGTCAGATGCAGTCCATCAAATTTAAATAACTTTCACTCCCAAACTGTTGCCAGTTCCCTACAAATGTGTGTCCTTTTCCTGGCACCAGCCCTTGAGCCACATGTTTAGCTCCTCTATCTCCCCTTCTCTGACCTTCCGTCCATCTGCCCCCCTCTCCCAGACTGGCAGGATCTCGGAGAAGGAGATGCTGGATGAAATGGATGACAGTTTGTCACCTAGCCTGCTCAGGTGTTCCTTGGTTTCCACAACTGACCAGGTGGTGAGATCGTTAGTCCCTATGTGTGCCAGGACATCAATGTTTTCTCCTACTTCCTGTACAATTTTAGCAATGCAGTCAGTGTCTCTCCACGCTGATGTACCTGAGAGACATCTGGCCATTACCCCTGGCTGGAGATAGGTATCAACTTCCCGAATCATGGAGTCTCCTATGATCAGAAGTTTTTTGGATTTCCTTTTTGCTTTTTTTTGGTTTTGTTCCTGTTTTGGGTGCGTTTTGTTGTGCTAGCTCCTGTACTGCAGTGTCCTGGTCTGAAGTGTCCTCTGCCCCTTTGTTTAATTTCACAGATAGAGGCAGATACCTGTTTGTAGTGTTTATATGGTTTGTAGAGGTGATATGTTGGAGAGCACCGAGTGATGGGCACCCGATTTGCCCCTCTTAACCACCTGCCAACCTACCGGACTATCTACCCTCTGCGGTCGAGGTGCTTCTGTTGGATGCTGGGGAAATGGCGAGTGGTCCTTATAATATAATTCCTCCTGAATATGCAATTTGAGGTGTGAAATCTCTGCCCATGCTGCCTGGAGCCGAGCCCTTAGATCTCCAATGGCCCAGCATGTAGGACAGTGTCTTAAATCCTGTAAAACTGCCCTTCTGAAAAGTGTCCCACTGTACCTGCAGTTAATAATATCCATTCCAGTTAAGTTACTGGGTTTATAACCTGGTCAGAGTAATTAGAAGGAGGAAAATGAAAATAAAAGTTTGAGTTTGTGTTTTGTTTATTTTTGTATAACTTGTTATAACAAGTTAAATTACTTGTGCCCTGTAGATGAGGTCACTGTGTTGATACCCCTCGGATCCGCCCCTTCCTGCTTTGCTACAGGAAATATCATGACTGTGCAACCCTATAAAAGGAATACTATCAGGCCCCACTGCTTTTTCCACCTTGAGTTTTGGGAGTTCTTTCAGGACCCTTTCTTCTGTGAATGGACTGGTATGGACCCCCCGTTCCAGAGTGCTTCTATTGTTTGGTTTAGGTACCTCCTCCTCATACCGTACCTATAGCTGACTGTTCTGCTGGCATGGTAATCAGAGAGGCACTCTTGTTAGTTGTCATACCCTAGAGATGGTGTCACTACCATGGGTTTCCTCGCTATGGGGTCCCCACCCAGCTCTGTCACATCTTAAGGCTTGGCTAACCAAACATGAAACCCCACATCTGATCAAAGTAAAAATGTTCAGAGGTTGGACTCTCTGCCACGAATAAGGGGCGCTAGCTCTTTTTCTTAGACTTAGTAGCTAATATGAGGTGACCACAGAGAAGAACAATCACACTATCTCCACAGCCCCCTTGTGGCAGCCAATCTTGTCCCATTTTAACCTATCTTAGGAAGTTACATTAAACAGAAATATGATACGTTGAGTAACGTGGGAGGTTTTGGAAAGCAAATAATCTAGCTTGATAAACTAAGCTCCATTCTGGTTAAACAGAAAGAGTTCTCCATATTAAGTATGACGTAATGCCATTTGGAGTTACTAAACAAAGCATTAACCTCCACACTAGTAAATGCTGGCTCACTTCTATGCATATCTCCATTTATAAATGAGAACGATGCTGCCATCTTGAGGCCAAGGACTGAAACAAAAAGGTAACGCACAGAAGACCGTCACTCAGCACATACAATAGGCTGACACAGATCTGAACAAGCTTGCAATAAAAAAGTAAACAAACCATATGTATAGCTGTGTCATCTTACCTGATGTGTTTGCAAAATAAAAGAAATCAAAACTAGACTCGCTGAGTTGTCATTTGAGGTGGATAAGTCCTGTCTGCAGCTTAGTACAAATAAGCCCAAAGATATAAACGAGTTCAGCTGTGGAGAAACAGTTAAAGTAAAACAATTTGCTTTCCCATATATTTCTTTAAAATAATAAACCTCCCCTCGATTGCTGTACCTAGATCGGTTTGCTTTTATGGCAGCAGAGTAAAAACCTGTGTCCATCCCGGTGCAGCTTTGCAGTCCCGAACATAGATATCAGGGAATAATTTTAGCTACTTCTTGCAGCAAAAATAAGAGGCACCTGGTTGGTTTGCATTGTTCAGCAGTGAGTTACAATTGCAGAATTTGAGGCAGAAGAAAAGGTGGAAGTGCTTGTATCCCATTTTATCTGAGGCTCCTTCACAGCCTTAGAAGCACTTTGAATGGCAGACGAAATGTCAGGCCACACTGAAAGGAAGGGTCAGGATTTAGTTTCAGTTTGCCAACTTGCCCTTTGGAGCTCCTGCGAGGGAAAGTGAGAGACAATGTCCTCTACAGAAATTCCTTGGTGTAGGAGATATTCTCTTGCCTCAGTCTAGTCAGTAAATCACTTGGTTTCCCTCTGGAGTTATTACCCTCAGTCGAGCAGGATATTCCAAAAAAGGCCTGAAGCCTTTCTGCCAGAGAAGTCTCTGTACATCGAGGACCCGTCTACAGTGCTGCATGGTAGCAGGGGCAAAGTCATGTTCAAGGAAGATCCTTTGGTCCCCCCCAAAATTTCTTTCTTTGCCCACTCTGTTCGCATGATCATTTCTTTAGTCTGAAAGTTGAGGAAGGCCATCACTATAGACTGTGGGAGTGATTTAGGATCTTTCAGTGGTGCAGTCAAAGCACGATGTGCTTGAATGATTTGCAGGGGCTGATCTATGGAAAGGCCTAATATTTCTTGCAGAAGGCCCTCCATGAACACAGTCATGTCTCCTGTCTCAGTCTTTTCTGGGAGCCCAAGGAGGTGAATATTGTTCCATCGATGGTGATTTTTGAGCTGCTCCACTTTTTGCACCAGATCCATCTCTCAGTAATGCAGGTCGAGGAGAGCTGTATTATGGACATCTGTGAGGTGAGTATATTCCATCACGTAGGCCTCCAGGGCTCCAGTATGCTTCTCCACTACTCGCAAATCTCTCCTATTGTCTGCAACTAAGGTCTTTAAGTGCTGGAGCATATCTCCAATAGTTTGTTGTTGGCTACAGAGCTGCTTAGATGTGATAGTAAATTCTGCTTCATCTTCCATGGTTCACGTAGCAAGGTTTTGAACCGCAAAGAGGGTCCCTGATTCAGAACATTGAGTTTGTATCGGTGGTTGTTTTGGTGCTTTCGGGCCGCAATTGCTGCAAATTCTTTCACTTTCTGCCTTGTAGACATGATAATTTGTAATAGTCTCCCTTTTTTGTTTATATAGTGATTGTCTAGATGGCAGGATGAGATTTGATAAGATCAGATGCAGGCGAGCTCCCAAGTTCAGGCAGCCATACGGGTGGTTACATCACCAGAAGCCCAATCCTAATGAAATGTAACCTTGATTTTATACCATAACTGGTGCACCTGTTTTTGTACTCATCACCTACGATTATATTCTTGTTGTTTGCACCCATTATTGATTGTTATTTAACTCTGTAACCTGTTTGTTCATCTTGTTCATGTACTTCTGTTCCTATTTCTGGGCTGGCAGTATAGCCTAGAAGTTAGAGTAATGAGCTGTGAATGAGTTTGGTACATCCAGCAGACCAGACCTGGGTTTGATTCTCACAATTGAAGGGCGCAGCCCGTGGTTATGTGGGGCAAGAGCTCCTCTCCCACATCTTATTTAAATCAAGCAGCAGACTTCCGCTCTGCTTAGAGCTAGTCGCACTCGCTGCGCTCGCTTCGTGCTTCGTGCTGCATGCTGGGGCTGGCTTCCTCCTGTTCTGCCCCCCCCCCATGTTTGTCTGTGCTCCCTGCCTCCTGCTCACTTCTCCTCTTTTCCTCCTTTCTGTTTTCATCTGCCCTCCCTCCATTGCTTGTACCTTTCTTTTGGGGTTTCTTCTGTCTGCCTGCCTCCAGCATGCTGCTTCTCCATGTTCGGCTGCCACTTCATTCTGCTGTTCAAGGTTTCCTTCCTCGTCTGCCAGCATTCTCCCCTGTGTAGCCCTGTGCTTCTCCTGCTTCCTCGGTCCTCCTCAGCTTTCTCCTGCACCGCTTGCTGAGGCTGAACCTGCCATCTGTCTAAAGCCGCTTCCTGCCTACTGCTTGCTCTTCTCCTGGTTGGAATGGCCGTTCTGCTCTTCGGCCGCTCCGCCACTGCCACGCTATGCTTTTGCTGCTGACAAGGCTGGACTCGCACTTTGCTGCCATTTAGAATTATGCTGCTCCTACATCATTTTATTTATCCATGGTAAACTGGGTTCATCCATCGGTATGCTGTCTGTATTTCATTTATGTGCCACGGGAGTGGGTTTGCTGTCTCTGCGGCAGCGCACACATTGCATAAAGTCTGCAGGCCAATTAATACTTTGAGCTTCCTGATTACCATGCTGCTGTCATCTTGCACTGCTGCTTCCTTGTCTCAGCTATGGTGCTCCTAGTTTTGTTGTAACTTTTTATCTGCCTAACTGAACTGTCTGTTCCCTGGGCTACACTGGAGTCTGTACCCTTTGTGCTCTAAAGAGATCAGCCCTGAGAAGCCATCTACAAATTCAGCTCCTATTCGGATGCAAAGTGGTGGGTCAGAATTTAGGTTAGTGGGACATTCCTGCATCAGCTACTTTCTTGCGGGAACTCGTTATGTATCTATGGCATATTCTGCCTTTATTATGGGCATCCTTTCCTAGAACTACCCAAGCTTCCACTAATCATTCAGAAGTGACCTTTCCTTTTACTAGACTACTGAGCAAAGGACTGGGAAACATTTGGAGCCATGTCTTAAGTATGTATGCAAGATCTCTGTTGCTTTTTGATGGTTGCTTCAGTCATGTATGGACTTTCAGACACTGCATCTGTTTACAGGCTTTATTTAATTACCGGCTGACTTACGCAATCAACAAACCTTCTATGGTCCATCGGCTGACCTACATGTGGTCTAGCCACACTTCCTTATTGGGCTTGGCTCCCTTTATTCCCCAGCCATACTGGCTGTCCCTTCTGGGGTTTAGCTGCTACTATTTACTTATCTTACCTGCTGACCTACATATGGTCCGGCTGCATATGCTAGCCTTCGTGGAGCTTAGCCACCATTATCTACTTGCCTTACCAGCTGATCTATGTGTGGTCCAGCTGAGCTTACTAGCTTTCATGGGGCTAGCTGCTACTCTACTCACTTTTCCAGCTGACCTTCGAAGGGTCTGCTGCACATGCTAGCTTATGTGAGGCTAGATGCTACTCTACTTTCCTTACTGAGTGACCTATGAAGGGTACAACTGTGCATGCTAGCTTATGTGGGTCTAGCTGCCATCTTGCTCACATTACCAGCTGACTTCGTGGGGTCCAGCTGTGCCACCTTTGCCTACTTTAATGACCTGCTTCGCCCTTCGGGCCAAGGGTGCACTATTTCTACTCCCGCCTCGTCAGCTTGGGGCCTAAAGATTCGCTTATCCTACTATACGCCTACCTGCTGCTGTGGCAGCCAGCCAAGGAGCTCCTTACTACAGATTCACATTTTGATGTTTCGACATTCATCATCTATTCTTTGGACGATTTGTCCTGCTTCCCTGCTACTACGTCTGCATCATGCAACGTGCTTACTACTACAACTTATGTACAGGTTCACTTTCTTACCTTCCTTGCTCATATTACCTGCTTCGCCCTCCCAGGACTTGGGGGTCATCACAACTAACCTGCCATTACAATCTACTGCGCTCCTCCTGAACTGGCATCCATCTACCTATGTTTACATATTTACTGCGATCTCTACATACCAGGACATGACCCTCTGCATTGCATGCAGTTCGACATTTCCATTGCATTATGTACCACTGCTCTGCAACCTACCTCGCCCCGTGGTGCCAGAGGTTAGCCATCGCTTTCATTAGACCTGTGCCCCTATGGGCCCGGAGGTCCTTTGTTCCTATATTCTACTATGCCATAATTGCCTGCTTATATGACCTGCCTTCGCCCATCGGGCTGGGAGGTTTACCTGCTAATCACCTACTTCTATGACTTGCCTTCACCCATCAGGCTGGGAGGTTTACCTACTTCTGCTCTACTTCTGCCTCGCCCAGCTCGGGGCCTGGAGATTCACACATTCTACTATATGCCTACACGCTGCCATGTGCCAGCTGGTCGGAAGCTCCTTTACTATGGATTCGCATCTGGCCATTTCTTTGTTCCTCATCTATTCTTGGATGCTTTGCCCTGCTGCTTCAGCCATGTGGAATTGCTGCTGCTTCTCCCTTTCCAGGACACTTAGTTGAGCTTCACCTGAAGACCTTCACTATCCTGATTTATGCTCTACCGCTTCTCAGACCCTATGACAACGCTACTTCATTTGACTCTAAGTCTGCCTTACAATTGCAGTACTACTCTGCTCTAAACTGATTCAAGATACATCTCCTGGAGGCTATATACCACTCTTCATTCCTATTAGCTGACCTCTGTAGGTCTGCATTTCCTGTTACCTGGAGCTATTTACCTCTCTACTTATCTCACCAGCTGATGGATTTGCTGCACATCTCGTCGAGGGACTAACTGCCACACTCTATTTCTACCAGCTGACCTCCATAGGTCTGGCTGCGTTTTCCATACCTGAAATCAGCCGCCTCTCTCCCTACCTCACCAGCTGTCGGTTAAGCTGCGCTTTCGCCAGGGGCTGGTTGCCACGTCCTATTCCATCTCATCTGCCTTCATTGATGCATTACTTGCTACCTACTACCTCTCTCTTCAATTCTGCGGTCCACCCACCTTACTTACTTTTTGGGCTCGCCATATTCTACTACTTGGATGCCTCCTAACCTTGCATCAGTGCCTTCGATTAATCCTTTACAGCCTGCCATTATTCCAGCTCACTTCTACAGCCGTTACCTCTATATCAATTCTTAAGACTATACTCTACCCCTATCGTACTTACCAGAACTGGATTCATCAGTCAGTAGCCTTGCTGCAAGCCTTCTTCCATTCCACGTGCTATACAAGCCCTCTATTAGTAGAACCTGGAAATCATACTACTTCTATTTCATCCTGCCTCGCTTGCGTCAAAGCTTGGATGCAACTATCTTCATCTGGTCACCTGTATTGAGTTTGTCAGTCATCAACTTCATCTCCACCATTCTAAAATTCACTGGATTCTAATGCCTTCTATCAACCGAAGTCCGGAAGATGGTCCTTTCAATATATCCACTCTCCTATCGTTCTGACTCATACATGGATTCTTGAACTCGGAGTTTACTATGAGGACGATTGTTTCACTGAACATGTTACAATTCAGTACTTTCTTAAGCTGTCCATTTCTCTGGATCAAGTTCTACAATTTGGAATTCAGATTAGCTGATTAATTTAATTTGTTAATTAGGATCTCTCTCCTTTAGTATGCCCAGAAGGATGGGCAGGTCAGTAGCCATGGGTCCTTAGAGGTTCCCCCCAAGGGTTTTTTTTCCTCTCCTGCGTGCTACTGGTCACACTCTCTGGAGTTAGAGGAGGTGATCATCTATTCATATTATTATTAGGGGTTTATTCCTTCCCAACTCCTCCATCAATCAGTTACAAAACAATTGTTGATATCATATTCTTTTTGGGGGTCTCATAATACTAAACCAAGCTTCCTCCCTACAGGTGGGATAGAGAGAAGGGTCAAAATCATCAAATAATATCATGTGACTCTCAAGTCAAGCATTCTGGCACATTGCTCATACTATCCTATTCATATGTACTATACTCGTTGACTCTATTATGCTCATGCTGAAGTACCTCAGCACAAATCATTCTGTACTACTAATACCTAGTAAACATTGTCCTCTTACCTGCTGGCCTCTGTATCCAACAACCATCTACATCATCCAGCTACAATATGTTATAGTACATAAGCACTGGGCTATGAACCACACATAACCTCCACTTGTATACTGTGTGACTCTAAGCAAGTCACTTAACCATCCAGTTCTCTGAGGCTGCCCCTGAAAACAGGCACTTGTGCCTAGTGGGCCTTACCTGGTTACTAAAGACTAAATAATAAAAATATTTTAGAACATTTGTAATGCCGTGATCATCTTCTGTACATTTTTTTGACTCTGTATGTATTCTGATGTTATTAGCTGCAATTAATTCTGGGTCACCCTTGAAAAAGGCACATCTTGTCTCAGTGGGCTTACCCGGTCAACAAAATTTCAATAAACAATAAATACCTGTAAATAAAAGTAGGAGACAGATTAATAAATGACTGTCAAAAGGATTAAGAAGTTTGTTAGCAGTTGATTGTTCTACAAGGCGTTAGCAAATAACTCATTTACATGTGGAAATTTCAGCCAAAACAAAACTAATACTAGTTGGACCAGCAGGCAGTCCTGAAAGGTGTCCAGTATAGCTTGACTTTTATAACTCTTTGCTACAGGGACTTCCCAATCTACAGTATGTCTGGCAGGTTTAAATCCATGGCTGCCATCACTTCCTCCTTCTTTTTTTTTTCTCTTAGCTCTTTGTCATCCACACCCCCAAGGGTAGCTTCCTGCCCAATGCTGCTGTAAGCTGCACCTACAGTGACTCAGCCTCCTCCATACCACACTTGTTCCCATTTTCTACTACTTCAGTACACTCCCTGCCATAAAGGGCTGCACCCCTCACCTTCCCTTCTATTCCTCCTGAATAGTGAGCACCCTGACATGAACTACCATATGTCTTGATAAGATGCTAGCAAGAAAATTCTGCAACACAGCACTTACTATTGTGGTCTGCTCGGCAGCAGTCTCTGGACCCGAAACAAAAAAAATCCCCAAATACAAGCTTTTATTACTCAGAGTTACAGATGCCTGATTGGCTGACTGTAGCTACATATTAGCCCTGATGCTGCAAGAATGCTGAATTGTGCTGTTGACCCCTGACCTTGTCCTGTCCATTCCAAGTGCCCTCCTCCCTCTCCCGACTCTATTAGTTACACATCTCCTTGCCCTCACCCAGCACACAGAGCAGTTTAAAAAAAAAACAAATGTAAGCCCCCTGCAAATGGGGGTTCCCAAAAGGCTTCCAGGAGCTTGCTTGAATGCTCCAAGCCTGAATGGTGTTTGGCGTTTAAGCCATTTATCAGTGAGTGTTTTTAGAGCCTCTGGTACTGTCTCTTTAAGAGCTGTCTGCTTGCAGACATAATTAGTTTGTATGGGGGACTGTGTGCTTCTCTGTTTGAGTACCACTCGAGCTGCTGCCAATTCACTCCATTTTGCAGTCACTAGGGTGCAAAGGGAACCTATCTGAAAGATGTAACTGTTTGCCAGAAATCATTTACAGTAATAATGAAATTACAGTTTGTCTAACCTGCTTTCTTTGCAGTCAGAACTGTGTCTGCCTAGTTCCCCATTCTGGTTTTGAACTGCTGAACTGGACCAGTCAGTGTGGGGTAAGCTTGCTCTAAAATGGTGCCTTGGACGAATCAGAACTTGGACTCATAATCTGAGCCAGCCACAAGAGGATTGTATGGGCAGTGACTCTGGGAGATGTAGTTTGAGACTTCGCGCCTTTTGGACCAACAGCAGCAGTCTATTGTGAGTGACAGCCAATCCAGTCAAGAACTGGGAGGAACTCAAAGGAAGTGCCCGGTTTTGTCTGTTGGAGTTTCAGTTTAGATCTGGCAGTGAAGGGGAAAGAAACCCTGTGCTCCTTCAGTGCACAGTTTCAGTCAAAAAACGTGTGTAAGGCCCAGAGTTCCGGTCTGCAGCTTGTGTAACTGCTTGTTAGGACTGAATCCGTCCTGTGAAAAGAATCAAAGGATCTCTGAAGAGTAGAAACCAGGCTCACCCTGTAGAAGACTGGAGAAATTGTTGAATTGCACTCGGTCTGTCAGGAACTGAATCTGCTGTGTGTTCTCCCGGGTATTGTGCAGTAATTGGAGTCGGGATAGAGAAGCAGCCTGCCTGGTATAGTACTTTCTTTTTTTACCATATAAATGTGTGAAGAGTCTCGTGGAGCTCAAGAGTAGCCCTGCTGACGTTGAAGGACCCTATCTTGTTTGGAGGTCGTGAGTACTAATTCAGGGTCGCTCCCTGTTGAATTGCCACATTAAATCCAAATGGAATCACTGTACTGCTGACTGTTTAAACTAATTTTTCTTTTCACTGTGTGAAAGGGTCCCTACCAGCTGCCACGGTTTGGACTAGCCACTAGGGCTTGGGTACCCAGGGACAGTAACTGGTAGGGATAGGCCTGTGCACAGAGCCATAGGTAGATAGTAAAGTGATAAGCTAATTAACCTGATTTCCCCCTGTTCTTGTTATATCCCCCTAAATAAATCAGAGCTGCTTGTTTCAGTAAAGTTATACTTCCTGAGGTATTTGTCTATGTTAAAGTACTGTACTGTGATTGTTGCACTGTATCTTATTTCACAGGAGGTCCCAGTGCCGGAACTAGTCCTGGGGGTAAGTGTATATTGTGAAGGTAATTCTGATATATTGTGGGCCACTAGTGGGAAGAAAGGGGTTGCAGTGTCCCAGAGGCTGTGACCAAGTAAGTTTAACTATTGCAAACCCTGACCTCTGGGTGGAGGCACCCGCCATTGGATCCAGGCCCCTCAACCTGTTAGTGGCAAATCAGGCAGGGGTAGTAGCCCCTGGGATAGCGCCATCTAGGGGTTACACAAAAAAACAATGAACCTTCTTATTTTCAATGAGACTGTAGCAAGAAAACACTGCTACACAGCTCTTTCAGATGTGCTTCTCTCAGCAGTGATCTCTGGAGCTGAAAAGGAAAAATCATTCGGAGACATCACTGCATCTTGGGTGGTGTGGCACAAGGTAGAGCCTAGCACCTTAATATACCAAGAATTGCCAGAATTCCACTTGACAAACACACCCTAGAATGCATTATTATACATTTGCAATGGAAGTTAATTTAAACAAGATAAAAAAAAAGTAAAAAGGAAAATAAATTCTAAAACACACACACACACAAGTGAGCAAAATGCAAGAACTGTGCTTGCAGTCCATGCTTGTGCTGGGTTATCACCATGTGTTCCTTACTGGCCAGTCAGAGTGCAGCAGACTAATTAATCATATTATAACCAAGATTATAAAATGGTTAGAAAAATCCAGTGATGTGGTTCATTCACACAGGTCACATGAGGCTGCAGAAATGTTCATCCAGCTGCACACCTAACCTAAAACTACATGGTGGGAGAGCGAAACACTAAGTGCAGCCAGAAACTACTTTCTTTATAAAACATGCTTTTTGTTACAAAAAAAAACAAAACTATCTGCAAGCCACTGTTCTTAATGTGCTACTTTTAAATTATCCATTTTATAAGCAGGTTAACACACTTCAGAGTATAAGGTAATAGGGAATATATTAACTCCATGGGTGATTAAGGCATGAGGTGTAAAAGAACAAACAAGGCACTCACATAGTACCACATATTTTGCTATGTGTTATCCTTTACTTATAAAATGGTTCCTAGATTGTACAGCAGTTATAATAATCTGGCTAACCAGTAAGTGTGGATGCAGGAAGACATACTCCATGTACTCCATGGAATACAATTTCATTTTAAAGAAGCAACAAGGCTCTGCCTGCTTCTATTCTTACATGGTACACGAAACACATCACAGAACCAGCTAATCCATTCTATAATTTGATTCCTGGGAGTCAAATCTTGAAGGGTTGGCACTGAGACTACCCTTGCATCCAAAGGACCTTACAACTTTACAGTCATTGGGTGATAGGTGGGTGTTTGATGGAGGAACGTATGGAAACTGGATTTACCGATGCATGAGTGGAGGCAACAACCAATGTTATGGTGTACAAAGGTTGTATTTGTTGTGTGAAATAGGACAACAAACATGGTCTTTGTGTGCATATGTTTGTTGTCCAGCTACACCCCGCCAAAAATAAAAATTGAACAGCTGTGGTATATCTTACCACTGCAGTATTAACCTTGTTCTGTGGGTTTTCTTTATTTCTTTATAATTGTCTCCATTGTATAAGTGGGATATCACACTCTGGGGTGTGGGGTCATACTCCAAAAATATGCACTTCTCAGGTGGTCATAGGCTATGCCTCGTGTCACACATTGCACCACAGATAGACAGATGGACACACACACACACACACGCATGCACACACCACAGACACACATACGCAAATATCTTTTATCCTTTACTTATGGAACAGATGAAACCCTAACAGGAATACACCTGTCTAGTAGAAAGTTGCTTCTTTAGATGGACTGGACTTGAGTTAAAAAAGAAATAGCATGGCCTGCCCATTGGCGCAGCGGTTGGATTTCCACTTGCGACACCAGTGACCCGAGTTCGGGAACGGACTGGGGTCACTGGAGGGCCGGCCGGGGAGAAGGAAAGGAGTGTCCCAGGATGGCTCGCCTTCTCCTGGGGGAGGGTGGGGATGCACCTCGGTGCATGCTGACCCCCTGGTGGATGCCAGGGTCACAGCACAGATGCCTGAGATGGAAGCACTAGGGGAGTGGTGGACGTTGGCGCGCATTGACATCAGTGGCACTCCACTCCCTAGGGAGAAAACCAGAAAACTGCCCCAGTCAACCAGATGACAGTCTCTTCAGTCCCCTGATTGCCGACAGGCTTCCTAACCAGCACCGCTGCCTCAGAGACATCACTAGGCAAATACAGATGCACAGGCCCACCCCCACCGGCGCCTTCCCCCTTGGAGGAGAGGGACCTGTCCGGCGAGGATATGCCGAGTTACCTGGGGGGTGGCGATGAGGTGAGCAGTAGCGGGGATGAGGGAGAGTGTGCAAATCAGGACATTGAGTGACCCAAAGTGGCCGACCAGGGGTGACAGGAGGGGAAAAAAATATATATATAGCACTGTTTGGATGTGTTCAATTGCAGGAGGCCTTTGTTTCCTTCCCACAAAACTCTGAAGAATGACAGAGGAAAGTCTTTCTGAGTTTAAGTGAAATTACATTTACTAAACAGCCCTCCCACTGTACTATGGTAAAGCGAGAGCACATCAGACCTCGGAGTCTCAGGTTCATGTGCAAGTCCCGAGAACTTACACTCAGGCTTTTGGAAGGGAAGGAAGAGATGGCAGGTGTGTAATACTAACATACTATTTGCCAGCAGATTAGGCCTTACGGTCTATCGAGTCTGCTCGAACCTAGATCGTTAATTGGGTGCCGAGACCCTCCCATCCCTTGTTCTCTAGAAACCCCTATCATCCATCCCCACCCCCTCGGACAGGCCATCATCTGATACATCCACTTTCTGTGTCTGTCCCATCCTCTCTTGAAGCCCTCCACTGTGGATCTCTGAACCAGCTCACCAGGCAGTGCATTCCAAGGGTCCACCACCCTTTCGGTGAAAAACCTCCTCCTCTTTTCCCCCCTCACCCTTCCACCTTCCAACTTCAAACCATGCCCTCTGGTGATACCTCCCTGCTTTAGCCTAAAGATCCCCTCCATGTTTACCCTATTTATTCCCTTGAGGTACTTGAAGACCTCAATCATGTCCCCTGTCTCTCCTCTCCTCTCCTCCAATGAAAACAGGCAGAGCTCCTCAAGTCTGTCCTCATAAGTCAAATCCTCAGCCCTCGTATCATCTTTGTTGCCCTCCTCTGTACCCTCTCCAAGAGCTGTATGTCCCTCTTCAAATGTGGTCTCCAGTACTGTACACAGTACTCAAGGTGTGTCTAACCAGTCCATTGTACAGAGGCAGAATCACTTCCTTGCTCCTAGAGGTGATCCCCTTACAATGCATCCCAACATCCTGTTTGCCTTGCTAGCTGCTCCTGCACTGCTCAGAGTTATTCATACATGTATCCACCATGACCCCTAGGTCTTTTCCCTATCGAGGCCTCCAGTGCCTCCCTCCCAGGGTGTACCTGTGTTTAGAGTTTCCGACCAAGATGCAACACCTTGCACTTGGTGATATTGAAATTTAATTTCCATGTGTGAGCCCAGCTTTCCAGGGTGTCCAGGTCCCTTGCAGGGCCACCTCCCTCTTCTCCCTCAACTACTGCTCCCATCTTGGAGTCATCCGAAGAGACTCATTTCACCCTATACCCTCCCTGATGTCCGATATGTATGCATTAAACAGGATCGGACCCAGGACTCGAGCCCTGTGGTACCCACTACCAACCTCTCTAGGGTTTGAGAGCTCCCCACAGACCACTACTCTCAGTGCGTCCAGCTAGCCAGTTTTCAATCCATCTGACCATCAGAGGGCCTACTCCTAACCCCATCAGTTTCTCCACCAGACCATTGTGGGGGACAGAGTCAAACGCCTTGCTGAAGTCCAAGAATAATACATCCACAGGCTTACCCTGTCCAGTTCTGATGTTACCCATTCATAGAACTCCACAAGGTTGGTTTGACATGATCTACCTGGCACAAACCCATGTTGCCGACTATCCAGACCTCCCACCTCCTCCAAGTACACCCCCAATCGTTCCTTTAGTATACTCTCCATTAATTTTCCCACCACCGAGGTCAAACTGATGGGTCTATAGTTACCTGGTACTTCCCTTGACCCCCCTTTATGGATTGGTACCACATGTGCCTCTTGCCAATCACTAGGTACCCTCCCTGTCTCAAGTGACCTGCTGAAAAGCTCCGCCAGGGGTGCAGCCAGTATGTCCGCCAATTCCCATAGTACTCTGGGATGAATGCCATCCGGCCCTGGAGATTTGTTTTTCTTTAGGGCCTTGAGGGCTAACCACACCCTTTTGGTGGAGATAGCATCATCCGTCCCCTCCCCTTACTGGTCTTTTTATCCTTATCCAGATGTGATACCCCTGGGTACCTTTCCTCCCTCTTGCTCCATTTCTGTTGCTCCCCTGATCCTCCCCTGCCCTTCTCCTCCTCTTCATGCCTTGCTTTGCAGATATCCCATCCCTCCCTAGCAGACACAGAGGCAAAGTACACCGTTAAATACCTCTGCCTGGTCCTCGCCTCTTCCACCCACCTCCTTCTGATCTCAATCTGCTGAGATGGCCCTTAGTTTTTCTCCGCTCCCCAATGTACCAGAAGAACCCTTTTCCCTCCCTGTATCCCTGTGCCAGCCGCTGCTCTTACTGGACTTTGCTCCCTCACCATATGGGTGACTTTTCTAGATGCAAGCTGGTACATTTCCTTATCCCTATCCCTCTTGTTGTTTTATATTTTTGTAGGCCACCTTCTTTTCTCTGACTGCTACCTGTACCTCACTGGACCACCAGCATGGTTTACGTGACCTTGCTCCTTTACGCTTCAACTTAGCGCAGATCCTGACTGCCTCATGAAGTCCCTGCTTATGACCTCCATCTCCTTCTTCCACACTTGTCGCTGAGGTAATCCCCTTCAAGTGATCCTTGAGAATATTTCCCATGCCCATAAAGTCTGCTCCCCTGAAGTCCACTGCCAGTGTCCTAGATCTCACCCCAACTCCCCATGCTTATTTGAAACCAGACAGTATTGTGGTCACTCCCAGTCAGGGGTCCTAACTATGTCCCTTAGATCCCCATCTGCCAGAACCACATCCAGGACATGCCCTCCCTAGGGCTCCATCACATGCTGTGTTAAGAACACATCCTGGAAGCCATCTAGCAGCCTCTGCTCCTTGGCCACCCTAGAGGACATGGTTCCCAGTTTGTACCTGGCATATTAAGGTCCCCATCAACACCACTCCTTCCCTTTTGGACCACACTGGGCAATGATGTTGTCCAGCAAACCATCCTCTAGAACATCACTCATCCCGGGGCCTATATGCTACTCCCAGCTTGACCTTATCTCCTGCTGGGATCGTAAGGTGACCCATAAGGCCTCCACATTTCCTCTGCCTCTTCTACCATAGTAATTTCTATATCATCTCTAATGAACATAGCCACTCCACCCCTCTGACCTCCTTTCTATCCTTCCTAAGCATAGTGTGCCCCTGTACATTTAGGTCCCAGTCATGGTTTTTGTTGGTCCGTCTCAGTGACGCCGACATCCACCCCCTCGAACAGCATGGCCTGGAACTCTGGCAACTTGTTTCCCAAGCTCCTGGCATTTACTAACACCAACCCCCACCCTTTTCCTGATCCTCTTCTCGAACCCCACCCAGATTCCTTATACTTCCATCCTCCCCTGCTCCTCCTGAAACCTCCACCTCCAGTCTGTTTCCCCTCCCTCTTGGGCTTGACGGCTACTCCCCTCATCTGGAGGAGAGGGCTTCTGGTCAGCCCCTCCCTCATCCCTTCCCCCCCTTACAAGTTTAAACCCCATGGCAGGTAAGATCCTCCACTCCCAGGGTTGGAGGGCACAGGCTTACCAGCTTTCATGCGCCCCATGTCAGCTAACCAAATTAGAATGAAACCAGTCATCTTTCTTTTCTGGTGCTGGAAGTGTGCAGCCATGGTAAACTCATTTTTGGAGAGAGGCAGGGGACCAAAATAATAATAACAATTATTAATTCCCCTTTTCATACTGTGTTTGACATATTTAGAAATATGTACTAATTGTAAATCTTATTTTTTGTGTGCAGCTGTATTTGAACAAAGCCTCTGCTGCATCTTACAAGAGTGAAATCCTCACCCTTCTGCTACTCTGCATGCATAATGTCTGGCTACAGCAGTACATTATCACACTTCCTGCTGACTACAGGCAGCCTCTCCTGGTGTGATCTCTATGTAGAAAAATCTGTCTTTATGGCAGATGGGTTATTTTCAATGGAAGACGAAGACAAGTCCTTCTCAGGATACAAAACTGTGTTTTGGTGCAAATGTTTTGAGCAGCAGTCTCCATTGCTTAGCAACCAATGTTTATATTTCTCTACATATTTTTTTGTAATTGCTCTACCCAGGCCAGAGAATAGCAAGACCCTACAGGAAATTAGATGTGGCATCTCAGCTAGGCTATCCTGTGTAAATAAATTGTTCCTAGATCAGTTTGGGATACATTATATGAAAAGCATTATATAAATGTGTGCATGATATTCTACTGTTCACACACTACAAATATGGGATAAAAGTACCAAGGTCTGCACATTCAGAAGGTTAATAAAGAGGTTACAGGAACAGCAGTGTACTAACTGGACATAGTGTGCTTGAATGGGGAGGGGGCCAGATTTAATGGGTGTTGTAGTGCAGCATGCAGTGGATAGCATGATGACACTAAATATGGTATACCATCACTGTAGCAACTCCCTGATGGCTAAGACCATCACAGCGACAGGAATCGGGTAAAACCCGCCCGTCACTGTGATGGTCTGTGCGGTGATTGGGACTGCCTCGCTGGGTGTTTGCCCCCCCGGTCCAACTCCAACTCAGAGTTAGAATCCTAGTCACCCAGTGGTATGGGGGCAGAGCCCCCCAGAAGGTGGGGGTTCTGAGGCAAAGCCCCCTGATTGTGTGTGCTGACATCCCCATGGCTACAATGCCAACAGTCAGCATTGTAGCTGTTGCTGTAGGGGATGTCGGTGCAAGCGCTGTCAAAGCGCAATAAGTAAACCCACTAAATATACCACTGCACCCTTGCAAATGAGAGAATTCTTTTGCATACAGGGTGCAGTGATACAATCAAAATATTGCATAACTTATGGTGTCATATAAAAGTCTAAGTCTTGCATGATTTTACACACAATTGGGCGCTATGCACGATGGCAATGAGACACATAAACAGGGCTCGTTGGCATTGCTATGACTGAATGACACAGAGTGGGTCCTATGGACCCCATGCAGCTTTCACTGATGGGACATGCAGCAGTTACAAGCCCAATCCTCCAGTCATGTAGACAGCAATGCGCAGGGGGCAGACAGGGGGCATGCTGGCACTACGCATCATGCACTATTGTGCATAGTGCCATGCAGCGGGGGTGTAGGAGGGTGCTGAGTATGTCAGGGGAGGCCCTGCCATAAGCACCCTATGTGCCCAGCCCCACACGCAGCGGTTACCTGCACATGCCCCAGCATGGGTAAGACTCCCCTGACATGACCGGCCACTCGCCCAGGTTGAAGGCCAGCACCCCCATGGCAGGTGAAATACCACGCCCCACTGCAAGGTGGCTCAACTACACTGCATGGGCCACACACCCCACTATCCAACATGTTGCTACAGAGACTCTAGTAGGCTGGAGACATACCCCCCACCCCCTGGTGGCTGCAGGACCATTCCTCTGTGGTAGCACTGCTCAAGCCCCCCCCAACTGCACTCACAGGTGCCCCGTCTGTGCTAGCCCACGAGCTGTCCCAACTATCCCCGCCTCACACAGTGGTCTGTGGTCCCTCGCCCGCAGCAATCGACACCCCCACTCCCACCTGCCTGCTGGTACTGCGTTTGAATGGCCAGTGGCACAGCCCTCCTCATACCTCCTCAGGCACTGGCCATCTGACAGCTGCTGGGAGTGTGCTATCTATTTATGGGGTGCGCTCCTGCCATCATGTGGATGGCCGGCAGCCAAGGAGATATGCGGTGGGCAGTGCCGCTAGCTGTTTCTAGCTGCAGCACCAATGGACAGATATGGGACAGGGGGTTGTCAGTGCTGTGGGGGGCATTGTAATGTGTGGGTCAGTGAGGCAGATCCAGGTATCAGAGGGCAGCCATGCGCAAGTGTATGGACCAGGCCCATCTAATTGGGGCTGTGGGTGTGTGTGTGTGTGTGTGTGTGTGTGTGTGTGGTTCAGTACCTGCTGCCAGAGCATGGACAGGTTGGGTGTGCCATTTACTGGGCTGTGTGTGATGGGGGAGATCCATACAGCTGCCACTGGTGGCGGGCCACGGATGTGTGGGGTGGTGGATACCATGTACAAGAGTACATGGCTCTGCGGAGGGAGGGCATTCTGCACCAGGCCACGGCATGGGGATGGATAATTGGCAAGGAGTGGGTTCCTGTCAGATGGGGCCATTGTGCACAGGACCAGGTGCATGTAGTGGCAATCCACGTACACAGCCCCACCCACACCTGCACGTGGTATCCACTCTGGGACCCAGGTAAGCCATCCGATTGGATGCCTGCCTGCGTCCACAGCACTGCACCCGGCTGCCTGCAGAGTCCTGCATGCCAGGGGGGGTGGGACCACAGACAGGTGGCTGCCAGTAGTGAATACTGGCATGTGCGCACCTGTCCACAGGTGCGAACCTATGCAGGCGGGATACACACCGTGGGTGCATACTTCTGGCCAATTAGTGCACAGGAGCCATTGGGCAAAAACCCAAGGAGAGGACTTTGAAACTATTAAAAGGTTGCTGAGGCGGTGCTATTTAATACTTCCAAAAGTCTACTCTTATCAACCCGCTCACTGGTGTATGACCCCCATGACCCTCCAGCAGCACTGGCGTA
This sequence comes from Neoceratodus forsteri, assembly GCA_016271365.2. NCBI lineage: Eukaryota > Metazoa > Chordata > Ceratodontiformes > Ceratodontidae > Neoceratodus > Neoceratodus forsteri. The sequence goes on from CM028131.1 coordinate 165,577,525, forward strand.
AGGCAATGAATCAACACAAATCCCCCACCCTAAATCCTGTGACAGTAGTCACAAATACCCTGATAGTCCAGTGGTACCCCCTTCTCGATGTGATCCCCAAGATAATAGTGAAATAAACCCTGATAGTCCAGCACTATCCTGCTCCCACCCCAGTTCTCTTCATCATAGTGAAATTCACCCAGTTATTTTCTTGCAGTACCCCCCTCCAGCCCCAATCCTTATTATAACAGTGAAATATACCAAATAATCTTGTTCTCAGCCTTTTTTCTTTCGTAAATGAACATAAAATATTTTTCTTACCTTACCATACCAGCAGCATCAGTGTCAGTCTTGTAAGGCTGCTGTTCTGTCAGTTTCATAAGGATTCTACCCTGTATTGACTTCTCACACTGACATGAGTCCTTCCAGCAGTGGTGGGGCTGCTCCTTCATGTGGGCCACCACAGTTTTCTCAGAAAACATTTTTGTCAATCTTGGCCCAGAATGCCTTATGTTGCCATCTCTGAGCCTCCATAAAAATGTGGCACGCCTTCCGCTGGACCAGTGCCACCATCTCAATGACTTCCGGTGCCCTCCAGATATCATGAAGAGGCATAGCAAAGGTAAGCAAAATGGAGTTACCCAATTTAAAAAGAAAATGAAAGTTGGTACAATACAAAGTTCAATAAATACAATGAAAAATAAAATGCCAGCTTTGTTTCTTTATTCTTCTCTCCAAAAAAAGTTTTCTCTATGCAACAGGAACAAAAGTGATATAATCAAACATCATGCACTTTATGGTGTCATATAAAAATCTAAGTCTTGCATGATTTTGCACACAGCAATAAGGCGAAAACTCATTTTTACAAGGATTTTCACTCCTGCACAAAACTGGCCATTTTAGGTCATATTTCACACAAAGCAAATCACATAAAATGGAGTTTAACCCACTTTATGTACAAGAAAATTCACCAGCCCTTCTTTGTGGTCTTTAATGGTCATTATTTTGAAGAATGAGTTTCTGGGCTGCATTTTCAAAATGACAGGCACAGACATGGGAGCAAGAGCCGCCTATATCTGTGTTGCACCGCTTGCATCCAAGCTGCCCGCAACTACTTTCAACAGATGCAGTCACACCTGTTATAGTTTGCAGCAGCTTGTGGCAGAAAATTGGGGTTTGTTTCATTCTGGACACAGCTGCATCAGTTCTCACATCCACCTGATGGATGCTGCTTGATGATCTAGCAATGATAAGTCTGTTTTTTTAAAATATGACTGGCAGATCTGTGACACGTCCACTTGTAAAATCCTGCATCACATATTTAAATATTTATGTTCAATTTGCTTTTCTCATTAAGACCACATCTATATCCAAAGTTACCAATTTATATATTCTTAACATTTCTCCTTTTAGAAGCAGTTTATCCCACTGTCTGCATCTCATTGGTTTCATCACTATGTCAGCCCCCAAGTTACACATTAAGCTCACGTGATGTCCACCGTGACTGGAGAAGTGGGCTCGTACCCTTTTGTTGCACTTTTCTGTTCAGCAGTTCTGGTTTTTAGGTTTTTTTTTTTCTCACTGGGAAAGGAGGGCTAGGCTATTTTGCCTATTTTAGCCTCATGCTGGGGGGAAGGGGAAAACAGATATAAACTGACATACTGAATAAGATTAAACTATTGCTGTTTTTTAGTGAATGGAGGAAATTCGGCTCGGACATCAGGCAGTGCAGCATCCCCCTCATGCTGCCCTACAGTGTTCAAATATCTTGGAGTATGGATAGACAATAAACTTGACTATACTACCCACATTGAAGAGCTCCTGAAAAAGCTAAGACAAAGACTTGGTCTATTCTATAGGATCAAACACTACCTGACCAGAGATTCCAAACAAAGATTAATCCTAGCATCATTCCTGTCCCTCATTGATTATGCTGACTTCTCTATGGTCATTGCCCTCTCCCATTTAAAACAAATTAGACACCTTGTATCATAGAGCTATTAGATTCATTACAGACCTTCCTCTAGCACCCATCATTGCTCTCTCTACAATGCAGTCAGTTGGACATCCCTGCAACAAAGAAGAAATAAAAATGCTGCTATCTGGGTCTACAAAGCTCTGACAAACAAACTCCCTTGCTACATCTCAGACTGCTTCAACCGGATCACATCCAGGCCTTACACCCTGAGGATCAATAAACTGATCATGCTGAAGATTCCTATCACCTGCACCCGGTATGGAAGAGCTGCAATCAGCTATTCCCTGGCACTTATCTGGAATTCTCTTCAAAAGACATTGAAACTGGATACCCTGATTCCTTTAACATCCTTCAAAAAGCTGTACACCAGCCTATTCCCAGATTCATGCAACTGCTTCCACAAGGCCTAGTCCTCCCACACCCTCACTCCTCCCATACCCCCTCTCTCCTCCACCCCCCTTTTTTAAAGCTCCCCCCATTCTTCTATCGTTCCTCTAGCTCGTTCTCCATCAAACTTCATACATATATGCTCACCCAAGTCCCACTATCCAAGCCTTATCCCTACTAAACTGTTTGTTTCTCTCCTTTAATAGGTTTTAGGTTTATTGTCATTTTGCCTTGTATATATGTAAATATTTGTATATCTGTCTCATTCATAAATGATTGTATTTGTGCTTATTCAGTATCATGTTTTTGTGTACAATTTGTAACCTTTTATTGTTATGACCACTCAGGTCCATCTTGTAAATGAGCTATGCTCAATGATGTTCGCCTGAATAAATAAAGATTTTGATTGATTGATTGGTTAGTATTAGGATTCAACTTAAGTACCTAGTGTGGGGCTAGAGCCCACATCGTTCCAATCTTCTGGCCTCAGAGATGAGTATGCAACCTGCTGAGCCATGAACACTGCTAGTTCTCTTGTTGTTTTGCAGAACTCCAACACATTGTCTGTCACAGGGGCTTTTCAGGATGTAAAAAACAGGATTGCTGGCTCATGTGAATCAATTAGTCGTATGATTTTTAAGTGTTTTTTAAATACTCCAAGTATGTGATGTTGTTGGTGTGGATATTGTGAACATCAAGACCATGAGAAATATCCTGTCAGTGTTGGGTGATTATTTTAAAAGGAACTGTGTTGGAGGCATGTTGTTGGATAATACTGTATGGTCTATGTGAACTAAATAGCTTTTTTTCAGTCAAACATTTTCTCCCTGATCAAATCCTTGTTAACTTCCTCTGGTGGTGTGTCAACCTCCCAGCTCCAGCCACCACTAATGTCACCACTTCTGCCAGCTCCTACAGTTATGCCCTCCATGGCATGGATCTTCAGAATGGGCCATCCTCCCATGCAACTCAAATCCAAATCCAAGGCAGGCAATTGGCTTTATGAGAGGTGACCCTAGTGTAACAACTTGTGTGACCGCCATTCAGATAACAGTCAGGCCATTTTGACCTTTGTAATGCAGTCCTCCCAGCTCACTGTGGTGCAGACGATAGCTGTTGGAGCCTCACTAGCATACAGCATCCCTTGTGGCTGGAAGGGGAACCTACCAGGATCCTTCTGCAGGGAATGCTGATGCTTTGAAAGTGCCATGCCAACCCTTCTAAAGGTGCAATTCCACCAGCAGTACTCCTTGATCACTGGCTGCCTGGCTGCCATCTTCTGTGTCCTAAACCAGTTTCTTAAGCATAGGAGCAAGTGGCATGCTACTCATTAGGCCTCAAACCTCTTACTCGGGGCGTTCCACAAGACTCCATCTTGGGACCCCTGCTTTTCGCAATCTACATTAATGGAATGAACACCACCATTAATAAGGCCAAAATACTGTACATCTCTTTGCAAATGACACAGTGCTGTACACCAGTGGGGCATCTCTCGACGCAGTACTCTCATCTCTCCAGAGCAAATTTGATGTGCTGCAACTCCAGCTCCTAAAACAGAAGTTGCTCCTGAATGTAAAGAAAACTAAAGCCATGCTCTTCTCTCCCATGTCCAACTCTCCTATCTCCCCTCTCACGGTTCTCTATACCCATCTCCACCTTCCTGGGGGATCAGTTGGAATATGTGTCTTCCTTCAAATACCTCACGGCTTGGATTGACAGCTCTCTCTCCTTCCAAGGTCATATTGAAGAGCTAATAAAGAAACTCAGACAAAGACTAGGACTATTCTTCAGGATAAAAACCCTTCTACCAAGGGAGGCAAAAAAGCGGCTAGTCCAAACTACATTTCTCCCCTTGTTAGACTATGCTGACTTCCTATCGGTTCTGCTGGTACTCTTGCCAAACTCGATACACTCTACCACAGAGCCTTAAGGTTCATAACGGAGCTCCCCTACTTCGCCCATCACTGTCTCCTATATACTGCTGTGGGTTGGCCTTTCCTTACTCTCAGGCATCAGAGAAATGTGGTACTCTGGACCTACAGAGCCATTGCGAATAATCTGCCCAGCTATATTACAGCTTGCCTACCATTAAGCCCCCAAACTACCTATGCTCTGAGAAGTGCTTCTTACGTAACCCTGAAAATTCCAATGGTTAGATCCCGCTTTGGTAGGGCGTCTATAAGCCATGTACTTCCTTTGCTGTGGAACAAGCTGCAAAAAACCCTGAAAATAAACCTCCCTTGTAGTCTTGCTGCATTTAAAGCTTTAATCATCCGCCAACTCAAGGAATCCTGTGACTGCTTCTCTTAATTCCTTGGACTGCGGACATTTTGCTTACTCCTGCTCCCTCTCTCTCACCCTTTGACCCAGCTCTCTGCCCTCGCCTAGCCCCTTCTATTCTAAGCATCCTCTTACCTTTCTGCCCCTCTATTAAAAAAAAAAAAAAATTGTATCCCTGATGAAAAACCGTACTCTAGTTTACACCAGTTCAGTGTATTACATTATATCATGCTTTTAATCTGTACATATCTTTTGCTGTACTTTATTTTGTATTCCTTGTGTGTGATGGCTCTGCGATAGCCTGTTTATATCTGATATAATGTATACTGCCATGTATGGCAGCAATTTCAATCTTGCTGTTTCCTTTTATACCTTTATATTATTAACCCAGGTTCACCTCAAAAATGAGTTCTGCTCAACGGTATCCGCCTAGTTAAATAAAAATTTTGGTTGATTGATTGATTTGGCAGACTTAGACAATCTTTTAAAGAGCTAACCATTTTAGAGGCTAATATACATTTTTCCTAAGGGCTATGTTTGCCCCTTATATAATGTGTCAGAGTATAACAGGACAGTTTTAACTTTGCCTAAGTATACAAATGCACAAACACACGAAGAAGTCTGCAGAAGAAGACCATTTGGTCTATCTGATCATATTCTGTTCATTCAGAATACTTAACAGAAAAAAGGTATTCCTTTCTGATGGATTTCTGTTATTTTTTTGTTCTAATAACTGGCTTCTGTCTGTTTCTTGACTATGTTCTAATGGAATATTTAAGGCACGAGTCTGATACTCCATTTGTCTAAAACAATCTGTTTGTTCTAAAACCTCCCATTAAAAATAATCTTGATTTGTGCAATTTGTCTGTATTCAGGTGGTCTAGAAGGCTGTCCTGTAGGTTTGTAGGGTCAAAACTGTCATAGTACAGAATAGAACTGTGCTCTGTGGCTTTCTGATACAGAGGCATTTTCAACACTTTTTCACTTTTGAAAATGTTTAAGTCAATAGAAGGTACCCTAGTAAGATTCCCTTGTTCCATTCTAACCTAAATTTGAAATTACAAATTTTGTTTGATAGAATTCATGTACTCACCAAATCTAAATCGATTGTCAACCTCCCGTTACCGCACAAAGAGAATGTACTCAATATACCTGTCCCAAGCTTTGATATTGTCCAAGAAGTTGTTAATTATGGGGTTCTATCAATATTTGTTTTCAAATTTCATTATAAACAGTTTGGACTACCTAAGGACCATTGTGCTCCACACAGGGGTGTCCTTAATCTGCTCATGAAATGTGTCAAATATTCTAGATGAGTCCTTGTTAAGGCAATTTCTGATAAATCTATGATGTAACATTCATTTATTGGAAAGTAAATGATCTTTTTTTCTTTTTTTTTACTTGTGTTTTATGCCCCCTTCTTTCACCATGGCTGACCCTTCCATTGGGATCCCAATGCCCCACATGTGCTGCGCTGGTGGACCCAAGGAAGTCCGCTCCCATTAAGTGCCCTGCTCCTTGCACATATCAGCACCGGATAACCCCTTGGGTGGAGTGGAGGTGACTCCCCCAATCCCTCCATACCTCAGTGGAGTGGGCACTCAGAGCTGTTTCACCAGGTTCCCCCCAGTCACTGGTGCAGGGGCCCATCTTCTGGCATGGCCGTGGGGTGTTTCTTCCTGTGTTCTTTGCTCCCAACCCTGGCAAATGCCAGTGCTCTGGGAGGGCCAATAAGATGAAGGCTTGCTGAGATGTGCCTTCACTCAAGCCCTCAGCCAACGTCTGCCCCCTCCAATCACTTCTGCATCCTCAGCTGCACCTCCACCTGTGGTTACGCAGGTGGCTGTATAGCAGCAAGGACTGCAGCATACTCTTCCCAGAGAAGGAGAGCGGCCCTGTGGGTGCTTGATCCTTCTTCCTCCAGCCAGCATTCCAGCAACCTAGGCTTGCCACTGAACCTGGGTTGCTGGAATCACAAGCAGTAGCTCTACCACTGTGCCAGCAGGCTGGCAGGTGAGTAAATTATATGAAATCAAATTCCTATAATTTTTGAAAGAAAGCTATGTTACCATATCAAAGGTGCCGTCAATTTCCCATCATTGATGTGTTCTTATAGTTTTATTGATTTATTTTGCATCAGACCAGTATTCTCTTCCCATATCAATGCGAAGTGAAGGATCTGTTTGAAGAAGTTTAGCAAGGATGGCTTTAATTAGGATGGAAGGGATCCTGGTTTTCTTGGCCAAAGATGACAAACTATCCACAGAGTATAAGTTCCTGACCTCTTGACTTCTTCTGTGAGTTGTCTTTTGCTACAGGTTCGATCACTAACATTTGAAAAAAAAATCTTCATTGTTATAGCTTTAAAAATATTATTGCAAAGTTTTTGATCTTCTGATTTACTTCTTTTAGACAACTATGTTCTCACTTCAATGGGGCAAAACAGCTTTTCTGGTTTTTGTAGCTAAACAATGAAATAAGTTGCCTACTTACTTATGGCTGGTGTTGTCTATTTATACTGTATTTTAAAATTGTTTGAAAAAGTATTTGACTGTGAGACACACTTATTAATTAGCATCATATGCTGTATTTATATGTATGACACTGTAGCTGCATATAACATGTATTACATTTGTCATCATTGTTGCCTATGGCATTGGATCACTCCTGAAAAGAAGCCTTTTTAGCTCAGTGTGTCCTACCTGATACATTCTATAAATAAATACAATAAATAACTTAAAATCAGTACATCCTTTCTAAGCTAGAGATAAAACCAACAAAATTATAAGCCCAGTTCAACATTGTTAACAATGGTCAGTGAACAGGAACAATTTATTACCAACCTGCTTTGGCCCTGAACACAGTCACCAGGAACTGTTGCAAAGTGGTCGCAGCAAGCATTTAGTTTCTGTCTCTTGTCTGGTGTCCTGGGGTCACAAGCCGTTGCCCGCACAGATGCTAAGGATATGGTGACTGTGCAGGGGAATGCAAATAGCTCTAGGGTCATGCAGAAAGCATGGTGACCCTTGCCAAGGGAGATTGCAGAGTTTTCCAATATTCCCTGCATGTAGAAACCTAGCGGCAGGCAGTCGGGTTGTCACAAAAGAGTAATCACCATCTGAGGAGTCAATGATGGGCAGAGATCATCTTGGGACACTACTCCACAATGGCACTGAAACAGGCTAGTGAGGGACTTTCATTGAACACTGGGAATACCTTAGTAAATGAAAAGTTGGTGGGGGACCCCAGCACATCAAGAGGTAACTTTGCAGACACCAAGAGATATCAACAGTAGGCCTAAATATAAGGCCAGGAGGGTGAATACTATAGCAAAAGTTGTCATTTACCATGTTCTGCTCATGACAGAGCACCATGTGACTGGTATTATGGCATCATCAGAACTACTGTACATGATTGTCATAACATGTCAACAAGATAGTAGGTATATACCCCATTTGCACCAACTAATACTTGGCTGACTTATTTGCATAATGATTTAGTGGCCAGTGATCTTCTTCCATGGCAACAAAGTCAAACCTTTGTATAGGGAAGGCTTATTTTCCACAGTAGAGCCAACCAGGAAGCAAGACAAAATACTGCAGAATTCTGCAGAATTAATTCAGGAAACAGTGCTATTTTAATGGTGGGTAATCCCATTTGTCATGTAGGAATCTGTGAAACTGGGTTGGATCCTGGTGGGCTCCTCTCTATATGCATTTCATATTTCAGGTCGACAACACACATTGTGCTGGAATCTTGGGTAAACTCCAGGCCCAGTGACCATACAGCCACCATTCTTTAACACCTACTGCTTACATCCCATGGCATGGTCACCAGGTCTCCCCAACAAAGCACAATCCAGCATGGGAGGGTTGGTGTCAGCACATGGCATGAGAGTGCCCAGGGTTATCATAAAGGGTGTCCCCATTTTTCTGACTTTTCCTGTTTGACCCTCTACGCCCCCCACCACCACCGGGGTTCTCGGTGATACACCTCCAGAGGTTAGATCGCAGTGGCTGGGGTTTTGTCATTTGTTTGAAAATGGAATTGGGCCTGGTAGATGTTCCAGTGTGGGAGACTGATCCTCTGACTGTATCTTGGGCACAGGTGTGGGGTGCAAACTTCTTCTCATCTACCATCCACCTGGGGATGGGAAGCAATTTTTGCAGGAAATCACAGACTTCATTTTCAATGCAGTGTTGGAGTCCCCCAGAGTGATGGTGCTGGGTGACTTAAGCTCTTGAATCAACTATGAACTCTCGCACTTTGGTCAAGATTTCCTCCACTTGATGCATTCATTGGGCTTCACACAGGTCATTTCCTCTGCGACTCATAGGTCAGGGCACTCACTGGATCTGGTCTTCCTACTGGGAATGGAGAGCACCAACCTGGTGGTGGAGCCAGTCAGATAGCCTGACCATTGAACTATCAGGTTCAATATCCAGGCACCCCCTCATAGGCCTGCCCCAGTAAAGATGGTCCGGTATCACCCAATAAGGGGTTTGACATCAGAAGGCCTGATGGTGTACTGGATCTCTTGGGTTTTCCGAGTGCAAGTGCTGATCCATCAAACCTACTACAGGTCTATAACATGGCTGTGGTTGATGCCCTGGGTTTAATTTCTCAGTCCGTGTTCACCCTCTCTCTATTCTTCCTCGGTCCCCATGGTTTGATGAGGCCTTGAGGGAGATGAAGGGAGTTGGGCATAGGTTAGAGCATTGCTGGCAGAAATCCATCCTTGATGACAATAAACTTATATTGATGGCACATTACGCAGACTATCAATCAGTGATCTCCCATAAGAAGGCAGAGTTCCTGTCCAGGGAGATTACTGCAGCATAGAACCAACCGGCCCAACTCTTCAAAACTGTGGACAGACTGTGCAATCCAGCCTGTCTGCAGTTACGGAGAGGTTTGTCACCGGAGAAATGTGATGAGTTTGCTTACTTCTTTGCAGTTAAGATTGTTGACATCAGGTCAGAATTTAGTTCAGCCCACTCTAATTGGAGCAGCAGTGATCACTGGGAAGTCGCAACACCTCAGTCTGGTTGGTCAACTTTTGATCAGGTGGCAATCTCAGATGTCATGATGATCATCCAGAATATGCGGCCAACCTTCTGTGGTTGGATCCAGGCCCAACCTGTCACCTTGTGGGATGTGTGGAAGTCATCGGCCCAGTCCTAGCTGAGATAGTCTGGTGTTCGTTAGAGACTGGGGAGTTTTCTGACTCCCTGAAAGAGGCTGAGGTGACCCCACTCCTCAAGAAATCGTCTCTCGACCTGGACTGTCTCGCGAACTACAGGCTGGTCTCTAACCTTCCCTTTGAGGGGAAGGTTATTGAGAAGGTGGTTGCACTGCAACTGGAGTACCATTTTGCCATCCATGACATCTATGATCCCTTCCTGTCAGGGATGTAGGAAGAGGCATAGTACTGAGATGTCCCTTATTCAGGTGCTCAATTACCTTCTTATAGCGAGAGATTGGAGGAGCCATTCCTTCTTGGTCCTCCTTGATCTCTCCAAGGCATTTGACAATGTGGACCATGGGATATTGCTGGAGCATCTGCAGTTAATCTGTGGACTATCGGGTACAGTCCTCAGATGGTTTCAATCTTTCCTCACTGGCAGGTTTCAGAGAGTAGTGTCAGGAATTCATACCTCCGACGCTTTCTCCCTGCCATGTGGAGTACTGCAGGTCTCCGGGCTCTCTCTCTCTCTCTCATGTTGTTTGTGATGTACATGTAGCCTCTGGGGGACATTGTAAGGTGATACAGGCTGAGTTTTCACTGCTATGCAGATGATACTCAGCTGTACATGTCCTTTGCGCACAAACAGGATTTGGTGGCCTCGGTATTTAACAACTGCCTATCCGAGATACAAGACTGAATGTGTGCCAACTGGTTGAAGTTGAATTCTGACAAGACTGAGGTGTTGGTGGTGGACCTAGGTTGTCGTGTAGAGGGATCCTCAGCAGGTGAGGCAACTGGTCTTGTGCTAGGAGGCTGCTAGCTGAGATCATCTGAACCGGTGCAGAGTCTGGGTGTTATTCTTGATGAGGGGCTGACCCTGAAATCTCAGGTGTCGTCCATTGTCAAGATCTTGTTTTACCATCTGAGGAATATCACCCAGATTAAACAACTGGTTCCACCCCGCAGCCTACCAACATTGGTCTATGCCTTTGTGACTTCATGCCTGGATTACTGTAACTCCCTGTACCTAGGGTTGCCAGTGGTGGACATCTGCCAGCTGCAGCTAGTGCAGAATATGGCAGCCAGGTTATTGACTGGGCTTTCTCAATCTAGCCATATTACACCTATGCTGTGTGAGCTGCATTGGCTGCCAGTTTGGTGGAGGATCACCTTCAAGGTCGGTCTGTTGACCTATAAAGCTCTACATGCTCAGGGACTGTATTACTTGCAACAGCTTCTGTGCCCATACTGCCCCTCTCAACCTCTCCGCTCCACTGACTGAGGGTTGTTAGAGATTCCCAGCATGCGGCTGAAGACATCTGGTGCTCATGCTCAAGCTTTTGCTTATGTAGCCCCTACCCTGTGGAATTCTCTACCCTGTCAGGTCTGGGAGTGCCTGATAGTGGAGAGCTTGAAAGTCTATTTATTTATTCAGGCTTTTTTGTAATGAGATAGGGGATTTTAGTTGTGAATATTTGTAGTTTTACTGGTTATTTATTCTTCTATTTTAATTGTTGTAAAGCGCTTTGAGATGTATGAATTGGGCTATATAAATAAAGCCTATTATTATTATTATTATAACATGCATTTCCATGGCAAAATCCTTTAGGACAGGCAGTGCACACCTAGGTTAGGAGTGAAGCTCCCTGACCCTGTCACCATCTGTTGTTGCAGCATCAGAAAGGGTGCCAGCCCTCCCAAAGCTGAGGCAGACTGATCCCCACCAGGTGCACATCCACTACTGTCCTGGTCTCACTCATGAATCTGGATCACTGGCATGGAGCCATCAGGAAGCATGTCTATGGTATGTGTTGGTGACATTTCAACCGAGTGCCCTCTGCACCCTGAATGTGCACCGTCACCAACTGCAAATGAGAATTGGACCCATTGTCATGTACATTTATAAAAAGATTCTGATATTCTAGGAAAACTTTAAAATAATCAAATTTAGACACAATGCAGCTTCAGTTTCATACATCATCTATAGATTTCTCCTCTCTCTTGTTTATTACTAAGGAAATTACACAAATATATGCTCCTTTACCCTCAGAATTCATTTGCCCGTACAGATTATTCCTCACTATAAGTAATAGTCCTCTGTTGCATAGTTACAGTCTGTTGCCATGGGAATTGCTGTGATATCACAAGCAGGGAATTATAAAGTAAGATAGCTTGCTGCTCAAAGTCTGTTTTTTTTTTTTAATTTTGCCTTTTACCTCCACGCCTCTCGTCTGCCCTTCTGCTCCGGTCACGGACCCCAGGACCCCTGGTCACCGGATATCGCCGACTCCCCCGGTCATCCCTGGCTTGCCCCCCAGAGAGCGGGGCCGCGGCTCGGACCCCTCCCCACACCGAACCGCGGGCCTAATAACTGGTTGGGGGAACGGCTCCGGTGACCAATCAGGGCATCCCCAGGGCAGAGCATCATCTAGACGCTAGGCGTGGAATTTTTACGCCCCTTTATTCCCACCCCCGAGGAGGCGGGGACGTGCAATGACGCCAGCGTCCACCCCACCTCTCTCCCCCAATGTAAGCGTGGCAGCGTGAGTGTCCCCCAGCCTCTGCTAGGGGTCCCCATCGCACCGGTTACTACCCCGACCCTCCCCCGAGAAGGAGAGCAGTCCGTCGGACGCTCGATCCTTCTCCCCCCGGCCAGCCCTCCAATGACTCGGGTCCATTCCCGAACCCGGGTCACCAGCATCGCAAGCGGAAATCCCAATGCTGCACCGACGGGCTGGCCCAAAGTCTGTTTTTTAATGAATTATGGAATTACCATTTATGCTGCAGCAACAGAGTCTGACGTGCATAGGCTAAAGTTTCTAAATCATCTTTTTTTATTTATTTAACATTTTGGTAACTGGGTAAGAACAGATATACAAAAAGCAACATGAACAAATAATTAAAAATAAATATGCTGACCCATCAGCACAGAGGTAGGATCACCATCTGTGATGTCGATATCACCGGGTTCATAAATGGACTAAGACCACCATAGGGCTGGCCGGGGGGAGGAGGACTGAGTGTCCTGGTGACTGCTCTCCTCTTCTTGGGGTGAGGGGGAGTTTGAGCATCCGGCATTATAGCAACTCCTGAGGAGGCTGGGATGGTGCTACAGTTGTTGGCACCAAGACTGTTGAGGAGGCATGTCGAACGTTGCGTTACATGTTTACATCATTGCATAACATGCCTCCTGGGGAGTCCTGTAAAAACTCACTGCCAGATCCCTTGATGATGTCCCACTTCCTCACTGTCGTGCCATGTCCAGCAACACCTGGCTAATGATATTGTGACTTGCATGTCTGTCGGTTTGGTCCAGCCCCATGGCCCTGCCCTTGGGGGTAACTCAGGGGGATTACCCAGTGGAGTTCCTGCTGGGAGCCTTGAGTTAAGGTCCATGGGGGCTGTTCCATCCGGCAGCCCCACCCAGAGGGTGTAAGCTGGGCTGATCGCTGACACCAGGTAAGTCTCAAGGGCCGATGGTGGTTGGGGTGGTAGGAGCTGAAAGAACTGGGAGGTCGTGATACCATAAAGCATAGCTAATAGCAACCCCTCCGAAAAAAAAAAAATACATGTAGCATTAAATTACACAGTGGGTGGGATATTCAAAAGGGTTGCGTATGGCACAATGGGGGTGTGCCATGCGCAATCCACTGCTGTGCCTGGTGCAATATTCAAACGGGGAAAGTGCCCGGCACAAATCCCAATGCACTGGGGTGCATCAGCAATGTATGCGGCATAAATGTGGGGGCCTGCCCATGCCTACCCCGCACATTCCGATATTCAGCCCGGGATGTGCTGAGCATAGGCAGGTGCAACCCCTACATGCGCTGCACACAGTTGTTCCAAAAAGAAAGGGAGCAACAGCTGGCCACCAACAGGTGAGCTGCCATATTGCAGGGTGCAACACAGCAGCTGCCAGCTGTGGGTGGCCACCCAAGCTCCAGCGGCACCGTCCATCGTGGTGGCCCACCCCACGCCTGATCGTGGGCATCCATTATGTTAATATCCCTGGTGGTCCAGTGGACCCAATCACTGAGCCTGATTGCGGGCTTACAGTGAGTGAAATAACCCTGGTGGTCCAGCGGTACCCCCCCTCAGCCAGCCCACTCAGTCCCGCCACCCCGCTCCCCCTCCCAGTCAGTGGTGGGTGGCAGCACCCTGCCTGCAAGCTGTCCAGCTACCCGACTCGACAGCGATGGTATGGTATGCATTTGTTCACAGCATGTCAATTGTTTAGACTGTATTGCATTACACAGTCCCAAAATGTGAATGAATGAATTCATTCACATTTTGGGACTGTGTAGTACAGTACAGTCTGCACGCCCATTGGCCCATGCTGTGGACCAATGGGTGTATGATTATACCGTACGCTGTCAGTCGGTGGGCGGCTGGGCAGCTTGCAGGTGGGGTGCTGCCACCCACCGCTGTCTGGGAGGAGGAGGAGCAGGAGCAGGGTGGCGGGACTGAGTGGGCGTGCTGAGGGGGGGTACCGCTGGACCACCAGGGTTATTTCACTCACTGTAAGCCCAAGATCGGGCTGTGGGATCGGGTCCACTGGACCACCAGGGATATTATTTAATGAAAGCCCGTGGTTGGGCTGAGGGATCGGGTCCACTGGACCACCAGGGAATTTACTTCATTGAATGCCTGCGATCGGGCGTTGGGGCGCGTTGACCGCCGGGGTCAGGGGGCATCAGTCCCCTATGGCTGCAGCCTGGCAGTGCGCCAGGTGCAAGTCGCCGGGGATCGGCACACCTGCATGCAAATGGGGCCATAATGACATGTTAATGGCCCAATTTGCACCTTGCATGCATTATGGCCCCATTTGCACATCGTCCACTGAATATCACGGTTGCTGCACCTAGCACAATGGCACTTGAGCTAGCGCATCCCCGTTTTCTCTGTCATCTGCACTGGCGCAGTGCCACGCGCCATGTGCAACGTAGGCCACAGTGCCATATTCAACGCTGCTGAGCCATGGCGCAGCACCATTGAATATCACCAGTCAATGCCCTGGCGTGATCCCAGTTATGCTGCACCCAGACTTGTGCCACAGCCTGGCGAGTCTGAATATCCCACCCAGTATACTTAAAATTAGTTTTAAAGACAGTATAACTGGTATCTGCAATCAAACAATCTGGTAAAAAATTCAGCAGTTTAATCACAGTACATTTAAAACACCTTTGACCTGGTTTCATTTTTCAAAAGAATAAAGACAAGTAAAAATGATTAGTACTTCTGATATTGACAGTTTTAACACTGAGACCTGACTAGATAGAGCATCCATGCTTTTTTCCATTAACATTTTTCAAATCATATTCACACCAACGTGTTCTATATGCTTTTGTAAATGTAGTCAGTTGAGTTCACTATATAGCAGACAGTTCTGTCTTTTGCTTGTTTTTGAATGGGATAGGAAACCCCATCATTGTGTTATTTAGTTTGTGTTTGAAGTAAGATTTTCCATGTTTATTCTAATTTATCTCTAGAAAATTAGTAATCAAAGAAATATTTTGAGCCTTGATTCCATGTTTCAGTTTTTTTTTTTTTAAATTCTAATCATATCACACGTGCTTCTACTTATTTAAACCTGTGTATTGCATTTAGGAAATCCAGTGCTGGACAAAAATCTTTTTGGTTTTGTGCTTCAAAACACTGGCGCTCATTGCCATATGAACATTAGGTATTGTGGTTCTCTTTCTTTTTTAAGAGTATGTTGAGGTGTCAGCATGGCAGCACATCTGCCTCTGGGCCAGAAGGTTGTGCGTTCTGGTCCCACACTGGGATTGGGTTCATACCTAAAAAAATATTGACATCTGAATGCAGTATTGGGGTATTGCTGTACTATTGGTGTGTACCATCCTTCAGATGAGATGTTAAAATAAAGTCCCTTCGACCCATCCTGTTGCAATCTTGGTGGGTGTCCAGGTGGAAGTAAAAGAACCCAAGGCACTCTTCAAAAAGAGTAGGGGACTTTCCCGGTGTCCTGGCTAATATTCCCCTTCCAATAAAACCAGTTCATGCAATTGTCCAAGGCTCTGTGTGAGTTTGATGTGTCTTATGGCGGCCACTACATATTCAGTCACTTCACTGCCAGTCTCGCATTGCTTGCAAAGTGCTTTGGCATACAATGTGTATGAAAAGCGCTATATAAATGTGGATTTTTCTTCTTTTAATTCATCTGTCTGTATTTGTTTTGATTGTGTTTATATTTCTTGTAGTGTTTGTAATATCTATCATATTGTTTTATGTACCCTGATCACCCATATAAACAGAAATGTATGCCTTTGGATTTAACCTGGAAATCAATCAACCAATATATAAATTAACATATGACATCAGATGGGGAATAGGCACAAGGAGTTGATGGAATCTCAAGAAGTAAAGATCCTGGATTCAATTCTCAAAGACCAAAAAATGATGCAAGGTGCCTGGTGTCAATCGGAATTGACTCAAGGGGCACCCTGCATCAAGAATTGCAACTTTTCTGATTCTGCAACACAGGCTGCGGTGACATAGGGTTTCTGAGCACCAAATAGGTCCTGTGCCAGCTCTTTGCTTGAACTATGGTGCACCATGGTGAAATGTGGCTTGCGCCTCAATAGGGCTGATGCATCCCCCAATCTGGGATTCTCAAAGCCCTGCTGTGGAAACAAGTCCTGGCTGTGGTGAGACCAGTCACGAGCTAGTCTAAAGGCCCATGTGCCACACATTGCGGCATGGCCATTTGGTGGTGGGGAGCCTATGTCCCCCTCTGTGGGCAGAAGCCCTGTGCCAAGTATGTCCATGGAACTGACTGTGCCCCTTCTTGTGATGTGTCAATGGCCTGGTGATCAGATTGAAGCCACACCATGGGTGGAGCACAGAAAACCACACATCATGAGGCCTTGGAGGCAGTCCAACACAGGGCAGGCTGGAACTGTGTGGCGACCTCAAGTGTGAACAAGGTTAGTACCCCACACACAACTGCCCACTCACACATGCCTGCAAATAGTCACTGGCAGTTTCCTCAGGTCTTGTATGCCACATAACCCCACACAGCCCAATCTCCACCCCCAGGGACCCATCAGAACACATACCCCCACTCCCCTCATGTAGCACCTATCCTTTCACAGGATAGATCTAGTAACCTGGCCCCTGTACCCCAGCCCCAATGCACAGCCACTCCCCAAATGGCTGTGCTCTCAGGGGTACATACGGTATATCTCCTTTGACCACCCATGTAACACTGCAGCTCCCACCATCTGCCCCATTCAGGGCTTCAGACTGCACTCCTGTCCCACCTGGCACCTTAACACTCCACTCCACCATAGACAGCACCTACACAAATGGAGGTACAGGTACTCAGAGGATACCATACCATATCATATCACAGTACAGGATAGTGTAAGCTGTATGTGGGCCAGTTATGCCCCTGCTAAGCAATGACAGCTGCTTCTGTCAAACCCCTACAATGTGTCATTTCTTTGGTGCACAAGAGTGGCTGTCGCACACAGTGAGTGTTTGGTGCTGGGACCCCTCCCCTATGAAAATTGGGCACAGGTCCCTGGCATACTTGAGCTTGGTACAAGCTGCTGTTTAATGAAGCTTGCATTGAGCATTGGACAGCTTTGATAATCTGGATCCCTGTTTTCATGCAAATTACCACTGTGATTAATAATTGGGAGAAAAAATAGAGAACTCAACTGCAATAAAAGCTGAACCATTCAAATTTTGTGTTTTTGAAGTTGTCCTGGAGGCATCTGCTGCTTTTTGATTTTGTGTAGCAAATGTATTTACTTTTAATTAGTCAAACTTGGAAAACACCATGAGATGCAGCATCTTGGTTTCATGGGGTCCAAGGGATGATAGTATCAGTCAACATAGTCCAACAAGAATTGTTAAGTACAGGTTAAAATATACACAGGGGGGAGAACTGTAAAGGTAATTGCATCCAAGCAGTAATCAAAGCAAGCTAACAAAGTGGGTTCCAGCAAGCATACAGCATGAGCATCGTTATGCACAGGACCATAGTCAGCAAGAGGGATACTCAGGACCAAAACAAATACAGGTAGTTCTAAGGTGGTTGAAAAGACTGGACGTGTACACTTGCAAGCTTGAAGCACTCCTCTGCTGGAGAAAAAGTTTGTTCCCAGTTTCTGCTTGCTGTAAATGCAAAGTTCTTTTTACCAAATAAATGATTCATTTTGGGAACCGAGAAAGCAAGTACTGCTGTTAAGTGCAGAGAGTAGCACTGCTTGGCTGCATGAGTGGGCTAGGAAATAATCAGTGTGTTTTTTTTGTGTACAGTTGTACAACAAACTAAGACAGTGGTAACCATACCTGATAGCAGGACTTAGCCAGTTAAGCTGGTCATACTGAACAGCAAACAATGATGGAGAGACCGTCCACAGGGAAGAATGAATCTGAACAACTTTCACAAACAATATGGAGGCATCAGAGGGGTTTTGTTTTCACAGCAGTATATAATGTCTCCATAGTCAATGGAATGGGACAGGAAGTGGGAGGTCACCTACTTCCTCATGTTAGCACTAAGGAAGTGTTCAGACATGTATAAAACTTGAGCTTGGGATCTGCTGTCCAGTTGTTAAGATGTGACCAATGTGCCTATTGTACTGTGTGTAAGTGATGCATGAAGCTTGATTCCTAGATATTTTGAATTTGTTGCCTTGCACAGTAGTGTCACCATCTACTGTTATGATTGAAAGTGGTCCACTGAATGTGTTAGCAAGTTCTGCAATCCAAACAACATAGATATAGTTTTTGTTTTATTATGATAAGGCATTTTTTGATGAACCAAGGGAAAATAGTGTTGAAATTTGATTGGAGTATTGTGTTAACCTCAGATGCTGTTGCACTGTAGTAGAATATGGTGTCATCTGCATGCTGCACATATGTACTATGGATGGCACCAGTTCTGTTGAGCTTTGACAGGTCACTGACAAAAATAAAGAACAGAAGATGGCCAAGGACTGAGCCTTGAGGAAGCCCAAGTTAGTGTCATATATTGTACTAGATTAACAGAACTAAAGGGTTCTGTTTCTCAAATTACCATCCTATTGCCATCCTCTCAGTCCTGAGCATACTCCTATAAAAACTAGTCTCTACTCAAACTATCACCTTCCTCCATGACCATAACCTCCTTTTGGATGCCTAACATGGTTTCAGGAAATGTCATAGTACCACCACTGTGCTCCTCAAATTCACCAATGACACAAAGGTAGCAATGAACAATGGTTTGCTAACTGGAGCTGTCTTCATTGACCTTACAAAGGCCTTTGATCTTCTGGACCATACTTTCCTTAAATCCAAAATGCTATCCCTTGATTTCTCCCCTTAGGTGGTAGCATGGTTTGGCAGCTACTTAACAGACAGCAAGTATTCAAAAATGACTCAGCTGCCTCTGACTGTTCCACAACCAACATCGGGGTGCCCCAAGGCTCTATTCTTGGTCCCCTTCTCTTCACCATTTTCATCAATGATATATCTCTCAATGCATCAAATTGCTCCTCTTTGCTGTATGCAGATGAGCTTATTCTCTATACCAGCTCTAACAATATCTCTGCCCTTAACTCTACCCTCACTTCTGACTTTTGCAGCATTCATTGCTGGCTCTCCAACAACAAGCTAGTACTTGATACTGGCAAAACCCACTCCATGCTTTTTAGCTCTGCCCCTAGGTTGAGGAAATGTATGGGGCAGCTATCTATCTCATGCAGTGATGATTCCTCCCATGAAAATGTCAGTACCTTCAAATACCTTGATATTACCCTGGACCCCTCACTTGACTTTGACCTACACATCTCCAACACATGTAAAGCTGTAAACTGCAAGCTGGGCCTGGCTTACAAATCCAGTTATGCTCTTACACCCTCTGCCAGAATTGCCATTCTGCAGGGTGTTCTCCTTCCTACTCTCACATGTGGATCTGCTACATTTGTTGGTGCTGCCAAAACAAATCTCCTCAAATGGGACAAAACCTATAATAACATTTATTATTTTGCCTTGGCCTCACATCGCCTCACTCATCGCTGTTAGCTTTACAATGGCCTCAACTGGCTCTTCCCTGATGCAAACCGCTTCTACACTCTTGGCACCTTGATTGGTAACATTGTTCAATCTGGTGTTCCCTCCTCCCTTGCCTGTATACTAACTCCACCTAGTCTCCACTATGCCCTTTACTGTGGTGGTCATATATTTCTGACAGTTCACAGAAGCAAAAGGTCAATGGGATCTCAGGCCTTCTCCCACTTTTCTCCCCATTACTGGAACTCATTACCTGCATCCATTCGTCACTCAGATACCCATGCCAGTTTCAAGCAGAGACTGCACAACCACCTCATAGCCTCTAATCCCTGAACTTGCTTCCTTCCTCCTTAACATACCTCCTTCCTGCTTCGCTTAACCACAGTCCTGTCCTCACTGCACAATCTTCGTGGCACTTATGCTTAATGCTCATGCCTGTCTCAACAAACGTATCCCTTCCTCTGGAATGTCCAGCGCTTCTTGTACTATTTCTCTCTCTCTCTCTCTTTCTCACTTTCTCTCAATTCAACTGCACCTTTCACTCACCTTATAACATGGCTAATGTCCCATGTTTCTGTACCACAAATGTTCGATTTTATCTATACTATTTGATACTGTGAATTTTTCATTGTTTATAGTTAATTGTTACTGTATAATTATTTATCTCAATCCACTTTTTGTTTTACCTGCTACTGTACCATTTTTGCTACTGTTATTTGTATGTTTCCCTTTATCACTGTGTTATCACTGTATTGCCTTGTACTCTCTTGGGTCATGCCAGAAAATAGTCATTTTTAAAGTCTAGTGCATTTACCTGGTTATCAAAAACAAATAAATAAAGAAATATACATGACAGGTACAACAAGGGTGCCCTTGTTTCAAACTTTCTCATCCCACCCCACCAATGTGCAGCTTGCTTTTCACAGAGAAAGTATCCTTTGTTAATAAGAGGTTAGTTAAGGCTCTATGTCCAATTAATCTTTTGCCTCTCACTTGACACTGGTAATAGGAGGGATGACAGAGTAGAGTATCGGTCAAGGTGCAAACCTCTCAATCAGAAGACCCAAAGTCAAATCCAAACAAAGCCACTTACTCACTTAATCACTCACTCACTCACTCAATCACTCACTCACTCACTCTCACTCATTGTGTGAACCTAAGCAAGTTTTAACCTTCACGTGAATCTGTCATTCCAAATGTAACTTCAGTAGAAGCAAGACCCTACCAAAAACACAATGCTGCATCTCATCTCAGTTAGTTTCAGTGAATAAATTGTAAAGAAAAAAAAAATTGACAACCGACAATTGTGCTCATGGTGTTTGTGGCATTTACACTTATCCACTATGTAGTGGTCTGAGATTACCAAAAAAAAGTTTCACACACCGTAGGTCACCACACAACCATTGGCTATGCATATTGTCAGACTGCATCCACTGCAGAGAAGAAAAAGTCATCATCGAACATTAGTCCACAGGCACCACTAGTTAATTTAATAAGGTGCAACAGTATACCGTAAGTACAAAATACAAGTGCAAATACAGTGGCAGGCTAATACAAAACAATGAACCACTCAGGACACCTTACTCCACTGGTGTCACGCTCAGCTTCCTTAGGAAACCTTATTAAATAAACTGGTGGTGCTTGTGGAATGATGAATGGTACCAGCTTTAAGTCTGTAGCTGTAACACAGCCAGTATCTGTGGAGCGGCCCCTTTTGTTTTCTGTGTCAGATTTTGTTCACTAGCAACCTGTGCCAGATTAAATCCAGTGGTCTAGAAATGAAAGGTTCCTTAACCTACTGCAGGGCCAATTTCTGAGCCAGCCAGTCTCCTTTTCATCTTAATTCAGTTTTATAGTTGATACAACATCAGCTTTTCTTAGATTCACAAAACAGGCTCTGTTGTCAGTGGGACCATGGACAGTAACATGAGTAGTCATTGTGGATTTGGACAAGCTGTTTAATTGTTTATCCTTCAGCTCCCATTCACTAAACCCAATCAATCAACTTTGATTTGGATTATAATTAGCTTTAGAAGATTAATTATAGATTATAGAATAAAGTATGGCAAACCATACACAACATGGCTATAGTGTATAGTAGATTGCCATGCCTGGAATATGCTTGTTCTGCTGCAGTAGTGACATCATTATGTTGTTCTGCTGCAGTAGTGATGTCACATCTGCAGCAGGACAACTTGGAATGCTGCCACATAGTTGCTTTCCGCTATCCAATTCTGTGGTAGAACAGCATTCTAGAACCTCTAGAGATTTCACAAGTCAATTTCATTGTGAATGAGAAAAAAAACAGTGGCCACACTTCACATAATACTATACACTATAAAAAATACAGGATGAGCAATTTTATGCATAACCAGTGTTTTCTGTCACCTCGAGGTCATGATTCCCATGGACGTCTCGAGCTTTGCTCTCAAGATCAGAGGGAATCAGAACCCCTCTGTGGCAGAACACACTTGTTGTGCACAGTTGCCTATCCAGTATTCTTTATGTTTTACCACCAAGGGGTTGCCATGATTCATAAGTTCTGTTAGCAGATAAGGACCGCCTGGTAGTGCTGTGCGAAATGCGGAATTCCGCCAGCGGAATTAGGGCAGAATGACCATTCCACTGGTGGAATTTCCACCGGAATTTCACTGGTTCTTCTGCGGAATTCTGCTGCTGTGATCCATGGAATAATATTCTGCAAAACAGCATTTTTCCATGGAAAATTATTCTGCAACAATTTCCTTGAAAGATATTGAGATCCACAGAATAATATTCTGTTGAACAGCATTTTTGTTGCAGAAAATCATTCCACAACTATTTTCTGCTCTGGAATTCCACCATTCCATTTCTAGTGAAATTTGACAGAATTTCAGCATAATTTTGAAAATTCTGCAGAATTTCGTCCACCGGAATTTGAAAATTCTGCACAGCACCACTACCTTTCCCACCAAGTCTGCCCATAAAATTACCCTAATGGAAATAATGATTATTACAATTATTAATAAATAGAACTAATAGAGATAATCATTTGAGAATGAAGCTCAAGAGGTCCCCATCATCATGGCAACCCCCAAGGTGGGAAAACAGCTTTGACATGTATGGCTGCCCATACCTTATTTTACATACTGTATGGGTAACCAAAAAGAGACATCAGACTAACAAAATCTTGATTTGAATTTGAATTTTATTAATAAACAAAAACCTTTAGGCACAAGTGCCTATTTTCAAAGCTGACCTAGTCAAATCACACTAAGACATAAAGAATAATGGATAGGTAAGTGTGTGTTATGGATTTTGTTCGCACTCCAGAGGTGTGTGATGACCCATAAACCTCAAGAGCAAAGCTCAAGAGGTTTATATGGTCATCACACATCAAGGGTGTGTGAAAAAAATACATAACATCAAACATACCTATCCTTTATTTTTTATGTTGATTGCGTGCATGTGCAAGAAACATGTTGCGGCAGCTTGCTGCAGAAGCAAGTTGAGGAGGTGCGGCAGTGTTGTGGCCAATGCCCCCACTGCCTTTGCAGGTTTGACCTCTGTTCACCAATGGAGAGGCATGCTGCTGCTGACACTAGTTCAGCCAGCGTGCCACCACCTTGAAACATTTTAGTCATTGCAATCAGGTGCCGCCTCGTCATTGCAGTGTCATCCACTGCAATGAGGGAGCGACCCCTCATTGCAGGGCTTGCTGACAGGGTGCACAGTCCCCATCAGCTTCAGTGCCCACTTTCCTTTGCCAACAGAGGAGCCCACTCTCAGCTGGCATAAGTCCTCCCCACTTTCATTCTGTGCCAAGGGGGTGCCTAATCACCCTCGGCTCTTGTGTCCCCCCCTTTGGTATGTGCCGACAGGAGTGCCCAATCTCCCATTAGGTACAGACCCCCCAAAAAAACACTTAGGTGGCATGGCATGCTGGGAGCCCACCACAGTGTGCTAAATGCCCCTGAAAAAGGAAAACCGTCCTGCGATTTTATTTTTAAGCCTGTTAAAAAAGAAAATGGTCCTTTGAGGTCTCCCTGCCCCCTCCCCAACCAGCACCCACCCTCTGCATGCCCTGCCTCCCCACACACACACCCTCACCTCATACTTACCTCCGGAGTTTGGCACGACGATCTTCGGTGGACCGGGAGCACGTCTGCACTATTCAAAGCCAACCGCGAACTGATGAAAAGCTGGTAAGCTGTATAATGGCATAAATAGGTTTTTTTCAGCTTTGGTGCATATCTCAGACATTTTTTTGGAATTTTGGCAACAAATTCTCAACGTGGGGTTTTTGGGACCCTCCTCATGAATTCAACCACTGTCATTGCGCTATTTGGTCCCGAAAAATGATTTCGCAGTCACTGCATGGAATCACCTTTCAGGACCAGTTAATGAAATAACAGTGCCAGTGTTCATGAGGTGGGCTCTCAAAAAGACTATGTTGCAAATTTGGTGGAAAAAATCCAAAAAATGACTGTTTTACGAGTGTGCATTGCGCAGTTGCTACGCACGCTCGTAACTTCGTGAATTTGCAATATTTTCACTCCAGATTTTCAGCACTGGCATTTTTCCACACCTCCTTATGAATAGTACAGCTGTCACTTTATACAACCTGGCCAAAATGTGTTTTCGCCCTTCGGGTGCCGAATAGCGCAGTCTCTGTGGGAAATCAGATTTCGGATAGACTGAGAAAATGACAGTGACACTGTTCATGAGCAGAGGTCCTAAAATGCCTATGTTGAAAATATGGTGATGAAAGTCCATAAAATGACTGTGTTACAACTATGCATTGCGCAGTTTCCACGCACCCTTGTAACTTCGCAAATTTGTAATATTTTCACGCCAGATTTTCAACACTGGCATTTTTTCACACCTGCTTATGAACAGTACAGCTGTCATTTTTCACATCCTGGCTGAAACGTGTTTTTGCTCTTCTGGCGTAAAATAGTGCAGTCGCTTTGGGACGTCAGTGTTTGGGACAAATTAAGGTCGAGCAAGTGAGAGAGGGGGAGTGACCAAGCTCAACTAAGCCCTGTTGTGACTGCTGCGAATTTCTTTGTGGGCAGAAAAAGGTGTCAATGCAGACAGGAGCCCAGAACAAAAGGGCAGCCTGCAGCCCTGAGAGAAAAAGAACTAGCGAGTGAGGAAGGGGGAGTGAGCAAGCTCAACGGAGCTCTTTCCTGATTGCTGCAGATTTCTTGTGGGCAGAAAAAGGCATCAATGCAGGCAGGGGCCCAGTACAAAAGGGCAGCCTGCAGCGGCGAGAGAAACAGAATGAGTGAGTGAGAAAGGGGGAGGGAGCAAGCTCAATGGAGCTCTGTTGGGACTGCTGCAGATTTCTTTGTGGGCAGAAAAAGGCATCAATGCAGGCTGGAGCCCAGTACAAAAGGGCAGCCTGCAGTGCCAGGAGAAACAGAATGAGCGAGTGACAGAGGGGGAGTGAGCGACCTAAACGGAGCTCTGTCAGGACACTTGTGAACTTCTTTGCAGGCAGAAAAACACACCAATGCAGGCAGGAGCTGAGTACAAAAAGGCAGCCTGCAATGCCAGGAGAAACAGAATGAGTGAGTGAGTGAGAGAGGGGGAGTGAGCGAGCTCAACGGAGCTGTGTCAGGACTGCTGCAGATTTCTTTGCGGCCAGAAAAAGGTGCAAATAGAGGCAGGAGCCCAGTTGAAAAGGGCAGCCTGCAGCGCCAAGAGAAACAGAATGAGTGAGTGGGGGGGGGGTAAGCGACCTCGACGGAGATCTGTCAGGACAGCTGTGAACTTCTTTGGTGGCAGGAAAAGGCACCAATGCAGGTAGGAGCCCAGTACAAACGGGCAGCCTGCAGCACCAGGAGACACAGAGCAAGCGAGTGAGAGAGGGGGAGTGAGCAAGCTCAACGGAGCTGTGTCGGGACCACTGCAGATTTCTTTGTGGGCAGAAAAAGGTACCAATGCAGGCAGGAGCCCAGAACAAAAGGGCAGCCTGCAGCCCCAGGAGAAACAGAGCGAGTGAGTGAGAAAGGGGAAGTGAGCGAGCTTAATGGAGCTCTGTCAGGACTGCTGCAGATTTCTTTGTGGGCAGAAAAAGGTGCCAATGAAGGAAAGAGCCCAGTACAAAAGGGCAGCCTGTAGCGTCATGAGAAATAGAATGAGTGAATGAGAGAGGGGGAGTGAGCAAGCTCAATGTAGCTCTGCCGGGACTTTACAGTTGCCCGCCCTCGTGCCCAATGTCCTCCAGGGTCCTATATTACAGCAGGGTCTCTGCTTTGGAGACAAAGCAATGATTGGATACTTTAGAATTGCTGTAATAATACAGATTTAGTTGTTCTGTTTCTTTCTCTAACTGAGCTAAGTACTGAGCTATACTGTTATGTTTGCTGTAATAATACATATTTATTTGTTCTGTTTATTTCTCTAACTGAACTGAGTAATACTTGGAGTGCAATAGGATTTCTAACTGGGCTAAATGAAACTATATGAGAGCCGAGAACAAAAAGTATGGTAGCTGAGAGGTGAAAAACGGACAAGAAGGCTTTAGGATTGCTACAGTAATACAGTATCTAACGGATGAGATTTGAGACTGAATTACCCCAGTCGGCAAGGGGTTAGTAGGGGGACTAGTGTGGGGAGGGCAGGAGTTTGAGTAAATTGAGGCCTAACTGTTGTAGTAGGGTACAGAACCTGTGAGTAAGAGCCTGTAACATAAGATGGGGGCCAAAATAAGACAGGTGCCACATGTCAATAGGGCGGGCATCATTGGAAGGGTGGAGGGGTGTACAGGGTGTGGGTCTGCCATGATCTTGGACTGGGCTTGGAGGATGGGGGGAGGGTGTATGGTCTGTAGATGACTGGCTAGCTTGAGGGAGGAACTGTGGAGGTTAGGGAGGAGTGTAAGTGGCAGGGCAGATGAGTATGGTAGGCATCCTGAGGGGGGCATAGGTGATGGCAAAGGGGGACAGAGGAAGAATAACTAGGGACTGAAACCAACCCCAATATCAGAGGGACTAGTAGAAAAGAGAGAAGAAGGGAAGGGATCCTGAGGCGAGGGCAAGGGGCCTCCTGATAGTGGAGGAAGAGACCACGAGGAATACCAAGGGAGACAGCAGATGGCTGCAGGTAGGGAGGGACCAGGGGTGCCATGGAGGGGAACAAGTAGGAGGGGGGAACCGATAGGGGGAATAGATGTAGGACAGGTATCGACTACAAATAGATTCGAACCTCTGCTATGGGACAGAGAGAGGGAGCAGGAACATACTGAAGAGGGGAGGACAAGTGGGGCATGAGAGGGATGACAACAGGTAGGGGAAGAGATAATGAGGGTAAAAGGATAGAAGGGGCTAGTAAGGAAGGAGGGGGTGGGGACTGAAGGAGAGAAAGCTATGGGAAGGGGAAGGATGGGAGGGGCATTACTATCAGGGTAAAAGAGAATGGAGACTTTAAATCGACAACAGCAGGGATAGGAGAGGGGTTGCAAATTAGCAGGGGAGGAGGGAAGGTCGACATGGGAAGCCCAGTAGGAAGTAGTCAGGCTGGGAAGCAGTTCAAGGGGGATGGGAGGAATATGGCAGAGAAAAGGGGTGAGGCGGAAGTAGGGGGTACAGATACAGAAGTCACAGAGGGTGCAGTTGGTGGGGGCAAGGGACAGGGAAGAACGAATACTTAGGTGGTGGAAGGAGCATTAGAAGGGAAAGGGGGTAAGAGGCGGGGGGTATTCGTCCTGGGGGATTCTATGCTGAAATGGGTGAGATGGGGTGGAAAAGGGGAAAGGAACAGCCATATTTGGGTTGAAGCTGTCCCCAGGTTGACTGCAGGAGGGGCAGAGCAGGCACTGCTCAAGCGTGCAGTGAGGGGGAGGAAGAAACCTCATTTACTGTTGCATGTGGGTACAAACGACTTGGCAGGGGACACTGTGGAAGTAGTGAGGGGCAGATTTGAGTACTTGGGCAGGCAGTGTGAGGGGGTGGGGAAGTCAGTGGCATTCTTGGAGGTACTGCCGGTACCATGTGCAAGCATGGCGAGGAAGGGTAGGCTTGAGGAGTTCGAGTGGCTGAAGGATTGGTGCCACATGAAACATTATGTGTTAGTGACTAACTGGGGTAGGTTCTGGGGGGATTAGTGACTTGTACACAGGAGAGAGGGTACACTGGAGCAGGAAGGGGAGGGGAGTATTAAAGGCAGCATTGCTGCTGGGACACTGGCTCTGAGGGTTGAAGCGCTGGATGCCACACCTTGCACCACACTGGCAACCTGGGTTCAGACACAAGCCCGGGCCACCAGGGGTTGACAAGGGAGGGATAGGATTGACCGTCCATAGGACTGTTCTCCTATCCCAGGCGGGATCCAGGGACCCACCACTCTGTAGCGGCCCCTGGTGATGACCACGGGTGCTACTACAGTGGTGTAGTAAAGGGTGGCGGAGTGTGGCGGATATTGGCATGCTGTGCCTAAGCATCATTGCATGTCTGCACTCCGCAAATGAGAGAAAAGTGGAAAATGGGCTACAGTCAGGCAGCATGAGCTTCCATCCCCCCCCCCGTGCACCCAAAATGGTGCCTCCTCAACTGGATCTTGCTCTGGTGGGTCAACCTGGGAAGCTCCTCACCACCCCACCATGGGGGTAATCCGTGGAGGTGAGCAGGTCAGCCTGATGTAAGGGGCAGGGGCTGGGGGGGGTCAGTCAGGATGACCAAGCCGACCGTAGCGCAGTAAGAAAATATGTAACAAACAAACAAAAAAAAGGCAGGATTAGAGGGGTATATCTCTACTAAGATGGATTTAAACAAATGGGGGGGTGGCCAAAAGACTGAAGTTGGTAGAAAGGTATGGACAGGGGAGCCTGATGAGGTCACCACTCTAGATTTAGGTAAAGGCAAAGGCGTAGTAACCCTGGAAGAGGGCAGGCAGAACGGTCTGAGTGTAATACAGAAGGCACCACCACCCAGTAAGAATAAGGAGAAGAAAGGCTGTGGACTACCGGGAGGAGGGACACAGGCCAAAGAGAAGAAGAGTGAGGAGAAGAGGGGTACGGGTGGGAGATGGTCTGACTAAATGGATAGATAACTGGTTACAGGGGAGGGTACAGAGGGTGGTGGTGGTGGGGTAGCTCTCGACACTCAGAGCAGTGACAAGCGGGGTGTCGCAGTGCTCAACTCTTGGCCCAATGCTATTTGGGCTCTTTATCTTTGATATAACACATGGAGTGGGGAGCAGGGTTAGTCTGTTCGCACATTACACCAAATCAAAAGCAAATAGTTATAGTAGCAGAGCCCCCCCCCCCCACTCACACACATGCACACTCCCCAAAAAGCTGCTTAAAAGCTTGCAATTCATTCAAATAAATTCCATTTTCTTACTTACTTGGGGTTCAATGCCAGCAAGTGTAAAATCATGTATCTAGGGCATAGGAACCCCAATGTTGGGTATAGGATGGGGAGAGGTACTGATACTCACTAGGCATGAAAGAGTCCTTGAGATTGTTATATCAGAGGACCTCAAGATGGCAGTACAGTGTGACAAGGCTATGGGCAGGGAAAATTGGATTCTGGGGTGCATAAGGAGTAGCATCTCCAGTAGGAGGAGGAGGGAATGTTGTGCTGCCATTGTATCACTCCCTGCTATACCCCTAACTGATGTACTGTGTCCAGTTTTAGAGTCCACACTTCAGAAAGGACATAAGGTTGAGGTTTTACAAAGGAGGGCAACTAAAATGGTTCAGAATTTTCACAGGAATCCCTACAAGGAAATGCTGAAGAATCTCAACATGTACACTCTGGAAGAGAGGAGTGTAAGAGGTGACATGATCAAGACCTACAAAGTACCTCACAGGGGTAAAGAGTGTACAGTTGGGGAGTTTCCTTCAAAGGAGGATGAGCACCCGAACCAAGGGAAATACAATGAAGCTGGGGGGGGAGCATTCAGGATAGATGTGAAGAAATATTTATTTACTGAAAGGGTGGTAAACAACTTGAACAGACTGCCAGGAGAAGTGGTGGAAGCTAAAATGGTAGGGGGCATGAAGCATGCATGGGATAAATATAGGGGTATATGAGAAAAAGGGAAAGGAGGGGGTCAATGGAGATCAATAGGGCCATGGAAGTGGAGTAGGTTCCAGTTCATTGCAGGAAAAATCCATTAAGCAAGCTCATTCACAAGGAGGTCCTGATGGACACAGGCAGAATAAGACATGCAGTAACATATACAGGCAGGAGTTACAAGTACTGTAGGTAGAGAACACTTGGGCAGACTGGGTGGGCTGAGTGATCCTTTTCTGCTGACAAATTCTGTGTTTCTATGGCACCATGTGTTAATTCAGATGCAGTGTTTATTTAAAGTTGGGCCTACCATATATCCAGATGTAAGGTACAGTAAATTACCGAATTAGATGCAGCCCACTTACAATTTAATAAACACAACCCCAGTGCTTCAAGAAGCCTTTACTCTTCATAAGGCTGCTTAAAGAGCTGCGGTTCTATTTGCAGTTTCCACACCAGTATGCTAATCTTAAAATCGACTCCACATCTGAATGACTACTTGATTCTTGCACACTCCATTTCCTCCCCACTTTGAAACCTGCTTGTCCTGAGTTAGTTTTGGGCTGGCAGCACCTCACCTGTGTTAGAAGATGACCAAAAAACGGCACTGAAGTATGTCAGACTTCACAGACTGTGAAGGCAGATGCTCACGGACAGACAAGCTAATTCTACTGGGGGCTATGAGGAAGTAAGCTGTTGATTAACTAGAATCTGCAGCTTGTCCATCAGGTAGGGAAATGGGCAGACTAGGTGGGCCAAGCAGTCCTTATCTGCTGTCAAATTCTATGTTTCTATGTTTCTTACCCACCATCTCAGCAAGAAGAAGGCTGCAGCTGTGGTCACTGATGGCTGTGGGGTGTGAGGATGGGGGGACCAAAGGGGACAGACATAAGGAGATAAAATAATAATAAAAATGGTGAGACCTTCGCCAGCTTTCCAAAATGCTTACCAGTAAAAGAACACTCTATGAAGTTTTTCAAACGGCAACACAATCTGGTGAGCCCTCTGTCTGCCATCTGACACAAGGCATCAACCAGCATAAAATTGCCTACAGATGCCAGTGTGGTCATGTGGTTACTGAAATAGTGGAGATTACAGATTTATAAGAACAAACGAATATCACACAGAAGCTAGCACATAAGCCTATAGCAGCTGTCTCCTGCTTCTCTCAGTAGTTATACTTACACCCTTGAGGTACCTGAATGTTTCTATCATAACCCCTCTTTCCCCTCCTCTCTTCCACTGAGTATATATTGAGATCCCTTATTTTCTACTCCTAAGTATTGTGTTGCAAGATCTGTACCATCTCATTCACCCTTCTCTGGACCATCTCCAGCATGTTAATATCCTTACAAAGGTGCGGCCTCCAGAACAGCACACAGTACTCCATGCGAAGCCTGACCATGGTTTTATATAATGGCTTCACTACCTCCCTCCTTATGCTGATGATACCCCTGCCTATACACCCCAGCATGTCACTGGCCCTCCCAGCTGCCTTACCACTTTGACATTTTCAGGTCATCTGAAATAAGAACCCCCAGGTCCCTTTTCTTCTTTGTGACTGTTAACAACTCCCCCCCTCATTCCTGTAACTTTCCCCAGGGTTTCTGTGTCCCAGGTGCATAATTTTGCACTTTTTTGAATTACATTTCAATTGCCAGTCCTAAGACCATTTCCCAAGCTTCCCCAGGTCCCTCCTTATTTTCTCCACTCCCTCTGGGGTATTCACTGTGTTACACATCTTGGTGTCATCTGCAAACAGGCAGACTTTTCCCTTCAGCCCTTCTGCAATGTCACTAATGAAGACATTGAACAGGACTTGCTCCAGGACCACTCCCTGTGGCACCCCACTGGTTAACCCCTCTCCCCAGACTGCACCCCATTTATCACCACACTCTGCCTCCTGTCTGTTACCCAGTTTCTAACCCAGTTTACAACCCTTTTCCCCATGCCCAGCCTACTCAGCTCATTTATCAGCCTCTTATCTGGGATGGTGTCAAAGACTTTGCTTACATCATGGTAAGCGTTGTCCACTGCCCCACCCTGATTTACTTCGTTTGTCACCCAGTCAAGGAGATCAACCAGATTTGTCTGACATGACCTCTCCAATGT
This sequence comes from Neoceratodus forsteri, assembly GCA_016271365.2. Taxonomy (NCBI): domain Eukaryota; kingdom Metazoa; phylum Chordata; order Ceratodontiformes; family Ceratodontidae; genus Neoceratodus; species Neoceratodus forsteri. The sequence goes on from CM028131.1 coordinate 165,609,482, forward strand.
GAATCCATGATGCCTATGGTCCTGGGCTCCGATGGCTTCTAGATGCCCCACTATCTTTTCTTTAACCAATGTCTCCATGATCTTCCCCACTATTGAAGTGACGCTGACCGGCCTATAGTTCCCCGCATCCTCCTTACTGCTGGATTTATATTGAGGGACCACATGTGCCCTTCTCCAATTCTCTGGTGCCACCCCTGTGTTGAATGACTCAGTGAACATAACTGCCAGAGGTACTGCTATTTCCCTTCACAGTTCTTTTAATATCCTTGGGTGTGTGCTATCTGGTCCCATCGCTTTGTCCACCTTCAATTCACTCACTTTCTGCAGGATTCTTCTGCCTGTGAATGTACTATTGTCCACCTCTTCATGCCTTTGCAACTGCTGTACTGCTGTGGCCCTTGCCCCTCCCCCTCTTCTGTGAATACTGAACAGAAAGACACAGTGGATGTCTTGGGGGGGGGACATGACAGTTCTTAGGCATGGTACTTTCACTTCCAAACACCTAAACAGCACATATAAGCAATCAACATTTGGCATTGACAAATGCTTGTTATAATTGCTGGTGTGGAGGTTTAGATTGTATTTCTAGCAGCTTGAAAGAAAAATACATTTTTTTAGCTAGAGTACAGTTTTATTTTTGAAGAAATTGATCTGTACATGAATAAAACACAGTTGAAAATACTTCAGTTGAAATACTTTTTGTGAAACAATGGAATGCAACAGTTTTACAGTCTTTTCTTTGGTGAATGTCTTAGCATCCTGATTTCAGGTTATTATGAAGTGTCACATCAACCTGATTTTAGGTTAGTATTGCCTTTGGAGCATAATAACCTGAAATCAAGTTAATATGCATTTTTAACAAAATGGTAATCCAGTTGGTATTTATGGTCACCAGTAATTATAAACACCATACAAGTAATACATTAACTGTTACGCAGTATATAAATACCTTGTCACAATATATAAAACCATATCACAGTGAAATAACTAAGGCAGTAGCATATCTTCTATGCACATCTTCTATTCATTTAGGTGCATTCTCGATCTATTTTTAAATTGCCCTAAGCATTCACTGTGCAATATAAAGGGGAAGGGAAGGGAATGGTAGGGAAGGGAAGGGAAAGGAAGGGAAGGGAAGGGAAGGGAAGGAAAGGGAAGGAAGGAAAGGAAAGGGAAGGGAAGGGGGAATTTGTTTAAATAGGAATTAAAGCACACTAAACCAAAGCTTGTTTCCTTGTGCTCCCAGATTACACCTGGAAACAAGCTTTGGCTTAGTGTGCCTTTCCTGGTTAAACAATTTCCCCTTATATGTTCATCAGACGAGTATCCCAAGCTTTCACAAATTAGTATTTAAAGGATCTTTGTCTCAGGAAAGTTTTGCAGTTCAGTACCTCTAATTGTAGATGTTTTGTTGTTCTAATATTATAGAAACTAAAACAGTTGGGCAGCGGTTTGTACACATTACTAGTACTGATTTGTATTCCACAATTTAAACAATGAAGCACTAAAAAAACAGGGTTTGTAGTCCTATGGTGTCTTGAGTCTCGAAGGTGACACATGTTCAATCAAAGTAAAAAAAATGCAATTCAGTATATTGCCATGCAGAGCAAGGGCTCACAATCAGTTCACACTTCCAATACATATCATGCCAACCAGATAAGCTCCTCCCTGCTGTTTGTTTCTCTACTCAGAGCCAGCATCAGCAACTCTCACAGATTTTTTTGTTTTAAACAGCCATTCCTGATTAAAAAGTGTTTTGATTATGATGCACGTGGTTTATCTTCACGTTCATTGTTTTAAATGCTACGGATCGCACACTTTACTCCTGTGCAAGTGGCTGTAGTACAATTAAAGACCACTGACTGGGTGCTGTTTTCACTGTGACATTACTACTACAGCAGAATGCAACGAAGTTCTGCTGTATTAGAGACTAGTGAAGCAGAACAACATTTTGCAGTCTATGGATTTCCATACACAACACTGATTCCCCATACACTACAGTACACCAATAGGGTCACAAGGAATAAAACACTGCTAACTTCACCGCAGACTTGTCACAAGTAAAAGTTGCCATTCCTTTGGGGATTGGTTCACAGACCACTTTATTTTATTTTTTTTAAATAATAATACAATGACTGGAATTGGAGCATTCTGATTGGGTGGCAGCAATTAAAAAGGGTATGTTGCTAAAGAACAAGGGCTCGATTTTCAGACTGGCCCATAGATTGATCCAAGCTTCAGCAAATAGCAGGTTGCACTGAATGTTGGTGCGCCCGGGACACTGCACCCAATTTTCATACAGCTGGGGACCAAATACCCTTAGTTTGCTGCAACCACTTTCATGCGACAAGCAAAAGGAGCATGGGAGGAGTCCAGTGCAAGCTGCAATATACCCCACTGGTGGTGCCCCAGGAGAACTCAGAACCCAAAGTGCATAGTCCAGAACAAAATGCACATGGCTCCCATGGACAGGAGTGCCATGCCAGTTTAGTCAATGGATGGACACAGTAAGTGCCTCCGTATGCAACTTGAGACACTGGCCCACCCATCAGTTGCTCTGGTGCCTGTCTGGAAGCATCAGCCCTATAATGCTGCAGTGTCAATGGCTAATGTGCAGATGCTCCCAACTACCTGTCAGTGTCTTGCCCATCTTGTGGGGGTCCTGGGGTACCTGTACATTCCTGGAGGAAGGGCGATGAGGAAATCTGGCCACACCATAGCAGCACCCTGGAATAAACCTAGTGCTAAGGACAGATCAATACAATATCATACTGCAAGCATCACCATGGCTGGTGAACATGTGCTTTGTGCAAACTGTTCGGGTACACTGTGCTGCACTTGGCATCCAGCACCTGATCCATTGGTAAAGTTGTTCAGAATGGTGCGTAGGGGGGCACATGTAGCTCAGGTCCATCCGTACTGATATGGTGACTCAGCTGGTGGCTCCAGCTACTGCTGCCTTTGCTGTTCTGTATCCCATACCACTACCATACTGTACATACTGCCTCACTTTTGGGACATACAGGTGCCCATCTGCTATACCCAGCCTTGTCCGTTACAGTATACTGTCCTGAGTGAGTCACTATAACCAGTCTTTGGATGACTGCAGCCATGTTGACCACTCTGGTGAGCCTCTATGGCCTCTGCTGTTGGCACACTACCCTTTTGACTGGCTCTGTGTGGTCTAACACTGGACGATGTTTGTGGCCAGTGGTGGGGTTGAAAATCCTACAGTCACAAATATGGTAGCTGCTTAGTGGTGCAACACCCCTCTGAGCCATAGTGCTGCCTGCAGCATTTCACAAGCTGTGCACAAAACTATCTGCTGGAATGGGTCCCAACAGTGCTGCAAGCACCATTTGAAAATCAGAAATGGAGCAAGGTGTGGTGCACCCTTGTGTCACATCTCTTGAATGCAAGCACCTTGTGTAATTCCCAATACAATTTTAAAAATCAAGCCTCAAGTGCATAGTAGTCTTGTGCATTTAGATGTCTCTGTAAACATTTTGTTTGCTTTGAGTTTTATTACATACATTTTCTTCATTTTAGTTTTATTCTTTGCTAATAAAAAATAATCCAATGGGATTATTGTATTATGAAGTCAGAAAATCTCTACTGGCAATGCTGGTAGTGTATTTCAATAGGAAAATGCAAATCTGCTTTCATATTTTTATAGATCAATAAAGCTTTTTACCACCAAAATATAATTAATTTAATAGATGTATGTGATTTTTCATAACATGTCTTTGTTATGATTTAACCTATATTTGTCTGCCTCAACAGATTTCACTTGGAAAACAGAAAAGAGAAGTCAATTACGGTTTCAAAAAATGGTAAAATCATGGAGATGTTCCTGGACCACAATAGTACAAACATATAACACAAAGTAGAAAGCAATTACTAACACATCAGAACACAATAAATAAAATTGTCAGTTGTCTATTTATTAGAAGTGAACATATACTTGTTAATGGCTGGAAACTTTCATGTACAATATAACAATTAGAATTCTGATCCAACAATGGTTAGCCTGCTGGCACAACAGTAGCACTACAGCTCATGATGCCAATGATCTAGCTTTGGGAACATGTCAGGGTTGGCTGGCATGAGGAGGATTGAGCATCTCAATGGACACTCTCCTTCGGGGGGGGGGACTCTCTGACCTGCTGCTCTACAACCACCTGGGTGACCACAGGTGACAGGGGATAACGCTCATAAGGGGACATTGGAGTGAGTGCCAGCTCAGGTGGGTGTGTTGCTATGCTGGCATCCAATGACAGGGCTTGCTCCTGGGAGGAGGGTGGGACTAACGGTACAAACTGGGCTGGATTGGGCAGATGAAGCCTCTGCTCACCCACCAAGCTCAGTACCAGACTTTCACCACTACCACCCAGGGGATCCTCCAGGCTTTCATCTCCACTGCAGGTGGCCAGATGGACAGTGGTGTAGAAATGTTGAAGTGGCAGAAGGCATATCAAGTCTTGGAGGCATGCCGGGGGAAGCACAGCAGTATACCCATGGGAGCCTCGGGGCCCGGACAGGTAGGAGGTGAAGTGTCAGCAAGTGGGAACTAGGGCATAGCTGGTGTGAAAGGGTGTCCCAGCCAACACCCAAGGGGAAATATGCTTGAAAAAAAATTCTGACCCACTGTAATTAGTGTTGAGAAGGCACTTGTACTGTATATTACTGACATTAACCACTGGTGCTGTTTTATAGAATCCTGTGAAAACTGGGATGTCCAGTGTAAAATCAGGATCTTGGAGTCCTGAAAATTTGGTACTGTACATTTTGGTCTGTCCTTTGTAAAGTTATACAAGGTTAAAAATGTGGAAAAATATGCAATGATACTTTTTACTCATCAATAGCTAAAAAAAATGTCTGAGAGTTGGAATGAAAACGTTCAGGTTCAGTAAAGTTCATAATAAGAGTGGCTATGTCACTGTTGGTTTTGAATACATGTAGGCTGAGATATTCAAAGACCCACATCCATTTTTCAGATGTAGACTGTTAGACCACCTAAGAGGTGGTTTAGCATCTGAACATGATTGACATGACTTACACTCCAAAATTCTTGCATGCATCAGAATTTGACACATGCAACACCTTTTCTTGCTGTAAACTGTCAAGTGTCACAAATGTGATAGGATGTCTGAAAATCTGATGCACGCATCCTGATGCATCTGGTTGAATGTGGCATGCTTCAGAAATATGGACACAAGTGTTTTATCCAGACCTTTGAAATTCCCGGCATTTGTTTTTAAATGATCAACTAAATAAGAATATACGTTCATCCATGTGCAGTTCCATTTTTCATAAAGTATTTTTTGGCAGTCATTCAAAAGAGCAAGGTGGTGATGTCATGAGATGAAATGATGTCATGAGACTCTTATGAGAAAAACATGCTGTTGTTGAGAATGGAAAGATAATTCTATGTTAACCCCAGACACACTTCTTTTGCTACATCTTACGGTAATTGTTTTATAATGTTTTGTTTTTTGCAACAGCATGTGGGATGGTGTCACGAGATAAACAAGTTGTCATGAATTGTAGTTGCTGAGACAAACATGGTGTCATTAGACCTGAAAGTCACTTCTTTGTTAATCCAGACATGTTTTTTGATCACTGATAACTGCTGTCTATTGGCAAAGCTGGCCAAAGGGACTGTTTGTGATAAAAGTAACATTCAGCATTGTCAATTCAAAGACCATTTCCCATTAAATGTAATACAACTTTTAACTGAATGTAGTCCTTGTCAATAGTGCTGTGTGGAATTTATAAATGCTGGCAGAAGAGAATTCCATGGAATTTCAGAAAATTCCAACTCCAACTAATTCTTAGGAATTGCATTGGATGTGGACTGGCAGAATGCTGCTGGTTGAATGCAGAACAGTAATCCATGGTTTAACTGCAGATTATTATTCTGCAATCTGTTGATATAAACTGTGGATTACTCTTCTGCAGCTCCTGTAAATCACAGATTAGTGTTCTTGAAAATGCAGAAAACTAATTTATGGTTTGTGTAAACAGTGGGATAGTTCACATTAAGCACAGCATTTCCAAAGTGGAATTACCATTCTGCTTGAATTCCACAGGCTGTATTCCACATTCCACATAGCTGTAATTGCCAATATAAAGCTAAGTGCAGCATTTGTTATATATATTTAAAAAAGTATGTCAATGTATAAATTATTGCTTAAGCACAAAGCATCAGAAAGCCAGCCCGCTGGCACAAGTGGTAGTGCTACAGTTTGCATTGCCAACGATTTGGGTTCAGGAACAAGTCCAAAGCACAGGCGAGTCAACAAGGGAGGAAGGAGGATTGTGCATTCCAGGGACTGCTCTCCTCCTCCAAGGGGTGGAGTGGGGTGGGCTGTGGACATTTAGTGTATGAGTGACACCCAGCGGAGATTGGGTGTATACCATTTCCTGTACCACTTCTAAATGGATGAGGCAATGGCGTATATTTGTGGAGCACATGCAAGTGTGCACACAGTCTGTGTTGTGTCACTGCACATCCAAGTCTCTGAGGAAAAAAACATTAGCCAGAAACCATTGGGCCAGTTGCATGGTGATGTACTTTGATCCCCATCCAAATGACATTCCAGGTGCAGCCTCATTTGGGGCCTCGAGGTGGATCTTGGACTCTCCCTTCAGGCAGCCCCACCACAGAGGGAAAGCTGTGCGCCCCTACAGTCTGGCTGACATGTGGAGGATGCCAAGTGGTTGGTCTTGCTACTGAGAAGGGGGTACATCCCCCACCTGACAAAAAGAATTAAAAGAAAAAAAGCATCAGAGAAGGGAAATGCAATGTTAGAGTAAAAAGTCTACTGAGCTTTGATGTTCCTGTGGTGTGGTGTTCCACAGTGTTACAACAATCACACAACACAACAATGGCATTTCTTTAACTTTGGCACCCTCTCTCCAATGACTGGTGTGTGACTGTTTTTTTTCTGTGCTTTAGCAGACAGTGCCAACATGTATTTATTTATTTAGTTTTTGTTAACCGGGTAGGTACATTAGACAGCATAGCTGCCTATTTTCAGATATGACCCAGGAGATTACAACAAAATGTACGTAAACAATAGTAGATACAAGAAAACATCATGGGAACAAGTAGAAGTAGATGTCAGACATTGTACACTTATACAACATTTTCAGCAATGACAGTACATTTGCAGAAATCTATATGTAGTAACAAAACAGAAATATAAGTGCAAATAACTAACAGTCATAAGTCACACAACTAGTGAGTAAGTGCTAGAAGAGAGGAAATAACAATCTTTCCAGGTAGGTTTGAGAGTAGAAGAGGTTGGAGCAGGTAGGCAACTAGGAGGAACCACTGCAGGAGTGGGAGGACAGAGGACAGAGGACAGGAGCAGGGTTCAGAGCTTAGAAGAGCCATATGAAGCTCCTGTTTGAAGCTGTGTGGAGAAGGGGAGATTCTTAGATTTAATGGAAGGGAGTTCCATAGTTTAGGGGCCCAGCTAAAGAAAGCATTCTCCCCCATTTTGGTTTGACAAATCAGTTGGACAAGAAGGGGTTTGTCAGCTGATCTCAGTGGGTAGGCAGAGGTCACAGGTTTGAGCAGTAGAGCCAGTTTGTCAGATATCTGGAAGAAGATTATATTCTTTATAAAACAGTAGGAAGTAAACTGTTGGAAGGCTGAGGGGGTAAACCATCCCAGACTGGAGTATAGTGTGCATCAGTGAGTAAATTTGGGCAAAGACAAAGCAAAATGGCAAATGCTGTTGTAGCAGACATCCCACTTTCGGAGGAGCCCTCCAGTAGTTGCTGGAAAAGCTATTAACCCATACACCAATTTGGGTCTCAGGATTCCCTGTGCAATGGCCATCCCCACCATGGATGTTAGGCTATGTCTCACCTTGTATGCCAGTCCAAGTTGAATGTTGACAGATTTAATGACTGAGGCTAGATGCAGGTCAAAATCCAAGGCGGGATCAAGGGTTACTCCTAGGTATTTAAAAGAGGTAATTGTGTTAAGGGGAGAGCGATCTAGCACTCTGATACTTAATGGTTGGGTGCAGGACCAAATTTTTGAACCTGAACTGAAGAGCATAGTCACCATTTTATTTTTTTTTAAGAGAAGCTTGTTTTGCAATAGCCAGCTCTGAAAGGTATTGAAGTTACTATTGGGATTCAGGTTAATATGTGAAAGGTTTGAGGAGGATGAGTAAAGAACAAGATCGTCTGCATGCAGAAGACCTGAGCAAGCACCAGTGAGCGGCCGGATGTCCTTTATGAAGGCTGTAAACAGGAGAGGACCAAGAATTGAACCCTTGGGCACTCCGATCTGGACAAATTGTTGCCACTTTGAAAGATAATTTTGGAACCAGGCAGTGACAGAGGGTGAGAAGCCTAGGGATGACAACTTTGATAGGAGCAGCGGGTGGTCAACTAAATCAAACGCTTTTGTAAGATCAACAAAAGTAACCCCAGTGAGAGAGCCTTTATCCACAGCGAGTCTGACATAATTTGTAAACTGTATGAGAGCAGTGGATGTACTGTGCCAACATCAGAAACCATGTTGGTCAGGGGTGAAGAGTTTGAAGGAGTACAGGTAATCCGAGACCTGGGTAGCAACAATTTTCTCCAGTATTTTAGAGAGGGTGGAGAGGATGGCAATAGGGTGGTAGTTATCCAGGTTAGTGGTGTCCCCCTTTTTGTAGACCGGTCCAACTCGAGCAATCTTCCAGAGGGAAGGGACAAGTCCTGTAAGAAGAGACAGGTTGAAAAGTCTAGTCACAGGAGAGACTATAGACAGTGCAATGGTTCTTAGGAATTTTGATAAGAGTCCATCTGCCCCTGCCGATCCAGCAGGAGAGATGGACTTAAGTAAGCATAAGATTTCACTCTCAGAGACTGGGCAAAGGGTGAAAGATGGGTTGGAAGGTTTAAGGTTATCCTGTGGAGTGACAGGTAAAGGCCCAGGAGGTGCAGTATAGGAGGAGAGGTCAGTGAATCTGCAGTTAAGAGCCTCAGCGATAGTGAGTAGGTTATTGCGATTACAACCATCCACGACCATATCAGAGATGGTATTGCACTTGTTTTTCCCTATGATGGTGTTGAGATGACTTCAAAAACCATGACAGTCACTGACAGAGGTACTAAGGAGCTGACGGTAGTAATTGCCCTTAGCAGATCTGATGGAAACCGTACATAGGTTTCGGAGTCTTCTGTACTTCACCCAGTCCGATGGGGACTGAGTTAGCTTAGCTTTGTTCCAGGCTTTATCCCTGTTTTTGAGAGAGGACAGGACTGAAGAATTCAACCAGCGGGTAGCAGATCCCTGGATACGGCACCTTTTTACTGGAATGTATTTGTCTTGAAGGTTCAAAAGCGTGGTAAGGAGGTACTGAGCAGCACATTCCATATTACAAGTATTATATAGAGGTGCCCAGTCCGTGTTCTGTAGCTCCAAGGTTAGGGCTCTCTTATCCATTTTTGAAAAAGCCCTGAAAATAATTTCTCTGAGGGTGGTTTAGGGGCCCTAGCCTTCCAAACACAGTAAACTAGGGAGTGGTCACTGATTGAGTTTGGTAAAACTCCAGTAGCACTGATCCTCTCAGGCCTGTAGGAGATGACCCAGTCCAGAAGAGACTGAAGACTGCTGTTACTAGCCTGTCTGGTCGGGAGAGTGACCAGTTGAGACAGGTGTAACCTGCTGAGTTCAGCAGCATAGAGATTAGAGTTTTTCCCTTGCCATTCCAGGTTGAGGTCCCCCATAACAATGAGCTCTTGTCTACCCTTTAGCGAGGAAAGATGGTCAATTACCTTAGTCAGGCCTGTTAGTCCATTTTTAGGAGGGTTATACATGCACACTACATTTAGCTTCTTAGTGAGACCTAAGGTAATAATTATATAAATAGTTTCACATAGACAGGTATAGTTGACCGGGAGAACCATAATGTCAGGGTCCTGTCTGGTATAAAACAAAACATCACCACCCTTTTTAGCATTTGGATGATCACATCTGTGAAGTTTATATCCATTGATCATACATAATGAATCTGGTATATGGGGTTTTAACCAAGTTTCAGTTAGACCTAAGACATCAGGGGAGTTGTGAGCAATCCAGGCTACAAGCTGTGAAAAATTAGCTGACAGACTTCTAATGTTCATATGTGCAAGCCTAAGCCCCTTTTCTATGAACCAATAAGATGGGTTCTTGGGAGTGATGCCATCAGGAGGGCCCGGGTTAGGTTCAATATCACTGGAGAGAGAGAGATGGCATAGGGGTACCCAGATCTCAAGGAAAGAGGTTTGGAGTTTGCCTTCAAGTGGCATATAAAAAGGGGAATGGCTTAGGTAGTCAGCTATACTAGCAAATGGGATAAGCTTTAGGAGCCAGGTTTCAGAGATAGAGGTATTACCCCTGATAATTAGGTTTGAGAAAAAATAGCTCCAGTCCTCGGCTTTATTTGAGTAGCCAGAGTCAGTAGATGGCCGGCAGAGAAGATCTACCGAGAGCTGGAGGGCTAGCAGAAGGCAAAATACTACTACAAAGCTGCAGTGAAGTGAGATCACCCCAATAATGTACACTGGTAAGGAAAAGAAGGGAATGTAGAACTGTGGAAAAAGAGAGAAAGCAGCGAATTCAGGACTGGAGACGGGACTGAAGCAAATGTGCAGTTGACTGCAGGAGTGAGACAGTAGCTAAGTCCAAGAACGAAACTCTCCAGCAGACAGAGATATAGAGCTGCAACTAGAAACCTTATAAAGGCTTTTGCTAAGTGTGGAGCTATTCACCAGATTCCTGGGACAACCCAACAATGAAATTCACAAGCTAGCTGCCTTGAGATCCTCACCCCAGAAGAAATGGTCCACTCGTTGAGGGGAAAAAAGAATATCTGCCCCCAAGGAACAAGCATTTAATAAGTAGTGGGGGAGGGGGCGACGAGGAAACACAGAAACATAGAAACATAGACTTTGACAACAGATAAGGACCGCTTGGCCCATCTAGTCTGCCCTTTTCCCTACCTACAGGATAGGCCTCAGATCCTAGTTAACCAACAGCCTATTTCTTCCTACCCCCCACAAGAATTGCCTTATGTCTGTCCCATGCATTCTTGAATTCTCCCACAGTTTTAGACCCCAGAAGTCCAAGCTGCACCTCTCACTGCTTGTATCCTGCAACTGCCCATCTAAACATTTCCATCGTTCCAGCTGCACATGCCCCAGCACCCAGCACTTACAATCAGTCTTTGCACCCCTAATACCTTACCTGGCATATTCCCTCGACAAGGCCCCGTGGCTGCACTGTCTCCCACCCGCCCACCTCCCCCGTGATCTCCACCCTGCTGCCCTGCTCCCACCCACCCGTGACCCCCCACCCCCTGCAACCTCCTACCCCCTCGATCTCCTACCCTCACTTCTCCCCATCGACCCCCTCCTCCCTTGTCTTGCTCATACAGTAGCTCAAGTCTTTGTACTGGTTATTACATGTCTGTAAGTCAGTGACATTATGTTTGTAACTAAAAATGATGACTGTTGCACACGCTGACGTGGAACCTTTGTAAAAGAGCCTCAGCTCAAAGGTATTGTAATCCTAGATTGAAATAAATAAATAAATAAACAACCTCCTCAGGAAGGCTGTTCCATGCATCCACTACCCTCACTGTGAAATAATACTTCCTCACATTGCCCCTGAACTGCCCCCCATCTATCTTTAAATTGTGTCCCCTTGTTCTTGCACGTCTCTTTTTCTGAAAGATGCTACCCTCTTGGACTTTATTGATTCCACTGAGGTACTTAAAAGTTTCTATCATGTCCCCTCTCTCTTCTTTCCTCAAGGGTATACATATTAAGCTCCTTTAGTCTCTCCTCATACGGCTTCTCTTGCAGACCCTGCACCATTTTAGTTGCCCTCCTCTGGACTGCCTCTATCCTGTCTATGTCCTTGCGGAGATGGGGTCTCCAGAACTGGACACAGTACTCCAGATGGGGTCTCACCAACTGTCTGTACAGAGGGATAACAACTTCCTGTTTTCTGCTGCTGATGCCTCTCCCTATGCATCCCGGTATACCCCCAGCCCTCCCTACTGCCTTCTCACATTGCTTGCTAACCTTAAGGTCATCTAATATGATTACCCCCAGGACCCTTTCCTTTCTTGTTGTTGTTACTACCTCCCCCCCATTGTGTATTCTTCCCCTGGGTTCTTGTTTCCCTGGTGCATTATTTTGCACTTTTTTGCATTGAATTCTAGCTGCCATACTTCTGACCATTCCTCCAACCTTGCCAAGTCCCTTCTCATCCTTTCCACGCCTCCTTGTGTATCAACCCTGTTGCAGATCTTTGTGTCATCTGCAAAGAGGCATACTTTTCCTTCCAGTCCCTCTGCAATGTCACTTACGAAGACATTAAAAAGGACTGGACCCAATACTGAACCCTGTGGTACCCCACTAGTAACCCCTCTTTCTTCAGAGTGGACTCCATTTACAATTACCTTCTGTGTCCTGTTGTCCAGCCAATGTTTTACCCAGGCTACCACCCTGGGACCCACTCCCAGGCTGGTTAATTTCGGCTATTAATCTTTGTGTGGACTGTGTCAATGCCTTTTAAAGTCTAGGTAGGCCATGTCCACAGCCCTCCTGGTCTACTACTTTGGTCGCAGTCAAATAAATCTATTAGATTCGTCTGACATGACCTTCCGCTCTGAACCCATGCTGCCTTGGGTCCCTGTGCCCCACTGGCCTCTAGGTACTCAACTATTCTTTCCTTAAGAAGTGACTCCATCACTTTCCCTACCACAGAGGTGAGACTGACAGGTCTGTAGTTTCCTGCCTCTGTCTTGGTCCCACTTTTGTGAAGGGGGATCACATCTGCCTTCCTCCAGTCCTCGAGTACCACATCATCCTCCCATGAGGAGAGAGAAAATTTGACTTCAGTGCCTCTCGCAGAAAAAAGGCTAGGAGCACACAATTAAATCAGAAACAGTGCCATAAACTCAGAGATTGCAGTGCACATAGAAATGACATAATTACCAGCTAGCTGCAATGCCAGGCACAAATTCAGTTTACAGCTTGGCTGGACATTTAAGTCAGTCCGTAAAGGGGTTTTTGTGGTCTCCTCTAGTCTGCAATAGTACAGATGTAAGTTGAGGTAGAAATTCAGCCACAGCTTGGAAGGCAGGGAGCCGCTTAGAAAAGGTGCCAGAATTCAAAGCTAGGCTGCTGAGGACTTGAAATGGAACCTGCTGGCTACAGTACCTTGCTGGGTTCGAGGTGGGCTGGTGAGGTCCTAAGAGTCGTGGGGAGTGCCACGGTGACTCCAAAAGGGGAGACTAGAAGCCTAGGGAGAGAAGAGGGGTAGAAGATTATATTTAGTCAGGGGACAGAAGAAGGAGGCGGGGACAAACAGGCAGACTGAGCAATTAACTGGGAGGGATGGACAGAAGAGATTAGCTTAGCAGGGAGGGGTACTACTGAAAGTAGGGGGGAGGGGGCAAGAATCAGCAGTACAGAGAGAAAGGAAATCCCACACCAACAGCAGAAAGCCAGTAGATTTTAAAAAATTAAAATCCTACCCTAAATTATTCCTTAAACAGTTAATTGGTGAGCAGTCAGACAGTACATTCTGAGAGTTTAAATCATTCCCTTATTAATCATAGAATCATCAGAAAAATACAATTACTAAATGCACCAAAGAAAAATACAGTAGCACTTAAATGAAGTGATTTTTAAGTTTGACTTCAGTGCCCCTCAGAGAAAAAAAGGCTAGGAGCATACAATTAAATCAGAAACAGCGTCATAAACTCCGAGATTGCAGTGCACACAGAAATTACATAAATACCAGCTAGCTGCAATACCAGGCACAAATTCAGTTTACAGCTTGGCTGGACAGAGGTACATTTAAGTCAGTCTGTAATGGGGTTTTTGTGGTCTCCTCTAGTCTGCAAAGTTAGGACAACCCCAGCCTGCAATGTGTGATCATTCAGAACCTGAGGAACAACATGCCACAGATTTGCCAGTGCACAGGAGACCTTTAACCGTAACATCACCTTTCTCTACTTTGACACTTTGTGCCTAAACCTTAACTTATGCATTACTGCAGGTTTTTGCAAGTAATTTTAAATATCAAAATATTTAACACAAATTGAATGTTTTAGGTTAATAATAGTTTTAAGGCACTCCAGGGGATAAGCTATCTTCATTGATTAATCACTAGAGGCCTAAGGCAATCAGCTGTGCCTTGTGCCTCATGACCCGCTAGGATTAGATTAACTGATGGTAACACAGTCATTGTTTGGGCCTTAATACTTATTTCAGTCATTTATCTTTCACATGTATTCTATGTTTATAAAGGTGCATGAAGACCACATGGCACTTCATACCGGTGAATCTGCACTTAGCGAGGTACAATACTTTCTATAAGGACTGCAATTCAGTATTAATTGCTAAAATGCAGATACTGTAATAGCTGGTGATGTGCTATGTGCTGCCAAGCAAGAGACTTGGGTAGTACTGAGTACCCATCCCAAACCTAAGTTCCACATCAGACAGAAAAAGTTTAGGGTGCACTAAAGAGGCAAATTGCTCAGATCTGGGGTGGTGTGGGGGGGCGGGCTGCTCACACCATTACTTGTGCACCTCCCCTAGTTGGGTTGCAAGAGTGGCATTGATGTTGTGGGTGGCATCTGTTTGTGAAAATGTTGATTTGTATTGGCTGATCTCTTTAGTGTCATATCAACATAATTGCAATATGTGCATTACATCAATGATATGTAATACATTGTGTATAATATGTGACTTGCATTTTTACACAGGATGGTTCTGAGAAAAGGACTCTTCTTGTGCTAACGGCCTTATCAAGGCAAAATAAAGACTATTTACCTATTATCTGACATCAGCCTTCCTCACTGATGTCCAGGCAATGAGTAAATAGGCTTATACATGGGAGGTGGGAGAAATATACAGAGGTACCCAGTGTAAGATCCCTTCTTGTCTTGTCATGTCAACGAGGACCTTCCATGAAGAACTGGCAAGAATAGACAGCGTGATCACTGCTAATTGCTTAATTGCCTTCAATTGCCTAGTATATCCAAACATTATGAGTTGTCATGATAAAGGACTTCATGACAATAGTGTCTCATGCCATTTGGGAACCTGGTACTGAACACTGCAGCACAGAAAGAAATACAGGAAGGGTGTGGAGGTAAGATATCTCCAGAGCCCATTGCCCACTTGCCATACTAGAAGATTCTCTTTACTAGATCCTTGGAAAGAGCATTGGACTTCAATGTGGTATAGGTGCTGGGGTGAGGAATCCATAGAGATGATATGGGACAATGTCAGATGAGCAATCAAGGTTTGCGTGTCAGGATGAAACCTGACTGGAGGACAGAAGAAAGCATCTCTTGCTCAGGGGGGGCAGGAAACACAAGATAAATAAGACAGTTAGTTTAGTCTCACTAAAACATAATAACAAGCATAATAACAAGCATTTGTCAGTGTTGAATTGTGTCTTGCTGGCATTGGCATTGGTAGTGCAGAAGTTAAAGAGATGCATAATAGGAACAGCAGTGAAGTATTGAACTGATGCCAACCCCATCCCCACCCTGCAGAGACTGACAGGCACTGGGGTGGCCTTTGGATCACTGGCCATAACGCTCATGCCATTTCACCTCACCCTACCCTGCAGACACCAACAAGTGTCACTGTATGCTTTGGGATATTTGGGCCTTACGCTCACTCCATTCCATAAGGAAATATGCTGAGATGGGTGCACTATAGGAGAATGAGGTGAACTTTGGGGATGAAGAGTCCAATGCACACCTCAATGCCTGTCAGTGGCTGTAGGCTGGGGGTGGAATGGTGTGAGCATTACAGCTGAAAATCCCAAGTCACACCACTGACACCTATCAATCTCTACAGAGTGGGGTGTTACAATTGGAAACCCTAACACCCCATGTGTTTGTTGCTTATTTTCACTCCAAATTTTAAACATGGGCTGGCAGTATAGCCTAGAGGTTAGAGGAATGAGGTGTGAATGAGCTTGGTACATCCAGCAAACCAGACCTGAGTTTGATTCTCACAACCTCTACTTACATACTGTGTGACTCTGAGCAAAGTCACTTAACCACCCAGTGCTCCCAGGTCACCCCTGAAAACAGACACTTGTGCCTAGTGGGACTTACCTGGTTACCAAAGACTAAAATAAAAAAAAAAAAAAATTGTCACCCCACCTCATGAACAGTGGCACTATAAGTTTGTTAGGCGAAAGGTGATTTTGCACAGTGACTGTGCTATTTGGAGCCACAGGTGTGGAAACACATTTCGGGCAGGACATGAAAAGTTACAGCTGTACTGTTCATGAGGAGGTGTAAAAAAATGATAATGTTGAAAATCTGGAGTGAAAATATGGAAAATTGGTGAAGTCACAAGCGTGCATAGAAACTGGGCAACAGATGCCCATAATGCAATTATTTTGGGGATTTTTTTTTTTAACCAAATTTTCAACATAAGCATTTTGGGACCTCCATTGATGAACAGTGTCACTGTGGTTTTCTTAATCTGTCCCAAACATTGATTTTCCACAGCGACCACGCCATTGGGCGCCACATGTGTGAAAACACATTTTGGACAGGATATGGAAAATGACAGCTGCATTGTTCATAAGGAGGTGTGAAAAAATGCCAATGTTGAAAATCTGAAGTAAAAATATAAAAAATTCTTAAACTTATGAGCGAGCATGGAACGTGCACAATGCACACTCATAACACAGTCATTTTTTGGAATTTTTTCACCAAATTCACAACATAGGCTTTTTGGGAGCTCACCTCATGAACAGTGGCACTGTCATTTTGTTAATAAGTCCTGAAAGGTGATTCCACGCAGTGACAGCAAAATCACCTTTCAGGGCCGAATAATGAAATGACAGTGACTGATTTCATGAGGTTGGGTCCCAAGAACCCCATGTTGAAAATTTGGATTCAAATGTCAAAAAAAAATGCATGAGATATCCACCAAAGTTGAAACCTCCCCCACTGAAGACATTATACAGTTTACCGGCATTTTTTCAGTTCATGGTCATCTTTGAGAGTCCAGACTTGTTCCTGCTCCACTAACGATCATGACACCGGACCTCCAAAGGTAAGTATGGGGTGAGGGTGTGTGTGTGGGGAGGTGGGGGTGTGCAGAGGGTGGGTGCAGGTTGGGGGGGGGCCCGCCAAAAGCGAGGGACCATTTTTTTTTTTTTGTTCCAAAAAACAAAATAAATGAACAGCATGGACCATTTTCTTTCTTTACAGGTGTATGAAACAATGTTGGGGACACTGGGATGGGCTCCCAGTGTGCCCCATAACTTTGGGGGTGTAATGTTTGCCACACTGGGGTGGGCTCCCATTGTAGCTCACAATGGGGGTGGGCAGGGGTAGGAAAATGCTAACGCAGTTGGCTTCCAAACACAGGGAGGCACACTGGGGTGGGCTCCCAGTGTGCCACACAATCTTGGGGGGGGATTACACATGTTAACAGGGGGATTAGGCACCCCAGAAGTTGGCTTTCTAAGGATTGCAAGAAGTGGATGACGGCGGCGCCACCATGTTTATTGAAATGTTACACCAGGCAGGGCACATAGCGGAGTCATGTCATTGGTGCTGCTGCATGACAAGCTTGGCTCTGATTGCAGTAGCAAAATTGTTTCAAGTTGGTGGCACTGCAAAACACTTGTGTCACCACTAGCAAGCTCCCTAATTGGTGAATGAGGGAAACACCTTCTAAAGCAAGCCCTGCATTTGCCAAAACTGACACACTTCTGCATTTCTCCTACTAATCTCCTATTGTTAACAGAATGTTGTTTATGACAAAGAAGACAATATAAAAGCAACGCTAAAGTGAGCTTGTTTGGTATTTAATGAAGCTAAGAGCTCTTCACATAATTTGCACACCACCTGAACAGATGAAATGGTTCTTTGTATCCCATTATAAATATAAAGGCATCATGCTAGACCCCAGCATTAGTTACCAAGAATATACAATATACTGTACGGTGTGTCAACACCAAAAATAAAAAGTGTATGTACTTTTGTCATTCTCAGCCCATACTGGATCAGATGTATAAGTAAGCATTAATCACAGACAGTGGAGGGGCTCTACCAGTGGATTAATGCCTGCTGGAGGGGATTGGTGCACGAGGGCTCAGCCCGAGGGTTCCAACCCCCTAGTGGGCATTAATCACCGGTAGAGCCCAACTCTGGAGGTGATTAATGCGCTTGTAACATAGGCTTGTTGCGGCGGCGGCGAGCCTATGTTGCCGGTGTGTGCACCTCACTGCCGGCCACCCTAGGGGCACAGGGACAGTTTGCTGCCCCAGATGGTTTATGACACTGCCAGTGACAGCAGTCACCAGAACCAGCCACAGGGCTCAGCACAGCATGCGTCGGCGATCGCGGTGCGGGGGAGGGGGGATTGGAGCAATCGCAGCATGGTAGCTGACGGCTGTGTAGTGCACACATTAGCCATGCTTCCACCTGTTGGGTGCATGCCAAGCACATTTGTTCATGGTGGGGAGGACGGGGGCGTGCCGGCCATGCATCGCTCTGGTGAGCACATCATCTGCCATTCCTTGTGGGGCTGGGTGTCCTGTGTCAGGTGGGAGACCAGTGCCAGCTTGTGCCCTACCAGGCTGTGGCTTGCAAGCGCTGCAGGTGGCACGAGGGGGTGGTGACTGAGCGGGCGGCTATCCTCTGGTGCCTCCATGGTGACAGCTGGTACTAACCGGGTAGGTTTTACCTGTGGGTTAATACCCGCTCGGTTTCAGTCAGCTGTGCTACTTCGGCGAATCCGGAGGCTCCATTCTGGCAGTCTGCAGTGTGCCGTGTTACAAGCCTGTTTAAAAGGCAGTATCAGTTCTGGGGTGGCCTTGCCAGTCTGCCTTATACAAGGATTTGCATAACCACAATGTCTTGCACTGGGACTGAAGCTTTAGAGTACACATGTGATTTGGAGTGCTGTACAAAAAAGCAAACAATTTAGAAATGAATTCTCTCCTAGCAGCCTCTTATTTATTTAAGTATTTATTAACTGAAATAGTTTTACCAGGCAAATGTATGGGGATTGAGAAAAAAATCTTGCTCACAGATGCAGCCATGGAGGGTGGATTGGGTATGGAACTGTCAGGAAATATACAGCATAAAGAATGAAACATAATATACAATTGCTTGTAGTTTGGAGAAACGTCCAAAATATAATTAAGTGTGTCAGTGCAGTGAATGTTATTTTAGTTTGTTTCTATTTGGTACAGGGTCAAAAGTTGATCATATTAGAAAAACAGCGAAAAGGTCAAAGCAGTATATGTGCAGTACATAGTTGCCATTGTTGGAAAATGGCAGAGCAATTTTTTTTAATTATTCTTGAAAAGGGAATAGGATAACCCACTTGATATGCAATAGTTCATTGTCAGTGGGGTTCTGATTCTATCCAGCTAAGGCAATGACAGGGGTAGAATTTGGAGCTAGGGGCTGTTATTCTACAGTTCTGTGCTCTAAACTGTGCTATCCTGCCTTCCCTTGCATTTTTCATTGCATCTATGAGACCAAACTAACAAGGCTTTCAATCTCTTTTATTAATATTTGCAGATGTGTGTTATCTCTTCCACAACAAACTCATCACTGTCATTTATACAGCTTAATGGATGTTTTATCCCCAGGTGCCAGATGAATATATAGCTGGCATGTCATGCTTTTGAGCATCTTACAGAATAGGGCTCCAGCTGTTTTTTATAGTCTACTGCAACCCTTTAACAGTAGTCATCATCTGCAATTATCTACAGCAATGTCTTTTAATATGTATGGGACACAAACTGCATATGGGGACTGAATCATTTAACACTTTGGATCTCCATTGTGGAGCAATATTCCCTTTCATATGTGATCTTTAAAGAGCTACAGTAATAGAACCAAACACAGCAGGTAGAAACTGTTACTAATTTATAAAAGTATCCACTTATTACTTTCCTGTTTTTGAACATTGTTATGCTTCCTTTTGACAATTAAGTTTTTTTTTTAATTATTTTGTTTATGAAACGTAAGAAAAAAAAAATCCTGGTCTCTGACTGGACTAGAGCCAGTTACATGCCATCCATACAAAGCTTTTTGAAGTATTGCTTGAACAGTAATAACACTGACTAATTTAAAAGACAGTTTGACACCCGTAGGGATGGAGGCAACCTAAAAGATTACATATCCAATAAAGGGATAGCTTCACATAGATGTACACATCTTCTGCTATCTGCCTACTCCTAGTATTAAGGTATCCAGTGAGGATAGAGACTGAATATGAGTGACCGTCAACGACTCATAAACAGCGCTATCCTCATGGGCTACTCTGCAAGAGTAGCAACCCTATGCCAAGGCGACCATAGGGGAGGGCAACCTGAAGGGGAGAATAGCGAGGGGAAGTGGAGGGAGTGGAACGAGGGTTTCTCAGGGGGTAGTTTGCCTTCTGCAGTCAAGCTAGCCATGTGGTGTGGTGATGAGGGTGGTTAGCTCCATCACAGCAGGTACTGGATTTGGGGCTGGGAACCGGGGTTAAAAATTGTGCTGCTGGCTGCTGCTGCTGTTTTTTCGTATTGTGCAATTTGGAGTGTCGCCCCTCCGACATTGCACCCCTGAGTTAGTAATCCTTAAGCAGGGGGTATGGAGTGTAAGCCCCACATAAATATTAAGTCCAGTTGCTTGATGTTTGTTTGCGGCAATTGTATATAGCTGATTTGCTTTTTGGCGATATACACTCACCCTAACGACGATCCCAGTTTTGTGATCTCTGCTATAATAATAATAATAATAAATCTTTATTTATACCGAGCCTTTCTTATAACCAAGGTGCCTTAAAGCAATTACACATAGAGCAAAAATAAACACAAATCTAAAACTGCTGAGTTCATAAAAATGCAATAAAATATCATCATCAGGTGTAAACCTTTGACCATAAATGGGTCTTTAAGGCCTTTTTAAATTCCTCTATGGACGCACACTGCTGAAGCAGACAGGGTAGAGAATTCCAAAGGGCAGGGGCCACGAACATAAAAGCACAGGCTGTCAAAGACTTTTAAAAAAACTTCAGAATCTCTAGCAACCCCTCGTCTGCTGAGCGGAGCAGTCACCTAGGACAGTAAGGTACCAGAAGCTCTTTCAAGTAGTCTGGACCCAGTCCGTGTAGGGCTTTGTAAATCAGAAGACCAACTTTAAAGGTGATCTGCCACTGTATTGGCAGCCAGTGCAGATCACGCAGAACCGCAGAAATATGACAGGTACGGGGAGTACCCTTCAATAACCGGGCTGCAGCATTCTGCACGAGCTGCAAGCGGCAGATATCAACCCCAGGAAGTCCTAGATAAAGGGAGTTGCAGTAATCAAGATGCGAGGTTACAAAGGCGTGGACCAATGTTGGCAGATCACCGGATGGAACTAGGTGCTTAATCCTGGAGATGTTCCTCAGATGGTAAAAGGATGATTTGATGACTGCTGACACCTGCGATTGTAGTGTCGGCTCATCATCAAATATCACCCCCAGGTTCTGCACCTGTTCAGAGGTAAGGGAGCTGGACACCTACCAGAAAAAGTCCTGAGGGTAAACCAGCACCCGTCCTCTCTATCCAGTGACCTGGCTCCACAACCATCACCTCCATCTTCTCCGCGTTCAAACTCAGCTGGCTTGAATTCATCCAGTACTGGATTTCAGTGAGTCAGTTATTAAATACTGAGAGAGCTCTATCCTGGCTGGGTGCAAAAGATAGGTAGAGCTGGGTATCATCAGCATAGCAGTGACACCTCAGCCCATACCATCTTACAAAGTTTCCGAGGGGTAGCATGTACGCTGAGAACAACATGGGGGACAACACCGAGCCCTGAGGAACCCCACAAGACAGAGAGACTGGGTGGGAGAAATTAATCCCTGATACCACCTCTGGGTTCTGCCTGTGAGAAAAGATCTAAACCACCTGAGGACTGTACCAGACAGGCCACAGATGAACCTCAGGTGTTTGAGAAGTACCCCATGGTCCACAGTGTCAAAAGCTGAAGCGAGATCGAGAGGAACCAAGATGGAATGGCTCTTTCAATCTCTTGCCATCAGGAAATCATTGAGCACCTGAACCAGTGCTGTCTCGGTACTGTGCCTCTTTTGAAAACCAGACTGGAGTGGTTCATAGATGTCATGGATGTCAAATGGTTCTCCAGTTGTATGGCCACTACTTTCTCAATCACCTTCCCCTCAAAGGGGAGGTTAGAGATTGGTCTGTAGTTAGCATGGCAGTCTGGGTCCAAAGAAGCTTTCTTCAGGATGGGCATTACTGCTGCCTCCTTCAGGGAGCTAGGGAACTCACCCATCTCCAAGGAGCACCAGACTATCCATGCTAGGACTGGACCCATAGTATCACAACAACCCTTTATCAGGGAAATTGGGCCAGTATCCAAACTACAGCATGTAGGATGCATACCGTGGACAATCCTCATGAGATCAATGAACTCTGGCCAGTCAAAGGAACTTCAGGAGAGCCTAGGGACCATGACCGGGCGCCGATCCACAGCTTCTCCCATACAGGATGCTGGCTGGAATGCCACCTGACATCGGCCACCTTAGCCGCAAAGAAGCGAGCAAGCTCATCACACTCAACTTGTGAAAAAGCTCTTCAAACCTGCAGACAGGCTGGGTTGCAGAGTTTGTCTGCAGTTCGAAAGAGCTGAGATGGTCGGTTCTGAGCAGCTGCAACCTCTCTGGACAGGAACTCTGCCTTCTTACGGGAGATTGTGGAATGAGAGAGTTGATAATGTTCCATCAATCTAAGATGCTCAGCATCATGGCGGATCTCCGCCAACAGCACTCTAATCTTTGTCCATATCACCGCATCTCCCTCAAAGTCCCATAAAACCATGGTGACCGAGGGCAAAGGGGGAGAGGATGAACATGGATGGGAGCAATTGAATCCAGAGCCAAGGAAATGGCTTTATTATATGCCAAAACCAAGGCATCTGGGTCACTGCTCACTCCGGAAAGCTCCGATAGGTCAAGTACCACTGCTAGGCCCTCAGAGCTTACATCTTGCAAAGAACGGTACCTGACCATCTCCACAGAGGTGGACCTAAAAAGGGGGGTGCAAAAACTGAACTCCACAGTGTAATGATTGGACCATCTGACAGGTTCCACCCCCAAATCGAAGGCTTCAATCCCCAGGAGGAAGACTAAGTCCAAGGAGTGACCACCTTTATGAGTGGCAGAAGTAACGACTTGTGTAATGCCCAAAGATGTCATCAGTTGGAGGAAGTGTTGTCCAAACTGCGAAAGTTCATCATTGACCCAGGCATTGAAGTCACCCAGGACCATCAGCCTGGGCAACTCAAATGCCATGTCGATCACGAAGTCTACTACTTCCTGCAGAAACTGCTTCTCATCACCTGGTGGATGGTAGATGAGAGCGATTCTGCAACCCACACCTGCCACTACAGTACACTCAAATGACTCAGCCCTCCTCAACTGATACACTTGTGAGGCCCAGTTTGGTCTTAAAACAGACCGCACCCCGCCGCAGTTCAACCTGGGGCAGTGTAACACCGAGTACCCGGCTGGAATAGCGGCCTCTAATATAGGGCCTGCATTCTCATCCAGCCAGGTCTCGGTAATGCATGCCATGTCCACCAAGTCAGCAAGATCTGCAATAACTGCAGTCTTGTTCTTCATGGACCTGGCATTACACAACACTGCCCGGGTAGGACAGGCCACTGGAGCTGCATGGACTACTTGCCCACACAGAACCTAGTATTGACTTCAAGTAAAACAAAGAACTAGAAAATAGTTCATTAGAACTAGTCTATAGTTTACTGGAAACATAATTTGATAGCAGAATGAGACCAAAGGTCCATCGACTCTTCCCTTGCTATACTGCCTCATCCCACCAACCTATTGTCTTGATGGGCTTTATCTCTTCTCCTCACTACCCCATCCCTCAAACCCTTGCTGCCCCCCTTGGTAACTATGAGTCCCCTTGCCCTGCCCCAACTGTGATTAAACATATTAAGGGTAGCTGCCCCCACCACCTCCATATCGTCCTCCAGTCATGCCGTCTAGTAAGTGCATCCCTATGTTGTAGAAACAGGTCCTCACTATTTAACTTGTTTATACAGGTGAGAAACATATATTTTTCAATCATATCCCTCTTCTCCCACCTGGCCTACAACACATTTTTCTTTCTTTCAAAATGTTCAGCTATTTAGCATTTGCCTCTGATCTTGAGCAAATAAATTGGGAAAGGTTTCAGTTAATACTGGATCAGTTGGGGACAGTTTACTTCACTACAGAACTATTTCACATTCTAGATAAGCATCTTCGATTTAAAACTAAAAAGATCAAACGTTCTTCAGCTCATTGGTATACTCCCTTATTGTCTAAATTAAAAAAAGTGAAGAACAAGGCTTAAAAAGCAGCTCATTCATGTAATTTTTGTAGTGAATGGGGCAACTACAGGAAAACCAGATACAGATATGTTATTGAGGACAGAAATGCCAAGAATTTATATTTTAGAGAAAAGACTACTGAATCAGTAGGCAAAGTTTTGTTTGATAATTAAAATGTTGAATGGACAGGTCAAAAATACATTTTTATTTCCATATATTGGAGGCGTTTTTCCTCCCTGTGGCAGGACAGGCACTACATCAACCCCTGTTCCCTTCTGCTGCAGCTGTCTCCAACCGCCTCCGAGGTCAGGGGAATTTTTTCCCTGCTGGTTACCCCTCCATGGCAGGGCCGCAAGGGTAGTGCCATCGTCCCCACAGTCACTCTTACAGAAGTTCCCCAGATCCAGAGCAGTGGAGTGGGCTTGTGGCTGGATGGACTAGGCTCCATGAAGCCCATCCTCCACTTTGTTCCTCCTTTTTCTCCCTTGGCCAACCATGAACATGCAATCAGTGTGTTGTGTGAGCTCTGCTTCTGTAGAGATGTCCCCAGTGCTCTGAACATTTTGCATTCTCCCTAAATATGACCCACCCAAAAATCCCATTGTATTATGCCAGGTAGTGGTCAAGTGGTGGGCTACAGAACCCCCCTCCCTGAGGGACAGAAGAAGTCATTTGGACTCTTGATCCTCCCGCCCCCAGCTGACCACTGTCAACCCAAGTTCATTACCCCACCCGGGATGCTGGCATGGCAGGAGATAAGGTACTTTACTGCACCTCAGCTCTCCACACCACCAGGCAGGCTGGGTCAAAAATATTTTAAATACAAAAGTTCACAAAGGAGAAGGATCTGTGTTACCAGTCTGTGAGATGGCAGACTCACTTAATATGTCAGGACATTTTTGAGAAAGTGGACAATGAAATGCCACAGAAAAATCAGAAGCCAGGGCAGCAATTGTAAGGTGCAGGCTTTGGGTTCAAGGGGATTGGTGCTGAAGTTGTTTTTAGCGACTTTCCTGAGAAACCTGGTAAAGTGGGGGTCAAGATGTTTTATCACCATTACTGTCAACAGTGTCTGCTTTTCAAATTGTGGAGCCCCTACTGTATCTCTTTAATTGGTCCCTGTTGATGGGAGAGCTTCCCTGTGACTAGAAGAGTGTCTGGGTCATCCCTGTTTTTATGTGGGGCATCTGAGCAAGATGACAAATTATCAGTCTATCTTGTTCCTCTCAATCACTTCTAAAATATTGGAACGGCTGCTTGCCAAACAGCTAAACTGCCACCTGGAAGTGTTTGGCATACTAGAAAGATTTCAATCCAGCTTTTGCAAGAATCATCACACTGTGGCAGCCACGTTGAGCATCTTGGATGATGTCAACCTAGCTTTGAACTCCAGGATGATTACCTGAGCCATCTTTGTTGACCTCTCCAAGGCCTTCAACATTGTAGACCACATATTTTCCTATGTAGGCTGCCACATTTGGGTATGGATGAGCATGAAGTGAGGTGGTTTAGGGCTTATCTAACCTCACGCAGGCATATAACAGTTGTAAATGGGATCGAATCTGGGCCTGTTGCAATTGCTAGGGGAGCACCTCAAGGCTCTGTATTGGGGCCACTTCTATTTTTATTTACTTGAGTGGTCTGAGTGACAGCATTGCTAGATACAACATATCACTTGTATGCAGATGACACTGTCATCTATACTGCCAGTAAATCTCCAGTGTCCACCCAGAATATTTTCCAGAGGAGTTTTGATGAACTCCAGGCATTTTTAAAAAAATCCAGATTATGTTGAAATGCTACTAAGACAAAGTTAAGGATTTCTGAATGTCATACCAATCTTAAATATCCTCTAGAAATTGCCTTTGCTACTGAAAATAGATCCTAGCTGGAAGCCATAGATGCATGTAAGCATCCTGTATTCTGGATTGCTACCTCTCAGTTTGGAAATAGGCACTTAGAATATCAGATTGGGAAGATCAGAATATGGGTGGGCCTCCTCTGTAGAAACAGGAGTATTCTTAATTCTGAGACCATGCAAAAAATTGTACAAGTACAGATATTCCCACTCTTTAACTCTGCTGATTTCCTGTATGAATATGCCACTGTTAACAGACTGCATGCATTGGATGCTCTATATCATCGTTTAGACTGGTTGATCTTGAACTCTTCCAGAGAGACTCACTACTGCATTCTTAATCAAAGGCTGGATTTCTTTGGAAAACAGAAAGGGCCCCCAAAAGTTGATATTTTTCATATGTGTATTTTAGGGCAGGTCCCAGACTAACAAAACGCATTTTGACATGAACAGTATGTTCTTCCCTTTGAGATGCGCATCTTCTTGAATTTGGAGTTCCATGGGAGAAGAATAAACACTTCACACTTTTTTTTTGTACTTTTGCGTGTATTGTATGGAATTCCTTGTCAGCTTGTTTTTGTTCTCAGAACAAAGAACTACCGCCAATTTCAGGGCGAAAATGATGATATATGAGAAATTTGCCCAACTGTACTTGTATTTTACTGATATATACCTTTTTTGTTACCTACAGAGCTGTGTATGTTTGTATTGATATTACAGAAAAAATTAATTTTTTTTAGGTTTTTGTTTTTTATATATTTGCTACAATATTTTGTAGTGATGTATGTGTGTGTAACTTGTATGGTCTTTATGAACTGGGCCCCCATTGCAAATGAGTGGCACTCAATGGGTTCCAAACCTGAATAAAATGGAAATTAAATGAATGCAAGTTAAGGGCCTCCAGTCATTCTTCATTGGATCTGTCGTGCTGGTCATGGATCATCTTGATGACCCATCTTTTTACCAGATATAGTCCTTCCTCATGTGAGGGCTCCTGAACTGGGCACTGTACTCCAGATGCAGCCTTACCAGGGATCTGTATTGTGGCAGAATCACCTTGCTTCTCCTACTGTTAAAATCCCTTCCTATAGAACCTAGTAACCTCAATACCTTGCTGTATGCTTTGTTGCAGTCACCTGTTTGCTAGAGGGAGTCACTGATTATGACCCTCAGCTATCTCTTCCTACTGTTGACTTAGTTCTTCAATCCAGAATTTTGTGCATCTATTCTGTCTACCTTAAGTGTATTACTTTGAACTTCTTGGCAATGAACCTCAACTGCCAGACCGTAGACCATTTCCTTGTTCCTCTAGGTCCTTCTGGAGCTCCCACACTCCTGCCGTATGACCCACCCTGCCAAATAGCTTTGTCTCATCAGAAAAGAGACACAGCTTTTCCTGGTTATCCTACCCAATGTCACTTATGAATATATTAAATAGGACAGGTCCAAGGACCGATCCCTGTGGCACTCTACTCATGACCTCTCTGTCCCCTGATTTAGCCATGTTAACCATTACTTCTTGTTGCTCCTCCTTAGCCAATTTCCTATCTACTTAACTAAATGCAGCTTCACTCCAAAGTCCTCCAGCTTCTTCAGCAGTCTCCAGTGGGGTACCGAATCGAAGGCTTTGGTGAAGTTAAAGTAGAGCAGATCTACAGCTTGTCCCCCGTCTATGAACTTGCTGATCTGCAGATCTGCTTAATTCTCTACAATCTGGCTTCAGACCACAACACAGTACCATCTCAGCACTAGCAAAGGTGACAAACAATTGGCAGCATGAACTGGGTACAAAGAACGTTGTTTGTGTAGTATTCTTAGACCTAAGTAAGGCTTTCCGAAATGGTCAACCACATCTTACTCCATTCTTCTCTCTGGAGAATCAGCCTGAACCATCTATCGCTGAGATGGTTCTCTAATTACCTTGCAGGTTGGCTTCAATAGGTTAAAGTGGAAGGGGAACTATCACCACAAAAACCCTTATTGAGAGGCATACCACAGGGGTCTATATGGGTCCCTTGCTTTTCACAATTTATATAAACAGAGTTGATGACAGTGTCAAAGATACTAGCATACATCTCTTTGCATATGATACAGTGCTTTACATCAGTAGACCCACCCCTGGAGCAGCTTGTAGTGATCTATAGCAGGAATTCAATCAATTACAGATACAGGTCTTAAACCAGAAACTACTGTGGTGTGGTGATTGTGGGGGATTTCAACATGCCAGGAGTGGACTGGAGCACCCCAACAACCAGGAACAGAAGGGAGCAGGTACTGCTGGATGCCTTCCAGGACAGCTTCCTGCTGCAAATGGTCAGTGAACCAACCAGGTTAGGGAATACCCTTGACCTTGTGCTGGCAAATGGGGACTTTGTGAGAGAACTTATAGTGGAGGAACCGCTGTCAGGGAGTGACCACCACTCAGTATGGCTCACATTGGATATGGACAAGGAAGGAGTGGAATCTGGCACAATAGTACTGGATTCAGGAGGGCCAACTTTGGGAGGATGGGGGGAGTGGTAAAAGGGTACCTGGCCAGAATTCAGTCTAGTATGGACACTAACCAGAGGTGGGAGATCATAAAGCTGGGGATAGTGGAGGCAACCAAAACCTGCTGCAAAGCCCAGAGCAAGAGGCTAGGGCTGAGAACCGATCTGGTTGAGCAAGGAGGTCATGGAAAGGTAAGGAGAAAAGATCTGCCTTTAGGAAGTACAAAGAAAACAGGAGGGGAGGACAGGAGGAGTTCTTGACAGAATCAAGGAGGTGACAAGTGCAGTAAGGGGCCAAAGCATCAATGGAACTCAGGCTGGCACAAGGCATTAAGAAGGGAGAAGGACTTCTTTAAGTACATCAGGGAGAAAAGGAGCTGTAAGGACCACATAGTAGGATGGGAAGGAGGGTGGGTGGAAACAGGAGTGCGATAAAGGGCAAGCACTAAATGAGTACTTCTGCTCAGTATTTACTAAAGAGAAGAGGGGGGTGACACCCAAGGTGGGAGAAATGGCAGAAGCAGTGGGGAAGTGGTGACAGATGGGGAAATCATGGAAAGCAGAGTTCGAGAGGGTTTGAAGGCACTGAGGGTGGACAAGGCGCCAGGGCCAGATGGCATCCACCCCAGGGTACTGAAGCAGCTGGCAGAGGTCCTTGCAGGACCTTTGGCAGACCTATTTAATGCCTCACTACATTCGGGGTGTGTACCTCAGGACTGGAGGATGGCTCATGTGGTGCCCCTCAACAAGAGTGACCCCAAGGATGAACCGGGAAACTACAGACCAGTGAGCCTCACATCCATCGTGTGTAAGCTAATGGAGACTATCCTGAAGGAGAGGCTGGTGGCCCTCCTAGAGGCCAAAGGACTACAGGACAGCAGACAGCATGGCTTCATACGTGGCAGATCCTGCCAAACCAATCTGGTCAAGTTCTATGACTGGGTAACTAGGCAACTGGACAGGGGCCATGCAGTGGATGTCCTGTATCTGGACTTCAGTAAGGCATTCGACTCAGTGCCACATGGAAGGCTGGGAAGGAAGTTAGTAGGCACAGGGGTGGGTGCAAAGCTGGTGAGATGGGTAGGAAACTGGCTGCAGGGAAGGCAACAGAGGGTGGTGGTGGGTGGGGCTCTCACACCAAGGGCAGTGACAGTGGTGTTCCACTGGGCTCGGTGTTGGGACCAGTGTTGTTTGGGATATTCATTGCAGACATATCATGGGACATCAAGAGCAAGATCAGTCTGTTTGCTGATGATCCAAGGTAGGCGCGGTGGTGGATGACCTAGGGGATGGCAGGGGTTGCAGGATGATCTGGTAAAGCTTGAAACCTGGTCAGACACCTGGCAACTGGGCTTTAATGCCAAAAAGTGCAAGGTGCTGCATTTTGGGATGAAGAACCCAAGGAGGAGTTACCAGCTAGTGGGAGTGAAGCTAGCCCAGACAGAGGAGGAGAAGGATCTGGGTGTGCTCATTACAGGGTCAATGAACAACTCGACACAATGTAGGAAGGCAGCTGCAAAGGCCAACAAAATGCTGGGTTGTATTGCAAGGGGTATATCCTCGAGGAGGGAGGAGGTGATTCTGCCACTGTATAGGTCATTAGTTAGACCACACCTGGGCACTGCGTGCAGTACTGGCGTCATATCTGAAGAGGACATTAAGTTACTGGAGGGAGTGCAGGCGCCAAGCGACAAAGATGATCAAGGGTCTGGGGACTTATCATGCCAGAGGAGGTTGAAGGAGCTGAACATGTACTCACTGGAGGAGAGGAGAGACAGGGGGGACATGATTGAAACCTTTAAATACATGAAAGGAATAAACAAGACAGGTACAGAGGGGCTGTTCAAAGTAAGGGAGGGGAGGGCCACCAGGGGCCATGATATGAGACTGGAGCTAGGAAGGTTCAGGAGGGAGATGAGGAGACACTTTTTTACAGAGAGGGTGGTGGCTGGGTGGAATGCGTTACCTGCAGAAGTGGTATGCAGTAGAACAGTGGACTGCTTCAAACAAGGATGGGACAGGACAAGGGGGAGGGTTAATGAAGGGGAAGGGTGGAAGGGAAGGGCAGCTGCAGAATAAGGGGTGCTAGCTGCACATTCGAGAAGACTTGATAGACCTCTAGCAACTCTGCTGGCAAATTTTGTATGTTCGTATGTACTCCTAAATGCAAAAAAACTAAGACAATGCTCTTTTCACCCTATGCTCATGTAACGAATCCAGCAACACATGGCATGTTACCACAGATTACTACTCTGTTAGGTGAACCTTTGGAATTTGTAACAAAGTTTAAATACCTGTGTGTCTGGATTGACCATAAACTTTCGTTTAATGATCACATTGAAGAGCTGTCTAAAAAACTCAGACAGAGACTTGGTCTCTTTTACAGGATTAAGCACCTCCTTACAAGGGATATGAAGAAGAGACTGGTGCAAACCACCTTCCTTTCCTTGTTAGATTACGTAGACTTCCTCTATAGTCAGGGTCCTGCTGCTGTGCTTGCTAAACTCGGTACGCTCTACCACCGAGCCTTAATTTATTTATTTTTATTTATTATACAAATTGAAATTATAATCCTTTGAGTCATGGACTCATTTCCAAAGGCTCCTCATCAAACACATACAGATTACAATAAACAGAACATGACATAGTAACAGAGGAATATAATAACAAAGTTTCAGGCAGTAATGTAGATATAATAGTAGTATGACATAACATAGTTTCAGGCAGTAATGTAGGTACATGGGTAGGTATAACAGAGGTATGACATAGAGTAACTTCATCTAAGGGAGAATAACGTGTAACAACTTCATATGGTTATAGGGTATGTGGGCAATTGCCTGAGTAGTGACTAAGGGACAGTCTAAGGGGGGGGACAGGGAGAGGTGCAGAAATGGGGATTTTCAGGGAAGTAGAGTGGGAGTGGGAGTGAAGATAAAGACACTCTACTTAAGGGATTAGCTGTCCAGGGGACACTGTCATGCTCTACGTGAGGGATTAGCTGTCCAAGGGACATTGTCGGGGGGGGGTTGTGGACAGCTGGAGAGTCGAGCCAGGGGGCCACGGGTCTATCAGCAGTTGCAGCAATGTGAGGCAAAGAGGTGGTTTCTGAGTGCAACTTTGAAGGGGCCTAATCTAGGGAGGCTGGCAATAGATGCAGGGAGGGAGTTGTACCATAGAGGGGCCCTATTTGGGAGGGACCATTAAGTGAGCGAGGTCTTCATTCTGGGAACCATGAGGGTGGGTTTGCAAGTACTGCAAGTCGATATTATGGGGGAGGTGACACTGAGGGAGGAGGTCACCCCTGGAGGAGAGAGGCCCAGGAGTATTTTCTTAGCCAGTAGACAGGATTGGTAAAGGAGCCTCTTTTCAAAATTGAGAATGTTGGCGAGTGAGTAGAGATAGCAGGCGTGGGTGCATCTTTCAGTACCTGACAGGAGTCTGCATGCCTTATTAATGAATAGTTGTACTTTATTGAGGGCAGTTTTGTCAGCAGCAGCATAGATAGGGAGGGTATAGTCTACGAGGGATAGGACTGATGAGATGACTGCCGTACGAAGTACCTGGGGGGGGCAGGCAGTCCCTGTGGCAGTAGAGGAGACCAATCCATACGTTTATGGTCAATGAGAGAGCTGCAATGTGGTGGTGGAAGGTGAGGGCAGGATCAAGGGTGATGCCCAGGCATTTGTATTTAGTCACCTGTTCAAGAGGAACTTGGGTGCTGGGGAGGATCTGGAGGGGGGTGTTTCTGATTTTATTCTGATGGTTGTGCAATGAGCATAGATTTCATTTTTTTGAGGTTGATGACCAACCTATGATCAATGAACCATCGTTCGGCCTAGGTGAAGGAGTGCTGGAGGGTGTTCTGTAGGGTGGTGGGTGTGGGTGCGAGATGAGGAGGACAGCATCATCCTCATGGAGAATAATTTTTCTGGAGCAGAGGGTGGGGAGCATGTTAAGGTAAAGGCTGAAAATGAGTGGGCCTCATATGGAGCCTTGTGGGACTTCAGAGTGAACAGGTTGGGCATTGGACAGGGTGTTATTGATTTTTTACGGTCTGGGACCTGGATGACAGGTAGTTATCAAACCAGGATAAGGGTCCCTGAAAGAGACCAATATTCTTCGGGGAGTTAAGAAGAAGAGGGTGGCAGACTGTATCAAAGGCCTTGGAGAGGTCGATAAAGACTGCTCCAGCCAGGTGCACAGTATCCAGAGCTGTGTGGAGGAAATTGGAGAACTCTAGCAGGGCAGTGGTGGTACTGTGCCCTGCATGGAAGCCATGTTGCTCTCTGCACATGATGCTGTGCTTGGAAAGGTAGTCAGATAGCTGGTCAGCCATGATTTTTCCCAGCACCTTGGAAAGCGGGGGCAGGATAGAAATTGGTCGGTAATTACTGGGGGCGGTTCGGTCTCCGCCTTTGTGAATCAGGGTGATGATTGCCGTCTTCCAGGCAAGAGGGAACTGACCTAGGCAAATTGAGTGATTAAGCAGGTGGGTGAGGGGGGTGAGAACTGCATCCAGTACTCACTGAAGTAGCCTAGTGTCCAGAGGGTCATTGCAAGGGCTGGTGCTGTTGAGGGCTTTGTGCAGGTATGGCTTGGCTTCTTGCGGGGTTATGGTCCAGAGGTGGAAGGGGGAGTGGCAGAGGTTGGGTGTGTGGGATGGGGGGACTGGATTGAAGAAATTCTTGGGTAGGACTTAGCTGAGGTTGGTGAAGGAGTTGTTGAGACTGTTGGAAATGGTGTGTGGGTCTGTGGTAATGGAGCCATTGATGATGAGTTAGGTTGGGGGGGTTACTGAGCCTTCCCATTCAGCTCCTTTAATTTACCCCAGAAATTCCAGGCATTACCCCAGGAGAAGGCAAGGGTGGATTTGTAATGCTCAGCCTTAACCTTTTGGATGGCCCAGTGCACCTGTTACACTCTGTGTTATAGGTCTGCCTATCTGCCGGTTTATCTGAATCCACTGCTTTATGCCAAAGGTTGTCCCTTAATTTCATTTGTTGGAGCAGTGCTGGGGTGGTCCAAGTGGTGTTTCATTTTTTAGTTAAGGTCTTGGTGAGGGGCACGAAGATGTCACAGGCTTTGTTGAAGGAGCTAGTGAAATAGTCAAGCCCTTGGTCTATGGTTGTGGTGTGGGTAATGGGGTCCATTCCCATTGAGCAAGATAAAGTCTTAGTTTACTGAGGCTACAGGGCTGGGAGTGCCACCAGTGGAGTGTTCTGGGGGCAGGTTTCTGAACCTGGGTGGACCGGGTGAATATGACTGGGGAGTGATCGCTAAGTGCATTAGGGAGGACGTGTAGGTCAGTGATCTTGTGGGGACAGTTGGAGAGAACAATGTCTAGTAGTGTATTGGTGCCAGAGGTGGGGTTGTACCTTGTAGGTTGAGAGATGAGTTGTGTCATGTTGAGGGCTATGAAGGAGTCAATAACATGTGAGTTAGAGCTGCAAAGCCAATTAGAGTTCAGGTACTCTAGGAGGATGTGCTCAAGCTTATGGGGTAGCTTGGTGAGGTAGTTTGTGAGTGAGTGGATGGCAGGGATTTGGTTTTGAGGTGCGATATAAGCCATAGTGAGGATCAGTGATGCCTTTGCCAGGTCTAGGGTGATTTTTAGGGACTGGGCATGGGCACCATTGTCTAGTTTGGGCGATGGGAGGGCATGACCAGATTGGGTGTTTCACATATAGAGGGCACAGCTGACACCACATTTGCTGACTCGGTCTTCTCTGAAGAGGGTGTAGCCAGGGAGGAAGAGGAAGATGAAGAAGTAAGGGGTTGTCTTAGAGAGCCAGGTTTCGACAATGGCTATGATATCGGGCGTGTGCTAAGTGGTCCAGCACTGGAGGGCGGCAGATTTCTTTAGGAGGCTGCAGATGTTCATGGATGCAATATGCAGCCCTGATACAGGTGGCGGCCTGGGATGGCCAGAGGCCAGTGGGCCAGGATTGGGGTTGATGTTACCTGCCAACATGAGGAGTAAAGAGAGTATTCTGGCAGCAGTGAGGTAGCGCTTTGTGCCAAGTTTGGTGTGCGAGGTAGAAGACCTAGAAGAGGGTGTGCAGGGAATTGGCAGGGAAAAGAGGGTGGGTACTGTGAGGAGGGAGGAGAACCAGGGTGGGGTGAGCATGCTCAGGAGGTGGGTGGAGTAGGTCCAGGTTGTGGGGTGGGTGTCAGTGGGTGGGGGTGGTGAGGTGGGGTTTATTACTGGTCTCCTATACTCTATGCATCATTGCTCTCTATATAGAGCTGTGGGCTGGTCTTCCCGTAATCTATAGATGGCAGAGAAACACTGCCTATGGACCTATAGAGCCATCACTCAGAAGCTGCCTCATTATATTTCTGATTGTTTACCATTAAGCACAGTAGACAAGTACGGGCTGAGAAGTGCCTCATACTGTACATCTCTCTAACTGTGCCTAAGGTCCGGTCACGCTTTGGTCAGACATCCATAAGTTGCATGCTACCACTACTTTGGAATAAGTTGCAAAACACTTTGAAACTGCTTACCCTCATCAGTTTAGCAGCATTCAAATCAAGTTATAATTGCTCCTTCAAGGAATCCTGTAACTGCTTCCCCAGATATGTGCCATCTCCCTAATTAAATGTGTCCTCCTTGATCCTCGCCTTATGGCCTGGAAATTAAATCTTCCTTTTGCTGTCCCCTCCCCTATCTTGTTTCATTGCTTATTCTTCTAGGTAACTGTGTCCCCTTGATCCTCACCTTCTGCCCTGAAATTAGGTCCTCCTTTACTGTCCTTTGTCATCTTGTCCTGTCCTCTACCTATTCCCACCTCTTCTTAGTACACCTTATTCGTTCTAGCTAGTCACATTGACCTTGGTAATGTGACTGCTGCTGCTCACACATTGGACCCTTCCGCTATTGAATAACCTTTACTACCCCCACTATCAAGAATGCATGCAATTCACTATGATGCACTTTTCAGGCCCCAGTTTCCCATGGATACTCCTCTCTCCTTTGATTTTTCCCTTCCCATCCTTCTCCCCTTCCCCTATTCCCTCTCTCCTGTATAATCAACCTATTCCAACATCTAATTCATGGATACTCTCATTCTGACCCTTGGTCCACCTCAGATTTACTGTGTAAATATTGTCTATATCTATAGAAATGCTTATTTTTTTTTTGTAAATGATACTCTATGCTTTCTTGTTTTTCACTGTTAATCTCATTGTTACTTGTGTTGTCTCTGATTCAACTTGCATTGGTTGGTATTGTTGTAATCTCTGTGTCCTATAATGTTTTTTTGTTTACTGTCCAGGTCCATCTTGAAAATGAGCTTTGCTCAACAATGTTTGCCTGGTTAAATAAAGATTTTGATTGATTGATTACCTGATTGATTAATTGCTGATCCAATCAAAAAACAGTATCAGGTTGATCCGGCAAGACCTCCCTGTCACAAACTCATGCTGATTTTCATACTGTAATCCATTGTCCTCTAGGTAGGCCACTAAACTCTCCTTCACTATGGTCTCCATCAGCTTATGTACAATGGAGATAAGGCTGACAGGCCTGTAGTTGCCTAGATCCTCTCTGTCCTCCCCCCCCATGGAGTGGTACAAGGTTGGCAGATCTCCAGTTCACTAGTACCACTCAAGACTGCAGTGAGTCACTGAATAGATGGGTTAAGGCTATTACCAATACTACATTTAATTACCTTAGCACTCATGGTTGTGTGCCATCTTTGTCTGGTGTCTCGTCTACCTTGAGAGCTTCTAGTCCTTTTGTATACTGTCCACTAAGATCTGTACTCTCCCCATTTCCTGGACCCTCCTTGTGGTGGCCTTGATACCACTCTCTGGCAGGGGATCATTTTCCTCTAACATGAATGATGAGCAAAAGTAATTGTTTATTATACCATGGTCAAGAAAAGAAACTCCTGTACTGTGATTGGCTGACTGGCACCTTTCTGCCATTGTAAATCTTACAATATGCCCATGGCAAAGGCGCCAGTCAGCCACATCTCCAAAAGTCATCTGACACCTGTAGTTGGCATCCATAAACCGCCACCTTGAATCCCTGCTAAATGGACGTCTCCCACCCACCTACCCAAACTGCAGTGCCACAGTCCCCAAATGATCAAATATTTCTAAAACGATAAAAATGTTTAAAAACAATGCACTGATACCCTCCTCATTTTTCCCCACTAAAGTCACCCAACACACTACCAGGCATCACTCACATGGTCCTCCACTAATCATTGCACCGCTCCATTGCAACCAGGCACCAGGTTCAAAAAAATATCACCGACAAATCTTCAAAGTCCTGTAATGCTTGTTTTTTTGTAGTAGTCTTCACAGCCTTCAGTAACACTAACTCCCAGCCAAACATAAAGAAATGCCAACCACAAACATAACTTAACTAATTGCTGGGAGACTGATCAACATGATTTTTTTTCCAAGTTTCTCCCACATCACACAATCATTTTCTCCCAAAATACTGCGAACTCAACCCAGAAGTGTAAACTGATTATGCAGCCTATTAGCGCCGAGAGCAAAAGAAAGTCAAAAACACACTGAAAACTGAACTCATTACTAAGGAAAGCAGCATTTTTTTTTAGCTTTTTCCCAAAATACCATAAAATTAACTTGAAAGCATAGACCACTGGGACCCAATAGAAACAGACTGAAAATGGTTCTGTCTACAATCTAACACAAAATCACAATGCCAATCCCTGTACCTGAATCAACAGGTGGGAGAACCATGAGAAAAAAATATGAAAATTAAAGTTTGCACTATAGTGTGTCTAGTGGTGGTGGTGGGGAGGCATTATTCTATGTAAAAGGGAACTATTTTTTGTGGTGGAATAATATATTCAATTAATATGATTAAACATGGGGGAAAGACTACTATTCTTTACTTTTTTATCACAAAAAGTTAAACATTTATATTATAATTGCAATAACCCACTTGAGGATGTGGGTTATGGGGGGGGATTTACCACGGCTGGCGAGGATTTGACCACTCGGCCTGCAGCCTCATGGTCAAACCACACCAGCCATGGTAAATCCCCCCATAACCCACACCCTCTTGTGGTTTATAGCTTAAGTATATTTGTCTTCTGCTCATCATCCATTGCTGCCCTATCACCTCAAGTTAGCCTAACAGTCCCCATATTTGTTTTCCTTTTTTTCCTTATATGCTGTACCTGATAAATTATTTTTCCCCATCATTTACTCCCTCGGCAATGCACAGCTCTGAGTCTGCTTTTGCCCTCCTGATCTCCACCCTTGTCTCTTTGAGTTTAGCCTGATACTCCTGCCAGGATTTCTCCTTCTTGTTCCTTTTGTACTCAGCGAAGGCTCTTCCTTTCACCCTCACTGCCTCCCTCACCCTTTTTAAAATACAGACCAGTCTTTTGTGTGTGTGCTCCTTTTGATAATCTTCTTTTCTCAAGCTTCAATCACCTCCAGGAGTACCCCCTTGATCCTGATCCATTGTTCTTCCACCCCCTCTATCTGGTCCACACCTGCCAATCTTCCACTAACTAGTTCCTGCATCTTCCCCAAATCCTTCCGCTTGAGGTCCAAGACCACTGTCTTCGAGAGTTGTCCATTGTTTCCTTCCATCAGTTTAACCCACACAGTGCTGTGGTCACTGGACCCAGTGTTTCCCTCACAGTCACACCCCCCCACCATCTCCATGTTAGTAAGTAACAAGTCCAGTATGGTGTCCTGCTGTGTAGGATCCTTGACCAGCTGCACCAGACAGTCTTTTTTAGTAAACATTTTATAAAAACTGTAAACAACAAATTCACAACAGCTGGGTGACACGATCATATGTAATGAGTAGTAACAAGGCACCCTTATAGGAATTGATATACACTATATATCACACTTTTAAAAAGAAAACAAAAAAAGGAACACACTGAAAGTAAACAATAAAAAAAAATCTGGTCAGAGCCAACAAGGCTTCATAATGCTGCTTTACAGGAAATAGGCACCTTCTACATGGAAACTGCTTTTATATGAAACCTCAAGCAGCTCAATATTTCTTTCAAATTGCCTGCCAATGACAATATTCCCCTGTGATTGCTGGTCCTGTTAAAGTTTACACATTCTCTGGTGTCCGCAGGTACATCTCACCCTCTGACTGCTGGGCCCATTAATAAAAATTAATTCCCTGGTGTGCAGTGGATCCATCATTGTCTGATCACCTGCTGTGTTACTAAATAATTCCCTTGCTGCTGTATAAGGTCAGTCTGGTCCAGTGGTATGGAGGGATGAGGCACTGTGTGCCTTGACTCCCACTACATCAGTGACCCAAGCTCAGGAACATGGTCAGGTTGCCGAGAGTCGGAAAGAAGACTGATCATTCATAAGATAGCTGTCCTGTCCCAGGGTGGGAAAGCATGCTGACTTGAGCTTTGCTTCCCCCAGGGAAGGCAGTAATCAAAGGGGAGGGGGAATGCAGAAATGGCTAGCACAGGCTACCCACCTACCTCAGTCACACACTACCACCTGGATGACTGGCTCAGTTTGAGATGTGAGTGAATGGTTGGTGGATGATGGCTCTCCCCTTCCTGGCCCTATCATGGGGTGCCAATCCATGGGGATCTTTAGACTTAGCGGTCTGGGACAGGAAAGTGGTAGACAGGGGATGTGGGAACAGGACTGAGAGCCTCCCTGAGTCAATGAGTCAACTAGCAAGGCAAAAATGTTTATGGAGGGAGGGAAATGCTGCAGTATGTATGACCTTAACACATATACATGACCCTCCCACAACAGGAGTTACAGTAAATCTACCAAGTATAGGTAATATGTACAGGATCTCCTACCAGGGTTCTATGGAGCCAGAGGGATGAGTCTTAAAGGGATGAAGTTTCTTAGACCTGTAGAATAAGGATCCACAGTTCTTAGATAATTACTAGGAAGGATAAGAAAGGTTAGACATACAGTTATATTTATCTGACAGGGAAGAAGTTCACATCCTGTGAGACTGTGAAAGTAAAGAGAAAAAGGCTAATATGAAGTAAATACGGTAGTAGGAATAACACGGAAGCTAGAGATACAAAATGGGTGAAGTATAATGTAAAAGGCAAAAAAAAATATTGCTTTAGATAGAAAGTTACAGAATTAAATGAAGTAACAGATATAGAGGCATGGTTAATTTAAGTAGTATACTAATATCTATAAATGTTTACCATGAGCATCAAAAACAAAACACAACAAACAGAATAATGAAATGTTCATAACCAAGTTGCTCATGTGTTTTCAGCTTGACTTGCTCATTGTTTTTAGTGTGTGGTGTATATCATTTTAACAGATCTGTATACATGAGATGCACATTTGTATTCCTCAGACCCACCCCCTAAAGAAGGCCCATTGAACAGTTGAAGCACTGGGGCTAGTGGGTGCACACCAGCATATTGCCAGAAACTAAACCTTGCACTGAATCTACTCTTTGAGCGATGAGCTTCCTTTTCTTATTACAAGCTGGCTGCTTTGCTATTGCACCACTTTTTCCAGTGTACAGCACTACACTACTTAAACTATAGCCACAGCACTGACCATTGACTATCACAGGACTGACCCTTCCACCCCCTACAGTTACAGGACTGTACCCCCCCAAGAGTCACATGACTGAAACCCTCCACTGTCAGTCACAGTACTGGGCACCCACCCTTGACAGTCACAGTACTGATCCCTATTCCCAATGGTCACAGCACTACACCCCACTACCATGACAGCACTGCCTCTGTACCCCCTAAAGTCACATGGATGACACTCTCCACAGGCAGTTACAGTAGTAATCCCATCCGTAAAAGTCACAACACTGTACCTCAGTCACAGCACTGAAGACCATCCCACAAGTGGACTGACCCCCCCACCCTGAACAATCACTTAGTCTGGCACCTTATACAACCTTCCTCTACAGTACACTTCCAGCAAATACTTCAGTCCCTCAAAGCTGTAGAATTGTGCAGAAGCAGACCTCCCAAAAGTCACAGGAAGAACTCTCACTCTGACAGTCGCATAAGTGCCACCTATCCCTGACAGTTACTTATCTGACCCTCTTCCCGATAATCACAAGACTGTACCACTGCTTTGACAGTCACAGCGCTGATACCCTCCACCATTAGTCACAGCAATGACCACCCCTCAACAGTCATAGGACTGTGCCAGCCAGCCTCAGTCACAGGACTGTACCAACACCTCCCCAACACAGTCACAAGACTGTAACACCCCCTCTTTCACAGTCATGGGGTTGTACCCCCCACCACAATCTCAGGACTGTACCACTCCCCCCACACACTGAGAGGACTGTACCACCCAACTGAGAGTCACAGGACTGACGCCCTCCACCGACAGTCATGACAATGACCACCCACCTCTGGCAGTTGCAGCCCTGTTTCATACCCCTGAGAGTCACAACACTTGCATACTATTTCCAACATCTCACAAAACTGCCCCCCCAAACCTTGTAGTCACAGCAATGACCATACACCCCTGAGAGTCAAAGTACTGGTCCCCATCCCCACATATTAATAGCACTGGTCAAAGCATTACACCCCACCCCCATCTCATAGCACTGATTATCCATCCCCAGCAGTCACAGCATAATCACCTCATCCCCAAATGTCACAGGACTGACACCCTCTATCATTAGTCACAGCAGTAATTCCTATTCCCTGACATTAACAGCACTAAGCCATGACTCCTAATGGTCAATGCACTGACCACCCATCCACAACAGCCAGAGCACTGCCCCATCACCCACAACAGTAACATAACTGACCCCCACCCCAACAGTCACAGACCTAAACCACCCCTTCAGTAGTCAGAGAACTAACACCTACCACTGTCAGTCACAGTGGCCACCTATCCAACAGTCACAGTGCTGCTCATCATTCCCCAAAAGTGACAGTACTGACTTCAACCCACAACAGTCACAGCACTACCCACCACCACTGTTAAAGCACTGTTCCCATATATCTGCAACAGTCACAAGGCTGATACCCTCCACAGTCGCAGCAGTGACCCACACTTCCAACAGTCACCACACTGCCCTCTCCACTCCCAAAAGTAATAGCCCTGCCCTCTATCTGGCAGTCACAGCACTGGTCATCCACACCCTAACAATAATTGCACTGGCTCCCCCTGCTCGGCCGTTAAAGCACTGACACCCCCAACCACAAAAATCACAGTACTGACCCCCACCATTAACACAGCACTGCCTCTGAACCTCCCTCAACAGTCATAGGACTTTCCCTTCCCCTTACAGCAATGCACCTGACAGTCATAGCACTGACCATCAATCATTGGCAGTCCCAGCACTGACCACACCTCAGTCATAAAATCTTTTAAAAAATTGTTTAAGTACTGGCAAACCATTGCAGAGAGTGCTGTGGCCAAAACTTGCACTGGCCTGCTAGCCATATTCTGATAGATTTTGTGTTAGGCTGGTAAGATTTTCCTTTAACTAGCCCTGCAGACTTGCACTGGAGAGTGTAACCAATAAGTACATCAGCTGGGCCAGTGGAAGAGTCTGTGGAGTTAGCACATTTCCCCAATCACTAGTCCTGCTAGCTAGTGGCTGCAAGACTTAATTTAGACCCCTGGAATGGATCATGACATCTGCAAGATGGCCCTCTAGACATAATTGCCCGCTAAGCATCCTGCTAGGAGTCAGAAAACCCACATCCCAGTCCCTCCCCCCCCACAACTGGACCACTCTTTCAGTACCAGTTTCTTGGGTTCTTATACTTCTACCTGGACACCCAAAATGATGGCAACAAAGATGGGTAGAAGGGACCTTGGTTTAATCCCTCATGCAAGGGACAGCACACCATGACAGTACAGCATTACTCCATATACTATATTGTGGTGCCAGTGTTTACAGTATGACAGTGAATGTCCTAATAATCAGACTGCCCATACTGTATAAGTGGTATGTCATACTTATTTCAGTTCTGGAGTATATGGGACTCTCAAATGTACTGCAAATATTAGGTAACCAACAAAAGAAAAAAGAGACAGCTGCGGGTACTCCACAGTTCTGTTGTATCAGATACACATAATATATAATGATTCTAAACCGACACCAAGCGGTACAGCACATGTTCAACAAGCTCTGTATATTAAACTTTACATTGCTTGGCTTGTTAAACAGGCTTCTGGAATGTATGGATTCATAGCTGCTTAAGTAAGGGATTTAAACACGTGTACAGCATGATGCTGGCATCGCAGGAAAAATCTTGGCTTTCTCAGTCACAGGCCAGAATATCTCCTAGCATGTCATGCAGCCACATTTGTAAGACAGAGGCATAGTCATTCTCCAATCATACTGAACAGCAGGACAATTAATAGCAACTGCCCTCTGTAAATGCCTTTGCTTACCTATATTTGTGGATCCTGCAGTTCTGTTTATTTCTTGCTACACTACATGCAATCCCTTACAAAGATTTCTTTGGAATGCCTTTGTAATATCAGTTCTTTACTATTGTACTACCACTGCGATTTCCAGTGTATTACCATTGTGAGTTTCATAAATGGTATCACAGTGGGTTTGTTCCACTTCCATTTTGATACCATTGTAACCATTATGATACCATGCAGACAGTAGTAGTTCACTGGTGACACCATCTCTGTTGGTACCACAGTGGTAGCAGTGTGCACTGTTTGTTGGTATCACAGTGGTTTTGTTCCAGTTCCAGTGGGATACTATTGTGTCAGCTGTGATACCATCAACACCCAGTGGTAGCACAGTGGCAAACTCTTGTGCAACGGTAGCACAGTGGTGAATACCAGTGTGATACCACCACATTTGGTATCACAATGAATTTGCTTTAATTCCATTGCACTATTATTGAGACCACTTAGGTACCATGGCCCAGATATTCAAACTGCGCCAGGCTGTGGCACAAGCCTGGGCGCAGCTCAACTTCGCTGTGCAGGGACGTGGACTGGGCAATATTCAACGGTTCTGCGCCATGGCTCAGCAGTGTTGCGTATCACAGCTTGGCCACCCACAGTGCACATGGCACAGTGGCACTGCGTCAGCGCCAGTGACCAGAGTGGAGCATGGGGATGCGCTAGCGCAAGTTCCATTGCACAAGGCACAGCAACCACGATATTCAAAAGCTGACAAGCAAATGGGGTCATAATGTATGCAAGGCACACATGGGGCCAATTGCATGTCATTATGGCCCCATTTGCATGCAGGTGCGCCGATCCCTGACGACTTGTGCCTGGCGCCCTGCCAGGCAGCAGCCATCTGGGACTGATGCCCCCTGCAGCGCGGTAATGTGCCCCAAAGCCCGATGGTGGGCTGCAGTAAAAAAAGAATATTCCTAAATCCCTGGTGGTCCAGTGGACCGCTGCCGGCCCAATCGTGGGCTTCAGTAAATGACAGAAAAATCCTAAATCCCTGGTGGTCCAG
This sequence comes from Neoceratodus forsteri, assembly GCA_016271365.2. NCBI lineage: Eukaryota > Metazoa > Chordata > Ceratodontiformes > Ceratodontidae > Neoceratodus > Neoceratodus forsteri. The sequence goes on from CM028131.1 coordinate 165,653,633, forward strand.
TGGACCTGTCCGCCCAATCGCGGGCTGAAGTAAAACTAGAATAAAACTATTATCCCTGGTGGTCCAGTGGACCTGTCCCCCCAATCGTGGGCTGAATTAAAAAAATAAGAACAAATGTATCCCTGGTAGTCAATGGACCCCCCTCCCACCTGCCCACTGATCCCACTGCCCTCCCCTGGTCAGCGGTGGGTGGCAGCACCCACCTGCCTACCACCTGCCACCTGCTGACTGACACGTCGATCAGGGCTATACCTTGTTCCACAGCATGAGCCAATGGGTGCAGCCCATACGGTATCTACACATCCAGATATGTGAATGGATCCATTCACATATCTGGAATGTGTAGTACTGCATGGGCTGCACACCCGTTGGCTCATGCTGTGGACCAATGGGCATACAGCCCTACCAATGGTCTCAGTCGGCGGGCGGTGAGGCAGAAGGTGGGTGGGGTTCTGCTGCCCACCGCTGACTGGGGGGGGAGCGAGGCAGTGGGAATCAGTGGGTGGGTGGACCACTGGACCACCAGGGATAATATTGTTCTTATTTTTTTACTTCAGCCTGCAATCGGGGAGACAGGTCCACTGGACCACCAGGGATTTAGGATTTTTCTGTCATTTACTGAAGCCCATGATTGGGCAGCGGTCTACTGGACCACCAGGGATTGAGGTTTCTTTTTAACGTAGCCCGCTATCGGGTGGGTAGCAGTCCAGTGGACCACCAGGGATTTTGGATTAATTATTTTTTTACTGATGCCCACAATCAGGCATGGGGGGGGGCACCACAACGGAGGTGCAGCCAGAGTTCAGGTGGCCACCCACGGGAGGCAGCTGCCGTGTTGCGCCATGCAATACGGCAGCTCACCTGTGCATGGCCAGCCCTTGCTCCTTTTTTTAGGCGTAACTTTGGCTGGTGCAGGTAGGAGTTGCGCATGCATGGCTCCACACATCCCTGGCTGAATATCAGGCTGTGCAGAGTATGCACGGGCACGCCCCCTTCCACCTGCGCCTGCATACATTACTGATCGGGATTTGTGCCACATACTTTTCCCGTTTGACTACCACGTTGGGGCGCATCAGTGGGTTGCGCATGGCGCAACACTGTTGTGCCATAGAAACATAGAAACATAGAATTTGATGCAGATAAGAACCGCTTGGCCCACCCAGTCTGCCCATTTTCCTACCTAATGGATAAGCTGCAGATCCTAGTTAACCAGCAGCCTACTTCTTTCTTCCCCCCATCTCTAGAATTGCCTTATGGCTGTCCCATGCATGCTTGAATTCAGTCACGGTTTTTGACTCCACAACCTCCTCCGGAAGGCCATTCCATGCATCCACAACCTTCTCTGTGAAAAAATACTTCCTTACATTACTTCTGAGCCATCTCCCCCATCTTCAAATTGAGCCCCTTGTTCTTACACACCTCTTTTTGAAAGATGCTACCTCTTGGACTTTTTGATTCCTTGAGGTACTTGAACATTTCTATCATGTCCCCCTCTCCTCCTTTCCTCGAGGCTATACATATTAAGCTCCTTTAGTCTCGGCTTCATATGTCTTCCAGTGCAGACCCTGCACCATTTTAGTGCCCTCTTCTGGACAGCTTCCATCTTGTCTATGTCCTTGTGGAGATTGGGTCTCCAGAACTGCACACAGTACTCAGATGGGGTCTCACCAGCTGTCTGTACAGAGGATAACAACTTCTTGTTTTCTACTGGTGATGCCTCTCCCTATGCATCCCAGTATCCCACCAGCCCTCCTTACTGCCCTCTCACATTGCTTGCCCACCTTTAAGTCATCTGATATGACTAGCCCCAGGTCCCTTTCCATTTTTGTTATTGTTAGTATCTCACCCCCCCATTGTGTACTCTTCCCCTGGGTTTTTATTTCCCAGGTGCATTAGCTTGCACTTCTTAACATTAAATCTAACCTGCCATACATTTGATCATTCCTCTAATCTTGCAAAGTCCCTTCTCATCCTTTCCACCCCACCTTGTGCATCAACTCTGTTGCAGATCTTTGTGTCATCAGCAAAGAGACATACTTTTCCTTCCAGTCCCTCTGCAATGTCGCTTACAAAGACATTGAAGAGGACCGGTCCTAATACTGAACCCTGTGGTACCCCACTAGCAATCCCCCTTTCTTCATAGTGGACTCCATTTACTATTACCCTCTGTGTCCTATTCTCCAGCCAATTCTTTACCCAGGCTATCATCTTGGGACCCACTCCCAGGCTGGATTACATGTATATTAATCTTTTGTGTGGGACTGAGTCAAATGCCTTGCTAAAGTTTAGGTAGGCCATGTCCACAGCCCCTCCCTGATCTGCTACTTTGGTCACCCAGTCAAAGAAATCTATTAGATTCATCAGGCATGACCTTCCTGCTGTGAATCCATGCTGCCTTGGGTCCTGTGTCCCTCTGGCCTCTAGGTACTCGACAATTCTTTCCTTCAGAAGTGATTCCATCATTTTCCCTATTACTGAGGTTAAACTAACTGGTCTGTAGTTTCCCGCTTCTGCCCTGCTCCCACTTTTGTGAAGGGGAATCACATTGGCCCTCCTCCAGTCCTCAGGTACCACCCCATCCTCCCATGATTTGTTAAAAAGGGTAGTCAGTGGTGTCACTAGTTCAACCCTTAGTTCTTTTAGAATTCTCAGACGAATCCCATCAGGCCCCATTGCTTTGTCCACCTTCAGTTTTAAGAGTTATTTCAGAACCCTTTCTTCTGTAAATGGGCTGGTATCAGCTTCTGTATCCAGAGTGTTTCCACTGTTTGTTTTAGGTATGTCCCTCTCTTCATTTGTAAATACTGAGCAAAAAATATTTGTTTAGTATCTCTGCCTTTTCTCAGTCACCCTCTGCCCAACCCCCTCCCCTTTATTAAGCTTCACTATCCCTCCCTTAGTCTTCCTTCGCTCCCTGATGTACCTAAAAAAGGTTTTATCCCCCTTCCTAACTGAGTAGGCTATCTTTTCCTAAGTTCGGGCCTGTGCTGTTCTGACTGCCGTCCCAGCTTCCTTTTGCTTTAACTGATACAATTCTCTCTCTTGTTCCTTCTGTGATTCCTTGTACTTTCTGAATGCTTTCTTTTTCTATTGAACCTTCAATGCCACCTCCTTTGAGAACCATAGTGGTTTCTTACATCGTTTTGTTTTGTTTATTTGCTTCACACAAAGGCTTGTTACCGCAGTGGTGGCAGTTTTTATTATTCCCCATTGTTTTTCCACCCCTCCTTCCTGCCCATTTGCAAGTGCATTCCTTAGGCACTCACCCATTTTGGCAAAGTCTGCCCTCCTGAAGTCCAGTACTTTTGCCTTTGTATGACTTGACTCTATTGCTGTGTTTATTGTGAACCATACTGTTCAATGGTCGCTAGTTCCCAGATGGCTACCCACTTCTACATCTGTGATCCTCTCTACATCTCCATTTGAGAGGACCAGGTCTAAGATTGCTCCCCTCTCGAGTGGGTTCCAATACTAGTTGTCTAAGGCATGCCCCCTGTAGGGCACCTAGAATAACCCCACTCTGAGAAGTGGCTGCTGCAACTGCACTCCAGTTAACATCTGGCATATTCAGATCACCCATCAGCAATACCTCCTCTTTATCTGCCATTCGAAGTAGTATACTTTCTATCATTTCCTTGTCCATTTCCTCCCCGTGAGAGTGGGGTCTGTATACAACCCCTGTGCGGATTGTGATGCCATTGCCTGCCTCCAAATTGACCCACAGTACTTCTTCTCCTCCCTGTTTACCCTTTTGTTCTGTTGCTTTGATTCCTTCTCTTATGTCGAGAGCTACTCCTTCTCCTCCTCTTTTACCCTCCCTGTCTCTCCTGTAGATAGTGTATCCTGGTATGTTTACGTCCCAGTCATGGTTCTGTGTGTACCATGTTTCTGTGACTGCCACAATATCCAGATGTTCCTCCTCCATCAAGGCCACTAATTCAGAAGAAAGCTTCTTACCCAGACTATGGGCATTGGTACTCATTGCTCTCCATTTTTTGATGGCTTTACCTTCTGTAGCAGCATCCCCCACTGACCTTTCTACCTTGGTCTTTTTCTCATATAGTACCCTGTTTTGTAGGGGGAGGCTTGGATTTTCCTGCTGCTTATCAGTGCCTCCCCCCCTTGACTAGTTTAAAAGCTTACCAATAAAGCATTTAAACCGATTGCCCAAATGACGTGTTCCCTTCCTGGACAGATGCAGACCATCCTGCCAATATAGGCTGGTGTCCCTCCATGTGGAACCCCAGTCTCCAATGAAGCCAAACCCCTGTGCTCTACACCATTTGTTCAACCATTCATTAAACTGCATGGTGCAAAGTACCCTCGCCTCACCCATGCCACTGACAGGCATCACCTCAGAGAAGAATACTGTGTGTGCTACTTGTCTTTAGCCCCTTTCCAGCTCTACAAAGTCCTTCTGCACTGCTCTAATCTCATGATGAGCCAAGTCATTTGTCCCTAGGTGGACAATGATGTCCAGCTCAGACTCCCGTGCAACTGTTCTCGTGATCCTAAGGATGCCCTTCCCGTCCCTCCAAGCCATGGCACCAGGCAGGCACCTTCCTTCAGTTTTCCCTGCTCCCACCAGTTCTATCCCCCTAATAATTGAGTCTCCCACCACAAGCTGCTTCCTTTCCCTGTGGTGCCCTCTGCCTCCTTCCTGAGGGTCTCCCTTGTGACAGTTGTCTGCACCCTCCATAGTCTCCTCTGTGGGTGCATCCATAGGGGAACTATGCTCCCCCAGAATGGTGTATGGATTGTGGAGTGGAACAACTGACTGGGTGTGCCTCTGTTCCACCATCCTTACCCTCCCTGAGCCCACTGTGGTCCAAATGCTGTGCTTTCTTCACAACCTCTGAGGTAGTGGTGGTGGCTCTGGTGCTCCCTGGATGGGGGAGGTTCCCTTGCTACTGTCCAGTGTGGCCTGAAGACAGGCAACTTCCTCCCTCAGGGCAGATAGTTGTCTGCAAACAGGGCAGCATCTCAGTCTCCAGAAAGACTCCCGGAAGACTGCTGGCCCACAGCCATTACATTGTACAGCTCAGCTCATAACTGTCTACCTTGTTTAGTTTTTTTTTTTTTGTGTGTGTGTGTGTGTGATTGGCGTGTTATATAGAAATATATGTATTTATATAATGTGTATGCTTATATTGTCAGGCAGTGTGCTAAAGAAGATATGACAGTGATATGCACCTTGCCCTCTTAAGGAAATTATATCAGAACCCCAGGTATAAATGAACTATTTCCAGGGTGGGTGGGGTGAGGGTGGGAAGGGTTTGGGCCTAAACTGTGCCCTCATGAAACAATCAGCTAAAAGCTCTGACCTACTGCTGCGATGAGTGCCTTCCTGTCAGCAAGATGCCATACTCGACAATTTGACAGAGAAAATACCCTGCTAATCAAACAGAGAAAAACCCAAACATCCAAGTCAGACACAGGTAAACCTCCCCAGCTCCAAAACAGCCTGGTGACTTGTGATCTGAAAACAGTCAGCCCCAAAACACGTCAGCTGTGCAGAAGGGCAGAAACACAGAAAACAGTAAAATTGTAACAATTGTAACAAAAGTAAAGCAAGCTCCACCTCCCTCTGTTGATTGAAAGCCTGCCTTTTCTGATAATTCTAAGTTCCTTATTTCACCCTTCAGTTAGAAGTATCATAGATACATAGATACATAGACAGTGTCAGCAGATAAGGGCCTATGGCCCACCCAGTCTGCCCATTTGAACTTGTAAGTTCAGTTTATGTTTTCCTAGAAGTCTGTTGCCCCTTACCCCTGACCTCCAGAATTCCTTTATGTCTATCCCATGCATTATTAAATCCTGTGATTGTTTCAGCCCCCACCACTTCCTCTGGCAGGGTGTTCCACTTGTTCACCACCCGTTCTGTGAAGAAATTCTTCCTCATGTTTCCTCTGAATCGTCCTCCCTCCAACTTCATCCAATGCCCTCTAGTCCTGGAACATCTTTTTTGCTTAAAAATAGTGTATTCCTGCACCCTGTTCCTCCCTGTGAGATACTTGTATGTCTCTATCATATCCCCTCTCTCCCTCCTCTCCTCCAGGGAGTACATGTTCAGTTCCTTCAACCTGTCTTCACAGGACTTGTGATGCAATCCATGCACCGTCTTTGTTGCCCTCCTTTGAACCTTCTCTACCCTGTCTATGTACTTACGTAGGTATGGTCTCCAGAACTGTACACTGTACTCCAGGTGGGGCCTCACTAGTGTCTTGTATAGCGGAATTATGACCTCCCTTTTCCTGCTGGTGATGCCCCTGCCTACATATCCCAGCATCCTATTTGCTTTACCTGCTGCCTTGTCACACTGTTTCCCTACCTTGAGGTCATCAGAGATGATAACCCCAAGATATCTTTCCTGCTTGGTGCCGGCTATATCCTCACCCCCCAACTGATATATTGTGCCAGGGTTTTTGTGCCCCATATACAGCCCATTTACAGAAAAAAGGGTTCTGAAAGAACTCTTAAAACTGAAGGTGGACAAAGTAATGGGGCCTGATGGGATTCATCCCAGAATTCTAAACGAACTAAGGGTAGAACTAGTGACACCACTGACTATCCTCTTTAACAAATCATGGAAGGATGGGGTGGTACCCGAGGACTGGAGGAGGGCAGATGTGATTCCCCTTCACAAAAGTGGGAGCAAGGCAGAAGCAGGAAACTATAGACCTGTTAGTTTAACCTCAGTGATAGGGAAAATGATGGAATCACTTCTAAAGGAAAGAATTGTCGAGTATCTAGAGGCCAGAGGGGCACAAGACCCTAGGCAGCATGGATTCACAGCGGGAAGGTCATGCCAGATGAATCTGATAGATTTCCTTGACTGGGTGACCAAAGTAGTAGATCAGGGAGGGGCTGTGGACATGGCCTACCTAGACTTTAGCAAGGCATTTGACACAGTCCCATACTAAAGATTAATATATAAGTTAGCCAGCCTGGGAGTGGGTCCCAAGATGACAGCCTGGGTAAAGAATTGGCTGGAGAATAGGACACAGAGAGTAATAGTAAATGGAGTCCACTCAGAAGAAAGGAGTGTTACTAGCGGGGTACCGCAGGGTTCAGATAGAGACTAGTCCTCTTCAATGTCTTTATAAGCGACATTGCAGAAGGACTGGAAGAAAAAGTATGTCTCTTTGCAGATGACACTAAGATCTGCAACAGAGTTGATGCACAGGGTGGGGTGGAAAAGGATGAGAAGGGACTTGGCAAGGTTAGAGGAATGGTCAAATGTATGGCAGCTTAGATTCAATGCTAAGAAGTACAAGGTAATGCACCTGGGAAACAAAAACCAGGGAAGAGTACACAATGGGGGTGAGATACTAACAACAACAAAATGGAAAGGGACCTGGGGGTAGTCATATCAGATGACCTAAGGTGGGCAAGCAATGTGAGAAGGCAACAAGGAGGGTTGGGGGATACTGGGATGCATAGGAGAGGCATCACCAGTAGAAAACAGGAAGTTATTATCCTCTGTACAGATAGCTGGTGAGACCCCATCTGGAGTACTGTGTGCAGTTCTGGAGACCCAAGCTCCACAAAGACATAGACAGGATGGAAGCTGTCCAGAGGAGGGCAACTAAAATGGTGCAGGGTCTGCACCGGAGGACATATGAAGAGAGACTTAAGGAGCTTAATATGTATAGCCTCGAGGAAAGGAGGAAGAGGGGGGACATGATAGAAACTTTCAAGTACCTCAAGGGAATCAAAAAGTCCAAGAGGGTAGCATCTTTCAAAAAGAGTGTGCAAGAACAAGAGGGCACAATTTGAAGATAGAGGGGCAGCTCAGAGGTAATTTAAGGAAGTATTTTTCACAGAGAGGTTGTGGATGCATGGAATGGCCTTCCTGAGGAGGTTGTGGAGTCAAAAACAGTGGTGGAATTCAAGCATGCATGGGACAGTCATAAGGCAATTCTAGGGGGTGGGGGTAGGAAGAAGTAGGCTGCTGGTTAACTGGGATCTGCAGCTTATCCAGTAGGTTGGGAAATGGGCAGACTAGGTGGGTCAAGCGGTCCTTATCTGCCGTCAAATTCTATGTTTCTATGTTTCTATATGCATTATCTTGCACTTCTTTGCATTGAATTTCAACTGCCAAACCCCTGACCATTCTTCAAGTTTCTGCAGGTCCCTTCTCATTCTGTCTACACCCTCTGGTGCATCTGCTCTGTTACAGAGCTTTGTGTCATCCGCGAACAGTGAAATTCTGCCTTCTAGGTCCTGCGCAATGTCACTGATGAAGATGTTGAATAGGACCGGTCCCAGCACTGATCCCTGTGGTACCCCACTGGTCACTCTTCCCTCTGTGAAGTGACTGATATTTACCACCACCCTCTGTGTCCTGCCACCCAGCCAGTTACCTACCCACAACACTACTGTCCTGCCCACACCCATATTCCCCAGTTTGTGTAATAGTCTTCTATGTGGCACAGTGTCAAAGACCTTGCTGAAGTCCAGACAGGCCATGTCCACTGCTCTCCCCGATCCACCTCCCTAGTCACCCAGTCAAAAAATTCAATGAGGTTGGTCTGACATGACCTCCCCCTGGTGAAACCATGCTGCCTTGGGTCCTGTAGTCCATTGACAACCAGATGTTCCACCAATCTCTCCTTCAGTAGTGCTTCCATGATCTTCCCCTCTACTGAGGTGAGGCTGACAGGTCTGTAGTTCCTTGCCTCCTCTTTGTTCCCACTTTTGTATAAGGGGACTACATCTGCTGTCCTCCAGTCTTTGGGTACCTCCCCTGTTTCCAGTAATTGGCTAAACAGGATAGCCAGAGGTTCAGCCACCACCTCTCTGAGTTCTTTAAGGACTCTGGGGTGCACCCCATCTGGTCCCATTGTTTTATCAACTCTTATTACTTCCAGTTCCTTCAGGACCCTTTCTTGTGTAAAGGGACTTGTGTCCATTTCTGCACCATTCTCACCCCTTGTACTCCCTTCAGACCCATTACCCTCCTCTTCCTCAGTAAAGACTGAGCAGAAATACCTGTTCAATATGTCAGCTTTACTGTTGTCATCCTCCACGCGGCTCCCATTCTCCCCCTTCAGTCTCACTATCCCTCCTTTGTCTTTCTTTTTCACTTATGTACCTGTAAAGGTTTTGTCCCTCTACCCACTGATTTTGCAATGTGTTCTTCTGTCTGAACTTTGGCTTCCTTACTGACCTCCCTGCCTCCCTTTGCTTCTCCTGGTACTTCTCCCTATTCCTTCTGCCTGTGTCTTTTGTATTGCCAAAATGCAATCTTTTGCTTTCACTTTCTTTGCTACCTCTTTGGAAAACCACAATGGTCTCTCTTCCTTTTCCTCTCTAACCTGCTTAATGCATAATTCTGTTGTTCTTGTAATCCCCATTTTAAATACTGCCCACTGTTCCTCAACCCTGATTCCTGCCCCATTCCCCTTAATGCCTCTTTCAAGTATCTCCCCATTTTCCCAAAGTCTCCCCCCCCTAAAATCCAGGATACGTGTTTTTGTGTGGTTTGGTTCTGATCTTTCTGTGATTTCAAACCACAATGACTGGTGGTCACTGTTCCCCAGGTGCTCCCCCACTGTTAACCCCATCACACTGTCCCTGTTTGTGAGCACAAGGTCCAGTATTGCCTTCTGCTGAGTTGGTTCCATGACCAGTTGTTTGAGGAAGGCAACCTGAAGGGAGTCCAGGATAAATCTGCTCCTAGTTGATGCTGCTGCTGGGATGCTGCAGTCCATGTCTGGAGTATCCTTCACCTGAAGAATATTAACTTTCCTAAGGAATCTGCTTCAAATGAAAGAATACTGTAAATTGTAAGGTTCACCTCCTTTTGTTGTGAGTACAACTCACTTTCTTGCAAATCTTAAGTCCAGTGCTGCAGCTTCCAGCCAGAGGTAGCTTCACCTGAAGACTATTAGGTCATCCCTACCCTTTTGAATATTATGCGCAACCCTTTTGAATATCTGGGCCCTTGTGTCAGTGGTAGCACAGTGAGTGCACCTGCAGTGGAAATACAATGGTCTTATTCCATGCCTTATGCTGGTGGTAGCACAATGGTCATGCAGCATGGTATCACAGTAGCCTGCATGGGTCACTGGTACCACACGCACCACATTGTTGGGGAAAACCTACCAGCAGAGTAATAAAAAAAAAATTAAGGCACATCCAACAAGATCAGACTCCTAGGACTCAAACCCCTAATGTTTTTATTTGTGTACTTTGTACTCTTTGCATTCTTCTACTCTGATGTCTGCATTAACATAGTTTTTTTGCAGCAAAACATCTTCCTTTTGTGATGGTGGAAACTTAACAGCATAGTGGTGCTATTTCAAATGCCAGATCACCAACCACATAACAAGTGAAAGCCTAGTGTCATAATACTTGGGGTAGTACTGTTATAGGTTAGCATCCTAGCACAGATTATTTCTTATCTGGTTACTATGGAGCCTGGGATAATGGTGTCTCAGGAGAACATGGTACCTGTAAAACAAGAACTGCAATGATATCACAAAGGATCTACAGCTCTTTATGAACTATTACGAACAAGGTAGGGTAAACAAAAAACAAGCCTTATCTGAAAAGTATGGTCAGTATCCTCCTCCTACATCTGATCAATGTCCTGTCAGCCCTGTAGATATAAAAGAGAAATTGGTCTGTGTAAAGAATAAAAATATTGATCAGCTGCTGTAGGTCAGTTGGAAAGTACCTGCAGAGGTTAAAAAAAGTCGGTTGTGTGTGGGTGGATGGGGGGATACTGCACCTGTACCACACCAGTGACTTTGGTGTTAGAATAGACTGGTCACTCAGGGACCATCATGGTGGGGAGGATTCAGTGTCCCTAGGACTGACCTCTGTTGGGGGTGGGGACCATGCTGCTCCACCCATCAACCAACACAGGGCAGGATGAAGACAGCAGGTGTCCAATATTTAAAAATGCCCAAAGTGGAGTGCAATGATTAGTGCTGTGCTTTGTGATATCACATGTGTGCAAAACTGCTATATTCAGATGGATAGCACATGGCACTATCCCTCTGAATACAGGGACATTGTGTCAGGGCATTAAGCTACTTGATATGACTTGAAAATGAAGTGTGTATGTAACAATTAGAGTCTTTGATTGACTATTGTCAAGATAAGAGGATATTTGATTGTATTTTGTTCTTGTTTAGGCAGACTGTAGATGTTTTTTAAATTATGTTTTGTATTTACTAATGTAAATTATTTGTATGTTTGTTGTATTTTTACAAAGTATTATGTTATTGTATTTTTTCTGTAACAAAAGCTAATATAGGTCCATCTTGGAAATGAGTTTTTCCCAATGATGTGTTACCATTTGTTACCTGTATAAAAATAAACTTTTACATACATACATATTTAGCACCACCTGACAGCGCTCAGAAAACTAGGCCCAGCAATGGCTTGCGTGTGGATAAAATTTGCAGTATTCAAAAGTCCTCCTGTAAATTAGCCCATTGGGCATACAAGGTGCCAAGGGTCATTTGCATTCCCATTATGGGCTCCTTTGCATGGGAGTAAGACTGCTTTGCCCAGCACCCCCCAGCTGCCCCAACCCAGTGAGTTGTCCCTGGTGCTAATGGCATCCCTCCACCCTCCAAACCGAGTCTTGAGAAAGACAGATATATCCCTGGCATCCAGTGGTGCCCCCAATACCCATTCCTGTAATAAAAGATTTATCTTTGACATCCAGTGGTCTCTCCCCCACCTGATTGCAGTCCAATTCAAGAATGGTATATCCTGGCATGTAGTGGTCCCTCCCCACACCCAATCCCAGTCCATGTAGAAAAACAATTTCCTTGGTGTCCGGTGGTCTCTCTCCACACCCAATCCTCATCCTGGAACACCATCCTATCCAGTTTCCAAATTCTCCCTTCCTGTCAGTCACGCTATCCTTGCATGGCAGGGGCAAAAAAGCATAAAGAATGAACCTCTGATGCACTGAGGACCATAACAAAAGTAAGCAGTTGGGTTGTAGCAATCAAAGTAATTGATCGTTTGGTCAGGTATTTCTTCTATATTTTGAGTAAATTCACTTTAATTGTGACAGCTTGACTGCTTACTTTTGTTATAGACCTGAGTGCAGTAGCAGTTTGTTCTTTGTGCTCTTGTGTGTTGGGCAGGCTGCCCTTCTAGCTACTACACTGACCTGCTAACACTGATCACAGCACCTACCTCTGGGACCGCATCAGGAGCAAAGAAGTCCTTCCCCCCAACAAAGTCCTGTCCTGAACCAAGAGCAGCATCCCCAACCCATACCCAGTTGGTGGCTAGTGGTCTCCCTACCACCCTTGGCACTAACCCCTACCCCAATCCCCCTACCTGTCTGTTGGTGCCACAATTCAATGACAGTGAGTGGCATAGCCCACTTTGCACAACCATGGCCACCTTCCATCTATCTGTACCAGGGAGTGCAGCCTATGAAAAGGACAAAGCACATCACAGTGCCATATGCAGTAAATAAGATCCACTCCCTGCTAGAGATAGATGCTGGGTGGCCATGGTCATATGAGGTGGGCTGTGCCACTTGTCATCACTGAACTGCAGCAGTGACAGACTGGTAAGGGGACTGTAGGTGCTTTGGGTAAGAGAGTGGCCACTAACTACTAACTGGTTATGGGCTGGGGGGTACTGCTCTTGGTTCGGAATAGGACTTTATTGAGGGAGGAAGGACTTCTTTACTCCTGCCATGCCAAGGGCAGTGCCACTGTCATGGGGCATTGGCAACCTAAGACTCATTTCCAGGATGAGGATCAGCTGTGGGGAGGGATCAATGGACACTAGGGTAACTGTGTTCCTACAGTGACTGAGATCAGGTTGGGGGAGTGACCACTAAATGCCAGGGATATATTTTTATGTAACTGGACTTGGACTGGGTGGGTATAATGACCACTGAATGCCTTGGATACATCCTACATTAATGGGACTGGGTTTGGAGTGACAGGGTAATCACTGGACAACAGGGATATATCTTCCTGTAATGGGACTGGAATCAGGCAGGAGGAAGGGATCACTGGATGGCAGGGACACATATTTGACTAACGGGACTGGGTTCAGAGGGAGGGTGCACCACTTGTCACCAAGGAGTACTGTCTTGGAATGGGAGAGCACCGACACACTACCTTCAGCAACTGCTAGGGATGTGCCAGATTAAGGTGAGGATTAGGTCAGCGGTATCTTTTCTGCAAAAGGGGACCATGTAAAGTGCCCTAGCACAGAGAAAATACTGTGAGTATTGAACTGAGCCAATAGTCAGGTCCCCACCGTGATCTGCATAATTTTGCATGGCATCCCCTTCCCGGTTTACCTGGTGCAAACCTGGTTTGCATGAGCTAACTGGTCTTTTAAATATTGGACAATGGTGCAAAACCTAGTTTGCTCAGGTAAACTAGGATCTGCAGCTGAGCAAACAATTGAATATCAGGTCCCAGTTGTTATACTCCTCTTCACCATCAACAGGACTTCAGACCAAACTGGTAGAGAGTCTTGGGGAGTTACCATGGCTTATGTGAGTCTATGGAAGGGGGGATGGGGATGGTGACCCTTCCCCTCCTGCCTCCCCCCATGGAGGGAATCAGTGGCTGTTATGAAGGTCCAAATTTAGTCCCTGGGATGGTGGATGATGTTGCTAGGTAGCTGAAGGCAATATGGTACTTTTTGGTGATGAATGGCCTGCAGAAATCTGGGCGCCATTCGGCCCTATCAGTTGACATTTTCCCCTCATTGTCATGCCCATCCATTTCTTCTAACACAGAGTGTAGTCTAGTCAGACCTTGACATACATGTCATCCCAAGTATATCTGACCTCTGCACCACTGAATGGCAGCATTAAACCCACTAACAAATTTATAAATTGTTTAACTGGCCTGAATGGACCAAGCTGACCCTCAGGCCACTGGCATTTTTCACAAAGGGACACACTGGCTAAAGTAAATCATTTAATGACACATTCCCAAGATGCAGGTGATGTAACCCAAGCCAGGTATGTGTATATATACAGTATATATATATATATATATATATATATATATATATATATATATATAAAAATATGTATATATATATATATATATATATATTTATGCAATGAGGTGAGACATATTCCAGTGAGATAAAACAAGTTATTTTCACTGCAGTGAAATAAATCCTGATGACATCAGAAGAGTTAAAATAAATAGTGTTTTTTACACTCACGCTAAACCCACGCTAAACCTTCACAAGCCGTGCAAAGTCACACAAAGCCACACAAATTGTACATTTTACAACAATGAGGCCCACATTGTATAAATAGGATACATGATATGCACTCGTGTGATATGGGAACTATATTAAGTCCTGTACAGTGACCTCTGAAACCTCACTCATGGCTTCACCACTCATGAGTATTCAGAGGTCACTCTAGAGGAGTGACAATATTTTCTATATCACATTCATGCCCATCATGTATCCATATATATATATATATATTATATATATATATATATATATATATATATATATATATATTTATATATTAGAGGCAAAAAACTCCATGTAATGTAAGGGTTGTTCCACAACAACAAAAGTGAGGAAATTTGGTGTTAGGGTTCAAAATCCCCCTTGGACCCCCCAGCCCACCCCCAACCAGCATCGAGGTGCATGTTGGGGTCATCATCCCTAACTCTCACCCCATCACATGTGTAAAGAAGCAGAAGTATAGGAAAATGGGGTGAGAGTCAGGACTGACGACCCCAACGCGCACCCCGATGCCAGTTGTGGAGGTGGGCTGGGGGATCCAAGGGAGGTTTTCAACCCTAACACCGAATTTCCTCACTTTAGTCGCTGTGGAACAACCCTAACTGATGCATTAAATGGATTTTTTTGCCTCTAATTTCCCTTCTTTTTCAGAATGAGGACGACCAATAGTGAAAGTAATGCAGCGACAGGAGCCCCACGCTCCTGCCACATGAAGTCTTGTGACATAGTAACAGGAACAGCAACACAAACAGAAGTGCCAACAGTGGTGCACATGGTAATGGAAACATAAATGATAAAGGAAACGTTAATCGAAATGCCACAAATGGACATTGAAGCATATATGAAAACACAGCTGGTAATGCGAACAGTGATGGCAGCAGTATTTTAAATGGAAATGTTAAGTGTCTCAGCAAAGCGAAAGGGAACAGAAATGAAAACGCGAATGCGAACGCACATGTAAACGCAAACCGTAACATGCACAGCCACGGTACTGCAATAGTAAACACAAATGTTAAAGTTAACATAAAGAATAATGCCAAAGGAAACAGAAATGAAAATGGGAATGGAGGCGCATACGGAAACACAGCCCGTAACGTGCATGGTCAAGGAACCGCAATTGTTAACTCAAATGGTAATGGTAACAGCAACAATAATGTCAAAGGAAAGAGAAATGCAAATGCAAGCGATTACAGAAACACAAACCGTTATGCGCACGGTCATGGTACCACAATTGCAAACGCAAATGGTAACAGTAACAGCAAAATTAATGCCAAAGGAAACAGAAATGAAACAGAAATGCAAGTGCGTATGAAAACACAAACCGTAACGCACGTGGATGGTACCCCAATTGCAAATGAAACTGGTAATGGTAACAGCAACAATAACACCAAATGACACAGAAACGCAAGCGAAAACGCAAACCATAACGCGCACATTGGCATGGACAGTAATGGTGCCACAAACAGTAATGGAAATGCAACTGGAAATGCTAACTGGCACAGTAACAAAAGGGCACACCCTTCTTTTCCCCAAAAAATGCATTGGAAAACACAGTGAAAACAAAGAATGTATACATAACAATGGGCCTCGGAGCAGAAAATCAGAACTTGGAATATCAAATTGCTTATATTTCAGGAACCGTATGACGTATTAAAAAAATGTAAATTTCATATGAATAATGGCTTTCCTGGCTAGTTTTGTACTTAGCCTCTATTAGGGAGCTAAGCATTTTTGTGACAAAACATCCACATCTCGCACCATGTCCGAGATACGGGGCCCGAAAGGCGCGAAGGGCGCCCTAATGTTATCCAATGGGAAAAGCGTTAAATTTGGAGTGCTGTCACTGTGCCGCCCTGTAATATTTTTTCACCAAACCACCAAAAGGCACATTAGTCAGATGTTGGCTTTCCTCCTGCCAAATTTCAGCCCAAAAGACCAAACCATTATTTTGCAGCAGGGCGGCAAAGGATTCCTGTAATGCGGCGGATGCCGTAATGTTATCCTATGGGAAAAAGAGTTTACTTTGGAGTGCCGTAACTTTGCTGCCCTATAATATTTTTTCACCAAAACACAGAAAGCCACATCTGTGAGATGTTGGCTGTGTTTCCTCCAAATTTCATTTCAAAATACCAAACCATTCTTTTGTAGTAAGGTGACAAATAATTGCTGTCATTCTGCCATAGCCTGGAAAAGTAGTGTCGCAATTTGCGAAAGTTTTCGCAAAAATTTTGCAACACTTTCGTGAGTGTGACACTACTTTGCAAAAGTACTTTTTACAGAAACTTGAAAAACATATTTCTAGGGTGTTTAACCTCAAAATAAATACATGCCTAGCATCCTCAGGGTCCGACTAGGTAAACACAAAAAGAATTGTGTTGCTAGAGGGTCCCAAATTTAAATGTCAAGCGTTTTTCTGATCACCAACTGAAAACAAAATGGTGGATTTGCGAAAGTAAAAGGGCCATTTGAGAAAGTAAAAACTGCATTTGTGAAAGTGTTTAACTTTTTGTTAACTTTTCCCATTGACTTATAATGGGAAATTGTTTTTTGAATAACTTTTGAACCATTTAATATTTTTTCACGAAATCTTCAAAAGGCACATCTGGGACCCTGGCCACACGTTCCCTGAAGTTTTCAGACCAGTCGCACAAACCGTGCGACCTGTTGGGACGAGCAAAGAATTCAAAAAAGCATAAACATGCACACAGATCACGCTTAATAACTCCACAGCCGTATATCTGAACAGTACGAAAGTTGGCTGATCCCAAGATATATGGTTCTTGGTCACGTATTCCAAATTTCAGGTAAATCCGTTGAACAGTTGCAAAGTTATTAAGGTGCAAAATTTTACGTTTAACATGTAAATGGCTCCTCAACCCTAACTATGGAAGCACTACCGTGCTACCATAATAAATATATATATATATATATATCATTGGGCAGTTTGTTGTAGCAAAGCCTGCTAAACAGATACACTTCGATTAAATAAAAAAAAATGTGAAGACACTTTAGGTGCTTTACCAATAGAACACATTTTCTTGAGAATAAATGGGACTTTGTGTGCTCCAATCTGTATAGTTGAGTAGCCTACAGCTCAGACACTAGCCACACCTCCTTCCTCTAACCAAGACACTAGCCATCCTTCCACAGACCCCTCTAACACTAGCTCCTTCCCTCCACAGCACCTGACCCTAGCATGTTTCCCTTACAGATCCCATGACAGTAACCCTCTTGAATGTACACCCTGCACAGTTGCCAAAACTTCTACAGCTCCCCCATCACCCCAGACAATAACCCCTTCCTCCACTTCCTGACTCAACCCAGCAACACCAATCCTCACCCCTTTCACCACAGTCCATCTCAATATCCCTCCCTCTCTAGGCACCCCACTTTCTAATCTCTGTGTTTATCACATCCCTCCTGACCCTTGACTTCCAGAAGCCTCATCCTTTCCTCCTTAGCCATTTGAGAATCACCCATACCCTTGTTGCACACCTTCTCTGCACGGTCCTCCTGCACACCACCTACTCAGACACCAGAGGCATGCATGCACTCTTCCTTCTACACTCTCAATCCATGTGCCATAACACTAGCCCCTCCCTCCTTCCAAGGCCCCTGACTACTGCTTACCCACCTTCCGGAGCCCCAAACACTAGCACCTCCCATCCCCAGACACTAGCCCTCCAGCCCCGACACTAACCCCACCTCCTTTGCTGGGGTCAAAACTGAACTGGCACCATCCCTCTAGAAAATGCTGGTAGATTTTGTATACAACTACTGAGATTTTTCTTTAAGTAGCCTTGCAGTCACATGCTGGAGAGGATAGCACTTCGGTAAGTACATCTACTGGGACAGTGGACAATTCTGTGAGGATTTTCCCCAGTCAGTAGCCCTGCTGGCTAGGGGTTGCAAACTCAGTTTTGCCCCCTTAATTTAATATGACTTACCTGCTCTAATCAAGTTACAGTGCACAGAGTTGGGTTCTTTTGGGCTTGGGATAATCTGGTAGAACCTAAAAGGAAAGCACAGAGAAGGCTGCAGAGATGCAAAGGGTCTGAGGTCCTCGAGGAGAGATTATAGTAGTCAGAATTAAACAAGATACTTATCTGAGAGGTAAACAGCAACATCTGACCCGACCTATGGAAATAAAAGTAAAACTAGGTAAGCTTGAGGTATTTATAGTTGTGCAAGTAGAGACAGGGCTACGGAGTGGAGAGATACAAAGGGTATAGAGCATACAGAAATAGAGCATACAGTACATAGGGCATGCAGCATAGGAGTAAGTTGAAAAGATAATTAAAGAACATCTCTCTACTATAACAAAACAAATTAAACACACTAAATTTATACCAATTGTGTTTTAACTTTGTTTTCTAATTATTTTTCCCCGTGCCATTGTTCTGCTAAATATTTTAGGTAATGCAGCACTTTTTTCAATAAGTCTTTCAAAATATATCTTACTCTCCCTTGCTAACCGCACCATTGCTGTTTGTGATATCACAATCTGTCATGGTGAGCACTAAAAACTCAAGGCACTGTCTGAGGTTAACAGGGGAGAGGCAAATGTTTTCAATACAGACTTTTCAGATGGACTGTCAAGATGTGCTGAAAATTTTGGAAAGGAACATTGAAAATGAAAAAAAAAGTATTTTCTAGTAAACTAAACAGCTGGATCTTATGATAAATCATGTACAGAAGTTCAGAGCTGCTCTTTAACATCAAGATAAGAGCAACGGAGATATGTTGATGGAGGATAAAACCAAACAAACAGAAAAAGCAGCAACTTCCTGCAGTAATCTTTGTCCCACCCCCCCAACCACCACTCATGTTCTCTGACCCAGTCAGCTGAGCAAACTATCCCATCCTAAAAACTTAATGTCTTTACTGGCACACACTCCATTAATGACAGAGATACTGACTGAAAGTTGCCTTGTAGGAGAACTGGCCTATGTGTCTCAGTGCAGTGCAGACCTCAACCAAATGATCAAGTACCCCCCCATTTTCAACAGTCCCAACACAAAATCCTCTCCTTCCCCTCCCTAGCTGCACCAACTGCACATCTTGCACTCACTGCAACCTCCCCTTCACCTACCTCCCTGCAAACTTTGAATCCCCCATGCAGATGATGACCTTTTTAAGCCATTTTTGGGGTTGCTATGGGAGTCGGAAGGCAAATCCTCCCTCCCTAGGCTGTCAACAATTGGACACTCAGGCTTAATATCAAATTTATGTTGACCTTGTGGTGCAGTGCCTCTGAGCTATTGAAGCAGCCTGTAACTAACCCATTTAAATATTTTCAATTTACCTTTAAAAGAATTAAAGTAATGAGGAATATCAGACCAATCTACATACCTGTAAGTATAGTTCTGCTGTTGTCATTCCTTTCACATTCACACTGTGGCAAAGGGAAGTTTAGCCTTTGGGTCTGTGACTCACAGGTGCAGCAGTTGAAATGGGGAAGTAAAGGAGCCTGAAATGATTAAAAAAAGGTTTTTTATATAAGATATGAAAGAAGTCAGATCCTGCATGGAAGGTGTATACCATCAGGTGGACACAGGACTTTGGGTGAAGGAATATAGATGAGGCACTATGGGAGACTGTGATCTGGGTGGCTGGGACTTCAATAGAGCAGCAATTGTGGGTGGACAGGAAAGTGGGGCCCCAACTGAGGTCCATCCCCTTAAGTGCAGGCTGGGGATGTTTATATTTATTTAGAGGGGGGTTCTGGGACAAAGCCCCCCTGCATTGGGACCAACAAACATTTTGACCACCAAGCGGCACAATGCAATTGCCAGGCATGCATCTTGCTGTTGCCTGTTTTCCCATGCACTGATCACCTTTGTCTAATTTGTTTTCACCCTATTGTGGGTATTCCTATGTGAGGGACAACAGCTCAGCACTATGGCATGCAGCACTTCACTCCCCCAACCCTGATATAAGCAGAGACCATGTGATAGACTGAGGTCAAGGCGGTCACTGCTTCCCAGCTGCCAGCAGTTCAGTGCTGGTTCATGGTACCCCACCTACCTCCAAACACATGGCTGTGGTTTAACCAAATGTTTAGGTCTCAACACTTCTGACACTGTGCTGCTACATAGAAGTGATGGAGAGAGGTCCCATTATAATGTTTTATTGTCCTGAGCAATCACCATCACCACCACCCAGAAAAATACAGACACTTGATCAGCTAGTCACTACATCAGTGCATGAATGCATCTTGAAATATCACTATATCTGATGGTGACTACAGCTGCTAGGAGAGGGGAAGGCTGAAAATGCAGAGACATCAGACATCCCCAGCAGCAATGCATTACAAGGCAATTGGAATTGTTGGCAAGCCACTGTAGGTACTCAGGGCTCCATGTTTGGGCCTGAAAAAAAAAGTAAATGCCCGAAAAGTCCCCCCGGGTAGCCTAGGATAAGTTCCTAAGTCTTTCAGTCTCTTCCCAATGCAATCAATTCTCACCCTCCATGACAATCTTTTTTTGTTATTTAGGTTTGGTTCCCTGGAACTGCATGCCAGAAGTCAAGGATACCTCCAAACCCACTTAAGCTCCCATAGTTTTTTGACAGATATGTCAATGGTGTGTCCCCTCCCCTCCTGACTTCTGATTTATAATTTTGGGGAGGGAGCAATAGTATAAAAATCCTCGCTACCTTAAGTCTTCACCCTCCCACAGTGCACATGCTCCATTAAAGTTCAAAGACCCTGCGCACAGTGGTGTGTGCCTGTGGTCTAACCTGCCTTGAATTAATTAAAGTATTTGGATTTTTGCAACTTTGCATATTCTGTAGGTTACTACATCATGCTGTTCTGAACATCTGTTCATCCTTTCTTTTGTGCACAGCTATCTCTCCCATGGTCACCTGCTCCAGTAAGGCATATTAGTAGTAGTAGTAACATGGAGCACCTGACAGGGTAGGGCAGAGCAGTCTGCACACTGATGATGCTGTGAGGAAGACTACAATCCAACTTCCAGATTCTACACATGCTTTTGCACACTATAGCTTCTAGTACCTTAAAGAAGTTAGCAATCTTGAGACACAGCAGTGAAGTTAACCAGAAGGTGATTTCCCTAAATCTGAACCAGGGGAGCACCACTGAAATATAACTGGGGTACTGAAGAGTCAGGGTTATCTGGAGACACTTTCTTTTTTTAAAACAGCTTTTCCCCCCCTCTGGTGTTGCACGCCCACTCCTCTGGCTTTAGGGCTAACCCCAATTATCGATTTGACCCTATCTGCTATTAGCCCCACCTGTCACTCCACAGTGGTTGGTATAAATCCTGTTGTGGGTGCCATTGGGGGGCACTTTAAATGTGCATTCAAAAACTCAGCTACTGTAGCTTACCTAGTTGAGTGTCTAGGTGTTAGGCTACTTTTATGCATGGAAAGGGACAGCAAGCTCGATTTCACTGCACAATCTGCCGAATGTAATATATTAAATCTTAGGCATCACAATTCTGTGTGCAAAATCAACTTTATTAGAAGCAAAACAATTTACAACCACCAGCAACTATGGTAAGACACCTCGAGCAGTTTTACAGGATGACTGCATCATCAGGAGGATGATGGGGCAGTAGTCCTGCAAAACCAGTAGAGGTGAGGTTTCTTACCTGAGTTATGGGCAGTTGTGAATTGCTCTGCAACATATATATCACATTTTGCACTCAGAATTGTGGTACTTTTGTGCACTACTAATCACCAGGAGTGCATCTGGATTTTTTTCAAGGTGGCAACAGCCTGCTAGGCTTCTCTTATGTACTCAAAAGGACAGCAATCTCGGCTTCACCATGCAAACTGCCCAATGTAAAATATTAAGTCTTAGGCATCACAGTTCTGTGTGCAAAATCAACTTTATTAGAAGCAAAACAATTTACAACCACCCGCAGCTATAGTAAGAAATCTCGACCAGTTTTACAGGATGACTGCATCATCAGGAAGGTGATAAGGCAGTAGTCCTGCAAAAACAGTACAGTAGAGGTGTCTTGCCTGAGTTATGGGCAGTTGTGAATTGTTCTGCACCATATAAAGCAGATTTTGAACAGAGTTGTGGTACTTTTCTGCACTGCTGATCACCAGGGTCACATGTAGAATTTTTTCAAGGGGGCAACTCCTCCCCAGGTGAGGTATCTTATATAAGTTGTGGGCAGTTGTGAATTGTTCTGTGCCATGTAAAGCAAATTTTGCACTCAGCATTGTGGTACTTTTCTGCACTGTTGATCACTAGGGGTGCATCTAGAATTTTTTCAAGGGGGCAACTCTTCCCCAAAATGTAAAATATTACCATTTAAAGCTAAGATTAGGTTTTAACTGATTTTTGCTGGACGAATGAGGTTGTGGGTGCTACTTGGATACATAGCTGGATCCACTGCTACTGACCACCCCTATATATTTTCTTTCCAGTACTCATACCTCATTTTGCAGCCTGTTCTCTCAAGGTCTGTCCCAGCCTACAGATCACTGCTGGAACCCTTAGTCTTTTTTCCTTCTAATCCCACAACACATGCTCCTCCCCTCTGCATTGCCTGAAAAGTATATCATCCCTAAATCACCATCGCTTCCTCCAGCATTGTCCTACTACTATTTAAACAATTATTACTGCAAACTATATTGAAATGGATTTGTTTTAAGCAATTCTGTACTATAAAAGGTTTTTAGAAAGCAGAGGATTACATTCCTAAACATCTGAAAGACAAAATTGTTTTGAATCATGAAAGGAAACTATGTCAATTTACCTGGAGCTATTAAAAATGCAAGCAGTTAGTTCCTCACTGTGCAGTTCACTCCGGGAGTTTACTGGAATGATGGGAAATTTCTTTAACATCTGCCTTTGACTTAGAGTTCCCCAGGGTCCTAGTACCAGTCTAACATCAACTGACAGCAGAATAAACTTAGAAACTGGTGATCATATCCTGTGTTTTTAAAAACTTTGCAGAAATATTTTTTCAGTGCCCCTGCAGGCGGGGAAAGTATCGCCGTGAAGTTACACACAACAGCTGTCCTGAAGTCCCTCTTCTCATCTACTTCATAGCATAAAGACAGCATGGCTTTGCCATGCAGCCTTAAAAAACAGAACAAAATTTGTCATATCATACTAAAGCTATAGTTGCCTACTTTGGTGGAGTTGTATAACAGGATACTTAAAGAGTTAGTGGAGCCAAAACAGGCAGACAGGAAAATAATACAAATTGTTAGAACAGACAGTTGTAACTTTTTATTTCTGAAGTATTTGCCCTTTTCCATTTGCATATTAGAAAGTCTTCTATGGTGTGCTGGATGTGTGGGACAGCTCTGAGCCTTGCATCTGATATGTCTATTAATAACCCCCTCCCCCTCTACATCATCAGCATTGGGATTTCGCTAACAGTGACATCACAGGTGACTGACCTGGCAGGTACCATGTGGCCATTCCTAAGTAGCAGTGATGTCACAGTCAGTGAGGTCACAATGCTGAATACTGTATATAATGGAGAGAGCTACTGTAGGGATGCACGCTGTCAGACAGAGTGCAATCCTACTCATCACACCTACTAACATCAGGTAAGCAATCATCCAAGTAAACAAAGGGAAAAGGAAAAGTAGCCCAGATATAAAGGGTAATGGTTAACTGTTTTTAAAAACTGATATTAGTTTTAGGCAGTACACTAGCTCTTTAATAGTTATGAGAGATTTCAGGCAGTTGAGTTATAAATTCAATTAATTTTCAAGTCATTACATTATCATTGTCACTGTAGCCCCACACCCCCAACTGGTAGTGGCAAAGGAGGCCTGGGATACAACATAGCTGCCACAGGATGTTTTGCACTCTTCATGAACCTAATATCATGGTGCGGTCAGCCCAGGTACAATCAGTCAGCCTCTATGTGGGGAAGAAATTACCTTCAATGGCAGCAGCCAAATGATCCCATACTGTCAGGTATCTGGAGGACTCACCATTAGCTTCCATCTTTGCCCTTTCAAACTGCATGCACAGACATGGGTTGTTGGCCCAGAATTGGATCATGGGGGGAGGGCCTTTGACAGCAAGGTCTGGGCAATGGATTTCCTGACATTAATTATAGCACAAGATCATTAGCACCTTTTTTGTATTAATGTAGCCTCTGTTGGGGTCAGCCCCAAAAGAACAATTCAAGGGGGAAATTTAGGGGCACAAGACCAAGCACTTGTGTCATGATCTTGTGCACTCCATGCCAAAACTGGCCAATCTTAGGGCAGGTTGTTATCATCTGCAAGAGGATGACATCAGCCACCTGGCATTGGGGCCTAGCTGAGACTTGCCTCGGAAGGTCTTGTGCAGTTTAACTGGGGGGATACAGGCACTGTACAATGTGTTAAATTGCACTTGCCTGAGTTTCTTGCTTCTGGAGCAGTCATTCAGTAGTTCCACAACTCAGGAGGTAGCTTAATGCCAAGGTCTGCCTCCCACTTGGCCTGTATGTCCACAGTACAAGGCTCCTGCATCCTGTATGACATTCTGCATTTCACTGTCAGTGGTTTCATGCAAGGTTGTGGTTTCTGCAGCTTTTAAAAAATGGGCAAGTGAAAAGCTACATTCCTATTGGCTGAAACACCCTGGCACAGGTGTTATTTCTTAACAATGCCCAGTGAAAAACAAGTTCCTCTCAGCAGCACCCATCACTACCTGGTATCTCTGTGCCCACTGGAAAGACAATATCCTCCAATTCTTCCAGCTTTCTTAATGAGACAGTGATCCAGAGGACCCCCCCAACTGAGTCCTCAGAACAGTCCCTACACCTGCTATTACAGTAGTACATTTAAAAAAAACACCAACAACAAAAGACTGTTTTCTTTTTTTTTTCATCTTCTTTTAGTAACATGGGCAGAACAGAAGCACATCAACCATTCCCATCCTCTGATCAGCAGCCCGCTCTTATAACTGATTGTAGCCGTCAGCGCAACTCCATGCCCAGGACTGATTTGAGGAAAGTCTCGCCCCAACTATGCTCAAATGCCAAACAGGCAGCACTGATGTGGAAAACAAATATCTGCCTCCTGGCCACAGACATATCCCCATATCAAGAAGTTACACAATTTTTCAACTAAATCAAAATACCTTTCTCTTTTTTTCTTACTATCAGAGTTAATTGGAGTTCTATGTTATCTGTACAATCACACTGCACAACATTGTTGCTCCACCACTGCCACTCACTCTCTGCTCACACGCTGGAAACTAAATAATTTTTTTCCTATACAGAACAATCTATAATGATCCCTAAACTAATGGGGGGGGTACTGGAAAGTATCAATAACCAAAATACTGCAATCTAATACAAAAATGGGTTCGCATAAGCAGCAGCACCCTCTAGTGGCACCAAAGGGACTATTTTACAGAACCTGCCATTTGTGTACATTTTTAGTATTTCATCCTCTTTTTTTATAAACCTTATTATAAAAAAACAAAAACAATAATGTTAGCCCATTTTCTAAGCGCAATAATACCCTCCAAAGTGGGCGTTATGGGATATAATGGACCTGTCCCTCAGTGGTCCGATATATCCCAGTAATGACCATCATATTGGGAATTAGTGCTTACTTCTTCAATGAGCCTTGGGTGGCCTCTCCCAACAGGACCGGCAGGACTGGAAACAATTCCCTTGACTACTGGGCCCACCTGTAAATAGGAGAAGAGATCCCCAGGCTGCAGATGCTTCTCTGCCCACTGTTATGGGAAAGAATTTCATATACCACTGATAAAGATCTAATCCACTGCTCATGAGCCCCTCTTTTCACAGTGCAGCAGACTGTTGTACAAGTACACCTCATAGTGTGGTTTGGTATTACATGCAGCTATGATGGATGAGCAGCAGGTCTGCTCCTGTGGAAAGCCGAGGATTTTATGTGCAGCCTTCCCAACACATACCGTATTCTTCTTGAAAGGGTTGGTTAATAACTGTAGAGGGAATGGCCCAAAGCTGGGGATAGGCACCTTCTCCTGAAATTCCATTTCAACTCATTCTGTTCCAGGCTGACTCAGGTCAGAGGTTCAGTGCCTGCCCCTTTCAGCAAAATGGCCAACAGGAACACCAGTAGTAATATTTGAAGCGGGCAGCCCCAAAGTTGTGAAAGAAGCTTAAGTATGCTTTTGCATATGCGAGCACATTTACCCCTCCACAAGAACTTATGAATAATGGAGTCTAGTTTACCAAAGACTCAATCTGTTATGTGGACAGGAAGAAACATAGAAACATAGAAGTTGTCAGCAGATAAGGACCACCTGGCCCACCTAGTCTGCCCTATGTTCTCTATCTACAGTGACACTGCAGATCCTACTCGATCTCCTGTCTCTCCCCCTTTACTTCTAAGATCCCCTTGTGTCTATCCCAAGCATTCTTGAATCCTGTAATTGATTCCCCCCCACCTTCATTGGAAGGCTGTTACATGCGTCCACCACCCTCTCTGTGAAGAAGTATTTCCTCACATTTCCTCTTGTTCTTCTCTGTGAGGTATTTGATTGTTTCTATCATGTTGCCCCTTTCCTGCCTTTCCTCTAGGTAGTACATGTTTAATTTCTTAAGCCTTTTCTCGTAGGGTTTTAGATTCAGGCCCTGCACCATTTTGGTTGCCGTCCTTTGTAAAACCTCTACCCTGTCTATGTCCTTTCGAAAATGGTGCTTCCAGAACTGGGCACAGTATTCGAGATGTGGTCTCATCAGTGATCTATAAAGGGGTATCATTACCTCCCTCATTCTGCTGGTGAGCTTGAAAAAGAAAGAGACACATGTTCAGGACCATCATCTTTACAGTGTTGAATCTGCCCAGTAGAGAGGGAGGGACAGCCATCTGTCACATTCTTCTCCCATTTTAGGCAGGATTGGGGTATAGTTTCTGTTGGCTAATTGACTGAGCTTGGATGGGGAATAACCACCCCATGGTATTTAACTTTATCCACCACCTGCAGTTCTATGGCATTGCTGACTACCAGTTCCTGCCCATGTTCCAGATGGGCATGGCCTCACTCTTGTTCCAGTTAATTTTATGGCCCAGCAGTGCAACATATTCTGCTAAGAGGTGCTGAACTGCAGGAGAGCCATTCACAGGTTCCTGGAGCTAAAGGGGCCAGTCATCGGCAAACATTGCCAACTTATACTCACCCCCTCAAAACTCCATATGCAGTAAGAGTGGCATGCCACTGCTGATTATGGTTCAGGGGAGAAGACATAGAGGAGGGGGAAACCCTGCCTGGTTCCTCTCCTCAACTGAAAGGAATCCCTTACAGAAATATGGGTGTGCTGTGTACATGCAAAATGCATTCCACATGCTTAATTGTGCAATGTTTGCATGCGATTTGCATACACAAAGTGAACCTATGCGAACCAGGTCTAAAAAGCAAATCAGGTTCACATACTGCAAGCTTGACATGTGTGCAGCAGGTAAGTTGGTTTGAACATCTTCTAAAAATCACATCAGGTTCGCGTGTTGCACGCTTGACATGAGTGCAGCAGTTAAACTGATGTGAACATCATTTAAACATCACATCAGGTTCACATGCTGTGTGTTTGCCACGTGTGCAGCAGCTATGATGGTGCAAATGTCATCTAAAGAACCACATCAGTCTCTATTTTTCACAATACTGCTAGCAATTACAGTCATTAAAATGCAATTTTATTTGAATTCCCATAAAAATGAGGTAAACTCATTAATTCTGATCCTTTTGCAAGTTGTTTAATGGCGTTTGATTTTTGTCATTAAATCACCATTAATTTGTAAAGTATTGTTTGCTTACTGCATTCAATGCCTAGGATATATTTATTTATTTATAGTTTCAGAATTAATGCAGCCAGTCAACATCCCCCATTCCAGATGTACGAAGTGGGACCTCTGTGTTGTGAAGCCTATCCTTTTTGTTTAGTACCATGCAAATCCTTATGCATATTTAGTGCTACAAAATATGTTTCTCCAGGAGTGTTTTTTCTCACTTACTTTCCCTTTGTCATTCTGTATTGAGCAAATGCACTATGACCATGCTCAGCACTCTTTGTGCTGAGTAGGGTCTTGGAAGTATGGACCATACCTCATAGTTTGTCACTGAAATGAGGGGCATGGACACTCAAAATGAGGGACACTAACCCACATGATGATTATGACATATCATAAAACATGGAGATACTGTACCTCAGAACACAGTGGAAACCATAGCATTAGCACCTGAGAATGAATTTCTACCATTAAGCAGGGGTGCCATTTAGGTAGGGCAAAGGGGGGCATTTGCTCCCCCCCCCCCCGTATTTGAGCCTAGGTTGTTCTTATGGTGTGGCAATAATGGCTTTAAATTTGGATTTAATTTTTTGCACAATAAGTGCCTACCTGGCCTGTGTGTGCTCACGCTGCAGGTACTCTCCAGACTTGACTGTGTATGTATTGTGTTGTCCACTCTCTCCACCTATTAGAGGCGGCATAATCACATGTGATGTGGATGAGCTCCAGCCAAGAAAAAGCACATGGATCTTGCAAGCGTGACACTGTCTTCCCCTGCCACAGAGTAGAAAGACTGCACACCACAGATTGGAGGAGTAAGTGAGCACTGAACTCTCATTGTGGCAGCATTTCTTTGTTGTTCTACTCTTAGTGAGTCTCCATCTCCCCTGGTGGCTGAAGGGGCAGAGGGTGCACTAGAAGCTAACTCAAGCCTAGGCTACCTACTTACAGTACTCTACATCTTGCAAAAAAACACAGCACAGACCCCCGCGACAGCAAGCTAGGCTTAGCAGCAGTGGTGACATTGCTGTGAGTGGCATTCATAGGCCTTGATCTGCACAGTGCAGTAACAGCCACAGCAGTAACCAAGCAAGAAGCAAGTGACCCAGGTTGGGAGGGTTCAGATGGTAAGGTGACTTGGTCGCGGACCATGTTTGGAACCTGTGATGGTCGGTTCTAGCATCCAGCTTCTGGCAGAAAGAGAGAGGGGGAGCGTACTGAAAACTGGGCTGATGGCACACTATGCCAGGCTGC
Source organism: Neoceratodus forsteri (assembly GCA_016271365.2). Lineage (NCBI taxonomy): Eukaryota > Metazoa > Chordata > Ceratodontiformes > Ceratodontidae > Neoceratodus > Neoceratodus forsteri. The sequence goes on from CM028131.1 coordinate 165,682,838, forward strand.
AGGTTCTGGCCATGTGGCCAGGTAAGTAAAAGTAAATATATTTTTTTTTTACTGGGGTATTGGGGAAGGAGGAAAGACTGAAATATTGATGTATGTTTCACGTTTCTTCACCTTTGGGTGGCTTCATGACCCATAACGGATGGATATTGAATGGAATGGAGTTGGGGAGAAAAATCAGGGCAAAGTTCTTTTTGGGGGGAGGGGGCAGAACTTCAGATCCATGACAGGTCATCGACAAGCTATTTGTTGAATGATCCAACAGTGAAACTGACAGGTCGACTGCATTTTGCAGTCGGCTGCCGGTTTCCAAAACACACAAGCATTTTCTTCGAGGGGCTTTGCGCCCCAACCCCCCATGCAGAGGGCAAAGTTCCCTGCACCCCCTACTTAGGATTCTCAACTTCGAGTCAGAGCTGATTCGGCAGGGGGTGCAGGACCCCCAACAGACAGCATTGGGTCCCAGTTGGTTCCCTACAGCGACATGGCGCTGTTGTCTCTGTAGGGGACTCTGCTGTCAAAATGTTGATGTCAGGGGTGTACACCAAGAACTTCAGCCAGGAAAAACATTTGTAGTAATTGGGTGAATTTAAGCCCAAATATGATGCACTTCTCAAGGGTATATAAAGATGAATCTTATACATTTGAATTTTTCCTGATTTGCATATCACACTTCAGTCAAACCAAATAAGTTGTACCTTTTAGAGATGTTACAGACATTCTAGAGCTGACCCTTGTATTCACAGACAGCTGAGCGGTATGGTATGCACAGACTATTGGAGCCCCACTATAGTCAGACTTATGCCCCCCTCCAGTGAAGCTGATCACCACATCCCCATGTTTGGGCACATTATGACAAAAGCAAAGGAGACTGCAGGGATATGCACCATTGAAATGAATGGGGGTATTTTTTAACTCCTATTTTATACATTATTGATGGAGAGATGGAGATTAATGAAGGCCACCGCTCGACTACCAAGGGCCTTGTTAGTAGAACAGTGGCCTTCATTATTCTCCAACTCACCATCATAATGCATAAAATAGTAATAGAAAAAAATGTCATTCATTTCAAGGGGGGACACCCCAGCACTCTGACCCATGGACATCATCTCTTATGGAGTCCTGCCTCTGGCTCCCTAGAAGTAAGAGACTTTTTACTTATACCTGTACTTGGTGGGTTGTCTGTAGCAGCATGGCCATACCCACTACAGTGTGTGTGCATGGGGGGGACTGGCCATGTGGGTGGGTGTGTCAAGTTACTGCTACTTTCATGTTTGCACCTTAAAATCTGTTTGCAAGGAAGCATTCAAAACTATGGAGAGACAATAATAGGAGTGCAGGCCAGACAGAAGTAATTAAGTGGTTTTGTGGGTAAGTTTATGTAGTATGGGAAAAACAACATGTGTTTCCATTTGTATATGTGCTACAGTTCAACTGTGAAAATGAAATGAGGGAGAGAAGAAAACTGGAAAGCATAACTATGGCTACAAGCATGCGGCATGTTTGCGGATGTATTCAGATACAGTATATACTGAAGTACAAGCAAACCCTAAGTGTGCAGACAGTATGGCTTAGTGGTTAAAGGCACTGAGCTGCAGGCCAGGAGACAGGGAGGCATGAAGACCTGGGTTTGAATTTCATCAACCCCCACTTGTGTTTGGTGTGATCCTAAACAAGTCAATTAACTTTTACGTGTGCAGTTATCAGTGACCACTAGTGTTTTTGCAAGCATGCCACATGCAAGCAGTCTTTCCCAATTTAACATAAAAATCATGGTTTCCATACTTGCATGCTGCACACATGCCACATGCATGCAATCAGTTCCAATTTAACATTTCAATCATACTTGCAGCACACATATCACTTGGGTAGTTTTATGTGTGCAGCATGAAGACATTTCATATAATTATTTCTATAAGGGAGGTGTCAGGGCCCCAGTGACTACAATCTGAGCTGTGGGGGAGGAGTATAGAATTCTGATCCACTCCACTATTATGTCATCAACCCACATCTCCTAAGAGTTTCAAATAGATACCCCCATTCCACATGGTCAAAGGTCTTTTCAGGGCAAAGACCACCGCCACATGTTTGTCTAGTTTCTTGAACCAGTTGTTGACAACATTGAGAGTTTCCTAACATTGTGCTTCCCCTGTGGACCCTTTATGAAGCCTGCTTGGTTGGGGTGATTGCAGTGTGTGAGGAGTCCCTCTAGGTGAGAGGCAATGACCTTAGCTAAGATTTTTTAATCAGTTATGAGCAGGGATTTGGGGCCGTAAGAAGCACATTTTCTGGGGTCCCTGCCCTGCTTGGGGAGTACTGTGATAGTGGGAGACTGCATGAAGGGTATAAGATTCCTGCATCTAGACATCCCATTAACATATTGTGGAGGGGAGTCAATAAGCTGCTCACTGAACAACTTAAGGAAATCATTGGTGCTGCCATCTGGCGCATCGCATTTCCTCCTTTCAGGTCCTTAATGGTCCTCAGTACTTCAGTTTTGCTAATAAGGCAGTCAAGGTCAGCTGCATCCTCTGTCACTATGGGAGTGATTCCTATCTTCTGAAAGAAGGAATCTAGTTGGACATTGGTAGGTGCAACCTCAGAGGCATACAACATTTCATAAAATGAACAGACAGTTTCCCAGTTTTCTGTTGGCCTAATATGAGGGGCCCCCTCAGTCAATGATTTGGTTCTCTTATCTGTCATCTTACTTGCACTGAAGTTGCCATGACAGATATTTTCTTCCCCTATCACCATCGAAGTACTGGCCAGCCTGAGACAACAAGATGGCTCTCTGACTTCTAACAGTGTGCTTGGTGTTTACTTTCCACTTTAGATTCTGTTGGATGTGATATAAGGACTGTAATGGCCTAGCCATGTGGGCTTATTTACATGCAGCAATTTTCTGCTCAAGATGGTGGAGGTCTCACTCCTCGCATCTCATTTTATAGCTGGGGAATGAGATGGTATGTCCGCTCAAGTAAGCTTTTAGGGCTTCCCATCTCATTGAGTGGGAGATGTCCCTCTTCTTTGCTGGTTGCTGGGAATTCTGCAATTGCCTGGAAGATAGATACCCTGTGCTCCTTGTCTTTTGAGAGAACTGGGTCCAGTGTACAAGGCTTAACCTGCAGGGTCCCAGGGGTCCTGATGACACCTAATACCAAGAGGGCATGGTCAGAAGTAAGAATAGGGTAGTACTACACATAGCTCAGCTTGGCAAGTATGGGTGGTGCTAGAAGAATTATGTAAATTCTGACATATGCCTGATGCACATATGAACAGACACTACTCTCAGCCTTGTGGGTTTTAGTATCTCCTAGCATCACAAAGGCTATAAGTATCCTCAAGTGCCTTTAGGGCCCTGGCATTTCTGGAGAGCTGGGCCCATGTTCTGTTACATCTGTCCAGGATAGCATCCTGCAAACAATTGAAATTCCCCCTGGACCCATGGTACTGCAAATTGGGCCATATCTATGGACAGTTTCTGATTAAAAAAATCTGTGTCCTTGATATTGAGGTGGTAAATGGAGCCCACAGCCAGTGACTCACCAGTGTTCATGGTAATCTTGGCCAGGGCATATCTGCCCACAGGGTTCACAAGGGTGTTGTATCAGCCCCTGAAATACAGTAGGTAGCCAAATGGCCACCATTCCCTTCCTTTAGACCTATAAAGGACTGCTACCCATGTGTCCCCCCAGAAGTCCTTAGTTTTAGTCTTTTCAGGTTTACTCATGTGGGTCTTTTGAAAAAGTAGATGTTAGTTTTTAACTTTTTGATTGTGCTGTGTACCTTCCTCCTATTAACAACATGTTTAAGCCTGTTAGTATTCCAGGACATAATGGTTAATTTGTTGGCCATAGGGGCCTGTAGGTGTATGGGCAATGAGACTGCTGTATCAGTCGCAAACTCAGTGCCTGAAAAGTATGGATTGAGATACTGTGATTTACTTTAACCTTAGGGTGTGACCAGAACAATGGAACAGTTTTAACTGGAACAGAAGTTTTAACTTTTTTCTCCCCCCTTCCCCACAACCCTTCCCATATGCCATTTTCTCTTCCCCCTTACCCCCTAGCCAAACTGTAATTAATGGTCCCAAACATAAAACAGTTGATCCCCTGACATGGGTTCCCTTACAAACAAATGATGCCCTTCTCTATAGCAAGGGCACATATAGTAAAGCAACTGTCAATTAACAGAAACACAAATCAGGATCAATGCAATCAATCAGGTAGTTCATATGATAGGTACCTGCAGAAGGTGATGGGTCTTGTCAGGGTCACTTTCTTAACAGCAACCCCCTGGCAGCCTATAGGCTACACCAGTGATTGGTTCAGCGCATGGAGTTTGTGATCAGGAAAATCGTCTTTGCTGGCTGAACTCCAGAGATGCAAAGCATGAGGGGCAAGCAGGGCCAAACTAAACATCTAGCCACCCCCCTCCACACCAAGGTTTAGGCTGCCAAATATCCAACCAGGACTACTCACGTGAATACTCTGTGCATGCATATGGTACAGAAACTGCACTGGCACCCACCAAGACCACTATCAGAAGGGACACCAAGTCCTGACTCCCCCTCGGCTACCCAAATGAGCAGTGCTGGACAGTTTGTGGGCTCATCTCGGCCAAGATATTTACCAACAGCATTTGTTTAATATTGGGAGATTATTAAATTATTAATTTACGGACTGTCCAAGTTCAGTCAGCTGCCTGTAACTGTTGTTCATGGTCTCAGGATGGCTAGTTGGATGTTTAACAGGTCCAGCTATCTAAGGTCTTCCACAAATGTCTACCCCTTTAGAAGGGAATGTGACGGTGTCAACAGTTGTTAACAGTCCCACTGTTATCTGCCTCTCTGGAGGCAGTCAGGCAGTTGTGACAGCACAAACAGGGGTATGCGGAAAGCCTTCTCCATGGCCACCAGATTAATTAAAATATTTATGGGTGCAGTCACAAGAAGCAAAATATTGGACATCAGCTGATGTATTCTATATGTCTGCAAAGTGTTAACATCTTCAGAAGGTAGTGCTGAAGCTGTCAAAGGTGCCAGACTTGACCACTTAGGGTGCATAGGGATGAGCGAGGTGCACAAGCATGTAGTTCCAGGAAACTGCAGTTGAGAAGGCTGTGGTGATTGCTCAAACAAGTGCATGCCTGAGGCCCCACACTGCACATCCCAGATTTCCCACCAGAAGTGCCCACCTTTTCCTACCTCCTATTAGGCACTCAGGCACATTGGCAAGAAAATTAGAACAACTGAAAGCAATCACTAAGGGTGTAAATCTGTCTCAGAGGTCATGGAGGTCTTGAAAACCATGATTTTTAGATGCCTCCGTGACTTTTGCCTTATTGCCTGTTTCCCTGTTTGCACATGTGCAGTAGGGCGCTGTCCATATGATTCAGTTTGGCCACAAGAACTAAATCATCCCATTCCAAGGCAAAAATATGGGACTTCAGAGGAGCTGACTTTGATAAGATGGCCAATAGAGTTAAGCTAACCCTGACAAAAAGAAATACAGGTGAAGGAGTACAGGCAAAGTGGGCAAGCATTAAGGATGCAATACCTGAAGCAACAAAAGAAGAAGGAAACCACTTTGTTTTAAAAAAACAGTAGCAGAAAATGTCAGAGCTAAAAGGCTGGTCTTCAGGAAATATAAGGGAATGCAGCAAGATGAAGATAGGGAGGCATACCATATTTCCCTAAGGGAAGCAGTGAAAGCAGTGAGGTAGGCAAAGGCCCAAACTGAGGAAACACTACCACATACAGTAAAAGAACAAGACTTTCTATTGATACATTAGTGAAAGGAGCAACTCCAGAGGGGGTATTTCTAAAATCAAAGGGGAAAAGGGGGCATGTGAGGAAGAGGACCATGTGAAAGCATCTATCCTAAATAGATACTTCTGCTCAGTATTTACTGAAGAGAAGGTAGGGCAGATCCCACAGCTCAGCACCATAGACACAGGGGGGAAGGAGGTGTGCACTAGTCCCTTCACAAAAGAAAGGGTCCTACAAGAGCTCGATAAGCTCAGGGAGTACAAGGCAATGGGACCTGATGGCATACAACTCAGGGTACTAAAGGAGCTAATGGTGGAACTAGCAGAGCCATTATCAGAACTGTTTAGTGAGTCTCTGAGCACAGGAGAGGTCCCAAAAGACTGGAGAAGGGCTCATGTGATCCCACTCCACAAGAGTGGTAGTAGGGAGGAGGCAGGGAACTACAGACCAGTCAGTCTTACCTCAGTAGTAGGCAAGATTATGGAGGCACTCCTTAAGGAAAGGATAGTGCAACACCTGGAATCCATAGGAGCACAGGATCCAAGACAGCATGGGTTTACAAAAGGAAGGTCCTGTCAAACTAATCTCAGATTTCTTTGGGTAACAAGAGTGGTGGACCAAGGGGGAACAGTTGATGTCGCCTACCTTGACTTCAGCAAAGCTTTCGATACTGTTCCACATAGAAGATTGATTAATAAGCTGGATAGGCTCGGGGTGGGTCAGAAGTTGGTCAACTGGGTGGCAAACTGGTTGATGGGCAGAAAACAGAGAGTGGTGGTGGTGGTAAATGGTATACGGTAAGAAGAGAAGCAAGTCACAAGTGGGGTACCTCAGGGATCAGTCCTGGGGCCAGTCCTCTTCAACATCTTCATCAGTGACATTGCAGATGGATTGGAGGGTAAAGTTTGTCTGTTTGCAGATGACATCAAGATCTGCAGTACAGTAGATGATCCAGATGGGGTGGGCAGAATGAGAAGAGATCTAGATAAACTGGCAAAATGGTCGGAAGAGTGGCAACTGGGGTTTAACACAAAGAAGTGCAAGATCATGCACATAGGGAAGAGAAACCCTGAAGCCACCTATAAGCTGGGAGCGGAGTTGCTGGCAGTCACAAGGGAAGAAAGAGACTTGGGCATCATCATCACCGATGACCTGAAATCATCCAAACAGACCACTAAAGCAGTAGGTAAGGTTATTGGGATGTTGGGGTGTATTAGTAGGGGTATCACAAGTCGGAAGAGGGAGGTAATAATCCATCTTTACAAGACACTGGTTAGGCCACATTTGGACTACTGAGTGCAGTACTGGAGGCCACACCTTCACAAGGACACTAACCTAATTGAGGCAGCCCAGAGAAAGGCAACCAAGATGGTGCAGGGACTGCATCAGAAAACATATGAGGACAAATTAATGGAGCTCAATATGTATACCTTAGAGCAAAGGAGGGAGAGAGGTGATATGAACAAAACATTCAAACACCTTAAGGGCATTAACAAGGTGAAAGAGTCTAACAGGTTTCAATATAAGAAAAATAGCAGGACAAGAGGGCACAGCATGAGATTAGAGGCAGGCCGATTAAGGGGTAATATGAGGAAGTTCTTTTTCACAGAAAGGGTGGTGGATGCATGGAACGGTCTACCTCAGGAAGTGGTGGATATGAATACAGTGCAGGGCTTCAAACAGGCATGAGATAGGCATAAGGAAGCAATACAGATGAGTATGAATAAATAGGCCATTGACAGAGCAAAGGCCGATGGCACATTCATAAGGTAGAAAAAGATATGGGCAGACTGGGTGGGCCTTGCGGTCCTTATCTGCCGTCAACTTCTATGCTTCTATGTGCGAGTGGCGCGATGCTCCAGACACTCAAGAAATGGCCACTATGCAGTTATGCACATATTAGCGACATCTTCTCTGCTCATGCAGCAATTTTCATCAGCAGCACAGCCAGGATTCGCAGGATCTTCTCTGGTGGCCAAATAAAGTAAAAAAAGTAATTGGATGATGCTCTGACACACAGACTGCCTGCATTTGAGGGAGGATTGCTGGTGGCCTGGAGGGAGAGGTAACAGACAGTCCAGGCAAGTGCAATGAATTGTTCAATTGGAGAGGGCAAGAGAGTGAACGTGTGGGCCTGTGAGACCTCTGCCTATAAAGTGAACTTGTGGAGGGAGTGACCCTGCAAAACGTGGTTGCACAGCTAGAGGCAAAGGGACAGATTAAAAATGATGTATATCCCTGAATGAAGTGGCTGTATCTGTATTTGAGGGAGGATTTGCTTGTATGGATGTAGGAAAGCCACAGTCAGCAGGTAAACTGAATTCCTGGACTGGGGGAGAGTGAAATGGTGGGCTGTTGCTTGTGTTTTGCCTTGAAACTGGTATCAAAGGGAGAAGGAATAAAATAAAAAAAATACTTTTATTGGAGAGCACTGCTCAAACAGCATGTCAAGAAAGCACATCAGTTGAGTGGGTGGGTGCTCTGGATTAATTTCATGCTGCCAAAAGAAACACTTTTAAGCAAAGTGCAGGAAGTTTATTCTGAGGCCTCAGAGTGTGCAAATATACAGTGAAAAAAATGTTTGGCAGATGAAACAGCAGGTGAAGAACAGCAGTTCTTGAAGAGAGGTGGAGTGCAAGAATTTCCACAGACAGTAGACAGAGGCCAAGTGGTAGACATCCTATACCTTGATTTCAGCAAGGCCTTTGACTCTGTGCCCCACAAAAGGTTGATCAGCAAGTTGGTGGATCTTGGAGTTGGGGAAAAGATGGTCAGATGGGTGGAAAACTGGCTGACGGACAGAACCCAGAGGATGGTGGTGGGGACAGAGTTATCTGACACCAGATAATTAACCAGTGGGGTCCCACAGGGCTCTGTGCTGTGGCCAGTGTTGTTCAATGTCTTTATCAATGACATTGGGGATGGCATTAAAGGCAAAATGTGCCTGTTTGCAGATGACACCAAGCTCTGTGGCAGAGTGGACACAGCTGAAGGGATACGGGACCTACAGGAAGATCTGGAAAAGCTGGGGAGGTGGTCCAGGATCTGGCAGCTTAGCTTCAATGCCAAGAAATGCAGAGTTATGCATATTGGAGCCAATAATCCCAGGATACAGGATGCCTGGGTGGAGTCCGAGTATCTGCATCAGAGGAGGAGAAGGACCTGGGAGTGATGATCACTAGTGACCTGAAGCACTCCACGCAGTGCAAGAAAGCAGCAGCAAAGGCAAACAAGATGCTGGGATACATAGCTAGGGAGATCAGTAGTAGGAGATAGGAGGTTATACTGCCCTTGTACAGGTCACTGGTAAGGCCGCATCTAGAGTATGGAGTTCAGTACTGGTGCCCACACCTCAAAAAGGACATTAACCTGCTGGAGAAGGTACAGAGGAGGGTTACAAAGATGATAGCCAGTCAGCAGGGCAAGGCATACAAGGAGAGTTTGAGGGTACTGAACATGTACTCCTTGAAAGACAGGAGAGAGAAAGGGGACATGATTGGGACATTCAAGTACTTGAAAGGGGCAAATAAGGTTGATAAGGGGAGTCTCTTTAAGCTGAGTGGCAACCATATCACAAGGGGGCACAGTCTTAAGCTGGAGGGTGGGAGGTTTAGGAGGGAGGTCAGGAAGCAATTCTTCACAGAGAGGGTGGTGGACACTTGGAATTCACTGCCAGAAGAAGTCATCTCATTGAAGACAGTGGGCAGCTTTAAGAGAGACTGGGATAGGCATTGGGGAAGGTAAGGCTCATGGGTAGGGAGGATGGGAGGTGTGGGGAGGGAGGCAGGGGCATTAGCTCAAGCTGTGGACCCTGTAATATGAGCAGACTTGATAGACCAAATGGCCTGCTACTGCTGGCTTCTTAGTATGTTCATATGCACTGTAACCATGTGTTGCTGCTATCTGGCTCTCTGTGTGAGCCAGACACCAAAGAAGGGTTGGTGTGCTGCTCTGTCAGTGAGATTGACAGAGAGCTAAGTGAACTCCTGAGCAGGACAAGTGCAGCAGTGTAATCTGGGCCTGGGTCACTCAGATCCATGGTGGTGTGCAGGGGGTGGATGTTGCTGCCTAGACAGTGCAGCTTAAAAGGGAGACATTTCAGTGACAGTGAACTGAGGTGGCATGCATGGCAGGGTGGGTTTTGTTGAGCTAGGATGCAAACACCCCAGCCCAATAAAACCCACCCTGCCATGCATGCCACTTCATTTTGCTGTCACTGAAATGTCTCCAATTTAAGCTGCATGCCACAATCTGGGCATGGGTAGCTCACTCACCGTGAGATGAAGATCCATGCCATTCATGCTGTTGCTATTTTCATTTTGTCTTTCTCACAGCAGCAGAGCAAGTAATGGTCTGCTATGTCATTTTTCCACCTAGCAAGCCTCGTCTAAGGGGAAGCTCAGCGCATGGGATGTGGTGGTCCCACCTGGTAGATAGTTAAGAGACAGACTGTGATGGTTATGATCAAGATCATATATCAGATCAGCAAAAGAAGTTTGGTTGTTGGCCTGAAGTCACCATCCTCCATCCATCTATCCATCCATCCATCTCACAGACTCCCTCATCCTTCAAAGAAGACATTAAATAGAAGAAGATCAACATCAGATAAGTTTGGCAGTACACAGTCATCTGTTGTACTGTACCACCAGTTATTGAGACAGAGCTGTCATTTAAAAAAGCACTGTGACACAGAGACAGTTTTATAGATAATGACATTTATTTCATGATACTGTGTGGTCTAGACTATGTCAATTTACAGAGCATCAGCTATGTGTTAGATTGTGCACATTTGAGACTGCAAGCATGTTGAGCATGTATTACTATATACTGTCTACAGCTGAATGTTTTGCGCATAGAAACATTTTAAAATACAGTAGTAGTACTGTAATTTAATTTTCAACTTTGAAATTGAATCTCAGAGTCAGGATCAGAATCAGGGGAATCACTGAGGGTCAGACAGTGTTTGAAAATGGAGGTAGCTGCACAAAATCCCAGGGGGAAGAAATTCTTCTTCTGACAAATACGTCAAATCTAAGATTTCAAAAATGAGTGCAAAGGAACGCTGTGCTCAGTATGCCAGTACTGTTTTTCATGTGAGTGATGGCAAACTCTTTTGTTCCACATGCAATGTGCCTGTGGATTTCTCAAGAAAGGCAAGCTGTGACAAACATTTGGGTAGTACAGTGCATCAGAGGAAATGAAAAAGTGTAGAGCAAGCAAAGTTGCAAGGTGTAAAAAAACAAAAAACAGTGGCTGAACTGTTTAGAAATTCAACTGATGAACAGTTACATAGAAGAACTGAGCTTTATAAATTAAGCAATGCTTTTACAGCAGCCAATATTCCATTGCACGTTCTTGACAATAAATCTCTCAAGTGCTACTTAGAAAATGGGCTCAAGTACATTGGGATAATCCCCACATCCCATCAGCTGAGACAATCTTATCTACCAAAAGTGTTTGAGGGTCACAAATTTGCTATAAAACAACAACTTCAGATGTACAGTGGGCTTAGTATTGTATGTGATGAAACCACAGATGCCGAAGATAGATATGTGTTTAATGTTCTTGTTGTACCAACAGTTAAAACTTCGATAAGGGTGACAACTCCAGCTCCACTACAACAAATTCAAGTGAAACAGTGCTGTCAGCTGTTTTTCTTGACTGTGTCATACTGGATAGAACTAACTATAAAACTATTAGTCAGGCTGTCATAGATGTGCTTCAAAAGTATGAAGTTCCTTTTGATACGGTTTTAGCTTTCGTGACAGATAATGCTGCATATATGCACAAAGCATGGAACAGTAGCTTGAAGAACTTATTTTTGAATGGGGTACATGTCACTTGTACAGCCCATCTGCTCAGTTTAATTGGTGACATTTGGCAGAACAATTTCAAACTGATTAACAGTTTCATTACAGCTGTCAAACGTACTTTTACTGCATACTCAGCTCGTAAAGCGAGATTTCATCAGTTTCTGGTGGACAGTGGTAAAAATGGCTGTATTCCACCAGCTCCAGTAATTACTCGTTGGAATAGTTATGTCAATGCTGCTTTGTATCATTCCTCACATCTTCAGGAATATGTGGATTTCTTTGGAGAAGACACAGATGAAAGTGCTGCTATTCAGGAAGTTGTTGAGTTAGCAGAGTCTGATGAAGTAAAGGGTGATCTGCAGATTATGCTGCAGTATGCTCCTAGAATAATGCAGGCATTAACAAGTTAATAAGCAGCAGTTCCTCTAGCTCAGAAAGTAATTGATGATTTAACAGATTTAGCCAATTGGGTACAGACTAGTTCTGAGCAGTGTGCACATAGACTAGCAAAGAAAGCTTTAGCTGAATCTGCAAATAAAATAAAGTCATACATTGCAGAAGATACGCATTCCAGGTTCTGTCTGCCAGCAGCTTAATTTTTTAGAGCTTGTTATATGTTTGACCCTAGCAGAGCAAAATGGCTCAATATGACTGAGGATAGCGTGTTTGATGGCATACCATTATTTGAGGAGAACATTAAAGCAAGAATAGAATTTCGTGCATACCGAGATTTTTTAACAGAGGTTAACTGTGACAACATGATTAGTTTTTGGAAATGTATGTCTGAAAGATTTCCAGAACTGTCCCAGACTGCACTTTGTTGCCTCTCAGTGCCAGTAAACGGTGTGGATGCTGAACGCTCATTTTCAGCATATAGTGATGTACTGCGGGATGACCGCAGATGAATTTGTTCTTTAAACTTTTCTATGTACGACATGCTGTTCCAAAATGCTGATAAAATGTTATTGTTGTTTTCAATGTCTCTGGCTACAATCCAAATAAGTCAGTAACTGTTTTGTGCTCAACATAGATATGATGGCACTCATTTTATTTGGATTTTACAACAAAATATGCCTCACTCTTGTCAGTGCCTGTCATTTCATGTTATTTTTTTGAAGTCAGGTATTCAAGTTCACTTTAATATGTAGGTAATTTAGCACAGTACTGTTTGACATGTTGTTACCTGCAGATCACAAAGTGTGTGCAAGGGACAGGTGGCATAAAAATGTTGCCTGTCACACATATCTGGGACTACAATGTTGTCCAATGTACATGTAGGTTTGGGCAGAGCATGTCAAGCTGTGACTTCCTCTAGGTTGCTGTTGTTTGCACTAAGAGATGGAGCAGCTGGTAGCACTTCCCCAAATGCTGGATATGCTGCTGCAACAAAGCTTAAATGACTTAATCCCGAGCCCCCACCCAGTGGCACTGGGTGATGTCACTGACATGTCTGGTGCATGGAATGCCACCCCTGTGAACCTAAACTGTATGAGATGCACCTCCAGCTTTCACTTGTCTTTTTTTTTCTTCTTGTATAAAGCCCTGTGCTGTGCATAACAGTGACATCCCACTACACAATGCTTCAGCTCTGTAGCACAGAGTGCCAGTGCCAAAGCTTAAGTAAAATAAATAAATGACGTAATCCAAAGCACCCACCCAGTGATGCAGACTGAAGTGATGTGGTCACTGCCACATCAGGTGCATGGAATGCCAGCCCTGTGAACCTAAACTGTATGAGAGGCACCTCAGGCTTTCAGTCATCTTCTTCTTCTTGTATAAAGCCCTGTGCTGTGCATAACAAGTCAATGACATCCCACCTCACAATGCTTTGTCTGCTGCAGCATAGAGTGCCATAGTCAGACATTTCAGGACTTTCTCAAAAACCCTAGATAGTCTCAGGGCTTCTGTACTAAGGTTTTTCTCCATGCAAGTCTTACTTTATTGACAAGCAGATTAGGTTGTTGTTGTCATCTTGTCAGTCATTCATTCATTTATTTATTTCCTTAGACACAGTACTGTCCTAACAGATGCAACTGGCACTAGTCTATTCTCCCTCAGTGTCACAGGCAATCTCAGCATATGTTGTTTCAGGTACACTGCCATGCAAATAAAGATGCTGAGAGGGACATCACAACATCATTCAACAGCACATGTATGTTGTATGTTGTGCTATGTACATGTACCTGCATCTGGTGGGACACTACTGCTTGAGTGTTTGGCGACCTCAGGTTAGTGGGAAGTGTGGCAGAAAAATAATCAGTAAAGAGAAAGACAGCAGCATGAATCACAGAATCATTCTTCAGAAGACATCAAAAAAGTCTACTTGGACTGTTTTCTCAGTCCAAAAAACTATGTAACTGTTGGGATGCTGCGGGGTGCACTGCAAGACAGGTCCATTCCAATTCTGTTCAGGTCATTGAATGATTAAATGATTTCATGGCGGTGGATCTGTTAGCATTTCATCTCAAGGTCAACTTGCATGTGAGAGGATTCTCAAATATCTCAGTTGAGTCATGTAATGTTGTAACATATGCATGTTGCCAAGTATTGTCTGGACATGTAAGCATCTTACTAATGTAATGTGCTTGGTGTCCCAACTATTCTCTAATGTTTCATATATTTTTGGGAATACTGTGGAAGTAGTGTACTGTATTTTCTATGTCACAAGACAGAGTTGATGTGCTGATGCAACTTCATAAAATGATTTGGCTTTGAAAATGTTAACAAAATATTTTCCACCAGAAAATATATTTAAGTAAATAATAATGCAAAGTGATATTGCACAAAAAGGTTAAAATTCTTTGGTGTCACAGCTGTGTCTTTCCTGCCTGTTTGTAGCCCAGGTGCCACAGCCTAAATTTTGGTTCAACTACTTCTTGTAGCAAAGAGAGAGCACATTTCATGCAACACAGACGGATAGAGTTCTGTCACTGAATTAACATGTTAAGGTTGCAGTAAATAAGTTAAACACTGCAACTGTAACATTCAGTGACAGAACTCTATCAGCCTGTGTTACCTGAAATGTGCTCTCTCTTTGCTACAGGAAGCTGCTCAACCAAAATTTAGGTTGTGGCACCTGCAGACAGGCAAGAAAGACACAGCTTTGACACCCCAACAATCTTTTCTTGTTTAGGCTACACACTAGGTTGGTCACCAGTTAATCGGACATCTGGCAGGTACTTAGGTGGTCATCCTAACCTTTTTTGGGGGGTGGAATCTGCTTTTCCTGTCTCTGGATCTCCAACAGCCCTGCCTATATGTTGTATCATTTGAGAGGTTCTTGTGTGAGTTAACAAACACCACATAGATTTTGGTAAGAGTTGACCTGCTGTTACCAGAAAAGAAAAATAGCAGCTGGGTCCAAATTGTTTGTTTTCTTTCACTCCTTTCATGTCGTACGTGTTGGAATCGATTCCAACACATTAAGCATTCACTTACATTTTACTGTTCCTCTTCGGAACAAATATTTGAATGTGTTAGATGCAATTGGTATGTTGTGATTGGAAAAACTGACACTCACATTACAGTGACATTAACTGTCTACTGTGGACCAGATCCATCCCATCCATCTCTGTTGTGAGTCTCTGATTCTGAAGGATCCTAGATGTAGAGAAATATACTGCCCTACTATCCTTACCATTGGTCCATTTTGCATCATACAACCCTATGAATGTTGCACAGTGACATTTGAGATGTGCCCTACTGCTAGCATGTCACTTTGTTTTAATTGACCTTCCTGTGAACAGTAATTTAAGGAACAAATATATTCATATGCAAGTAATGTTGTTCCTCCTGTTATTTTGGGGCACAACAGTCAGGTTGGGATTGGTTTGGAACTCTGGCCACCAGTTGTGGCTGGTAACACATTGGATTTTGGCACTTTTGTTCCTTACTGTACAGAACAGAAGTAATATAATGCATGAAATGTATTAATTCTGGACTGTGAAAAAGAACAGCACATACATTTTATAGATGTGGTGTTGTCTTACAATTTAGACAGACAGTGCATGGGAGAATATATATAGTTCACACCATGGTCCTGTTTGCTATAAGGAGAAAGTGGAAATTGTTTAATTAGGAAAAGCACACCAAGCCAGATCTTGTTTCCTAGTGTGACCTGGGAGCACAAGGAAGTTAAGTGATTGCTCAGTGCCACACAGTATGCAAGTGGGAGCTGATGGGATTCAAACCCAGGTCTCCAAAGGTTTGCAATTCAGTGCCCATAACCACTATGCTATACTGCCTCCTCTGATTTTTTTTTAAATCAGAAACCTGAAGCTCACCCCTCCCCCTTCTGCATGGTGATAACTCCAACCCTGTCTGGATTAGTGAAAGTAGACAAAACAAGCAATTGAGAGACAGAGAGTGTGGGATCACAGCTCTCCAGAATATGTGATGTGTAGACAGAAATCCACATCAGCTAGCAGTAAGAACGGGTCCTGGCTAGGACTGGGTGAGAAGACAGCCGACCTTGGTTGGCAGGGCTGTTAAAAAACAATGCCTCCCCACATTGCTAACACCTAACCCCATATATTCTGAGATCCCACCCAGAAAGTGCTACCAGAGCAGTTAGTATGTGAAGCTAAGAAACTTGCGCTAATCATCGGTTCTGTCAGGGTCTTGGTTGTATGGGAGCGATACAATCGGGGACAGGGGAGGAGCTTGGCCAGTGATAGAAAAACTGATGTGCTAGAGGCTGAGCAGAGTATTCAGACAAGGTTATAAGTGAGAGGCTTATATGGGCTGGAGTTCGGCTTCAATCACCAGTTCACAGCTCACCTTGCTAAGGACTCAACACTGCAATGAAGCAGTGCATTGCACCTGTGGTCTGCCTCCATCATTGCATTTTCCTCATCCACAACATGTTCATCAGCAGAGGGGGTCTGTAAAAGTATTTGGTGGGCCTGCCTGGTCTATTCACTCGGAGCCAGGATGGGAATAGGTGGGAAGGTCCCAGCCAATAAGGTGCAGCTTCGGTTTTACTCCATTGACTTGTTGCCTTTTTAGCTGTAGTTCCCTATTCAGGTCCTAGAAGGCTGAGACTAATCCCCCCTCTACCTGCATTGGGCCTTTGGCCTTGGCATCTCTCTGGACTTGTTCATTTTCAGTTTATCTTAGATATGTAATCAACAAATGGTGACGCTGGTCCCCAGGTTTAAGTTTGGGCTGATTATACTGTATGTGCCCTTTCAACTTCAAGGTTAACAGCTGCAGGCTACATTTTCAATTTCTCTGCTAGTCACTTGTGCACTGTAGTTCCAAGATCATTCCCTTCCAACCCCTCCTGAAGTCCTACAGTTCACAAATTTGATCTCCATGCCCTGTTTTCCTGGTCATCCAGATGGATTCTCATCTCTTCAAGGGCCACATTCAGATTATTTATTTTCCTCGTTACAATGCTGACCTGATCCTTCAGTTCCCCACTCAATTCTCGACCTCCTCCAGGCAAACTGAGTGTGTGGCTGCGGTCTCTGAGAGGTCTGTCATGATCCTTTGTAGGTGAGTGATTTGGGCAGTGATATTGGTAAATACTGTCTTCATTTTCTGCTGTCAGCTGGCAAGCATTGCCCGCATACCCACTATTAATATTTTAAGCTCTTACATGCGTGTGGTGTTTGTCGCAGCTGTTGACGTAGTCTGGGACTGGGTACAACCATGTATCTCCCATGCTGGACCATTGTCAGCTGTAGCAGCTCAAACATTAAACTTGATTGCTTCTTTGTGGCCTTCCCGGATGCTGTGGAGTTTTATGACCCTCGCTGAAGGAGATCAAGTCCAGAGTATCTATTCAATATGTTAAAACATGCTGACTGTTATTAGGTGCCCAGGAGAGCTTGGCTAAGGTGCATTGGCCATGATTGGTGGTTAGCCATGCCACCTCACCTGTAGTCAGTGGTAAAACATATGCAGTGCCTGACTCCAAGGGATCCTACCTGCAGGGATGTCCCAGTCTATATCTAGCAGGTTCTAGTCCCCTACTAAGACCAAATCCCTTTTTGTTGATCCCTTTCTGATTCCCCCAACTCTCGGTTCCTTCCTTGTTCTGTCCTGCTGGTCTGCAAACCACCCTAATCTAATCCTACTACCAACAGTTGCTGTCAGCTGCAACCATGCATATTCCATTTCCCCTTCCTGCTCCTTTTTATAGTCCCTCACTCTGTCACCTCAGTTCCTTCCACAATGTATAGGGCTACTCGATCTCTTCTCCTCTGGCCCCTGTCTATCCTAAGTAAGGCATATCCTGGAACTGCTAGACCCTTGTCATTTTTGCCACCATCCCAAGTCTTTGTGATGGCCACTAAGTATGACTTATCCTGTGTCACCATCTCTAGCAGTTCACTGATCTTATTGTTTATACTTCTGGCATTAGGCAAACCAACCTCCATCCCTCCATCTTACTACAGCACCTCCCCTACTACTTCATCCCTTTCTTTTTTTTGTAAACTCTATTTAAGATAGGACATGTTCAGACATACTTTATCCCCCATCCAGTGAGAGGCACTTCCAACATTTGTTTTAAGATACAGGTACATAAAAAGAGAAGGACAGTACATATCTAATAGTTCAGCCTAACGTCTATTATTGGTAGAACAAATACAGTAATATTAGTGAATGGTAAGAATCACTTAATGATTAAGGAAAACAGGCCTAAAGGTATTTGTAGACTCATAGTCATGCTTCCCTTAGCCTCTGCCAAGGTGCCGAGATAATACAGTGGTAATAAAAATATTATTATAGCCATGAGTTAATGGATTGCCAACAGATCGCACAGTGTCATCAAAAACGTGGAACCAGTCCCTATCAATAGCCTGTTCTAATGGGAGCCAAATTTCCTCATATTTACTGAGTTGTCCATGAACTAAATATTGTGTCCTCTCCAGTTTCATTACTTGCATAAGGGACGTAGCCCAGGAAGCTATGGTAGGGACCTGGTCTAGTCTCCAGTATAGAGCAAGTTCCCGCATAGCCACTATTATACCAGTCCTCCACAACCTCTGACCTCCTCCAGGTTTCTGACTACCCAGTGTAGGCAGTCCCAGTAACATCTCCACTGGGTCTGGGCTAGCTGTGATATTTAAAGTTTTAGATTGAATTTCAATTATCCTCAGCCAGAAATGTATCCCTTTGGGACATGTCCATACCATATGATAGAAACCCCCCACCTGGGCATGACATTTGGGACAGTATGGGGAGGATTCAGGATCTATTGTGTGAGCCAATTTAGGAGTATAATAGGTGCACAGAAGGAAGTTATATTGGTTGGTTTTAAGTGATTATTAACTGAGCATTTTAAGATGTTTTTTAGAAGTAATCTCCAGTCCCCTCCAGTAATACCCTCAGGATAAATGACTTCCTCCCAGGCCCATTTAAAGCCCTCCAGAGGATCCAATAGACTGCTCAGTAGCAGTCTATAGCACCTGTTGCGTGGCCTAAAACCCTTAATATTGGAAAATTTTGTAAATAGTTCTTCCAAAGGGGAGCATTGTGATGAGAGGGAATCCTGGGGTCCGGGGTGGGGGGCTGTAATCTGCATCATAATCTAAGGTATAGAAAATATTGAGAAGGGTGCAACTTGAATTTTCTTATCAAGGCATCAAACTGACGGACTTCTCCTCCCTGGATAAGTTGACTAAGTCGGAAAAGACCTTGCTTATTCCACCTGCTGAGACCTATCCTGTCATTGTGGGAGAGCCCTTCTTTCCCCTTCAAAAGCATTTCTAGTGTCACATCTGGTGAGAGACCTGGTTTATATCCCAGTAGTGAGTGTGCCTGCATCCAAGCTTTCCAGGTGGCCCTGGTACATGGGTTAGTAATATTAGAGGGGGGGAGTTCTTCTCCCATGGAATTAACAAGCAGAGTAAAGTATAGATGAGGGTCACTTTCACTTTCCATCTGCTTCCAGGTTGGGGCCTCCCCTTCTACCCTCAAAATATCCTGGACATGGGCAGTTGGGCTGCTATATAGCACAGGTGCATATTGGGTAGGTTCAGGCCCCCATCTTCTCTGGTAACCACAATAATTCCTTCTTGATTCTAGTTTCTTTCTCCTGCCACAAGAGTTGTGTACATACTCCTTCCAGTGCTTTGATATATTTCCATGAGAGGGAAAGTTAACTCGACCCACTAAGGTGAGGAGTAGAACCCTCCGGTTAGTACAATCTGTCTTGAGCTTCCTAATCAAGGGACTGTAGTTAATTGGTATAATTTGGGAGAGTTTACTTGGTAGCAGGACCCCCAGGTATTTAATCTCTTTGGTGGGGTTTATTATGATCCTGGCAATCTTTATGGAGGTTTTCCTTTCCTCCAGGGGATGCTACTCACTTTTGTCCCAGTTAATTTTGTGTCTTGATAGGGGACCATATTTCTCAAATATCTTACTCAGTGCTGGGAGGGCCTCACCAGGATTGTCCAAAAATAATAAGATGTTGTCAGCAAGCAACAATATCACTTGGACTACCTTTTCCACCTTACAGCCCTTAAATTCTCCGTGTCACCAAATGGCATTTGCCAGTGCTTCCATGGTAAGCACATATAATAGGGGAGATAATGGACAGCCCCGTTTGGGGTTTGGTGATTGATTTTATTTGTTAACTGTATCAGCTGTTTTACATTTTTTAAGATTTGATATGTTTGATTTGTTTTAAATTTTGTAAGGCGCCTTGGTTTTTGAAAGGTGCCATAGAAATAAAGGTTATTATTATTATTATTATTATTATTATTATTATTATAACCCTGTCTTGTTCCTCTAGACAGTGTGAAAGGGGTTGATATGGTACTGATGGTTAAGATCTGAGCTTGTGGAGCAACATAGAAGGCCCTTATCCATTTTAGTATAGTGTCTCCCAATCCGAATTTGCACAACACTGCAAACATGAAAGGCCACTTGACTCAGTTGAACGCCTTTTCGGCTTCAAGTGCTAATAGACCTCTGTGTGGCCCCTCCCCCATTTTCCATCTATGAATGACGTTGATGGACCTACTAAGATTGTGCTTAGCCTGCCATCCTTTAACAAAATCCCCTTAATCTATATGGATCAATCCTGGGAGGACCCCCTCCAGCCTATTTGTTATGATTTTTGCTAGTATTTTATAATCCGCATTGAGGAGCATTATAGGATGGTACGATCCACATTTAGGGGGGGTCTTTCCCTGGCTTGGGGAGTACTATTATGGTGGCCATCTTCTGAAAGTGTGGTAGTTCTCCCTGGGTTAGAGCATTTTCCAAGACCTCTCCCATAAAGGTTAGAAGGATGTTCCAAGTGGCCCTGTAAAATTCAGCAGGTATGCCATCAGGGCCTGGTGATGTCCCCTTATTTATATGCCAAACCACTTGTTTAATTTCTTTGGGGGATAGGGAGGAGTTTAGCTCATCCCTGAGAGCTTCACTCAAATGCGGCCTGTCTACTTCATGAAGAAAATCCTCCGGGTCCCTTTCTGGTGGAACCTGAGTAGTGTACAAGTGGGAGCAGAAGGCCCTAAAAATCTCATTGATCTCTTTCTGAACAAATGTGAGGAACCATCAGATCTGGCCATGGATAATATTGCCTTCTCTGCTTTTTTTTGTTTAACCAGACTAGCCAACTATTTGCCTGATTTGTCCCCTTCGAAGTGCGTATATGATTTAGTGGACCCTAGATCCTGCTCCAACTTCCGGGAGATCATTTGGTGGAACTTCCCCTTTAACAACTTTAAATCCCATGCAAACTGGGGCTGTGGATGGGTCATGGCCCTCTTGTCTAGTTCTTGGACTTCGGCCGTTAATTGTTTCTTCTCCCTAAATGATTGTTTTTTTTAAAAGCTGCATAGGAGATTGTCTCTCCTCAGATAAAGGCCTTTAGGGCATCCCAGACAAAATGTATATGTATCCCTTTGTCCTTGTTGTCATCAATAAATTCTATGATTTGCCATTGATAAATTTAATATAACTATTGTCTAAGAGTAGGATGGGCTCAAATCTCCACTGAAATCCCTCGGGGGATTGTTGTCCTGCCAATAGGTGCAGTTGGAGTGGGGCATGATCCGAGATTAATATGGGTCCATACTGGGCCTACATGAAATCTGAGATCAGGTGGGGGAGACTAGTATGTAGTCCAGCAATGTGAGTGAGAATAAAGTTAATATTCCTGTCTCCAGGGTGAGAATGTCTCTAAACCTCCATTAAAGCTCTCCAAGATGTGAATTCTTGCAGTGCTGCTACACTTTTGGGATTAGGTTTGGTTTAAGTTCCCGACTGGTCCAACTTGGGGTCAAAGTAGGTGTTAAAATCTCCTACCAGTACTCAATTATCTTGATAAGGGGCCAAAGTCACCCCCAGGTAAGTGAAAAAATCCGGTGAGTCGAAGTTAGGGCCATAAATTGAAGCAAAAGTGTACACCCTACCCCCCCAAATCACTTCTGCAATTGCAAATCTACCCTGTGGGTCTGCCACAAAGCTGTTTACTTTATGCGGTAGGCCAGGCTGTAGCCAAATGGCAACTCTCCTAGCTCTAGATGTGAAGGGTGCCACCAAAAGGACCCCTCCCGAGGACTGAGCCAGTTTATCTGCTTCTTCCCTCATGAGATGCAATTCCTGCAGTAGTACCACATCCCCTTTTATTTTTTTTATATATGACCATACTTGCTTCCTCTTGACTACTGTTTTCAATCCATTGACATTTCATGATAAAATTGTTAACTCGGCCATTAGTTCGACTTAAAATATAAAGAGCATCCTCTGTACGTTTGTACCTATACTTAGGGTAAATAACATCAAGGCATTGTCCAAACCGTCCACATTTTTTGTTTTTTTAACATTCCCCCAATCGTTGAATTCCCTCCTCTTCCCTCCCTACCTTCAAACAAACATGGACTTTTTGAAACAAGGAACCCCCAAACAGGTCCCAAATCCCTCCTTATTTAGAACATATCTCACTGAAAAAAGACCCCCCCCCTTCCAAAACTGTTCCAACTGCGTAACTCCCCTCCTCCCACTTCTAAGACATATACCACCATGCATCCCTCCCATGCTAATCCCCTCTTGCAATCTCGAGAGAACCATCTTCCTCTACTCCTCATGGAGCGAGCTGCCAAATCCACAAATATAACAGAGGGATGTAACTCTTAATCATGGTAGTGCACATCCTTCCGACAAGATCTAGGGATCTGTTCATGGGGGAAGAGCTGTAGTTGGTGTGCAACACCAGCCACAGTCTGGCATCTAAAATAGAACATCAAAGCCTCGAAGTCCAACATTCCCTCACAGCAGCTCTCCTGTGCCCAAAACAGGGTAGTGTTGAGAAAGAGGTCACCTCCAGTGCCCTGATTGGCGTAGTGCATGTCCCCGCTTTGCACTATATGAATGTTGCAGTTTGACTTAATTGCTCTACCTAAATGAAATAGCAGAGCCCCATTCATGCCCCAGGGAGTGGTAATTGCTATTGAGGAGGCTTTTTCTACCCCAGATATATGAGAAAGTCCCACCAGATCTCTCTCCCCCACCATATGCTGCTCTCTAAGCATCTTCCACAAATAATCCCCAGGTCTTGGCTTGCATAACTTGAGCCCTGGCAAGCTGTGGTGAAAGTCAAGGGGTCAATCCAGTGTGTTCACCCCTCTGAGAGTGTTGATGGTCCAGCTCCCAGCCCCCTCCCTTGGTTTAGGTGCACACACAGTAACAAATTAGATTATTGCTCTATTCTGGAGCTTGAGTTGCTGCTTCACAACCCACCCTGAGGGTCAACGGATGGCCGCTCCCCCTCTGCAGTTGGGCGAATCCTCCCCTGGCCATAGGGACCTGGTCTAGTAAATGCAAACCAGTAAATACTTGTAAAAGCTGCAAAACCTAGAAAGAAACAAGTCAAAACAGGCCAAACAAAACAAAAATCGAGGCCCAAATTGAGTTAAAGTAGGCCCGAAAGGGGCCAGAAACTTATGGAGTCCCAGTTTCTGGTAAGTTCTCAAGCTCCCTGTACAGATGGTGGGTGAATGGTGGGGAATTCTCAGGCACACCCTTATAGGTCTCCTACCCCAGAGTTGTGTGCCACAGCAGTCCCCTTCCTAAAACCCCCATCCCAGGAGACAAAAGAGGAAAAAGTTAAACAGAGTTACTATAACTTGCAGTCATCATATTCAGGCCCCATTGTCTTCCATGCATTCTTCACCTCTGCATCTTTGCAGCCCTCTCACATACTCCATGGTGGCCCCTCAGGATCTGTGAATGCTCTCTACTAGCTTCCTGGATGACGCACTATTAGTCTTGCTGGATAGGACATCATAAAGGGGCAGTTCAAATCATGTAGCCGCTTTTTAACATCAGCAACAGCTTGCCTACTGGTCTGGAGAGGGAGAAAGAAGTCTGGAAAGATGCTTATCCTGGAGCCTTGGATTAAAATAGGGTCAGATTTTTTAGCCGAAGAAAATATGGCTTTGTGATCTTGGAAGAGCAAAAATTTGATCAAAAGGTGTCTCGGCTTCTTGTCTGGAGTTGGTCATTGGCCTGGCAAGCGATGGGCTCTCTGGATTTCTAAAGTAAGGTCTGGGGCTACTTGCAGGTGTTTTAGTAGCCAGGGTTTAATAAAGGCTAGACAGTCTTTCCCCTTGAGGCCTTCCGGGAGGCCTACAATCCTAATATTACACCATCGCTCTCTGTTCTCATGGTTGTCTACTATTTGTTTCAACAGTTCTATATCTTTGAGTGCTTGCTGCAGATCAGTAGATATTCTGACCATGGCATCCTCCTGGGCACTAATGCAAGATTCGGCCTCTGTAATACATGTTTCGTGGGCTTCTACAGTTTCTGACTTTGTGTTAACTAATTGCTGCAGATGTTGTATCTGTACAGTCATGTTGTCGAAACCGGACTGCATCAATGTGCCCAGATCATACTTCGGATCCTGAATTAGTTGTTCCAAGTTCTGATAGTTTGTATCCATGGTGGGGTTGTCCAACCTGGATCCAGGATCCCTCTGCAACTCTGGTTCCTGGGCTGGAGAGCTGCTAGGAGAATCCACAGGCCGCAAAGAGGTAGTCACCTTAGAAGTTTGAGAAAACTTTAATTTAGCCCGTTTCTTTGTAGAT
Source organism: Neoceratodus forsteri (assembly GCA_016271365.2). Lineage (NCBI taxonomy): Eukaryota > Metazoa > Chordata > Ceratodontiformes > Ceratodontidae > Neoceratodus > Neoceratodus forsteri. Next base: position 165,707,476 of record CM028131.1, read on the forward strand.
TTCACTAGATTAGACATTGAAGCTTCTTGTTATATCAATTAGAGCAAATCTTAGCAGGATATGTCAGTGGATGTTGCAGATTATATGTGAATCTGGATGGAGCTCTCCTAAAGCACCTCTATTCAGCTCCTCAGCTAGGCCACACCATTCATCCCATTCTTATGTCATCCACTCCCTCCCTATCTCTTCATGCATCCACTCTGATATGTGTACCTCATTTGATATCATCACTTGTCCCTTGTTCCTGCCACTGCTGACTCCCCCGGCCCCATTTCCATGCCTGGAGGAATCTCTGCTGGATTTCACCCTGCACCTACCACCTATGAAGGTATACCCAGAATCAGTTTCCCCTCATCAGTTTATAGGACTATCCATGTACAGTAGATGTCAGTTTTCTGCCCTAGTGCACTAGCTTCCTCTCACATGAGATGAAGGTCACACCCCTTAAATCCTTCTGTCCCACAATCTTCCCTAGTCCTCCACAAATCCATATCCCTTCTCCTGGCACCATTCACTCAACCAGGTATTATATGCTGTTGGTTTCCTCCTGCTCCACCCTAGTTCCTTCCCATGTCCATACAGACAGCACCTCCAAATATGCCAGTGTGGCTGCCTTACATAGAAGCGCAGAAACTGATGCCATATGGGGCCCCTTGGCCAATCCAGTCTGCTCATTTTCAACATGATTGCTTTTGCTGCAGACCCTCCTTCGTCTATGGCACTTTATCTTCCACCCCCTTCCTTTATTTTATGATTCCTTGTGCCCTACTGTTTCCCCCCACCCACCTCTACTGGAAGGCTGTTCCATGCATCCACCACCCTTTTTGTGAAGAAGTATTTCCTCACATCTCTTCTGAACCTACCAGATTCATATCATGACCCCTTGTTCTAGAGCACTCTTTTTTCTGAAAAATACCTCCCACCTGTACCTTATTCCCCCTCAGTAATATTCCCAGTCTTCAGAACATGGACTTAGTAACATCCAGACCGTGATTTGACAAGCCACTCATGCCCGAGTGCATTAGGACATGTGGTACCTCCCTCATCCTGTCACACATCCTCCATATTCTGGCCTTATCCCTCAGAGCCAATGTGCCAGGAAGGCATCTGATCTTCCCCTTCATAGAACCATCCCTACACACCACACTGTCCACACTCTTTACTATTGAATCCTCAACTATGAAGACCACACTTGCTCCTTCCGGTACTCCCTTGACCCTGCTTGGTAAGTAACCAACTCCCTGATCCCTGATTGGGGCCCTACTCTATGTCTGGTCCACAGCAGTAACTGATTGTTGGCCTCCCTATTTAAGTCAAGTAATTGCACCTCATTCAGAGGTGCAGAATGATTTGCAATCACTATTATTGGGCCCTGTATAGCACCGGCAACCTGTTTCCCTCCCCCCTCTTTTATCTCTTCCCCTCTCAGTATTCCCTATCACACTGGACTAATGGACCTCTGTGGAAGGGGCATAGTGGGTAGCAGTTCAAGATCCCAGCTAGATTCTCTGCGCAGCCCAAGTATTTCCCCTCTTGCTGCCTACAACTGTATGTGGAGCTCATCAAACCTCCTGCAGATTGGAAAGTGACCAAATCTCCAAAGTGTAGCTCAAAGGATGATTGCTTCACATACCTACAGCTTACCAACCCTCATTCCTGCCTATTCTCCACATCCTACTAGCTGTACCGCTTTCTCCTTTTGTTCTGTGTACCCCAATGTAGGCCTACCCCAGATAGGATGAAGTACCTTTTGGTGGTTGTACCCCCCCGATCTGTGTACTAGGGCTGTGCAGGGGACACATATTATTTTTCAAATACCATGAATAGTAGGGCTCCTGAATATTTGGAACCCCTTCCTGAATAGGGGACTATTCATATTTAGGAAAAAGTATTCAGCCAGCTTCAAATAAAAAATATAAAAATTAAAAAAGCCATTTCCCCTCAGTCCCAGCCCCCCAAAAAACAGTAAATCCTCCCACCCTCTATCAGCAGTCCAATCCCACCCTCCACCTCCTTCTCTCAGTACCCACAATTTGCTATATTTAATTATAAAATGATAAATAAATCCCTTGATGGATGATCTGCACAACCCCTCCACTTCCACGGCCAACCACTATCTTTCTTATCGTGTAGCTCATGATTTGTAACAATAAAAAATCAGTTATGTCCCTAGACCCCCACCTCCCCAGCAGCTCCCTACTCCCATTCTCCACCCCCAGGCACTCAGTTCTTATTAGGAAAAGGTGACCAGCACAAACCTGCCCTCCTTGATGGCTGGCTGTGTCTCATAAATGAAAGCACTCACCCTCTTGCTCTCTCTATAGTAAAACCAGCTGATCACATGGTAGCGAGTTCCACAGGGCTGGTCCTTTGACTTCAAATGAGCGATCACCCAAGGATTTAAGTTGGGAGATGGCAACCGCCAAGGAGGACCACCTTGTAGGAGCAGAGAGGGCACTGGGTATTGTAAGGAGTCTGGAGGTCAGTCAGATGTCCAGGACCAGTGTGTACAGGGCTTTGTAGGCCAGAAGACAGACTTTGAAGGTGATTATCTACCTTGCTGGCAGCCAATGCAGATCCCGTAGGACGAGGGTCACATGACTAAACCTAGTGAGGCCCATCAGTAACCTAGCTGCTGTGTTCTGTACTAGATGCAGGAGATACAGGACCCCTCCACTGACTCTGAGGTAAAGAGTATTAAAATAATCAAGCCTGGAGGTTATGAAAGCACGTACTAGTGAGGCAGGTCCTCAGGAGGGATTAAGGCTTTAATAGGGGCAATATTCTTAAAATGGTAAAAGCCGCTCTGGACAGCTGATGACACCTGACACTCAATTGTAAGTCCATCATCACTTTAGCAGAGGCACTTAATGGAGAGGAGCCTAGCATTACACCAGTTCCCACTCCCAAACCGCCTTTGCACCTCGCCGGTGACCAGGCTCAATCACCAGTACCTCCATCTTATCCAGATTGAGCCTCAGTCAATTGGAGGACATCCGGTCCTGGATCTCAGTCAAACATGTATTCAGTAACTTAACCATGCCATATGTCCCAATTGCAAACGCATATGGCTGGGTGTCATCTAACCATTCCATAACATCTGATCATCTCTCTTAAGGGAAGCATAAACATTGTACATATGAACATATGAATTTGCCAGTGGAAACAAGCCATGATGGTCTATCTAGTCCACTTGAGTGTGCAACTTGGCCGAATACCAATGATCTGCACCCCCACCCTCACTCCTCATGGAGTTGTACTCCCCCCCCCCCATTCCCAACCTGAAGCTTCCACCCACCGGAGCACCCTTCCATCCTAACCCTCTTCTTTACCCTGTCCCACCCCCTTTTGAAAATGGTCACGTTCTTGCTGACACCACTTCTTCTGGCAACTCGTTCCACCTCTTCACCATTCTTTCTGTGAAAAAGTGCCTCCTCATTTCCTTCCTGAATCTGCCCCCACCAGCTTCAAGCTATGACCCCTTGCTGTACCTTCCATCAATTAAAGATGCCCTTTGTGTTCACCCTGTTTATGCCCTTTAGGTACTTGAATTGTGAACAGCATGGGTGGTAGGAGTGAGGAAGAACTCCCATCACCATCCTCTGCATCCTGCCTGTGAGAAAAAACTCAAACCAGCACATGACAAATTATAGCAGTAGATATGCTGCCCTACTCATTTGTGGAAAACTCTGGTTTCAGACACTGAATGAGTAGGGCAGTTCTGAAATACAATATACCATCACATATTTATTTCTCAGCCAGAGCTGTCCCAGAGTTCTACCTCAGCCTGAAAGCCTTAATGTCCCATGCCTTTTCCCACTGCGATGTGATCACAGTGCACTTAACAACTGATGTGGAGTAGTGGGCCTGGTAGAGATTCATCATACATGTGCATAACAGTGAGGCCCATTTGTCAAATATCTGTGGTTCCAAGCATTGTGACTCTCCATTGTGCTCAAACTACCTCCCCATCAAAATTCGGTAAGGTTATCCACTCCCGCTTTAATCCTCAAGCCCAGTCCTCTCCCCTGTCCTCCTGGTGGATGGCTCACTGGTCTCCGATGCTCCCTCAGTTGCTGCTTATTTTAAAAAAATCTTCACTACCTGTGCACTGTCCATTCCTCCATCACTTCCCCCTTCTGCCACTGCCTCTCCCCCACCCAGTTGGTTACAAAATGCATTGGGAGCTTTGTGTAATGTGAGCACCTGCAAATCCAGCTTTTCTATGAACTCAGTCCTTGTTATCTGTTGAACTCAATGTATTTCTACTGGAAGCACTTTAATAAAATATAGCTCTTTAATATCAAATTGTTTGGACAGTCGATTGTGAGCTTAAGAGAATAACAGACAGAGACTGGTGGACTGGGTGCAGTAGACTTTTGCTTTATATCACATGAATGACTAAGTACAGCTAGGGCTATATGAAGAATATTGAACAGAAAGAGGTTGCCCACTGGCTGTGGTTGCATCAGGTTAAAACATACAAGTGCAAGCAAAAGAACCTCCCAAGCCTCCCCCGGTGAAGCAAATAAGGAGCCTAATGCACAGAAGTGTAAATGCCCAATACTTTTAAATTCATTTATACATTTTCTAGGCACACTTCAAACAAAATAGATAAAACAAACTCAGAGCTACCCCATTAAAAAGCCCAATAGTGTTTCGCCCCTATCACAGGAGTTTTGTCATAATTACATACATAGATACATAGAAGTTGACGGCAGATAGGGACTATTTGGCCCACCCAGTCTACACTTCTGTACATTAAACTCATTTGCTACACTATATGAAGTATCTCTTTTATATTGACAGTGTAAATTTTATGTATGGCCTGCACTGGCAACAGCTGCAGTTGAATTCCTCTCCTGCCCACTAGCTAGTGTCAGCTCTGAGAGGGTGTTCAGTACTGCAGGGTCAACAATGACAGACCGACAAACTTGTCTGTAAAGCAGCAAAAACAAATCATAACATTTATAACAAACTCTGGCCTGAGCTGACAGGGCTGTGATGAGCTGCCAAGTGATTAAAGTTACACGTGTGCATTGAAATTATTAAACGCCCAGGTGTAAGTTGGTCATTTTATTGAGTTGGTTCACCAAATTTTCAATATGACCTTTTTGGGACCCCTCCCCATGAAGAGTGCCAGTGTCATTTTGTTCACTTGTCTCGAAAGGTGATTTCTCAGAGCAACTATGCCATTCTGTGCCACAGGTGTGAAAACACATTTTGGGCAAGATGTGATAAATGACAGCTTTACTGTTTATAAGGGGGTGTGTAAAAATGGCCATGTTGAAAATGCTGAGGGAAAATATTAAAAATTGGCAAAGTTAGAAGTGTGCGAAGAAACTGCGCAATGCACACTCACAATGCAGTCATTGTTTGGAAGTCTTTCACCAGATTTGCAACATGGACTTTTTGGGACCCCACCTCATGAACAGTGCCACTGTCATTTCATGAATTGGTCCTGAAAGGTGATTCCACGCAGCGACTGTGAAATCACATTTCAGGACAAAGTAATGAAATGACTGTGAAAGTTTTCATGAGGTGGGGTCCCAAGAAACTCATGTTGAAAAATTTGGGGTCAAAATTCCAAAAAATGGTGTGTTTATCAAAATAAGTTGAAAACCCCATTGAATAGCATTATAGCATGCTTACCTTTGATTCTTCAGTTTGCGGTTCGGCTTTGAAGACTGCAGATGTGTCCTGGTCCAGAGAAGATGACAGAACCGACCTCCAGAGGTAAGTATGGGGTAAGGGAAGGTGCTGGGAGGTGGGTGCTCAGTGGTAGGGTGGGGAAGGTGGAGGTGGACTGGGGCAATGATGAGGGACTGTTTTCTTTTTTACAGATAAAAACAATGGAAAAACACATCAGGGGACTGTTTTCATTATTTACAGGTAAACAAAAAAAAAATCCAGACATTTTGGCACACTGGGGTGGGCTTCCAGTGTGCTACATGAGTGGGGGGTGCCATAATGCTGACACAGGGATTGGGGACTCCGATGTCCGTGTGTTTTCTTTGTTGCCGGTGTTGGCAGAGATGCAACTGCACAGCACTCGTGCATACGCAGTTGCAGCGAATGTCATTTTGCCATTCGCAACATGATGACGCTAGCAGAACTTTGCATGCATGTGAGTCTCACATGTGCAGTTCATGCTGTGGAATGCGGAAGTAACAGCCAAAGTAGTGCGGCTGTTATTCAGTAGCAGCCAATCATGGCGGAGGGTTTTAAGCTCCTGTGGACTTTTGGAAGGATACTTCCAAAAGTCCAACGGAAGATTCCACGATCGGCCATTTTTAAAGCTACTAAGTGATCCCAATAGGCCTGTAGGCTCTGCCCACAGCCCTAAAAATGAATAATGTGCACAACTCACCTTACTGCAAGATCAGTTTAAGATCAAGGTTGACTGGCGATGACAGCTGAGGATAGCAGACCTCATACATAGCTGGCAATGGAGAAGGAGGATAGTGCATTCGACTGTCATCAATCTGATGAGGAGAATGCAGAAGGCTATTTTGAGCATGGACATCTGGCCCATACACTGAAGTGAAAATTGATTAATACTACAGCATAGAAAGGAAAATGGAATGGTAGTTGCTAATTAACTATGTAAAAATGATTTCCTTGGTTATCATCTTTAATAATTAACCAAAAGGTTTGGCTCTCACCCAACCATATAGCACAATATGCCCTTCTCTATTTCCCCCATGATCAACCAATGAAAATAATTAATTACCATATCCTTCATCAACCCACTGGCATCCAAGCCACGCTACAACCCCCACTTCCTATTCACTGGATGTTAATATTCAATTAGCATAGAAAAGTAAAACTGAACAAAATCGTTCCCCTCCTTTGCAATACTCCCATTCAGCCCCATCCTCCCCCAGCCCAAACCAGCAAAGAAGAAAAGACACCCTTGCCCCCATCCATCCACCCTTTCACCAATCATCCCACCCTCTTCCATCAAGGTGGGAAGGAGGCAGGAAGGTAGGATGGGTTAATAGAATGTGGTGGGATGGTGTTCCCTGTGTTTTGTCTCTTTATTGGGTTGCACTAGGGGGAGGAGGGTGTGAATGGGGATGTTTCAAAGGTGGGCAGATGTTTTTCAGTTTTACTTTAATAATTAGATATATTAATCGGTGGGATGGCCTGGGTGGGTGGGTGGGTGGCATACCTCTTAACCATTCTAATTTTTCAGGAAATCCCAAATTCATCCCCAAAGTTCTGATTGCCTTCTGAAAATTCAAAAATTTGAATCCAATCAGTATGCTCGGCACTCTTTCCCATGGCTGCAGACTACAGCTTCCTCATTGAATATAAGTAAGTAAATTGTTTATTGTTCAACTATGCAGCTATTACAAATTAATTGAATATGCCAGTCAGCATTGGACATCATGCGAGCACACTCACAGGTAGAGATGCAGTAAATTTTTAATCTGCTGGTGAAGTGAACGCGAAGTGGCCACTTCGTGTTGGTGGAGCACAACACAAAGTGGGCACCACAAAGTGCTCACTTCACGTAATTATTACTTTGCGTTGCCATTATGTCTAACGCCAAGCAAGGTGGAAGGAGAAGTAAATAGGCAGCTCCATAACACATGGCTTACAGTACTGCCAGGTCATATGCTTTAGCCAGGCAGGAAGGAAGTGAGTCAGAGAAGCAGTTTCACCTTCTCCTTTGCATTCGTAGAGGGAGAAGGCTTTGTGTAGAGGAGAGGAGTAGTAGTGACTGAAAGTGCTTGATTGCCACTTTGAGTGAAAAAAACCAACAGCTTTTTTAAAAGCTATATCTTTATTTAGTTTTTGTATTGTGTTTGTGATTGTTTTTTTGTTAGTGAATTTTTTTTTTTATAAGTTTTGTTTTGAGTGTGTGTGACTGTGTGTGTCAGTGTCAGTGTGTGTCTGTGTGTATGTCAGCCCCGGGGACTTGTGTCAGTGTGAAGGTAGGAGAGTCGCTGACCCGTGGACGTGGTCAGAGGAGGGGAGTGCGGACACGTGGGGGGGCGGTCATGTCATGCTGGACCACTCCCAACTCCTGGGTGTTGCTTCCCCCCATGTGGAAGCAACAGCAGCAGCAGCACCAGTGCCACTGGTTGCTGCTGTGCGTCCACCTTCTCTGCCACTACCACCACCACCAGTAGCAGCTGTAGGGGCTCCAGCAGTATCCCTCCACCACCTCCACAGCCACAGGAGGTGCTCCTGGAAAATCTAGGTGGTGCGAGGTCTGTGTCTGGTCCCCCCCACAGTTCCCCAGTGTGGGAGTTTTTTAACTCTGTGGGGGGAGACAGCACAGTCATGGTGTGCCATCTGTGTGATGTGCTGGTGCACCGTGGCCCCTGGCGGACACATTTGGGGGCCGGTGGCCAGTGCACCCACATACTTAACCACCACAAGGCACAGTGGCAGGCTGCCACGGAAGGGGCCAGGCATCCACCTGCTGGCCCTTCTGTAGCAGTGGCTGAGGGTGCTACTGGGGTTGAAGTTGTGCCTCACAGTCACCGCCACAGCAGGAGGAGGGCCAGTATAACAGCTAGTCCACCACCACCACAGCCACCAGCACCACCCTCTCCACCACCACCACCACTACCTGGATTTCCACCTGCAGTGGACCCTGCCACTGTCCCTACAACAGAGGATGACCTCGCCCTGGTGTGGGTGGCTCTGGATGAGAATAATCAGAGGGTCGATGCTTTGTAGCAGCAGGTCAACACAGTACAAGAACAGCAGCAGCAAAGGCCAGTCCTGAAGCCCTCCCTGCCGCTCGCTAGCCTGCCTGATTGCCCAAAAGCACAGCTTCTATCAAGGTAATTGCTCCTCTCACCTGAAAGCAGTCATGACCGTTTGGAAAGACTGCTCGGCTTCCACCGCATTTGGCACCTTTTGTATCAACGGCTGCAAGCACCCTTAAACTGTGCACTGCTATCTGGTGCTCAGGCTTGGCCACGCCACCCCCACCACCACCCTTGGTCGGCACTCAAACTTATAGCTAAGGGGTGTCACGTGAGGTGGCTAAATAACCTATCAGCTCACTTTTCCAGCTGCAGGTTATACAAAGTTAACACTAGTGGCCACTGCTGCATATCTATCGCTATTGTCATACATAATGTTATCTCTGCTACTGACAATCCTCCTGACTTCCAGGACCCTTCTACAGGCTAATCAACCCCCTCTAGAGGCACCCAAACCACACTACCTCAACTTTCCCATTAATCACTATTCTACCAATGATGACCTCAGACCCTGTCCCTCCCACATCCCACTTACAAGTCATACTGAACATGCTGGCTTATACCCACACGCTTTCACCCTAACCCTCACACCCTCTCATGCTACACATTGTACCTTAGCACTCCCCCACCCCCCAAGCTCTCAACCCCCCCACCACCCTGACAGACCCCATAACCATCCCCCATACTTCCCTCGCCCTTCTAGCATGTGTCATTCCCAATCTCCCAGTTCCCACCTCCAGCGATAAAAACCCCACATCCTACCAATCCCAACATCACTCATCTAAGCTCTGCAGGCTGGCCCTGCTGCAGCACACCCTCCTACTCTTATTAATATCTGGCAATAGCCACCCCAACCCAGGACCACCCTGCGCCAAGGCATCTCCAAACCACCCTAGGGGTAATCTACTGCTAGCTACTCTAAATATATGCAGCCTTCCAAAAAAACTTACCCCTCTTCAAGGCTGGATTGCCCAACATACACCGGACATTCTTGCCCTCTCGGAGACCTGGCTCTCTGACAGAATACCCAATGATGCGGTCTCCCTCAGTAATTATTCCCTCTTCAGGGCCGATAGGGCCTGCAAGAGAGGCGGTGGCTGTGCAATTTATGTTAAATCCTCTCTCCATGCCACCGTAGTTCACACACCCACGCCGCAGTATGACGTCCAGACTCTAACAGTCAAACTCAGCCTGGGTTCCAAAACGCTCCACATCATCTCAGCCTATATCCCCCCCGAGAAACCAAAAACTCGCCTTTGACTCTATCCTCCACACTATCTCCCACCTAAGTAATACTGGTGAAATCATCTTAATGGGGGACTTCAATGTCAACTGGCTATCCCCAGCCTCATCCAGCTTCAAAGACACCGCTTTGGTGTCTGACCTTGCCCAACTCGTCACCTCTCCAACCAGAAGGGACACTAGATCCGGGACCTCCACTCTTTTAGACCTTATTTTCACCAACAGGCCACAAAAAACCTCTCCCAGGTCATGGTGCTCCCCGATTCTATTAGTGACCACTCCCCAGTGACCTGCTAGTGGTCAGGTAAATTGCCCCATGCCCCCCCAAAAATCTCCATGCAGAGGCAGCTAAAAAGAGGAGGCCTACAGAAACTCAAAGCACACCTAACTACCAGCAACTGCCTCCCCCTTTACACAACGCAGTCAGCTGACCTAGCTCTCGCCCACTTCATAACCACCTTCAACGAAGCCTGTGACTTATTTGCTCCCCTTACCAAGCAAGTAGTGAAAACCAGAATCACCCCTGGATCACACCTCACTACTGAACCTGCTCCAACAGAGGACAACCTCTGGCATAAGGCTCCTAGACTCTCAAGCACTCAGGATAGACAGCTATACCGGAGGCCACCAATAAATGTACATGGGCTATACGACAGGCAGAGACCACTTACTGCCAACAAACCCTAACCACCTCTTGGGGAGATGGCAAAAAATTCTGGAGCAACATAAAAGAACTCAATGGGAAATCCCACTTCCCCACCCCTTCCCAACTCACCATAAATGGCGATGTCACCCAGGATCCTTATACTATTGCAGAAGCCCTTAACTCCGCCTTCTCGGACCTCTTCCATATCCTCTCCCCTAATTTCTTCCACCCTGTTGCCTCCCACCCCCATCCCGACACACCGTGTAATTTAGACCCATCACCTGTCAGGCTGAGAGTCATCTCCTGCCGAGAGGCAAAACATTACATTTCCAAAGATATCGCCAATTCCCGTTACAGCAATGATTCACTTAATCTTACACTTATCCGGCTGACACTGGATGTCATACTAGCCCACCTTACTAAAATTCTCAGCCTCTCTCTCTGCCTCGGACAGTTTCCATCAATCTGGAAGAGGACCATAATCACCCCCATTCTGAAGAGTGGCGACCCTATGCACACAAGCAACTATAGACCGATCTCAATACTCCCCCCTCTCTCCAAAGGTCTGGAAAAAATAGTCTTGGACCAGATAATAGAACACCTAACCAAACACAACCTCCTCTGCCAGGCTCAGCATGGTTTCTGGACTGACCATAGCACGGTCACTGCACTCACTGAATTCACCTCTTTCATCCATGAGGCACTGGACCAAGGTTCTATTGCTGGAGCAATCTTTGTGGATCTGACCAAGGCATTTGACATGGTCAGTCACAATCTGCTGCTCTGTGTCCTCCCAAAACTAAATGTGGTCCCTCAGACTACAGCCTGGTTCAAAGATTACCTCTCAGGCCGGTCACAACAAGTCAAGTTAAATGCCACCATCTCCTCCTGCAAAGCTGTGCGCTCTGGAGTCCCACAGGGTTCTATTCTCGGCCCTCTTCTTTTCACCCTGTTTTTAAACTCGCTTCCCAAGGCCTGCAGTGGTCATCTGCTTCTCTATGCTGATGATGCAGTACTATACTGGAAACACCCACAGCCAAGCATCCTCCAACTTGCCCTTCAGGGTTTTTTCAGGGAGCTAGAGACATGGTTTAATGAGCACCGCCTGATCATCAACTATAAAAAAACTAAATCCACGATCTTTGAGCACCGGCAAAGCCCTCACAGGCAGTCGACCCTCCTAATCAAAAACTCACAAGGCACCCCCCTTGAACACGTTACAAATTTCAAATATCTGGGCATCACACTAGATACCTCCCTCTCCTTCCATAGTCACATTCAACACCTCTCCTCAGCTGTCAACGCTAGAGTAGGCAAAATCTACAAACTCAAACACTGCCTACCCGCACAGGCCATGTGTCTAGCTGTCTCCTCGTCAATCCTCTCCCTAATTGACTACGGGATAACGATATATGGATCAGCTGAACCCACCGCTCAACGTAGTATTAACACTGCCCTGAATAAAGCTTGCTGACTAGTCACTGGCAGTGACAGGCTAACCCATACCTGTGACCTATACGATTTGGCCAGCTGGCTAAACTTCCAACAAAGACTAAGATTTCACACCTGCGTCCTCGCAAAAAAGATAGATCTCCAGCTTGCCCCCCTTGGCCTCCTCCCCTTAATCAGCCCAGTCCCCCACAGGTGAAATACATGGCTCGCAGCAAACTTCTCATTCTAGGTCCCCCACTGTAGAACATCTCTAGGCCAAAGATCTTTCTGGTACCATGCTCCCCTTTGGCTAAATGCTCTACCTCCCCAGAACTCTCAGACCCATAGCATTTCCCTATTCAAAGCAGGCCTCAAAGTTCACCTACTTGAGACTGCGAACTGAGACTGTGGCTAATCTCCCTTCCCACCTCATGCACCCCCATACCCCCCCTGCAACTGACTCAGGGTCCTCCTCAACCCTATGAATCTGCTTCCTACCTATCTCTAACTAATGGAATCCTGATAGCTGCCTACCACTGTCTCTGGTAAACTAAGTTAAAGCCTGGACTGCATTGCCAGTACTGTTTATGAATGCTGACTGTTAATGTATGTTTTCCCTGAATACTGCTTGACTATGTATGTTTCCCTGTATTTTATGTACTCCCTCCACCCCCTGTAACCGACGTGGAGCCTTTGCAAAAGAGTCTGTGACTCAAAGGATTGTAATTCCGATCTTATGCAATAAATAAATAAAATAAATAAAAATAAAATAAAAACAATGCTGCACCTGCTGCTGGACCACCACTGCATCCCACGGCCACAGTAAGGGATTGTTTTCTGGACCCCCCAACCCACTACTGTGTTGTACTGTTTTTGTGTATTTTTTCTTTGTTGTTGTTTAACAATACATATTTTCCCTTCCAGAGGAATCTTTCATGCACCACATAGTGCAATACATTTCAGTTAAAACCACCCATAATTTCATTACAGTGTGTCATTTGACAGAGGAATTCCCATTCTGAAAAGCAACCCACATTCTATCTCCCTTCTCAGCAATGTTAGGATGTGATGACAGGGAGAGAGCGGGTGCGTGCTCCATTACAGTGAATATCTGATTGTCCGGCAGCTTTCTGAATGTTTCTTTATGTTATAATGGTCAGTTTGTGGTGAAACGTGTGGGCACGTTTCCAGTAAGAAGAGCCTTGTTAGTGGAAACGTTCCCACATTTCACCACAAAGTGAACCTTATAACATAACAAAACATTGGGATAGCTGCTGGACATTCACTATAGTGCAGCATGCACCTGCGCTCCCCCTGGCATCACGTCCTAACATTGCTGAGAAAGGGGGGCAGAATGTGAGCAGCTTTTCTGAATGGTAATTCCTCCGTCAAGTGACACACTTTAATGAAACTACGGGCAGTTAACACAGAAATATATTGCACTCTGTGGAGCAAGAAATTTTCTAGTGGGAGTAAGGATCCCACATATTAGGTTATGTGCATCACCATAACTATGTCATGTGGTGAATCTCTGTAAAGCAGCAGCAGAGCAGCAATCTGTTGAGAACTCTGACCTATATTTTTTAATGCTATGTTACAACTTCCTTTACTTACATCCTGACTGACTGGAATGATACGAGAATTTGCAGTAGTTGAGTCTGCTGTACTACCATTTCTCATGTGTGAAATAATGAAAGGAACATTCCTTTTAAATTGGTGCTGACCAGGTCTTTGTCATTGTTTCCTCTGCATTTCTGCATCACATCAGTTAGTTGTTATATATCACTTCTGTTGTTAATTTACAGTTATGCAGCAGGCAGTGTTTTATGACACCATGGAACAATATTTATTGAAAAGCAGCTGCAAATAAATACAAACCTGGTCAGCACAATATTGAGAGGTGTGCTTTTTTTTTCATACATGAAAAAAGTAATCAAGTAAGTAAAGCAGACATAAATTGTGAAAAGAAGTGTATCATTCAAGTCACGACTCTGAGGTAACTAGTGGCTGTGGCAATGTAAAGTAGCATAAAAAAGTACAGTTCAAAATTGTCATTACATTCTTGCAATACTGCTTTAATTGATAGTGTCAATATGACATCATGAGCTCACAACAATCACACAACACACAAAGGTGGCACAGAGTCCTCACATTTTTTCTGCAGGCCCAAAATGCATCCTCCTTGTGTGCAGAACATTGACAAGTGGTAACAAAGTGAAATGGGAGTGTTTCAGCACATACAAAGTCCCCCAGAATTAATGGTGCACTCAGTCAAGCGCGCAGTGGTGGCACAGAGTCCCAGATTTTTTCTGCAGGCCCAAAATGCATCCTCCTTGTGTGCAGAAAATTGACAAGAGGTACAGTAACACAGTGAGATGGGAGTGTTTCAGCCCATGCAAAGTCCCCCAGTATAAAATGATGACTGTGACTGTCCTGTTGCTGGTCCAATGTGTTCTGTGAGGCGATTTGAGCAAATGCAATGTGATCATCTCAACTGGATTGAAGGGTGCCCTTTGGCTGTACACTAATAGTAGCCTCAGTGAGTAGATACATACATATATATATATATATATACTGTATATGTATATGTGTATATATAGATATATATGTTTGTGTATTTTGTAGGTGAGGAGGGGGCTTGACATGGACATGTACTCATAGTATTGTTCTGCATCACAGCTCACAGAAGCTGTTGGTGTGCACATTCCAGTACTCAATGAGAATTGTTTGCGTTGAAATTGGAAACAGATAACTCTTAAGCACATGAAGGTAACTATTTTGTTTTGGGGGGGTGGGGGAATCATATTTGCTTGTTTGTTTGTAATGGTTTCTTATTTTGTTACTTCTTCACAGATTTCATCTGCATTCTTCTGTTGTTAATGATAGTCATGGTCATCTAATGAAATGACATCTGTGTGTTGCATGTGTGCCCAAGCCCGAGGTAGTGGGGTGCCTGATGTTGAAGAATATTTTGGATAAGGCCACTTTGACAGAACAACAAAGCATCTGAAGTTTCCTAAACAAAGAAATTAATGACTTCTTTCAACTTAATTGTTATTTGTCCCTCCCTGGTTCTTCTGAATCTCAAGTCAAGTTACATTGAAACCCACATCTTGTCAACTAACACAACCTGTGTGCAATATTTGCTGCAGTCTTTCCAAAACAATGAAACAGATGGAATAAAATCTTCATGCTTACCAGAGTGGATTTCACATGGATATTCCATCGGTTCCTCTCTGTACGGTACAGCTGCAGTACCATTCCCACCAAGTTTTAGCGATGAAGACTTGTTTTGTTCACCTGTAAAAGAAACAAAATAAGTGTACCATATGTGTTTTATCATTGTGGTTCTGAAAAGATACAGAAAACAAAACATATAACTAAAGGAAGTGAAGCAGCATAACAAACATGAGTACACATAATCACTTTATGGTTTAAATATTAAGAAGCTTTGTGTCTCTGGCTGATGGATGTGGTGGTCCAGACAGACTCAGGCTCAGTGGTGGCAGTGGCTAACATCAGTCCCAGTGGTGGTTGTCTGGGGAAGACAGACTCAGGCTCAGTGGTGGCAGTGGTTAACATCAGTCCTGGTGGTGGTGGTCCAGGGGGCGGACAGACTCAGGCTCAGTGGTAACAGTGGCTAACATCAGTCCTGGTGGTGGTGGTGGTCGGGGTGCAGACAGACTCATGCTCAATGGCGGCAGTGGCTAACATCAGTCCCGGTGGTGGTGATCTGTGGTGGCACACCACCTTTTAACAACTTCAGTTAAAACCTGCCAACATAAACCACATCATCATCCTCATAAAGAAAGCTGCCCTCACAGTCATCTATATCTGAAGTCTGACCACTGGGAAATTCTTTCTCCATTGTGTCATCATCTACGTCAGTGTTGTGCCATTTCAAGCAGCCACTGCCAGTGACACCAGGCTGGTCCATTTCCACATCACCAAAACCACCATGACTAGGCCAGGGTACAAATACAGAGGTTGCAGTCTGTGCTGGTATGTGCTTCTCATTCATTTTAATGAATGTTAGCAAACTAACATTTGCAGGAGACAGGTTTGTCCGACGATCTCTGATTACTGAATACCCTCTCAACACTTACACTGGAGGGTGGGCATGTGAGGTACTTCAGTGCCACTGCAGTCAGCTCTGGCCATTCACTGACCTTTCCACTCCAGTACAAAAGAGGATCTTCAGTTATTGTCAGATGCCTTTTTTCAGACAAATATTTTTTTCCATTAAGATTTCATTAACAGTTTTTATACAGAGAATGTATCCGTTAAAACACAAGACCTCCATATGAAATGTACATACATACACAAAACAATTAAGATACGGTACATCCTCCGCCCCCCCCAAAGCCACCAACCCCACCCAAAGCTCTGAGGTACCTACCAAACACTGTAGAACAAAACAAGAAACAAAGAAAAAGAAATCCATCTCTATATTGTGTGTAAGTATAAAGGGGCCCCAGATTTTATTAAACCTAGGAAGTTTATTTTGAAGAATGGCGATCATTCTCTCAATTCGGAGGTTAGCAAGAAGTTCCTCTAACCATTCTGCATACTTGATCACAACAGAATCCTTCCAATGTCTGAGAACTACTTTCTTGAGGGATGCCAAGATTAATAATATATGAAACCTCCTATTTTTAAATGGAATAGAAGCTACATCTCCCAACAAACAAATTTCCGGAGTGAAAAGGTCTCCCAGCCTAACACGGATCTACCCCATTCTTGATACTTGTCCAGAGTGGCACTATCTTTGGACAATTCCAAAATATATGCAACAAATCACCCACCCCTTGCTGGCACCTCACACAGGATGCAGCTGCGGTTATCTTCAAACTCGTCAACTTCTGAGGGGAGTAATAAATATTATGGAGTATTTTGAACTGGATCAGTCTCAGCCAATCTTGGGAGATCAATTTATGATAGCTATGCCACAACACTGTCCAATCCGGTTCCCTACTGGGAAAAACAGAAGCCCAATAAGAAGATGGGGCTAAGTTCTGGGAATAGGCCCAATTAAATAACGTAGAGTAGAAAGTTTTCAGACAAATATGACTCAACCATTCTCTGTGCCGCACTAAGTCCAGTTGTTAGTGCATCATCCTGTCCTCCCGAATCATTTACTGTAGAGCAGTTTATATTCACGCCTTTTATATTTAGCCCTCCAAGCACAACCCCACATATTCACTTCCTCTTATTTTCACTGGAGGGACACTAGTGCTGCTATATATAGTGATCTACCAAATATTCACTGTCTTTTTATTTTCACTCTAATATGGAACCAGCAAATATAGTGAAAATAAAATGACAGTGAATATTTCCTGTTATACAGTATTTCACAAATACCTATTTGGAACAAAGCCTCCCAAAGCGGGTTGATGCCAGCCACTTTGGATGACATACCACCTAGAACTGCAGTCCCCTTCCCCTTGCAGGATATGCTTGATGGTCCTCCAGGTACACCTTCATCTGGATTATGCTGCTGAGGTTTGCTGACCTTGGTACGTGACTTCTGTGCCCCATGAACCAAGCGCACCAGTTGATCAATTATATTTTCTACCTGTTCAGACCCACCCTCCAGTACTGATGCAATTCCACGTTTACATCATGGGTCCAGCATTGTTGCTATGGCAAAGTTGTCACTATGCTGAATGCTCACAACGTGACGATTCTGGTTGAATACTGTCAGCATGTGTTGCAGCAACATACTGCTACAACCGTCTCTGGCAACATCAAGGCTATGCTGTACCTTCACCAATGTCTGCCTCAGCAACCGCAGCAGTGGAACTGATTGGCTAATGGAGGCAGACTCGCCACTCACTGCCTGTGCGGCATGTTCAAAAGGCTGCAAAATTGTTATTACAGAGTCCATGAGGCGCCACTGTTCAGTCGTCAAAGACATGGAGGCCCTGGAACTGTCACAGCTAGTGTGCATCACAAGATATTCAGAGATGACTTTGTATTGTTCATACAACCTCTCTGCCATGTATAAAGTGGAGTTCTATCAGGTGACAACTTCCAGCTTCAAGCAGTGCTGAGGCAGGCTGTTTTGTATCTGCAACTGCCACAGTTGGTCACGGGCCTTTCCAGATCTTGAAAAGTGAGAGCAGATACGTTGTGCAATCATCAGCATTTCCTTTACATCAGAGTGCTGCAGAAACTCCTGCACCACAAGATTTAAACAGTGGGCCATGCATGGAACATGAAAAAAACCACCATTCGTGATGCATTTCACCACATTTGACCCATTGTCACTTGCTATGAACCCAGCTCTCAGGGACAGTGGGTTTAGCCATTTGTCAGTTTCAGTCAGTACCACATCCAACATGCTCTCACCAGTGTGTGAACAGGTCACATTGTGCATAGCAATCGTTGCATGCTGTCAAATTCCTGGAAGGTTGCTACCTTACTGCACAGATTATTCACACTGCCAACATCACAAACAACCCCTGGCACCTGTGACCAGTGTGCAATTATACACAAAAATGAACTCCCCACTGTTTTGCCACTTGTCCACATATCCATACTTAAATGGATGAATGGAGAGGAGGAATGTTGAAGGGCACGTCTTACTGAGTCAGACACAGTGCAGAACAACTCGGGGACAGCACGGGTAGAAAAGTATGTCCTGGATGGGACTTTCCATTTTGGACAGGCATGTGTAGCAAACCACCGGAACCCAGAATTATCCACAAAGGAGAAGGGCAAAAGATCAATTGCCAGCATTTCCGCTACAGCAGCACTAAGTTCACATGACGCTGCATGATTTGGGGGGTACTTCAGCTTATGCGCAAAAACATTCTGTAACATGGGCTGACTTAAACGTTTTACACTGGGTGTGATCACAAATGGTTGTGCTCTGTGATGAATGGCATTGGCAGGGGGTGGAGTGTGGACATTTGATGAGGACGGTTGCACAGGAGATTATGACAAACCCAGAAATGCAGTTATTTTGCCAGATTTGCCAACCGGAGTGGTTGTACCACTTGCACTAGACATACTGCATTCACCACCACCACTACAAAAACTGCTACTCTCACCAGCACTGGACAACATTTAAAAGTCATTATGGTCCTCCACCTCATCATGCCTGTAGTAATCCTCTGCTCTTATTACCTCACTAATGCACATGTTTAATATACTACTGGACTTAACAGTCATGGAAGGGGATAACATGCTCGCTATGGTTGACGGTGATGAGGGTGAATACCCCACTGTTGTATTAGCTGCCAGCTTGTGCTGGGTCCACAGTGCCAAGTGCCTATTCTTAAGATGTGTATGCTGTCCTCCTGTGCCCAGATGACTCTCCCTTTTACCTCAACTCACACGCACATGGCAAACCTGGCAGGTTGCAACTGACTTATCATTTGCATCTTGAACAAAAAAATCCCAAACAAGAGATTGTGTTGCTCTGCTTTTAACATGTCCATGATGTGGCTTATTTAAGTCCATTATTTTAAGCACTGAAGTGGGGGGGCATGTGATGTTTTGGGCACTGCACACCTGGACTGCAACTGACCACCATGACTACCTATCATATTTATTAATGGGTCGTCATCATCAACTAAAACCGGTAGATCACATGTTTTTATGGGGGGGGGGGATTCCTGTAAACAGACTCAGACACAGACACTTTGAATTTCTCTTTCTCTGGTTCCCAATTGGGGTCAATTACATCATCATCATATTCATCAACATCACACACATCCACATCTTCTGCTTGGCTGCTAGCATGTGAACTGCATGTTGCAACAACAGCAACATCATCATCATCATCACATTCATCATCAGCATCTACACCACCATCACCTGATATTTTTCCACCACAATGTGAATCACTGCATGGAAAATGCATGACATTAACTGCCACGGTGGACGGAATATCACATTGTATGCTATCGTTGACATGATTATCAGAATCCTCAGGTTCATTTACTGGGATGTTACTGGGAAGTATGACATCATCTACGCTTCCACTCACTTGCACTGCTTCACACTCAGTGTTTTTGGATACTGTACACTGAACTTGACGCAACAATACTAATACTACCACCACTAACACCAGTAACACTAGCACCACTGGCTGGGAAAACATAATCTCCTCCAACTATGAGTGAAGCTACTGATTAGGCTGTAAAAAACATTACAGGAGAAATACCTTTCCTCACATCAGCAATGCACTTCTGCATCTGCGTACTACTACCATGCCCACATACTATCTTACTGCCAGCATTGCCATGGCGAGAGACTGCTTTGCTTGCATGTCTCTTTCCAGGCATTTTGGGGGATCAACCACAATATTATAACCAAATTCAGATTTTGATATGTTCACTTTCTGACTGGGGAGACGCCGGATGTGAAGCCAAAAAAAAAAAAACAACTGTAGCTTCAGCAATAGATAAGAGACTAGTCTGTCACACGATGAAAACAACTTCAGTAACCAGTGGTGCTGATGAGGTCACAAAAACAATACAATCTGGTAAAAAATTCCTTTTGCACGTGAGGGTGGGGGTGGTGGGAGCACTGACTGCAGTGCAGATTATTACGGCAGTACAAGCAGCAAAACAAAGAACAGATACCATGATCGCAGTACAAGATCAGGCAACTGCAGTGGATTGCAGGTTCACATTTCTGCGCCTGCTATTACACTACTGTGTGACACAATAAAAGGTGTATTATTTGATGTCATGCAACACTGCATACACACTCTCACACACACACAGAACAGTTTGTCTACAATGCTGAACGAGTAATGCGTAGCAAATGCAAAAGTTCAGCACTATGCTACGTATTGTAATGTAAACAACCTGAAATTATGAACTGCTACACCAGATCCACACAACAGCAAGAAAATTTCAATTATTACTGACAATATTACTGTGTGTACATTAACACAGTCAGTTATATAACAAAACTATAACCAAAAAACAAAGAAATCACTATTTCTCCAACTTAAATTTACCTACACCACAGATACACTCCTCCCCCAAAGCACACTTTCACTGTCTTTCACTACACACACTCAATGTTGTAAATTAACATTCAAAATCCACAAAAAACCAAAACGCCCAATAATATGAGCACAGGAGGGTTTCCTGCAATCGATGAAATAAAGTTGGAGCCCCAAAAAACAGGCAAAAATGCTTTTTTAACAGCTTTTAGAAGATTTCAATCACAGACAGCTATCAGAGCACACTGTCTCCTACTCCTTCCTACACATACTACCCTGAACTGAGACTGTGCAGATCAATATAGAACCCACATGACCTGAAACCCCATGAATCTTTGCAAAATTCACCTTTGGAGCACAAAAACAAGGCGAAGTGAGGTGAAGTGCATTGTCCTCAGTGCACTTCACCTTAAATTTGGTGGAGTAGTGGTCTGGGGAGGCAGAGTAACACAAAGTCATAGTTTCCAATGGAGTTGGTGTCCCTCGTCATAACACAAAGTACTCCGCTTTGTGTTGCGGAGCACTCTGCAAATCCACCTTTGCTCCATGAATCACTTCGTGGAGTGGATTGAGCCCACTTCGCCCACCACTACTCACAGCCAATTGGGTGCACTTGTTCTTTAAATATGTGCTGATGCTCCAACTCAGGAAAACTGCATGGACTGCCTTTCCCATGGTGCACAACTTCTGCAGGACTGGAAGGCCAAAGCAAACCTGCATGCTGTGAGGGAGACTCACAGTAACAGACTCAGCAGGGAGGGCAACGAGGACACTGGAGTCTGGAGTCTGTAGCCACCAGAGAGAACACCAAGCACACTGGTGGTGTTCATATTTGTGAATGATGGTTGAGAGGTATAGTAGGGTTTATAGGTGAATATTCACCCTTTTCCCATAAAACTCTTCTGTTCCACAGAACGCATTTGGGGTAGCAGATGTGGGTTTGTTTATCTGGTACAGAAGTTGAAGAGGATTTTGTTCAAGTTTCTTTCACCTTTGAAAATGCCTAAGAGACCTAAATCTCTTCTGTTACATTGCACCCCTGCAGTTTGAAATTCTCATTGGCCTGAAGTAACTGAACCAGGGAGTTTTAGGGCATAAGTACAAGCAAGAGAGTTATGGTGAGTTAAAACCATGTCTCTAGAACTTAGAACAAGCACTTTGTTTTTATTTAATTTTCTTTTTATTACATGTGCTCTCATGTTAAGTTATTTCTGAATTATAAATAAATTGAAATTAAGAATATGTTTCTGGTTGTGGCTGCAAGCAACTTTGACCAATGCACAATTGTAGCATTATGAACCTTCTGATTGGCAGGCAATTGGTGAAAACTGACCTCAAGTTCCTAGGAAGCAGTGAGAAATTATGTTTTCTGGTTTCTGTAGGATCGTGGATGGGAATCAGAGAATAATTTAACCTGCTGAGCTGCGCTGCACATTTTGCCGTGCTAGACAGTTTCTGAAGTGTTATAGTATCAAAAGGCTTTCTCTCACCTGGTGCTGTTTGCTCATATGTGTTCAAGTCTGCATTCATGACAAAGACAATTAAACATATGAGGAACTATTACAACTTAAAAGGGCCCTGCAGTTATACAATGTCTGTCCTCTTAAACCATTTAGATGTCCTAATTATTTTAAAATTTGTGTATTGTATGCAGAACTATACAAGTGAATCTGAGCTTTCAACCAGGCAACGCAATGCAGAGTGGCAAAAAAATATCAGCTTGAACACTTATAGGCTTCAGGAAATCTTAAAAAAAAATGAAAATAACTGACTGTATAGGCATCACTGTAAGCACTGGATACCACCAGAGTAAGGTTGTGCTGTCACTCTGACCATTGTGACATATAACTGTATACATTGAATGATTTGTTACATCTTCTAAAAACTTTCGCTGTTGCTTGCTTGTAGTTTGTTCCAATTTTGTTGCATTTTATTTTCTTTTTTAAATTAGTCCTTCCCCTCCGTGTTGCCACTGACCTATTGATTCATGATGGGGGCATGGTGGTCCCGTCCTGCTCTTAGTTTCTTATCCAAGGTGTGTTTGTTTTAAGACTTGAGTCAGTATGCTTTAGTAACACCCCATGCTCCCAGCAGAGCTCTGGTGTCTAATATTGTTACAGATACAGCAATCATGGGACCACAAAGAGAACAAAATTTAGCCAGAGCTGATATGGTTGTGGCGAGCTGCCAAATGAC
This sequence comes from Neoceratodus forsteri, assembly GCA_016271365.2. Classification (NCBI taxonomy): domain Eukaryota; kingdom Metazoa; phylum Chordata; order Ceratodontiformes; family Ceratodontidae; genus Neoceratodus; species Neoceratodus forsteri. The sequence continues at coordinate 165,730,685 of CM028131.1, forward strand.
CAAAGTTACACTTATGTGTAGAACATTTTGAATGCCCAGATGTCACTCGGCCATTTTATTGAGTTGTTTCACCAAATTTTCAACATGGCCTTTTTGGGACCCCACCTCATGAAGACTGCCACTGTCATTTCATTCACTTGTCCTGAAAGGTGATTTCACAGAGCGACCATGCCATTCTGTATCACACGTGTGAAAACATGTTTCAGGCAGGATGTAAAAAATGACAGCTATACTATTAATAAGAATGAGTGCAAAAATGGCAACGTTGAAACTCTCGAGTGAAAATATTAAAAATTGGTGAAGTTAGGAGCATGTATAGAAACTGCATGACGCACCCTCGTAATGCAGTCATTTTTTGCAATTTTTTCACCAGATTTGTAACATGGACTTTTTGGGACCCCACCTCATGAACAGTGGCACTGTTGTTTCATTAATCAGTCCCGAAAGGTGATTCCATGCAGTGACTGTGAAATCACCTTTCAGGACCTAGTAATGAAATTATAGTGATAGTGTTCATGAGGTTGGGTCCCATGAACACCATGTTGAGAATTTGTGTCCAAAATTCCTAAAAATGGTTTATATATCAACATTAGTTGAAAACCCCAGTGACTGCCATTATACCACGTTATCTTTGATCCTTCAGTTTGCGGTTCGGCTTTGAAGAGTGCAGACATGTCATGGTCCAGAGAAGATGACAGCACTGACCTCTGGAGGTAAGTATGGGGTAAGGGGGTTGCAGGGAGGTTGGTGTCCAGTGGAAAGGTGGGGATGGGGGAGGGGGAAGTGGGGTGATGATGAAGGCCCATTTTCCTTTTTAAAGGTGAAAAAACAAAAGACTTTGGGGGATGAGTTTCTTTATTTACAGGAAAAAAAGCATAAATTTGGACACACTGGGGTGGTCTCCCAGTGTGCTACATGAGTTGGGGGGTACATGATGCTGACACAGGGATTGGGCACCCCGATGTCAGTGCAGGGCAAAAAAAGTAAAAAACATAAATTTGAGCACACTGAGGTGGGCTTCCAGTGTGCCACATGAGTTGGTAGGGTACATGACACTGACATGGGGATTGGGCTCACTGATGTTAGTGCAGGAAACATAAAAAATAAAGTTGGGCACACCGGGGTGGGCTCCCAGTGTGCCACATGGGTTGGGTGTGTATAACGCTGACACAGGGATTGGGCACACTGATGTCAGCTCAGGGATGTAGAACAGAGGGAGCAGAGAGGACAGCAGCAGTCAGATGGAGCAGGAGGGTTTTCTTTGCTGCTGGTGCTGGGAGGGAGTGGGGAGGACAGGAGCAGTGGGAGGGTGTGGGAGGAGTGCCATACAAAAGATGGCAGTGGAGACATAACTGCTCATGCATGCACATATGCATGCATAGTTGCAGTGAATGGCATTCTGCTATTCACAAGATGGCGGCACCAAGTGCACATGAGCAGTTCTTGCCCTGGAATGTGGAAGTAACAGCCAAAATACTGTGGCTGTTACTCTGTAATGGCAGATCGTGTTTCAAGCTCCATTGGACTTTTGGAAAGATACTTCCAAAAGTCCAATGGAAGGTGCCACAATTGGCCATTTTAAGGCAAGTCATGCCAAAATGGCAGTAGGCTCCACCCACAGCCATAAAAACAGAAATGCGGTGTAAAAAGAGAAGTGTCACTGGTAAGAAAAATTAAAGACTAGAGAAGGTAGTAGAGTACGGATCCAGAAATATCAGGGTTCAAATGTGTGTGTTTTGGGGGGGTGGTCTTGGGGGTATGGTGTTCCTCTACTTTTTTTGTATTGTTTTTAATATTGTTGTATTGAAAAATTTAAACATAACATACACACACACACACTTTTTTAATTTCTTTTTATTAGAATAGAGAGCATAGTGACAGGACAAGAGAGACATTAATTCCATTATTAACAGTGCATTTTGTACTCTTCATGACAATGCACTGAAAATAGCAGACAGGTAGCAAGATGTCCCCTCCTCCACCTTCCCAGATACATGAAAGGGACACTGTCAACCCCCTAGGTCTCAAAGGGTCCCTAGTTTAAAAAACACATTTTATGATTCCCAACATTCTGTAAAGATTGCTGATATAGCTAGTAGTTTTATTCTGATTTTTCTTTTCTTAACAAAAGTGAAAAACAGACTGCCCACCATGCTGGTGTTACCACACGAAAAAAGGTTTATTTACATTTATTGACCAGCTCCAACTGCATCTTTCCTGTGGTTGAAAACACCCACAACACAGTCTAGCCACTGATGATGCAGTGGGAGTTTAGGAGGCTATTGCATCATGAGCGACTGCACTGTTTGGGGGTGTTTATAATGCTCAGGAAGTATGCAGTAAGAACAGATCCAGGATTTTAAACAAAACAAGGTTGTTTATAAATATACATTAGCGTGCACTTCAGTTCTACTAAACAAGGAGACAGACTAAACAAACAGCAGCATGAATGAGTTTTAGAGAAGGTAAGCAATCATAAAACGTAGGTTTTTAACTAGAAATAATATGATGAAAAACAGGCTGACAGTATCCCTTTAACAAGAGAAGCAGTTTTCATGACACAGGTACATCTCCTACAGATGCCACATATAAAGTACATAATCCTTCATGGAATAAAGTCCATATCCTGAGCCATAACCATCAGCCACAGCATATTGTTCTGCCTGAGAACTGCTGAGTCAAGTGCCAGAACAGTGTGGTTGCATTTCAGTCAGTCACTGCCAGCAGCTCTAATAGAGCTGCCTAACATTAATTTTTTTTACTTTTTCAAAAAACAACTAAATCTCTGTGGTACTACAGCCAATCTATCAGCCTTGTCGCTTGCCAGCACCCACAGCAGCTGACAACCAGCAGACAGTCGCTAGTTCTCGCTCTTCTTTCTGTCCCTGCCTCTCTTTCTGTCTCTGTCTCAGCAGCTGGGAAGAACCAGCTTTTTATGGTGCAGTGGGTGGAGCCCTGCAGATGTGTTGCTATCACAGTAGAGAAATGGAGCTCTACAGATTCCTAACAGACTTCATAAAATTAGAGTTTTCTTAGAATTACCCTGTTAGAGCAGTTTGGCTTTGGTGTCTCCGTGCTCCACACTATTTTGGCTGAAACTGTTTGAATCATTCATAAATCTCTTCTACATGGAGCATACTCATGCCAGCTCAAATTACAGTCAGTGGATGAGCTCAGTGTATTAAGAAAGTGCAGCTAGGTGGCTCAGTGGTTATTGCAAGAACTGCTAGTCTACATTTCCTCTCTATCTAGATCAGTTTCAGCTTTATGCATGTCATTGCTGATTTAAATGAGCACGTAAGCAAGCAAAACGTTATTTATATAGCGCCTTTTGAAATCAAGGTGCTTTACATAATAAAAGCGTAATAAAACAAATAATGTTATAAATTATTTAAAACAGTCAAGTAATTAACCAATTAAACAGGGAAGGCCAAAGAAAATAAATGTGTTTTTAACATGGATTTAAAACTACTAACGTTCAGGCATTTTCTTAACCAACGAGGTAGAGAATTCCACAGTGTTTGTGCTGTAAATGAGAAAGCAGGAACTCCAGATGTTTTAAGATGAACCCTGGGAATCTCTAGCAATCCCTTGTCAGTGGATTGGAGAGGGCGATTGGGAGAGTAGGGAGTCAGGAGATCGTTCAGCTAGTCAGGTCCTTGTTCATGTAGGGCTTTAAAGGTAAGCAAGCCTACCTTATAGGTGATCCACCACTGAAATGGCAGCCATTCCAGTTCACGTAGCACAGGCGTAATATAACTGGTCCTAGAAGTACCAGTCAACAGCCTGGCCACAGCGTTCTGCACCAGCTGCAAGCGGTGGATATCAACCCCAGACAGCCCTAGGTAGAGGGCATTGCAGTAGTCAAGATGGGTGGTGATGAAGGCATGGACCAATGTTGGAATGTCACCCAGTGGAATCAGGTATTTCAGCCGGGTGATATTCCTCAGATGGAAAAATGAGGATTTAGCAACAGCTGACACCTGAGACTTCAGGGTCAAGCCATCATCAAAAATAATGCCCAGGTTATGTACCCGATCTGAGGTAATGAGCTGGACACCATCAAGCCACAGGCCCGACATGTGCCCAGCCCCAAACCCTGCTCCCAGGCAACCCGGATCCACAACCAACACCTCAGTCTTATCCAGATTCAGTCTCAACCAACTTGAGCTCACCCAGTCTTTTATCTCAGAGAGGCAACTATTTAGCACAGAGATTGCATCAACCTGTCCGGGCACAAAGGACATATACAGCTGAGTATCATCTGCATAGCAGCGAAAACTCAAGCCGTATCACCTGATGATATCTCCTAATGGCAGCAATCACACTGTGAACAACATGGGCGCCAATATGGAGCCCTGCGGCACCACGCAGGAAGGGGGAGGGCATCAGAGGAATAAATTCCAGTGACCACCCTCTGAGACCTGCCTACGAGGAAAGATTGTAACCATTCGAGGACTGTACTTGACAGTCCACAAAGGAACTGCAGGGTCTCCAAAAGCACCTCATGGTCCACAGTGTCAAAGGTTGCTGAGAGATCAAGAAGGACAAAGATGGTACGAGCCTTTCAATCTCTCACCATTATGAGGTCATTTAATACCCGAACAAGGGCAGTCTCCATACTATGCCTCTTCCTAAATCCAGACTGGAGAGCATCATAGACATTGTAAGTTACAAGATGATTGTCCAGTTGCAATGCAACCACCTTTTCAATAGCCTTCCCCACACAGGGAAGGTTAGAGACAGGTAGGTAGTTAGCTGGTTCATCAGGATCCAAGGAAGGTTTTTTAAGGAGTGATCAAATGACCGCCTCCTTTAGGGGATCTGGAAAGATTCCCCTCTCCATGGATCTCCAAACAATTTCAGCTAGGATCGGGCAGATAGCATCTACACATCCTACTAAAAGGGATGTAGGGCCCGGATCCAAACTACAACAGGTTGGGTGCAAAGTCTGAACAATCTTCACAATGTCCATGAATTCCAGTTGGCTGAAATCCATCCAGACAGATGGGTGCCATCACCTCCCATTGACCTCTGCAGTCCCTCATGGAGAGAGCCGTGCCAATTCCAGACCTGATGCTGGCAACCTTGTCTGTGAAAGATCAAGCTAGCTCATCACACTTAATTTGTGAAGAAGGTCTTCCAGACTGGAGGCAGATTGGATTGCACATTCTGTCAACGGTTCGAAAAAGCTAAGCCAGTCGATTCTGCGCAGCAGAAATCTCCCTGGACAGGAACTCTGCCTTCTTATGGGTGATTTCTGATTGAAAGCCTTTATAATGTTCCATCAATCTAAGCCTGTCAGCATCCAGGCCGGACTTCTGCTATGCTCTCTCCAGCCTTTGACCAACCCACCTCAACTCCTTCAAGGCCCCATCATACCAGGGAGACCTTGGGTGAAGAGTGAGTGGTCAAACACGAACAGGAGCAATCAAGTCCATGGCATCTCCCACTGCCTTATTATAGGCTAGAACAAGATCCCCAGGACCTGTGCTTTCACTCAGCAATCCCATTAGGTCCAGCACTGCTGATAGACCATCCGGGGTAACTCCCCTTAAGGGGCGGTACCGGACCATCTCTGAAGAGGTAGGTCCATTTGGGGGGGCACAAAAATGAACCCTGTGGTGTGATGATCAGACCAACTGACTGGTTCCACTGCCAAGTCATTGCTCTATATCCCCAGGAGGAACAATAGATCCAGTGAGTGACCTCCTATATGGGTAGACGAGGTAATTACCTGTGTAAGGCCCAGCATTGTCATTAGCTGGAGGAGATTTTGATCAAACTGTGAGAGTTCATTGTTGACCCAGGCATTTAAGTCCCCCAGAATTATCCATCTGGGGGACTCCAACACCATGTCGATGATGAAGTCCACAATCTCCTGCAGGAATAAACCCTCATCATCTGGTGATGAGGTATCTAGTGTCAAGCCCTCACCCTCCGATGCCCCTTGGAGCCTGAAAATAAGAACATGGTCCCTCGATGTCTGTTTCTACTCTGTAAAAAAAGATCCATCTCTGATGCAACCCCCCAACCCCAGCCCAACCTCCCACTGAGCACCCACTACCTCACACTCCCCAGATCCCCCCACACACCCTCACTCACCTGAACAGATCTCAGTGTGATGATCCACTGTCCCATGGAAGACATGTCTTGTTGTTGGAACCAGCGACTGCTATATGAAAAATAAAGAAGTGCAGTTGAAAATCCATTGAAATACACTGAACTGCTCTTACCTTATTTTTCCTATAGCAATCACCAGTTCCAGCATCAAGATGTGTCTTCAATGGAAAAGTGGATCTTCACACTGAGACCTATTCCAGATGATGTTATCAACTGAAAGTCTGAGGGGTGTGATGCTGGGTGCTCAGTGGAAGGTCAGGCTGGGGGGGTTGGGAGTCACATCACCACCCAGTCTGCCCTATTAATCCCTATTTAGTGTGAGGCCTCATGCCCAAACTAAACTCTGGAGCACCCCCCATTCCTTTAGAATACTCTTGTGTCTATCCCACTCCTTCTTAAATTCTGTGATCATTTTAGCCCCTACCACCCCTTCTGGTAGTCTATTCCAGGCATCCACCACCCTGTCCATGAAAAAATATTTTCTCGTGTTTCCCCTGAGCCTTCCCCCTCTAACTTCATTCTGTGCCCCCTTCTCTTGAAGCATCTCTTACCTTAGAAAATGCTTCCTTCCTGTACTCTGTTTATACCGGTGATGTATTTGTATGTCTCAATCATTACCCCTCCCTTTCCTGCTGGGAATACATATTTAACTCCTTTAGTATTTCATCATAGGTTTTATCCCACAGGCCCTGCACCATTTTAGTAGTCCTCCACTGCACTGCCTCCACCATATCTACAGTATGTTCTTTCTCAGATGGGGCCTCCAGAACTGGACACAGTATTCCAGGTGTGGTCTCATGATTGTCTTATACAGGGGCAAGATGACCTCCCTCTTTCTACTTGTGGTACCCTCCCTATGCATCCAAGTATCTGGCTAGCCTTTCCAGCCACCTTATCACACTGCCAAGTTTCTCTTAGGTCCTCTGAGATAATAAATCCCAGATCCCTTTCCTGCTTTGTGACTGTCAGTACCTGCCCACCTAGTTCGTACTTTGCCCTTGGATTCTTGTGCCCTATGTGCATGATACTGCACTTCTTTGCATTGAATCCCAGCTGCACCATTCTTCAGACCATTTCTCTCGTTTGTAAGGTTTTCCCTAATTCTTTCAACACACCCTGGAGTGTCCACCCTATTGTATACCTTCATTTCATCTGCGAAGAGGCATACCTTCCCCTCCAGTCCCTCTGCAATGTCCCCAATAAAGACATTGACAATGGACTGGCCCCAACATTGACCCCTGTGACACCCTGTTCTTCACCTCTTCCTCTCCAGAGTCCTCTCTGTTTACCACAACCCTCTGATGCCTTCCATTCAACCAGTTCTCCACCCACAGAACTATTTTAGGATCCACCTCTAGGTTGCACAGTTTGGGGGATGGTGTCAAAGGCCTTTCTGAAGTCCAGATAGGCCATATCCACTCCACCTCCCTGGTCCACTACCTTTATTACCCAGTCATGCTGTAGATTTAGTACAATGAGTTAGTGCAAAATGCAGTGCTTATCCTAAATACATTAAAAGTTAGGGTTAGATGTATAAGTAAATAAATGCCATGTAAGGCAGTGTATGTGTTTTAGTGTGTGTGTGGCAATGCTCTCTGTGTGTAGACAGTGCACTGATATGTTATACTGGGATATATATGCATATATGTTTATATGTATTACTCAGTGTGTTTGTATCATAACAATTAAAAATTGCAGTTAGGTGGCTCAGTGGTTAGTGCAAAAATTGCTAGTTTACACATTTCACACAGCCCACAATATCATTGTTTTGCATCCATATTGGCTCTCACTAGAGTTTGTTTATCCTTTCAGCATGTGTGTGACCTATTTCAGAGGTACATGGATTTATGGATCAAAGTCAAAGGACAGCTGTTATAGTTTAAGGCAAAACAGAGCCCAGAGAAGTGCCAACACTGCCCAGTGAAACTTTTCTATTTTTTAGTGCAGGGCAGGCTGGCAGTGTATTTGAACCACACTTCCATTAAAAAGCTAAACAGGTAATAGATTTCAGAGGTTTGATATGTGTGTGTGTGTGTGTGTGTGTGTGTGTGTGTGTGTGTGATGTGTGTTTGGGTTAAATATGTTGTAATGTAGTACACACCATGTTGTGATGTACAAGTTGTGCCATTGTGTGGTGTCATGGTGAATAAAATATGGTGTCCCTGATTTTGGTAATTTGTCCCTGATTTTGGTCCCAGCAGGATGAGAGGTATGGTGGGTGGAGGGGGTCAGAGGGTGGTATGGGTGCTATGAGGTTGAGGTAAGGCAACAGTAATTCTCTCTAATGGTTTGGGTGGATAGAGTAGGGTGCAGACTGACACCAGTGTGAGTCACACTAGTAAGTAACATTTTGGTTAGTGTAGCTGGGTCTTTAAATAGCAATAGTAATGTCCAGTATTAAGCAATAAGGAATGACCAGGGGCAATGTTAATGGTCTGTTAATCACACGCTGGGGAGTAATGTTGCATAAGGTGTAGCTGAGTGCCACATGCCCCAGAGGGTGATTAACTGACCATTAACATAACCCCTTGAAGTGCTTTGTCACTATTATAATAAGAAATGTTCTCAACAGTGTTAAACCTTATTCTGGATATGATTAGGCTCTGCATGTATGTTAATACAGAGCCTGGTTAAGTCTCAGCCAGCTAGAGGCCAGTCAATCCTTGATCTCAATGAGACAGAAATTGAGTAACTTGATCAAGCCAGGTGTCCCGGCTGCAAATGACAAATAGAGCTGTGTATTACTCTGTATAGCAGTGAAAACTCAACTTGTAATGTCTAATGATCTCTCCCAGGTGTAGCATATACAGTGCAAAACAGCATGAGAGAGGACTGACTCCTGGGGTATCCCACAGATCAGGGGCATTAGCAGCAATGAGAAACTCCCCATTACCACCCTCTGTATCCTGTTTCTGAGGTAGGACACAATTCAGCTCATGACAGTACCACTGAGTCCTCAGTACTCCCTGAGAAGGCCCAACAGCAACCCATGGTCATGCCTTTGGGCATCCTGGCCAACACAGTCTTGGTGCTTTGCCTGTACTAAAATTTAGACTGGAGGGGCTCATAGATGTCATGGGCTTTCAGGTGTGCTTTAAGCTGCTATGCCATAGTCTTCTCAATAACCTTCCCCAAAAGGGGACAATAGAGATGGGTCTTTATTTTGCTAGGCAGTCCAGGTCCAGAGATGGTTTCTTCAGAAGGGACCCTACCAAGGCATCTTTCAATGGGCTTGGAAAAAAACATTCTGAGAGGTAGCAACAGACTGTCTCAGTGAACATCAGCCTAGTAACCCCATGTAGCTTACTAGTAGACATGTCAGGCCTAGATCCAGTTCACAGAAGGTGGGCCACAGCTCCGATATCATCTCACAAATGTAATTCTCCATAACTGACATAAACTCTCCCCAGGACAGAAGAGTGTGTTTGTGAAGTACAGTCTCAATCCTACTTGGCTGTGACAGCCCTTTTGGTAAAATCCTTGCCATAATAAAGGGCAACCTGACTGAGGAAAAACTGTGGAAACTCTTTGCATTTAGAGGATGTACTGGCTCCTACTGGCTACAGACAAGTAGGGTGAAGTAACCTGTCTACAGTCTGAAGAGCCAAGTTGATCACTTCCTCCCAGCAGCAATCTCTAATGATGGAAATGCTGTCTTCTTATGGGTGAATACCCTTTGATATTCACCATAGTGAATAATCAAAGCCAGTTTGTCCTTCTGGGCAGTGTATCACCTGCAAGAATGTCCTAATCTCAGACCTCTAGACTTCAGCTCCCTGAGCTCCCAGTCAAACTATGAGGATCTCTGGCATGACAGCTGGGATCATATATGAAATGGTATGGCTGAATCAAAGGTCAAGGCAATTGCCCTATTGTAGACCACCACCACCTTCTCCAATTCAGTCTCACAAGTTGCCATCACACCAAAGATATCCAATACTGCCTGAAGTTCCCTTTATGTCAACCCTCTTATGTGGCAGTAATGAACCATCTCCACAGGGGTTTACCACAAGTGGGGACCATTAATTAATTATTTAATCTCAAGCCCCGGGGGAAAAACAAGTCCAAGGAATTCAGGTGGACATTAAAGATCCCATGGCACTTCTTAAAAATAGTAGGGGAGTTTATATTGATTAAAAAAGAAGTATAAACATAATCAAAACCAACCGTTACATCACCTGAAGCAATCATCATATCTCCCTTCAATAACAAAAAAGAACCATACAGGCAATGAAGTCACTGAAAGAACTAAAATGAAAAACAAAGAAATATGCTGGGCTAAACACTTCTTTGACATCTCACTCGAAAAGAAAAATAGAGAACACTTCTCCCTCCCTCCTTCCCTCCCTCCCTCCCTTCCTCCCTCCTTTTCATGTTCACAGCCTTGTCAGCTCTTTTTACAACTCAGAGAAAAACAGTGTTTTGACAGCTGCCTCTCTTCAGATTCATGTAAATGTCGAATTTCGCTCATAACATTCTGCAGTAATGTGCAATGGAACCACTTATTGCTGAAAAAGAACATCTTGACTGCCAAATACACCATTTCAAACATGTTATTATAAAATATAAGGTGCATTAGTCCCAGGCACTCCAGGAGGAAGAGAAGTGGCAGTGTATCAGATTGTCATAAGAGATGGTGGAGAATACAGGTGCCTGCCAGAATCTTCCCAACAGATCCAGAAGTCCAAAATATAAGGACAGGTGAAAAACAAGTGATACATTCTTCAACTAGACCATAGGTATCCCAATGTAGCACCCTTGTTCTGGTTGTTACCTCTGAACTGCTGTTTTCTGTGTGTACATAACCATATCATAGCATGCATTTAGCTGGATTCCTATGATCTGACAGCTATTTCATAATAAGGGGAACTGGTATGTTACCAGCCACCAAATAGATAGAGTCTGTGAAATAAGATGCAATGATAAAATCATACAACTTTCATCTGGGTAGGGCTGTAACTTGTAGAAATGATACTTTCAATTGTTTCAGCTTCTGCAAACAGAACCACAAATACCCCAGAAGAGGTCTCATTGTCCTCCCTATAGGTCTTCCCTCCCCCACCTCTCAGCTATACAGCAGTGAATCATATCTCTGCCTACCTACATGTGCCCAAAGTTTGTCCCTTGTTAATACCACAAGTTTTAAAAAACTAATGAAAAACATACCACAGAAAATAAAGCTACAGGGTTAAGCATATCTAGGGCCACCAGCCTTCGGTTTCCTATAGATACAGTGAAGCCCGCCAGGATGAAGCACATTGTCACAGGTTTACTGCATGATAAAAGGGATTACCTTTCATTGGAATTGCATTGTTTGCTGCTGTAACTCTACTGCAGAATTTTGCAGTGCTGTACTTCATCCTGGTTGGCTTCACAGTATGTGTCAATTTCATTCGATTTAACAGGCTTCTCCACAATAGCTGAAGAAAACACTGTAACTCTTATGGTCTAACTCCTTGGGTGGAGGGGAAACAAAGCTAATGTATAAAAAAAGAGGATCAGAAAGGTTTTAATCAAATAAACCCCATGGGCCACTGAGTCTGCTCTGTAATCTTATTTTTGGCTATTGCAATTTTATTCTTCCAATTTGTCCTGGCCCTGTCCCTGGCCCTATACTGTATCCCAGGGCAATACCCTTACTTTTTTGCAAGTTGACCTGAGCCCGTGCCATGCTCTAAAAGCTTGTAAGAATGCCCGAGACAGCATGCATTGAGTATACACCCTGCATATGCCAGAATCCACATGGAGCTATACCCTCCCAGAGCTGAAATGCTATTAATACTGGATGAACCCTTTGTTTTTCACACAAATGCATCCAATCCAAAAATATATAGGAGGGGGCTCAATGGACAACCCTGCAGCACTCCCTTCTTAATGGGGACTGTGACTCTTAACCACTCATTTATAATTCAGGTTACCAAGGAAGCTGAAAATTGTAACAGAATTCAAGACAAAAAAAAACCAAAACAACAAACAAACTACAGAAGGCCACAGAATTTCAAGAAGACCTGAAATAAAAATGTGTAATATACAGTCAAAGCTCATCTTCTGGTTCACATTCAGGGAAGGCCTGAGACAAGACCTTGATTTTCCTTTTCAACAGTTTCTCTAAACACATGCAGATTATCTTGTTTGTTCTTACCTGGAACACTACAAGTCTGTAAGGTATCAGTCAGGAGAGTAGCTGCTTGCAGTAACCTGGAATTCAGGATTTTTATTAATAGTTCATGATCCAAATTCAGGAGTCTTATCAGATTCAGATTGCATTCTTTCATTTTATTTCATTTTTATTTTTTATACTTGATAAGCTGATGAGCATGACTGCCCAAGTAATACATGAAACCAGCACAAACATTAAATCATTCAATACAAAATACGCTATACAGAACCATTACACAATAGAAACAACAGACATACTGTAAGTAGTAATTCCTGGAAGTGCTGCTGAAGCACGAACAGAAGGCCAAGCTTTCCAACCATATTTTAGTCTTATTTTAAGATGGTAAGCAAAAGACAAGCACTAATATCTGTGGGAATGGAATTAAAAAAGAAAGTGACTCTGAATGAGAATGATTTCTGACCATAGGTTTTTCTTTACCCTTGGAATCATAAGCTGAAATTTATCTTGTGACCTAGTTCCAAAGGAATTGGAGGCTCTAGGAAACATGGAAGATAGAGAAGTAGGGAGGAGACCTCTAGAGGCTTTAAAAAGGAAAATACCAAGGCCCAGATATTCAAACTGCGCCACAAAGTATCGTAATAGCAGGAGCAGGCGCAAGTCCAGTGCGCCCATGCACAACACGCGTGATATTCAAGCACTGTGCAGGTCAGGATGCGCCTGCAGCACACAACTAAATATCACGCCAACTGTGCCATGGCACAACCAGGGATGCGCAATGGTGCAGGTCTGATGCGCAATAGCACAAACAGGGATGCGCAGTGGAGCAGGGTAGCAGTGCATCAGCACAACCAGGGATGCGCAGGGACAGGATGCAGGGGTCCACCACCCATGGTAGATATGGGCAGAGGAGCACACAGCAGAACAGACATCGCCCCCCCCACACCCCATGCACTGCACAACCTGAGGAGAGCTGGAAGAACCACCAGCCCATGGACACTAGCAACAATCCCACAGCCGGGGCATGGTGCCCCAGCACACCCCCTAGCAAGCTATGACTGGCACACAAGGATGTCTGGCCACCCCATGCCACATCATCCCACCAATGCAGAGCACCCCCTGCACCATGATCCCCATACACCCTGCCCAGAAGTAGAGCCCAACAGTGCAGGACACCCCATGCATGCCACCACCCCCACTGTGACAATGCAACCCTGTACACCATGGAGCAATGCAAGGCAGCCCCACTGCGAGCATCCTGCAGCGGGCAGCAGCAGACAGCGATGCAACAACTGCATACACAGTGCCACCCTACACGTCCCCCCTCGAGGTACAGTTGAGAGACCAACCATGCGTCGGCATACGAGGTACCCTACATGTGACAGGGCATGCCCTGAACCCCACCACCAGCGGTATAGCACCCTGCACACCCTCCCAAGGACACACCCCATCCCGGCACTGGCCACAACAGCCAGCACAGATACCCACTGTGTTGCATGGAAGCATGCGCCACACAGGATGCAACACAGTGCATGGACAAACACCCACCCATACCCGGGGCACACCACCACAGGGACATAGTAGCGGGTCAACCAAGCCACTAGCGTGTGGCCATGGCAGCCGTGTACACACGGCCAGCACTGCTCCATGGCACAGGTGTGCCAGCCACCCTGCGCAGGCACCATGAAGCTGTATGCCACCAGCATGTGGCCGGAGCACAAGTGACAGACAGTGGTGCACATCCCCTGCAATAGACACAAGCGACAGCATGGAGGGGGGGGACAACAACAGCGGAGGCCACAGTGCTACCCAAGGCAGACGTGCACCATACCAGTGACAGGAGGCAACCCGGCATTGTGCTGGGTACAGTGGTTGTCCAGCATAGACAGCCACCACTGAGATGCCAGCAGACCATGCAGATCACAGACATGCAAGGGTGTCAGCTGCACAGGCCATGGACAATCTGACAGGGGCACCATGGATACAGTGCATGCACCGTGGACCACTGCACACAGTCATCCAGTGCACAGAGAACAACACACAAACCACAGACAGTGACTGATAGCTATGCCCACACCATAGGCAGTTCCCCTCTGGACACACACACACGCCCATGCCTGCACCACCCCTGATGCCATGCACACCACTGCAGCTGAGCACCTGTAGCCCGCTGCAAATCAGAGACCATCACAGTATGCATAACAAAACAAATGTATTATATTAAGGTACAAACAACTATATACAAGTATATACATAAGGGGGGGTGAGAGCCACATACCAGGTGGGGGTGGGTAAGGGGCAGGGGTGAACAAATGGGAGAGGGAAGAAGGGCTGTGAGGGTGGGTCCAGGGGGGTAATTTGAATCTGGGGGCATGGAGGGCTTAGCGGCCACCCTGCTTCCTGCTTTTGTGGCACCTCCTTGTCCTCTGCCTCCAGACACCATGCTGCTCCAATCTCTGGAGTACCTCCAATGATACCCTCACTATTTCCAGGAGCTCCTGCATGGCCCTCTCCAGCCACAACAGCCACCGTCCACCTAGGACAAGGGAGCAGAGTCAATAAGTGTGAATGTCCATCCCCCTGCAGCCCACCCATTGTGCATGGCATACAGCCATGGGCCACGCTCCTGTGATGGTGTGCGACCACCCACAGTGATCGTGTCCAAATGACCTGCCTACCCAGGTGCACACAGCTATGTGGACCACTGCACACACCCACAGCCCAAGTCCTGCACAGCACTACCGTGGTTGTACAGTGACATAGCTATGAGGTGCGAAAGGCAGTGGCACAGCCATGTACCCGGTGCACGCATGGAGCACCAGCGATGCACACCCACACATGCAGTGCCACAGGACAGTGCTGAGTGTACCGTGTGGTGTGCACATCAGTGGTGTCAATGGTTGGTGGCCATGCCCCACTGCCTGCCCTGCAACACAGCATGCACAGAATATCCTGGAAGAAAGGCACTCATCTTCATTGGCTCGATCCGGGCGCTGCTGCGGGTTGGGCCCGGCAGCCTGTGGCTGATGTCCTGCATCCCCTTCCTTCCGGCATTGCCATTTCTCCCTGGCTCTGTGCCACTCCTCAGGGCCTAGGGTGCAAACATGGAGAGGGGAACATAAGTACAAACCAGTAGCAAAGGCACCCCCTGGGTGTGTGCGATCCCGCACAGCCCAGCCATGCCGCAACCCCACCACCACCACCACCATCACCACTGCCCACACTGGATGGCCCACCCCCCGTGTGGTGGACACATGCCCACCATGATACCCGTATGGATGCTACCAGTGTATGAATGGAGCACCTACCTGGACGTGGCACTGCGCCTCACCTGGCATGTGCCTGTAGGCGGGCAAGTCTGTCTGGGTCCCTCCGCTGGAGGTCCCTGTAGCGGTGGTGACACTGTTCTGATGTCCTGCCAATTCCTGTGGCCTCTTCAAGTGCCACTGGCACCTCCTCCCAAACTGCACTTCTGGCCCTGTCCAGTGGGTCATCCCCAAACAGGGCCCCAGCATGGGACTCCACAATGGCCACCAAATTGGCCAGCTCCAGTTGGCTTCAGACAGCTGCTCTCCTCCTTGCCATCACAGCTTCAGGTAGGAAAACAAAATGGCGCTCTGTAGCACACGTCTGCCATGTGCAGATGCTGCACGGTACAGCGCTGCCATTCCCCATTGCACTGTCACTGAACAGCATGATAAGGGTGTAGCCATGCAGACACATGGTGCCTAGGGGGCAAAGATCGAGCACAGAGTCAAGGGTCTCTTGCACATGGACTGCCACAGTGCGATTGGGACTCCCTGCATGTAGCATGGTTGGGTGCCTGTGTGAGATGCCCTGCAGTAGCCTACCATGCTGTGGCACCATGGCACCTACGGCACTCCAGTGCACGAGCACCATACATGTGAACAGTGCACTAGCGCCACTGGCACAGTAGTGGCTGTGCCCTACACTGCCACCTGCATTCAGCACATCAGCAGCGCAGCAGGTGTTGGCATCAGCACCCCGGGCATGCACCATGCGGTGCCTACTGCACACGTCACAGAGCTGCGCCTGTGCCTGAGCACACTCAACAAAATTGCGCAAGGCGCAGCAGCGCGAGATTCAGTCAGCATATGCAAATCAGCTCATCAGCAATTCCATGGCGCAGCTACTGCATTAGCATCCACTTAAAGTTGCACCTCACCTCATTTGCATGCCTTGCACTATATAAATGCGACATGGGGCTGCAGATGCCATAGTTTGGTATTGCAGTCTATTGTGGTGGGTTGCATGCTGTTTGGAAGTGTGGACTGTGGTGTGTGGGAGATGCATGGGACTGCACATTGAAAGGTAACACCTGTCATTCCCACAGGCTCTATAATGACCGAATGTGAGGAAAAGGAGGAACAGGGATGTTGGAGGAAGAGGAGACCCAACTTCACACTGGAGAAAACAGATGCCCTGTTCAAGGCATACCTCAACAGGGAACTGCTGCTCAGCGGACAGTGGGAAACACCACAGACCCGTGCTGCTGCATGGGGTGAGGTTGCTTATGCAGTGAACCAGCATGGCAGCCACCAGCAGTCCGTGCAGGAATGTTAAAAGAAGGTCGGCATGGACAGGAGGAGAATTAAGGACAAGGTGGCTGCCATCAGGGCAGCACGTACTGCAACTGGTGGTGGGCAGCTGGATGTGCCATGCCTGACACCACAGGAGGAGTGGGTGGCTGGCAGCATGCGGCATTGTGCCATAGAGGGCATTCCAGGTGGTGGCTTCCAGACGGGTGGCAGCCCAACACTGCATGGTAGATCCTGTGCTGTCACTGTGTGGGAGGTGGGGGGGGAATGCCACAGGGTAGGGAGGCAACATTAACGCTACTGTGTTCCCTTACAGCTCCTGAGCATCTACATGGGTCAGCAGTGGTGGGTGTGTCCACCGTGGGTGAGGCCCCGGACATGGAGGAGTGCCCATCCTCTTCCACAGGTGTCCGAGGGTCAGTACCACCGCATACCTGCCTGTCTGTCTGGACTAAAGATGGTGGTGCTGGTGTGGACGAGGCCCTGCCTGTGTCCCAGCGTGACAGCGGCCACGGACTCCAGCATGCTGGGACATGGACTGGTGCCGGATCAGGCACCAATGATGATGGATCACACATCCCAGACAGTGATACATGTGGGACACAGGATGGTCCCACAGCAGGGAACTGCATGGGAGTAGCTGTGGGTGGTGCTGACATGGAGGTCTGAGTGACATCACAGTCCTAGCCTGTGCCTGTATGCCCCAGTGGGGCAGCACTGGTGTGCGTCCAGGCAGGTGGGGCTGTTGTGGCCACTGTGGCAGTACCAGCAAGCCCTGGAGATCAGCAGCTGGAGTGGCAGTGCCAGCAGTCAGATAATGAGAATGGGAGGACAGTGTCAGGGGGTGCATCAGTGCACCGCGTGTGGACATGCCCAGGCATGGCTCTGGTGTGCAGCGCCCAATGTCAAGGGGTGCTGCCCAGCACAGCCATGAACACCATAAGGGACAGCATGCCGATCAGGTGGATGACCTCTTTGATGAGCACAGCTGCATACTCCAGGATTCAGTGGATCAGCAGTTGCGGCTTGTGATGGCGGTGGATGCACTCAGTGCAGTCCTGCGCCAGGCAGAGGAGTGGCAAAGCAGGGACCACGGTTTGCTCCTGGCAGGGATGGACTGGCTGCGGGAGGATGTGACCACTGCCATTGACAGGCAGACACATGCATTCACAGCTATCATGGCTCCATTGGGCACTCAGTTCATTTCCCATGTGCCACAGACACCGCGCAGTGCCATGTCCACCCCCCATTCCAGGCATCATGCGACACCTTCCATGTCAACGCTGGGTTCAGCTGTGGGCATACCAAGCACGCCAGGCGCAGGCATGTTAGGTGAGCTGTAGACCCCTGCGTGAACATGGTCACATTCCCGCAGCATCACCCCTGGGGGACCATCGGTGCCACCCCATGAGGCCAATGGTCAGCCTGGCATGGCTGGCAGGTCACGGCGGTGCTGCCCATGCATCCGTGGCAGCCATGGCACTGTGCCGCATGACTGACCTGTCTCCCACCATGGCCACTTTCTGCCGCTGCCCTGTGTGCAGTGTGTTGTGCACGGTACGATGCATGGGTGGGGTTCCCGGCCCTGCACACACACAGTCCATCTGCACACCCTCCTGGCTGCTGGCCACTGTGGTGTGTGCATGATGATGCCTACGTTGCGCTGTCCAGCAGTGTGCAATGGTGCCCAGCATCTGAGACACACACAGTGATGGCCACTGGGCGTGGTCATGTGTGGACCTGTGTGTGGCTAGGGGTTGCAGTCGTGGTCGGCGTGCTTTCTACCCCTTGTGCATGTCTTGTGGTGTGTGTGGGTGTATGTGTGTGTGTGTGTGTGTGTGTGTGTGTGTGCGTGTGCGTGTGTCGTGTTTGGACTTGCCCATCCCTGACAGCGTGTGCAGATCCACGCTCAGTCCCATTCACGTGCCACCATCCACCCCTGGGGTTCATCCATGCCTGTCTGTGGGTTGTGCCCTTGCCATTGGTGGTTGCACATGGCCCCGTGACCTACCTGTGTTGGCCAAAATGCTCCTCTGTGATGGTGTCCCGGTGCAGTTGCACCATCCTGAACAGGCAGGGGTCCCTTCACCCAGGGGTTGGCTGCCCATCACCATCTGGACCAGCGTCCTCATCGTCCCCATCGCTGTCCCCCTCTTCGACCTCTCAGCTATCCCACAGTAGTTGGCCATGTTGTGCAGAATGCAACAGGCCAGGAATAGCCCAAAAAGCCTTCGAGGGGCTGTATTGTAGGGCACAGCCAGATGTGTCCAGGCACCAGAAATGTGACTTTAGCATCCCGAACACCCGCTCGATGATATTGCATGTGGTGGCATGTGCCTCATTGTACCATTGTTGCGATGGGTTCAAGGGGGGCCGGTATGGTGTGAGCAGCCAGGGACAGAGTGGGTAGCCACTGTCACCTGTGTATAGAGGGTGTACATTAGTATGGTGGTCTGCATCATTCTACCATGGGCCGTCAAGGCCGGTACCCATGGCACCTCTGACTATGCCCCCCCCCACATCTGCCCATGTCATCCTGTGTGTTGTGCATACTCACCCACTAGGTGGCCAGTGGGGATGTCTCGAACCTGTGGCACAGTGCAGACTGGTTCCAGATGAAGGTATCATGTGCTCCCCCAGGGTGCGTGGCACAGATATTGGTTATGCACCCCCTGGCATCGCACACCACCTAGCAGTTAATGCTGGTGAATCCCTTGTGGTTGATGTAGGCTACACCATGCGGGTCAGGTGGCGTGCGGATGGCCACATGGGTGCAGTCAATGGCCCCGAGCACGCCAGGCATATGTGCTACTCTGTGGAATTGTTGTATGTGTGCTGTGCGCTCCACCTGTGTGCTGGGGAAATGGATGTACTCCACAGCATGTTGCAGCAGTGTGCTGAGGAATTGTGTGAGTAGGCGTGACACGGCTGACTGGGTTATGCCTGTTGTGTCCCCTGTTGGTCTCTGGAAGGTGCCCGTGGTGAGCAGGCACATGACAGCTGTCACCTTTGTCTCCACTGACAGAGCATGGCTCCGTTGTGTGGGTGCCTGCATCTCATCACTGCACAGCTCACAGAGCCACCTCAGGATTGCCCAGTTCAGGTGGTACCGGCCCACAATCTCTGTATCGGTGTACTGCTCAAAGGTGATGTGGGCTCGGTACTGCCTGTTGGGGGCATACCACCGACAGGCCCTTCCACAGCCATGCCCCCCTGCTGCCTGCCTTCTCACACCCCTCATTACTGCCTCCATCTGTATGGTGGCACTGGCCATGTCCATGGCTGTTCCCTCCCCCAGTAGATGTTGTCCTGTTCCCCCGCTGTCCTCTGTGATGCTCCACCTGCACCGGGTACACCTCCAGCCTTTGGCTGTCCTGCCTCCTGCCACTGCCCTCATTACTCTGCAGCACTGCCCTGTCTGTCCTGCACACTGTCTCAGGCTCCCCACTCATGTCCTGTGTTGTCACAGGTGTGCCCTGTCCTGCTCCTTCTCTGTCCCACTCACTGCTGCCCTCTTAGTTATTGCTGCCAGCTCGCTCCCGCCTCTGGCTTCCCTGTAGCATTCTTGCACCTCTCTCTTGTTCCTTTTTATTTTGGATCATTTCCGCTATCGCGCAACTTCCGCTAGCTCCTCTATTGCACATGGTGCATGCTGTTGAATATCACACTGCGCCATTTATTCATGGTTCCTCCCCCTATGGTTGCGCATGCATTCATTACCATTGCACTCTTGCCCATTGCAACTTGAGTTGCGCAGCTACCTCCTGCTGAATATCGCACAATGGTGCATTTTCAGACTTGCGCTGGTGCATCTCTGTTGTGCATGTGCAACCCTTTTGAATATCTGGGCCCAAGTTGAAATCATTATTCTATTTTCCAGGCAGGGAAGATTTGTCATTTTTAATAAATTGCAACTGTGAGTCATAAAGGGGAGACCTGTAACAAATCTTAGAATATTGTTATATGTGACTTTAAATTTGGAGAGGAATGTATCACTAGTAGATGATTATATAAGAATACTGTAATCCAATACTAGAGATGCAGCAAAATTAAATTCCACTGGCGAACCGAACACAAAGTAGCCACTTCACATTGTCACTCCGCTATGTGGAGTGGCCAATAGGAAAGGCTCACTTCGCCTTGTAATTATTATCAGATTGTCATCTCCCCCTTAACGCGAAGTAAGGCAGAGTGACAAGAATATTGGCAGCCCCCCAGTGCCCCCCACACACATAGTCACCAGAATTAATGTGCATCCCCAAAATGCTACTGTCTTGTGTCCAGAAAACTCCCCAGTGCTGATGAAGTGAAATGAGAGGGTAAGATAAAATGCAAAGTCTCCCAGAATTAATTGCGCACTCAGTCATGCGCGCAGTGGCCATCACACAGTCACCAGAATTAATGTGCATCCCCAAAATGCTACTGTCTTGTGTACAGAAAATTCCTCAGTGCTGACGAAGTGAAATGAGAGTGTAACAAGAAATGCAAAGTCTCCCAGAATTAATGGCACACTCCCTCATGTGCGCAGTGGTCACACACAGTCATCAGAATTAATATGCATCCCCAAAATGCTACTGTCTTGTGTCCAGAAAATTCCCCAGTGCTGATGAAGTGAAATGAGAGCGTAACAAAAAATGCAAAGTCTCCCAGAATTAATGGTTTACTACAAATGCACAGACAGATTAAGATTGCATTGCGCACTCAGGATATGCAGATGCAAAGGCACAGCAACACCTAACCAGTGCTCACAAGTAAGAAATCCAAATCTGGAAAAGAATACCTTTTGCCAGTTGGGGGGGTAGTGCACGGCAGTAACAGTCCACTACCAGTAGAGATACCACAAAGCAGTATAAAAAATTCATGCTGGTGTGGTGGATAGCAGGTTCACACTACTGCAATTACTCTGGCACAATAAAAGGTGTTTGATTTAATGGCACGCGTTGCACACACACTCACACACACACACTACAAGTAATGTGTAGCAAATTGAAAACCTTTAGCAATATAACCAAATGTTTTAAACAAACTGAAATTATTTGTATTTATTTTTTATTTATTTCAAATTGCAGATTAATACCTTTGAGCCAGGAATGCTCTTTTACAAAGGTTCCATGTCAAGTGGAAGAGAGACAAATTTACATAAACAAGTTACAGAACATTCAGAGTACACAAAAAGTTACAGGCTATACAGATAGCAAGTAAATAGGCCGTTACAGTGTCAGAGGTGTTACATGAAGTTGGAGTGCATTTTGATATTCTGAACTGACCTCAGTAAAAAACAAAGGGAGTCAAACAGATGATTAATCACAGAGCATGGTGGGAGCAGCTTGAGGGGGCTTTGTCACAGAATATGGAAAGTGGGGGTGAGGGGAAGAGCAGGGGTAGGGGAGCAGCCACCACGGGGCTTTGTCAGGGAGGAGGTGGAGAGAAGGGGTGGGGAAGTAGGCCAGGGGAGGTTAGCAGAGGGGTGAAAGGTTATGAAGGTGAGTAGTCACAGAAATTATTAATTGCAATCACATATACACTGCTGCATCACAGCAATCAGCAAAAAAATGTCAAGAATTACTGAAAATATTACTGTGTGTACAGTAACACAGTTGTACAAGAAAAATATAACCAAAACAGAGACTGCCTTTTTCTCCCAGTTAATCTACCTACACCACAGATACGCCTCTCCGCCAAAGCACACTTCATAGTACACAGACTGACTGTTCTAAATTAACATTCAAAATCCACAAGCAAACAATAAACACTCGATGATATGAGCACAGAAGGGTTTCCTACAATCAATGTACTAAATTTTGAGCAAAAAAAATTACTCAAAAAGGCTTTTTTAACAGCTTTTAGAGGATTTGAATCACAGAGCTCTGAGAGGAAACTGTCTCCATCTTCCACTACACACACACTACACAGAACTGAGGCTATGCAGAACAATCTAGAGCCCGTGTGACCTGCAATCCCATGAAGCACTGCAAATTTGCCTTGGAGCTCAGTAACAAGGCAAAGTGATGAAAGTACATTAATTTCAATGTACTTCACCTTAAAATTGGTGGAGAAGTGGTTTGGGGAAGGCAGAATAATGCAAAGTTATTGGTTTCAATGGACTTTGCGTTCCTCATCATGACACGAAGTATGCCGCTTTGCATTGCGGAGTGCTTCACGGAGTCCACGTTACTCTGCAAATCACTTTGCAGAGCACATTTCACCCACTTCGCCCACCACTATCCAAGACCCCTAAGAGAAATCCATGAGTGAGTTGTGCCCTAGAAAATGGGGCAAGGAACTGTTTAATTCTATATAATCCCCCCAATCTTTGGTGAATGATTTTTATTATTGTAAGAATATGCATTTCAAAAGTTAATCTGGTGTCCAGAATAATCCAAAGATACTTAAAGCGATCAATTTTCCCTATCAAATCTCCATTCAAATCTGTCACCAGGGGAACAACACATTCTTGTTTCTTAGAACCAGGAAAAAACATGTACTTATTTTTTTTTTCTAACATTAAGTAACAGTTGTTGAAAAACTAACCACCTGTGAAATAACAAAAACTAATTCTGAATGACATTAACTGCTTCCACTGGGTCACTATTAGAATGGAAAATAACAGCATCGTCAGCAAATAAAATCATGTGAGACTTTTGACAAATTAAAGGAGCAGAGTTCACAAAAAGAGAAAAGATTAACAGACCAAGCATGGAACCCTGTGGGATTCCACACATGGTTTCTCTAGGATGAGATAGGACCCCATTTATAGCTGTTTTGCGAGCCCTATTAGAGATGTAATTAAAAAAAACGATCAGCGACCTCAGTGGAAAAGTTAACCTCATAAAGAATGGAGCGTACCAAATCATAACAAAGAAGATCGAAGGCCTTAGTGAGCTCTACAAAAACATTCTGTTTTGTTCCCTCCTTTATGAAGGATCCCTTTCTGCATATTCGGCTCCATTTCAAAATGTGACAAAATATAATTAAATACTATTGCAAGTTTATCTTAAAGAACTTCCCCCACCAACTGATATAACTCACCTGGTAACCTGTGGGTCCCTGGGGCAGATCCCTTAGTCAGTGCTGCAATTGCCAACATCACCTCTTCTAGTGAAACAAAAGCTTGCAGAACTTCAAGTTTGTCTCTTGGGAGACCCAGGATTTGAACATCAGCTAAGAAATCTTCTAAAGCAGCCCCTAGGGTGGCTGTAGTGCCAAACATGTTCCTGTGACAGAGATGAATAAGGCCCTTCCCCATTTGTTATGCAGAAAGAGTTTAAATACAAAGGCCAGTTTTATCCTCTTCTTTTCTGTCTCGTCTGTCTGGTTGTGCAACCAAGTTTTCTTGTGAGACCTAGGAACTGATCCCTCTGACAGTTTTGCAATTTTCTGCCTCTAGCTATCTCTCTGCCTTCCCTTGCTATTTCGGTCTTTTCTTCCCCCTTGCATATCTTCAGGTATAAAAATATAGGTGAATCTTTATGTGGAAATGTCACTAATACTAGGATTCTTTTGCTTAAAACTGTATATAGTTACAGTGTTGAAATGATTGCAAAAAGCTATTTGGAACTCAAGCGGTTAACATGAGATGCAGTTTTTAAGCCCTTTGCAGAGTTGTCAACAAGAGGTCAGGTCTGAGACACCATGTACTGTTTTGCTGCACCTGCAAGGAACAAAACTGACAAGAACATTCTGTGAGAAGCAGGCTCTCTTAACCAGTTCCCAGACAAAGACTATAAAAAGAGAAGCAATGCTTTTGTTAGAGAGACAAGGAGAGTAAGAGACCGAGAGACTGAAACTTGGAATTAAGAGATACTCTCAGAAGAAGGACTTAGTTTTCTTTGTTTGTACTGCATTTGTAAATAGTTTGAAACTGCTCCTGGTTTTGCTATGCTTCCTGACCTGTGCCTTGACAACAGTTCCTGGCATGTCTCCCAAGGAAGTTCAACTGTCCCCTGCTGTCATAAAGTACTTCCCCCATCTCTTATCTAGGAAAATGTCCTAGAATTTGCCTGCTCTTTGCAGTCATCAAAGGGATTAGTTTGGAATTTCTTAACCTTTGTATTATATTTTTGCTTTTCAAAAGAGGGAGGACATTCTTTGGTATTGCAATGCCATCATTTTTTTCAATTTTCTGCAGTTCAGCAAAAAATTATTTCCTGCCTGGACTGATAAAGAAAGTACTCTCTGAAACTGATAACACAGATTCAGATACTTTGAATACTAGACCTGTTAAATTTTTTTCCATATAGCTTGCTGGGGCCAAAAACAGTGGTGGGGTTCAAGAATGCATGGGATAAGCACAAGGGAATCATAGTGGAAAGGAAGGGTGAGGGAAAAAGAGCTGTAGATCAGGCACGGTCTGCGACAATTTATTTATTTATCTATTTATTCATATGTTTCTATGTTTCTTTTTAGCTTGCTGGTTGGACATGTGCAGGCTCTTAGTCCTGTTCTCACCTCCTCCATCCAGCAATCACCTTAGCCCAACCCAACCGAACCAAGAGACCCCCATAGATTGTCCCACCCCCCATGGCAGGGCGCAGTGGAGGAGGGACATCCTTCCCCCTCCTGGAAACTCAAATCCAGTGACTGGTCCAGGATCTAGGCAGTGGTATAGGACAGAGTGCCAGATTGTCAGGAAGCCAGTGGGCAGGACTTCATTCAATCCATGTTGACCATTTTCTGTTTTCTTCCTGGATTCCCCAGCCACAGTTTTTTGTGTGTGTGTGTGTGTGTTTGTGTGTGTTTGAGAGCTGCATACATGTCATGGAACTGCAGCAGCCTTCTTGTTATTTTTGCTGCTCAAGCATGGTGCTACCCCCAGGCCTCCACAAGTCAAGGTGACAGGCAAGGGCCAAGTCTACATGCCACTCCACCATGGGAGAGGAAAGCAGTCACTCAGATGCTCAGTCCTCTCTCCCCTGGCTGACTCCCAGCAACCCTTGCTTATTTCAGAACATTGGTATTTGACATGGCAGGATGTGAGGCATTCAACACCTCAGCCCGCCACACCACCAGGCCAGCGACCTGTTTAATTGTTTTGCCTCATGACGTAAAAATGGATTTAAGATCTAACTTAAAAATTCACCCACCATTCCACTGAGTTGTCACAGAGGATCAAGGTGGAGTTTCTGACTTGGATCAGGCTTTCTAACTTGACCCTGATGATTTCATTTTCTAATATAGAGTCATCGTGCTTGATTCTCAAAGGATATCGAATGCCATGAGCCCTGGGTGTGCAGAACACAAGATGCAAGTGGTTTGTGGCATTCCCCAGCTGGCAATTGGAATTCTAGATGTCGTACACCACTTGCCCCAAGTTAGACCAGCCTTTTTTTAGTCTAACTTTGCAGACCATTTTATGGGGCTTTCACCAAATATGTGGAGCAAGCCACCTTAAAAGGGCAAAGTGTCACAAAAGTGCACAACCTTGTAGAATTGGGCACAAGGTGTACCAATGTGTCTGGCACAGGGTTTGACACAGGGTTCATACAAGCCCTGCATCAACTTTTGAGAATCAAGCTCATTAAGTTTCCAAAATTGTGGGCCAACATTCTTCTACGAGGAAGATCCAAAATAGCCAGTACCATTTTATTGCCAGAGGAATCCACAGGGACAATCTTGATCTGAGTAAAATTCACAATGGAGAGAAAAAAATATATATAAAAAATATAGTCAATCCTGGAGGATAGCGAGCCTTTAAAACTCATGCACATGGTTGGGATACACACCTTTAAGACCCTGCTGAGACAAAAACTGAAAGAAACTTGAAAGTGCTATTCTTAATACGTGCTACAACCTGTTTAGCTCTTATTGTCCTTTAGTTGCTGGTTGCTGCCAGTAATGTAGTTATTTCTACCAATTGTGGCATTTCCCAGATCATTTACCCTCTTGAGCTCCCCTGCTCCACCCTTGCTCCTGTTTTTTTCAAATTGCCTTCCAGTGGCCTTGAGACCTATCCTATTGTACCTTTTTTCCTCCATCTGAGACAAGAAGCTACTATTGTTAATGATAACTAATGTTTTCTCTGTGTAATAATGAAATTGTAAAAATTATTGTCCTTATTTTGGTATTCAATGAAATTCTGTATTACTCTTCATGTTGCATCCTTCCATGGCCATCTTGTAAATGAGCCCTCTCAGTGGTGCTTTTTTTCTGGTAAAATAAAATTTGAATTGAAATCTCCCTTCCTTCCCTTCTGTCCTTCTTGTGTCTGAGTTCCCCTTTCTTCAAACCTCGCACTGTCCCTAAACTCCCCCTTCTGAACATCAGTGTTATTTCTTAATGTACCTGTTACTGTCATATGAACTTTGAAATACTTTGTTAGGTATACTCAATGTATAACATGTATTATCACTATTTGTAAAGCGTATTCCCCTGTTCTGTAATTGCACTGTTCTTTGCAGTATTCTTTATTTGTGTCCCTCCTGGACCACCTTGTAAATGAGTCTTCTAAATGGTGTAATTTCCGGGTAAAATAAAAATTGAATTAAATTGAATAGGTATGTTCTCCTCTTCTGCTAGTCATGCAAGCAGCATATTTAAACCCTGC
Organism: Neoceratodus forsteri; assembly: GCA_016271365.2. Taxonomy (NCBI): domain Eukaryota; kingdom Metazoa; phylum Chordata; order Ceratodontiformes; family Ceratodontidae; genus Neoceratodus; species Neoceratodus forsteri. The sequence continues at coordinate 165,758,028 of CM028131.1, forward strand.
CTTGGACACCATATCCTTCAGGAAATTCATGTCACAAAAAAAGGTTTAAAGTACAGGTGCCCCAATCTGTGTGGACCAGTCCACAATTAAAATCTACCCTCAATCCTTCTGGTGGTATACAGATATAGTTGGACCATCCTAAATACTTCTACTTTGTCTGCTATCATTTGAGGGGCATAAACATTAATTGACTGGAAGTGCCTTCTCTGGAACTCAATGGGCCTGATTTTTAAAGGGTGACTCAGGACTTGGGTCAAGCCCTGTGTCAAATCCTTTTTTTTGGCACAGCTGTGCCAAACACCTTTGCCATGACTGCACCCGATTTTGGCAGGTTGGGTGCAGTTACAACACGTTATCCAATTTATGGCAATCTGTGCCAAATACTTGGCACAAGCTCCGTAAAAAGGGTACCCAGGATTGCCCGAAGATAGACCAGAAAAAGCTGGTCTACTGTAACTTGCAGTAATTGGCACACTGTATCAAAAATCCTGATCACCGGTGGGGAGAATGGTGCAAGCCCTTCGTGCCATATGTTCAGTGCACCCAGGGTTTGTGGCACTCTGTGCCGTTTGAAAAGTCCAGACCAATATCTAAAAGTAGCACTCTTCCCAGCATGATATCTGCTAGTCCGAGTAACTTAATATTCCAATTAGAGAAGAGAATGCCCACTCTCAAAATCTAAGTTCCCCCATTGACCAATAAGTGGCGCTAGATGCCAAGAGGTTCTGTGCTCTGTTGATGTCTCCCTAAGTATTCTGGCAGGTATCCTGCAGAGACAGGATCTCATAAGCCAAATCATTTAGAAAAGAGTAAGTAGCCTTCAGTCTCTTATCATTTTTATGCTATTACCAGTGTGCCCCAACCCTGAAAGTTGTGGACTGGATTCCCCATTACAAGAAGGCATAAAAGAAAAATCAAGATCTTTATTCTCATATCTGCTGTCCCCGCCCCATTTCTGATTTTTCTGTTTTGGAGAATTGTGGCTCTGTAGATCCCCCCACATCTCAGGCATGGGATCTTATGATGAGGTGACCAAAGACCCATATTAATCATCCTCTGTTTCTCCCCAGTTCATCTTCCTGTGAATTGGACATTTATTCTGAAGGGGGATCATATCACTTTTTTTGAGTTTGGGCTTGAGGTTTCCTCTAGCTCTCCTCCTTGTAAACACTTGCAGACTTTCTGTGACTATAATAGATGGGGTGGAATAGAACCCCCCAAGGTTTTCTCTGGTGTCACTGTAGTGGCTGAGGTGGTTGCTGAAAATCCAGTTTCTGGTGCCTCCTGTTGCTTGACAGGGCTGTTGTAGATTGCTGCACAATTGAGGATGATAGAGGGACTGGAATTTTTTACATCCTGTTCCTGCAATTCCACCACTGGTATTTGTTCCTCTATTGTGGTCTGCTTTTTCATCAGCATTGGTTCCTTTGGCTCAAGAAGCATTCTTCTTGAAGCTGTTGTTCTGCCAGCTGTGTTTCAGCCTGAAATATAACTTATGGGTTGAGTAGTGGATTAGGTGGTGGGGTCAGGTGCCTGTGTTGGTGTGCCCACTTCTTGGTCTAGTGCTGCTTATGATGGTTTTGGAGGTGCTTGTCATCCTTCTTAGGACTTGTCCTCTGAACTTAATTTATATAGAAATCATGTTCCACCCGGTCCATATAGTCATCTTTGCTGTGGACTATGCAGGGGCAAGATTGATAACAGTATCCATGTTTTTATAGAGGTTGCATTTCATGCCATTTCAACAGTGAACAATAAGATGGCCCCACTCGGAGCACAGTGCACAATATATCGAGTCACAAGCACTGCTGAGGTGAGATGGAGAGCCACATTTGTAGTAGGCTTTTGGCTGGCCCTGGAAGACAGGTACACCTTGGTCTTGTCAATGAAAAAAAAAACACAGTTTGGCAGGTGGCGAATGCTTGACCTGAACTGAAATAGGTAGACACCTACCATCACCTCCATGTCCAAATAATTTCTGTGTCAAAAATAGTTCTGTGTTTCTCATTACTGAACACCTCTGTATAAGCCAGCAGATAATATTCACAATACTCACTCTCATTCATGAAAAGGATAGTGACTATTTTCACTGCAGGCTTGATAAGTGGTAGTGTGAGAAAGTGCAACTAGACAGGGAAATTTTTCAGTTAATTGTACATTTTCCAAAATTGATCTAGTCCAGCCAGAGACTTAAAACTAATGCCTTAATAAGATTCCCCCAGCAGAGTGAATTAATGCAAACATCTCTTGCATAATACAAGTTCTTGTTTTAACAAAGTGTGAGCCACAAACACCAGATCCAGCACATCTAAGCCACCTCTGTAACAGATCCTTACCACATTTCTGTGCCTTGTAGGTTCTGAGGTGGGTCTAAACAAATTAGAATATCTCTTTTGCTCCTGACCAGGCTGATGAAAATGGAATGTCCCTTTGGAGTTGCAAGAACATGGAGAGTTGACCCTTATAGTATCTGGCTGTGGAAATGTGACCCTGTCAGTGCCATGACCTTCCAGAATTGCCTGAGTAGGTTCCTGTGACAAATGTGTAGTAGTCTTGGGTTGTACTGATGAAATATCATACCCTGATGTCTCTTCTTCATCAACATCTAGCAGGGGATTGTCCTCAATGTTAGTCTCTCCTACTTATTCCAATTGAGTCTTACGGGAGGATCTGTTGCTCTCACCTCTTGGGGGACAGACTTGGAAGCTGATTGAGGCTTGGGTGTAGTCCAAGTAACAGGCTTGATTCCCAGGAGGGGGACTTCCAAAACTGTAGGACTACCACCTACTCTGTCTTTAAACAGAATATGGTCCTTCATGAAGTTAAAATTGTCTGGAACCTCAAGTGAGAATGTAGTCCTTGGGGTGTCCACATTTGTTTACTAAAGTGTAGCTGACTCTGTAACTTTACTAGTAGTTGCTGAGGTGTAGGAAACAGACGTTGAGGATGTCATATTTTGACTGATTCCCCCCAATCCTTGCATGCTACAGGCTTGATTATGCAGCAACAGCATTCCCTGCTGCAAATTCATGCACTTGGGGCATGTGAATCCTAGAAAGGAATACACAATGAGGGGGGGATACTAACAACAACAAAACTGGAAAGGGACCTGGGGGTAATCATAACAGATTACCTAAAAGTAGCCAATCAATGTAAAATGGCAGTGGGGAGAGCCAGAGGGATGCTGGGGTGGATAGGGAGAGGCATCACCAGTAGAAAACAGGAGGTGGTGATGCCACTGTACAAACAGTTGGTGAGGCCAAATCTGAATTACTGTGTTCGGTTCTGGAGACCGTATCCAAAAGGACATAGACAGAATTGAGGTGGTTCAGAGAAAGGCAACACAAATGATGAAAGGAATGCACTAGAAACCATACAAAGAATGACTGAAAGACCTCAGTATGTATACCCTGGAGGAAATGAGGGAGAGAGGGGAAATGATAGAGACATTTAAATACCTCAAGGGGATTAACAGGGTTCAGGAGGGCAGCATCTTTCAGAACAAGAGATGTGCAAGAACTTAGGAGCACAATATGAGGCTGGGGAGAGACTCGGGGGAAACGTGAGGAAATATTTTTTCCACAGAGAGGGTGGTGGAGGCATGGAACAGCCTTCCTGCAGAGATCATAGGGGCAAAAATGATAGGTGAATTCAAAAATGCATGAGATAGACAGAATGCAACCCTTGTGGTAGGAAAGAAAAGGTAAGCTGCTGATCAATTAGGATCTGGATTTTATGTAGGCAGGGAAATGGGCAGACTAGGTGGGCCAAGTGGTCCTTATCTGCCATCAAATACTATGTCTCTGTGTTGCTGTTTCAATCATATCCCCCCCTCTCCCTCCTCTCCTCCAGGGAGTACATATTTAAGTCTTTCAGCCTTTCCTTGTAGGGCTTGTGATGTAATCCCTTAACAATCTTGGTTGCCCTCCTCTGAACTGCCTCCACCCTGTCTATGTCCTTTCATACATAAGACCTCCAGAACTAGACACTGTATCCAAGGTGTGGCCTCACTAATGTCCTGTATAGTGGAATTATGATCTCCCTCTTCTGGCTAGTGATACCCTGCCTGTGCATCCCAGCACCCTGCTTGCTTTTCCTACTGCCTTGTCACACTGACTCCCTACCTTGCGGTCCTCAGAGATGATAAACCCCTAGGTCCCTTTCCTGATTGGAGCATTTTAGATCCTCTCCGCCCAGCTGATATGTTGTTCCTGTTTTTTTTTGCCCCATGTGCATTATCATACACTTTTTTGTGTTAAATCTAAACTGCCAATCCTTTGACCAGTCATCAAGCTTCTGTAGATTTCTCTCTTTCTATCCACACCCTCTGGCATGTCCACCCTGTTGTAGAGCTTTGTGTCATCAGTGAACAGGCACATTTTCTCTTCTAGGTACTCTGTAATGTCACTGATAAAGATATTAAAGAGGACTGGACTCAGCACTGATCCCTGTGGAACCTCACAGGTCACCTTTCCTTCTGCAGAGTGACTGCCATTTACCACCACCCTCTGTGTCCTGTTACCTAGCTAATTCTTCACCACCATCTTACCCACTCCTGTGTTCTCCAGCTTGTTTCACAGCCTTCTATGTGGCACAGTGTCAAAGGCCTTGATGAAATCCAGGTAGGTCACATCCACCATTCCCCCCTATCCAACTCCCTTGTCATCCAGTCAAAGAACTCAATGAGGTTAGTCTGGCATGACCTTCTTCCAGTAAAACCATGTTGCCTTGGGACCTGTAGGCACTGGAAACCAGGTGTTCCACTATTCTTTCCTTTAGTATTGTTTCCATGATCTTCCCGCTACAGAGGTCAGGCTGACTGATCTATAGTTTTCTGCTTGCTTTCTGTTTCCACTATTGTGTAGAGGGACTACATCAGCTCTCCTCCAGTCTTTGGGTATCTCCCCTGTTTCCAGTGACAGGCTGAACAGGGTAGCCAGAGGTTCCACCACCACCTCCCTTTGCTCCGTCAGCAGCCTGGGGTGTACCCCATCTGTCCCCACAGCCTTATCAACTCTTATTCTTTCCAGTTCTCTTAGGACCCTTTCCATTGAAAAAGGGCTTGTATCCATTCCCGTGCCCTTCCTACCCTTTCTATTCCTTTCTGGCCCATTTCCTGCCCCCTGCTCTATAAAGACTGAGCAGAAGTATCTGTTCAGTATGTCTGCTTTGCATTTGTCATCCTCTGCTCTAAACCCATTCTCCTCTTTCAGCCTCACTATCCCTCCCTTTGCCCTCCTTTTTTTCTCTGATGTACCTGTAAAAGATTTAGTTCCCCCTCACCACTGATTTTACAATGCATTCCTCCATTTTTGCCTTGGCTTCCCTTACTGCTCTGCCTGCCTCCCTTTGTTTCTCCTGGTACCTCTCCCTGTCCCCTTCTGCCTTGGTCTTTTTGTACTGTTTGAATGTCATTTTTTTTTTTGCTATCACTTTTTCGGCTACTTCCTTGAAATACCATAAAGGTCTCCTCTTCTTTTTCCCCTTGCTAACCTGTTTTACACATATTTATGTCACCTTTGTTGGATTTGAACACCACCCACTGTTCCTCCACACCTTTTTTCCTCCCTATTCCAGCTAATACCTCTTCTATGCATTTCTCCATTTGTCCAAAATCTGCTCTCCTAAAGTCAAGGATTCTTGTCCTTGTGTGGCTTAAATCAGCCCCTTCAGTTATCAAAAACTCCACTGTCCAGTGATCACTGTTTACCACGGTGTTCCCCTACTGTGACTCCTGTCACTCTGTCTCCATTTGTGAGCAACAGGTCCAGTATTGCTATCTCATGTGTGGGTTCTATGACTATTTGCTTAAGGAAAGCTCCCTGTAGGGAATCTAGGATAAACCTGCTCCTGGTTGTTGCTGCTGCCAGAAGCCTCCAGTCTACGTCCGGTATATTGAAGTCACCAACCAGCACCACCTCCCCCTTTTGCACCATCATTTGGATAGTCAGAATCATCTTCCTATCCATCTGCTCCCCTATTAATCCTCTTAACTCTGTCCCAGCCATGCTTGAAGCCATTGATGGTTTTTGTGCCCACACCATTAGCTGATAGGTGGGCTGTTCCACTGCAAACCACCCTCTTCATAATGTAAAACTTTCTCATGTCCTCCTGGGTCACCACCTGTCAGCTTCCACTCATTTCCCCACATTTTTGATCTGCCTCTCCTGATGTATAGTTACTCACAGTTTACCTTATTCATTACTTTCAGGAACTTGAAGGTTTCTTTCATACTGTATGACCCCTCTTTCACCCCCTTTTGGACTCCAGCGAGTACATGTTCAATGCCATAAGCTGTTCATTCTTGGGATCTGCTTTGTTGGCCCTGTATCAAGTTGGTTACCCTGCATTGCCTGACTCCAGCCTGTCTTTGTCTTTCCTTATGTGTGGACAGCAGAACTGTGCATAATGGTCCCACATCATAATGGCGATTGCCGAAAGACAAGCATCATTATGGAGAAGGTACATTGGCGAAAATAAATTTTGGCAATGTACATCCCCGGTGCTCAGGAAAACTGCACCTGGGACTTAGAATTTTAATATTAATGTTGGAGGCTGTGCCCCCCATGACCCCCTACTAAAGGATTCTTAACTCCAGGGGGGTGCATATCGGGAGGTGCAAATTCTGGGGAAAAAAATTCCGGGCCGGGCACACAAAAATGTAGGCATGCCCAGACCCAAATCCAGAACCCTCACAGCTTCAGGCTGCCACCCACCCACCACATTACGGGGCCAGCTCGGCAGCCCCATGCCAACCACACCAGGCCAACCTTCCCTTCCATCATGCTCCCTCCCCCCATGCGTGTATGCATATAGCGACATCCTGTCGCTATATGCGTGAGCCTCCCCCATCCTGTCACCTTTCTCACACCCTCGCCCTGTCCTTCCTGTGCCACAAGTGAGTCCTTGTTTTGGTAAGCACCCACTTGCAGCTAGTCCACATCACAGGATACCATGTATAATATTCCAGAGGCAGCCTCACCAGAGTTACATAGAGAGGTAGTATTACCGCTTTCCTCCTGCTATCAAAACCCATCCCAATTCACCCCAGCTTACTGACTGCCTTGCCATAGGCTTTCTTGCTTTGGCTGGATAACTCCCAGGTCCATTTCCTGAGTAGCATCCAGATTAACCCCTCCCATCCAGTATTTATTCATGGGGTTCTTGTTCCCTTTGTGCTTTGCATTGCACTTTTTGGCATTGAATTTCAGCTGCCAGATTTTACACCATGTTTCTAAAATTTGCAGGTCCTGATGAATCTCCAGTACCCTCTCCTCACTGTCTACTCTCCCACAGAGCTTTGTGTCATCTGTAAAGGCATACATCCTGCCCTGTATTTCTTCTCCTATGTGGCAGATAAGCATATTGAAAAGGACTGACCCCTGGGACACCCCACTTGTGACCTCACTCTCCCTTAATTTAACCCTGTTTGCCACCCCTTCTGCTGTCTACCTCTCAACCAAATTGGTCCTTGGAGTGATTAGTGACAACCCCCCCAAAAATCAAGCCTATTCAATGAGGCCTTTAGTAAGGCAAGTAGGAATAGAGAGAATGTGTGGTTAAGCCTGCTTACTGTGGAGAAGATATCTGTAAGTTTTGCTATTGTTTTTTAAACTACAGGAGAAAAAGGTTAGTTAATTATACTTGCTGTTGAGGGGGTTAATGTGCAGAGGATTTTTTTAAGTTTTGATATTGTTTTACTTTTTATTAATTTAGCTTAAAGTGGAATTTAGCTTAAAGTGGAATTTAGCTTAAAGGTTTCTGTGGCTGGAGTGGCTGTACAAGTCCTCCCACCCAGCCCTTCCACCAGCCTTTCTTAAATACTGAAATACCACTGGGGATTGGGTTTGAAGGCTGTAAGAGAGGAGCTTGGGGAACTGCAAACTGACCTGATCCCTCACAGCAGGTCAGGAAGGAGGAAATGAGGAACAGCCATATGAGCTAATTCTTAAAAATATATAAATCTATATAACTTATGAGTAGATCTATAGTACTTATGAGTAGGATTGCAATAATGACAGAGGCTAAATTGGAAATAGTAGCCATTAGTGAGACATGGTTTACCAGTAACCACACTTGGGAGACTTCAGTACCTGGCTATGTACTGTTCAGAAGAGTCCAAGGTGCAAAAAGGGGAGGTGGACTGGCCCTTTATGTCAATGAAAATATCAAAGCTACCGAAATTCAGAATACACATAAGAAGCCAGAAGAACTGTAAGTCACCCTAGAAACAGGAAATGGGTCAGCCATACGAACTGGGGTTGTCTACAGACCTCCAGACCAGGGGGAGGACATAGACACATTACTGTTAGAAGATATAAAAAACATGACAGCTAAAGGGGAGATTCTGATAATGGGAGACTTCAACATGCCAGATACAGATTGGTCAATACCAGCAGGAACATCTGGCAGAACTAGACACATAGTAAATTCCCTGCAGGGGGAGGGCTTCAAACAACTGGTACAACAACCCACAAGAGACTGGGCTATCCTAAATCTAGTAATGATTAACAGGAAAATGATCACAGATCTCCAGGTAGAAGGTCACCTGAGGGCTAGTGACCATCACATGGTATGGTTCAATTTGGCCACTAGAACTAAATCATCCCATTCCAAGGCAAAAATATGGGACTTCAGAAGAGCTGACTTTGATAAGATGATCAACAGAGTTAAGCTAGCCCTGGCAAAAAGGAATACAGGTGAGAGGGTACAGGCAAAGTGGGCAAGCATTAAGGATGCAATATTTGAAGCAACATCCCATTGTGTTAGAGAGAAAAGGAAGTGCAAAAGAAGAAGGAAACCACTTTGGTTCTCAAACACAGTAGCAGAAAAGGTCAGAGCCAAAAGGCTGGCCTTTAGGAAATATAAGGGAATGCAGTGGTATGAAGATAGGGAGGCATCCCAAACTTCCCTAAAGGAAGCAGGGAAGGCAGTAAGACAGGCAAAGGCCTAAACTGAGGAAACACAAGCACAAACAGTAAAAAAAGGTGAGAAGACTTTCTATAGATACATTAGTGAAAGGAGAAAGTCCAGAGGGGGTATTATGAACATCAAAGGGGATAAGGAGGCGTGTGAGGAGGAGGACCATGTAAAAGCACCTATCCTAAATAGATACTTCTGCTCAGTATTTGCTAAAGAGAAGATAGGGCAGGGCCCACATCTCAGCACCATGTTCACAGTGGGGAAGGAGGTGTACATTAGTCCCTTCACAAAACAAAGGGTCTACAAGAGCTCAATAGACTTGGGGTGGACAAGACAATGGGACCTGATGGCATACATCCTAGGGTCTTAAAGAAGCTAAGGTTGGAACTAGCACAACCATTACCAGAACTGTTTAGTGAGTCTGTGAGTACAGAAGAGGTCCCAGAAGACTGGAGAAGGGCTCATGTGATCCTGCTCCACAAGTGTGGCAGCAGGGAGGAAGCAGGGAACTACAGACCAGTCAATCTTACCTCAGTAGTGGTCAAGATTATAGAAGTACTTCCTAAGGATGGGATAGTGCAATACCTGGAATCCATAGGAGCACAGGATACAAGACAGCATGGGTTTAAAAAAGGAAGGTCCTGTCAAACTAATCTTAAAGATTTCTTTGACTAGGTAACCAGAGTGGTGGACCAAGGGGGAGAGCAGTTGATGTCACCTACCTTGACTTCAGCAAAGTTTTCGATACTGTTCCACATAGAAGATTAATTAATAAGCTGGGTAGGCTTGGGTGGGTCAGAAGATGGTCAGCTGGGTGGCAAACTGGTTGACAGGCAGAAAACAGAGAGTGGTGATACATGGAATACAGCCAGAAGAGATGCAAGTCACAAGTGGGATACCTCAGGGATCAGTTCTGGGGTCAGTCCTCTGCAATATCTTCATCAGTGACATTACAGATGGACTGGAGGGTAAGGTTTGTCTGTTTGCAGATGACACCAAGATCTGCAACAGAGTAGATGATCCAGATGGGGTGGGTAGAATGAGAAGAGATCTAAGGGAGCAAGTGCTCCTGGATGCGATCCAGGAGGGTCTCCTGACACAGTTGGTTAGTGTACCTACTAGGCTAAAGCACACTTTAGATCTAGTATTGTCAAATGGGGAAGCAGTAATGGAAATAAAGGTGGAGTACCCACTAGCCGACGGCGATCATTAAACTGTGTGGTTTAATATCATGATGTGTGGGTTGCCAGAGAAATCAGTTACTAAGGTGGTAAACTTCGGAGGGGTGGCGGACTTTGGGAGGATGCAGGAAGTACTGAAAGGGAAACTGGAGGGCATGAGGCAGGAGATGGATGTGGAGCAGAAATGGGATATTATTAAATGGGGGATTACTGAGGCAACAGAAGCCTGCACCAAGACATACAGTAAGAGGAGCAGAGCAAGAAAACCATGCTGGTTGAACAGCGAGGTTGTGGAGGTGGTGAGGGCAAAACGAGTGGCTCACCAGTGGTATAGGAGGATGGCGAAGGAAGTGGACAGGGAGAAGTATGCAAGATGGTTCAGGGAGGTGACCAGAAAAGTGAGACAAGCCAAGGCCTAGAGGGGCTGAGATTAGTGCTGGGAATTAACAGGGGGAAGAAAGACTTTTTCAGATACATCAGAAAGAAAATGAAGTGCAAGGAGACAATAGTGAGGATAAAAAGGGTGGGAAGTGGACGGAAAAGGGAGAGGAGCAGGCAGAAGCATGGAATGAATACTTTTGCTCAGTGTTCAAGGAAGAAAGGAGGACCACTACCACCATGGGCTGGGAAGGTGGGAACAGGAGGAGAGGAGGTGACAGATGGAAGAACTGAGACAAGTAGAGTCCTAGAGGGCCTGAGGGCACTGAAGGTAGACAAGGCACCAGGGCCAGATGGTATCCACCCCACGGTGCTGAGGAAGATGGTGGAGGTGTTGGCGGAGCCACTGGCGGATCTGTACAGCACCTCACTGGAGTCGGAATGTGTGTCACTGGACTGGAGGATGGCACATGTAGTACCATTATACAAGAGCAGGCCAAGGAATGAACTAGGTAATTATCGTCCGGTAAGTCTCACCTCCATAGTGTGCAAACTCATGAAAATGATACTAAAGGAAAGACTAGTGTCATACCTAGAGGACAATGGCCTCCAGGATGTGAGGCAGCATTGGTTTGTTTCAGGGAAGTCTTGTCAAACCAACATGATACAATATTATGACTGGGTGACAGGTGAGATGGATAAGGGTCATGTGGTGAATGTTCTTTAGCTGGACTTCAGCAAGGCCTTTGACTCGGTGCCTCATATGCAGCTTGGGGGAAAGCTAACTGGTGTAGGGGTAGGGGCAAAAATGATGAACTGGATTACAAGTTGGCTGGGTGGGAGACTGCAACAGGTGGTGGTGAGAGGGGAGCTCTCAACTCCAAGGCCGGTGATGGGTGGGGTGCCACAGAGCTCTGTGTTAGGGCCAGTATTATTTGGGCTCTTCATATCAGACTTTGCACATGGGGTGGTGAGCAAGGTAAGTCTTTTCGCTGATGACACCAAAATCGGAGCAGTGATGGATGGAGAGGAGGGGATGGAAGCAGTTGCAGGGAGAGCTATGCAAGCTAGAGAAGTGGTCAGAGAGGTGGCTGCTGGGGTTCAATGCAATCAAGTGTAAGGTTATGCACTTTGGGGTGAAGAACCCAAGGAGAGAATACTGGCTGGGGGGATTTAAGCAGGGGATCACTGAGGTGGAGAAGGGCCTAGGGGTAATGATAACAGGGACCATGAACAACACTGTCCAGTGCAGGAGAGTGGCTGCAAAAGTGAACAAAATGCTGGGGTGCATAGCGTGGGGGGTTTCGTCCAGGCAAAGAGAGGTGATTTTGCCCCTCTACAGGTTGCTTGTAAGGTCACACTTAGAGTATTGTGTGCAGTTTTGGAAGCCATACCTAAAGCGTGATATCAGGCTACTGGAGGGGGTTCAGAGGAGGGCAACAAAGCTGATATGTAGAATGGAGGGGAGAGACTATGACAGCAGGCTGGGAGACCTGAATATGTACACCCTGGAGGATAGAAGGGATGGGGGGACATGATAGATACATTCAAGTATCTGAGGGGAATCAATAAGGAAGAGGCAGATGGGGTCTTTAAGCTCAGGAGGGGGAGGGACACCAGGGGGCATGGGCTAAAAGTGGAGGGGGCAAGATTTAGGAGGGAAATGAGGAAACACTATTTCATGGAGAGGGTGGTAGCAAAATGGAATGCACTACCAGAATGAGGGGTATCATGTAAATCTGTGAACAGCTTCAAAAGAACATGGGACAGGGAACATGGGAGAGTGAGGGTGGGGAAGGTGAGGGGTGGCAGTGGGATGACAAAGGGGAGAGGGTGGGGCAGCTGCTAACTAGGGGTGTTAGCTGCATACTCAAGCAGACTTAGACCAGATGGTCTGTTTCTGCTGGCACATTTGTATGTAAATATGTTCATATGTATCTGGGGGGTTACTGACAATAGATGAAAAGAGGTAATGTTACCACTTTATAATGGTAAAGCCTCACCTGGAGCACTGTGACTTGTTCTGGAGTCCTCACCTCTTGAAAGATAAGGAGAGACTAGATGTGGTACAGCAAAGGGGGAGCAAGATGATACAGGGCCAGCAGACCAGATCTTATGAGGATCATCTGAATGCATTAAACATGTACTCGCTTGATACCAGACTGGACAGGATTATATAATAGAGACTTTCAAATTCTTAAAAGGAATAAATCAGGTAAACTGTGAGGAGTTATTTAGCATAAACAAAAGTTCGAGGTCACAGAGGGATGAGTGGAAACAGAAAGGAGGACGGATCAACAGAGATATGATGAAGTATTATTTTATGAAGAGGATGGTGGATCCTTGGAACAGTCTGCCAGCTGAGATGGTAGGAGCCAAAACCATGAATAGTTTCAAGCAGAGTTGGGACACAGTGAAGGCTATAATGGCTACTCAGGGCAACAGTAGCAGGGAGGAGAATTGGGAGGAGCACAGTGAGGGCTATTACCCTATGTGACAATTAGATCCAGGGGATAGATAGGGAACCATGGGCAGACTGGATTGACCATCAGTCTTTTTCTGCTGGCATTATCTATGCATCTATGTAATTTCCCACCCATCTTACTTTTTCCTGTGCTACACCTACAGTCTCTAATGTCTTCAGCAACCTTCTGTGTGGCACCTAGTCAAATGCCTTCATGAAGTCAAAGAATAGTAAATCCACTGATTGTCTCTTATCTACTGCCAAAGTTACCCAGTCAAGGAATACTATCAAGTTGCTTTGAAAAAGATCTTGGTGCTGTGAAACCTGTGTTATATTCTATCCTGGAGCCCATTTCTTTCCGAGTAGTCTACCAGATCTTTCTACTGGAGTAAGCAAGGGCTCCATGCAGCACATGCTTTTGCAAGTGCATGGCCAAGCAAAGGAGCCTGGCTTGTGTCCCACGTCCCACTTGAATCTCCAGCTGCACCACCACCTGTGATCATCCAACTGGGGTGTAGCAAATAGTACTACTCTTCTTCAATGGGGGTTCGGAGTGTCCTCTGGGATGCTCAGTCCTCCTCCCTTTGTTGACCCTAATGCCTGAGGCTAGTTCTTGAATCTGGATCATTGGCACCATAATCAGTATTGCCAAAACTGTGCGGAGCTGCCAAAGGGCTAACCCTGTCCTACTATCATTAAAATAACAGGCAATTTCTCCTCTGGGCTTCAGTTCCCTATACTTCCTGAAATATATATTTTTTACAGTATATTTACCTATGGCAGCTCTGCTGAGATGCATAGAATCATAGAAACATGATGGCAGAAAATGACCTCCTGGCCCATCTAGTCTGCCCCCCCCCATCCACTATTCCTCCCTTCTCCCTCCACCGCCCTGCTATTCAACAACTTGTTTCCAGTGGGGTCTTGCTTCTACCCAATTCTTCAGTTGAGTTGTCTGGAACACAGGAAGCTTAAGTGACTTGCCCAAAGACATGCCGTGAGTATGTTGCTCAAGCATTGTTTGAACCTGTGATCCCCCACTTTCCAAAGCCGATGCACTAACCACCAAACTGCATTGTTACTTAAAGACATCTTATGTTTCAAAATGTTATAAATGAGTCTAAGTTATGCAATCTGTTTTTCACTTTTGCTGCTCTTACATTACATGATTGTGTTTGGTTAATTGTAATTCCAGATTACAGGCCAGAAATTAAAAAAGAAAAATTAAAACATTTACACTGGCCAACTCTGCGGCATCAAGTGTGCGTAACCAGTCCAGCACACTGTTGATCCAGGTTCATGCTCCAAGCCTGGAGTGTCAGGAATTTTAGCTGGCAGGGAAAATTATGTTTTCCAATGAGATACTCGCCTCCTCTGTGGAGGGCACTTTGTGACTTCACTGCTTGCCTGTTCCCCCTGCTGATCATGGGGCATTGAGGCATTCGAGGAGAGGTATGTACAGTAGGGGAAGGGTGCCACTGAGACAGTTGCCCATGAGAAGTGCAAGTTGGATTGTTCTTGGTGATGAGCAAAAAAATGGAAACAAATGGATGGGTCCCAAGATGAGCAGATGAAACCTGTTCACTTTTTACACCTTAATGGGCTAGCCCATCATTTTCTGAGCTCTGGATTTACCCCTTCACAGAATGTCCCCCATTTAGCTAGGACTGGCATAAGGGAAGTAGTAGGTCACAGTGGGCTCTGGCTGTCAGTATGGAGGGTGCTTGTCAGATGCCAGATACCAAGGGGGGCAGTGAGAATCAACATGGCAGAAGGTGGTTCACCTGGGACATTCCCAGGTATGGTGGAAAAAACTGAAGAAGACTAAAGTCCAGGAATTCTTAATCCTTCTTGTTTGTTTTTTGCGTATCTCTCCAAACCACACATATATTCAAAAGTCTCATTCCTAGTGCAGAGCATCATTGGTATAAAAATGCATGTATTTATGTACTGTATGTTATTTGTTTTTTTGTTTTTTTTGTATTTTTCACCAGGTGGGTGAACTGGTCCTAGGGTCGATTTTCAGGCATGACCCAGGCCATAATGATGGCAAACATACCATTACAACAAAGCTACACAGGGAGACATTTTACAGACACTAGCAATCAAGCAAGTTGCAAGACATGAAAATTTGATCTATAAAATCCTGCTTCCACTCAAAAATGAGATTACTTTGATATTAAACACAGTAACAGATTATAAACTTCCAATGAGAAAAAAGCCATGTGCAAGTCATGCCAACAAGACTTCACCGGACCAAATATTATCTTTTAAACAGGCTTGTACATCTGATCCAGTACAGAATGAAAACGAAAAAGTTCAGACACATGTTTTGTCCTCTTAGGGCTCTTCAGTGTCTTGCAGTCATTAGGCCAGTTTACATGGCAGCAGTTAAAACAACCTTGTGGCAGATAGGAGGATTGTTTTAAAGATAATTTTTCCTATTTTTGATTATGGTGACATAGTCTATAGTGGAGCTCCCAAATCCTCTCTTCCCAGACTGGACCCTCTCATTCACTCTTTTTGTTGTTTTGCTTCAGATTGTTCCCCTCATACCCATCATTGCTCTCTCGACTCTGCCCTTTCACTTTCCTCTCTTAATGCCAGGTGCCTTTCTGGTGCTTTTCCCTTTGTACCTCCTTTATATCTAGATACTGATTGGGTTCCCTTCCCTCCTACCTTACATCCCTATTACCATCCCCTTTACTTTCTACTACCCTCTATGCAGTAATATTACACTACAAAGCTGTTAAACAAGGGCATTACTATGCCACAGTCATGGAAGACTTGTTGCATCCTGGGAAACAGGATAACAGAGCAGCAACAGAAACAATGACAAAACGGAGATCTCCAAACTGAAAATGAAGGCATGCATTCTTAAAAAATATCAATAAATGAAATGCTTCTGCTGGATAGAAAACATAAATAGATTCAGCTGGGCAGGCTGGAAAACATAGCTCTGAATTTTTTGACTTTAGAGCTCCATTAAAGGATTCTAGGAGAGAAGAAAATGTCCTTTTAATTGTTTCAATGTATGCCATTTTGTCATCTTTTGCAATCTCAGTCAAATAATTACTAAATAGCTTTATAGGTCAGCCAGCAGTTCAGTAAATTAGTATGCCAGTGGGACATCTTATCCTGGAGTGGTGGAGTATTACTTTTATCCAAATGCTGCCAGCCATTCTAAATGGTGCCAGATTAAGAGGATTAGGAAGTATGCCAGAAATTGCAGTCTCCTTGTATATCTGCAACCTTCGCCGGCAAGCACACACATATCCCCAGTAGAATTACTAGGCTAGTGTCTTAACCAATTCATGCATTCTCCAGCAAATTTCTGGGTTATCCAAAGGTTAAACCGTATGCAGGGTGTAGGATATCCAATCTGGGTTGAATTTTCAAGATAATTTCCTGTTATCTGCAACTTGTCATACAGTATATTATCCTGTTTTTGCCTAAGTCAGTCATAAATGTCAGACATAAGCTAAATTGATTAGTAGTGAGTTTAATATGTTGGTTAACAAACAACAAGATATGTGTTGTTATGCAAGGAGGCTGCTTTGATGAACTATTTCATACAATGTATGTAAGAATGAAACCTTACAAAAAATGATTAATTTCTTTGACTTAAAGACCTTAAATGATGATAAATCATCTACATCATGCTGCTGGGTCACCATTTATTATCACTTTTGGTTGGTCACAAAGGAGTTCTTAATCAATAGAAAAGCATCTTGAAAAATGCCTAATGACATCAAATGACCTCTGCTGCACTCAAAACAGAGCAGTGAAAACAAATATAAATGGTTAAATCTTCATGAAAAGAACTAGTCTGAACATTCTGCAATTGAAAATACATTTGTATAAATTGGGCACAAAATTGTCTGTATCACAATATGTAACTTATTCTCACTTGTGAGGGGGCAGGACATTTCAAAACTCACTCGTGCATCTTCCACTCGTGAGTTATGGTCTTGCAACCTCACTCATGAAGGGACACTGACAGCTTTTAGCTGATTTTTTTATACCCTCCGTTAAAAATTATACCTGCACATACCTCTATAATTGTGTATCATATGCAGCATGTTTTAGCATAAAATTAGCATTTAGAGATATTTTTCAATATTCATATTAGTTACTGTCCTGTCTTTATCCTGGGAAGACCACCTGCAGAGCTAAGATGGCCACCAAAAGCATGTAAGGTCGTGCATGGACGAGTTTGTTTGTTTGTGGGGTTTTTTTGTTTGAGAAATGTCAGCCCAAACTATTTTCTAACACATGTTGGTCTCCTGAGCACAACAAAGTTTCTCCACTGCTGAAACAAGTGTTCTAACATTTTTAATTCTTTCTTTGAAATTTAAAGCCATTACTCTGGGCTTGCACATTTGCCTCTTGAAATACTAGTTTTAAGCTAAACAAACATTTTGTATATGATGCACAATGATCAAGATATGTGCCAAGATCATTTTCAAACGGGACTAAAAATATCAGCTAAAAACTGGCAGTGTGTCTTTAACCGTCTTTAATACAGTCAGACTTTTTCATGTTGTTTGGCCTCAATAATCCTGTTTAGGTCATTTCTTTTCCACTTTGAAATCTTTTTCTTTTCCATATTTGAGGTCCTCTGTTGAGGATGTCTTTTCCCCACTTGATCTTCATATTTTAATTTATTTATGTGTTTATTTATTTAGTAACCAGGTAGGTGCACTGTTACAGTAGCCTGTTTTCAGACACAGCCAGAACCATAAGCCAGGGAATTGTTATGGACAATGTAAAGACATGAAGTATAAAAGGTTACAATAGCTACAAACAATGGAAATGGAACAAGAAAGGTACTGTATACCAGGCAAAATCATAATTTCTCAGTATGGGCCAAGACCCAAAGTAAGTAGCATTAACCTACACAAAGGCATACACTGCTGACAACACTGTCCCCACACTACAAGGCAGTTAAAGAGACATGGCTAACCCTTTTTGCATCATATTATTTCTAGCTGAAAACCTGCATTTTATGATTACTTTCCTTCTCTAAAATGTATTGATATTGCTGGTCATTTTATATCATAGTAGAATGGAAATGCATGCCTCAGGGTTCAGTGCTGTCACCCATGTTATTTGCAGTGTACATGCTGCCCCTCGGAGACATTATAAGACGGTATGGGCTGAGGTTTCACTGCTAGGCAGATGATACACAGCTATACTTATCTTTTGCACCTGACCAGGATGGAGCACTCTCAGTGTTTAATAACTGCCTGGAAGAAATCCAAGGGTGGATGGATTCTAGTTGGTTAAAGTTGAACTCAGAGAAGACAGAGGTGTTAGTGGTGGACCCGGGTGGTCAGATAGCGAGGAATTTTTCTTGGTGGTGTGTCACTTTTGACCTCTGAACAGGTGCGCAACCTTGGGATGTCCTAGATGATAGGCTGACCCTTTAATCTCAAGTGTTGGCCATTGTCAGAACTTCCTTTTACCATCTTAGGAATATTGTCAGGGTGCATCACGTTGTTCTGTCTGACTCCCTACCAACATTGGTCCACACTTTTGTGTCCTCACACTTGGACTACTGCAACGTCCTTTACTTTGGGCTTTCTGGGGTTGAAATCCATCACCTTCAGCTGGTGCAGAACGCAGCAGCCCGGGTTTTGACTGGGACAAGAAGATCCAGTCACATTACCCCGGCGCTGCACGAACTGCATGGCTGCCTATACGGTGGCGGATCACCTTTAAACTCATTTTATTGACTTTCAAAGCACTTCAGGGTCTGATCTATCTGAAAGAACTTCTGTGTGCCTTACTTCCCCGGCCAATCACTCCATTCGGCCAATGAAGGGTTGTTAGAGATTCCAAGAGTGAATTTAAAATCCTCTGGTAGTAGAGCATTTTCTTATGCCACACCCGCTCTTTGGAATTCCCTACCATGCTGGTTAAGAGAGTGCACCTCTGTGGAAGTATTTAAGAAAGATTTAAAACCTACTTATGGGATTTGTCCTATCTGGATGATTAATGGAAATTATTTGTAAATATTTGCTGATCGTATGGATGATCGCATGGTTTGTTTTAACTAACTGATGTTTTAATAAATTTATTTTATATGTTTAAAATTGATATTGTATATTGTGTTTTGATGTAAAGTGCCTTCATATTTCTGAAAGGCACTTTAAAAATAAAGTTATTATTATTATTATAATGATGTAATAATTCCCAACCTTGTTTTGTTTAAAATTCCTAATCTACACTTATTGTATACTTCTTGAATTTTAAGATCACCCCCAAACAGTGCAGTTACTCATGATGCTATTGTCTCCTCTCATCTCACTGCATCTTGAGTGGTCAGACTGTGTTGAGGGTGTTCCCAAGTCCAGAAAAGGTGCAGTGGGAGTTGATCAAGGACTATAAACAAACACTTTTTTTATCCGCCTACCCGAACTCCCTCCGGTCTTCCCTTCAGATCTCCTAGGCACACTTCTGCCACTCCTGCCACCCTACTGCAGCCTTCAACCCCATATCACAGCCCCCCCAGGTAACCCAGCCTTTCCCTTCGCTGGACGGGTCCCCCCACTCCGGGGGAGAAGGCACCAGTTGGGACAGGCCAGAGCGCTCAATAATTGGCCTGGGTGTTGCTGGGAAAAGTACAGGCAGGCTGTTGTTCAGGGGCCTTAGAGTCAGCGGAAGACTGGAGGCCATCAACTGGCCAGATGGGAGTGATTGTTTCTCTGGTTTCCGTGGTGCGTGGCATCCTGACATCTAGGTGAGAGCCGATGTCTGCCACACACCTTCCAACTGTAAACCAAAAGTGCTGTCCTACACCTGGCCTCTGCCAGAGGTCACCCAACACTGGATTGTGACCCCCCTCCCTCCCCGAAGACAACGAGCAGTTGTGGGATGCTCAAGTTGTCTTCCCCGGCCGGCCCTCCAGCGACCTGAGTTTGTTCCCAAACCCGGGTCGCTGGTGTCGCAAGCAGAAATCTAACTGTTGCACCAGGGGGCCAGCCCTCCAAACACATTTTTGAGTGGTAACACCAGCATGGCAGGCCATCTGTTTTTCATTTTTAAAAGATAAAGGAAATAAGAAGCAGATTACCAGCTATATCAACAATCTCTACAGAAAGCGATGAACCATGAAATGTGTTTTTTAAACTACTGACTCTCTGAGGCAAAAGGGAGTTGACAGTGCCCTTTAAGTGGCCACTCCACTCCTCCTGAACTGTCGGCTGCTATTCTCACCCACTTGGTACTAGGTCTTACAACTGGATATTCTAGGAGCTCCTTCTAACATAGTGCCTGAATACTGCAGGTGTTGAATAGGTGCAGGCCCGATGTAATTTCCACAGGTTGGCCCAAGTTATGCAGCTTATCAAAGGAGTGACATGCTCAGATTAATAATCCCCCAGAGGCCATGCAGTTGCATAAAATGGCTCAGTTGGACCTCGTAATAGTGAGTATTTGTGTAACAACCCCCGCCTTCCATTACCCACCACTACCATATCCTTAGAGAAGAGAACTGTGGTGGGCACTAAGCTGAAGGCAGGATTCCCTGTGTGAGGGTACTGGATGGAACTTCTGACCAGGAGCCACCCCTTAATAGAGTTCCAGGTCTGGCATCCTTGCAGCTTGATGAATGTGACCATCAGGGCACTGCCTGATAATGTCTCTGCACCAGACAGTGGAACTGCTCCAGCAACACTCAGTTGTGCCCCTTGCAGACAGACTACATACCATCCTCTTCCTTTTCTGTTCAGTCTCCACCTCATTGCCCTTGTGTACTGTCACAAAAAAACATGGAGGCTACCTTCATAGCCTTGAAGCGGACTCCAGGCTGCCGCTTCCTCCTCCTGCCCTAGGCTTCAGGCACACCAGTGGTTGATGAAAAAATAGCTTTCATATTGTACCAACTATGTACAAATCCCAGTATGGCAGCTTGGGATAGGAATAATTACTTTTACTTTACAGCAGAACTATATCAGTGAGTTTGCTTTTGACTATTCCCCTTTCTTCATATCCATAGCAATAACACAAGGCACAGGACATGACACTTGAGGATTAACTCTGCTGCAAAACACCAACATACAAGTGTAGTACAAACATCAGAAGGTGATAAGGGTTTACGCGGCATGACCCCCAACCTAAACATCAACAAGGGTCCAGTCATATTCAATCATTTTAACAGCATTTATAGGTTTGAGCCAATGATGGATACAAACAAGTAGTATACTAACACATATTCACATTTAGTACTGACTGAGGCAAGAGGACAGGGGCACAGTATGTACGCGTGACCCTAGAGGCACAGCATTTACTGTGTGCCCTAAGTGAAGGTAGACACAGAAGGGGTATAACCTCCTAAATGGGTCATGTTTCACAAGCATGGCCACTTAAGTAGTGCTGTTGAAACAAAGGGGCTGCAGGACAACTGGCAGGATGGTTTCACAGGAGAAGTCATGTGAATTGAATCTTATAGATTTCTTTGACTGGATATCTACAGAGGTGGACTAGGGAAGGGCAGTGGGTGTAGCCTACCTGGACTTCATTGTGGCCTTTGACACTGTGCTACATGGGAGGCTAATGAAGAAACTAAGCAGCCTGGGGGTAGGGAAGACAGTTGTAATTCTGGATATAAAACTGGTTGAAGGATAAGAGGCAGAGGGTGGTGGTGAATGGCAGGCAGTCGAGGGACTGAGGAGTGACTAGCGGAGTACCGCAGGGATCTGTGCTGGGACTGGTCCTCTTCAATGTCTTCATAAGTGACATAACACTCTTCTGTGTTCCCAGGCCACTGCCCCTGTCAAAGTTGATCTCCCCTTGGTCCCACAAAACTTTCCTCTTGCTCATGTTTTGTTCTAGACCCAGCCCAAGCAATTAATCTCACCGTTCCCACACTCTCTTTCTTCTTGTAGCACGTTTTCCTCCTCCTCCTTTCCTCTTTCTTCCTGTTTATCCTTCCCCAAGGAATATTTTATTTGCCTGTACTGTTTTTATTCACCTATTTGTTTAGCTACACCACCCTTGTCTCTGTATGCCCCATTACTACCATGCATTAATTACCTCTATTGTTCTATTTACAATGTATATTAGCTTATATTTTTCTCTCTGTATACCTCTTACATCTACTACTGTATTTACATTAAATAGCTACTCAAATTATGTACTCTGTATACCTGTATATCTATGTACTGTAACCTTCCAACTCCCTTTCCCTCAGGTTGCACCTGGAAATGAGCCAAGGCTCAGTGTGTCTCTCCTGGTTAACAATTTCAAATAAATAAATAAATAAATAAATAAAATACAGAGAAGCTGAATGGGAAGGTGCATTTCTATATGGATGATACAAACATTTGCAGCAGAGCAGGCACTCAGGAGGGGATGTAGAAAATGCAGAGGGAACTGGGAAGGCTGGAGGAGTGGGAAAAGGTGTGGGAACTACAGTTCAATGCCAAAAAGTGCAAGGTCATGCATGCACCTTGGGAGGAGAAACCCAGGAACTGTGTTCAGGATGGGGGGATGCACTTATGGTCACCAAGCAAGAAAGGACCATGAGGTCATCATATCTGATGACCTAAAGATAGCTGGTCAGTGTGGCAAGGCAGTTGGAAAGGCTAGTGGGATGCTAGGGTGCATAGGAAAGGGGATTTCTAGCAGGAGGAGAGAGGTGGTGATGTCCTGTTTTGTTCACCATTGAGACCCTGTCTGGAGGACTGTGTCCAGTTCTGGAGGCCACACCTCTGAAAGGGCATACACAAGATGGAAGCTGTATAGAGGATGGCCATTAAATTTGTACAGGGACTGCATGAGAAGGAAAGGCTGCTGGATTTCAACATGTACTTCCTGCAAGAGAGGAGAGCTAGAGGGGACATGGCTGAGACCCATATGTACCCCCACAGGAGTGAGCAAGGTACAGGTGGGCTATTTCTTTCAGAGAAAGGAAGGTGGCAAGACACATGGGGCATGCAATGAAGCTGGGGTGGTTAAAAGTGATGTGAGAAAATACTTTTTCATGGAAAGAGTCACGGATAACTGGAACAGCCTACCAGCAGAAGTTGTGGGGGAATTTATATAGTGCTTTTCATACACATTGTATCCCAAAGCACATTAAAAGCACTAAGATACTGGTAGTGAAATGACTGAATATGTAGTGCCAGCTATTTCACACACCAACACCCACACACAGCCTTGGACAATTGCATTACCCAATTTTATAGGAAGGGGGACATTGGTCAGGACACCAGGGGAAAATGCCCTACTTCTGAGAAAAGTGCCCTGGGTTCATTCACTTTTACTAGAATACCCACCAGGACAGTGCCAGTGATGGGCTGAAGTGACATTGGTTTGACATCTCATCCAAAGGATAGCACACCCCAACAGTACAGCACCTCCCTAGTACTGCACATGAGTGCCATCTTTTATGGCATGTGCACAAACCCAGAATGAGATGTTAACCCACAACTTTCTGGCCTAGAGGTGGATCTGCTACCAACTGAGTCATGCTGACACTTAGCGGGGTTGACACCATTGACCAAGAAGTGTCAGAGGTGTCAGAATAGATGGAGAAAATTTAGGTAGTCTAGGTAGGCCAACTGGTACTTTTCTGCTAGAAAAATCTGTTTCTATGAAACACCAGTAGCTGCATTTCACCCCTTGCTGAGGGTTAAGTAACACAGCAACATGCGGTCACAGCTATGAGATTCCCCAAATCTTCACATCCTATCTCTTTGCCTTCATGGTTCCATCTCCTACATTGATCTTCCTCAGACATTAAGGCTCAGAATGTTTTAAATAGGTATTTTTTGTTAATGAAACTGACACTGGATGTGGACAACATCAGGCAGATCTCCATGATGTTTAACTATCAACAGGTCACTTCTGTCCCTAATCCAGGACCCCAGGTGGGATCTGAGTCTCCACAGACCCACACAGGAGACCACCTGTGCCACTCAATACACTACAACCTTTCTGAGCCAACAAGCCCTTCCACAGCCAGTCATAGCTGGAGTAGTGCACCCTAAGGTGCCTGAGACCCTGGGCTCCTCTGCTGGGCCACAGACCCACGTATCTTTGACAGAACTTTTTTTACATCTCATGTGGTAAGAGACACCAGGGAAAGATCTTAGCTAATGGACAAAGGCTATGCAAAGCACACAGGACCCCCTGTTAGTAAGACAGAAAAAAAATTGCATACAGAGGAGATATTTAACATTAAGAACCAGGTTAGAACATAACCCTTTTAGTACAAAACAATTTAGTAGATGAATATACAGGTTAACTAGTAACTGCTATGGCAATAGACAGGTAATATGTAAGCAAGAGTATGTTCCAGGATGCCTACCTCTTTGAAAAAGGATATTTAATCAATAAAACTTGAGGAGGCCTTCCCTTGAAATGGTGTTTAATTCAATAGAAACAAAGGCTGGAATGCTCACTTCTATTTCAAAAACAATAAATTTAGTTGAACAACCACCACAACTAGCTGACATTTGGGGGCCATACCCTAATTTTGTCTGGGAAGACATGGTTACTATGGAGTTGCCATGTGTGGCAATTCTACTGCAACTTTGGATTGAATCCATAAAGTTTATTACGGCTCTCTGGGCCTCACCACATTCCCTCACTGGGTAGTCACCCAAGCAGATCTTCTGATTCCATGAAGGTGGAGCCATCATTTTTTGTGACTTTTTCAGAACTTCCAGCTCCAGTGAATCATAAGATCTGTTTGGGAGACTCCACCATGAGGGAATGCAAGAGAGTCCAGAAAACCATGACCAACTTTAAGGATTTAATTCAAAGTAGTACACGAATTGCGCTGGCTAATAATACATATAACAACCGCATAGTAACCACATCAGCCCAGATGAAGTGGAATGCAGCCTCGAGATGTTGGTTAGATGTGGTGGTTGTTTAAATTAATTTACTGCCTTTGAAATAGGAGTGAGCCTCCCAGCCTTTGTTTCTATTGAATAGATGGGTTACACTCACCACCACCTGAAAAGTTTGATGCCCTAGTCAAGTACAGTACCTCAGCCTTTATGTAATGACCATCAATGTCATTACAAAAACAGTAACTGTAATATTTATTTGAAAATTAGCAACTGGGAGGGGGACTCTGAGCCAAGGCTCATTTTCAAGTGTGACCTAGGGGAAAAGGGTACAAGAGAAACAGTGCACATAACACAGTTACATTTCTTGGTATGGAATAAAGTGCCATCACAGAACAACATGAAACACTTCACAGTAACATATCTTGGTACAAAATAAAGTGCAGCCACAGTAGAATATGGAGCACCTATAAAAGTGCAATTAAAACTACAGCAAGGCATAGCATTACCTATTAGGCAGGGGAGTGTACCTTCCCCCAAAAGGGGATGGAAGTGCAGAGGAAGAGAGACAGTAAATGGAGCCAGAAAGCAGGTTTTGGGAGATCCAGATGGAGGCCCAGCACATGGAGAGTAGGGGCTCCATGCAGGGGAGGCATCAAGTGGATAAGAAAACGGTGCAGGTGGGAGGAGGGGTTTTAACTAATGCCTGAGGGAGCACTGGGAGATGGAGAGGTGGAGGAAAGAGGGGATCAGATTCCAGAATTTAGTAAACTGATAGAAGAAGGAAGATTGGCCATCAGAGAATCAGTGATGAGTAGTGGCAAAAGTTTGATTATCCCTGGAGCAGAGGGAGCATGATGCAGGGAGACTAGAGATGTGAATGAGGAGAGATATGAGGGAAGGAACCCAAACCAGTACTTGGAAATGAAGGAGATACAGTGGAACTGGTGACACAAGAGTAGGTGGAGGATCGAGGAGGAGCAGAGAGAGCAGTGATGAGTATAAGGGTGGAATTTGTAGGAAATCATCAAAAGGCAACACAGAGGGTTTTCATTCTGGCAAGGGAAGTGAATAGAGTAGTACCATAGATCATATCCACATAGTCAAAGACTTGGAGCATCATTTTAGTGATAAGCTCATAGTTGGCCAGTGGGGGAAAAGCAGTCTTTGTCACAGTACACAGCACCAAGCTTGAGATGGAACTTCTCATGGATGGCATCAGTGTGGGCTGAGAAGTCAAGCTTGCTGACCAGTCACACACTGAGGTACTTGAAGGAATGCACCACTTCAAGTAGTGAGCCATCCAATGTGCAGAAAACATCTCATCTGTCTTTTGGATGAGACATTAAACCAAGGTCCCATTTGCCTGTTCTGGTGGTAGTTCATGTGGATGTTAAAGATTCCATGGCACTTCTCGAAAAGAGCAGGGGAATTTCTTTGGTGCCCTGGCAAAATTTCTCCCCATTCACTACAAATATCACCAACAGCTTAATCTGGTTCAAGGTCTGTTGGCATTCATCTGTATCCCCCCTCTCCCAGGTCATGCCTGAAAATAGGCAGAATTTGTCTAGGGCACTTACCCAATCAACAAAAACTAAATAAAAAATAAATAAAACCAGGAGAATTGGGAGCCTTGCCAGTTTCTAGCTGGTACTAAAGGTTCATAGACTCAGTGTTTTTAGTATTGACCCAGAGTAGGTTGGATTGGAACCAGTGCAGGATGCTGCGGGAGCCCTGCTGTGGCAGGTCTTCTACAGCTGCAGTAGAGGGACCAGAGCAGAAGATGACCTTGTCATCTGCATACATATAAATATATAAGTTGGCACTAGTAGAGGGGCGG
Organism: Neoceratodus forsteri; assembly: GCA_016271365.2. NCBI lineage: Eukaryota > Metazoa > Chordata > Ceratodontiformes > Ceratodontidae > Neoceratodus > Neoceratodus forsteri. The sequence goes on from CM028131.1 coordinate 165,784,617, forward strand.
TTGTTTAGGAAAATAGAGAAGAGTATGGGACCCAAGATGGAGCCCTGTGGGACCCCAGTCAGTCTGGAAAATGGTGTTTTGAGAAGGTGCCCCCAACCTGTGCCAGCTGCAGGTGGCCTGTGAAGTAGGAATTGAACAAATCAACAGAGGGAGCTGAGAGGCCTGCAGAACTCAGCTTGTCCAGGAGGAGTGGGTGGGACACTAAGTCAAAAACTTTGTCCAAATTGATGAAAATGGCAGCCATGATGAGCCTATGACACATCATGGAGAAGATGGAATCAGTGAAATTCAGCAGGGAGAAGACGGTGGAATGCTGCTCCCAGAAGCCAGACTAGAAGGGGGAGAGGACATTTGAAGATGAAAGATGGTCTGAAAGTCTGGAATAGACAAGTTTCTCCTACAGCTTTGCAAGACAGTGGACTAGGGAGCTGGCATGGAAGTTACTGGGGAGGAGTGGTTGCCTCCTTTGTGAAGTGGAAGAACTCTGGCAATCTTCCAGGACCAAGAAACAGGGCTGAGGGAACATGATAGGTTGAGCAGGTGAGTAAGGGGAGATGCAATGGAAACAGCTGAAAGGTGGAGGAGTTTATGACCTAGCTTGTCTGGGCTAGACTTAGTTTGAGGGAGGAAAGAGCAAGAAGGGTTTCCTGGATAGTGGCAAGGAAGAAGCAAACAGAAACCCAAGGAAGGGTGAGGGGAGTGGAATGGGGACTAGAGGGGATGGAAGGGAGCCTAGAGGAGAGGAAGGAGGGCATAGGCGGTGAAGAACTCTTTGAAGTGAGCAACAACAGATGGTCAGAAACAGGTGAACCATTGCCCATGAGGACAGTAGTGGTGGACTGGGCAGGGGTGATTGAAAAGGGAGTGGATTATCTTCCAGAATTTAGCTGGAAAGTTAAGTTTGTTCTGGATGCTGGCCTTGAAACAGTGAGGTTTTGTAGCCTGTACAGCTTTTGTGCAATTGTTTCTCAAAGTCCTGTATGAGAAGAAGTCAGGGAAAGTGTGGGATAATTTATAGTGGGTCCAATGAGATCAGAGGACTTCAAGTGATCAATGATTTCTGGGGTAATCCAGGGTAGGTAGGAAGTTTTGAACATGAATTTCCTCAGGAGGCATGTTTGTCCCAGGCTGAGGAAAATTTGGAGTGAAGTAGGGAGAGGGCCATGTCAATGTAAAGGGCTGAGATGATGACTGATCAGTCTGTTGCAGTGAGGTCACTCAGGAGAGCACTGATGTTCAGCGACTGGAGGTACAATGGTCATTGAAAGAATCTGGCAATATGTCTGCTGCTACAATGCAGTGGGGATAGGAGGAGAAAACCCATTTCAAAAGAGTATGCTGGGATGAATGGGGATTGAGCCGGGTTGGTTAGAGATATTCTGTGAAAGCTTAAAATATTCTGTACTGTTGATGGTCAATCTGAAAGTAGCAGAGATAGGCAGTTTATGTTGAAGTCCCCAAGGAGGTTGAGTTCACCTGTGGAGGAATGAGAGGTGATGGTGGAGGAGAGTCAACCAGGGAAGAAATGGAGATTTTGGGTGATGCATAGAAAACCCCAAAAAGATGGGAGCAGTAGAGGGGAATGAAAGCCTGACCAGGAGAAATTATTTGGAGGAGGATATGGGCTCTCTGATAGCCACTGTACAGGAGATGCTGTGGGAGACATAGATGGCAACACCTCCACCATGCTTTCCCGTGTCCTGCCTAAAGAGATGGAAGTCAGGAAGGGTCAAGCTAGAATCTGGAGTCCTGGAGAACAGCCAGGATTCAAAAATACAGATGATGTCAGGAGAGTGTTCTTAAGTCTAGACAGAGAAGAAGTTGATCTTAGAGAGAAGGCTACGAGCATTAAGATGAAAGAAGTTAAGGCCCTTGCAGTAGCATAGGAGAGGTGATGGAAGGAACCAGGGTTGGTCTCCACATCACCAGACAGGAAAAAGAGCAGAAGAGCAGGAGAATGAGCAGAAAGATGACGTGGAACTTCCTTTCATTGGATAGGAGAGGAGAGAGGGGTGAGGGCCTTGAAAGAAGAGGAGGGCATGGTGTAGAAACTCCATGCTGAGGGAAGGAGAGGGAATAAGCCCAGGGTGGACAGGTGAAAAGTGATGGAAAAGGAAGGGAGGGATGGGTATGACAGGTGGAGGGGGAAGAAGAGGAAGGTAGGTAGCTTGGATGGGGAAGGGAGGTGGAGGGAAAAGGAGCAGGGGAGAGAACTGGAGACAAAGAGGAGGGCAAAGAACCTAGTGGTGGGGGTGGGGGGGATGCTGAATGCAACAACAAAGCAGTACTACAGCAGTACATATAAATAAACTGTATAAAAAAGCTAGTTAAGAAAAATACAGTAACAGGTTTAGGTGGTTAACTACAGAATTGGGCTATAGAATGAGGCAGGAATGGCTGAAGCAAAGGAAGCCTGAGGACTAAATAAACAGTATGAGTAAACCAGCTGAAGGGCTAGCACTAACAGAACCAAACAGCAAAACCTGATACAGCGTAGATTACGTAGAAAACAGATGTGCAAATTACAGGTACACCCAGCATTGAAATTACAGAGGGGCTTGCCAGGGCTCGGCCTCCCTAACTCTGAAGAGAGCACCAGTAGCTCATAAATCACTGCCATTGACTTATAATCGGAACAAAGGCTCAATTTTCAGATGTGATCCTTATGGGCCTCCCTAGCTCCCAAAGCTCATAAAGTTCAGTTCCAGTACTGGGTATACCCCCACCCCCACCCCCCAAATACGGCATTACTAGAAGTCATGCAAAAGAGAACATTTTTGTGTAACCTGAGGGCAGACTAATGCAGGATGTGTAAGCTAGCAACAGTACCGTAGAAAAGGCGGGGCGGGCAGTGCTCCCACACTGGGTGCAAGCCTCCAAGGGG